>CM060354.1:179651939-182081333 GCA_030545235.1 Helianthus tuberosus
ACTTTAAGTGCAGAATTTATATAATTCAGCAATAATTCAGCATTTAGACATATAAATATTATGCAGAAATGTCATTTTATTATCCAGAATATTTCCCTAAGTGTTGGGAATTGAAAGGGTACAAGAAGGGTACGTAAAAGACACTAAAAAGTGTAATTTAGCACTTTAACGGATTAATATCCAACCGAACAACCGGACTTTACCCGGAACCTAAAAATATTGTCAATGACATTGTGTATATTTTACGGAGCCAGTTAGGGTCCCCGAATACCCTAACACCCGTTATAAATTACTACACACATAATACTCTAATAATTAATTGAATCACCTAAATAAAATATCTAGGCACTAACTATTAGTTAAATTCCAACCAAATAAGGCCCCCATCCAACGATTGTTTCCCCCATAGGGGACACCATCCTCCAATTATGTTTATTTTATTCGAAGTTGTCTAGTATCTAACAAACACATTACCTAAGGGTTATGGAAAAAGTTGGTCCATAAATAAGCTTAAGGGTTAAAGATTTCATTTACAACACTTCAAAAAGTTCATTCTTTTTCCCTCCTCTCTTGCAAATCGGCCGAACATACACCCACATCCATCATCACTTTCAATTTTTATCAAGGCATTATACTTACATACAAAGGTGAAGGATCACATACGAGGAGACCCGGTGCTCACAGAATCGCGAGGACCTCTCTACAACGCTATTAACCACCCATTTTTCGTCTAGATTCTTCCCTAGCCTTGTGCTAGTTGTAAGTGATTCTAAACACCCTCTCGATCTTGTTTAAAGCGGTTAATAAGAGATTTAACGGGTAAAAATTATGAACACTAGAGATTAAAGTTTAAAGTCTTGTAAAGTATGATAAACTTGGTGGTTAAAGACTAAATAATAGTGTAAAACTTATGGAACTTGTTTTGTTGTGGTTATTTATTATTGATGGATGCTAGTAGGGGAACAGATCGTCATCTAACCACGCTAGGTCATGTTCATGGAATATGAACTAGCACTATGTTTAGTGTAAAAATAACTAGATGACGAACCCTTTCAAACATAAACATGAACTTGTGTAAAAACGTTTTTTCTTATAAAATGGAGTTCTAAACTAGTAGATCTAAAGATCTACAAGTGGTTTTTCGGAAGAACCAAGCAAAAATATTAGTGTTGTTAAAACCCGGATCTTATCCGAACTAAAAGCGTTTTTAGTAAATAAACAAGTGTGTGGACACTTGTGTCACAAGAAAAATTTAATAAAGAAATATTTTTGCGAATCTCGACTAGAAGTTGTGAGACTTCATATTCTTTAAAAATAAAGTTTTTAAGAAACTAAAATTATTTTTAAAGATAACGAGACTTACTAAATGTGCTAGTAAGTTACTACACATTTTTGTAAATTTTCAAGTTCATGAAATGAAGAAATTAGTGATTATTGTTGACGATTATTGTTGATAATTGTTGTTGATGATTGATGACGATTTAAAAGAAAATAAACACATGTTTTGAAAACATGGGAAACCTCCATTTTTAGGGGAAACTCTGTCAAAATTTCTATAAATTTTGACACTTAGAAAAATATGAGTTTTTGAGAAACTTATTCCCTAAAAATGTGTTTAAAAGTATTACCAAGGTTTCCCTAATTTTTGGTGATAAGAAACGGTGATTTCTTCAAAAATAAAAATGGATCTTATGTATATATATTTTTGAGAGAAAAATATATATTATTTTATCACCAACTTTTGTGCCAAGTGTATATAGTATGTGTTACGTGCTAGCGTATTAAGACTTAAAAATACACTAAATACTCGTAAGGAGTATAAACATAAAAATACACATACAAAATACAAGATACATAATTCGGGTGCGAAGTGCAAAACACAAAAGACTTATATTTATTTTAGAGGAAATAATATAAGTAAGATACGTAGTTAAAAATATGAAATATTTTTAACACAACAATACAAATACAAAAGAGAGTGACTGTACTTGTGCGATACAAGTCTAGTGACTAACATTAAGAAAACGCGTATAGGTTACGACGTTAATTAAGCAAATCCGGTGAAGTTTACGACGCACAGGAACGCAAAGTTGTGAGTTCATGCTCCCCCTTTTCTTTTAACTGTTTTCAGTTTTATACCTTCGGGGGTGAAATACATGTTACAAATATTACAATGTTTACAAATGGTATGATGGATACAAGAATGATACGAGAAATCGTGTCACGAATAGGGTACCATAAGCACCATTAATCGTGTACATACTTAGACCGCAGAACAAAAGGTTAGATCTAATGGGTTCCGGGCAGCCCCACTCTTGGCCACTCTTTTACCAAGCAGTGTTTTTGTGTCTCAGTCGTAAATCGACTACAGAAAAATGCCTATGGTTTGGTGACTTCCTATGTCGTGTCACATGTTAATGGCTTTGCAACCCATTAACACTTGATACATACAGAAATATTTGACTTATACATGAGTACGTGGTGTACACAAAAGACTTGATTCATACAAAAGACAAATTATGTTTTCATACAAAGTATACAAACGTGAAATACAAAAACTGCATGAATTCACACCAACTTTATGTTGACGTTTTTCCAAAACTCACATGTATTTCAGGTAACTAGGATGGATGTGCGCGTGGTCTTACTCATGCTCATGGATGTCGCTTTGTTTATCTTTAAATAAAGTTGTGACTTTTAAGACAATATGTTATCTCGTGTTGTAAACACTTGACATATGTTTTCAGTAATGTAATATTTGAAGGTATTTTTGAGCATGTAGTATGTTTACTCTTCGTATGCAATGAGAACCTTTCATGATCACACCTCGTGCTTCCGCCGCAGAAAGGGGTGTGACATCAATCTCTTCAGAGATTCCAATGAAGAAATATGTGAAGAAACATTCCTTGTTAGGTTATTCCTTGACACTTGCAAATCAGTTAATGACTTCAACTGAAACATCGTTCTTGGGATTATGGAGTCTAGTTGATTATCGTATAATCGCAAGAATTGTAATACGTGAAGATTTCCGACCTCAGCAAGAATGATTCCAGTGAGTTTGCTGCTACATAGATTCAAAAGAGGGAGGAAGAAGGAGGGAGAGATGGCTAAGAGATTATAGGGTTATGGTTGGGGAATTGGGGAAGATGATGTTTCTATATAATATTTTTGGTTTTATTTAAGAGTTAAATGCTTGGTTGGTCCCTGTGGTTTTCAAAAATTGCAGACTTGCTCCCAATGGTTTACTAATTACACGTGTGGTCCAAAAACTTGTCAAAAATGCACTCGGTTGGTCCCTAGCCCTAACATCAGTTAAATTTCTCAGTTAAGTCCATGTTAAATGACCAAAATACCCTTGCTTATTAACTCTCTTTATAATTTTTGTTGACTTTTACTTCCATCATCATCTTCATCAGCAGGACCAAGTCATCTTCATCACCATCATTCTCATTATCAACACATGTAAAAGCATTCATTTCCATTTCAAAAAATCAAAACCCGCAAAGAGTGTTTAGACAAATACTGTTAGGTGTAACTGACCGAGAGACCGTGATACGAAGAGGGGCGTCTGCTGCCACTGCTACGGGGCTGTGTCGGAGCTCTGACGGCCGCTGCTGTCATCGCCTCTGCTAATCGTCGTTTCCTGCCGCCACCTCGCCGCCACCGTCTACGGTGATGGTTGGCTATAAGGTGAGAGAAGAGTGTGCGTGTCGGTACAGAAGATATAGGGGATGTGTGGGTGTAGCCGGAAAATCGATCGGAGAAGGTAACAGTTTCTACCGAACATATAAAGGGGAAATGAAGGGGTTTGTGATGAAGATGATGGTGATGAAGATGACTTGGTCCTGCTGATAAAGATGATGATGAAAGTAAAAGTAAACAAAAATTATAAAGAGAGTTAATAAGCAAGGGTATTTTGGTCATTTAACATGGACTTAACTGAGAAATTTAACTGATGTTAGGGTTGGGGACCAACCGAGTGCATTTTTGACAAGTTTTGGGACCACGCGTGTAATTAGTAAACCACTGGGACCAAGTCTACAATTTTTGAAAACCACAGGGACCAACCAAGCATTTAACTCTTTATTTAAATAAAAGCATGAAATGACAAGAATAACCTTAAGTGGATAGACATAACTTAAAATGTTAACCTGGTTAATGCTAAAGGACGAAAGATGTAACGTGTTTTCTAAATAAAGAACGATTAAATGTTATCCAATGCAACCCGCTACAAAAATAAAAGACTAAAAGTGTAATTTACCAAACTAAAATATAAGAAAGAGTTAATTACTATTTTCGTCCCTGTGGTTTGTCAAAAATCACTATTTCAGTCCATTAGTTTAAAAATTGCGATTTCAGTCCCTGTGGTTTCACTTTCATAACCATTTCAGTCCACCTCCGTTAACCCCATCCATTTATTCTGTTAAGTACACATGAATTGACCATAATGCCCTTATTAATAAAAAACAAAAAGATAACTAAATGAGCTAATTACTGTTTTCGTCCCTGTGGTTTGTCAAAAATCACTATTTCAGTCCTTGTGGTTTCACTTTCGTAACCATTTCAGTCCAGTCTCCTAACACCGTCTATTTTACCGTTAAGTTTTTAATGAAATACCTAAATTACCCTTGTGTTAATTAAATAAAAAAACCATGGAAATTTAAAAGATTATATTCTAGGACCCACTTGTTAAAACACAACCCCACGCTACCCCACCCCACTCCATCTCTGCTCTCATTTCCGGTCATCTTCTCCGGCATCACAACCCCACCCTCTTAATGTCCGGCGATCCATTACCCCACCCCAATTAATATATTCCTAGCAGCATCAATTAACATAATAACTTTGAAAAATAATGATTACCTAGACATTTTCTAATTATAAAATCCAGAATTAAAATTTTGGAACCATATATGTAAAAATAATGCCAGACTTCTACTTCTACTTCTACTGAGGTTATGGTGGGTCAAACCCTACAATCCAATTTAAGTCCATATGTCATACGAAAATAAAATCATAAAAATTCAATAATAAAATCATATAAGTCCATATTTAATTAACACAAGGGTAATTCAGGTATTTCATTAAAAACTTAACGGTAAAATAGACGTTGTTAGGAAACTGGACTGAAATGGTTACGAAAGTGAAACCATAGGGACTGAAAGCACAATTTTTAAACTAATGGACTGAAATAGTGATTTTTGACAAACCACGGGGACGAAAACAATAATTAACTCATTTAGATATCTTTTGGTTTTTTATTAATAAGGGCATTATGGTCAATTCACGTGTACTTAACAGAATAAATGGATGGGATTAACGGAGGTGGACTGAAATGGTTACGAAAGTGCAACCATAGGGACTGAAATCACAATTTTTAAACTAATGGACTGAAATAGTGATTTTTGAGAAATCACATGGACGAAAACAGTAATCAACTCTATAAGAGATTTCAAGATATTTGCATTCTCATACATACATATAGCCGCCTCATTCATAAACCCTAATCTATATCATAACCCCTCTCTTCCTCTTCTTCAACCTCCATCTCAACCGCAACCATGCCGAAAAGAAGCAAAAGTAAGTACACCATCTATACGTATACATTCACCAACACTGTTTACTAAAACTCAATCAATCCATTACTTGTTTACAAATGTGCAGAGAGTAAAAGCAAGCGAGTATCGTTAAAACAGAAGCACAAGGTCATAAAGAAAGTTAAAGAACACCATAAGAAGAAGGCCAAAGAGGCCAAAAAGCTAGGCTTGAACAAGAAACCCAGGGTTGAAAAAGATCCTGGTATCCCTAACGACTGGCCGTTCAAGGAGCAGGAGCTTAAGGCGCTTGAGGCGCGTAGGGCCAAGGCGCTTGAGGCGATTGAGCAGAAGAAGGCTGAAAAGAAAGAGCGGGTAATTAATTTGTGTTGTTTGGAAAGAGATTGTTGGATTGTTTGTTGTTAATTAGAGGATTTGTTAAATGTTAATCTTTGTGTTGAAATCTGAAAGTTAGCATGTTATAAGGCTGGTTTAATATGCATTCAGTTGGTTAGATAGTGTTACATGAGCGTTTTAGGAGTAGGTTAGTTTGCCGTTAAAGAAAAGATAACGTTAACAAAATGGCACGGTAACATGGGAATATCATATTTCAAGCTATGCAGTTAATATCGGTGATATATCGGTTATATCGGTCCCCTAGTAAAATATCAGTGTCAAATATTGGTCAGAATATTGGTACCGATATTATCGGCGATATTGACTGATATAACCGTTATATCACCGATATTTGACCGATATAATCGATATATCACCGATATTTGACCAATATAACCGATATATCGCTGAATTTTTAGTTTTAAATTGCTATATATATAAATTCTGCAATATTAAAATTACCGGTATCCCACCGATATCTCACCGAGATAACCTATAGGCTATATCTCAAATATCAGTCCTTGACTGATATCCGATATTTTACCGTATTAACTGCGTAGATTTGAAGTTTGATGTGAAATAACGCTGCCCTTGAGTTGAATCTAGCTGTACAGATTTTTAGCTTTTAACCTCCTTGAAGGCCACCTGCTCAACACAATTCGTGTTTTATTGGGTGTTGCTGGGGTTTACAGGTTCTCACGGTAACCTGGAAAAGACGAAAACTTTTGTTTTTTGGTGCTTAACTCATTACAGATATGTTTTTTTAGTTTTATGACTTGAATATGGTTTTGTGGGTCGTGGGAGAAGGTTCTGAGCTTTTTAAAACCCAGAATCTTCTTGAATTTGTTAGATCTTTAATAGGCGTCCCGCGTCCGATAAAGAAACAGTTGGATATAGTTATCTATTTATCTTGCATATGTTAGAACGCTAGATGTGAAGTCTATGGTCTGTATTCCGTACTTGTTAAAGTAGTTATTTTAGCGAGAGTCAACACTTTGCCTTATTACTTGTGAGCTTTCGCTTATTTTAGTTAGCAAATTAATGATTAGTTTCTAGGGTCTTAGTTTTTTTTATTCTGAGTCTAAAACTTCACATTTTGGCAACTTCTTTTGAGAGCACCTTTTGTGGTCATAGGTAAAGGTGGTGATTTTAACATAGTTGCTTACAAACAGGTTGAATCGGTTATGTTGTATTAAAAAATATATTATGTTGCAATAAGTTCAGTTATTTTTTTAGATAAATTACTTCTACCTTCTGTTTCAACTTTGGAAGAAAGCTCTTTTGGGTTTGGTTGACTTGTTTTGACAATCCATTCTTTTTTACCCATTACATAACCTGCCAAATTTTACACCTCTAGTAATAGGTTGTAGTTGCATCCTTGTTATTTTGGGAATTTTCATTTTGTTTTGTTTGTTAGAAAAATTTGTCAGTTGAAGGCTTTTTGCTACATATCTTTTTTTTATAAATGACACTTTGTTTTCTTCAGGCTAGAAAGAGGAAGCTGGGTCTATTAGACGATGATGGTGATGATATCACCAATCTTGCCGAGCAGGTTTCTGCAAAAGAACATGAATTAGGACAGAAAAAACCGGTCGGTAATTCCACTGCTACAGGTAAAACCATGGGTATATGATCTAATATTCATATATAGTCTATTCGAACTCCAATACAGTATCTTTTTAAAAATATTTTTGGGTTTTGTTGTGACAATTCAGAGAGGACATTTTACAAGGAGTTGACCAAAGTTATCGAAGCATCAGATGTCATTTTGGAAGTTCTTGATGCTCGGGATCCCCTTGGGACCCGCTGCCCCGATTTGGAAAAGATGGTACTAAAAGTTGGCCCTGAAAAACATCTCGTGTTGCTCCTCAATAAAATAGGTAATCTTATCGAGAAAGCAGGTCTTGTTTCGGGTTATGTTTTAGGGATAAAGGTTAAATTATAACACTTTAGTTGTCAGGAAAGCAGGTCAGGTTAAATTATAACATTTTAGTTGTCAGGAAAGCAGGTCAAATGTGTTGAACGGGTTAAAAGTTGTTTAAAACGCATTCAAATGCTTAATAGTTAAAAGTTAAAACCCCTAAAGATTTTGCTTTTATTAAAATCATTATTAATTTAGTAATGTATCTTTTTTTCGTTGTATCTATTACGTTATACATTTTTAAACGAGTAAAATGGCATTTTCGTCCATGAGGTTTGGACAGTTTTGCGACTTTTGTCCAAAGGTTTGTTTTTTCGCATCTGGATCCAAAAGGTTTAAAATTATGTCGTTTTCATTCGGCTCGTTAACTCCATCCTTTTTTCTTCATTAAGTTAGGGGTATTTCCATCTTTTTTGTTAGCTGAAAGGGCAATTCGATCTTTTCAGGGGTATTCAGTCTTTTTACATAAAGTGAAAAAGACCTAATTGCCCTTTAAGTCAACAAAAAAGACGAAACTACCCTTGACTTAATAGAGAAAAATGGATGGAGTTAACAAGCCGCAAATGAAAATGGCACGATTTCAAACCTTTTGGATTCAGATGCGAAAAAACAAACCTTTGGACGAAAGTCGCAAAACTGGCCAAACCTCAGGGACGAAAATGGCATTTTACTCTTTAAAATTTAAATCACGGATTCACGGATGAAAAGTGTGGCAATCCAACCTGTGAAACTTGAATTACTATGAACTGAATTGACCCGAACCTGTTTCGACACATTACCGCCACTAGTGTAAATGGACAAATGTGTACGATACATATTCCTAAATTTTGCTTACACGTGTTGGATTTTAGATCTCGTTCCTCGTGAAGCTGCCGAAAAGTGGTTAAAGTATCTTAGGGAGGAGTTACCAGCAGTTGCTTTCAAGTGTAGCACTCAACAACAGAAATCTAATCTTGGCTGGAAATCCGCAAAGGCTGCAAAAAAGACGAGCACTCTTTTGCAAACAAGCGACTGTTTAGGAGCAGAAACTCTTTTAAAGCTGCTGAAGAATTATTCAAGAAGTCACGAGGTATGTTTTTATCAAACTTTTGATGTTTTTATTTAGAGGTGACATTTTCAGCTCATTTATTTAGTTGGTTTATTATAAATAGTTTACGTATTAAGTTTGATTATTAAAACTTTTGAATTTTACATTGATGTCATGATGTTTATTGCAGATTAAAAAATCGATTACGGTTGGTGTAGTGGGGCTGCCTAATGTAGGCAAGAGCAGTTTAATAAACAGCTTAAAGAGGTGCCATGTTGTCAATGCGGGGGCTACACCGGGTCTCACAAAAACCATGCAAGAAGTTCAGTTAGACAGGAGTGTTAAATTACTAGACTGCCCTGGTGTTGTTATGCTTAAATCCGGTGAGAATGATGCCGCTGTAACCCTTAAAAATTGCGTTAGAATCGAGAAGCTGCAGGACCCCATTTCTCCAGGTAATTGAAATAAGTGATCAACCTTTTGTACTCGTTGAAGTGGGTTGGGCAGTATTAAACTGCAAACACTTTTATTCCATTTATTTTAAATAACTTGTGTGAATATCAGAACTGTATCGTTAATAGTTTATACTTTTTACTAAAGTGGTTTTAAAGGTTGCATACATTAAAATATCAATTGCAGGAGTTTTGACCTGTTCAACTCGTTTGATCCTTCCCATTATTACTAGGGCTACAAACGAACGAAACGCTCAACGAACAATTCACGAACACGAACAAGAAATTTCGTTCGATTAGTTAAATGAACGAACATAAACGAAGGTCATGTTCGTGAACGTGTTCGTTTATGTTTGATAGTTCATTAGTGTTTTGAGTTTATATATGTTATTTAAATACTTCAAAGTTCCGACAAATAAAATATTATGTTCATGAGCGCTTGTTTGTGTTCGTTGTTTCCATTTGTGTTCATGGATATTAGTTTGTGTTCATGAACGTTCGCTTGCTCCTAAAATTAACAAACGAACACGAACACGTTCATTTTCTTAACAAACGAATACAAACATAAAATCTTGTTCGGTAAGTGCTCATGAACAGTTCGTGAACACACATATTTCCTTAACAAACGAACACGAACAAGGTCTTGTTCGTGTCCGTTTAGTTATTATTATCTATATTTTTTTTATTTGACTTCTTTTGGCCTGTTTGAATTGAAACATAATCAAAATTCTCTATTTTATGTGGATTGCAGTGAAGGAAATTCTCAAGTTATGTCCCGCAGAAACGTTGGTAACTTTATACAAGATTCCTACTTTTAATTCGGTTGACGACTTCCTTTCCAAGGTAGCTACTGTCAGAGGTAAGCTTAAAAAGGGTGGCATTTTGGACACCGATGCTGCCGCAAGAATCGTTTTGCATGATTGGAATGAAGGTTCGTCTAAACAGAAGCTTCTAATAGCTTTGCATAACTATTAGAGGTTTTAAATATATTTATTATTCATCCGCGTCTCAACGGTGATTACAAAAGCTATATTCCCCTCCATGATCTTGAGAAATAAATATGCTTATTTTTTGCAGGTAAAATTGAATACTATACAATGCCTCCAACTAGGAATGAAGGAGAGAATACGGAGGCAAAAATTGTATCGGAACTAGGAAAAGAGTTTAATGTGGATGAAATATACGGCACTGAATCGTCATATATTGGTAGTCTTAAATCGGTAAACGATTTTACTCCTGTTGAGATTCCGCCAAGTGCTCCTCTCGCTCTTGACCAGTCAATGCTCAAGGTTTGTGTAACTTTGAACGTATATACCAAACTGTCACACTCCTATAAAAGCAAAATTTTACTCTTTAACGATGTACATTCTTGGGTTTTACAGGACGATACAACTCCAGTGGAAAAAAACACGGAAGATGAAGACATGGCTGAAGGTGAAAATGCACCGGAAACAGAAAATGATAAACCCGATGCTGCTGAAGGTGAAGGTGTTCTTACCACCAAGCAAAAGAAACAGAAAAAAGCCAAGAAATCCATTCCGATGGAAGAAGATGAGTCGAATGATTATGATTTTAAGGTTGATTATGTGAAAAAGGAATCTGAACCAACGGGTGATGATGGTGACGACGAAGATGGCAATGATGATGATGATGGCGATGACAAAGGTGGCGATGCGGATGATGGTTTGGCTGAAGAAAATGAAAACAAATAGAATCTTCTGATCATGGTGAAGCTGCTGATCAAACACAGGCCGCCTAGCAGTATTTTGAAATTTTGACATTGAGGTTCAACTTAGGAAATCTTGTCGTGTATCCGTGAGAATTGAACTGAACTGAACGTTGTTTGGACGAGGTTATACTTATAATTTACATTTGTATGCTCTGGTATAATCTCCACTGTTTAGTATAAGGTTTTAGATTCATGTCAGTAATGAACAACTAAAGAATGCATAATCAAACGGTAACTATGTTTAAGACAAGTTTAAATCGCGAAGTCGGGGATGCTTATGTGTTGGAAAACTGGTCTTGCTGCATCAAAGCAAATTACATCATACAGAACATGTTTGCAAGAAAGCTTTAAAATAAGCTAATGAGGTGACGGTGTGACTCTCTTGATGTTACTGGAGTCTGAATCATATGTATTAAAGTTTTAATCATTGTACTAATTTATTAACTTGTATTTATGCTTTTATTTTTAGATGTATTAGTAGGTCTGACTTGTTTAATTAAAAAGGTTGATAGGTCTTGTTTGATTAAACATGTCAACTCAAACACGCGGTCGGTTTAATCAAACAGGTTAACCTAAACCTGATTTTTCTTTTTGCGTTGTGTGTCAAAATTTTTCACCCTTAACTTTGCAGGCTTCATTAGTCAAACCACTCTAGGGTTGTCCAAAAAGCTCGGAGCTCGCTCGGATTTAGCTCGGAAAAAGCTCGCTCGATATAGCTTGGTTAGAAAGTGAGCCTAGCTCGGCTCGGCTCGGCTCGTAACGAGCCAGATTGACTCGGTCTGGCTTGCTTGGTAACTTGGCTCGACTTAGCTTGGATTATTTTACTCATAATATATTTTGTTTTTATATACACTATAATATATTACCAAAAAACGATTATTATTATTTACATGTATTTAGGCATGTAATTTGATATCTATTAGGGGAGGGGGGTGGTTACTTAGTGATAGAATTCTATCACTCCCATTATCCAATCAAATCATCTCATCACCCAATATTCTATCACTAGTGATAGAAATGTAGGGGGGTGGTATCACTAGTGATACAATTCCATCACTCACTAATTTTTTTAATTTTTTATTTTAAATTCCATTTGGATAAAAGTTAATTCATGATGTTTGCATGTGATTTAAAAGATTGTCTGACTCACATCACAAGAATTGGTCCAATTAGAAAATAGAATGCTTTAAAAATTGTCGGCCATATACTGTTTTAATAATAAAATAGAAGTACGTTTGCATGTCAAAAACAACAACGTTCGAACTTTTTCAAGTTTTCAACGCGTTAACAATTCCACGCGTTACAAATATAACGCGCTATAGGCGGCGGCGGTGTTCCGTGATGGATTAACGAGTGATCGGGGTGGTATAACGGACCACCCCGTGTGCCCTTACATATTTGAAGGTTGACTACCATACTTATAAACTAATATTGTATTTCGTTGAAATTTAAAACTTATATATTGTGTTATTGAACTTGATTTTGACTTGTAACGTATTAGTTTGAACCTATTTTGGATATGCTCTTTTGAAATATTAAATTATATTTTAGACTACTAAATTCTGAGAGCTATGTATTAATTGTTCTTTCCAAGCCGAGCCAACCCGGTTTAAAACCAAGCCGAGCCCGAACTTAGATTTTCAGCACGGTTTATAATCGAGCCAAGCCCCAGCTTGCCCTGGCTCGGCTTGGCTCATGAACAGCCCCAAACCACTCCAATAAGTTTCATTGATCATAAACGCTTTTTACTTATTTGACCCGTTAAAAACAAAACATAACCAGTGAATATGAAAAATACATTCAGAAGTGCGTATGTAAAATAATTTAAATGATTATTAACTATGATTAAATCACATTGATCCCTTTAATAACACAAGCTAGACTCCTATATAGGAATCTACATTATTCAAAATCTCTACTATATTTTCACTTCACCGAACATTCTTACAATATCAACTCAACCCATACGATATCCCAGCTCATTTGTTCCACAAACAACCTAAACCAGTAACCAAATACCGAACCGCGATCAGTCGAGAACGCATTCATCATATTGAACCACACAGTTCTATTTTAATCATCTATTGATATTCCTAAAAGCGGGTCGGGGCTGCCATTATTCGGGCTCTGATCATTAGAACCCGAGCTAGATGAAGATGTAGGTTCATCAACAGCTGCAGAAGCATTTTTAGGTTCATCGACAGTTGGTGAAGAACTATATGATGCAGTGGACTTTGGAACCAGACCTTGGGCTTCCATCGCTTCACGGGCCGCTTTTTCTTTGGCCTTTTTAGCCCTTTCTAGTACTTCATCCTGCATATAAGCCCAAAGTATAAACTCAGATCATATATTGATAAGTGTAGCATTCTTTTTAGAATATTCTAAAGATAAATTTACTTATGTATATGTATCTGTCGAAAAAAAGTGTTGGTGAGTCACCTGGCCGAGCCCGTTTCAACCACTAACTCCGTCCAAATATATTAGTTAACTCAAGGGTATTTTGGTCAGATCATATATATAGTTTATTGGCCGGTAGTATAACATGTTAAAACAATATGTTGGGTACGAGCTGGTTGACCCAAAACACTTTTTAGCTAAAAATAATAACATTTCTTATAACCAACTAGCACGTCAAATGCGATCACATAAATTATATCATTTCAATAACAATCCAATTTCTTGATAATATGATATAAAAGAATTTTTGCACTAAAAAAGCAAGAACACATTTAGATGACATTCGACCCGTTTGACCCATTATGAACAAAAATTTAAAAAACACAAAATCGAATCAACCTATTCATAAGTAAACGGTTCAAAATTGCCACATTAGAACACGTAGTCCATTAACATAAACTCCAAACCCTAAACATGTATCTAGAACCTTCCATATTAGAAACTTAAAAAACTAAAATCTTTAGTACCTGAAACTCCTGTACTTGTTTTTGTTGTTCAGCTTGCAACCGACCAACCGTACTCAAGAACTCCCCCACCGTTGATTCAATACGTTCGTTTAGTGCTTCTGCAAACGCCTTCCCCAAGAAAAATGCATCCAAAACTTGTTTACTTTCATTTTCACCTATAAATTACAAACTTTTTTCGTAATAAGGGTGGTAATTCCATGATTCTAATCATTCATACACCAAGTATATGCTTCAAACTGGTTCTAGCATATTAAAGAACTACTTATACCATTCTAGTTATTCAAGTTTTCTTATTTGAAACCATGAGAACCTGTCTGTAAAAACTCATAGGACCCACCAATACCAATACCCTGCTATCCAGTTTTATTGATTTTGGTATTCGGTACTTTCGGTAACGGTACGAGTACGGGTAAAAACGGGTACTAGTACTGAATTTTATATAGAACTTTAAAATATTGTATGGTACTCGTGATGACTTTACCTATTTAATACTTGTACGAGTGATAAAAAAAAAACAAATAAAAACAAAATGGTATGAAAGCGGGTACCGTACCAAAATACCCGACCTGTACCCGTACCGTACCAATATATTCGGTACAGTATTCGGTACCTAATAACAGCTGAATCAACGAATCAATTTCAAAACAGCCACAAACAAACCCTAATAACAACCAATTATTCTACCGACAAATACACTCATAAACAAACAGGCATTCCAATCCACACCCCTGCAAAATTACCCTAAAACTCGAATTTAATAACTTAATAATTTTACCTGGAGCAGGGTCACCAGGTGTGCTGCTACAATTACACCTAAACCCACGTCTTAAAGGACCCGATTTCTTGTGCAAAAACACACCAACTGGTGTTTTCCTATGAATATTTGCGGATTTGAGGTGGGTAAGTGATGGATTGAAGGTTCTAATAATAATCTGGGAATATGCAGGTGGTGAAGATATTGCCGTACTCATATTTCTCTGTGGGAAGATAGAGAAAGAGAAAGAGAAAGATCTGGTTCGGAACAGAACAGTACATATGCATCATCATCGTAATGTACTGGTGGGCCCATTTTGGGCCGTTTTGGTTCCTTGGATCAAATCTATGTGGATTGACGAGGTTGGGCTCGTTATGTGACACGTCGTTTGTCATTTCACCTAAAACCATGGATGACTTTTGGTAATGTTTTTTTCGATATATTCCTTGCATCAAATCTGTTGGATTATTGGATTACAATCTAACACCTCACCTCACTATCATAGTACGGATGTAGGAATTTTTGTATTTTTTTGGATCTTGATATTCACACACCCATCTTTATTTCCACATCTTCTAAAGCGTTGCGCAGAGTTTAGGGTTTATTTCCAGACAAAAGCAGATGTGACCTTGATTCGACTTGATACGAGGTTTGATTCGGTATGATGTTGTCAGTCGGGTCACGAGAAACCCTAAGCGCTGCGCTATGGCCAAAGCGCGGTGCTTAGGTCTCGATTTCTGGTGCTTTAAGAACGCAGGTCATTCATTCGACATTTCATTCAAATTCCAAATTGCAAAAGTGTTTCAAACAAACGCGTGTTTTGTTGTTTTAGTGGCATTTCTTCAAAATACGATGTCGTGGTTTAGCAACTACCTTTTCAGTGAATACTCTGACGAGTCCGTTGTTCCAGATTCTTATGAGGGGACCGCTATTTCTGACTCGTAAGAAAAACCTGTCCCGTCCAACATGAGGGAGGAGGGGGTTGTTTCTGGCATTCGTTATCGTGACAATACAGTGAAGCTGGGCTTGAATATCCATGTGGAAGACTCGTACGCACAACACCGCTATTTGAATTACGGATACAGAGAAGGTAGAAAACTACATATGGGTGTTGGAGAGGATCAAGTCTATGTTGGTGGACTGTATGGAGTCGCGTGTCATTTTAACAGACAGGGACTTGGCGCTAATGAACGCATGTGAACAAGTTTACCCAAAAGCGTACAAGTGTCTTTATCGGTTCCATATTCATCAAAATATAATAAGAACAGTAAGAAGAAATTTACTGAGAAGGAGTGGAAAGAATTTATTCGTTCGTTTTCGACATTGTGTGAGTCTTCGACAGAGGAAATATACAAGTATAATTTGGAAAACATTGAAGCACAGCTGAAAGAAGTTGGTCGTGGACGTGAGTATTTCTTACATAATTATTTAAATACTTTTTACATACATATATACATACATACCTGACAAGTTATGGTTATATTTTTAGAGGTTTTTGAGTATATGAAGAAATCGTGGTTGGATCCGTACCATGAAAAGTTTGTAGCTGCATGGACTTACAAAATACTTAACTTTCACCAAACTACAACCAACAGAGTTGAGGGCATCCATGCATTACTAAAAAGTCACCTTCCAAGTCATCGCAATATGCTAGCTAAACTTGTGGGGTCCGTTGATCATATTGTTGAGAAACAATATACGGAGATTAAAAGTGGTTTTGAAACAAGCCTTAGAAAAGTAATGAACCACCATAAGGTTCACCCCATGCTTGCAAATATACATTGAAAGGTTTCAATATATGCTATTGAGCTTATGACTTTCGAGCTACGACGTAAGGAAGACGGATTGAGAGCCTATGGTGCAACTTGTGGTTGCCAACTTTTTGCCAGTTGTGGTTTGCCATGTGCTTGTCGTCTGGAAAAATTTGAAAGAAAAAAAAACGGTAGGTTTACCTATTGATTATTGGTTTTTATGATTTCACTACCTAATTTACTACCATATGTCTTCGTTCATATGTCAGCAAATCCGAATCAATTCGATAGACGTGTTCTGGAAGAAGCTTGACTTCAAGCCGGCAAGGAGTAAGATTGAAGATATCGATGTAGAAGCAGAATTTGAAAAACTGAAACAACAAATCAATCCAACACATCCTCAAGTGAAAAACAGCTACTTTGAAAAAATTAAACAAATCATCATGCCAGGCAACAATACAAAAAAAAACTCCTGTTGTTCAAATGAACACCCGTGCTCGTCCAACATTGAAGACGCAAGAACAAAGGACAGTAGAAGCTACAAGAAAAGGCTCGTATATACCGTCAGAACAAAGTGGGTTAGACGTCTCATACGATCTTCCACGTCACAGCTCATACGTATCATCCCAAGACTCTCAAAGACAAAAAAAAAAAAAAACCAACAACCGCTTAACTTTTACCATGATTCCCTGATTTGAGTATAGATAAAATTTTACTAATTAATATAAGGAAAGAAAAGAAAAGAAAAGAATTAATGATAAAGTGAAGGAGACAAGTAGGTAGAAAGAAAAGTGAATATGTGGACAAATTAGATGATAAGAAAACTGAGTAGTAAATTTGAGTGTAGAGAAATATAGAGAAAATATATATAATAATATAATATAATAATATGTATAATAATAATAATAAAATATGTATAATGTATTATCATAACCTAATGTTTATTTTCTTGTTTCATGTTTTCAACCTAACTTTTATATCCCCAATACTTGGGATAAAAATGCCAATATTTCTAACAAACTCTTCCTCTATTATACCATCTGTAGTGGAAGCAGTGGCGAAACTTGAGATTTCCGACTAAGCGTTCGAAAACGTGTATACCAAAATTTTTTATAAAACCGGGGGGTAAAAACATATATACCCAAAAATTTCTATACAAAAACTACATACTCTCCACTAATGAGTGAAAAGTTCGGGGGATCGGCCGCCCCCTCCCGCACCCACAAAACTACGCCCTTGAGTGGAAGGGGAAGACCCTTGTGTGTTTTGCGCCATGTGGCGGTCCAGTCAGCATGCGAGCATTGTGTGACATTATGTTAAAAGGGGTGTAGTGAGGCTTGAAATCTTGTGGGGCATTATAATCTAATAGAATTTAATAAAAAAATAAAAATATAAACCATAAAAAAATGTTATTGGCCAAATATAAGGAAGAAGGCGTGGAAAAAAAAGACGCTCCAGAGGTTTTTTTTAAAAAAAAGCCTAAGGGGCGGTCTAGGGGCGTTGTTGAGCCTTTTTTTTTTGGAAAAAAAGGCCAAAAAAACCCACTACGGGTGGTGTTAACAAGTTTTAATTCGACTTGAAGTTACAAATTATGTATGTCAAGTAAGAATTTCATAAATAGTTTCCTAACTAAGATTCATGGTAATCTGCTTAACTTTTCCGGTAGATAGTGTGTTCAAGGGACATGATGTATCCAATTACAATTTTTTTTTATTATCAAATAGCATTATTTATGATACTTTTGTTGCTTTCATATCATATAGCATTGATGTTGTCATGGCTTTATAGCCTAGTGATATTTTTGGGGTGGAATAACACTTTGGCACCAATAGGTCCTGGGTTCGATTCCCATAAAGGGAGTTTTTTCATATTTATCGGGTTTCCTCCTGAATTGGTGTCAGTAATCCAAATTTGCTGTTCAAAAAAAATATAGCACGCATGTCCCTACATATATGTTTTCCCTTACGGGGGAATAGTTATGTTTTTTTATTGGCCCAAAGTGGCGGCAAGCAACCAACTTGCTTTAGCTTTTTTTTTTTTTTTTAACTTGGCATATAATAGTTATCTATTACTACAAAACGAAGATGGGAAATATTGTCAAGCAGCTGTCTGCCACTTCTTAATTGGTCAAGTCAAACTATAATTTTATCCCCAGTTTAAAATTACGATTTTGTCCCCATTTTAAAAATACGATTTTGCCCCCAATTCTAAATAAAAATTGTGGTTTGCCTCCAGCTTAAAATTACGATTTTGCCCTCAGTTAAAAAATACGCTTTTGCCAACAGTTCAAAATAACAAATAATAGTTATCTATTACTACAAAAGGAAGATGGGGAACAGTGTTAAGCAGCTGTCTGCCACTTCTTCATTGGTCCTGCCAAACTGCAATTTTATCCCCAGTTTAAAATTACGATTTTGCCCCATTTCAAAAATACGATTTTGCCTGCAGTACAAAATAAAATTGTGGTTTTGCCCCCAGCTTAAAATTACGATTTTGCCCTCAGTTAAAAAACACGATTTTGCCATCAGTTTAAAAAAAATTATGGTTTCCCCATAGCTATGGTTCTGCCAAATTACGATTTTATCCCCATTTTAAAATTATGATTTCGCCCTCAATTCAAAATAAAATTTTGGTTTTGCCCCCAGCTCAAAATTATGATTTTGCCTTCGGTTCATAATAAAAATATGGTTTTGCCCCCCAGCTCAAAATATAATTTTGCCTCTATTCCAAAATTATGATTTTACCGCAGTTCAAAATTGTTTTTTTTTTTTGCAAAACTATGATATTGTTTTATTTTACTTGGTTGACTCAATATAGTTTTTTATCCGTGTCAAACAGCTGCCTAGCACTCGCTAATTGGTCCAGACAAATTATTTTTTTGCCCCTAGCTATAAATTACATGCTTGCCATCGTTTTAGTTATTTTTTAAGCAAAACTATGGTAGTGTTTTGCTTTAATTGGTTAACTCGATGTATCTTTTTTTAGAGCGTGTTATAAGTAACATGTATAAGTAATTGAAATAAAGGCATACATATTATTAAACTAAGAAATATTCGGTTTAGCGCCACGCAACGCGGGCGACGCATAACACTAGTTATTAGTAAAATTGAATTCAAACTAAGACTATTAATTATTATTATTATATATATATATAGGGGAAGGTTCATTTGAGAAGAAAATTTAATTGAGAAGAAAAAGAACAAAGGGTAATTTTGTAAAACATTAAATAGTTTTTTCACTTATCTCATTTATTATCCTTTTTGACTACACGTTGAAATTTATCCTACACAACTCGTAATTTATCCTACACAACTCGTGATTTATCCTACACTTTAAATTATTTTATTTTATTTTTTTGAAAAAATATATATTTTGAAGATAAGTTACAAAAAATTTAATGTAGTTACCTATTAAAGAGGAAGACTAGAAATTAATGATCTATGTAGATTTACCAATGTACCCTTATAGTAACATTAAATACTTATATTAAATGAAGTAAAATAAAGCATTCTTATTGGTTTAAATTTCTTCTTTTTTTTTTCTTACAAAAAAATTCTTCTCATTTGAACTCTCCACTATATATATATATCGAGAGACGATGAATAGTAACTTTATTTTTATAATCATAAATAGTTTTTTTTATTATTTTATTATTTTATATATTACAACTAGGTTAAAACCATGTGTATTACACGGGTTGCATAAATATGATTTTATATAATAAATAATAAAAACATATAGTTTTAAAAAAATTCGAATATTGCATATGTTTAAGAAAATATTATATGTTAATACAAACAGTCATCAAGATTTATCTTTTAGAAATGAATACTGATGTACTATTTACTTATTATAACATTTAACTTTTTTAATTTTTCATAAATGTAATTTAATAAATAATATATATATATATATATATATATATATGTAAAAAAACTCGTATATTGCACGTGTTCAGTAACATGTAATGTCATATGTTAACACATATAGTTATCAAAATTTATTTTTTAAAAATGAACTTTAATGTACTATTTACTTATTATAACATTTTACTTTGTTAATATGTATTCCTAACTATTTTTTTGTAAATAATAATAATTATTATTATTTAATATGATCATAACAAAAATAAGCGTTTATATTCTTATCTAATTTTTTATTTAAAATTATTATTATTATTTAATATGATTATAATTAAAAAAAATGTTTATCCTTATCTATATATTTATTCTTATCTAATATTTTTGTTTAAAATTATTGTTATTATTTAATATAAGATAAATAGGAAAATAAGGTGAGAAAGCACCAGGAAGTGACACGTGTCCAAAAAAGATTTTCTTTTTTTAAACATCTATTTCCTTTACCATTTTTTTAATAATTGTTTTTTTCCTTTTTTAACATATATTAATTTATCGATTAATTTGATACTTCTTTAATAAGTTACGTTTATAACTTTTTTTCTAAAAACTTAAGTACGTAGTTGTGCTTAATTTTTTCCCCTGACATTTCGTTATAAGTTTTGTTAAAACGAGGTTATACTCAAAATAAAGTATTTATTTGGAAATCATAAAACGGTACGATGATAAACTAAATCGTTCAAATGGTTTGACTTTCTAAACAACATGCTTTATTTTCAAATCACGTTTGTTTTACATTATCATTTGCTTGATTTAACCGCAATGCGCAATATAAAAAAAACTAGTTTATGTTAAAACCAGATAAAGGAATGGATTAAAGAGAGTGGTGGAGGGTTCTCATTAAGGGTTTTTTTTCAAGCATTATTGTTTTTAATGAATACATAGATTATAGAATAAATTTTAACATTTGTTAATGTTAGAAACCAAACGTGTTATAAGCCTCCAAAAATGTTAGGACCAAATCCTTAATTTCTCAAGTTATGATCAAATCCAAAATCAAAACATACAATAAGGACCATACGTGTAATTCACTGTGTAATTTATTAAGCGGATAGTGTAAAATCATAAGACACCCGTGTTGGTATAATAATTAATAACTACCTTTTCAACTCTTTGAATGTAATAATTTTTTTTGAACGACAAATTTTACTGCTACTCTACCTTACACCGGTTATTCTAAATTAATATTTTACTCACGTTTGAGCCTTTGACATTCCCTCTAAAATGCGTATACCTCTACCAGGTGGACTAACTCCACATTGACACAATATATATACACATAACCAATTTATAACCAGTTTAGGTAACCAATTTTACTTTCTTGAAGATTAAAACTACTAGTTAAAAACTACAATGCATCTTAAAATAATGTATTTTAAGTATGATATACATACATGTTATAATGACGTGCATTATGATTTGTTATAAACAATATAAAATTATTGTTTTTTTTTGAACGGCCAACAAATTTGATTATTATATAAACGTGGCTAACCAAAACGTTAGCCAGAAATTACATACACCAACATAAAAAAAGACAGGCATCAATTCACCATACATGAAACATCAAAAGAAGCCCATCTATCCCACGTGAGAGAAGGCACTTTAGCTCGATTCCGTGCCCACAAAAACGACAGTACCTTAACCTCCTCAATAACCCCTTCAATCCTAGGCCTCTTATTATTAAAAACCCTTTCATTTCGATGCCTCCAGATCCCCCATAAAGTTGTCTGCATAATCAAATTAATTAGTTTTTTTCCACCTAGTTGTTCCGCGCAAATGATTTGTCAGATCTAAGATATCTTTGGTCCCAAAAAAGAAATAGGATCTTATGCGACACCACCCAAGGATACCATCCCAAACCTGATGTGAGAATGAACATGCTGCAAATAAGTGGTCTAAAGTTTCCGCATAATCACCGCATAACGCGCAGTTAGTGTCTGGCACGTGAATACTCCGCTGCGCTAAAGCCGTTCTTGTTGGTAAACGGTTCCTGACCGATCGCCAAGCTAGAAAATTTACCTTCAGCGGGCTCCAATTATTCCACCAGAAGTCCGTATTTGCCTGATAGCCATACCGTGCTTGAAGATGCACCCTCAAGCTCTTAACATTGAAAGAGCCCGATGACTGCAACATCCACATCCATGAATCCTCTCTATCCGCCAAAACAACAAAGTGAAGCCGGGTTGTGAGCCTCCTCAATTCCTCGGTCTCAGCCATGGTATCCAAGGCCCTCATCCAAACAAACTTCCATTCACAATTACCATTATTCCAAACAATTTGTTCTGCCACAGTCGCCATCTTTTTTATTCCAGATTAAATAAAATCGGAAACTGAGCACATAAAGGTACCTGATCCAGCCAGCAATCTTTCCAGAACATAATCTCTTGGCCATTCCCCAGCACACCCCGAAAAACCCTCTCCAAATTGACTCCCCCATCTGATACATTCTGCGCTATACGAGCTACTTGCTTCCACGGACCCGGTAGGGACATTTTTGCCGGAATGCCACTCCACGAACTTGCGGTGTGATGAATGCTCCAAATAACTTTCCTCCAAATACTGTTTTTTTCCACTTTAAAATGCCACCACCATTTCGCTAGCATGGCGACGTTTGTTTCTCTAAGCGACCCAATCCCAATACCACCAAACTCCTTTGGAGCCATGATGTCATTCCACGCGACCCAAGTGGTTTTTTTATTATCCGGGGTCGCCCCCCAAAGAAAATCTCTACGTAAACGTTCCAACTCCTTAATGACTTGCAATGGGGCCCGAAACAACGAAAAATAATACGTTGGAAGGGAATTGAGGACCGACTTGATTAGTATGAGGCGCCCACCATACGACAACGTGTTGGCTTTCCATAAGGAGAGTCGTTTCTTGAAAGTCTCAACCACCGGTTTCCAATATAAAATTATTGTTAGTTTATGATTTCTAGTGACCCTTCAAAGACGCACTGATTACGCCCACCACCCTTGTCAGTTATCACATATTCACACATGCCACCCCCCCCCAACTCCCACCCACCCACGCACCCCACCCCTAGGCCCTACTGCCCTAGCCTATATTTACACATCTCCATCTCCTACCTCCGTTCATTCGAAACTCACTTGAACAACAATCATCACCATTTCACTCCCAAAAAACCCTTAAGAAAACCATCCTTCATCCATCTCTGCCAAAATGTTTAGCATATCAGAGCAAAACTTGTTTGGTGGTAGATGTGTTTGGATTAACAGACCCGTCATTATAGGGGCGGGTCCACCAGGGCTAGCCATCTCGGCTAGCCTAAGGGATCAAGGGATCTCATTTGTAGTCATCGAAACATATGACTGCATCGCCTCTCTTTGGCAAAAGTGTACCTATGACCGCCTAAAACTCCACCTCCCAGAAAAATTCTATCAACTCCCCAAAGTACCATTCCCCGAAGATTATTGTAAAAATGGTACAGAACAATGATAAACTACTGAAGAGCAAACAATAACACAAGAAATAGCGACAAAACGTGACGAAAATCTTATTAAACCAACCCAAAAGAGATTACCCCCCAGTAAACCCTAGATCTCACAATAGTGAGATCTAATCAATACAAAGTACAACAATACACTGATGATCATCAATAGATGATCAACCACCAGAATACAACAATCTCTCAGTGATACAGATGTGGGATTGTAACAAGAACTCTAACAATCTTCAACAACCCTAACAACGATTACACATAGAAAGAAGAAAGAGTGTGTGAACAACTTTTTGGGGAGAATGACTGAACAAGCAGTCAAACTACGTCTTATATCACCGCACATACAATTTACACTTAGAACCATAAAGAAAGCTCCAAGTTGATTGACGTGATTGTCGTGGGTCACGCAAATTTAATCCCAATAACAACTATAGATAGTGGTAAGAGGGTATCGAACACAGGGAGTTTGTGGAAAGTATGTCGATTATGTAGCTTTGCACTTAAACTAAGATTAAACTAAAATTGCAGAAATTAAAATTCAAGAGTTGATTGTTTTGATTTTAAGAACTAATATTAACTAATTAAATTGCAAATCAAAGAGTGTTTTTGTAAACAGATTAGGAACAAGCGACCATCCTAGATTTCAGGTTTTAATCCACACTAATGTTTATGCTTAACTAGAAAGAACCACATAGACATGGCTCGTGTTTGATTATCTGTTTGTGATGAAAGAGAACTAAGTACTCGGATTATAAAATGCGAGGTTGTTACTCGATGATCAATTGACAATTATCCAACCCTAATCCCTCCCATGATATCTCGATTGCCAGCGGCACCAAGAACGTATGGTTTAGATTAACATCAAACAATAATCAACAATTTACAAACAAATATCCAAACACCATAATAACTCAAACAAACATTCAAAGTTATTATTCTAGAAATTCAAGCACAAACATAGTGTTTCAAAAGCAAACCTTACATCTAGGATGATCACCAAAAGTTTAGCCACGCATGACTTGGTACATCATCATCACACAACGATTAATGTTCATACGAATCGAATACACAAACCGAATGTTAGCAATTGTTTAGAACCAAGCAAGAACAGCCAAAATCGCCCCTAGTGTCTCCAATAACCGACCAATGATGAGAATAGCTGAAAAGACACCATAAAACTGCATAAATGATGGCAGTTACGGTTTTGGCGTCACTTCCACCGTAACTTACGGCTCTACCGTAAGTTACGGTGCACATAAAAGTGTTACGGTAGCTTAAGTCTGAGTTACGGTGGGATTTAGGTGGAATTCAAGTCCACCGTAATTTACGGTGAAACCGTAAATTACGGTATCAACCTGAATTTTTCACTTTGTTCACGTGATACCTCTGCCAACAATAAAACCCTCAAGTCTGCCGTCAATGTGATGATGATTATGTTGTTGTGTATTACTGTTGAGAAGTCAAAGTCCACGTGATGCCTCTGCCAAGCCCAATGATCATGATATATGTTGATGGAAAGTCAAAACCCTCACAACACTTTTTGTCGGCTGCCAAGATAGTCCCACATGTGCATCCAGTCAGCCGCCACTTTAATGTTTGCCAAAGCCTCAAAAGTCAAGTCCCAAATGATAATGTTGTTGATGATGGTTATATGTTGTTGACTTGTGCCTCCCATAAAATCCAAGCTGTCAAAAAGCCACCTGATGCCTTACATGTGCTTCCCAACAGTCCAGCCCACATGTGCCGTGATGATGGGTTTTAAACATATGCGGCCCAATAGACAAGTCCTATATGTCGGCCCTTTAGTCCACATGATGATGAATTAGCTGCTATCTTCAAACCGTAACCTACGCGTTCCAATTTAACCGAATTAAACGATTTACCTGTAAAACACACGAACACTCGTAGTTATCACATTCATGATACATAACCGTGTAAAATATGGGATATGCACGTATTTAGCTCATTTAAGGGTTGTCCTACGGACCACCCGTCACATCCCCACACTTACCCGTTGCTTGTCCCAAGCAACCGATTCAAAAACTATTTCAAAACCACAAGCGATCAACATGCAAACCAAGCTAAAATGTATCGTCATTTTACTAACTTTCAATCATACCACGAGACACACCCCTCAGGAAAATCTCTCGGTTACAAGAATTATTAGCATAATGCTAAACTACTCCATGCGTGTGTGTGTGTGTGTGCGACAATAAGCTTGTATACAAATCAAGTTTCCTCCTAACAAATATCTAACATGCTTTAGAATCAAAAGGGACTTGCGGGTTGCAACGGGGCTAGGTGTAAAGGTAGGAAAATAGTGGAATACATATGAAAGAGCTAATTGATTTGACCCGGTTTTTATTTCTACCACTAAACAAAGCAACCATCAAATATATACACAACTTCTTCAACATTTTCAACTACTATTGCAACCAATCACTTCTTTTTGTATTTTTCTCATATTTTTCTCTCTCTTTTTTTTTTTTTTTCATAACACATCAAACTCAACAATATATACAAGAACATCAATACTACAAACTAAATCTCCTAAACCGGGTCATCTCAAAAGGTAAAATTTTTGTAGGAAGTAGGCTCGGGTCACAATCGAATGGTCTAAGGCTCAACATGGCTTTCTAAGGACCAAACCCCCACCCCTCACAATACCAAGCTCATATATGTAACGTATGAGGTCCAACCCACCAATCCCGCACTCTCTCACATCTAGACGAGGCTTCCTAAAAGTCCCCCTATCATTTTCAAAAGCATGCTAATTCTAGGATTTAACAAGTATTCACACACAAGTTCTATTAACACACAACGCACACCGCCACTCAAACAATGAAATATCAATAACAATCATGTGTGGCTCAAATCCTCACCAAGAAAAGACTAGGAATGGGTGTCGGTGTGTCAAATGGCACAATATCAAGTTTTCAAATTTTAACAATTTTCGCTCGGGTTTACAAAATTTTTAAAACTATCAAAAATTTCCCCCATCCCCACACTTGGGATACATTGTCCCAATGTATGGTTTTGAGGAAAGGATCACTTTTAACCCACAACATCAGCATTTGCTTAACTCTCAAACCCCAAATTTCTTTTTGGTATTTTTTTATTTTATATTTTTTTTAATAAACAAAATCAAACTAATAAACTAACAATATTTCAAAGCTAAAGAACATGACAAGTCTAAGGAAAAAGTACATTGACCTGGTGAAGTTTGCCACAACAGATGTTGTATATAATCCGACTTCCTATCACCACCTTCACCCAAATATCCGTACATCTTCCCCACACTTGAATGTCGCTATGGCCCTGAAACATAGAAAGATAAAAACAACAAGATCAATATAAAACCCCGGGTTGCCTCCCGAGCAGCGCTAAGTTTTGAGTCTTCAGCCAGACCGAGCCACCCCCATTTATGGTGGCTCAAAGAATCGGTTCCTGCCATCTCCATCACTTCCTTGTGCCATTGAACAAAATGCATCCATCTTGTTTTGACTCGGTGGGTAATCAAATACACTCTTGCTCGCACCCATATATGTTTCTTCACGGTCCGGTGGGTGTTTTTTTCTCATTCGTTGTAACACATTTTTCATACAATCACTAAACTCACCACCCTTCCTCTCAATGGACTCATAACTAATCCCTCTAGTTTGAACATCAAAGTACAACCTACGGTTCTTTTCGGTCATAGTAATAATCTCGTCTCTACAATTAATTTGAGCATTTGCTGTGTATAGAAACGGTCGACCTAAAATTACCCTTTGTTGTGATGCCATATTGGTAGAAGCATAGTCCAAAACTAGGAAATCCACCGGGTATTCAAATTCTCCCAACTGAATCTTAACATTCCTAACCATTCCCCGTGGACGCCTCCAACTTCCATCCGCCAAGCTCACCATGGTGTCTATACCTTCAAGTGGACCAAAGTCGTACATATTGTATAGATCGCTTGGTAACACACTCATGCTTGCCCCGTAGTCCAACAATGCGTGAGGGATTTTTAATTTTCCCACACGGATAGGCACAATTGGCGCTTCATACTCTTTATCATTCTCGACTTCGGCATCTTTTTCCAAACCTGCATTCACTTGATACGAAGAAGTTAGCAATATTTCATTAAATTTAGTATTTGGAACGGTGCTTACCACATTGATGTTAATGCTTTTTGTGTTCTTGGGATTTGTCACCGTGTCACTTGGTAATTGACCTTTTGCTTTCTTCAATATCGCCACGTCACTCGCAAGTTGACCCATTTGAGTGGTCAACGATTGGATGCTTTTGTCACGAACCTCGTCCTTTTGCATCCGAACCTCATCACGTTGGTTCATTCGTTGCATTTCACTTTGCATCGCCTTCAACATCTCCATCATCTCATTTCCACCCGAAGAGCTTTGACCCGTTTGATATTGCCTTTGAAATCCTTGGTTTCCTTGGAAATTCGGGTTAGCTTGATTTGAAGGGTTCCCATACCGAAAATTTGGGTGGTTCCTCAACCCGGGGTGGTAGGTATTAGAATTCATGTTGTTGTAGTTTCTACCACCCCCTCCTTGACCTTGACCTTGAACCGCATGAACCTCTTCATATTGCCCTTCCACCATCCCTTGGCAATTTTCAGCCGCATGACCTATTTCATTACACAAAGCACAAACATCATAAATTTGGTTAGTAGTTTGAACATTACCATCATCTATTGCGTGCACTTGAGGTCGGGCAATGGCCGGTCGGGCTCTTCTCGATGCTTGAGCCTTTCTTTTTGAGGTAATTGCCATATTCTCTAAGAACTCCCAATCATCATTTTCATAATTTGTGCCAAAAGTCCCACCGGTAATGGACATTAAATCGCGAGCATCTTCGGCACTCAACCCCTCATGGAAGGCATTCATCAACTCCCACAATTCAATTCCATGGTGAGGGCAATTCTTTATCATCATATTGAATCGTTCAAACGCCTCATGGAACATTTCACCATGTTGTTGTTGGAAGCTCCTCAACCCCTTTCTAGCATCGTTGGTCTTTTGGGCGGTATAGAATTCGTCTAGAAAAATTTGTTGCATCTCCGCCCAAGTATAAATAGATGCTGAAGGCAAAGTGTAGAACCACTTCTTTGCCTTGTCCTCCAAAGAAAACTGAAATAGGACCAACTTGACATCATCGGCCGAAAAACCTTGACTCCCAAAAGTATTGCAAATTGAGTCATAGGCCTCTAAATGGAAATACGGCTCCTCCGTTGCTAGCCCTTTGTATTTCGGCAAACTTTGCAAAGAATTTGTTCTTACTTCAAAGGTTCTTCCTTCATTGTTGTGAGGGATAACTACCGGTGAAGGGTTTTGAGTAATTATCGGCCTGAAATGTGCTTCTATTCCCCGTGCTTGTTCCCTAAGATGCCGTCTTGGAACACCCAATTGACCCCTTGGACGAATAGGACCCATAGGTCTTGGTATATGCCCTTGTGGTGCGAACGGTGGTTGAAATTGTTGTTGTGGCATCGGTTGGTGTTGAATCGGCCTTTGGAATTGAGGTTGTACGTTTTGCGGCCGAACTTGTTGCAATGGAATAGGGCGTTGCACTTGTAGCCCTTGTGGTCTTGACCGACTATGTTGTGGTAGGAGTTGTTGTTGTTGTGGCACTCCACCTACATTTGCCATTCCTTGAGATTGACTTTGCACATAACCAAACTATCCTTGATCACCATAACCCCCATAAGCATACCCGTCTTCATCATAGCCCTCAAAATCTTCGTATCCTTCCTCATATCCATCTCCCCCTATACCCGAAGTTTGCCCAAATGGAATGGTCGGTTGTGTGGTGTTGGTTTTGGTTGGTGTAGTATCATGAAGTGGAGTAGGCATTGTGGTGATGTTTGGAATAGTGGTGTTTGGTGATGGTTGTGTGGAAGTAGGTATAAAGGTTGAAGTCGTTTGACCCGTTGTGGGTGGTACTTGTGTTTCGTCCATGATATTTCTTGGTGTAATGGGTGAAGTGGGTGAACCAATGATTCTGTTTTCGCGTAGTAAAACTCGGTTTTGCCTTAACGTTCTTTCGATTTCCGGATCAAATGACAATGGTGACGCTTTGTGAGAGCCTCTAGTATGCATGCACCTGTAGAACCTGCACACTAAACACACCAGTCTAAACCCGAAAATAACAAAGCAAAACTAACAAACTGACACACGTTGCGCACTACTCCCCGGCAATGGCGCCAAAATTTGACGTGATTGTCGTGGGTCACGCAAATTTAATCCCAATAACAACTATAGATAGTGGTAAGAGGGTATCGAACACAGGGAGTTTGTGGAAAGTATGTCGATTATGTAGCTTTGCACTTAAACTAAGATTAAACTAAAATTGCAGAAATTAAAATTCAAGAGTTGATTGTTTTGATTTTAAGAACTAATATTAACTAATTAAATTGCAAATCAAAGAGTGTTTTTGTAAACAGATTAGGAACAAGCGACCATCCTAGATTTCAGGTTTTAATCCACACTAATGTTTATGCTTAACTAGAAAGAACCACATAGACATGGCTCGTGTTTGATTATCTGTTTGTGATGAAAGAGAACTAAGTACTCGGATTATAAAATGCGAGGTTGTTACTCGATGATCAATTGACAATTATCCAACCCTAATCCCTCCCATGATATCTCGATTGCCAGCGGCACCAAGAACGTATGGTTTAGATTAACATCAAACAATAATCAACAATTTACAAACAAATATCCAAACACCATAATAACTCAAACAAACATTCAAAGTTATTATTCTAGAAATTCAAGCACAAACATAGTGTTTCAAAAGCAAACCTTACATCTAGGATGATCACCAAAAGTTTAGCCACGCATGACTTGGTACATCATCATCACACAACGATTAATGTTCATACGAATCGAATACACAAACCGAATGTTAGCAATTGTTTAGAACCAAGCAAGAACAGCCAAAATCGCCCCTAGTGTCTCCAATAACCGACCAATGATGAGAATAGCTGAAAAGACACCATAAAACTGCATAAATGATGGCAGTTACGGTTTTGGCGTCACTTCCACCGTAACTTACGGCTCTACCGTAAGTTACGGTGCACATAAAAGTGTTACGGTAGCTTAAGTCTGAGTTAAGGTGGGATTTAGGTGGAATTCAAGTCCACCGTAATTTACGGTGAAACCGTAAATTACGGTATCAACCTGAATTTTTCACTTTGTTCACGTGATACCTCTGCCAACAATAAAACCCTCAAGTCTGCCGTCAATGTGATGATGATTATGTTGTTGTGTATTACTGTTGAGAAGTCAAAGTCCACGTGATGCCTCTGCCAAGCCCAATGATCATGATATATGTTGATGGAAAGTCAAAACCCTCACAACACTTTTTGTCGGCTGCCAAGATAGTCCCACATGTGCATCCAGTCAGCCGCCACTTTAATGTTTGCCAAAGCCTCAAAAGTCAAGTCCCCAATGATAATGTTGTTGATGATGGTTATATGTTGTTGACTTGTGCCTCCCATAAAATCCAAGCTGTCAAAAAGCCACCTGATGCCTTACATGTGCTTCCCAACAGTCCAGCCCACATGTGCCGTGATGATGGGTTTTAAACATATGCGGCCCAATAGACAAGTCCTATATGTCGGCCCTTTAGTCCACATGATGATGAATTAGCTGCTATCTTCAAACCGTAACCTACGCGTTCCAATTTAACCGAATTAAACGATTTACCTGTAAAACACACGAACACTCGTAGTTATCACATTCATGATACATAACCGTGTAAAATATGGGATATGCACGTATTTAGCTCATTTAAGGGTTGTCCTACGGACCACCCGTCATTGATCGCAGCTCCTAGATACTTTCACAATAGCCCCTGATCATATGCAAACTGTACATTCAAGACCACAGTGTTAGAATAATAAATATCACACGATCAACATCAAAACGGACCTTTTAAACAATCTTAGGACACAATGAATGATAATCACATTTAGTGATACTTTTTAACAATTATCCTGAGTACTGATGTGTACAAAATGCAACATATAATTTACATCAATAGAGCCATAAAACCGACCATTTTTTAATATTAAAGTTGGAAAAAGCGCGTTTCTTTCTTCCTTTTGAATTTACAGGACCAAATGAGCTTAAAAGAACAAAAGAAACAAATAAGCAACCCAAAACCAACAAAAATACAAGAAGAAGGTATAACGTGACATGCCCGACCCCTCAGCAGCATCTCCCAAGGCAAAAACAAGAAAACAGAAGCTGACCACGGGGCCGTGCCCAGCCAGGCATGGGCCGTGGTCAGACCTCATACAAAAAGACAAAGACTGCAGAAGCTTCTACGCACACCACGGGGTCGTGCCCAGCTCACCATGGGGCGTGGTCAACTCTAAGATTTGTAGAATCTTGATAGTACATCAAAGAGTTGACCACGGGGCCGTGTCCAGAAGCCACAGGGTCGTCTGGGGCCCTCTGCTGACAGCTGCAATAAATGAAGCAAGAGAAGAAGCTGGCCATGGGTCGTGCCCACTGGACACGGGCCGTGGCCAGGGTACTGGTCTGACTATAAATAGGGGTGCTTGGTTCACTTCAAAGGCATCCCTTGGAAAACCACTTCTCTCTCACTTTGCCACCACTCCACCACCACCACAACACCAACACCCACCACCATCATCCATATTTCATCTCTAGAGTGTGTAGTAGTCTCGGGATCCAAGATTGATTGTAAGAGTTCTTGCCAATCAAAGGCCATGCTTGGCTAATCTTTTACCTCACTTGGTGAAGACAAGTCTTTAATGTACTACTTTTGATTTTTAATCTTTCGACACTTTTTAATTGGGTATGTATTAATTACTTTAATAACTAGTTTCTTATGTTGAAAGTGAATTTTCTTTACCATTTCTTCATGATGTCATTGATTTGTTCATTTGTGTCTTTACGGTCTATATAAAGCACGTTAACTACTTGGAAGGGGGTTAGAAAGGTGGTTTGGTAAAGTTCTTGTCTCGTTCAGTGTATAGATCATGCGAGGACTTGGTTCAAGCTTACTAGGACCTCCTTCAATGCCCCAAAGGTATTGGATGGCGGGGGTGCGAATAGCTCGAACCCCTCTTATGTAAACCGCTATTAAAACTTTAAACCGGCTTCTTGGGATTGTATCCTTGCTGACTCAATCTACTTAGCCGAGGGTAAAGTCACCTTCAAAAGAGGGGACTACCACTTTTTCGCATTAATAACTTATTTAATTATCTTTCAATATTCCGACCCTTTGGGATTGTATCCCTGCTGACTCAAACCACTGGGTTTAGGGTAACGTCGCCTTCTAAAGAGGGGCCTACTACTATAACTAAGATAATCTCTTAAAAAGTCCAAAAGTGCGAAAATCATCAAAGGGTACATTAAAGATGAGTTGGATCCAAGTGATTCTATCTTGTCTATTTGTTTTGCATTTTATTTATCTTTTAATTTTTAGATTAATTTTCATGTTTAAAAACTCTTTACAAAAATTTAGATCGATTAGACGTTGACGATAAACCGGTATTAAAAGCTCTTGTGTCCTTGGACGACCTCGGTATATTACCAACACTATATTACGCTCGCGATGGGTGCACTTGCCCTAGTGTGTGTTTAGTGTTAGTACAATATCGTGTTTTATAAATTTAAAACTTGACTAATACGTAAAGCGAACTTAAAATATTAATAAAATGATATCACACTCGACACGCACCAAGTTTTTGGCACTGTTGCTAGGGACACAAGAATTTTAAGAAAGTTTAAAATCAATGGCCTAATTATTTTTAGCATTTTTTCTTCTTGTTAGGATTTTTTTTTTTAATTTTATCAAAATTTGCAGACTCAGCACGGGTCGTGCCCGGTCAGACACAGGGTCGTGCCCATCATCTTTACTGGCAGTTTTTGTTTTCTAAGTTACAGTAGCTGACCATGGGGCCGTGTCACTCGAACACGGGGCCATGCCCATTACCCAGTTAATAAAAACAGAACCGTCAGATCCCGGCGGTTGGTAAAATCTGCCAAAAGCATGGATGATATTGATTATTTTTACTTTCGCCACTCTTACGGTGAGTGGTGTCAACTATGTGGTGGATTTCATCAAGATTTAGAATGTTACATTCTAATTTTGATCCCCACTATTTAGACCCATCGTTTTCCTGTAATCACCTTAAGATGGGCGAAAGTAAAAACGATCACTATTACCTGCCTGAATACTCCCAACCATCTCTTTCAACCGAAATAACCTCCAATGAATTATGTCAAATGGAAGAAAGGATTCTCCAAAAAATAAAAGAAATAGAGCTTATGGTGAAAATGAGGTATTCATCACAAGACAACAATCAAAAAGAAATGTTAGGATCACATTCGGATATAACCAACATCGATGCCATCACAAGCGGTGAAAATGAGGTATTCATCACAAGACAACAATCAAGAAGAAATGTTAGGATCACATTCGGATATAACCAACATCGATGCCATCACAAGCACCTCAACCTCTTGTGAAACCAATAACGATTGTCGTCCCTGTGTTGATTGTGCCGTGAAGGACTCTCCATCGGCCCCCACCGATGCGCTCATAGACCTGAGCGATTCAATATATACCTTCTTTAACAAGAGCCCGGATTAGGGGAATAAATGTTGGTTCCGCCCACCGGTAAGTAGTTTAGGTTTTACCCTTTCCGGTAACCTCTTGCGTTCTTGCATAAATCAAGAGCAATTGAGGTACCTTAGGCACTTCGGTGTTGTCCCCTCCAGTAAGGAACCACCCTATCCGAATAAAAACCTTAAAAATAATATAGATGTTACGTCATAAAACTCTAGCCACGTGGCCGTGCTCAGGTCAACACGCCCCCGTGCCCACCAGAAAACTCACCACGGGGTCGTGTTCAGGCCACCAAGCTCCGTGCACATAATACGGACAAAATTGTCTGACCTATCTCTGACCACGGGGCTGTGACCAGCCAACACGAGGCCGTGGTCAGTGTGCTGTCACTTTCTATAAAGTCAGCTTTGGGGCAGCAAGTTTGGACCTATTCCGAAGATAAAGATCTGCCCTGATTTGCACACATACCAAAAAAGGTATAATCTTAAAAAGGTTTCACTCAAACCATCTTGTCTTTGCCACTTTTGTCACTTTCCTTCTTCTCCAAAGCTCTCCCACCTCCAGTAAAGCTTGAAGCTTCATAACTTCAAGCTTTATCTAAGTAATTGTGTAAGACCCTAACACGTTTTAACCAAAAAGACACAACGGAAATACGAACCATAAAATTTCTTTCACAACAATGCTCTAACATTCTTGAACATCATTTAAAATGACTCTTATCAAATAGGGACATCATTCATTATTAATTGACGTATTGAGAACATCATACAAATACAAGCTATGTGACTACTCCTCCCGTACAATCCTCGCTCTTTGACTCGATATTCAACCTCTTAGACTTCATAATGATGTTAAATCCGTGTAACCTGCAATCACCACATACATGCACATCATTAATATTTGGTGACATCATTCATAATCTAAACATACGTAATTAGATGACCACGCTGGGTTCATTCTATTCATACTAATCCTTTCGAATTAACTTTCTAAGTAAAATCTTGCATCCCAACGTCAAATCTTCGTAAGGTCAACATTAGCGTACCTGCACTTTCATTTGATTCTCAAGACACATGATTAGTAACGTTAACTTTCAAACATATTAAAACTATGTATATATATACATACATGTCCTATTCTTTCGTATACATTCAATCCCACTTCATGTATACATACATACGTACGTACGTACGTACATACACACATATATTTATACACATACATACATCCATATCCAAACTCTCATATACCTTTCAAATCCCATGTGAACATACTATAAAAGTTTAAACACGAACATCCATAAATATATATGTATAGGTCTTATTCATACAACCTACATTCTTGCTCATACCATTCATTCTTACATATGGATTTCATATCCCTTGTGGGCCCGAAAATCATTAATTTTATTCGTACAAGATAATTAAATTTCTTACGAGCTTCTTATAGGTTATACCACTTCCCGGAAAGTTTATCGGGGCCTTCACATAAGTCATAGAGGATATGAAAGTTCGGAATGCAACAAAGCTCTCAAACCAATAACATCTGGCCTCCACCGTAAGCTACGGTATCCACCGTAGCTTACGGTGGCATTTAAAGATCCCACGGTGGCTGTAGGATCGTTGTTGGACCCGACTGAGTCGTTCAGAAGAGCGTTTAATCCGATTCAAAGGCGGAATCAGTGAAACGGACGTGGAAACAACTTGATACTCTTTAATCTGTCACTAATATTGATAATAACACTGTTTACAACCTGAACAGACTTTGGCAGCACTTCGTTATAGATTTCAGAAGTCGTGCCAAATGAATCAACAAGTGCCCTATATATAGTGATGGAGGTTTCTCTTGAAGCTGACCATGACAAGTTCAAGAGAAACCTGACTGATCTGGTTTCTCTTGAAAATGTCACATGTCACTTTCAAGCTAAACCTCATGTAAACCTACTAAACTTTGTTTTTTGCACCTCGGACACTGAAAATCCTATCCTATACTATTACATGATACAAGACGAAGTCAATAGACGTAATGCACTAACAGACTCCCCCTCGGATATTGACGAAGTCTTCAGTATCTAGTTTTCAGCATGACACATCTTCAGTCTTGATCATTCTGCCTTTTCATTCAAATTGTAACATTGTAAGCATCCATCAATCCTTCTCTTCTCCATCAGCTTCAGGCTCCCCCTTTCGTCAAGCTTCCGTGCTTTGGGATCGACACCTAGCTTTCCATCTACAAGCTTTTCCATGCTTCAAGCTTGTCTTCAGACTCCCCCTTAGACTCTGCTCTCGGGATCGTAATCTGGACTATCTGCAATTACTCATACATTTATAAGTAACAACATTTTAAACTACCAGTAATCATAACCTGGCTCTAAACCACTCCCTCTATCAACAATCTATACAGATATGGCAATGTCCAATATCCAAAATCCTCACAGTAAATCATCCAAGTCCAAACTAATGACCTTGGAGATATCACAAATTGTTTTTGATTTTTGATTTTTAATTCAAGATTCAAATTAATGAATTTGTTTTATTTTCAGAAACACAATCAACTTACTTAGATTTTGAAACTCAGCACTCAGATATCAGTTGTCGAAAATAAAGCAGAATCAAAAATCTTTTTGTATTTTCTGAAAATATAAAGCAGTAAAGAAATATGTACAAACATATTTACAGACAATGTTTTTGTTTGAGTATGCGTCAAAGGATCATATCAGTTTTTGACAAGTCACAAGTACCGTTGAGCTTAATTACACATTAAGAATTAAACAATTCACTTAGATTGTCGATATACTGATCCACTTAAATTTTCATACAAATTTCAACTGATTCAGGATACGAATTATGTATTTTAAGAACTTAAACCCATTCATGTGTCCCACCTCTTGAATATACTCCCGTATCCAGATCCCAATATTCAGTCTTACAGGTAAGTATAACACAAATGATATCTGTAAGGGGTTAATAAATTATGAAGAATCATGAGAGCTCAGGTCAGAACCATCGTTCAGCAGAGAGTTCATGACTCAACTTGGGTGTGTCCCCTTTAGAGGATCTTTTTTACAACAGCATTGCTAAGCAATTTTATTGTCTTATCATATATGCTGAGGGTTTATGCTATGTTTCAAGCATTTGCGGAAAGTATTATTCGAGGACTAGGTCAGAACTTCCATTCAGCAGAAGTCCCGGAATAATACCCCAGACATCATTGAGTATAAAGACCTAGTATATCAGAATTCAAGACCTTTCAAACGAGATTTCAGGGGTTACCTATATATCCAAGTAGTGTTCCCCACGAAATAAGCAAGTGTGAAATTTAGGTTTATATCCCGAAAAAGTTTACTAAATGTATAAAAATCTACCGACACATCCACAGTGAGATCGTTTAACACATTTAAACTTTCCATTTCTTTAGCGTACTGTAACTGTCTACTGATGTACTATCATTTCCTCTTTTTACACAAAACTCAATTTTTGAATTTTATCATGTTTTTGACTTTTTCAAATTTTCAAATGTTTTTGTATTTTCTAACATTATATCTCCCCCTAAAATGCAAAACCATTTAAAGAAAATTTGACAACCAACATTGATAGCTTTGTCTCGCCATCCGTTTTCTGCTTCACATGCTCTGATTTGCAGAAAATATAACGTACCCCCATGATTTACAACCCATTGATCTTAACAGTTTGAAAACCGTTTTTCAATCTGATGAAAATAATCATGTTTGTTCAGCCGTGAGGGTTTCGGCGTATTCAATCAGAACTTCCCCTTACAACAAACTATTTTCCCATAATGATTTCAAAAACACTTAAGTTTGTGTTAATCAGAATGGTTTTTCCGGAAAAAAAATTAGTTTGTTTACCCATCACTTGTGGGTTCGGGGTCATCTCATCACCTTGTTCTCTTTTAACTATTTTGAAAATGTAACATTATTAGGTCAAACACCACTATCACTTGTAGAAAATCAAGTACAACTTAATGTCCTTGATTAACCACTTGTAAGACGAAATATCACAGTTACCATCCTGTGAATTTCTCAAAAATGATGCCGATACCTGCTTCACGCTTACCAACCTGGAAGCTCCGGCAAGTCAGATTTTTCTATTTGAAAAGTTTCACCCAAGCCTGACTGTCCTTGGGTGTATTTTGAGCTTTTCTCTTTTCTTCATAAAATTCTTTTACTCCTTTTTCCTTACCATCAGCCATCTTACTAAAAATATGTTTAACATTGCTATTAAACATTTTTTCAGCATCAACACCTTTTGATTTTAGGTTTGCAGCTCGTAATGGTGGAAATTTCTCATCATTCATTAAAGGAACTGTTTCTTCCTTTTTTACCTCAACTTGTGGCTCATCTGATTTTGTGGAATCAGATTCATTGCCCGAACTTGGCTTTTCTGACTTGGATGAGCCAGATTCATCGCCAATAACTTTCTTTTTCTTCTTGTTTGTCCTCAGATTTGCATCTGAAGAATTCGATTTGCTTGACTTTGCCGTCGAGTGAATTGATTCATCAGAATTTTTATTCGAACCAACTGTTGAACCTGAAGACAAAATCTTCTCCAAATACTCTCTTGCCTTCTTCCTCTTTTTCCTCAGTCTGTCTTTTTGCCCCTGCGAAAGCTTCACTTTCTGTTCTAGAACCTTCTGTTCTTTGGGCTTGACATTGACTGGTTTCTTCACCGTTCTCTGAGATTCAACCCTTGATCTTCCCATCGATCTCCTTGGGCAATCTCTGGCAATATGTCCTCTGATATGGCAATTATAGCATCTTCGTGTTTCAACATTCCAATTCTGGCAGTTAACAGCAATGTGTCCTCTAACACCACAGGTGTAGCACACTCTGTTATCATACCATCCACTTCTGTCAGTCCAAACCTTCAGATCATAACATTGTTTGGCTTGGTAATAATCATTTCTCCTCTTCAATGCTGGATTTGTCTTTTGAGCACTGTGGTCAAACCTGCACCACTTATTACCAACATTTTGTGAGTTTTCATTTTTAGATTTTTGTATTTTTCTATAATGATTGGATGACTTATCTGATGAGCTTTTATTTTCATTTTTAGAATTTTTCAAATTTTTATCTTTTTGTTTCTGTTCTGCATTCTTCTTAACAGGTTTTTGCTTTGAGCATTCACCTATTTCAGTAGATTGCAAAACAGTATTTTGAAAATTTTCTTGTAAATCTAAAAATATTTTTCTTTTCTTTTCTTTTTCATCATCAGATATTTCATCACAATTTTCAATTTTGACTTTGTCAAATTTTGTGACATTGTCACTTATTGGAACAGAATTGATCGGTTTTGGACAAACATGTGATATAGAATTCACAAAACCTTTCAATTTATTCTCAAGCTCGTTAATTTTATTTCGAGCAATTTCAGCTTCTTTTTCAAGCCGAATGATTTTCTGAAGATGAGAATTTATTTCAATCTGTTTTTCAAGATTATTTTTAAAAATAACAGATTTTTCATCTTCTAAAACCTTCATTTGACTTTGAACATCTTTTTCAATCTTTAATTTTTCATTTTCAAAAACATTTTCTTTTTCTTTAAAATTTTTGTTTTCTAATGACAAACTCTCAATATTCTTCAAAAGTTTGTCATTTTCAGATTTTAGTTTTTCGCAGTTCAAGCGCAACTCCAAAATCTGTTCATCATTAGCTTTCTTCTCATCTTTCAAAGTTTGAATATCTTCAGTCTGTTTCTTCTCCTTCTGAACAATCTCAAAGACTGATGTGTCTTCTGCAATCTCTTTCTTAATCACTGGTTCAGATTTCACAGATACAGACTTTTCAGATTCTTCTTTCTTTGAAATTACTTCTTCAAAAACTTGCTATTTTTCAGTAACAGCTTCTTTCTCTATCTCAGTTTTTACTGCTTCCACTTTGACTTCCTCTAAAGCTTTCTTCTTCAATTCTTCAACCATCTTTTTCACCTCTTCTTCTTTTCTCTTCTTCATTTCTACCACCTTTGGTAGACTTGCTTCACAAACCTCTCTAATCTTCTTCTCCAAATCAGGCAAATATGCTTTATCAGATAACCTTCGTGTGTTGAAAGTAGCCTGCCTTGGAACCAAATTTATTACAGCTTCGAAATCCACTTTTGATGGGTCAACAACTGGATTACCCCGTGGATCCATGTAACATTCCAACTCTTCATTCCATCTTTTTGCTCTCTGGACTTCTTTGAATGGTTCATTTAATTTTCTGATTTCCCATCTTGCATAGTCTGCTTTCCAATATCTATCAGGATCAGCATCAGCCACAAATGCATAACCAACTGCATCTTCTTCGGGGCAAACCTGACTCCAGTCGTAACCTTCATCGTCATATATAACTGCAAGAGCCCTTGATTTTTCTTCAGGCTGTTTCAATCTTGGTGGCTCAGACTTGTTCTGATGGTAAATCGCTTTCCTATAGTAATCTTCATTGAATGGATTTTCAGAATCATCAGCAGCATACGCATTTCTGCACTCGCGCTTGAAGTGACCTTTTTGTTTACATTTGAAACATGTCACCTTTGATTTATCAAATCCCAATTTGGTAGATGATCCACCAATTGGCTTTCTCCCCGTGATCTCCATGAACCGCTGTGCCCGACGAACAGCACTGGCCATGCACCATCTTATATCCATTAGTTCCATCTCCTCGGGGTCTAATTGATCATAATCTTCTTTTGTCAAATTGGTATTGCCAATCTTCCCTGCAACGAGGCTTTCATACGATTCAAGTACAGATGCCAAGAAAACCATCTGTTTTTTGCCGACTCTTCGCTGAAATTCTGCCCATTCTTCAGATCCACTGCGATATTACACTGAAACAAATTCTTAGAAGCAGATTGACTTGAAGTGTTTGAAGAAGATCCACTGTGAAAACCACTGTGAAGACTTTCATTGTTCACTGAACTTGAACTTTCTGCAGAAAATGTTGTTCTTGGAGACCCAGCCTGCGGTACATTTCCTCTGTAGTAAAGCTCTACATTCTGCTGATAAGCCGGATTGGTGACTTTAGATCTCTTTATCTCTAGCTCATGGCTTTCAAGCCTTTCAATCAGCAAATCCACTTTCAAATCTTCAGGCTTGATTGTGTTTTTCAACATTAGAGCGAAGTATTGCCACTCTTGATCATTTGGTAAAGAATCAAACAATTTATCCACCAAATCCTCTTCAGAATATGTGATTTCATGTCTGGCTAACTCCATTTTCAGATGCCCAAATCTTTCAATCATTCTACAAACAGATTCATTTTTCATACAACTGAAAAGATCAAACTCTTTACGTAACAATTTCTTTTTGTTTTTGACAATTTCATTACTTCCTACACACTTTTTCCCTAACGCTTCCCACAAACTCTTTGAAGTTTTCTCTTGTTCAAGTAACGAAATAATATCCTCTCTCACTGACTGTTTGATTAATGTGATCATTTTAGATTCAGCCACAACATTTTTTATATCTATGTCTGAGAAATCTTTTGGATCTATTAACTCTCCTCCCTCTTTTACTGGTTCAGTGTATCCATCTGTCATTTTTATCCAACTTTCAGGAGCGAAAGCTTTTACCCAACCCTCAAATCTGTTTTTCCACCAGTGATAATCTTCCACTTTCATTAGCTTTGGTGGCTTCTGTTGGCTTCCGTACATGTTCTCAAACTTCAAATTCTCCGAAATCTCTCTTGAATATTCTTTCATCTCAGATCTTCTATCTGACGATTCGGAAGTGAACGCTTTGTAGAATGTGTTGTAAAATTCTTCACCGTTGCTTGACATCTTCAAACACCTGAACAAACAAACAAACACAATCAGTTCTAATAATATTAAATAATCTGAAACAGAATGACACTCGATTGATGTGAAATGATCTTGACTCGGAATTTTCACTTTCAAGCGAACTGAGACTTCAAGCGAAACAACACTTCAAACGAAACCTGATTAATTTTCAAGAGAAACCTGATTCAAGAGAAACCTGAATAACTTTCAAGAGAAACCTGATTCAAGAGAAACCTGAATAACTTTCAAGAGAAACCTGATTAACTTTCAAGAGAAAGCAAATTTGAAGAGAAACCAACAAGGTTTTTCAAGAGAAAGCCGATTTGAAGAGAAACCAACAAGGTTTTTCAAGAGAAAGCTGGTTTGAAGAGAAACCAACAAGGTTTTTCAAGAGAAACCCAAAGTGTTCGTTCAAGAGAAACCTAGTTTTTGGTCTGTTTTTGTCATTTTTAGTCTGAATTTGAGTCTGAAACTTTAAAGGGTTTGTCTATGTCCAATTCCGAGTACACTGTGAAAAATTGAACCAAAGCGGACCGTGAAATCTTGTTCAATTGAAGAAAGAAGGTGTAGAAGTCAGAAAATAGATGATATCAAGCTAAACTCTTCTTCCTGAGCTCTGATACCACTTGTAGGATCGTTGTTGGACCCGACTGAGTCGTTCAGAAGAGCGTTTAATCCGATTCAAAGGCGGAATCAGTGAAATGGACGTGGAAACAACTTGATACTCTTTAATCTGTCACTAATATTGATAATAACACTGTTTACAACCTGAACAGACTTTGGCAGCACTTCGTTACAGATTTCAGAAGTCGTGCCAAATGAATCAACAAGTGCCCTATATATAGTGATGGAGGTTTCTCTTGAAGCTGACCATGACAAGTTCAAGAGAAACCTGACTGATCTGGTTTCTCTTGAAAATGTCACATGTCACTTTCAAGCTAAACCTCATGTAAACCTACTAAACTTTGTTTTTTGCACCTCGGACACTGAAAATCCTATCCTATACTATTACATGATACAAGACGAAGTCAATAGACGTAATGCACTAACAGTGGCTCATAACTATCTTACGGTGGCTTTTAATAAACCAACGCCTACCGTAGCTTACGGTAGCTACCGTAAGTTACGGTAGAGCCCAGTAACAACTAGCTGGATTTCATCATTTGCAACTTCATTTGACCCGTTTCACATATTTTTCGATTAAACCGGCCCCGATACGTCCCAACACGCATTTAACTAATATCTTAGTTGATTTTCCTTCTATCCAAACCTTCCCTTAACATTACCACATCCCCATGATGACTGTCGTAAGGGTCATGCAAAAACCCAATTAAACTACGTAGATAGCATAAGTAGGGTATCGTATCCACGGGGAATTTGTGGTTAGTGTTTAACTAGAGAATTATTATATATTAAAGAAAAAGCAACTCCCACCCAGAATCCCGATTGCAACTTTAACACAAAAACCCGTTTACATATTCATAACACCACATAGACATGGCCTCGGAATTAATGACTTTGATTAATTATTAGGGATAGTTTTTAAGATTCACCATACAACCTAATAACCCGTTTAATTATACCAATTACCCACCAATTTACCAACCCGCTAACAACGCAAGTATGTTGCCAATATGCTTGATAAACGACAAACAATTCAAATATAATAAACGTTTCACAAAATCAACACAAGTGGTCAAGATCTAGAAGTTAATAAGAATCAGAAAAACAAAGTTTAATGTGAAAATCTAGAAATCAATCATCCGGGGAAAGTCACATAAGATAAATGTAAAGTTCTCCAAGTTTCAAAATCTAGGTTCACACCAAACTCAGTTTAATCATTAATTGGACACCACATAGACATGGTGCTGAAAAGTCGGTTAATTTAAGTGGTAATAAAAAACAGGTCTTTGTCATCAGATCTTTTACAGTTTAATTACCCTATTTACTAATGTGAATCAACCTACTCTATGTCACCCAACAAGCTACAAGGTTTTGTCATCAACCGAGCAAGTTGTAAAGCAAGAACTCAAACACATGCTAATAGTATAAATAAACCAACTCGTCAAATTGTTTATACGACGTTGTCAGTGTCAAAACAAATCCAATAATGAATAAAACTAAGAAAAGTGTCAAACTCTACAAACTGTTCACTTGAAGAAATTCACCTAGTTGCTCATGCCTTCAACCATGCACAGCCGCCAAAAGGCGGCGGCCCTTCCTGCGCGTGCCCTCTCTTCTTTGCCTTCAGCCGTCTGCCTGCTCCCAAAAGTTGCGTCCCTTTTCAATTGAGGTGCCTCTTATTATTTCAAAGCTCAACCACAAAAGCTTGAAACCCTTCGGCCCACTTACTCCTTAATTTATTAAATGTGATAGCCCATACAAATCAATAAACCTTCCTCTCTTTGTCGTTTCCTACATCATATAGGTTCACACAAAAAAAAAATTAAAACTATTTCATTACCCATTTAGATGCATTCATGACTTTGAACTTATTTTTTTAAGGGTGACTTTCCATGTACAGGACCTAGTGGTCACCGGGTTCTTGTCAAAGACAATCCCCCGTCAGCCACGCCTACGGATGCGATGTTCTATCGGGCCCCGACAGCCGCGCAAACTGACCTTCGCTCAGAAACCATACTGCCCCCACAAAAGACCTTCGCTCGGAAACCTCATTTTACTATCATTTTTTCCAAAACCTACAAACCATAAGAATCATTTAACTTAATATCTTTTATAATCGTATTGGTGCATTTTTGTTATAATTAGTACCAAATAAAGTGTATCTAAAATGCATTGATCACCCCATACTCACCGTCATAAAATCTTTCGATTAAAATTTTTGACCCATTTACCCCTATATTGAGGTTTTACCGGTTTAACATCATACCGACCATTTGAACGAATCTTACCTTGGCATTTCTCATTTATTTGTACGTTTCACCTTGATCTCAAATATTCAAATATATATATTCATGTAACTAAATACGAAGTGATTCCGAAAATCACTTACCTTAGGCGTCCACATTCGTATCCGTTTCATTGCTTCCTTTTTAGCCTTCCATGCGTCCATCCATCTTGACATGATCCCTATACTTTCATGTCATCGCATTCACATTCTTTTTAGTTTACATGATTGTATATATTAACGTTCATATCAAATTCATATTCCACATTTGACTTTCATTAGTCAATTCATTCACTAACTTGCATAGCTCAATTCACTGAAAATAGGCTGTTTTGGGACGTCCGTTTATTGTACTTATGAGCTTACAAAAATTACGATCTTTTTATGTGACGTGCCCCTAGGAGGGGTTATCCTTGTGTTAAATTTTTAGAGTCTAACTCTCTGCTAAAAATTTAAAAAAAATCATTTACTAAGCAGCAATCAAATTTGACATTTTCTGACTGCATCCTACGGAAAAATTCATTTAAAAATCCTCGATTATCCGATTGACATAATTCCAGTTGGAGATTTTCATAACCTCCTAAAGCTACCTACAGTAAAAATTTGAGATCATAACTCAATCCCTAAATTGAGTTATAACATTCGAAATGGGCTGCAAATTCTGCTAGAAAACGCAGCCTGAACCTTCGATACGGAAAAATTCATAAAACGTTCAATTTTCGTCAAAAAAATGCAATTCCTGCTAGGTTTGAAAGGTTTTTCTCGGAAGTTCATCACAAACTTAATAAACATCAGTTTTTGACAAGATTTGACCCGGTTACAGGCGATTAAATTTAGATGTAACTTTCTGGACATATTCTGTTTCATCAAATCTCTTCTAATAATCTCACCTATGCATTTCATCAAACATGTGGTGTGCGTACCATCAATAAAACACAATGTACAAGTAGTTATAGCACATTCTTCCTAATTCATCCATGGATTAACATAATCTTTCACAAATTATTTGCATAACCATACATCATATGTTTTATATCAAATTATCCATCTAAATACTTTCTGCAACACTACTTTAACATTAACATTACACAGTTCATTACTAATCTTCACTAAACTTCATCTTACTACAAATTCTAGGTGGGTTTTATCCCAACTCATCAATACAATCAAGATTAAGCATATTACAACTTCCACACGTTGATATTAACTAACATCCATATTCAATTTCATAATACATTCACGGATCACACATAACCCAGTTCATCAAACATCACCAAAACATAAAATTCAACTTACTTGGTGTTAAGAACACTTAAGTGATCATAAATCTTAGTTCATGCATCCATTTAACCCTCAATTCCCCTTTCAATTTGGCAGATTTTGTGATGTTAAGGGTTTGTTCTTCTTCTTTGTTCTTCACATCGCACACACATATGTCTGATGTATGTGTTTTGCATTTTTAAGTTTATAAATTTATCTTTCAAGTTGCCCATGTTTGGCCCCTCAAGTTTACCATCTTTCCATACTTGTCACAAACTTCTTTCCCCCACTATATAATCCATATTTTAACTAAGGAAATTTTAACTAGTTAAATCATTTCACGCCATAAAGCAAAGAAGTATGTTCGTAAATTAAACATTCGGGTTTTGGGGCGTTACAAATTGCAAGGTTTTTAACCAAGAAGTCTTAATAAACATAAGCTTTACAACACTGTTTTGAGTTATTTATGTTCAAAAATGTTTTAAAACACAGAAAAATAATTTAAAACAATGAGTTTCTGGGTTCAAAAATCTTGCAGAGGTGTCACCACGGGGCCGTGCCCAGCAGGCACGGGGCCGTGGCCGAGAGTTTCATCTTCATCTTTTTGAGATTTTCGTCTTGTTTTCTTAGTATTTCGAGCCAAAAAAAAGTGGATCATCATCAACCAACTCAAGAAACAGTCAAAAAGGAAGAAGACCATCAATCGAAGCTACCCTTATCCGGTATGTGTATGCATTAAGGGAAGCCATCGACGGAATGACATCGGTGGAGGAGATCCTCATCGACCGTATCAACTACTTGACGGTGGGACTAGAGAATAGCTTCCAAGAAATCAACCTTTTGCACCAAAGTTTGAACATTCTTGCTATGCCACCCATGGAACCAATCTTCCCACAAGAGGATTGGAACCTTGCGCAAGAAGTTGTTAACCCAACCAGATGGGATGACCTTCCTCCAGAACCTCCTCTATACGCAGTGCACGAGGTTCCGATGGTCGTCGCACCTCCCCGTATGAAAATACGGAAGATGAGCCCTTCCTCTTCCCCCCTTGGGAGATCGAGGAAATGCTCAATGACTTTTGAGGAGTACACCCTCCAGATTGAAGTTCTAAGAGCACTTATTCACCGGAAAATCATTTTCGGGTTTTTGTTGTTTTTTACATGTAAACATCTAGGGTAGAACTTAATTATGGTTTAAATTTCTTGCATATTAGGACCTATCTATCTAATTCTAGGACTTTTGTAATTTTTAATTTTTTGGACCGTTTGTATCTCGCACTCTAATTGTAACATCCTTCTCAATATAACATGTTTATAACCTTAATTACACATTTTATATGAAAAATGTGACTTTCTAAAAACTTTGTCAAGTCAAAGTTCATACGTGTTTAAAGTAAACAAAATATAGTTCCAAGTGTTTACATAGTTCACTTAAAACAAAAACAACATAAAGTCATTGCGGAAACTTCATTTGACATGTGTTCGGTTCACTTGATTGCTTGATCGTCTTCCGGATGCTTGCTATACTCACCTATGATCAAAACCAACTTAAAAGTTAGTTTTGATAGCTTATAAACATGTATAAATAAGTTCCAATATAAATAATGATAATCAAAATAAAATTTCCAAAATCATGCCTCCCGCGTGTCGCGGAAGGCAACCTTTAATCTATCGCGAGTCGCAACACCTGTCGCGTGTCGCGCCCCAATTGAGGGACCCTGTCGCGTGTCGCGAGGGAGACTAATTTCCAGCAGGTCCGTTTCTGAACCTGCATTTTCTGCCCAGATCAATTATTCAACAAAAATCGAACTTTAAACAGCCATAACTTTTTATCTACTAGTCCGTTTTAGGCGATTCTTTTTCCTATGCGTTCGAAATTTAATTATCCATCTTATGGATTTAAAACCTGACATTCCACTAGTTCAAAAATTCAGATTTCAAGCTCTCGGTTTGAAATCCCTTTTTAACACTTTTGACCCGTTTCATGATTCCTTAAACCACTTTCGTCTAATCATTATAAATTCTGGAGATATTTATTATCTCAAAACCATTAACTCGTGAGTCTAAAACTTTCATACATTATACCACCAAAGGTTGAGTTATGCGTAAAACTTCATTTTGACCCGTTAGAGGGATTTACCATTTACTTTAAATTTCACTCTCCTTTCACCCATCATTTTACTACATTAAAGTATCTACTTTTACTTCGTAATCTTAATACTAATTCCTAAACAACCTCTAAGGGTCGTTTGCCCGGTTTTCCCATCAAGGGCTTTTTGGTCAATTTTAGTCCTTCATTTTACGACGAAGGACTTTCGCTAATATTTGACCAAGAATATCGCTTTTAACAATAATTCTAAATATGCGTACCTGGCTCGAGTCATAGGATTGACCCGTTTAAATATCTTTCACTATTAATTTCTAATTAATACCAACGCGAACCGTATGATATTTCCTGTAATCACAAAACTCAACAAGCGATCATCAATTAATATTGTCAAATGATCTTGCCAATGTCATTTGACCCGTTTAGTCCGAACGACCATTTTCCATTATGAGATGATATCTAGTTACCATCTCGCCCTTTTACCCATTCTGGTTTACACCATAACGTAGTGTTTCAAAATTTCTTATTAGTTCATCGTCACATGACTAATTTACCAATTTACCCTTTTTGCCATTGTTTATGATTTCTCACCATTGCACTAGTTCCGACTCATATTATTTGCGTCGGAACATTATAACTTTATTACTAACTTTTCCTTATTCATTTTCAATACACACAACTAATGTATACTAAAAGGGGTGTAAGCTTTTACTTACCTCGCATCCAAATTACGCTTTCCTTTTCGTACTTGCTCCGTTTGACCCGCTTCATCCCCAAGCCTCCATCTAGCTTGTCAAGAGTCAAACTATCATCATAATTCACAAGGTGGTTCAATTAGTCATTATAACCACGACTATTCCACCTTACGTATTTTCTATGTCAAAACAACTATTCGACTCCGTCCATGGTTAGTTTAACTTTTCAAAAGTTAACTACCCTTAATTATATGATATGTGCATATAAGCTAAATCGACTTCATAATTAAAATTTGTATTACCCCACATCACACGTAATTAGTCGAACTAGGAAATTACGCATTTGATTCATAATTTCAACATATGAACACTGTGGGCATAATTTATAACATCAACAATCAAGTTTCGTATAACTGAAAATAGGCTGTTTTTGGTGACCTGTTTAACCTGTTTACAAGTCTTCAAAAATTATGATTTTTTTATGTGGCGTACCTCTCGGAGGGTTAGGCCTTGTGTTAAAATTTCAAGATCTAACTCTTTACCAAAAATTCGTAAAAATTCATCCACTAAGCTGCAATCAGATTCGTCACTTCTGACTGCAGCTTACGGAAAAATTCATTAAAAATTCATTAAAAATTCCTCGTTTATCCGATTGACGAAATTCCAATTGGTGATTCTTTTAATCACTTAAAACTTTCTACAGTAAGAATTTGAGATCATAAATCAATTCCTAAATTGAGTTATGACATTCGTAATGGGCTGCAAATTCTGCCAGAAAATGCAGCTTGAACCTTTGATACGGAAAAATTCATAAAACGCTCAATTTTCGTCGAAAAAATGCGATTCCAGTGGGGTTTTAAATATATTTTCTGGAATTACATTTTAGACTCAAGAAACACACGTTTTTGTCACGTTTTGTCCACGTTACAGCTAATACAAGTCGGCTGTAAATTCTGATGAGAAGCTGTTTGAATTCAGCTTTCAATCAAAACATGTTTATGACATTATAGCACTATTTTTAGCCATCAAAAACCCTAAAAACATCACATTACTCGAATTTAGCATCATCACACTTATCACCTTCAATGGTGATCATGAATTCACAAGATTTAGACCTAATTTCATCATATGCTTGTCTAGGGTTTACTCCTAGACACTACAATGTTCCTATTTCATCATATAACGAACATGCAACCATCTAATTCGAATTCTCTAAGTTCATCCAGAAATTTAGATGGAAATTTTCTACAAAATTTACATACCTTATGATCTCCTTGCAATGGGGATCACCAATCTAAGCTCAGATTTCGTTTTGGAATGGATTCGAGCCTTCAATTTGTGAATTTTGTGCAAGTTAGGGTTTGTGGGAGAACCCTGGTCGCTCCCTGTGTTCTAGTCGATCCACACATACACTAGTATGTGTTGGATTTTTTTGTTTGTTTTTGTTTTAATGAATCTTGTTTCACAATGTGCACAATTAACCCTCCTACTTTCATGAGGTTTATAGTTTAATTGTTAACACTCTAACTTGGTATTTCTTGGCTCATATCTAACTGGGTTAGATCTTATAACTAGTTAGTTTATCCCGTTTAACTGCAACGTCGGATTAAAATAAAGAATTTATATTTTAGGGATGTTACACTAATATATAATGGTTTAAGTTATTATGTGGTGTTTAGATCTTATATAATGGCTTAACAAACGAGGAAAGATAAAAATTGCCAAAGGGACGTTAAAACCGCACCCCATGCACGTAAACAGTGCCTTCCGACAACTTTTTCAGCTTCCCAGCATGTGCAGCACGGGGTCGTGCCCAGCCTAACACGCCTCGTGCCCAGACTCTGCAGAAAACAGCTTTTGGTCAGGTAACTGACCACGGGTCGTGCCCAGTGGACACGCCCCGTGGTCAACCTTCTGTTCATTTTTGTTACTGGCACTCTGACCACGGGGCCGTGGCCAGGTGCCTAGTAACACAAAAACTTGTTTTTAACACACTTTTACACATCCGAATCAAACTAAAAACTTACTTTGGACACATTGAGGACAATGTGTAATTTAAGTGTGGGGAAGCTAAAACCTTGAATCTTGCAAGTCCTAATAACAAGCCTTACACAAAACTCGTATTGGGACCGCTAATCACCCCAAATCTTTTCAAAATTTTAAATTTTTTTTACTTGTCTTGGTTTAATTTAGGAATAACAAGCTCTAAAAAGGTTATGGTTTTACAAATTTACAACCGATAGCATCGTGATAAAAAGAACCAAACAAGAAAAATTATAAAAAAAGCATGAAAAATCTTTTTAAAATTTGATTGTCTATACTCGTTCACACTATAAACTCATTCCCACAATAAGTGAGTTTTGAGCCTTTATTGAGCATACATGCATACATCTTTAAACTAAATGCTCATTTTCGTTTCTTGTGTGAATAGCCGCTTGGTTCTTACGACTCTAGAACTTGCCAAGACGATACATTCCCGGTCCTTACCAACTTAAACCCAAGTAAGTAAATGATGGAGGCATTAGGACTAACATTTTTCTTTCAAAACCATTGTTTTTCTTCTTTTTACCCCTACCAAAAATCCCCCTAGTTAACCCTTTTGAGCCTAAACCTTTTCGTTTCCAAAACCCATAAAACAAACACCTATTACCCACCAAAACCTTTTTCCTTTCAAACCCATTTGTTTTAGTAAAAAACTCGGTTATCTTGTGACACAAAAAAAAAAAAATAGAATTTTGCAATAACCAAACAAGTTCCTCAAAAGTCTTGTTTGAATATGCTTAGTTTGAATAAATGTCACAAAAACCAAAAAGTTTTACGACAACCGACGCTTTTTACGCTTTTCGCCATTTCACTAACCACTAACTCAAAAACCACCTACCCTTAGCCCAAGCCTAACCTTTTCCAAAGTCCTCTTGATATTTACAAAGGTTTATAGTTAAAAAGGAGGATGATTGATCGCTTGACAAGCATATGGTATAAGTAAGTTCCATGCCGGAATCGAGTGTTATCACAAAAATACATCTTCGGCCGAGTGTTGAGTAATCTCCCGTGAGGTATGTGAACTTGTATATAAATAGAATTTTAAAGAGGCATGTTATGCCCAAATAAATAATTTTTCTTAACAAGTTGTTCTAAATAAATCATGATGAATGAGATTGTAAATAAATAAAAACAAAATTAAATAAAGATCTTGGATTCACGACACTCTAGACAAGCCACAAAACTTCTTCTCTACCTATTCCATTTGGGTGTGTAAGCCACATTTAAAGAGTTTTGCTTGAGGACAAGCAAAGATTCAATTATGGGGGTATTTGATGTGTACAAAATGCAACATATAAATTACATCAATATAGACATAAAACCGACCATTTTTAGTACTAATATTGGAAAAAGCGCATTTCTTTCTTCCTTTTGAATTTACAGGACCAAATGAGCTTAAAAGAACAAAAGGAACAAATAAGTAGCCAAAAAACCAACACAAATACAAGAAGAAGAAATAACGTGACATGCTCGACCACTCGGCAAAAAACAAGAAAACAGAAGCTGACCATGGGGCCGTGCCCAGCCAGGCATGGGCTGTGGTCAGACCTCATACAAAAAAGACAAAGACTGCAGAAGCTTCTACGCCCACCACGGGGCCGTGCCCAGCTTACCATGGGGCGTGGTCAACTCTAAGATTTGCAGAATCTTTATAGTACAGCAAAGAGTTGACCACGGGGCCGTGTCCAGAAGCCACGAGGTCGTGTGGGGCCCTCAGCTGACAGCTGCAATAAATGAAGGAAGAGAAGAAGCTGGCCATGGGTCGTGCCCACTGGACACGGGGCCGTGGCCGGGGTACTGTTCTAACTATAAATGTCACACCCCAACTAATGGCGGAAACATCGGGGCGGGACAAACAAATCGCTCAAAGCATCATAACGCTACTTGTGTCAATATAGATTAATCAAAATTTCATAATAGGAACTAAATTGTCATACAAACCAAACATTGTCAAGATAGTATCAAACTTAACAATACCCCAAGACTCTAGGGCGGTGCGTTAATCCTATAGCGCTATAATTGTCAAGGTAGGCTAGCTAAGTTAATGAGCATATATATACAACGTACACATAGCATATAGACTAACAAGTATTCACATAGTTTCATGTTTAGACGTGGGTCGAGTGTGACTTCAAACAGGTTTCAAGTGTCACCTGTTTTCATATAGAATACATGTTGCGCCCAAAGTGTTTAAAACGAAAATGGGATCGAGTATACTCACAGTGTGTGTTTAGTAAGTAATAATAGACGGTTATGGATTGAAGGGAGCGCCAGATCAGCCTGTTTACGGCAACAGAAGCGTAAGGCCTCCAAAGTGCTGAAACGGTGGGAAAATCGAAGTGTCGCTGGGGAAACAGTAGCTTCGTATGAAGCTGTACCTTCGTACGAAGGTGTGCCTTCGTACGAAGGGTGTCTTCGCACAGGTGGAGCTTCCGTTGTCCAAAATCGAGTGTCTTCGCGTTCTGTCTTCGGGAAAATCGAGTGTGCATCCCTCCAACCTTAAGTTACTGATTAAACTTAGGGCCGGAGAGGTCTTTGTTCGAGTCACGGGTGAGAGTTAGGCTGTTAAGTGCGAGGTCAGTGCCTTCGTACGAAGCCATGGTGCCTTCGTACGAAGCCATGGTGCCTTCGTACGAAGCCATGGTGCCTTCGTACGAAGGTAGTGCCTTCGTATGAAGCCTGGCTTCACACAGAACAGTCCAGCTCGCATTCGTGGCTGTTCTTAGCATTCAGAGTTGTGTTTCCGCCTGAATCGGATGTGTTTTCGAGTTCAATTCGAGACGGTTTCGACACTACCTCGTTCCACTGTTCAGTGAACGATATACATGTCGTTTTAGGTCCGTTTTAGTGTGAAAATCAAGTTTAAAATAGTTTTGAAAGGTTTCAACTTAGATCTAACACGCGGTGAGTGTGAAACCCACAGATTTCTAACTTGGGAAGCCGAAGCAAGGCCCAATACACTTGGTTAAGTGTAGATCAGTTGCAATTGAAGAAGGTTTGATGAAAAAGATGAAGGTTTTTGATGAAAACAGAGAAGTTAAGATGAAAAAGATGCAGTTTTTAGGTGAAAAGATTAAGTTTAGTTGAAAACAAGAGAATTTTTGATGAAATAGGAGTGAATCTAGTGTAAAATCGTAGTGGAAAACGTTCTGTAATGTTGTAAAAATGTTAAATCTTACCTGAAAACAATCAGACAACAATTCGGCAGAGTTTCAGATCAAAGGCAGCAAGTGAATGAAAACGGAGAAGTGAGGGTACTACTTATAGAGATGGTGGGTGCGTAACAAAGAATCAAGAATCTAGGATAAATACATCGTTCTCATTTAAGAAGTATCATGTAGAATAATAGTTTGCACATAGGTTAACACAATTATGATTAAAAATAGCTTTATTTCCATTATGATCAGTCGTCTCGAGTCATAGTAGAATCGAAAGTAGGATACACGAGAGTACAAGAGTCAACATATAGGAAGTACGACGAGACTTGCTAAGAATATGAAAGCATCAAAACGCGGGGCGTTACAATAAATAGGGATGCTTGGTTCACTTCAAAGGCATCCCTTGGCAAACCACTTCTCTTTCACTTTGCCACCACTCCACCACCACTACAACACCAACAGCCAGCACCATCATCCATCTTTCATCTTTAGAGTGTGTAATAGTCTCGGGATCCAAGATTGATTGTAAGAGTTATTGTCAATCAAAGGCCATGCTTGGCTAATCTCTTACATCACTTGGTGAAGACAACTCTTTAATGTACTACTTTTGATTTTTAATCTTTCGGCACTTTTTAATTGTGTATGTATTAATGACTTTAATAACCAGTTTCTTATGTTGAAAGTGAATTTTCTTTATCATTTCTTCATGATGTCATTGGTTTGCTCATTCGTGTCTTTACGGTTTATATAAAGCACGTTAACTACTTGGAAGGGGGTTAGAAAGGTGGTTTGGTAAAGTTCTTGTCTCGTTCAGTGTATAGATCCTGCGAGAACTTGGTTACTAGGACCTCCTTCAATGCCCCAAAGGTATTGGATGGCGGGTGTGCGAATAGCTTGAACCCCTCTTATGTAAACTACTATTAAAACTTTAAACCGGCTTCTTGGGATTGTATCCTTGCTGACGCAAACCACTTAGCCGATGGTAACGTCACCTTCAAAAGAGGGGCATACCACTTTTCGCATTAATAACTTATTTAATTATCTTTCAATATTCCGACCCTTTGGGATTGTATCACTGATGACTCAAACCACTGGGTTGAGGGTAACGTCACCTTCAAAAGAGGGGGCCTACTACTACAACTAAGATAATCTCTTAAAAAGTTCGAAAGTGCGAAAATCATCAAAGGGTACATTAATGATGAGTTGGATCCAAGTGATTCTATCTTGTCTATTTGTTTTTCATTTTATTTATCTTTTAATTTTTAGATTTATTTTCATGTTTAAAAACTCTTTTCAAAAATTTAGATCGATTAGACGTTGACGATAAACCATTATTAAAAGCTTTTGTGTCCTTGGACGATCTCGGTATCTTACCAACACTATATTACGCTCGCGATGGGTGCACTTACCCTAGTGTGTAGTGTTAGTACAATATCGTGTTTTATAAATTTAAAACTTGACTAATGCGTAAAACGAACTTAAAATATTAATAAAATCATATCACACTCGACACGCACCAAGTTTTTGGCGCCGTTGCCGGGGACACAAGAATTTTAAGAAAGTTTAAAATTAACGGCCTAATTATTTTTAGCATTTTTTCTTCTTGCACTACTAGAAAATACACCTATCTTGACACGCGAACAATGACACACGCTTATTTTATGACGTGCGAAAGCATGTGTCAAGAAAAAAATGTCATGGTTTACAAAATTTAATAAATGTATGATGCTCTTTTTTGTGTGTCATCTTTTTAGCGTCATAAAAAAGAACAAGACCATTTTATGACAGTCGAAAGCACGTGTCAAGAAAAAAAATGTCATCGTTTAGAAAATTTAATAAATTTATGACACCCTTTTTTGTGTGTCATCTTTTTTGCTTCATAAAATAAGAAAAACAATACCATTTTATGATATTCGAAAGTGTGTGTCAAGGAAAAAATGTCATGGTTTACAAAATTCAAAAAATTTATGGCATTTTTTGTGTGCGTCATCTTTTTAGCGTAACAAAATGAAAAAAAAGACCATTTTATCACATTCGAAAGCGCGTGTCAAGAAAAAGACGTCATGATTTACAAAATTTAATGAATATATGGCATTCTTTTTTTGTGTGTCGTCCTTTAGTATCATATAAAAAATCAAACTATAAAAAGTATGTCATGTTTTAATGTTATGTTATATTTTCTAAATTAAATTCCTCAATTTAATTGATAATTACACAAGCTCTCATATCCTCGGCTTAGCTCTCCCACGTACACTATAATTTTGCTAGGAAAAAAACTAAAACGATGATAAGACCGTAATTTTGGGCTCAGGGCAAAACTGTAATTTTTCAGGACTAATGAGCGAGTGTTAGGTAGCTCCTTTAGACGAAAAAAAAATTAAATCGAGTCAACCAATTAAAACAAAAAACTTTTATAGTTTTGCTAGAAAAATTAAAAGGATGGGGAAAACGTAACTTTGAACTGAGGGGGAAATCATAATTTTGTTTAAGGGATAAAATCGTAAATTAAATGGACCAATGGGGTTGAGGGGAAAATCGTAACTTGGCTGTGTGAGGAAAAAGCCTAACGGAAAAACTGTAAATTTAAACGGGGCAAAATCGTAATTTTGAACAGAGGGAAAAATTAAAATTTTTAGCTGGGAGCAAAAGCGTAAATTTATTTTTAAACGGGGGTAAAAACATAATTTTGAACAGATGGCAAAATCGTTATTATAAGGAAAAAAACCTAATGGCAAAACTGTAAACTTAAACGGGGCAAAATCGTAATGTTGAACTGAGGGCAAAATTGAAAATTTTTAGCTAGGAGCAAAAGCGTAAATTTATTTTTAAGTGAGGGTAAAAGCATAATTTTGAACTGATGGTAAAATTGTAATTTTAAAACGGGATAAAATCGTAAATTTGTTGGGCCGGTAGGGGAGTGTCATGCATGACTATAAATATAAACAGGATAAAATCGCAATTTGGCAAAAAAAAAAAATTTGTGGGTGGCATGTGGCCGCCCCAGTTCAACCAATCCAATTAAAGTCCTATTGCCCGCCATGCCTTTTGTTATTGTATATAACTAGTTGGTGCCCTGCCCGCGTTGCGGGGCGATGAACGAATAATGAGCGAGTGTTAGTCAGTTCATTGACACGAAAAACAATTAAATCGAGTCAACCAATTAAAACAAAACACTTTTATAGTTTTGATAAAAAAAACTAAAACAATGGCAGTATTGTAATTTTTAACTGAGGGAAAGTTGTATTTTTTTACTGGGGTAAAATCGTAATTTGACAAAAACTAAAGTAATGGCAGTACTGTAAATTTGAACCTGGGGAAAAATTGTAAATTTTCATAGGGGCAAATTCGTAATTTTTAACTTGGGGTAACAACGTAATATAAATTTGAACTAAGGGCACAATCATAATTTTAAGCTTGAGGCAAAAGCACAATTCTATTTTGAATCGAGGGAAAAATCATAATGTTGAGCTGGGGGCAAAAACATAATTTTATTTTGAACTGGGGAAAAACGTAATTTTGAATTGATGGCCAAATCACAATTTTTAAACGGGGAAAAATCACATTTTTTACCAGAGGGCAAAATCGTAATTTTGGGGTAAAATCGTAATTTGACAAAAGCTAAAGTAATGGCAGTACTGTAAATTTGAACCTGTGGCAAAATTGTAAATTTTCATAGGGGCAAATTCGTAATTTTTAACTTGAGGTAACAACGTAATATAAATTTGAACTAAGAGCACAATCATAATTTTAAGCTTGAGGCAAAAGCACAATTTTATTTTGAATCGAGGGAAAAATCGTAATTTTTAGCTGGGGGCAAAAACATAATTTTATTTTGAACCGGGGAAAAACGTAATTTTGAATTGAGGGCGAAATCACAATTTTTAAACGGGGAAAAATCACATTTTTTACCAGAGGGCAAAATCGTAATTTTTAAGTTGGGGCAAAAACAAAATTTGATTTTGAACTGGGGGCGAAAAGGTAATTCTGAGCTGAGGGCAAAACCACAATTTTATTTTGAATGGAGGAAAAAATCGTAATTTTGAGCTGGGGACAAAAGCGTAATTTTATTTTGAGCTGGGTGCAAAACCGTAATTTTAGAGAGGGACAAAAACGTGATTTTAGAATGGGTATAAAATAATAAACTTGTTGGTCCAATGGGAGAGTGCCAGGCAAATTCGTAATTTTGAATTGAGGGCAAGATCGTATTTTTGAGATGGGGACAAAAAGCGTAATTTTATTTTGAGCTGGGGGAAAAAACGTAATTTTATTTTGAGCTAGGGGCAAAAACGTAATTTTAAAATGAAGATAAAACAAAAATCTTCTTGGTCCAATGGGGGAGTGCCAGGCAGCTGCCTGGCACTATTCACCATTTGGTTTTTGTATATAATATGGCACTTTTAATGAAGTGGAGGTGGAGATTCAAAGAAGAACCGGAGCAGGCGTTGCGGGGCGATGACCGAATAATGAGCAAGTGTTAGTCAGCTCACTGACACGAAAAACAATTAAATCGAGTAAACCAATTAAAACAAAACACTTTTATAGTTTTGATAAAAAAAACTAAAACAATGGCAGTATTGTAATTTTTAACTGAGGGAAAGTTGTATTTTTTGACTGGGGTAAAATCGTAATTTGACAAAAGCTAAAGTAATGGCAGTACTGTAAATTTGAACCTGGGGCAAAATTGTAAATTTTCATAGGGGCAAATTCGTAATTTTTAACTTGGGGTAACAACGTAATATAAATTTGAACTAAGGGCACAATCATAATTTTAAGCTTGAGGCAAAAGCACAATTTTATTTTGAATCGAGGGAAAAATCGTAATGTTGAGCTAGGGGCAAAAACATAATTTTGAACTGGGGAAAAACGTAATTTTGAATTAAGCGCGAAATCACAATTTTTAAACGGGGAAAAATCACATTTTTTACCAGAGGGCAAAATCGTAATTTTTAAGTGGGGGCAAAAACAAAATTTTATTTTGAACTGGGGGCGAAAAGGTAAATCTGAGCTGAAGGCAAAACCACAATTTTATTTTGAATGGAGGGAAAAATTGTAATTTTGAGCTGGGGACAAAAGCGTAATTTTATTTTGAGCTGGGTGCAAAACCGTAATTTTAGAGAGGGACAAAAACGTGATTTTAGAATGGGTATAAAATAATAAACTGGTTGGTCCAATGGGAGAGTGCCAGGAAAAGTCGTAATTTTGAATTGAGGGCAAGATCGTATTTTTGAGATGGGGACAAAAAGCGTAATTTTATTTTGAGCTGGGGGCAAAAACGTAATTTTATTTTGAGTTAGGGGCAAAAACGTAATTTTAAAATGAATATAAAACAAAAATATTGTTGGTCTAATGGGGGAGTGCCACACAGCTGTGTGGCACTATTCCCCAAAGTTGTTTTTGTATACGTAGGGTAATATATAATTAAAATACTAATATACAATACTTATTATAATATAAAAATTATTATTATTTTAAGTAATCAAAATTTGATTCTGATATCTACCTAAACTGAAATATAATATAATTTAAACTAGAAGATTGACTTGCGCGCGTTGCGTCGCGACCAACGAAATTGACATGCTGTTGATCAGATTCACATTTACAATGTGTTAAAGATGTTTTTGTCGGTTAACTCTGTATTACTGTCTTATACAAATAAGTAATTCACCAAATAAGCTTAATACAATTAATAATATCATAATTACTACGTTACATGACTTGTATCCATATAAATAACCTATCGTATTAAGCTCCACGCGTTGCGGCGGGGGCGTAAAACCGTGACAAATAGCACAAATGCCACACTATAGCTAACGACCACCAACATTGAAGTTGCGGCGTCTTAACGTGGAAAAATTAGATTGATATATAAAACATAGAAAATGACTAACTCGATTTAGGACTCGCGTGTTGTGACGAACTTATTAAACGAGAAAAAAAATAGACGACGTAAACACACTGAACCAAACGTACGTTGCCCCATGTTAACTCGCGAAATTTAGAACTAAACGTATAACAAAACGTAAAATTATTGAACCACGCACACACATTGTGCCGTGTTAAGCCGCAAAATTTAGATCTAAACGTAAAACGAAAATTTTTGCAAAATATGAAAAACATAGGGGATCAAAGTTGAAAGTAAAAAGGTTGTGAGGTTAAATTGGGAAACTAAAAACTTTTGGTTTAAAACTACAAAATCAAGTAGTTTTGGGTTTAAAGTGAAACATCAATTTTTTTTAAACCCCCAAAAAATGGGGTACAATACTCCAATGCCTCAACTTGTTGTAAATTTATATTATGTAAATTTATAATATAATCACCACACATGACAAACTCTAAATAACTTACAAAGTACAACAATTTGATGCATAAAACATACATAAAGCCAAATGTACAACTCAGTTAAGCTCTACAATGTTATAAATTAATAGTATACTATAGAATATAATGTAAATTTATAATATAATCACCACACATGGCAAACTTCAAATAACTTACAAAGTACAAAATTTAAATGCATAAAACATACATAAAGCCAAATGTACAACAAAGTTAAACTCCACAATGTTATAAATTAATAGTATATAAATAACACGGTAATTAATTAGTTTATTTATTTAATTTAATATATAATTCAATTAACTTGATACTAATCTAATAATATCAACTTAAATATTAAGCCAAATGGTCCAAATCTCCTCCTAAATGAAATTACTTCAAATTATTTTACTTTACCGCCCAACTTTTCCCTCTTCTTCAAAAACCCAAATTCCCTCTTTCTCAAAACCTAATTTGAAGATTCCACATCAAATTTTCCTCCCCACACCATGGATAGTTGGATACGGTTCGGAGATCACCCTCAATATCTGTCTACGATGACATTGAAATTGACGGCGTTAAAGAGCTGTTGGGCACCCAGGTAGTCAGTCTGATTCCATTCTTTGAGTTTATAGATTTGGTTCGTCTTTATTTTGATCTGTTTATGATTTATTCATTCAGTGATGGAAGAGGGTCAATTGTGGGTGGTTTTGAGTTTAGTAAATGGGTATTTTTAAAATGCTGATAGAAATAAATGCTTAACACCAAAAACAAGAATTGTGAATTTTGTTTGGGATCCATTTTCTCTCGTCACTCAAGAATTCCACTATTTATTTTTTTAGGCATTTTACATTGAAAGTAATCTTGCAAATTAAGTTAATTATATTTAATTAATTCAAAGATATTATTTAATTATCTTTTTAATTGTTTTCTTTGCCACAATTTTGTTAGTTCCTGATGATGATGATGATGCACACCAACAATAACCATGTAAGACTTTGAGTTTAGTTTCTTGGTTATATACATTTGTGGGTGCATTTGATGGTGTGTAGATACATTGAATTATTTGTGTGTGAATTTGAAGATTCCTGACGGTCAAAAAAATAAAATAAAATTCTTTGACAAAAAAAAAAAAAATTTGATTTATATGTTGACCGTCTATTGTTAAGACCGTGGGGTATGGGTGGCTTGGGTTGGGGCATTTGTTAACACGTGGAATGGGAACCCCCCCACCACCAAAACCCACGCCTATGGGGTATGGTGGGGCTTGGGTTGGGGGCTTGGGTTGAAGGGCATGAATTTGGTTTGGTCATTGAGAGCCTGCCATGTCACTTACTAGCCCGCCCCACGCCCGGCTTCAAACCCACGCCAATGGGGCCACGCCCCCGGGGTGGTGGCTTGGGCGTTTTTTCCCAACCCACGCCCAAACCCCCGCCCCATACCCCACGGTCTAAATATGAACTTCTTCTGATTTGATGGTTTTTTCTTGGTGAAAGAGGATAATTTGTTCTTACATGTTGTTGATTAAGAGTTTGAGTTCATTTTGTTGCTTAAACTTTTGTTATTTAATTACTTTGGTTTGATTTTGAGGATTAAATTAGTTGGAGGGTATTGGTATCTAATTTGCAAGATTAATATACGAGGCTGGTAGAAAGATGTTAGTTAAGCTGCTGCTAGTTGTTTATTTAACAAGGTATATATAATGATTTAACAAGGTCTATTGAATTTGCAACTTCACTGTTAATTTCTGCTTGACTGTAGGAAGTAGGGATGCAAATGAGCCGAGCTCGAGCTCGTTTAACTTATGAAAGCCTAAGCTTGGCTCAATTCGGGCTTTGTTTCTAAAGCTCGAGCGTTGCTTATGCTTGGCTTGTTTATTATTAATTAACTAAGTTTATAAATTACAAGTATTTTATATATAATTTAGCTATTTATAGTTTATATTAGTTCAACTAAACAAAAGGGTTTTGCTTGCTTAACTGATATGGTATCGATCTATCCTTTGCTCCAAGTCTAGTAGCTTAGTGGCCAACCCTTTTTTTGTGGCTGTATCCAATTTTTGACGTAGTGACTTTAAATTTATATTGCAATTGTTTCAAATGTCTTTGATATTTTTAAATGTGTAGTGTTCACGTTAGCCGGGAAGTATGTTTTATGAACCCGTCTACAATTTCGCGGGCTGATCAACGCAAACCCAAACCCAAACACATTGAGGATGCAAGTAGAGCGGTGGCTGACCGATTGTATAAAAGAAAGGACAATGATATCATCCTATTGCCCTACAATCCCGGGTTTGATTTTCCTTTTAAATAAGTATTAGTAAAGTCCTATTATCTTAATTTATTTTGATTGAATTTTGGATTTTGAAGAAACCATTGGGTGTTGGCATTACTAAACCTAAAAACAACTACCTGCTATTATCTTGATTCCTTACGGCCTAGAAGTGTCGATGATCAGTTGAGGCAAATTATTGATACGTAAGTAATACAAATTATCATAATGGATGATAAAAGAGTTGGAATATACTTTGATATAATTTTGATTTTTTACAGGGCAATGGCCGTGTATGCTTCAGAAAGTGGTGCCAACATAAGGGTTAAACTCGTATGGATTAACGCTAGGGTAAGCACTTAATCCCTTATGTAAATTGTGGTTGTAATGATATTGTAAATATTGACACCCTTTAGTTTAAACTTAAATCGCAATGGTTTCACATTTCTTGATATTTTTAATTGTGGTAGTGTCCACCTCAGCCAGGAGGTACTGAATGCGGCTACTATGTGATGAAGTTCATGAAGGAGATAGCTTACGAAGGAGTTGAAATACTTGACAATGATAATGTAAGTTTAGGCATATTTTAGTCTGTATATTAGAGAAATATGTACTTATATATCCAAACAAATGCTTAAATTCATATATTATGATTAAATTCTGATTTTTAAGATTTATTTTATTTAATTGTTGTCTCAGGTTGGGAAAGGAGTAGAAGAATACTCGGCTGCGGATATTGATGGCATTCGTGAAGATTGGTCGACTTATGTGGTTAACTCTATTTTTAAGTTATAAATCGTATTTTAGGTGTTGATAATGTATTGACAAACAATTCTTTTTTTGTTAAGGTTAAAATATTTGTAGTATACTTGACAAATGATCATGTAATGGATTGTTTTGGTATATATATGTGTGTATTTGTTTTATGAAAAAGATTTATTGTTTTTGTTATTATACATGTATCCAGGGCAAATTAGTAATTTTATAAAAAAATTTATACAATTAAAAGCATGACACGCGTAAATGAATGTCATACGTATGTGTCATAAATGCTTGTCATGAACGTGTGTCATAAAATGAGTGTCATGAATGTGTGTCATTAAAATGTGTCATAAAATGAGTGTCATAAAATGAGTGTCATGAATGCGTGTCATTAAATGTGTGTCATTAAATGTGTGTCATGAATGCGTGTCATTAAATGTGTGTCATAAAAACATGACACACAAATGCATGTCATGTTAATTTTATGACTCCTCAACCAACGACTCGCATTTGCGTGTCATAAAGACCCTTTTATGACACGCAATGCATGTCAAGAAAGGTGTTTTTTCTAGTAGTGTTGTTAGGATTTTTTTTTTAATTTTATCACAATCTGCAGAACTCAGCACTAAATTTAACACATCACTTCCACTCATTCTTTTGCCTTATTGATCTCTTTCTTCAATTAAGCGGAAGTTAATATTGTGACATCAAGAATTAGGGTTTTCAAATAATCATCGACTATTATGGTCTGTTTGGTATGAGGTAATGGAATGCACGAGTGAATGGAATGGACGAGGTAATGAAATGGGCGAAAGAATGAAATGGATCATTCCATTCCATTGTCTTATTTGGTTACCACATGAGAATGGAATGAATCATTACTTTGTAGTGTTTGGTAGGCTAGGAAAAGAAGAAGGAATAAAAGCGGTGAAGGGTGGCGGTGGTCGGCAATGCCGCCGATGTTTAGTGGCGGAGGATGGCGATGGCAGCGACGAGTGGTGGCGTAGGGCGCCGGTGGCGACGACGTGGGTTGTGGTGGCGGAGGGTGGCAACGACGGTAGGTTGTGGTGGCGGTGGTGTTCGGTGATAGTGGTGATGGCGCCGGGTTTGATGACGCAGGGTGGCGATGGCAGCGACGGGTGGTGGCGGCGGCGTGGCGGGCGGCGATAGGATGGTCGGCGCCAGCGCTGGTGATCAATGGCGTAGGGTGGCGTCGGCGGGTGATGGTAGCGACGGTGGGTGGCTAGTGGTGGGAGGTGTTGGTGATGAAAGTGAGAGAGGGAATGGAATGGAAAAAAAAACAAAGGGTGTGAATGGAATGAATTTGAAGGTAATGGTTCATTCTATTACCTTTACCAAACAAACACATTTTTTTTTCATTCCCTTATAATAGCCTATTCTATTACGCATCTTATTCCTGTATACCAAACACTACCTCAGGGTTTTCAAATAATCATCGACCATATTCATGGAAACGGTCAAGTATAAAAATAATAAATCGTTTAATGTTGAATCATCATAAAATAGCTGACGAATAATATAATTGCATCTTTTCAGAAAATATGAAAAAGACTAAAATAATAACAATATGGGAATCAATAAATTAAAAATTAAATGTAATATTAAAAGATTACGTTAACTTATTTTTAGGTATATAATACATAAATGATATAATGACCTGTATTATGATTTGTTATTATTCTTAAAACACTAATTATATATATATATATATATATATATTATATTATATTATACATTATACATATATTGTTTATAAAGTATGATTAATAGTAACTTTATTTTTAAATTATATATAGCTTTTTATTATGTTTATTTAATATATTATAATAGTTTATTATTATATTTACTTTTAATAACATATTATACATATATTATACATGAAGTATGATGAATAGTAACTTTATTTTTAAAATAATATATAGCTTTTTATTATTTTTATTTAATATATTATAATAGTTTATTATTATATTTACTTTTAATAACATATTTTTAATTTTGTTTTTCCTTTTTTCTAATATATACTCATTTATCGATTAATTTAATACTTCTTCAATAATTTACGTTTATAACTTTTTCAAAAAACTTAAGTACATAGTTGTGCTTGATTTTTTCCCCGACATTCTGTTATAACTTTTGTTAAAAACGAAGTTGTACTCAAAATAAAGTATTTATTTGGTATCATGAAACGGTACGATGATAAACAAAGTCGTTCTAATGGTTTGGCTTTCTAAACAATATGATTCATTTTCAAATCACGTTTGTTTTAAATTATCATTTGCTCGGTTTCGCTGCAACGCGCGACGTCAAAAAAACTAGTTTAAATTATTGTTTAGCTTATAAAATACATAAATAATATAATGACGTGTATTATAATTGTTATCATTCTTAATAAATCATTTAAAATTAGTGTTTAGCTTATGATTTAGAGTGACCCTTCAAAGAGTCATTAATTACCCCCACCACCTTATCACATGGCACCGTGACCCCACCTCCCATCCCCCTCAACCCCTAAAGCCTATATATACACATATGCATTCCCTTTCACAATTCATTCAAAACTCACTTCAACAACAATCAACTTTCCACTCCTAAAAACCTTAAAGAAAACAAGTCTTTAACCAATCTCCCCAAGAAACCTATTTGCTTGTCTTAATTTCATACAAATTTGCCAAAATGTTTAGCTTCTCACAGCAAAATAACTTCTTTGGTCCTAGATGCGCGTGGGTCAACGGTCCTGTCATAGTAGGGGCGGGTCCATCAGGGCTAGCCATTTCGGCCTGCCTGAAGGATCAAGGCATCCCTTTTGTAGTCATCGAAAGATCTGACTGTATCGCTTCTCTTTGGCAAAAACGTACCTATGACCGCCTAAAACTCCACCTCCCGAAGAAATTCTGTCAGCTTCCCAAAGTACCATTCCCCGAAGAGTATCCCGAGTACCCTACAAAGAAACAATTTGTCGATTACCTCGAGAACTACGCAAAAAAGTTCGACATCAAGCCGCAGTTCAACGAGTGCGTGCAATCAGCAAAATACGACGATGCATGTAAGCTCTGGCGGGTTAAGACCGTCTCCACAACCGGATCAATCCGGGCCGAGACGGAGTACATCTGCCAGATGCTTGTTGTGGCCACTGGAGAAAACGCCGAAGGAGTAATACCGGATATTGAAAGTCTCAAAGACTTTTCCGGTGAAGTGATCCATGCAAAAGATTACAAGTCCGGCCAGAAATACGCAGGAAAGAAGGTTTTGGTCGTCGGTTGTGGGAATTCCGGCATGGAAGTCTCTTTAGATCTCTCTAACTACAATGCAAAGCCATCAATGGTGGTTCGAAGCTCGGTGAGTAATCAACTAAGCATAAATAACCATAAGTTTTGTCTAAAAAGTGTTCGCCGCACCTCCAGAAAATAATTTATGGGTCCGTCACTGTCACTGTAAAGACTGTTACCAACGCATTTCCTAAAAAACCAACAAATCAATGTTTTTTATCAAGAAAATCAATACCCATTACAATGAAGATACTAATTCATCATATTACATTTTCAGGTTCATGTTTTACCAAGAGAAATCATGGGCAAATCGACATTCGATCTAGCCATGATGCTAATGAAATGGTTACCTCTATGGATAGTTGACAAGATCCTCTTGATCTTTGCATGGTTCCTAATTGGAGACACACAACGATACGGTATCAAACGACCATCTTTAGGTCCACTCACACTCAAAAACAACCACGGAAAGACCCCGGTTCTCGACATAGGAACCCTAGAGAAAATCCGGTCAGGCGACATAGCGGTCGTGCCCGGAATCAAAAGGTTCACAGAGAAAACAGTCGAGTTGGTTAACGGTCACATCTTAGACATTGATTCGGTTGTTTTAGCAACTGGGTATTTCAGCAAAGTCCCATTTTGGCTTCATGTAAGCATGGAAATTCAATCTTTTTGGCATTTGGGTCATCTTTTTAATCAACTGATGAAAGTTTACATTTTTTATGAACAGGATAAAGAATTTTTTTCTGAAAATGGTTGGAAGGGTAAAGGAGGGCTGTATGCAGCTGGTTTTACTAGAAGAGGGTTGGATGGTGCTATTGCTGCTGATGCAGTAAAAATATCAAAAGATATTGGAAAGGAATGGAAAAAGGAATTAATCCAAAAGAAACAGAAGGTTCCTACACACAGAAGATGCATTTGAACTTTCTAAGTCTATAACTAGGGTTGTAGTCACCTGCGCGTTATGCCGGGACGTGATTGGAATTTGCTATGTATCTTATACCATGATAACCAATGAATAAATTCGTAAAATCAAATAAAATGATATCTGAATGTTTTAATGTTATTTGCGTCGTAGTTCTGCTCTAAAAATCAAAATAAAAAGAAAAGATTAAACAATAAGGTAAATAACAAAGGTAAACGTAAAAGAAAATGATAGAAACTTGGTCGGTACCGCTATCAATTTGTTTGTTATAGCAAACAAAAAAAAAGTTGAAAAATATGACCAAAAGAGTATATGCGCGTGCTCAGTTCGTTAAAAAGTTAAAAGCGGTTTTACATACCACTATCAGTTTGTTTATTACAAAAACTAAACTCCAAAAAAATATAGTGGGAACTAAACCCATAAAAAAGACTCAAGTTAGCAAAGCCTCCAAGTCTCATGTTAATGTATTGTCACTATTCAACTTCTTTTCTTTTAATATACAGATAATTTCCACTTTATTATTTTCATTTATTTTGTTTGTTTTATTTGTTTCCATGTTTATGTTTTATATTTATTATACATGTAATCGATAGGAACATGTAATGCTTCAATCAGTTTTTGTTTATCAATAATACACGAAAAGAGTTGTGGTATTTGTTACCACAAAATCCGTGTGTTCTTGAGTAATTCAAGTAGATATTTACCAACATTTGGTATCAGAGTCAAAGTGATCGACTCCATACCAAAAAGTTTATCCGTCTTAACAAGTACCTCAATAGGTTAGATTTTTTTTTTTTATGGCAATGGTTATCTCTATTCCACACGAAAAAGGACAATTACAATCAACCGTAAATTTTGCATCATTTTAATATACAATCAACCGTATTAATATTTTAATTCACGTTAATACACAATTAACCGGGTTAATATTTAGATCCGATACTTGGCGAATCAACCACCGCAACGCACAGCGACATAATGCTAGTTAAAAAATAAAATGCATCTTAAAATATTACCACAATATATTTTATGTAATACATAAATGATATGATGCCGTGTATTGTGCTTTGTTTTAATTATAAACTACTTTTTACGTCGCGTGTTGCGGCGAAATCGAGCAAATGATAATGTAAAACAACATGATTTAAAAATAAAGCATGTTAAGAAAATCAAACTATTAGAACGGTTTAGTTTATCATCGTACTGTTTTATGATACCAAATAAATACTTTATTTTTAATACAACTTCGTTTTTAACAAAGCTTATAACGGAATGTCAGGAGAAAAATCAAGCACAACTACGTACTTAAGTTCTTAGAAAAAAAATTATAAACGTAAATTATTAAAAAAATATCAAATTAATCGATAAATTAATATATGTTCTAAAAAAGAAAAAAAATATTAAAAAATGGTAAAGGAAATATATAATTTAAAAAAAAAAAATACGATCTGTGCAACAAGTTTTGATAGTATTAACATTTTCATTTCATGGGTCTATGTATGACCTTTGCTACGATATCATTTATTGTATCCGCAAGACCACTTTAAGCCTTTCACCCTTCCACCAATATCCCCAAAGCTTGTGATCTCAAACCAAAAAAACTAATATGACATTCCTAGCAAATAACAAAACTTCTCAAGTTATGATCCACTGAAATTAAGACTCCAAAAATCAAAATAGTTTTGCAAGTAATAACAAAAATTAGCTACAAAGTAAGCCTAAGTTTCAAATTTATAATACCTAAATAATACTACATATCATATCTCATAATCATATAGCAATTTTCAACAATTTACACACAATAATCAACAAATCAAACAACAATTTTAGCAAATTGAGTGCAAAAAGTTATAGAAAAAACACCTTAGTGTTAGGGTATCAGATCAGAGTAGGCTCGAGCGAAAGCGAAACAAACGCGCGCGCACACACTAGTAGAAAATAAAGAACACGAGAAGTTACGTGGTTCGTTCAAGGTGACCTACGTCCACGAGTTGTAACTAGGGTTTCACTTTATTAGATGCTTACAACTGTTTCTAGAACAACACAGACTAGAATTACATCATAGGTATTTATAGAACAGGATTAATGTTTTCTAGCTTAGTCAACAAGTTAACTAAGTGGGCCTAACAACTAGGGCCGACTAACCCTAACTAGGGTCGGCTAACCCTAAAGCCTACGAACGCAACACTTAAGAGTGAAAGATATTCAAGGGCGGGTTCCTTTATAGTTTCTATATATGTTTTCTACTAATAATTCAAAACCAAATGGGTTTATGGGAACTCGAACCCTTCAACGTTTTCTTCCCGTGGGATACACAAAAACCTAACATAGTGTGCTTTTTTTAAACGACCAACAAAAGCCCTGATCACTCTGGTAAACCTAATGGCAAAGGCACCCACACCCGCAAACATAAATACCGTTGATGACCCGGCCCACCACCATTCAAGAGGAACCGCAAACCCATGGCTCAACCCAACATATTTTTGCTTCAGGCGAGACCCGAACCCGTAACCTCCACTTTAAAACATGATAGGTAGAGTTGCCAAACTTGCCATGCACCAGAAGGTAGGGCTGCAAAAACCTAACATTCATGAATTGTTCGGCGGGAAGTTCGTTTAATAAAGGAACGAACATGAACATAGGTCTTGTTTGTTCAATTTTGTTTGTTAACGTTCGGTAATACGCTCGATCATTTACGTTTATCCATGTTCGCTTGTTTATGTTGTGCATTACATGCTCGCTTGTTTTTTATGTACATTAAAGATTTTTGTACATTGATTTATTTTATCCAAACTTTTTATATTCTTTAATTCTTTTTTATTTTATTACCCTAACAAATAAAATAGAAAACCATATTCGCATCATGTTTATGCACCGTTCTCTCTCATTCTTGTTATTTGTATCGACGAATACTATTGACATTCGTTCCACAATTAGGGCTTGACATTCTAGCGTTGCTTCCTTCGTCACCTACCTTTAGCCTTCGTCACCTTCGCTGATTTTATTTGTGTTCGTAAACACGTTCATTTTCTTAATGAACAAACAACTAGAAAATCCTGTTCAATAAATGTTTATAAACAGTTCGTAAACACGTTATTTCCTTAACGAAACAATATGATGATTAACATTATTTGTGTTGTTCCATTCATTTGTAGGCAAAACGAGTATGAAACACATGCATATTTTAAAATTTGGTAGGGACTTTAGATTCAAAGCAAAGGTGTGGCATTTTCGTAATTTCAGATGCCTACAAGGGCCTTATTCAAACCAAATTGAAAATTCCTACCTGCGAAAACCCCACCCCCACCCCCTTTTCCCTTTCAATTTCAACTTTCTCTCTCTAGAAACTCCTCTCTCTCTCTCTCTCTCTCTCTCTCTCTCTCTCTCTCTCTCTCTCTCTCTCACACGCAAGCACACCGATGGGGCAACAGTCGTTGATCTACAGTTTCGTCGCCAGAGGAACCGTGATTCTCTCTGAATACACCGAGTTCACCGGAAACTTCACCAGCATCGCCGCTCAGTGTCTCCAGAAGCTTCCTGCTTCCAACAACAAGTTCACCTACAACTGCGATGGTCACACCTTCAACTATCTTGTTGAAGGCGGTTTCAGTAAGTCCGATCTGATCGATTCCTCTTCTGTTTTTCAATTTTTCATCGATCCGATCCTATTTACGCGAATTCATGATATATAGTTGTTAAATGTTACTCGATTTGATTATTTCGAATCATTTAATGTCTTATTGAATCAATCTTCGTGGCGATTTGAGTTTATTTGTCTCAAGTTAGCTGATACTAGACGTTAATTTGATTTATGATTCTGAAATGTTAGTTGATTTGATTATTTTATTACTTATTGAATCGTTCTTCGTGGCGATTTGAGTTTATTTGTCTCAAGTTAGCTGATACTAGACGTTAGCATGAGTTAATTTGATTTATGTTATAATATTTTGAGTTTTGACTTTGTGTTATTTGTTGTTTCTGTATGCTTGTTCAAATTTGATGTTTCTGTATGCTTGTTCAAAAGTGATTTATGCGATTGAGTTTGTAGATTTAGTTTTTTTGTTGATGAATTGATGATTTATGATTGTGAAATGTTAGCTGATTTGATTTTTGTACGCGTTATTGTATCACACTTCTTGGCAATTCAAGTTATGTGTCTCAGCTTAGCTGTTACTAGATGTTAGCATGCGTTAATTTGATTTGTGTTCAATTAGTTTGACTATGTGTTATTTGTCGTTTCTGTATGCTTGTTCAAAAGTGATTTATGCGATTGCGTTTGTGGATTTAGTTTTTTTGTTGATGAACTTGATGTATTTGATTCTATGTGTTCTTTTTGTGTTGATGTGGTGCACGTGACCTCAGCGATTTGGTCATCTTATCTTTGATCCTAGTTGATCACCTATAGTTGTTTAGCAAAGATAAATAGTGGATTTATGCTAGGTATGATGTGATGTGTGAACTTGGAGCAGTTTAAAGTGCCTGCCAGGCTAATCCTTGAGGTAGAGAGTCATCATTATTCTATATGTAAAACTTAAGTTGAAATTGGATCTGAATCAGTTATAAATCCAACTTTGTAACTTGAATAGTTCTTTGCGGTCGGTATCATTTGCTTTTTATGGTAGTTATTTTATTGCATGAATGCATGATACCAGCAAAAATCATACTAGCTAACTTGTCATTGACAGGAACCATTTAAGTTTTTGGGTTTTGAATTTGTCTATATATTTGCATCATTTAGTTAGTTAACTTTTTATAAGAAAACATTTGGTATTGGTCTCTTTGCCATAGCATGGTTTATAGAGTATGGTTGTGTCGTGACACGAGTTTACTTGGCAGCTACTGCTTGTCTGCTTAAAGCATACTGTTACGTTTATGCTAGTGCTACAAATGTCATTGTTTAAGGTGTCGGTTCATACTAAATGCATATGAATATATAATACTACTTTGCACTTGTTAGAGTTTTTGGGACATTTGATGCATAGCACAGGACACAGGCTGGGGATGTCCAATGTCACTATAGTAGAAGCTCTTAGAAAGATTTGACTTTTCTACTATTTTTAAATACTATCATGCACAACGCTTAACAAGTTTACTACAATTCCATTTTGCCGAAACCTTATGGCTTATAGTCTTATATTGTGTGTATATTCATTTTGCATAGAAACATGAATTGTTTTTAGGTGCGCATATAGCTGATCTGTTATGTGTGTATCTGTAGTAGATATAGTTATGAATTCTATGCGTATATTGGGAAGGTGGCCTGCTTATTATAATATTATGTCTCAGCAGACATTGACTTACTCTATCTTTAACTTGTTAAATTATGTAGCATACTGTGTTGTGGCCGTCGAATCTGTCGGTAGACAGGTTCCAATGGCTTTTCTTGAGCGAGTCAAGGAGGACTTCACTAAGAAATATGGCGGTGGGAAAGCTGCAACGGCTGTTGCCAATAGTCTGAGCAAAGAATTTGGGTAATATTATAATCCATTTTTGTTTCCGTTTTCAAGACATTTAAAGTTATTATTCGTCAACTAACAGCTATTTGCACACTTATCTCTTATACCAGTCCCAAGCTGAAGGAGCAGATGCAGTACTGTGTGGACCATCCAGAAGAGATCAGCAAGCTTGCGAAGGTCAAAGCCCAGGTTTCAGAAGTTAAGGGTGTGATGATGGAAAACATTGAAAAGGTAAAAGTTTCTTGTAATTTTGCTATTTTGGAACCCGTAGGTTTTCTTATGTAAAGTTGGTTCAGGACATGATGAAACTTTTATTTATTATTATTATTATTTTGTTATTTTGGAATTTGTAGGTTCTTGACCGTGGAGAGAAGATTGAGCTTCTGGTGGATAAAACAGAGAATCTTCGCTCTCAGGTCAGCGCATCTATTTCTCTCTCTGCATTATGCTTCAAACTGATTATTACACAAGTAAAATAAGGTGGTGTCTGTTTGTGGGTTTAAGGGCTGAGGATTTTGTTTGTTCAGGACTTGATTAAACAGACTAATACACTTATTGAGCTATTGAAGATGGATTTGTTTTCGCCATTAAGCTCTTTGATGTTGTATAATCGCTTCCTAAAAAGAATATTTAACACACCTAACAAAAAGTAATAGTTTATAATTCACCTGTTCTATACAGAGTTGTTTACCCAGACAACTCTTATTTATATAGTTCAATAAATAGACCCTAAGAAGTAGGGGTGTTAATGGTTCGGTTTGGCCGGTTTGACAAAATTTTGGGCCAAACAGCCGACTACCGTTTTGAAAATTTACAAACCAAACTGATATAAATTAAATAAATAAAAAAGGCTGCACAGCCGGTTTGAAGTTCTAAATTGTTGGCCGAACCATTAAACCGCCAAAACTGAACCGTAAAACAAGCCTCATGAATTTTAACCGGTCGACTTGCTTCGGTTTGGGTGGCTCAGTCGGTTTCAACGTTTATGAGCATCTCTACTAAGAAGCACTACTAAAAATTAACTAAAGTGAAATGTATCACAACTAATATATTAGAGATATGGGCTTTGCTTGTTATACATATAGGTGGATATTTTGACCCGTTTATTTATGTATGGGTTGATTTGGGTTGTGTTTATCTTAAATGGGTTAAAAAAACCATGTTTCAGGCACAAGATTTTAGGACACAAGGTACACAAATGAGGAGGAAAATGTGGTTGCAAAACATGAAGATAAAATTGATAGTTCTCGGAATTATCATCGCTTTGATTCTCATTATCGTCTTATCGGCTTGTGGCGGCTTTAATTGCGGCAAGTGAACTGCATCTTTGCTTCCGGGATTTAGGTTCGTAAAGTTCTCTCGTTCGTGTTGTCTCGTGTTTATTTGTTTGCCAATGATTTTTCTTTTGCTGGATTCTTTTTTGGGGTGACAGGGGGTATCTTTCGTGACGAAAAAAGATTTATAATGCAATATAGTGGTTGTATAGTTTGTACCCTAAGTATGATTTGACATCGGTATATTACTAGGAAAACAATTTGATTGCGGGTTTGTGGGTTTTGTTACTCTCAAGACTGATGCTTGCAGTGTTCTTTGATGTTATTTGATTTTTTGTATGAGAAAACTGCCTCATGTAAGCTGACAAACCGACTATATCAAGTTCTGTTCTTGGTCGGGGCTGTTTAAAACCGGCTGAAGCAAGCCGGCCGGTTCGGTCAGTTTGAGATTCATATGGTTTGGCTTGGTGGTTTAACCATTAGGCTGACGGTTTAAAACTTTGAATCCGCTGTTGTGGTTTAGTCCAGAATTTGTCAAAGCTGGCCGAACTGGACCGTGAACACCCTACGCTTTTTGGTAGGCTTATATTAATCAGTTCTGCTTCAACGTTTTATTTTTTGTAGTGTTTTTATTTTCTTTTTTAATTTTAAAATATGACAAATTATAAAATTCCAAATCATGTGCTTGTTTTTATAGATTTTCTCTTTCCATTATTTTTTAACATCAATTTTTTACACCTAAATATCGTCTAATCTTGCGTTTGCAAGGATTTAGACCCATACTATTTTCTTCACTTTCGATTGTTAGAGCGAATGCTAGTACCATAACAAACTGAACCGATATTGACTGAATTCCAACAGATCACGTGGGAAATTATTTTGGTTGCTGTATTTGTGTTGGTAAAAAAAGTTATAATAGTTATATGTGTAGTTGCAAAATTTATAACGAATGCATTATGCATGTATGAAGAGGTCCTACCTTGTAGAAGCCAAATGGGTGATTTGATTGTGGGGCATATTCGGAAGAAATGCATTCTTCACTTAGAATATACGGTGTTCCATGCTGGGCACACCATCCCGGATACGGCGTGTAGGCCTGCGTTGTTGAAGGGGCGACAAGAATTCCACCGGCGTGGAGGGCATAGTGGGAGACGACGTGGCCGCGTGTGATTGGATGCAATTAATATTAATGTTTTTATTTAAATTTAATAGATTTTATATAATTTTTAAGTATAAAAGTTTGTGCCACGTGTCGAATAAAGCCGCTCTTTCACGCCCCGTTCCACACCTTCTGTTTTTGCACCACGCCCCATTTCTGACACCTGCTTACGTGTCTAATACGTGTCACATAACGCCTTATTTTTAACTCCCTTCACACAGTATAGTGTTATATGATTGTCTCCATCATGACAGCCATGTCTTTTTAATGCACTGTTGACGTTCCAGTTTCCACTCTATATATTGCCTTTCAAAATCATAACCCTTTGGATACTTTTCTACCGGATGTTGTAGAATTCGACTTTAATTTTCTTTAACATAATGTTCTTTCTACTCCTACTCTTAAACTACCTCACTACATTCTTAATTTTATCTCATGTCATGAATTTAACTTTACGTAACGTGATAAGGCTTTGCCTTTTCAAGTGATGATGGTTCAATCCCTGCGGTGCGTAAAAATGAGTTGTTGCGCACTAAAATTTAAGAGTGTGAGTTGTCGTTTTAAAAAATGTGTGTGTGTATATATATATTATATAATTCCACCTAAAATTTTCAGAGTTAATTACACATTGTGCTGATAATTTGGGAACATCATTTATATGGGTGGCCCTTTGGATGACTATTGAGTTGGTTATCACTATACGCGTAACATATTTATCTAAATGCATATTTAGTTTTGTAAGTATATATCGATCGATATATACACTTTTAAAGTCTAAACTTTAACTGGTAGATGGGTGTACCGGTTATGTACGAATGTTTAACACAAATTATAAGATTTGTCCACTTTAACACGTTATGTGGTTTAAACCTACATGACTGCCATCCATATAATATATAACTTAATTTAAATAGTATATACTATAAAAATTATTTTAAACAAGCCATCTTCAACTTAAAATTAACAATTTAAAGTTGATTATTTCACTAAAATAGCACTACTTAATGAAAAAAGATTGTATTTACTATTTACAAAGTGCAACAATAAGGTGGAAAATTAGGCTAGACAGAGTCCACCCTGAAAGCACTATCGGGACCTCGTACCAAATCACTCTATGTCGGACATGAGCTTAAGAATAAGGTTGGAGAATCGGTAAGTACTCCTTGATTGAGTCAATCGCTTGTGAGAGAGCGGGAAATCAAGCGCTGGAAAGGGGTGCACGAGGTGAGGGAACAGTGGCCCCTCCATATGGGAGTTGCAACTTTTCCCTTGCCTCGTGCCCACTCTAGTCACCCTTTTGATCTATGCAATTTCACCATCTACCAGCTGACTAAAAGAAACAGTTGAGCAGAATCCAATAACCTTGTGGAACCTGTTCACCGGCTCCGGCAACTCTGGCACCCTCTTCCACCTACACTCATTGGAACCCGCCCCGATTTCACACACACAAGCGGGGTAATTCCGGCTATGTTCTTCATTAAACACAAATATAAACCCCCCAAATCCCACACATTTCAAGGTAGCATACTTATCATCTTCATCACCATCAAACAACCACTCGAGCAAATCATCTGGCATAATCGCAACCTCACTAAACTCCGACGTCGATTCATCAATTTTCCAAACATTAAACGTTGGTCCACCACAAGCGTTGCAAACTCCGGCCAACATTAGTTGGTTTCGACAAGATATTATAAACGAAACGATAACTCCCGGTGGCCGAAGTGTTTGAACATCACTCCAAACTCGATTAATCAAATCGAACGATGATATGAAACAAGAATAAATTCCGAATACGTAAAATTTTGATTTGAGCAAAGCGGACGATAATGATTGTGACGAATTCGCTGCCCGAAAATCTACGGGCAGCGGAGGGCAGTGGGCCCATGAATTTAAATTTGGGTTATAAATTTCAACGGCTAGATTGTCTTCAATGTCAACTAATCCACCAATAAATCTAACTCCACCAACAACAATAATGTGAGGCAAACTCGAATTTGAATAATTTTTTAAATTATTATTCAAATTCGAGTTAGCCTCATTAATAACACCCACTAGTGGGTTTAACCGTGAGAATTTTAAAGGCGTGGTTTCCCGCCACGAGGGTTTCAAAATTGGAGAAAAACTAAAATTATTCGCGGCGGTGTTGAAGAAAAACCCGCCTGATCCAATGAAGGACGATTCGTGCGAAATTGAAGGCGGGAAGAGATTTGGCGGGAGTTTGATCCACTCGTTTGAATACGGGTCGAAAGCGAAGGCTTGGTTTTTTTTGACAAAAATGTTGTTACGGCCGTAGAGGAAGAACCACGGGGTGTTGGTGGCGGTGGGGGAGAACGACGGGGCGGTGGTGATCGCGTGCCAGAGTTTGCAAACCGCGGAGCAACGGATGATTGAGCGGATTGGGAGGTGGGATAAGATGAGTTGGATTAAATCAGAGCTGAGGAAATTCAAGGATTCTACTGATTCTTTGAGGGTGTTTGGAATTGAATCTTCCATTTGAAATGAATGATTGTTGGATGAAATTGAAGAATTTGATTGAGTGAATATAAATGGATTGGAGGGGAATTGAGAATTATTTGTGGTTATGGAAAATTCAAGGAATTGGTCCAACTGCTACACCAAATACTTACTTCCTCTCATTCAATGGCTTTTAATTCAATGGACTTTATTTCTTTCTTTCTAGAAAAAAAAAAAGAATGATATTTTCATTTGTGATCATGATGTGATGATTTAGCATCTTAGATTATTTGATTTTGTACTCTTTTTACCAGATTTGATCGAATTTCATTCGAAACTAAAATGTAACATGTAACATGTAAAAACGGGTGTTCTTTAGGAATATGGTGTAGTGATAAGGTGCATCTCTTCTATCTAAAAAACATAAAAGCGGGTGTTTTAGAAGCAAATCACAAATCGTATATTAGTATCTTAATTTTGATTTTTTTTTTTTTTTTTTTTTTCACGATTAGAAGTGAGCATGTAAAAAGAGATCATCTAGAACAAGAATGTGGAAACATGTGGGTTAGGACTAATTAGGTCTAATGTGGAAAAATGCGGGTTAGGGGTAATTAGGCTTAGGATAGACTTTTGGAAAATTCATATATTCTTCAGATTCTCATATATGTTTGTTACACTAGATATTTTCTCCACGCGATGCGGTGGTAATCATTTATATTACAAAACTAGGTTAGTTCCCCGTGTGTTACACGGGTTGAACAATTTAAACTATATAGCATAGATATTTACTGTAAATGCAAAACAAAGACAGAGACATTTACATACCATATTGACATAAATGAGTTAATATAAATGTAACCCATCAACTCGTACATATTAGTTAATGTCGTAGAGTTCGATAAGACGGCTCTAATGTCGGTTGAATGAGGTCAATCAGAGTCTATTTGATACCCTTTGTACGACTTCTTATTTTTTGAATCTTTGTATTTGATTCTAAACCTATTATTAATATTATTGATAATAATTTTAGTTATATATATCAATAATATATTTAGTCTAACATATTAATATTATTATGAATTTCGAAACTTGTTTAGCTAGGATTTAAGATTCTATTGAAGTTTTAGTTTAACAATAGGTTATTGAATTAATAATAAGAATTTGTATTAGATTAGATTAAATATTATTATTATTTGTATTATTAATAATTTTAATCAATTAAATGAGAGAATGACAAGTGTCCCAAAACAAGTTTCTTTTATTATATAGTATAGATTAAAAAAAAGTGTATTTACAACAAAAGGTACTTCGTGTCACAAAAGGATAAAGCAGTATTATGTCAAAAATGATATTGAAACGTGTTTTACATTGGTTTGTATCGATTTCAGTATCTTCATACCGGTAGGGCAAATATATTGGAAAATATGATACGGAAAACGATAAAAATGAATGCATGCACTGGTATCAAAGTGCATGCAGAAGTTGTTTACGATACTAAAATAATTTATTGTAATGTGTTATTCGTAATGTATTATTGGAATGAAACTAATTCACTAGTAATTTTTTTCATGTAAAAGAATTCAACATTCATTCCAAGATACGAAGGAATTTCAACCGAAGTTAAAATCTTTCACCACTCATTATCGTCACATTCGTCACCCTATAGTCGTCCCCACCTCGTTGCCACCACCAATATTGTCATCACCACTAAAGCTCCCGTGGCCCCACCGTTTCAGCCGCCACCACTGCCATCCCATCACCACACCACAACCATCATCGCAACCATCCTCACTGTCACTGCAAATGCCACCATTGTCGCCGCCTTGAGATCCCTAGTACTCACCACCGCCACCATTGTTGTTGAAGACCATTAGGTGATGGTCGTAGTATTAACTTCCATTTCAATATTTCATTTATGATTGTTTTATTACAAAATGCATTACAAATTTAATTTTCTTTTATATATTTAAAATTTTATTTAATTTCAAACCTTTTTTTAGCCAATTACAGTTTTAAACTACTTTTTTTTTAAGTTGCAACTCCTTTTCAAATTTTAACTCCTTCAAGAAAAAATCTACAAACCATTTTGCAACGTGGATAAAAAGCAAGGAATAATTATATGGACAAAATAGATCATTATTCAAAATCTGACTTGATATTATGATCCCCATTTCTTCTCAAAACTGGCTAGAAACTATTGTTATCACTAATTATTCTATGTTTTTATTGGGTATTCTTTTAGCATATAAGTAATTTTTTAATACAAATTTAGTCCCCAATTTTTTATGGAACTATTGGATCGATGATTCATTTTTGTTACTGATGAAGCTACATGTAACCTTTTTTTTATTTAACTTCTGGTACAATTGATCAACAAAACACCTAAAGTACGCTTTTTATAATCCTGAAACATAAACATTTGTCTTAAGAAAACAACATAAGATTTTAATAATAACTTCTAACCGTCTTCATCCTTAAAACCAGTTAATCTTCATAAGCTTCACTTATTACTCGTACCGCAGTTAAAGCTCCAAGACCACAACTGTTGCAAAAAAAAAAAAAAAAAAAAACCCTCAATTAACCATGATTGGTTGACTTTGTAAACTCAAATCAATAATTGCTAAATAATATAAATATATAAACAAAATTATAGTTTTTGATGAAAAATTATATAATAAATAAACTTACAATCTGAATCGGTTGTGATCCAGCTTCCTGATCTCAAGGTTACAATGCTCGAATTTCCGTCAGGATTCGAATGAATTTCAAAGTTAACGTGTTGATCATTCTTATTTGTCGAAGAAACCGATAATGCAGACGAAAATGTCGAACAACTTTCTACTTCCCATCTGAAACTAATCTTTGGAGAGTCGTTGGTCATTTTATCATCATCTTGTATCGTTTTTAGTGTCACTTTGTTTCTAAACTGAGACACCTGAAAAATATACACGTCACAGTTAAAATAATAGATACATGTGTTAACGCAGTTATGGACTTCCCTATTTAAAATTGGTTATGTATTAAACGCGTAGTTTAAAAATTATATCTATATATGTAAGTGAGAATCAAACTAAGTAAATACAAACCTTTTTTGCAATGTATTTCCCACCCTTTTCAGATTTGGCAGCAGCAGCCCACCTCAACAACTCTTTCATTCTAGAAATGGTTTTTGTTTTATCTCCTTTTTTGTTCATCATATCAAGAATAGAATTCGGGTTTTTTGATGTTGTGGTCGATTCATTAACGGGCAAAACTTTGTTTCCCACGCAAGCCGTTACATCATCTTTCTTTGGAGCACCGCCGAACTTTAGTCCTCGAGTGATGTCTTCTTTCTTCATCTTCATTGAAAAACACACCGGAATTCCTCCAACTACAACTTGAACATAGCCATGAGGGGGGGGGGGGGGGGGGGGGGGGGGGTCAAGTGCCACCTTGAGGAACCAATGTAGAATCTGTTCATGTGTGCTTGTGCTTTAATAAAGAAGTAAGAACATGGTGTCCTCAATGATTTTGATTAGAATAAGATTATAGATAAGTTCTAATTATGCTAAATTTGTTTTTGTTGTATTATCATTTATTAAAGATTATTAATGATGTGGTGTTTTCATTTTTATAAGGTATATATGTAGTATTAAGAATAAGATACATGAGGATATGATCATACCATCTCATTTACTTAACTTGACCCTATATAATATATAATATGTGTGAAGATAATTAAAATCTGGAGGTAGGTTTATATAGATTGGGTTGATCATAATAACATTATATTTTATCTTATAAATTGTTAATACACTACATGTGTTTATAAAACTATATTGTTAAAATAATAGTAGTATACTTTCTAAGTAAACTAACCACATGCAGGACAATTTTTTTTTACGTTTACCCAATTTGGCTCGTAATCTTTATAACTTTATCACACCTCAATGAACTTTTCACAAGTTTTTAGATTAGTATTTGAAATAAACAAAATATGTTAGTCATATTTTGTTTATTTACTAAATAAATGAACATAAACAAAAGATGTTTTTAATGTTTATTTATTCACTAAATTAATGAACATGCAACTCATTCAATCTACAAAAGGTTTAATGAACGTTTATTTAAAACCTAGGGTCAGTCAAACGCCATGTAAAACAAGAAGGGCCAAACTTTAAAACTTAAGTGGGTCAAACATATAAAAACTTAAGTGTTCTATTTTGAAAGTATTAAACTTTTAAAACATTTATGAATCAACATATGCTGTAAATCGGCTTACTTTATCTTAAAATTCAATCTCTTCTATACCTTGTATATTTTGTGACAACTTTGTACATTGAGTTCATTGACAAAGTTTAGACATGATTGAGTTTGCTAGCGTGTACCTATAACCTATTTAACATGATATGAACTTAACACGAAATTTATGGATTTGAATTTTGTTTCAAACAATTTTCAGGTTCATATAAATTTGTGATTTTTAGGGGTAGTGGAGACGGAGGATTAAGGTTAAAGATTCCTAGGAGATGGTTCAATTGTGTTTTTAGGGGTAGTGTATAGTCGTAGATATGTATCTATTTGTATAGGCTGTTTGTGTTGTTATTTTTGTCTTGTTTACCATGCACTCTTTTACCACTCATGTTATATTGGTAGCTCCATACACACACACACACATACACCTCATGTTCTATATTTTTTCTCTTTCTTTCCTGGGTGTTTTGGAGCCGAGGGTCTCACTGGAAGCAGCCTCTCTATCCCTAGGGATAGGGGTAAGGTGTGCCTACATCTCACCCTCCCCAGACCCTACCAATAGCTCTGCTATTTGTGGGATTTTACTGGGTATGATTGATTGATTGATTGATTGATATATAAATTTGTGATTTTTTATCCGGCTCAACCCTTTTTTAGCTCATAAACCATGACCAACACCTAGGGCTGTAAATGAACCGAACTTTCAGTAAACAGTTCGTGAATCGTTCGGCGGGAAGTTCGTTTACGTTCGTCCGTTTAATTAATGGACGAACATGAACAAGAAATTATGTTCGGTTAGTTAAATGAACGAACACATGTCCCGTTAGATCAATTGCGTATGTGAACGTTCGTTCATGTTCGTTTAATTTATGTTGTTCATTAAAGATTATTTAACATTTATTTATTTTATCTAAATTTTTTATATTCTTTAATTCTTATTTATCTCGTTACCTAAACAAATAAAATAGGAAACTCTATCTCCACCTTGTTTATGCACTGTTCCACTTTCCGTCTCATTATTTACATCGAAAAATATTATTGACCTTCGTTTAACGATTAGGGCTTTAAGGTCTAGTGGAGCTCTCTCTCACCATTCACCTCTAGCCATAGCCGTCTTCGTCGCCTTTATATGTGTTCGTTTGTGTTTGTGAACATGTTCCTTTCCTTAACGAACGAACATGAACACAAAATCTCGTTTGGTATGTGTTCACGAACGAACACGAACAAATCCTTATTCGTATTCGTTCAGTTCGTTTTCATCCCTAACAACACCCTTTATATGACTTACAATTACAAAATTATATATTTAATTATGTATTTTCAACATATACATTTACAAGTTGATGACGTCATGGGGGAATAGTTTTGTTAAGTGGTTGGCCACTTTTGGCGGCCACTTTTGACTTTTGTTTTTCATATAATAGTTATTTATAGGTGATGCCAAGTTACAATTTTATCCCAGATGTAAAATTACGATTTCGCCCTCGATTCAAAATAAAATTTTGCTTTTGCCCCTTGCTTAAATTTATGATTTTGCTCACAGTTAAAAAATACAATTTTGCCCCAGTTCAAAATAAAAATATGGTTTTGCCCTCAGCTAGAGTCCTGCCAAATTACGATTTGGTTCCCAGTTTAAAATTACGATTTTGCCCCCAGCTAAAAATTACGATTTTGCCCGCAACTAAAATATTACGATTTTGCCCCATTTCAAAATAAAAAAAATGGTTTTGCCCTCGGTTCAAAATATTATTTTACCTACATTTTAAAATTACGATTATACCTCCGCTAAAAATTGCAATCTTGCCATCGTTTTTTTTTCCTTTGGCATAACCATGGTAGTGTTTTATTTTACTTTACTTTGTTGACTTAATTTTGTTTTTATTCATGCCAAACAGCTGCCTAGCACTCGCTAATTGGTCCTGACAAATTATTGTTTTGCCCCTAACTCTAAGTTACACGCTTGTCGTCGTTTTAGTTAATTTTTTTTATCATAACTATGGTACTGTTTTTCTTTAATTGGTTAACTTGATGTGTCTTTTTTTATATCGTGTTATAGGTAGCATGTATAACTAACCGACATAAAGGCGTACATGTTATTAACCTAAGAAATACTCGGTTTAGCGCCCCGCAACGCGGGCGGCGCATAACTCTATCTGCCTAACACTAGCTCATTAGTCCTGTAAAATTACAGTTTTGCCCTAAGCCCAATATTACGGTCTTATCATCGTTTTTTTTCATAGCAAAATTATAGTAGCTGTTTTTTAATTGATTGAGAATTATTCGGCCATTGCCCCGCAATGCGGGCGGGGCATCTACTAGTTAAATATAAGTTAATAAAACTAGGATTACGACCCGCCGCAATGCGGTGGGAATTCTTTATTTATAACTAAGTCGATCTACGACCCACACGTTATGTTAAACCTGTCAAACGGGATAAAAATAGACGATGTAAAAACGTTCACCCACCCACGCACGTTGCGTCGTGTTAACTCCCAATATTTAGAACGAAACGTAAAAACGTTAAGCCAAAGACGCACGCTGTGATGTGTTAAGTCACAAAATTTAAAACCAAGCATAGAGCGCAAAATTTGTGGAAAATGAAAACTATAGAGGACCAAAGTTGAAAGTAAAAAAAGTTACGAGGATAGATTGTAAAAGATAAAAAGTTTTGGGTTAAAAGTAAAAAACAAATAGTTTTGTGTTAAAAGTAATTTATGAAATACTTTTGGGTGAAAAGTAAAAAAAATCAATTTTTTTTTTAAAACCCCCAAAGCCAACGTTACGACAACCATATGCATAACAATTTTTTCTTTGAAAAATCCCCAAAGCACACCCCGCTTTGCGGCGGGGCGTAAAACGGTGTCAAATAGTACTAATGTCACACAACCGTCATCGACAACCAACACTGACTCGACCTATAATATGCGTATTGCGACGAACCTGTCAAACATGGAAAAATAGAGGTAAAACGTTGAACCATACATGCACGTTGCGTCGTATTAACTCGAAAATTTTAGAACTATACGTAAAATGAAAATTTGCGAAAGATGAAAAGTATAAGTGACAAAAGTTGTGAAGTTAAATTGCAAATAATGAAAAGTTTTGAGTTAAAGTTAAAAAAACAAATTATGAGGGTTAAAATTGGAAAATGAACAAACATTTGGGTTAAAACAAAAAAATCAAGTTTTTTTTTTGGAAAACATCCAAAGCATAACTTACAAGTCATTATGCACAAAAAGTTTGCTAATTTATATAGGTTTTAATAGGAATAGAGGTGGGACATGTTGGTCAAATGGACAGCACATGGGAGATCTAGCTGTGCTGTCTTCGTGTGTGCGATGCCAAGGACCAAGATTCCTCAATCTGCCTGCGTCTAAATATCATGTATATTCATACCTCCTAGATACTTCATATACTTTTTATACAATCTTAAAACAAATTTCACATATATTTTCATGTTTGTCAAATTTTTCCTTTTCTAAAATTTCTATTTTTCTATTAACTTTTTTCATCTATGCAATATTTATATCAAATATCTAAAATTTTATAAAGTATAAAGTGAGTTAGGTTTCTACGATCCAAGATGGTTCAGACGATATGTGAAACTAAAGCAAATTCACAAAAAGATTTCAAATATAAATATGACTGTATGGGTAAGATCTTGTCTAAAATGAACACTAACTAATATTAAGCACCCCTGCGTTCCGGCGGGACCGCCAACATTGAACTTGCGGTATGTTAATGCGAATAACTTATACCGAAACGTAAAATATAGAAAAGAATAGCTAAGTTGATCTAGGACCTGCGCGTTGCGATTAATCTGTCAAACAAGAAAAAATAGACGACGTAAAAACGTTGAACCACACACATGTTGCGCCGTGTTAACTCGCAAAATTTAAAGGACTTAAAAACGAAAATTTGCGTAAGATGAAAAGTATATGAGGTCAAAGTTGAAAGTACAAAAGTTGTTAGGTTAAATTGTAAAAGATGAAATTTTTGGTGTTATAAGTAAAAAAACAAATAGTTTTGGGTTAAAAGTGAAAATCACTTTTTGAAACCCTTTCAAAGCATGAGATACACACCTCTATGCACACAAATGTTATAAATTTAGAGTATGTAATTGTATGGATATATCTAATAAATAAGCATATTTGAGATTTTTTTTTTATTATTTTAGGTTTATGTTGTAAATTTAGAGTACGTAAATGTATGGGTATATCTATAAATAACTAAATAAGCATATTTGAGATTTTTTTTCTTTTTATTATTATTTTGCGTTTATCTATAAAAAAATGTGAGCTTTTAGCTACTTATAAAAAAAAGTTCAGGTTTTGATTTACGTTTTCTGTAGCTATTTTTTATATTTAACTAGGTTAGAACCCCGTGTATTACACGGGTTGATTAAATATATTTTTATATAATAAAAAAGTTACATATTTAATTACCCGTGTATAACATGAGTTGAATAAGCACGTGTACTACATGGTTTGAATAAATATAAGAGTTAAATGCTTGGTTGGTCCCTGTGGTTTTCAAAAATTGCAGACTTGGTCCCAGTGGTTTACTAATTACACGCGTGGTCCCCAAACTTGTCAAAAATGCACTCGGTTGGTCCATAGCCTTAACATCAGTTAAATTTCTCAGTTAAGTCCATGTTAATTGACCAAAATACCCTTGCTTATTTACAAAACCCTCTTCATCACCATCATCATCTTCATCTCCATCATCTTCATCATCTGCACACCCCAAATCCCTCACCCCATCTTCATCTCCATCATCTTCATCACAAACCCACACCCCATCTCTGTACATCTTCATCACAAACCCACACCCCATCACCGGCAACAATTCACAGAGACTATAACCTATGTACTCAATTCTTCATAACAGATACTCAATTGCCAACAATATTGCATGCTCGCACTACATATGTCCAAAAACAAACCATTTAGGACAAAACCAGGGCACAGGGGAGCTTACGACACCGAAAGGATGAGCACCAGAGAGCCGTTCATCGACGTACAGGTTAGTAACATTAACAAACCGACTAGAGATGAGGTTAACGAGTGAATCAGGGCTACCAGAGCCACCAATTCGAATGGTATCACGGCTGAGGCGTTCGAGAGTTAACCAACGACTTTTCCGTTCAACGAAGTTCCCCGGAAACTCAACGGTTTCCAGATTTTGTTCACTCTGCACCTACTGCAACTCCGGCGTTTGGGTTCTGCTCGTTCACCTGTTGAAGTTCGCCGTGTTGTTACGCGATTAATTGCAATATCCCAAATCGGCCGTTTGGGTTTTGCTCGTTCACTCCGAAAACATGTAATTGCTTTGGATGCCATCTTTAATTGAGGTTTTTGGTGCAATTTTTGGTTTGAATTTTGGGGGTTTTGGCTGTGTGAATTGGGGTTTCTGATTTAGGGTTTATAGGGTTATTTGTTTTGATAATGATGGCATCAACTAGAGAAAGAGATAGCAGAGACCTGGGGTGTGCAGATGATGAAGATGATGGAGATGAAGATGATGATGGTGTGATGAAGGGTTTTGTTAATAAACAAGGTATTTTGGTCATTTAACATGGACTTAACTGAGAAATTTAACTGATGTTAGGGCTAGGGACCAACCGAATGCATTTTTGACAAGTTTTGGGACCACGCGTGTAATTAGTAAACCACTGGGACCAAGTCTGCAATTTTTGAAAACCACAGGGACCAACCAAGCATTTAACTCTAAATATAATGTAATCAATTAACACACACAATCGTCAAAATACGTTTTTGGTAAAAAGAACTTTGATATACTATTTACATATTAGAACATTTTACTTTATTTTTTTTATTTTTCTATTATTAGGTTATAAACTTGTGTATTACAAAAGTCCATTAAATCCACTTATTTCTTCTTTCACCATTCATGACCCATTGCTTTGTACCTAAATATTTGTTTTTATTCTTCCCTACTTAATACATGTAATCTCAATCAAGTAATCAAAACTGAAGAGGAAAACAATTACAAAAAATGATATGCACTTTTCAATTTGAATTCACATACAGAACTAACATGAGGCTATCAACCTGCAAATATGGCTTGTTTGGCATTTAGTCAGCGAAACGCGGGCCGAATCTCTCCTCCGAGTGGATGTTGATAGCTCGGAATGAAAAGGGGCTTGCTCCATATGAATGGCCCTATAAATTTAAGAGATCCAATTGTGTTCGGACTACATCTCCTGTGAAAACAGAGGCAATTTTGCTTGGGTTTCAGGCAGTTTTGCGTTTGCACCACATCCCCATTCCATTTTGCAAGTCAGTTGATGTCGGTCATCAAACGATAGCGGGATCCTCACATGTTAGGCATGTGAGGGAAATAAACTGAGATAATTAACTTAGTTAGTTATAAAGGATTAAACCAGCAACAAAAATAAACTTAAATGATGTTTTTAGCAAGTTTTAAACATTAAGGCTGGAACCTGCAAGTTTGAGGAAACATAAAGGACGTTTTGTGCAATTTACTCGCAAAATAATAAACTAAAGATAAGTATAAAGATTATATTAGAAGATAAATATAAATATAAAGATAAAGATATAGTTATAGATAAACGTCTACTTAAAATATGGGAGAAGTTGATAAATTATTTTAAAACTTGTAATTTTTAAGATAAAAATAAACATAAATATATTTAAAGAAAACTAAAAAATAGATTTCTCTTGTATCGACACGTGTCCATCAATTGGTTTCTTTTATTATATGTATAGATTGATTTGATTTATTAATTAATGGTCTTTTTTCTAAATACTAATTGAAAAAAGTGTAAGGGAGGGTGTTTTTAGATAAGACAAGTGAGGCATGAATCTAAGAGGGACAACCAGGCAAAGATGTGGGAAAAGTGTGTGTTATTGTTCCATTTATGAGACAATCATGTGCTGGTTTTCCTATTTGTAATTGATTATTGGTGTTTTTTTTAAAATTAATAGTATGTTGATATATAAATATTTGGTTGCTTATGAAATAGTTTTAAACAAAATATCAAATATCAAATACAAATACCCTTATCATACAAAATGTACGAGTAGGGTGAAAAGGTAAAAAAACGTGATGACATTTTCGTAATTATCTACTCGTAGAGTAATTATCAAAATTACCCTACAAATGTTCTTGTAGGGTAATTTTGTAAAATGTTCTTGTAAGGTGATCTTGATCTTGTAGAGTATCATAAACACTCTACAAATGATCTTGTAAGGTAATTTTGTAGAGTATCATAATTACTTTGTAAATGATCTTGTAGAGTAATTTTGAATTGTATGTTGTTTAATAAACTTGCATAGTAATTTTGATACACTTGTAGAGTAATTTTGATAATTAACATACAAGATCATTTTACAAAATTACCCTACAAGATCATTTGTAGATTAATTTTGATAATTACCCTACGAGCAAATAATTACCAAAAGACCACCACGTTTTTTTTGTGTTTTTTCATATCTTTCGTACATTTTGTACGATAAGGCTCTTTGTTCGTGAACTTTACCCAATAGTTTTAACGGTGTATAAGTTATCTTTCAGAGATATTGTTTAAAATATTTTATTATTTTTATTTTGCTTCAGAAAACTAGTTGAAAGGATAATAAGCAAAATAATACAAATTTGTTTTGTTAAATGAAATATAAACAAACAAAACATAAAGTGAGAGTAAGTATGATTATTTGAAACTCAATGTTGATTTATGCTTTAAGTTTGTATAGCGTTCATGAAATTCTTGTTTGGATTATATTGCGTATAAAAACATATAAAAATGTTAGATGGCGCACATATTATAAAAACATAAAACAACACAAGTATATATGACATGCTTTCTTCGTAGTTGATCATCTTTAAAGGTTATGGTCAATGGCGGACTCAGGAATTATTTTCTCAACGTGCGAATGAAAGGTTCAACCAAAATTTCAGGGAGTACGATCAGGATTTTAGCTTACAAAATACACACTTAAAAAAATTCTTTTAAGTGGTACGTCCGCCCACCCAAGACCTTAAGTGAGTCCGCCCCTAGTTATGACCTTAACAATTTCATACGAATTGGTACCGATAATCTACCATATCATGGCTTACAAATCAATAAAATGTCGATCACTGCAAAATAGGTAAAGATCCAAAATCCGAAGAACCAAATAAGGACCACCCACTACCAACCACCACACACCACCACTATTAACCACTCACCACCACCATCCGTCACTGCCAAGCATCACCACCACCCGTCAACGCCAAGCACCATCACAACCAGTGGCGGAACTAGCCTAAAAAGTTAGGGGTATCCTAATTTTTTTTTAGTATCAGAGGTATACTTTATATGATAGAAACGGAGTTGAGGGATATTTTTACACTACGGAAATGGAGTTAAGGAGTATTTTTGCACTACGGAGACGGGGTTGAGGGGTCAGGGGCGGACCTATGTGGACACAAGGGGAGCGCCCGCTACCGCTTGGCGGGGAAAAATTTGACGTTTTTAGTGTAAATTTTGGAAAAAAATTGACGTTTTTTCGATTTCGTTACCGCTTTTCTTATAAAACGTTCCTGCTTGGCGTGAATCCTAGATCCGCCACTGTGAGGGGTAGCCCGTGCTACCCCTATTAACACTCTATGTCCGCCACTGATCACAACACCGCCAACCACCACCACCACTCACCAACAACACCACCAACAACCGCCATCACCACCCGCCAACCACCCAATACATTTCATTCAATACAAAATAGTTCAGAGGGGTAAAATACTCATTTTGCACAGTTATTTAGAGCTTTAGCCAAACAACACTTTGTTCAGAGCCTCTTACCTGATCAGACCTCAAAACCAAATTAGATTCTTGTTAGGTTATCGAACATTACAATTCGTTTTATTTTTCAAAACTGAAATGACCAAAGTTCGTAATCATCTTAAGTCGAAGTTGACCGAATTTTGTGTTGGTTTGAAACTTTATAAAGTTTATAAAGCCCAAAAAAAAAGCAAAAATTGCCACCATAGTCCATGGGACTTTGGGCATCTATGAAAATATGCATCCAGGACAAAAGAAGGTGAGGTGCAATATTAAAGACGATATAGCAGATTCACATGGGTCCTTCAAATTTTTTTATTTAATTATTTAAAAATTATTACTATAAACTTTAATAAACTTGATAACAAATTACCAACATGGAAATATTCTTCTCTTCATATCTGGATTCAGATTTCTAAATAGGTGGTGATTTATGGACCACAACTTTTACTTTCACACCAATATTTTTATAACCAAACCATATGAAATCACAAATAATATTTAAAAAACGTAATGTATATACATATACACACACATTACACATATGAAATCACAAAAAATATTTAAAAAACTTAATGTATATACATATACACACATTACACAGACTATATATAATTTTAAAACTAAAATACCAGACTATTTTTCTTTATGTGTGAATTTACAATGTTAACAAGGCATGAAGTTTTAAGTAAACATATTGTTGTACTAACTAAAACTACATTACTTTCAAAGATAAAAAAGATTGAAATCCGGTCAAACCACGAGGTTTGTTCGTAAGTTTAATCAGTAACCACCCGGTTCAAATAGACTCAATGATGGATCGTATCCTACGAGGCATGGTGCGGTCCTGAGAGCACACCCGGTTTTACCCAGCTGTTACCCCAGCGAGTCTCTCGTGTGGGGGCAGTATGGTTTCCGGGGGGAGATCAGCTTGCGCGGGAGCCGGGGTCCGATAGAACATCGCGTCTTCAAGTGCGGGGCTGACGGTGACAGCTAAGTCATGTACATAGAAAGTCATTTTCCAAAAAAAATCAAGTATCAACCTATTTGTCCTTCATAAGTCAGAAATAAATAAATAAATAAATAAATAAACTTAATTTACCAGGCCACATGTTAAACCATTATGTTATTATGGGTTTGGTGAACCACCAGGGACCAGCTGGCTACATTGAAACAATGTTTGACTAAATTCATGTTTTTTTTTTTTTTTTTTTTTTTAACGGCCAACAAACTTAATCCCGAGCACTCTCAGGGCACCCACTGGACAAACGGAGTACTCCGAGAGTAACCCGAGTCCACCATCAATTCCGGGGAAAACCCGGTAACCCACCCGCCCATAGGCACGACAGTGAAATTACCTGTAAAACCCGTTTGGCTCAAGGATCCAACCCAGGTTTCCCTGAGTCTCCTATCATTACCCACCAGTGCCTCACTCTGCACCAAGTGGGAGTTGAACTTGCATCTCTCAAAAGAAATGCAAGCCCTCCACCCACTTGATCTAAAGATCATTGGCTACTAAATTCATGTTATCATGTAAAAAGTTGGATCTCATGTGTGTTGGTCATCTGGTCTCAACTTGGAGTGTCAATCATTTAATATATTGTAACATTTAATGAAACTAGTCAAATTGAGTCAAACAAAGTTGAGTTGATTCATAGAATCATAATGTATTAGCTCCGCTTTGCCCGTTTGGGTCGGGGTTTGTTTTGTTTGGTTTTTTGTCCATTTGGGTCGGAGGTAGTTTTTAATGAAGTTTTCTTTAAAAAAATAATAGATTTTTTTTTATAACCTGATATAGTTTATATAATCATATTTAATACATTAATTATAAAAAACACGTAAAAGAAATCAGAAAAGGTGTTTCCGGTTTACTCATCCATTTTACCACCATATTGTCAAAATTGTGATGTTGCATCATGCATTAGTCGATGCTTCCATTAAGAAATTTGATAAGGTTTTGTAACATACGGCCATTAAATAACACACGGAAAATAATTCAATATTTGATATTAGTGTTGTAAGAATCGATATGCGTTAGTCGGTCGATGAGATACGGACTAGCAATTCCTAGGAATAATGTTAGGGCATAGATTTTTATAACTATGGATCTTGTATTCTGAGGTGTTGTCTGAATCAGTTATCCTTAGCGGGTAGTATAGGGACTCAGAGGATCAAGGATCATTATTATTAATTATGATTTCTAACAATTGTTCTCGATGTTTATTAATATTCATGTGCAGGTTATCAACGAAGTGGACTGATGTAACAACCCTCAGTAAAACCGACACCCTCATAATATTTCCGACGCCCTAGTATATTTTAAAATACCCTTATATGTCTTTAAATACACCCCGTATGTGAAAACCGAGCCCGAAATACATTATAACATTTAAAAATAATTAAAAACAAGAAATATTAAGCCGAGGCGGGCCGCGTAGACCCACCCCAACCTTTACGCGGGCCGTATGAAGGCTTACAACTGATTTCTGTGAACTTTAAGTTCAGGCGGGCCGCGTGAACCCCATCTCAATCTTACGCGGGCCGCGTGAGATCAATAACACGGCAATACCAGAGGCCGACATGTGTCGACATCGTGGCTAAGCTAGGCGATGACCCGGATCACCTAAACCCTACCCGGGCTAGTAGGCGGGCCGCGTAAGCCCCTGCGTACATCTACGCGGGCCGCGTGAAGACCAGATTTCAGCACTATATAAAGAACGCATCGGATTTCATTTCAGTTCGTTCACAATTCAATTCTCAATCACAATTTCTGATATTTAGGCTTTAGAAAGCTGGTATTATACCCCTAATTAGCGAGGTTCTGCTCCGTTGTAAGTATTATAACCCAAGTTTCGTAATAGATACGCTGCCCGATTGATTTAAGGTTCCGTAACAACTGTCGTGGTTCTGCCCGACGTAGTTGTTGGAATGCCGTCTCGGGGAGGTATCATTAATATTTTCAAAGGGTTATGATACTAACCTATGTACATATGTGTAAACTATAGATTATTCCCAGGAAACCCTTACGCGAAGTCTAAGATAGCAATGTGAGTTTATCCTCTTTTTGATAACCTTTTAGTAATATTTTACAAAACCTTAAATGTTTTACAATGTGATTAAGCGGTGATTGAGTCTTTGTAGTTCTTCAATTACTGCCGGTATGTTGGGGTTTTGTATACAAAATTTACTACTGCGAGTAGTAAGTCGGGGATGACAGTACGTTACCATTGGACAATGAGTCAGCCAATGTGTAATATGACCCACAAGTCAGGATTGACAGTACTGAATGAGTAATTGTGTAGAAATAAACAATGTGATCGCTCTCAATACTGTTTTAATTGATAAAATGTTTCTTGATTAAACTGGGATTCACTCACCAGTATTTCCCACTGACAAATGATTTTAAAACGCGTTTCAGGTAACACAATGTGACAGCCAATTAGTAAAACGCCAGCTGGAGAGCACTGAAGGCTTGGGAAAAATGTGGCTATAAAAGTTACCTAAAAGACGATGTTTTAAATTCAATAAAATAGGGTTTATCCCTATAAACGTATTCTAATAAGAAACTTGGGTTTTACCCATGTGATTATTAATATTAAATATGGTGGTTTTACTCTGATAGGCATTTCCTAACTATGGTCCTGATGTAAATTTCGCTGCCAAATTAACAAGCTGATACCACCGAAAATCTAAGTTCGCGTCCGCCCGTTCCCGGGACAGATAAGGGATCGGGGGTTGCGACAGAAGGTGGTGTCAGAGCCTAGCCACTGGTCTAAGCCAAAGAAGTGTTCTGCTGACACTTAAATTCTAAAGTTTGTGTTAGGAAATAAATTATGGAAATACGTGCATAACTGTATTTATGTGTTATGTGTTATTTGACTATTTGTTAGTTTACAGTATGAGTGATCAAGGACCCTCAGACATGAGTCGTCAGTTGTCTGATTCACCTAGGAGTGAAGGTACATCTTCACAGCCTGCCCTTTCTGGGTATTCTGCTGATCAGGAAGAATGAATGTTTGCTTTTAAAGCTCAGTCAGAAGAGTCATTCCCTCATAAGAAACGAGAATGGTTCAGTAAGGAAGCCTTTGCACGTAGGAAGAGAATGCGAAAGTTGCAACAGCAAAGAGTTTTAGCAGCCGCTAAGCGAAAGACAGATGCCCATACACAGGATATGCTTAATAGAAGCCTAGCCAATTTTCATATCCTAGCTACAACTGCTGCTGACCCAAGTCTGGAACAACTAGTAGCCCCACAACCACTAATCCCAGACCAACCCATGGAGATAGAAAACCCTGAAAACTAAGTGGAGATGCATGACTTCAACCCGGAGGAAATCCCTAGGGTACCCGCACCAAAACCCCTAGACCCAAATTACGACCCCTGGTGGGACGACAATAGGGACTTTGTGCAACGTTACCCTATCCATGAAGACACACCAATACAGAACATAGGAGCCTATCCAGGTATGGACCCTTTAGATCCCTATTACCAAGATGACTACATTAGGGAGATCTTAGAAGATCCTTACCGATTTCAGGCACTTTCACCCCATATCAGGAACCCGCACCCCAGATTCCCAACCCAGTCCTAGAACCTGCACCCCCAATGAGTGCAGAAAACGTGCAAGAACTTAGGACCTTTGGTAAGGAAATTCTAGAAAGCAGTGAGAGAATGCGACAGGTGGGAGAGCGTCTCGTATGGAAATACGATGAGCGCAATATGGATTTTTGGATAAATCCATATCCGTGATATGATGGAAGAGATAATAATAGTAATAATAATATAATATATAATAAAAAAATAAAAATAAAATACGTGTGTACGGATGCCTATTAATATTAGTGTAATTTTTCTTTCTGTTGGTATTATAATCTTTATTTCAGTACTAGTGTGTAATAGACGCATAGTATATGAAAATAGAGTAAAAGTCGCAATGATCGACGTTTTTGGCTAGATTGCGCCTCATGTGATTAACTATATTAAATATTATCTTATGATATTAATATGGGATAAATGTTTAAAATTCAGATGGCCGATGAAGGAAATCAAGGAAATCTGAATAATGATAACCAGGGTAACATTAACGTGGTTAATGAGAATCCAAGCATCAATAACAATGAGAACCAAATGGATAATGATGCTATTCAACATATAGTGGCACAAGGAATCATAGATGCAATGCCATTTATTATTCAAACTATTCAATAAGCGAATAATAAAAGTAAGCATAGCAGTAAGCGACCCATTAAACCCGAAAACAACGTGAACAATGGACCAGTACTTCAAATGCCCATTCCCAAAAGGAGAAGAACCGTGTCTTACGGTTGTTCTTATAAAGAATTATGGTCTTGTAAACCAATGGAATTCTCGGGAAACGAAGGGGCCATTGCAACCCTACGCTGGATAGAGAAGACTGAGGCAGTCTTAAGAATAAGCAAGTGTGCTAAAGAAGATAAGATATTGTTTGCTTCTAATCTGTTTAAGAATTCAGCCCTAGAATGGTGGAACACTATCCTCCAATAAAGAGGAAGTGATAGAACCTACAATATGGAATGGGAAGAATTTAATAACAAGGTAGAAAGAAAATTCTGCCCACCCAATGAGAAGGAACATATAGCAAACAAATTCTTAAACCTTAGGATGACTGGTGTGGATAGTAAGGGATACACTAAAATATTCTTCGAATATGCTAGAATAGTGACAACTCTTGCTTCACCAGAACTAGTATTAATCTCCCGTTATATCTGGGGATTAATTGGGGAGATAAGACACGTAGTCAAGGCAGCTAGACCTCAAACCATAGAAGAAGCTGTAGAACTAGCAAATACCTTGACAGATGAATTAGTCCGTACCCGAGAGGAAGATCAAAGGAGGAACCTAACCCAGAAGCTCACACAAGAATTTTGTTCTGGAAATTTTAATCGTGGGAAAAATATAGGTTCTACCTCTACACCCTACTGTAGGAATTGCAAAAGAAAGCATTCAGGAAGATGCTCCATATACTGTAACTTTTGCAAAATATCGGGACACAAGGAAGAAAATTGCAGGAAGAAAGCTAACAACAGGATATGTTACAACTGCAGAGAACAAGGTCATATCAAGCTTAATTGCCCGAAATTAGCTCCAGCTACAAACAACAAGAATACTCAAAATGCTAGAGCATTTGTTCTGACTGCAGATGAAGCCAAGATGATTCCAGATGTCATAGCTGGTACGTTTTTAGTTAATGATGTCTTTGCTAAACTATTATTTGACTCTGGTGCAAACCAAAGTTTTATTAATACATCATTTTGCAAATTTCTAAATCAGTTATTAACTAAACTACCACAAGAATGCTTAGTAGAGACAGCTAATGGAGAAACCGTTAGGATTTCTTAAATCTTGCAGGGAGCAAAAATAGAAATTTTAAATCGGAAATTTATTGCAAACCTTTATCCCATGAATCTGGCAGAATTCGATATTGTTCTAGGAATGGATTGGTTAATAGCCAATAAAGCCAGTATTTTATGTGATCAAAAGTCAATTCAAGTAAATTCATCAAAAGGTAAAACGATCACAATTAAAGGAGATAAATCATACAGATCTACAAAATTCATCTCTGTGATGAAAACTGCAAGTTATATAAGAAAAGGTTCTATAGTGTATTTGATTTTCATAATCACTAACACTAAAGGAAATGATTTAAAGGATATTCCAGTAGTATCTCAGTTTTCAGATGTATTTCCAGAAGAATTGCCAGGGCAACCTCCAGATAGAGAAGTTGAATTCAGAATCCATTTAATACCAGGAACGGCACCGATTGCCAAAGCACCTTACCGTTTGGCACCTGCAGAAATGCAAGAATTAAAGAAACAATTGGACGAATTGTTAGAAAAAAGATTTATACAACCTAGTTCGTCGCCATGGGGAGCACCGATACTGTTTGTTAAAAAGAAGGACGGATCAATGCGTATGTGCATTGACTACCGTGAATTAAATAAGGCCGCGATTAAGAACCGGTACCCATTACCAAGAATCGATGATCTGTTTGATCAACTACAAGGAGCTCGATTTTTCTCTAAAATCGATTTAAGGTCAGGATATCATCAATTAAAGGTACAGGAAGAGGACATTCCTAAGACCGCATTCAGAACAAGGTATGGCCATTATGAATTTACTGTCATGCCATTTGGTTTAACCAATGCCCCAGCTGCATTTATGGACATGATGAACCGAATATGTAAGCCATATTTGGATAAATTCATAATTGTCTTCATAGATGATATTCTAATTTATTCTAAGAGTAAAGAAGATCATGCAAAGCATTTACTCGCACTTTTAAGTTTATTAAGAAAGGAAAAGCTTTATGCTAAATTTTCAAAGTGCGAATTATGGTTAGAACAGGTGCAATTTCTCGGACACCTAGTCGACCATGAAGGAATTCATGTAGATCCAACAAAAATTGAGGTAATTACTAAATGGAAAACCCCTGAGTCACCAACTGAGGTTAGAAGTTTCTTAGGATTGACCGGTTATTATAGAATATTTATTCAAGATTTTTCTAGAATAGCCATTCCTTTAACTAAGCTAACCTGTAAATCTGTTAAGTTTGAATAGGGATTAAAACAAGAAGAAGCCTTTAGAATCCTTAAGCAAAGGTTAACCCATACACCCATATTAGCATTACCAGAAGGAACTGAAGACTTTGTAGTCTATTGTGACGCTTCCAAATTAGGTTATGGATGTGTATTGATGCAACGAAAAAAGGTTATAGCCTATGCATCTAGACAACTTAAGAATCATGAAGAGAATTATTCAACACATGATTTAGAATTAGGAGCTATAATTTTTGCTCTTAAGATTTGGAGACATTACCTTTATGGTAGTAAGTTTACCATATTCACTGATCATAAGAGTTTAAGGTATGTTTTCAAGCAAAAGGAGTTAAATATGAGACAAAGATGCTGGATGGAGATGCTTAGTGACTATGATTGTGATATCCAATATCATGAAGGAAAAGCAAATGTAGTGGCAGATGCTTTAAGCCGAAAGTATCATGAAAAGCCAAAAAGGGTACGTTCTCTTAAATTAAATCTACAAGTAGATTTAATGATCAAATCAGAGAAGCACAAGAATCAGTAATCATGGAAGATACTGAAAAATTAAAAGGTATGCTAAAAGAATTAGAACAAGGTACAGATGGAATTTGGAGATTCCATGAAAAGAGAATGTGGATACCTAAATTAAGAAATTTACGTCATCGTATATTAGAAGAAGCCCATAAGTCTAAGTATACGATGCACCCAGGAAATGATAAGATGTACCAGGATTTAAGGAAAAATTTCTGGTGGATAGGAATGAAAAAGGACATAGCAGCCTATGTTTTTAAATGTTTAACCTGTTCACAAGTCAAAGCTGAACACCAGAAACCTTCAGGATTTCTACAACAGTCAGAAATGCCAGTGTGGAAATGGGAATTGATAACAGTGGATTTTGTTACTAAATTACCCAAAACAAGGAAAGGTAATGATACAATCTGGGTGATTGTAGATAGGCTAACCAAATCAGCTAATTTCCTACCAATGAAGGAAGCTTTCAGTATGGAACAGTTAGCTAAGTTGTATGTAAATGAAATTGTTTCTTTACATGACATTCCTTTATCAATTGTTTCTGATAGAGATAGCCGATTTACCTCTCATTTTTTGTCAAGTTTCCAAAAGGCAATGGAAACCAAGTTAAATCTAAGCACGGCTTATCACCCTCAAACGGACGGACAAAGCGAAAGGACAATTCAGACAATGGAGGACATGCTTAGAGCTTGTGTAATTGATTTCGGAGTTAATTGGGACGATCACTTACCTTTAATAGAATTTTCTTATAATAACAGTTATCACACAAGTATTAATGCTGCACCATTCGAAGCACTTTATGGACGAAAGTGTCGAACCCCAGTCTGTTGGGCAGAAATTGGGGAAAAGCAACTATCTGGACCTGAGATAGTGCAAGAAACAACCGACAAGTTTATTCAAGTCAAGGAACGACTGAAAGCAGCATGTGATCGACAGAAGAGTTATGCTGATAACCGACGCAAGCCATTGGAATTTCAAGTAGGAGATAATGTATTATTGAAAGTCTCTCCTTGGAAAGGAGTAGTAAGATTCATCAAAAGAGGAAAGCTAAGTCCCAGGTATATTGGACCTTTTGAGATTATTAGAAGAATAGGACCTGTAGCCTATCAGGTACAACTGCCAGAGGAAATGGCAGGAATACATGATGTGTTTCATCCATCTAATCTCAAGAAATGCTTAGCTGATGAATCACTGATAGTACCTCTTAAGGATATAGAGGTAAATGAACAACTCAATTTTGTAGAAAGGCCTCTACAGATTGAGGATAGGAAAGTCAAGAACCTCAAGCATAAGAGATTAGTTCTGGTCAAAGTGAAGTGGGACTCCAAAAGAGGACCTGAGTACACATGAGAGCTTGAATCTGAAATGCAAAGGAAATATCCGCACTTATTCCAGTAGATCTCGAGGACGAGCTCTAAAACAAGGTGGGGAGGATGTAACAACCCTCAGTAAAACCGACACCCTCATAATATTTCTGACGCCCTAGTATATTTTAAAATACCCTTATATGTCTTTAAATACACCCCGTATGTGAAAACCGAGCCCGAAATGCGTTATAACATTTAAAAATAATTAAAAACAAGAAATATTAAGCTGAGGCGGGCCGCGTAGACCCACCCCAACCTTTACGCGGGCCGTATGAAGGCTTACAACTGATTTCTGTGAACTTTAAGTTCAGGCTGGCCGCGTGAACCCCATCTCAATCTTACGCGGGCCGCGTGAGATCAATAACACGGCAACACCAGAGGCCGACACGTGTCGACATCGTGGCTAAGCTAGGCGATGACCCGGATCACCTAAACCCTACCCGGGCTAGTACGCGGGCCGCGTAAGCCTCTGCGTACATCTACGCGGGCCGCGTGAAGACCAGATTTCAGCACTATATAAAGAACGCATCGGATTTCATTTCAGTTCGTTCACAATTCAATTCTCAATCACAATTTCTGATATTTAGGCTTTAGAAAGCTGGTATTATACCCCTAATTAGCGAGGTTCTGCTCCGTTGTAAGTATTATAACCCAAGTTTCGTAATAGATACGCTGCCCGATTGATTTAGGGTTCCGTAACAACTGTCGTGGTTCTGCCCGACGTAGTTGTTGGAATGCCGTCTTGGGGGGGGGGGGGTATCATTAATATTTTCAAAGGGTTATGATACTAACCTATGTACATATGTGTAAACTATAGATTATTCCCAGGAAACCCTTACGCGAAGTCTAAGATAGCAATGTGAGTTTATCCTCTTTTTGATAACCTTTTAGTAATATTTTACAAAACCTTAAATGTTTTACAATGTGATTAAGCGGTGATTGAGTCTTTGTAGTTCTTCAATTACTGCCGGTATGTTGGGGTTTTGTATACAAAATTTACTACTGCGAGTAGTAAGTCGGGGATGACAGTACGTTACCATTGGACAACGAGTTAGCCAATGTGTAATATGACCCACAAGTCAGAATTGACAGTACTGAATGAGTAATTGTGTAGAAATAAACAATGTGATCGCTCTCAATACTGTTTTAATTGATAAAATGTTTCTTGATTAAACTGGGATTCACTCACCAGTATTTCCCACTGACAAATGATTTTAAAACGCGTTTCAGGTAACACAATGTGACAGCCAATTAGTAAAAAGCCAGCTGGAGAGCACTGAAGGCTTGGAAAAAAATGTAGCTATAAAAGTTACCTAAAAGACGATGTTTTAAATTCAATAAAATAGGGTTTATCCCTATAAACGTATTGTAATAAGAAACTTAGGTTTTGCCCATGTGATTATTAATATTAAATATGGTGGTTTTACTCTGATAAGCATTTCTTAACTACGGTCCTGATGTAAATTCCGCTACCAAATTAACAAGCTGATACCACCGAAAATCTGAGTTCGCGTCCGCCCGTTCCCTGGACAGATAAGGGATCGGGGGTTGCGACAACTGAGTCTCAACTGGAATCTCGGGGATGATTTGTTCAAGATGTTGCACGTGCTATTTCCAGAAACGGTCATGGGAGTTGACGTGGTCTTGCATAATTATCGGACTCAATTATTAGTGTTATAAAAATGGGTTGATCAAGTGTTAATAGACACAATTCACATTTCGCATACACACACTACGAACCAGAAAACACACACAACACTCTTAGCAATCAGTTGTAAAACGCTTGATCAACATCCAAAGTTGTAAACTCTTTTGATTGTGCAATATAGTTGGTAGTGATAGTTTTCACTACCCGAGGTTTTTGTGCCGGCGATCTACTAGTGATCAAGGGTTTTTCCTCGTATAAAAATCTGTGTTTGATTATCTTATACGTTTGACATTCATTTCATTAATGTTCATCACCTAAGCCCTCTACCTTACTTTACAAATTTGGTTACATTATCCTTGATCAGATTTTTTACCAAAACAATTAATAAGGTTAATCAAGATTATACACACATATTTTTATATGTATTTTTTTTTATGTAGACATGTTTTAAACCTCGTTGACCCATCTTTTAAGTAAACTAGTTTTGCTGACGTCGCGCGTTGCGGCGAAGCATAGCGAACACTATTCCAATAATAAAATTTGGAGTTGGTGTGATGGTAAGGGCGCCCTTTGTATAACCTGCTTAAGAATGATGGTTTACTTGCAATGAGAAACCATGTATAACGCAATTTAAAACCAAATGCACTTGACAACTTACTTGACGAACATCTATAGTAAAACTGTGGGGTATGGGGCGGGGGTTTGGGCGTGGGTTGGGGGAAAACGCCCAAGCCACCACCTCGGGTGGGCTTGGGTTGGGGCGTGGCCCTTGGGGCTTGGCTTTCAAGCCGGGCGTGGGGCGGTATGGCCATGCTAGTTGGCTGAATCTCATTGGCTCACCCGCCACGTCAAGCGGTTTTTTAAATTTTGAATTTTAAAATTCAAACGGTCCCCCCAAACGGTCCCCCTATCTTCTCGAACCGCCACGCGGGTCTCCCATAGGCCTATATATTGTAACCCCAACCCACTGGTCCCCCCATCCCACGAACCCAACAACCCCACCGGCTACCCACTTCTCTCGAACCCGCTACCCCACTGGTCCACCCCATCCCACGAACCCAACCCCGCTATGGCATCCTGTACTCATGAAGAGGAAATTGCTCTCGTCACAAGCTGTCGTTGACGCTATGAAGGGTCGGCCACCGGGCCAAACAAAATATTGGGTGGAAGCATTCCAAGCCTACCGACATAACGTCGGTAACGACCGCCACAATCTCCACGCGTGCCAACATAAATGGCGCGAGCTACGGCCCAAGCTCGAGCGTTTCAAGGCTTACTACGAAGCCGTTCCCGGTGGCGAGTTAAGCCACGAGGACTGGGTGGCGGTGGCTAACATAGAGTTTCGAGGCAAGGAAAAAAAGGCGTTCGACAATATCGACCTTTTTGAAATTTTTTTAACGCTTTAGGTTTGTTATTTTGTAATTTTTAGGATTATGTAATGTTTTAAATTTTAATGAAGTTGTAGGTTTTTTTTATAATTGTTGTGTGATTTTTTATAAATTTTTTTGTATTTTTTTTTAATTACCCTGCCACGCGGTGCACCCAACCCAAGCCCAACCCACGCCCCGCCATACCCCGCGGACACGTAACCAGGCGGTGAGGGGGCTCCCATTCCACGTGTCACCAAATGCCCCAACCCAAGCCCAACCCCCGCCCCACCATACCCCACGGCCTAAATAAGATGGAAATACATGCCGATTCCAGGAAATTAAACCACAATTTGCATCATTAATATCATTAAATTGAGTTCAGATGATTAGTGTAAAATTCAGTGTTAAAATCCGTACAAATAACTTCAATTCGGTGTAAAGTAAACTCAAATTGGGTCACATCAATAACACGGATGAGTTCATGGACGAAATCCAGGGTTAGATGACCTGAAAAAGTTAACTGATGAATAAACATTTAAAAGTGATCATTAGGCCAGCAAATGAAAACAAATGGAAGAGACTGTACATGAATTTAGACTTACCTTTTGTTTGACCTTGTTATCGGATTCTGATTTATCTTTCATGTGGCTCGCATGTAGATGTTTCATGACCAAGTTTGGTAGTGGAATGTGGATGCTAATGTTTTAAGTCGGTTTCTAAATCTATTGAACTGCTATCAATCAAATATAGTTGTTCCAACCGGTGTGCATGAAACATATTACCATCAAGAAATCTGCAGGAAACTTGGTTGTTGCTAGAATTTATTGTTTTGTCTCTTACTCTCTTGTAATTCAGATTGATTCGAACTAAGCCAAATTCAAATTGGGTTTTCTAATTCTAATTAACTTTCAAAATTTTCAAATTTGAATAAGCCTAATCAAATAACTTGAATAGCCCAAATATTGATTTGATGAACATAAAAACTGAAACGAATACAAAAAGGAAACTCTTCAAGAAAAAATTAAGTATAAAACAAACAAATTGGACTATCAACCTGAAAAGAAAGCACCATATTATCATATGACAGTAAATCCATTAGGCTATAGGGTGTGGTCATGACCCTCCACGTCAACGCCATGTCACCCACCTCTAATCCACCATCCAAAACCACTACCCTAAAGGTGTGGTCATGACCCAAACCACTACCCCCTTATTTATTTTAATTTATTTTTGTTGAAAGGAAATCTTGGAAAATGGAAAAGAGGACCTTGCCATGGTTCAATCTATGCGAACCATGGTGGATCAGGCAAGGGGGTGGTGTAGCCTTCCGTTCATGTTCCTATGTGGCGAATCATGTCCCAACCATGACCCCACACCCTTTAGCCTTAGAAGCAGGATATCATGCTATGGTAAATGTAAATAGATCACACAGATAAGCAGGATATCATACTATGATAAATAGATCACAAAGATGATTTTGTTGAAACTAACCTCAAAATGCATGTGTCACTATTAAAAACTTTATATGCATCAAATTGGAAAGTCCAAATATGCTTACTGATAAACCAATAGCATGACCATATTTAAACAACACTGATTCAAAAGTTAAAGATTTAGGTGATGCGGTTGCATAGAACATTAATAAATCAGTTGAACAGAGTGAAAATATGTATAAGAAATAGAGAGAGGGTGGCTTACGTTAATTTCACCAGCCTTGGAAAGGCATTCCCCTTTTCCTCAAGCACCACAATCGCACGACACCACCACCAACAATTGCAACTTCACAGCCACGAAACCACCACGACCAGCACCACCATGGTCGAACCACTCCCCCTTCCATCCAAAATCGACAATCGATACCCCCTTCTAACCCTAATAGACTGTCGGTGACCATTGATTTCACCAAATTATAGTTAACCTTCGCAAATAGCATGGGTCGGCGAGAAGAGCGACAAAGTTATGACCCTTTCACCTTCCACAACCGGCCATTAGACGTATGACCATACACTTCAAAGTTAAAGCAAACAAAATGGTAAAGAAGGGAAGAAGATCAGAAAGATGAAACCAGCTTCCACAAAGGGTTCCCTTGTTTAGAAAGATGAAACCGTAGGAAAGCCGCTACTGTTGTCATTCTTGAATGCCACTCGTAGTGTTAAGGAAGCCCAAATCGAAAGCAATCGAAGGATACTTTGGTGTTGATAGTTGCTGAAGAAAAAAGAAGGGGAATATAAAGGTATTGGGGCTGAATTGATACGTACCTGAAACAATTTCATGTTCATCTGCAGCATTTTGGAGCACCTAGGGTTTATGTGGGAGTGAAGAAACATTACGAGAGAGAGGGAGATATGTGATTTTGACTTTCTTGGTAGCGTAAGAAGAGGTGGCGGGATGAGATGAAGCAGAGTGGCAGATTGTTTTTTGTAACGTGGCATACAATGGTTAGCAAAGGCACTATTCATCAAGCCTTGCTAACCATATATATATATATATATAATGGAGTGAATATATAAGGTTTGTTCGAAATTTTGCTAGAATTTGTCCAAAATTTGGTCAGAATAGGACCATCGTTGACCGTCTAGCAAGCAATTAATCAGTGACTAATCAAAGCCTATGCAGGATTTTTACAATTTGCCACTTGACAACCAATAAAATGAGTAGACGAAGAGAATGTAGATGGGATGGTTGATAACGGGTTCGTGTTGAAATGTGCATTTTCTAAAGTGTGTCAAAATCGGTTATCTTTTGTCACGTTCTTTTTCTTCCCATCATTATACATAATTCTACATATTAATTTAGTAACACCAAAATACTTGCCTGCACCAACACCCACAAACTTTCGCATATACTATTTCCCATGCAATCTATATATCCCAAAAGCATCCTTATACATTTTCATTATTAATATTATTAACTTGATAAGTTTCTTTTATAAAAGTTTAATAACTATAAATTATATTAAATCCTACCTTCTATTAGAGCTATCAATTTATACAATTTTAAGACATAGTTTAATAGCTATAAATTATATTAATTCCTAACTTGTATTAAACTATCAATTTAACAAGATTATTTATACAACTTTATGACTATATATATATACACAAACACTTTTATATTTTAAATTAAATTACAAGTTTTGTCCTTTATGTTTACACCAAATTACAGGTGTTGTCCTTTAGCGCAAAAGTTGACAAATTTTCTACTTTATGTTTCAAAATCTTGCACGGTTTGTCCTTTAGGCCTAACTAAGTTAGATTTTTTAGTTAAGTTTGCTCATGTAACCTTGCACATGAGGATATTCTTGTCATTTCATTTGACTTTTTTGAGATATAAACGATCCATTCGGTCGAAACTTCCGCCTTTATCCAACCCGGCCCCATAGGTCCATCAAATTGCACATGAACACTTATGTTAAAAAGGGAAGATCACCATCACGATTCTTACATTTAATACTATATACTTAATAACTTTTCACCGTAGTTATACATGGAGTTTTTCCCAAACTAGTGTAGGTGGAAAACTTATTTACCAAAATGGGTTATCTGAAAAATATTTACCAAAATAGGTGTTTTTTAAAAACTTCATTTTTCTCACTCTTAATCTTATTGAATAAAAACTAATAACATAAGAAAAGAGTTTTACAATAAATAACAAAAATATATATATATTTTTTTTGGATCGTGATAGTTTGGAAAAAAAAATTAATGCTTCTTTAATTCTGTTATTAATAATTTGTTTTAACTCTTTTAAAATAGAAATATGTTTAGTCTTTGATAAAAAATTTCTACTTATTTTATAAATACTTATTTATAAAGTTTTTTTTTTCAACCCAGTAACTCTACATGTGGTAATAAAATACCTTTTTTGAGATTTAACTATATATAATGTGATAAAAAAATATAAGTATGTGTACTGCATTTGAAAAAATAATGGCACTTTTAACTAGTTTCTTTTAAAAATTAATTTTATTTAAAAAGAGAAATCTTATATTTTCATCAACACTTTTTTATGTGGTAACCTGAATTAACAATATAACAAAAAGTACGTCCATGGGGCTTAGAAAATTTAATAGTAAGTCTAATTTTATAAAATACTCATCCCACATAAAATCCAATGAACAATACAACCCACAGGTAAAGGTATGTAAAATCATTTAAAAAAAAGATATAAATACTTTTTTTCAGAAATTAAAAGAAAACAAATTTATAAATATATACGTAAAAAGATTACAAAAATATTTATGAAAGACAATAATGTTTATATTTTATGAAAAGTTAAATAAAGCTCATACAAAAAAAAAAACTTTTTATACAATATCATAATTCAACGATATAGTTTCTAAATTTTCTAAGCCCCATTGAGACACTTTTTTTTATATTGTTAATTCAGGTTACAACATAAAAAAGTGTATATGAAAATATAAGATTTCTCTATTTTAAAAGAGTTAAAACAAAATATTAATAACAGAATTAAAGCCGCATTAATTTTTTTCCAAACAATCACGATCCAACAAAAAAAAATATATATATTTTTGTTATTTATTGTAAAACTCTTTTCTTATGTTTTTGCAAAGAATAATTTCTACAATCAAATTAGTTTTTATTCAATAAGATTAAGAGTGAGAAAAATGAAGTTTTTAAAAAACATTTATTTTGGTAAATATTTTTCAAATCACCCATTTTGGTAAATAAGTTTTCCACCTACACTAGTTTGGGAAAAAACTCGTTATACATGTTTGCATGTTATATCTCTACATTAATCAAGCTCATGTTATGAATGGATACATAGGTTATAAGCGAAAATGATCCATGTCAACAAAAGTGGGCAAACAAAGGTGCGCATGGATCATGTCATGTGCACTTGTTACACAAAAATATTCTCATATGGACATCCCTTTTGAAAGTGCCTCTGAAATAATTGTAACTTTTAATTTTAAATAAAACAAAAACAATAAATAAGAATGGTAGTTGTAAAACTTTAGATGAACAAAAATAATCATGATAAATATTTTTTAAGAAGCTTATTATTATTATTTTACTTTATTAAACAAAATTCTGGATTATGCGTTTAAAGTAAATATATATATAGTGTGAGGTTCATTGGGGAACACTAAAAAAGTGGGGAACCGGGGAACACTCTTAAAAATTTAACTTAACATGTTAAAAATTAATTTTTTAAACATCTTTTTCTACGCTTCTCCTTATATATACTTGTAGAAGCATTTTTAATAAAAAAAATCAAAAACTAAAAATATTAAAAAAAACAATAAAAAAAGGCTAAAAATTGTTTTTTTTAGAAAATTTATTTTTTTACTCGACTAGTTTCTCCTCCTTTTTATAAAGAAAAGTGCTGAAAAATTTTTAAAAAATAAATATTTTTAACATGTTAAGTTAATTCTATAAGATATAACTGTTTTTTAAACATTTTTTTATATTTTTAGTTTTTGATTTTTTTTATCAAAAATGTTTCTACTTGTATTTATAAGAAAAAGCGCCGAAAAAAATTTATAAAAATATTTTTTTTAACATGTTAAGTATAATTTTTAAGAGTGTTCCCCCGTTCCCTACTTTTTTAGTGTTCCCCAATGAACCCTCCCATATATATATATATATAAAGAACTGTGAATTTTACTAACAATTTCATTATCAAAACTAATCTTGTAATTTCATTATCAAAACTCATCTTGTAATCTTTAATTTTATAAAGGGAAGGAAAGATTAAAAAACTAGGCGGGGAACTAAAATAAAATAAAAGGGACGTTTATTAAATTTAAAAAGATCTAACTGAATTTGAATAAAAGCTTCTATTTTGAATATAAATAAAAGAGATTTAATAAAATCTAAACGGGTGAATGAACCCAATACCTGGGCCGTAGCCACTGATCCCTAGAGCCCAATACCCGACCCCAAGCGAACCTAACTCCGTTTAAGTGATTATTGAGAGTTAAATGCGCGGATAATCCATGTGGTTTGGCATTTTTTTTCACCTTTAGTTTTTAACTTTCTAAAATTATAGCTATAGTCTCCTACTTTTTCAATTTCGTTCCCGGAGAGTCCCTGACGCGGATGGAGGTTAGTCTTTTTAGTTAAGTGGGTGTGAAATGACAAGATTGCCCTTGCTATTAAAATATTAATAAAAATAATCTTAATTATCTAATAATAATGGGACTCACTTTTACCCACCCCTATTCCACCCCTTTTCTCTATTTCTTGTTTGTGTCTGCACCCATATTCAGACCAAAGCACCACCACCACACCTAAATCCCAACCACCACCACCCTCAAATACCAACTACCGCCACCACCTCACCACGTCATCAGACCGCCGCCACCACCTCACCCCGTCATAACCGGCACACCACCACTTCTAGACAAACCCACCCCAACCCACCCACACAATCACCGGAGAAACGACCACCAAATCCACCTTCATTGCAACCACCATAACCTCTCCATGAAACACCACCCTGCAAATCGCACTTTTGCATCATCTCCAATGTGGCCGGAATAATCACAATTGTGCACAGAGGAGTGGGTGGGTAGTTGAGATTTGGGGGTGGTGGTGGTTCGTACTTCCGGCGACTACTGTTGATGTGATGTAGGTGGTGGTGTGAGTGATTGGAATTGGAGGTTTGGGGTGGTGCGGCTATTGTTGAGGTGGGTGAGTGATTAAAATTGGGGCTTTGTGGTGGCTGGAGGAAACAAAATGGAGGTGGCACCCTCAAATTTCCACATGCGGAGTATTACCGCGAGGCGTGTGACTGACCAGGATCATGTCATCAATCATATTGAACAACTAATTCAAATAAATAAAACTCGTCACCATCAATACGATTAGTGACTAAGTGTTCAAAGGTCCAAAACAAAGTCTAAGTTAACAGTGGAAGCATTAAGTTTGAAACCCAAATAATAGTTTAAAGTTCATAAATGTCTAATACAAATCCAATAATGTTTCTCCGCCTAAACGACACTCCCATATGCAAGCTCCAGCAATATACCTAACGACCTGCAAAGCATGTAGTAGTGTGTCAACATAAAGTTTGTGAGTTCACAGTTTATCAGTGTTGTTTCAAAAAACATAGGTTGTTAAGTTACTCAGTTTTATAAAACATGTCATGGGGAGCTACCCCATCTTTAAGCTACTAAACTGTGCCATACCGAAACTAACTGTAATGTTGTTGGTGCCCCAAGTCAATGTCTATCATCATTGACCAGTTGCCTAGGCATAAATGTTTACTCCGGTCCTCTACGGCACGGTGTGAGGTTTGTCAAACCTAATAGCGCTACTAACTAATATCATGTTGGCAGGCCCCGGCGATTAGTCGGTATAAATGTGCGGGGGCTTTCAAATAGAGTTTCGTTTAGTCCGCTAAAGACTTACAATATAAATAGTTGTAACGCCCGTCATGTTTTAACCCATTTATAATAATATTGCACATATTTTATATTAAATATGTGAGGTTACAAAAACTTTGTTTGGATAACAACCACACATGATCAAAGTGTTTAAGTTAACATTCTAACTAGTCTAAACAATCAAATGCAATTTTTAATGTTTACATATTTACTTAAAACAAAATAAATCAATGCGGAAGCTTGTTCGGTGTGTTCGGTTCTTGAAAGTCGCTTGATCTCCATCTGGAAATCTTGAGAGCATTAACATAGTGCCAAAACCACATAAACTGTTAGTTTTGACAACGTTTAAGCACGTATAATCAAGTTCAAATGCTCAATAATGGAAACAAAACGAAATTTCTGACATATAAGTCAGTCGCGCCCCGCGACCGGTTTCGACTCATTCTTCGCGGCCCGCGACCAGCGTCGCTTCGCGCGACCATATTGTTGTTCCGCGACGGCCTTATTTTTTCAGCAGGTTTGTTGTTTAATGCTGCAGATTCCTAGCTATGTTTTTTACCAAATTATCAACTTCAAACTAGCATAACTTTTAATCTAGACCTCCGTTTTGTATGATTCTTTTTCCTACGTGTCCGTAATCAAAATACGGACCTGTTTACCATCATAGTTCGTATTAAAAACCGGTTTATAGGCAACTAGTCTATAAATCCCTTTTTCCTATTATTCGACTCATTTAAGTTACATTACAAGAATGCTATTAAGAGTCATTTCTAGCATTTCCTACCCATCCCGGGCTTATCAAGCAAAAGCGTTTTCACACCTATTACGGGTTCGCTTACACATTTACATCCGCCGATTTATATGTATCTTTCGAGTAACTTAATCCACATTTAACTACTTAATTTATTTTGACCCGTTTAAAGGTCTTTTAAGCACTTAAGCATCAAACCCGTTTTTCCCTTTTCGCACTTCGCATTCCCTTATTAATCAACTACTTATCTTCCACCACAACTATATTTATAGTGGATTTAATATACGATACTAATTAACCCGAATATTACCCTTCGGTTAGCCATTTTACGCGAATGACCAATTCTCAGACATTCAACCCACGAAATTTATGCCTACAACTCTTATACTTATCTAAGGGTTGCATAGTTATGATACGAGTTTCTAAACAACCTCTATGGGTCATTTGCCCGACTTACCCATTAAAGGCCTTTTGGTCAATTTTAATCCCCCACTTTATGGCGAAGGATTTTCACTATCCATTTGACCCAAAATCGCGCTTATAACTAATATCTTATTTATGCGTACCTGGCCCGGTGAACATATAGACCCGTTTCATTTTTATACCTTGCTTTTATTAGTCACTACTCCAAGGCGACACAATTATTCAAATTCTGTTCAATCCTGTGAACATATAACTTGACAACCAAATGTTAGTCGATATTGCCAAATGGTGTTATCATCACCATTGACTCGTTTGGCCTATATGACCAAACATTTACATACATAACAAAACATGGTTTTTAACTACCAATTCGCCCATCCGACCCATTTCGGATTTTATCATTAGATCCCTTTTCCATTAATCAAGGATTTTCATCATTTTATATGTTCCGAGCCGTATTATTTTATATCGAAAACGTATTTCGGATATAGCTTTTGTCATATTTACAATCTATGAATAATTGCATGTCTTATAAAAAGGGTGTAAGCTTTTACTTACCTCGCGTCCGCGCAAACATTCTTCGCATCCATGATCCGTTTGACCCGTTCCTCTCCAAGCCCCCACCTAGCTTGTTTAGAGTCAAACTATATCATAACATCCATAAGATAGTTAGATTGGTCATTTTATACAATGACCATCACCCTATGGACCCTTTTTTTTACACACTTATCAATCAAAGCATGCCATATATTCAACAACTAGTTTGTAACATGTCATTTAGCCAAGATTAACATCAATTAGGCAAGTTCATATCACCGAAAAATAGGCTGTTTTTGGTGATATGTTTAACCTATTTACAAGTCTTCAAAAATTATGATTTTTTATGTGACGTACCTCTCGGAGGGTTAGGCCTTCTGTTAAAATTTCAAGATCTAACTCTTTACCAAAAATTCGTAAAAATTCATTTACTAAGCTGCAATCAGATTCGTCACTTCTGACTGCAGCTTACGAAAAAAATTCATTTAAAATTCCTCGTTTATCCGATTGACGAAATTCCAATTGGAGGTTTTTGTAATTGCCTGAAGTTACCTACAGTAAAAATTTGAGATCATAAATCAATTCTTAAATTGAGTCATGACATTCGTAATTGGCTGCAAATTCTGCCAGAAAACGCAGCCTGAACCTTCGATACCGAAAAATTCATAAAACATTCAATTTTCGTCAAAAAAATGCAATTCCAGTGGGGTTTTAAAGATATTTCATGGAATTACATTTTAGACTCAAGAAACAAATGTTTTTGTCATGTTTGTCCATGTTACAGCCAATACAAATCGGCTGTAAATTCTGATCAGAAGCTGTTTGAATTCAGCTTTCAATTAAAACATGTTTATGACATTATAACACTATTTTTTAGCAATCAAAACCCTAAAAACATCATATACACGAATTTAGCATCAACAAATCTGAATTTACTTCATAGAACTCAAATTACACTATAATAACTATCAAAATCCTAGTGTTTAACATGTTTCTACAAAACCCACTTATCACCTTCAATGGTGATTATGAATTTTGCTACAATTAGGCATGATTTCATCATATACTTGTCTAGGGTTTACCCCTGGACACTATATTGTTCCTATATCACCTATATAACAAACATGCAACCATAGTTTCGAATTCTCTAAGTTTACTCAGAAATTCAACTAGAGATTTCTCATGAAATTTACATACCTTGTGACTCCTTTTTCAGTGGAGATCACTAATTCGTGCTCAGATTTTGATTTAGAATTGATTTGGACCTTCAATTTGAGAGATTAGACAAGAACTAGGGTTGTGGGGATTTCTCCTGGTCGCCCTGTGCTTCTGATCGAACTCAAACAGACACACACATAAGTGTGTGTTTTGAGTTTTCATTTATGTTTTATTATTGTTAGTTTCGAACTAAACACTTTTAGTCCCTCAACTATTGTTTAGTTCTTATTTTTAGTGTTTTATCCCACTTCTGAGTTCCTACAAGACTTTTATCTAACTAGGTTATTATTATTCCTAGTTAACTTATTGGATTCCGGGAGTTATAACCCGTCTTATTTAAGTCCCGCTAAGTCGGTCTGTCATAAGCTTTGTTTTTCTCAAAACTTTTATTCTCTTTTTATTTAATATTAGGTTTAATTATTTAAATCATAATATTTACCGGGTTAATTTTACCACTAATGGTATTTTACCCGTCTTTTAGTATTAATGGGGTTTGATTACCAAACCCGTTTTCGGGTGTTACAAGTCTACCCCCTTAAAGAGGTTTCGTCCCCGAAACCTTATTTACGTAGTTCGTTGGTTTAATCAAACGAACCTAGTTTCGTTTTCAAGGCACCCGTTTCTTTGGTCAAAGTTTTCATTTATATTGACGCGTACGTATTTCATGTGTAAGGCCTCGTGGGCCCTTACTTTCAGCTCGTGTCCGTTATCCTTATTAATTATCTATTTTGGCGGTTAGACGTGTTAGTCACCGTCACTTCATACCCCGTCACCCGGGTATTCTATTGCCAACCCGCCCCTTTGCGTGTTTTCTGATTTCATATCTCGTAACTCACGTTATGACGTGGTTATATTATGTATCACCCTTTTTTGTGACCGTGACCACATCACGTCTTGTTTACGTTTATGTCGACTTTTCATTACTGTAAATCTTTCTCTCGAATGTATTGCCTTGCACCTGTCAGTGTCAAGATCTTTATTCTTTGATACTAATCATTTTCCGAATTCATCTCATAATATTCATATTTGTTAAAGCGTTGTTTCTTACTAATACTAAATTTTAGTTTAACGCTTTTCTCTTTGACTATGTCAATTACTCATGTCAAGGAAATTGACGACCCACAATTTATTCTTTTTCCGTTCTCGTTTTAGATGAGGAATCATAATCAGTTCCTCGTTTTACGCTATTGACCCGTAGGTTCTTTCACTTAGTCTCATAGGCTAATTCTTTAGATTTTCCCCCTTTTTAAGGTGAGACCCAACAGTTCGTTTCCTTCTATTTATGACTCGTGAGTCATTTTGGTCCGTAGACTTTAACACTACTTATAATCCCGTAGTTTATGATGATCTCGTAGATCATCTTTTATTTGTGTCTTTATGCAAATGTACCTAAGACATCCCTTGTTTGTTTGGAATCATTTGTTTTTACTTTTAGACTTTAGTTGACCTTGACCGTAGTCTAAGGCTTCATTCATAACCCATTTCGGACTAATCTTCCGACTTTATGACTCCTCACGTCATATACACGTCGGTTTTGTCTAAGTTTACCGTTTCCCGGTTCATACTTATACTTCTTTACAACCCATTACTCGGGTTCTTTTATCTTAATGTTTTTAACGCCAATGACCCTTTACATAGGTTTATTAATATTTCGCGCTCTTATTTATTCAGTTCGCGCTTACTTGCACTAGCAAGCGTCATCCTTTATTTAACTCGTTTGACTTATTCGTGTGAACTTCGTCACTTATAAGTGTCAAGCCTCATTCTTTGTTCGACCCGTTCAACTTTAAAATAGTTGAACATAATTTTTCAAAATTTCTATCTACAGCATCTTATCATCTTTTAGCCATGACTTGAAACCCGAGTCTTTTGACTTTCCTTCCGAGTTCCCGCTTCTCGGTCTACGCATGTGTTTAAATCCTTACCCATCAACTGGGTGTTTTACCGAAGTCGTTATTATTGCAACCCTTCCGGTATGCATTAAGACTTCGCTTTGATTTATTTGGTCATCTTAGTGAAATCCATCGCTTTCATTCGACCATGTCTTTTATTCTTTATGTGACCATCCTTGACGGCCTTATAGATTATGAATGACGATTATCATCGTCATCCTTTCTTTACTACGACCAAAGTTAACAACTTTGATTATCTTTTTCGTGTGGGCAATACCTTCGCTTTTATGATCCGGCGGATCATCTCTACTTTGGTTTTACTTGCCCATTTTATCAACCATGGCTCTTTCGTCCCTTCTCTCGGGCTCATTATTCTAATGTAATACGCTTCCGTCACCCGGCTTGCGTTTACATTATTCTCAAGTATTTTGCTTATTTGATTCATTTGGGTACTTTTAATTTATCCCATTTACCCTGTCCTTACTACATCGGATGTAAGTATGTCTATCATAAAAAGTTCATGGTACCACGTGCTCACCACTTACATGGCCAGAGTAAGCGATCAATACCTGGTATACATGACCTTTTTATAATTTTCACATTACACCCCATGTAAGTAATGCCTCTATTTGTTTCTCTTGGAAACAATATCCCAGATAGGTTTTCTATTCGGGTTTTTCCAAGTTTTTAATCTACATATGCAACTTTCAATATCTACGTATTTTTTGCATATTACTATTCACATAATAATTTAAAATGCGCACCTGTAAATGCTTGCCCTAACGGGCTTTCTATGTCGTTAACCATGTTCGCGATCGTCACGCGATTTAGGTCCTTGATGAGTATGCTCTGCTTGTCATACCTCGGACCGTTCCACCGTCATATCCGCAATTTGTTAAACTCTCGCTATCTTCAGATGCGAGTGTCCTTCAATTAAAACATTTACAAGAATTAGTAAAATCAACTTCAATAATCGCCCGTATTATAATACAAGGCTTTTCTACTATACGCGTCAACGCGCGCAATTTCGTCAACTATATTTATCATTTAATTGAGGTAACGTGTATCACACGATAGCCCTATGTGTTGTTTACAACACTTTAGCATGCTAAACTATTAACATACATGTACTTACCGGATTTGCGATCAAGCCTCGAACCGAACACGCTTTACTCTTTAACCATGGGCTCTGATTACCAACTTGTAACGCCCGTCATGTTTTAACGCATTTATAATAATATTGCACACATTTTATATTAAATATGTGAGCTTACAAAAACTTTGTTTGGATAACAACCACACATGATCAAAGTGTTTAAGTTAACATTCTAACTAGTCTAAACAATCAAATGCAATTTTTAATGATTACATATTTATTTAAAACAAAATAAATCAATGCGGAAGCTTGTTCGGTGTGTTCGGTTCTTGAAAGTCGCTTGATCTTCATCCGAAAATCTTGAGAGCATTAACCTAGTGCCAAAACCACATAAACTGTTAGTTTTGACAACGTTTAAGCACGTATAATCAAGTTCTAAGGCTCAATAATGGAAACAAAACAAAATTTCTGACATATAAGTCGGTCGCGCCCCGCGACCGGTTTCGGCTCATTCTTCGCGGCCCGCAACCAGCGTCGCGTTGCGCGACCATTTTGTTGTTCCGTCGTCGCGTAGTGCGACGGCCTTATTTTTCCAGCAGGTTTGCTGTTTAATGCTGCAGATTCCCAGCTATGTTTTTAACCAAATTATCAACTTCAAACTAGCATAACTTTTAATCTAGACCTCCGTTTTGTATGATTCTTTTTCCTACGAGTCCGTAATCAAAATACAGACCTGTTTACCATCATAGTTCGTATTAAAAACTGGTTTATAGGCAACTAGTCTATAAATCCCTTTTTCCTATTATTCGACTCATTTAAGTTACATTACAAGAATGCTATAAAGAGTCATTTCTAGCATTTCCTACCCATCCCGGGCTTATCAAGCAAAAGCGTTTTCACACCTATTACGGGTTCGCTTACACATTTACATCCGCCGATTTATATGTATCTTTCGAGTCCCTTAATCCACATTTAACTACTTAATTTATTTTGACCCGTTTAAAAGTCTTTTAAGCACTTAAGCATCAAACCCGTTTTCCCCTTTTCGCACTTCGCATTCCCTTATTAATCAACTACTTATCTTCCACCACAACTATATTTGTGGTGGATTTAATATAAGATACTAATTAACCCGAATATTACCCTTCGGTTAGCCATTTTACGCGAATGACCAATTCTCAGACATTCAACCCATGAAATTTATGCCTACAACTCTTATACTTATCTAAGGGTTGCAAAGTCATGATACGAGTTTCTAAACAACCTCTATGGGTCGTTTGCCCGACTTACCTATTAAAGGCCTTTTGGTCAATTTTAATCCCCCACTTTATGGCGAAGGATTTTCACTATCCATTTGACCCAAAATCGCGCTTATAACTAATATCTTATTTATGCGTACCTGGCCCGGTGAACATATAGACCCGTTTCATTTTTATACCTTGCTTTTATTAGTCACTACTCCAAGGCGACGCAATTATTCAAATTCTGTTCAATCCTGTGAACATATAACTTGACAACCAAATGTTAGTCGATATTGCCAAATGGTGTTATCATCACCATTGACTCGTTTGGCCTATATGACCAAACATTTATATACATAACAAAACATGGTTTTTAACTACCAATTCGCCCATCCGACCCATTTCGAATTTTATCATTAGATCCCTTTTTCCATTAATCAAGGATTTTCATCATTTTATATGTTCCGAGCCGTATTATTTCGTATCGAAAACGTATTTCGGATATAGCTTTTGTCATATTTACAATCTATGAATAAATGCATGTCTTATAAAAAGGGTGTAAGCTTTTACTTACCTCGCGTCCGCGCAAACATTCTTCGCATCCATGATCCGTTTGACCCGTTCCTCTCCAAGCCCCCACCTAGCTTGTTTAGAGTCAAACTATATCATAACATCCATAAGATGGTTAGATTGGTCATTTTATACAATGACCATCACCCTATGGACCCTTTTTTTTTACACACTTATCAATCAAATCATGCCATATATTCAACAACTAGTTTGTAACATGTCATTTAGCCAAGATTAACATCAATTAGGCAAGTTCATATCACCGAAAAATAGGCTGTTTTTGGTGACATGTTTAACCTGTTTACCAGTCTTCAAAAATTATGATTTTTTATGTGACGTACCTCTCGGAGGGTTAGGCATTCTGTTAAAATTTCAAGATCTAACTCTTTACCAAAAATTCATAAAAATTCATTTACTAAGCTGCAATCAGATTCGTCACTTCTGACTGCAGCTTACAAAAAAATTCATTTAAAATTCCTCGTTTATCCGATTGACGAAATTCCAATTGGAGGTTTTTGGAATTGCCTGAAGTTACCTACAGTAAAAATTTTAGATCATAAATCAATTCTTAAATTGAGTTATGACATTCGTAATTGGCTGCAAATTCTTCCAGAAAACGCAGCCTGAACCTTCGATACCGAAAAATTCATAAAACATTCAATTTTCGTCGAAAAAATGCAATTCCAGTGGGGTTTTTAAGATATTTCATGGAATTACATTTTAGACTCAAGAAACACATGTTTTTGTCTGGTTTTGTCCACGTTACAGCCAATATACAAGTCGGCTGTAAATTCTGATCAGAAGCTGTTTGAATTCAGCTTTCAATTAAAACATGTTTATGACATTATAACACTATTTTTTAGCAATCAAAACCCTAAAAACATCACATACACGAATTTAGCATCAACAAATCTGAATTTACTTCATGGAACTCAAATTACACTAGAATAACTATCAAAATCCTAGTGTTTAACATGTTTCTACAAAACCCACTTATCACCTTCAATGGTGATTATGAATTTTGCTACAATTAGGCATGATTTCATCATATACTTGTCTAGGGTTTACCCCTGGACACTATATTGTTCCTATATCACCTATATAACAAACATGCAACCATAGTTTCGAATTCTCTAAGTTTACTCAGAAATTCAACTGGAGATTTCTAATGAAATTTACATACCTTGTGACTCCTTTTTCAGTGGAGATCACTAATTCGTGCTCAGATTTTGATTTAGAATTGATTTGGACCTTCAATTTGAGAGATTAGACAAGAACTAGGGTTGTGGGGGTTTCTCCTGGTCGCCCTGTGCTTCTGATCGAAGTCAAACACACACACAAGTGTGTGTTTTAAGTTTTAATTTATGTTTTATTATTGTTAGTTTCGAACTAAACACTTTTAGTCCCTCAACTATTATTTAGTTCTTATTTTTAGTGTTTTATCTCACTTATGAGTTACTACAAGACTTTTATCTAACTAGGTTATTATTATTCCTAGTTAACTTATTGGATTCCGAGAGTTATAATCCGTCGTATTTAAGTCCCGCTAAGTCGGCCTGTCACAAGCTTTGTTTTTCTCAATAGTTTTATTCTCTTTTTATTTAATATTTGGTTTAATTATTTAAATCCTAATATTTACCGGGTTAATTTTACCACTAACGGTATTTTACCCATCTTTTAGTATTAATGGGATTTGATTACCAAACCCATTTTCGGGGTGTTACAATAGTAAATTCATAGTATTCCATCCCCAGGAATACTAGGCAATCCCAAACCAGGGAAAGTGTTGTTCATTCCCAACCACCGAGAATACATGCTTTTAGTAAAATGTGTGAACTCACCTTAGATTAGCTCGGCAGATAAAGTTATGCGAGCTAGTATGTTCAACCACATCCTATTACGGTTACCAAAAACATTAGGGGTCGTTTATGTAATTCACGCAAATATCACACGCATCTAACAATTAACATGCATACAAGTTGACACAACTATGTTACCGAGTAGGTTTTAGGCATATGTTCGTAATGTACACTACGACGCGGGATACACCATTTATACAGTCATTAAGCATGTACGAGTACCAAAAATAGCAGATTCGACACTTTATAAACTTACAAGCATGCATAACTCAATTCACTGAAAATGGGCTGCTTTGGGGTGTCTGTTTACCGCATTTAAGAGATTCCAAAAATTATGATCTTTTTATGTGACGTGCCCCTCGGAGGGGTTGGTCTTGTGCTAAATTTTTAGAGTCTAATTCTTTACCAAAGATTTATGAAAAATCATTTACTAAGCTGCAATCTGATTCGTCGCTTTCTGACTACAGCTCACGGAAAAATTCATTTAAAAATCCTTAGCTATCCGATCGACGAAATTGCAGTTGGAGGCTTGCACGGACACTTAAGAGCATCTACAATATAAATTTAATGGTCTAACTCTAAGTATTCATCAAGTTATGACTCAAAACATAACACTTAAAGTCTGCAGAAAAACGCAGCTTTAATTGCTGAAACGAAATAATTTATTTAAAATAGTAAACGACATCCAAAAATCATGATTCCAGCGCCAAAGAAGCGTATTTCAAAATAGCACGTTATAGACTCATGAAAATCAAATTTTTGTTAAGTTATGACCCGGTTAGAGCCGATTAAAGTCAGCTGTAACTGTCGGACAGCTTGCTGTTTTCGTTCCCTGAACCCGCAACTGATTAACTAACGCATCCAAAGACCCATAACTTTTATTTACAGCATATTAGAATCATTATACACCATTTATACCATTTAAACAGCAAGTTTTAATTCAACAATCAATCAATATTCATCCCATCTAAACCCTTGCAACTAACCGAGTACAAAACTAATCTGATCAACATATAATTCAAGCAACTCATATAAGCATCATAACATCACATCATCATGTGTAACAGCAATCGAATAAATGCAGCCATGTAACGCAAAGAACTTCAAGCCAAAACAATCATAACCACTTACCGAGGGATGGAGTGCGAGGGAGGGAGTGTTCGAATGAGAGAGAGCACCGAGGAGGGAAAGAGTATGACCGGGGGGTGGCTGCTGCCATAAACTTGAGAGAGAAGAGAGTGGATGTTAGGGTTTGTGGAATGTTATAAGATAAATCTCCTGCATGTGCGTAATTATATGAAAAGGATAGAAGTTGAGGTGGACTTGGGATACATGGTTTGGGCCGAAACTTCCTGGCCACACAAGAAACGATTGAGTGTAACGAGATTTAGGTTGGATTTTGCCATTTTAGGAAGTTACAAAAACAACACATGCATTACGTACAAATAAAAAAAAAGAATTTCATTGGGGCCGACAAAATAACAGTACTTACCAAATGAAAGGAGTGGAGGTCAGGTTTTGAAAGTTGTAACTTTAGTCAGCATATTGACAAAAGCAAATGGCAGCTGTTTTTTTTTGCTAATCGATTTTGGTAACTTTAGCTATATATATATATATGTATGGGACAAAGATCCGTTAGGAACCACCCTTTATTGCGAGAACCGCGAGAACCAATGTGAACACAACCAAAAAATACCTAAAAAACACAATTTTTTTTAAATATTTTTTATGTTAAAATCGCTACTTTTAGTAGCAAAAAAAAAAATTTTTTTGCTACTAAAAGTAGCGATTTTAACATAAAAAATATTAAAAAACAAAATATATATATAGGGGAGCGCTAAAATAAAAACCACCTCCAGTTGTAAGAACCATGAGAACCACTTTCTAGACTTTTGATCAAAGAGTTGGATGGTTGAGATGATCTGAATATTAAATTATTTTTTAAATGTTTTATCTCTTTTGCTTTAGAATTTTTTATTAAGAAAAATGTATTTTGGTAAAAGCATTTGGTGAGCCAATAGTCACTTCTTCTGTAGAATTCAGTGTGCATGTCCAATCTTCATTAAAACTTCTGCATTCTCTATATGTGTCATTTTATGTAAACTGAATGACTCGCCAGTATTTCCCCGCTGATAAAATATTTTTAAAACATGTTTTAGGTGACCTGCTGTGATTCAAGGAAAACGTGCTACGGAGCACTAACAAGCTTGAAGTGGTGGCTCAGTTAAAATAAGTAAACATGTTTTGTATACCAGGGAATTTACTCGTGAAATTCCTCTATTGTAAATTACGGGGTTGATCCCGAATTATGAAATAAAATAATCGGGCATCTCAAGTTTTAAAAGATCCTGCTAAAATCTTCCGTTGTCAACTATATTAATAAATACCACGGGTTTCTGTCCCGCGGCTCCTGGACCGGGTAAAACCGGGACGGGGGCTGTGACAGGAAAATGTGGTATCAGAGCCACTGATTTAAGCCAATTAAGTATTTAGAAATACTTAAAAAAAATTATGATTTCCATTCTGTGATTATGTGTTTTTGTGTTGTTTGACTATTTGTTAATTTATAGTATGGGTAAGCAAAGAATTTTGGACATCTATCGTCAATTAGATAGTTCACCAAAAGATAAGGGAACTTCAGCAGATACTGAGGAAGGAATATTTGTTCGTAAAGCACAGTTTGAGAAACCACTTACCCCTAAGAAAAGAAGTCGGATTATTAGAAAAAGTCAAGAGAAAATAAAGAAGTCACAACCAAAAGGAGTGAGGGTTAATAAGGAAACTCAGGAAATAGGCAATAACCCACCATGGGAAGATGAACTGGATGAAAAATGGGCAGATCTTTATATGTTAGCCACTACAGCAGTAAATGTTAACTTTTAATTAAGTTAAACTGCCAACACCCTGACCCAGTACTAGCACCCATATCACCTACAAGCCAGAAACTTTAAACTTTGCCTATTAGATAAAACAACTTAGTAAGAGAAGATAGACTAAAATAAATTATGAATGCACAACCCTAGTATATTTTGAATCTCCATTGTAATTTGTAATAAATATATATAAAATTTGCAATGTGTGCAATGATACTTAAATATTAACCTGTAAAAATTTAACTCACAAAAATCTTAACCTAGAATTTTGTGTGTTTTCCCTATATCTGCTAAACAGCATGAATGAGTTGTCTGAAGCTCTTCAGAATCTCAATCTCTACTCTGTGAATGTGGAAGTTTCCAGAGACTTTACCGGTTATTTGGCCGATATTGAGGAACCTATGGAATTCCAAGCTCAACCTCCGGAGAAACCAAAGCCAAAGAAAAGAAGAAGATTTGTAGGCTGGAGGCGTGTACGCAGGAGGAAACCAGCAACTAGGAAAGTTACCAAAATGGAGGAACCATTGGATAAAGGAAAAAGAATAGAGATTGGGGAAAGTTCTAAGCAAGCCGAGGAATTGCCACTGCAAGAGGAACTAGATCATATACTGGCAAGTTATGATATCCTTAGGCCAGTCAATGAAAATCTCTTCACTTATCCTGCCGAAACCCAACTTCCAGTGAATTTGGAACCAGCCATCCCAGATCCCCTTATCCACTCCCAACCTCTACCAGCAGAGCTGGAAGAATGGTGGACCACTGACTGGCAGTTTCAAAATCTCCTGAATAACCCTGATACCTTTTTCCCTCAATTTAACCCGGAGCCTCCACTACACTCACCTATGAGCTCCGAGAACTTGGCTGAACTCCGCCAGTATGGCGAGGAGCTGATTGATGCAGGGAACCGAATTAGGGATATAGGAGAAAAGATATCCTGGAAGTACGACGAGAGGGAGCGTCGCTTCTGAGATGCCAGCTGACGGGATGGTGTGACGGCATGGTTGTGGTTGTATAATAATAATAGTAGTAAAATATAATCCTATGAAATAACTTAAAAATAAAACTTTTGTAAGATAACAAGTGTGTACGGAAGCATAATATAATATATAAAAAAATGGAAGTCGAGAAATCGACAATTTTGCCTATATGTGTCAATGTGATTATGTGCGATTGTTTTGTTATATTTGGTTGTTAATTATTTTCTGCTAATTACTTATCTATATTAATTACCAGATGGAACACGCTGGTAATGAACCCGTTAATGAAGTTAACCAATCTGAACAAAACCATGAGGATCAATTTCTGAATAGGCAAGATATTGAGAATATCGTTGCTCAGGGAATAGCAAATGCTATTCCAGCAATCCTTGTTGCTGCCCGAAATCCTGTTGAACCTCAATAAATTATTCCTAGCAAACGTACACACGGTGAAAACTTTAGTAATAGTGTAAACGGAGGCGGCAACCATACTAATAACGAAAATGATGGGATGCAAGCCCCACTCCTTTAGAAAATGAAAGCTGCAATGCCTGGTTGCACTTATAAGGAGTTTCTTGCCTGTAAACCGGTTGAATTTGCAGGAAACGAAGGGGTGATTGCTGCACTGAATTGGTTAGAAAAAACCGAGGCGGTGATTAAAATAAGTAAATGTGCCAAGGAAGACAAGGTCATGTACGCATCGCATCTTTTTAAAGAAGGGGCACTAGAATGGTGGAATACGGTACTTCAAGCCAAAGGAAGCGATATAGCCTATGTCATGGGCTGGGAAGAATTTAAGCGCCTAATGGAGAGAAAATTCTATCCTGAGTACGAAAAGGAACAAATGGCGAATAAATTCTTGAACCACCGGATGGTGAATGTAGACTGTCGAGGGTATACTTCAATATTCTTCGAATATGCTAGAGTTGTACCTACCCTGGCATCGCCAGAGCCGGTGCTTATTTCCCGCTATATTTGGGGATTGATTGGCGAAATCCGTAATATCGTTAAAGCTGCGAGACCTCGCACTATTGATGATGCGGTAGAATTAGCTAACACCCTAACTGACGAGCTGGTACACACAAGAGAAGAAAACCGGAAAAAGGAAGTGGCCCAAAAGATTACCCAGGGATTCCGTGTGGGTAATAGTAGCAACTTCAAGAAAAAGGGAACCGGGCGACCTTCCACTGTTCCATTTTGCAATACCTGCAAAAGAAAGCATTTTGGAAGATGCAAAGGGTATTGCAATTTCTGCAAAATTCCAGGGCATCAAGAGGAAGACTGCAGGAGGAAGAAATCCACAATCTGTTACAACCGTGGAGAGGCTGGACATTTTAGGCCAGACTGCCCAAAATTGGTCAAACCTGCAGAAGGAACTACCAAGAAAAACGTAAGAGCTTTCCAGTTGACTACTCAGGAAGCAGAACTAATCCCTGACGTGATAGCTGGTACGTTCCTAGTTCACGATGTTTATGCAAAAGTATTATTTGACTCTGGTGCAAACCAAAGTTTTATAAATACTTCATTCTGCCAAGCACTTAATCTACCCTTAACCAACCTTAGGCATATTTTTACAGTCGAAACGGCAGATGGAAATTCTGTTAAAATAGATAAGGTTTTGCGAGAAGGAAAGATAGAACTCTTAGGTCATAAATTCTCTGCAAACCTGTTACCTATGAATTTAGCTGGATTCGATATTGTGTTAGGAATGGATTGGTTAGTAGCCAACCATGCTCGAATCCTGTGTGATAAAAATTCCATAGAAATTCATACACCCACAGGAGAATTAGTGGTGATTACAGGAGATAAGCCACGTAAGCCACTGAAATTCATTTCAGTAATGAAATTGGCCAGTTATTCAAGAAAACAAGAAGTAGTGTATATGATTTCGGTAATCATTAACACTAAAAGTATGGAACTTAAAGAAATTCCAGTAGTAGCAGAATACCCAGATGTATTCCCAGAAGAACTACCAGGATTACCACCCAATAGGGAAGTGGAATTTAGAATTCATCTAATTCCTGGAACTACACCGATAGCCAAGGCACCCTATCATTTAGCACCTACAGAAATGTTAGAACTGAAAAAGCAATTAGATGAATTACTAAGTAAAGGATTCATACAACCTAGTTCATCCCCTTGGGGAGCACCAATGTTGTTCGTAAAGAAAAAGGATGGTTCGATGCGAATGTGTATCGATTATAGGGAACTGAATAAGGTTACAATTAAGAATCGATACCCATTACCTAGGATTGATGATCTTTTTGATCAACTTCAGGGAGCTAGATACTTTTCTAAGATCGACTTACGCTCCGGATACCATCAATTGAAGGTACAAGAAGAAGACATACCTAAAACTGCTTTCAGAACTAGGTATGGTCATTACGAGTTTACAGTCATGCCCTTTGGACTAACAAATGCTCCAGCAGCATTTATGGACATGATGAATAGGATTTGTAAACCGTACTTGGATAAATTTGTAATTGTTTTCATCGACGATATACTTATTTATTCCAAAAGTCAAGACGAGCATTGTGAACACCTGCATGCACTCTTAACTTTGTTAAGGAAGGAGAAGCTTTACGCCAAATTCTCGAAGTGTGAATTTTGGCTACAAGAGGTGCAATTTTTAGGTCACATGGTGAATCACGAAGGTATTCATGTAGATCCCTCCAAAATAGAAGCAATCACCAAATGGAAAGTCCCGCAATCAGCTATGGAAATTAGAAGTTTTCTAGGATTAGTTGGTTATTATAGGCGTTTCATTAAGGATTTTTCCAAAATAGCTGTACCATTAACTAAGCTAACCTGTAAGGCAGTTAAGTTTGAATGGGGACCTAGGCAAGAAGAAGCTTTTAAGATTTTAAAGCAAAAGTTAACGAACGCCCCAATTCTTGCCTTACCTGAAGGGACGGAAGACTTTGAAGTTTATTGTGATGCTTCTAAGCTAGGATTAGGATGTGTGCTAATGCAACGCAAAAAGGTAATTGCGTATGCCTCAAGACAATTGAAGAAGCACGAAGAAAACTATACGACTCATGACTTAGAATTAGGAGCCATAATTTTTGCCCTTAAGATTTGGAGACACTATCTGTATGGAAGTAAGTTTACTGTTTATACAGACCATAAGAGTTTAAGATACATATTTGGGCAAAAAGAATTGAACATGAGGCAAAGAAGGTGGATGGAAATTCTAAGTGACTACGACTGTGATATTCAATATCACGAAGGAAAGGCAAATGTAGTTGCAGATGCCTTAAGTCGTAAGTATCATGAAAAGCAAAAGCGAGTTTGTGCTCTTAGATTAAGTTTACAATTAGACTTAATGGAACAATTAAAGAATGTTCAGGAAACAGCAATCAAGGATGATGCTGAAGGAATGAAAGGAAGAATAAAGGAATTGGAGCAAGGAACTGATGGAATTTGGAGATTCCATAAGAAAAGGATTTGGGTATCTAAGCAAGGAGATTTAAGACATAAGATCTTAGAGGAAGCCCATAAATCTAGGTATACCATGCATCCAGGAAATAATAAAATGTACCAAGATTTAAGGAATAATTTCTGGTGGATAGGAATGAAAAAGGATATAGCTAGATATGTTTCTAAGTGTCTAACTTGTTCACAAGTTAAGGCAGAACACCAGAAACCTTCAGGTCTACTACAACAATTAGAAATGCCTGTATGAAAATGGGAACTTATAACTATGGACTTTGTTACTAAATTGCCCAAAACCAGAAAAGGTAATGATGCAATTTGGGTAATTGTGGATCGATTAACCAAATCAGCTCATTTTCTATCCATGAAAGAAACCTTTAGCATGGAAAGGTTAGCAAAGTTGTATGTAGATGAAATAGTATCCTTACATGGAGTTCCACTCTCCATTGTATCGGATAGAGATAGTCGTTTCACTTCGCATTTTTGGACAAGTTTCCAAGAAGCCATGGGGACTAAACTGAACTTGAGCACTGCATATCATCCTCAAACAGACGGACAAAGTGAAAGGACAATCCAAACCCTGGAAGACATGCTTAGGGCATGTGTGATAGATTTTGGTGGAAACTGGGATGACCACCTACCCTTAATCGAATTCTCCTATAATAATAGTTATCATGCAAGCATTGAAGCTGCCCCATTCGAAGCACTGTATGGACAAAAGTGCAGAACTCCAGTATGTTGGGCAGAAATAGGAGAAAGTCAATTATCAGGTCCTGAAATAGTGCAAGAAACCACGGACAAGATCACTCAAATCAAGGAAAGACTGAAAACAGCTCGAGATCGCCAGAAGAGTTACGCAGACAATCGACGCAAGCCACTGGAATTTCAAGTCGGAGATAAGGTACTCTTGAAAGTTTCTCCTTGGAAAGGAGTAGTTCGATTCGGGAAGAAAGGAAAGCTAAGTCCAAGATACGTAGGACCATTCCCAGTAATTCAGCAAATAGGGCCAGTCGCCTATCGCTTACAACTACCAGAGGAATTAGCTGGAATACATGATGTATTTCATGTATCCAACCTCAAGAAATGTCTATCTGACGAATCCTTGGTAGTACCTCTTCAAGATGTAGAGGTAAATGAGAAGCTAAAATTTGTTGAGAAGCCACTGCAAATAGAAGATAGAAAGATTAAGTTCCTCAAACACAAAAGACTGGTACTAGTTAAAGTCAAGTGGGAGTCAAAAAGAGGACCCGAATACACTTGGGAGCTGGAATCAGGGATGAAGCGAAAGTATCCCTACTTGTTCCAGTAAATCTCGAGGACGAGATTTTTTATTAGGTGGGGAGGATGTAACAACTCTCATTAAAATTACCATTTCTTATCTTATTTTACCCAATAGGAAACCCTAATTGAGACCCCCAAGTGATCCTGCATAACCCCTAAAATTTTCAGAACAATCGGAATCAGGATCAGGGCCCCTAAAACTCAGGGGGGGGGGGGGTATTCCCTCGTTAGTAATATCCACACAGTTTGTTGTCGAAATCAAATTTTAATGAACCGTTGACTCAGCTGAGCTAGTAAGACACGGGGCTACCCTATGGTAGGGTGGTGCCCCTCGCGCCACGCGACGGCCTCTCGCGCCACGCGAGGGCGCCGTTTTCCAGATATAAATAGGGGAGTTTGGCACTTGATTTCTGGCGTTGGTTCGACGTAAAAACTCGTTACGTGCATTGAGATATTGTCTGATTACTCTAATAACACACACTAGCACGAATTCTGCCGCAATAACAGGGTAATAACTCGATCACTGCTACGATTTAATGTCCGATCGATAGAAACCAATCCAATGGATATTTAAGTGCTGCTCAAACTTGGGTTATGCTTTATCATTCGTCGTGAATTCGATGGATGTTTAAGTATCGCACTTTGTCATTCATTGTGAAGGTTTTGATCTCGTGAGTTGTCGTAAAAAGTTAGATTAAAGTTACTAACCTAGTTGTCGTGTGCATTGTTATTTGAATTAGGTTAACAGGATTATCAATAGGCTAAACTCTGCCCGATTAAACTTGCAATGTGAGTCATTCTCTTTTTATCAATAATGTTTTACAATACTCCAAGTATTTTCAAAAGTTGTAATTACAGGGATTAAGTCGTGGTTATCTTAATCACTGGCTAGTGGGGTATTGTGCACATTACTAATTTCTCACGGTTAGGCTAATAAATCCTAACAGTGATAATCATCACTACTTGGGTGAAAGGACCCAATAGTGGTATGACCATCGTCACCAGGAGGTGACACGGCGCCAGATAAAAATAAGATAGAAGCCATTGTAATCGCTCTTATGCTGTAATTTATAACTATGTGTCATTTTATGTAAACTGAATGACTCGCCAGTATTTCCCCGCTGATAAAATATTTTTAAAACATGTTTCAGGCGACCTGCTGTGATTCAAGGAAAACGTGCTACGGAGCACTAACAAGCTTGAAGTGGTGGCTCAGTTAAAATAAGTAAACATGTTTTGTAAACCAGGGAATTTACTCGTGAAATTCCTCTATTGTAAATTACGGGGTTGATCCCGAATTATGAAATAAAATAATCGGGCATTTCAAGTTTTAAAAGATCCTGCTAAAATCTTCCGCTGTCAACTCAATTAATAAATACCACGGGTTTCTGTCCCGCGGCTCCTGGGCCGGGTAAAACCGGGACGGGGGCCGTGACAATTTCTCTCTGCCATTCTTAGGACTCCAGCGACGATTATCCCCGAGGACGATTTGGAGAGTCCGGCGACCCTGGTTAATGAGACGCTTTTTACGTTATACGTATCTTTTATTAATGAGACGCTTTACGTAAAATTTGACTGACTACGAAAATTTTTCCAGTTTACATATAAATTTTACAGTGTATGATTAATTTTACATTCTACGAAACGTTTGTGAAGAATTTTACATATAATTTTTATAGGGTACGAAAAATGTTCCAGTTTACATATAAATTTTACAATTTGGGAACGTTTCACGTTCTTTTTACACTTTAGGTAAAAAAATGGATTGCGTTTTACCTTGTTCATTTTTCATAAACTTTTTAACTTCTTTTTGCGTAAACTTGTACTTATTACGTAAAGTTTTTTACGTTATACGCATCTTTTTATTAACGAAACGCTTTACGTAAAATTTGACTTCAAAAAATTTTCCGGTTTACATATTATTTTTACAGTCTACGAATAATTTTCACGTTCTTTTTACATTTTCACGTAAAAAGGGGATTGCGTTTTACATTGTTCATTTTTTCATAAACTTTTTAACTTCTTTTCGTAAACTTGTACAAATTACGTAAAAGTTTTTTTTACGTTATACGTATCTTTTATTAATGAGACGCTTTACGTAAAATTTGACTGACTACGAAAATTTTTCCAGTTTACATATAATTTTTTCAGTGTACGAATAATTTTACAGTCTATGAAACGTTTGCGAAAAAATTTGCATATAAATTTTACAGCGTTCGAAAAATGTTCCAGTTTACATATAAATTTGACAATTTAGGAACCGTTTCACGTTCTTTTTACACTTTACGTAAAAAAAGAGATTGCGTTTTACCTTGTTCGTTTTTCATAAACTTTTTAACTTTTTTTGCGTAAACTTGTACGTATTACGTAAAGTTTTTTTACGTTATAATAATCTTTTTATTAACGAAACGCTTTACGTAAAATTTGACTACGAAAATTTTTCCGGTTTACAAATTTTTTTTACAGTCTACGAATAATTTTGCAGTCTACGAAAAATTATACAAAGCACGAAAAATTTTACACATTACGTGAAACGCTTTACGTCTTACAGACTACGTAAATTTTTACGTTTTTACATGAACCGAAAAAAGTTTTACGTAAATAATTTTTTAGTTGTTGTTCAACCCCTCCCCCCCCCCCCCCCCGCGCAGATATGTGATATTTGAGGACAAGTTTGGGGCACGCGCGTATGTTCTTGCGCTTCAATCCCTGGAGATCGGCAACAACTTATCCGGTTCAGTGGTGGATGCATGGGTGCACGTCCTCAACGACGACCCAAATCTGTCGTTGCCGGGGATGCCTAGACGGTTGTTTTGCGTCCACACCACTGTGGTAAAAAAAATTCTCATATCATTGTTCCTGTATCGATATTGATTTTGTATTTTTGGAAACTGGTGCAGTTCTGGTAATGCAAAAAAACGTTTTGGTTTTTATCCCCGCAGGCTGATTGGATGTTATCCCTGGAGACGGACCCTAGCGGGAGCCGCGTGTCCGCTTTTGAATGTGGGTTGAAGACGAGCCTGAGCAGCCCACATCACCTTGTAGACCTGTATGACTTCGATATGGTCTTCGTGCCCGTTCTGGAGGTAGACCACTACTATCATGTAGTGTTTGACTTGGAGGATGAGCGCATATACCTCATTGATCACTTGGGTGACAGGGGGTCTGGGGGGCTTTTGAGGGACAACGAATCCTATATCCTGAAGACAACCCCATTTAAAGTGGTATGTGATTCATGTGTTTTTTCTCCTTGAACTTATGTCGTTTCAAGGCACTGTGAAACTTATATCCCCGATGTGCTTACGGCTGTTTTTGTTTACTTGGAAAACAGAAAGAAATTTTTGTCGATTATCTGAAATCGGTGAATCATCCAAAAGCGACGGCCATGCACTCGAGTGTCATCATGAGAGAGGCTCTTCATTGTCACACCCCGACCGCGTAAAACAACAAACCACGGCGGAAACGTCGGGGAGTGTCGTAACAGAATCATTGTTTCATAACACATGGAAATTGAAATTTTGTTTCATTGAATTAAAAGATGTTACAATGTCTTAAGAACAAAGAAATATATCATGATTAACTAGTCTTGCATCTTTTATTGTCACTAAGGCCCAAGTCCGCCTAAGTATATCTTGATCAATCCTATGCCTCATTTCCTGGAAACACTTGTGAAAATAGGTACGTCAGCATAAAAATGCCTGTGAGATACATAGATTTTATTAAAATAGGATTCATGACTTGTAAGTTTAAAGAAAATGTTTAACAAAAGTTAGTCATGAACCTTGTAAAATGTTTTCTTTTATAAATCATACAAAAGGTAATAAGAAATCAGATGATATAAAAGAAAGATGCATAGATAAATAAATAACCAAGTAAAATGAGTTTGTATAAAATATGTTGTTTGTATAACAATGTTTCACGAAGATATGATATATGTGTAAAATTGTAATATGTCTAACTTGAAATGGTTTAAATAACGCTACGATACGTAATATCATAAAAGCACTTATATATAGGAAGTACCAGCGGCGTATCCACCATGCTTTTATCATATTACACACGCCTCGTTACTTAAATCACTTACCCAAACAAACCACCAATAATGTCATGTTTAAACCAATTGTCAAATGTTTATGTGAAAACCATGTCTATTGTCAAAATGTAAATCATGTAATGTGTAAACAAATGTCATGTACGGCAAGTAAAAAGTGACTACTTAAACCATATGTAAAAATGCACAAAACAAAGTATTTGAATAAACCAAAAGTTATGTTTTGTAAAATCCATGCATGCTTTACTGATACAAACATCTATGCGGTAATGTTAAAATGCATACATTCAAGCCTTGCGACTGTGGCGACAAACCCTTAAACGAAATTAAAGGCTTATCTAAATTATGTATATTGGATTCATTCATCCCTTACGTCTAAACAAACCTAGGATTCCAGGGACGGGAGTTGTCAATTCCTATGTTACCATTACTTACTACCAAGCGGCGTGATCAATGTTAATGAATGTATTTTTGTCCCATTTAAACAAACCAAATGTCATACCAAATGTAAGCATGTTTTATGAAAATAATGTACTTAAGTATGCTAAATGACATACAAAGTAGAAATGTTTAATGTAAACCAATGTGTATATATGTTGATATAAACATATGGAACAAAATGTAATATGTAAAATCAATGTGCTAGCATGTTAGTAAAACATACATAGCAAAAACATAATGAAATCATGTACTATACGTGTACTAATGAACATAGCAAGTATATGTTATAAAGCATGAAAAACACGAAAGTAACAAGTAGGCACATGTGCTTCACCCCAAAGTGTTTGGAAAACAGTAAAAGAGGGGACTATGTACTCACTTGAGGATGCTTAGAAGTCTTGAATACCAACCAAGCAAAGCTAGAGGGATCACGGAATCAAACGGCACCTAATATAGGTAACTAAGTTAATAAACCGGACCTAAATCAGAAGATCAGATAGAATGAGGTTTCGTAAACCAAATGAGTATAAGAACTCATGTAATATGGTTTAACAAAGCCTACATTCTAAAACGAAACCTATCCTAAGTGCTTACGACCCATTACGATCCGTTTAGGTAGCTTACGCTACTTTAACGGGTCTTTCGCGTAAAACGCGTTCAGACCGCCTAATTAGGCCTATGACAAGTATTATATGCCTTAACATGTCTAATAATGTTACCTAATCAGTTTAGATGTTAAAATTTAGGTTACATATGCTTAAAATGAATTTATGCGTAAAAAGGGCATTTTGGTCATTTTCCTAAGGCATATAAACTACCTATCATACAACTAACTAAATGAAGTGACCATAAGGTATAACCTCGGAAGGTTATTCCCTATACAACTATGGTCACAAAATATGTTTGGTCGGATCCTAATGATCGACCAAACCGGTCGGGTTCGAAAGTCTAAGCGGTCGTTTAGACCGCTTATCTTACGACCCTATATAAGCACTAAACTAAAAGTGATGAGTTAAACATGTTAAAGCATGTTTAACGAAGTTAGAAAACAAGTTTGATATCAAAACAAAGGGTTTTGATACCCAAGAATAGTTTGGTTGCAAAATACGCATAAACGCGTATTTTGACCGAAACTATGACTCGTCACTATACCTAAATAACGTGGTAATCAGTAAGTATAGTCACAAAGGACTATGACCATCGTGATTACGCTCACGTTGCGAAGTTCAAACGAACTTCGTGTTGACCATTGACTGGTCAAAGCAGAAAGTCAAACACTGTTTGACTTTCGTGCTTAAAAACGCATAAAAGATGAAAGAACACTTACAAAGGGTCCAAGCAATGGAGATTTGAACTCAAATTACTCAGGTATGAAGCTTGAGAGCTTCAACTTAGAGCAAAATGAGAACAAATGTGTGAATGAAGGTGATGAAGATGGTGGATATTTATAGAAAGTGAAGAACTGTTAGGATCGTTCCTCGATAATTGAGCTTCGATCTGGACCTTACACATAAGGCACATGGTTTTGGAATACTAGGGGTGCCCAAAACCATCACACGGTATTGAGAAAAGTTACACAAAAGACCCCTAAGTTCAACCTGGTTGTCAAAATGAAGTTTATGCGCAGATGAGGCCGTGGTGTCGTGCCACAGCAAAACCATATAGTGGTGGCGCAGCACCACCACCTACCAGCGACCAGAAACTTTGCTAAATTGTCAGGTTTGGTCCCTGCAACACTTTTGAGCCATTTTCAATGCGTTTAAACCCCATTAACCCCATTTCAAGGCTCTAAAATGAAGTTAAAGTATAGGGAACATGAAATATGCTCAAAAATATCTCGGATGTCGGGTTGTTTGGTCGTACGGTTGCGTTGTTCGGTTAATTACGACGAAACACGAACGGACAAGAAAAACGATCCAAATTACGCGACAAATGGAATTTTATAATGCCAATCACTAAAATAAAATATTTTAATGATTAAATAAATTTTTGGATGTCCGGATATATCCAGAACGTAAGATATGCGCGTAAATGCAAACTTGTGCACTTTTTGACGCTTTTAGTCCCTGTTTGACCAAAAAGTTTATTTTTGCACACCAAACACCTCAAAGCCTATTTTTAAGCTATGTAAAGGATATTTAGGGCATGTTTAACTTATGTTCAAGTTCCAGAATGTTCGATACCATACAAATCAGCAGACTTTTGCAGTTTGACGCAAATAGTCCCTCCGATCGAATAAACTTGATTTCGACACACCAACTACCCTCCAAAACTTATTTCTAAGTTATGTAAAGGTTATTTAAGGTATGTTAAGCCTATGTCACTATTCCAGAGTGTTTTTCGCGTTAAACTGATTACGTTTACGCATCAGTTTGCGTATAACTTTCCAGAAAGTGATTTAGAGCTCGAAATCGAACAAGAATTGATATGTGCAAATGATACACATATTTATACAAATCCCAAGTATGAAACACAATATTTCATTGATTTGGTATTTGTTTGATGGTCGTGGAGGCACAGATGTCACATCCATGGTCTACGACCCATAGAACCGTTTGTGGACTCCGGCATTTTTGCAATGCGCCATATGGAACGGTTTGTGAGTTCCAGGAGAAACTTCTTCTACGGATTCAGTGTGCACGGGGCGCGGAAGAAAGTCCAGTGCAACTACTTACAGAAAAGGTATGCGGCCGCGATACTCCTGTCCCCGGTGAACAAATATGGCGACGAGATTCGACGTCGGTTGGCTTTTGTGTAGACAATGATTTGGCGTGATAGACAGATTCCTCTTTTTGGTTGGGCGTCTTTGGGTTGGGTGTTTTTTGGGGTGGTTTTGCAAAGGTTAAACAATTACTTTTGTCAGGATGTTGATATTTATGTTGGCATGTGGGTCAGGTGGACAAACACAATTTGCTTACGTAAAATTACGTCTTTGCTTTTAACGTTTTTTGCATATTCTTTCTGGCATTTTTACGATATACATATGCTTTTATTCACAAAAACGTTTTATGTAAAATTCTAAGTTTTTACATATTGCGTAAAATTTTAAAGTCTACCTTAATATTTTACGTGAAACGCTTTACGTTTTATAGGCTACGTAATTTTTTACGTAAAATGTTTACAGGTGTCACACCCCAACCGATGGCGGAATCATCGGGGCGTGGCACTGAGCGAAACAGATTGTCCAGAAGTTTCCACAACAATTATCAGAACTATTTAATTTAAATAATACGTCCCATACCGTATCTCAAACAGTCAAATAATTATTACAGACCAACATCAAGACAAATATTCTGTTCCGACAACTCAGATTTAAATAAGTAGAAATTGTTTATCTGCTTCTAGAGACCCCTGATTCGTTATCTACAGACAACTATTTGTTGGGCTCTAAAGCTTTATTCTAGCTTCAATTTCCTACCACATATGCATCCTAAGCACCTGTCACATACGTTAAAATAAAAGTCAATACATATAATGTAAAGGTGAGCATACAAGTTTGATAATAGCATATAGAGTTCGAATTCGTTTACGCATAACCAGCACGTACACATAGTGAAATGAAGCACGTTAGTTATCGACATAGATCCATCGATACCAATGACTGCGGGTTGACTGCCCGAGGCAGTTCGCAATACATGATTACCACCGTAATCCATGCAAGTAAAAGATCCTTAACAACCCCGTGTGACCGGGTGCTGAGTCCAAACTATAGTACTATCGTTGCTAAGGCAGGTAGACAGCATTCAATGTGTAAACATAACAAACAAGCATTCATGAGCCACGTATATCATGCATTAACGGTTAGCGTTCAAATAGTTTGAGTAGTGTGATAATTGTAGTTTGAAAATTCGTAACGTATGTAACACCCAAAAGTGCTTAAAGCAAAAAGGGATCGAGTATACTCACAGCGATTATGGATTGAAGGGAGCACTTAGCGAGTACGGTTAGCCTGAATAGATTCGGTAGTATAACGATAAGCGATTCGTAAAACGTCACAAGTATGAAAGGGTCGAATAGGGGTTCGATCGAATGGTAATTCGATCGAATGGCAATTCGTGCGGGTAACAATCCGTTCGGGTGGTCATTCGATCGGATGGTAATTCGATCAAGTGACGATTCGAGTGGATTGTTTCTTCCTATGAGAAGGATGTGTTTGTGTATGATGGTTTGACCTTTTGAAGTTTTCGTTGTAGCATTTTGAAACAATGAAGTATCTCTATCTTTCCAGCTGGTCGATCGGATGACTAGTCGTGCGAATGGCAATTCGTTTGAATGGTCATCCGTTCGGACGGCGACTTCATGATGAGGTTACTTATTGAAAACAAGTTCACTACATAAGTGTCATTCGATCGGATGGCAATTCGATCGAATGGTAATTCGTGCTATTAAACATGTTGAAAATTGTTAAGTCTTTTAAAGTCTTAGTATCTCATGATCCGAAGAGTAATCCTTTCAAAGGTCGTTCGATCGGATTGCAATTCGTTCAATACTCAAACTTTTAATTAAGATTGTTTAAAGGTGGGACCCAAGTGTAATTCGTTCGGGTGGCAATTCGTTCGGGTAGCCCATTTGTTCGAATGGTAATTCGTTCGGTTGGCAATCCGCTCTGATTGTCCTGTTCGTTCTACACTTGGTCGTATTGAAGGTTTGTCGTTATGTCGAGTCACTTTGACAACGTGTTAGCCAACAGAACCCTTCGTTCGACCCAGTTGACCCACCTGGCCAGGAATCACCCTAGTCCGGCCGGTTACCGGCTCGAAACGGTTGCTCTTGACTAACCCGGAATCGGTAGTCTCGTGAGTAGAATCTAGATCTGAGCCAGTACAACACTAAAGGCGAGTAGGAGACTAGATCAGAACCTGATTCCACCGGTTTTGAGTGTTTTAAGTGTAAAAGAGTCGAAAGAAGGTTAAAACCATCTTTCAATCCTTTTTCACCACACCTGTGTCGAGATCTTTACAAGATCTTTGTGGAAATCGGTTAGATCTAAGTTGTTCTTAGTGGGTTGAGGTCAAAACATGAAGTTCTTGAGGAACACATGATGACGTCACCTTAGAACACCCGAAATCTAGTGATTTCACGGTTAAAAATTAGGTTTTAAAAGATAGAAAGGTGTAGGAGTGCGTGTAGATCAAGAAAGTACAAGATTTAGGACGAGATCTTACCGGAATCGGAAGAAATCTGAGAAAAGGTTGAGTTGAGCATGCTGGTCGAACAAGAGTTTCCAAAAGTGGAAAAGATGACAATGACAGGGGTATTTATAGGATGTCAAAAGAGTAAAGGGCTGTTCGTTTGAATGGCACATCGCCTGGGGTGACCGTTCAGTCGAATGGCGATTCGATCGGATGGCACCTGTCATGCTTACCAAGTGGCTATCCGGTCGAAGGGCCATTCGATCGGATGGCACTTGGTTAGGGTGTTTGGCGTGCTGATCTTTGCTGATTCGATTTCAATTGCGATCGATGCGATACGGTAGATTCTCCTAGTCAATTTACTCTCAGTCCTAAACACTCATATCTCGCATAATCTATTTTCCAACCATACTAGAGTTCGTTTTACGATTCAAATTCGATTGCATTTCGAGTTAGATTTCGAGTTTCGATTGAGTTCGCTTGCTTATCACAACATAACCTAAATAAACATGCACAGGTAACACGTAAGGCACACACACACGTATAATAACAAGTAAAATTCATAGCTCGAGTTGCGGTTAGAAGTCGATTCGATTAGCATAGCTTGATTATTGATTAGTTAACTTTATCGCATTGTTACTTCCTATGATTCACAGTCGTAAGTCGTTTGATTAACGATTAACACACATCAATTATTGTCATTAACAACACTTACTCCACATAATACAAATAAAATAAAGAAACTTCTACGAGTCAAGTTGCGCGAAATCGGTCTTTGACTTTGACCTTGGCTTTGACTTTCACTTATGAAAACACGGGGTGTTACAGCCTCCCCTTGTTTAGGGAATTTCGTCCCGAAATTAGGCTGGAAGTTGTACATCACCGTGAATCACGTTTGAGAACTTTTCGTTTGGACCAATTTTGACTTTGAAACGATCGATTGTGACACGGAATCCGTGATCGTGCGTGACCAAACACACTAGAACGTACTATAATCAGAAATTTTATAGATTGATATGAGATCGTACAAAGCACTAGAATCACAATACTACTTTCTCTCTCTAGCTCCTCTCTTGAAACAACTGTGGGTACTTAGCCTTCATGTCGCTTTCGAGTTCCCAAGTGAACTCCGCGCCTCGTTTGCCTTCCCATCGGACTTTCACAATAGGAATGCGTGAGCGTCTGAGCTGCTTAGTTTGGTGATCCATGATTTCGACAGGCTTTTCCACGAAGAGTAATGTTTCGTTCACTTGTAGATCGTCTAGAGAGACATGTAAATCGTGGTTGGCGAGACATATTCGGAGGTTTGACACGTGGAAAGTCGGGTGGACGTTACTAAGTTCCTCCGGTAATTCGAGTCTGTAGGCGACTTTTCCGATCCTTTCCAGAATCTTAAAAGGTCCAACATATCGAGGCGCGAGTTTCCCTTTCTTGCCGAATCGGACCACACCCTTCCAAGGGGATACCTTTAGGAGTACGTGGTCACCAATGCCAAATTCACGGGGCTTGCGCTTTTTATCGGCGTAAACTTTCTGTCGATCCCGTGCTTTCACCAGGTTGTCTCGGATTTGGAAAATTTTGTATGTCGTTTCTTGCAATAGCTCAGGACCGGTTAGTTGCGAATGACCGATCTCGTGCCACACAATAGGCGATCGACATCTTCTTCTGTACAATGCCTCGAATGGTGCCATTTGGATACTAGAATGGTAGCTGTTATTATACGAGAATTCGACCAATGGCAGGTATTTATCCCAATTACCACCGAAGTCTAAGACACACGAACGGAGCATGTCCTCAAGAGTACGAATCGTTCTTTTAGTCTGACCGTCAGTTTGAGGGTGGAAAGCGGTACTTAGATTAAGCGTTGTACCGAGTGCCGTTTGAAACGTTTCCCATAGTCGCGAGGTAAACTGAGCATCACGATCAGAAATGATGTCACGAGGCGTTCCATGATTACAAATGATCTCGTCGGTGTAGATTCGGGCTAATCGTTCTACCTTGTAGTCTTCTCGTATTGGTAGAAAGTGAGCCGATTTAGTCAAACGGTCGACCACAACCCATATGCTGTCGTGACCTGATGACGTGTGCGGTAGCTTGGTTATGAAATCCATGGCTATACTCTCCCACTTCCACATGGGAATTGGTGGTTGTTCGAGTAAGCCAGAGGGTCTTTGATGTTCAGCCTTGACTCTAGCACAAGTTAGGCATTTTCCGACGTAGAGAGCGATATCCCTTTTCATACCCGGCCACCAGTACCTATAACGAAGATCCTGGTACATTTTGTCAGCACCGGGGTGAATAGAATACCGGGATTTGTGGGCTTCGTCCATCAGAATCTGTCGCAGGTTGGTTCGCTTGGGAATCCAAATTCGGTCCAAAAAGTGGAATATCCCATTTGATTTGCTCACAAGCTGGGCTCCATCGTGGTAGATCCTTTCTTTCTTCAGGGTGCGTTCGTTAAAACATGCATGTTGAGCGTCGCGGATGAGGGTTTCGAGATCGTGTTGGGCTTGAACATTACGGGTGCTAAGCAGGTAACTCCGTCTGCTGAGTGCGTCGGCAACGACATTTGCCTTGCCTGGGTGATAACGGATCTCACAGTCGTAATCGTTAAGAAGTTCTACCCATCGGCGTTGACGCATATTAAGTTCCTTCTGATTAAAGATAAGTTGCAGGCTCCTATGATCGGTGAAGATCGTACACTTGGTACCGTACAGGTAGTGTCGCCAAATCTTTAACGCAAAAACAACTGCGCCAAGCTCGAGATCATGGGTTGTATAGTTCTTCTCATGGATTTTGAGCTGATGAGAAGCGTAAGCTATGACCTGGTCCCGTTGCATGAGAACACAACCAAGACCAAGGTTGGAAGCATCACAGTAGACAATGAAATCATCGTTTCTGTCTGGCAATGTGAGAACAGGAGCGTTGCAAAGCATGTACTTGAGATTTTGGAAGGCTGTCTCTTGTTTGGTTCCCCAGACAAAAGGCTGGTCCTTATGCGTAAGAGAGGTAAGCGGTACAGCAATCTTCGAGAATCCTTCGATAAATCGTCGATAATAGCCCGCCATTCCGAGGAAAGAGCGGACTTTAGATGGATTCTTAGGTGTAATCCAGCTTTTGACAGCTTCAATCTTCGCAGGGTCGACGTGAATGCCTTGACTATTGACAACGTGACCCAGAAACTGAACTTCCTCTAACCAAAATTCTCACTTTGAGAACTTGGCATAGAGTTGGTTCCCCTGGAGTAACTCAAGAACCAAACGTAGATGTTGCGCGTGTTCGGCTTTCGATTTGGAATAGATCAAGACATCGTCGATGAATACGATGACGAAACGGTCGAGATATGGTTTACACACGCGATTCATCAGATCCATGAAAACTGCTGGTGCGTTGGTTAAGCCAAAAGGCATGACAACAAATTCGTAGTGACCGTAACGAGTACGAAATGCGGTTTTGGGTATATCCCCCTCTTGAATACGTAGCTGGTGATATCCTGAACGCAGGTCGATCTTTGAGAAACACGCAGCGCCTTGCAGTTGATCAAACAAATCGTCAATGCGAGGTCGAGGATAGCGGTTCTTGATAGTTAACTTATTCAATTCCCGATAGTCGATGCACATCCTGAACGACCCGTCTTTCTTTTTGACGAAGAGGACTGGCGCGCCCCAAGGAGAGGTGCTCGGGCGAATGAAGCCTTTCTCAAGTAAATCCTGGAGTTGGGTTGAGAGTTCGCGCATTTCGGATGGTGTAAGACGATATGGTGCTTTGGCAATAGGGTTGGCTCCAGGAATGAGGTCGATACGAAAGTCGATATCACGACTTGGCGGTAATCTGGGTAGATCCTCTGGAAAAACATTAGGAAATTCTCGAACCACAGGAACGTCCTTCACTTCATTCTTCTCTTTCTTTTCCTTCTCCGCTGCTACAACGTTAGCTAAGAAAGCTCTGTATTCCTTGCGGAGATACTTACTAGCTTGGATACAGGACATAAGTTTGAGACCCTTCGAAGTAGTATCACCATATACACACAATGAGTCACCATTCGCGAGCGAAAATCGAATCATCTTGTCGAAGCATACAACTTCAACATGGTTTTTTCGAAGAAAGTCCATGCCTATTATGACGTCGAAACTTCCGAGTTGCATCGGAATAAGGTCAATTGGGAAGATGTGATTATTGAGCTCAAGAGTACAATCACGGATAACGGAGTTGACAGCGACGGTTCTTCCGGTAGCGACTTCAACATCGAATGCCGAGGAGAGTTGGGAACGTTTACGACTAAGGAGTTTCTCAAATTCGAGCGACACAAAGCAGTTATCGGCTCCAGTATCAAACAAACATGAAGCATAAATACCATTCACAAGGAAAGTACCATTGACCACGTTGTTGTCGGCCTGGGCTTGACGCACGTTGAGGTTGAAAGTTCTGGCACGTGCGGCCTGTTGTTGGTGCTGTTGCTGTTGCTGCGGCTGCTGCTGTTGTTGTTGCTGTTGTTGTTGCTGCGGCTGCTGCTGTTGGGGTTCTTGTTTCACTACCCTGTTTGGGCACACGTTGGCGAAATGGTTCGGGTCGCCACACGCGAAGCAGGCTCTGGCTTTGACTGCGGGTGCCAGAAGAGCTTGTTGACCCTGTGGGGCAGTGAGTAGAGCTTGATTGGCAGGAGCTTGACGAATACAGCAGTTGGCAGTAAAGTGGCCGTATACGTTGCAATGAGCACAAAAGCGGCATTGAATAGCAGCCGGGTGGTGGTAGGTGCAAGTAGGGCAGAGCGGGTGTGGCCCAGTGTATGCACGCTTTGCAGGCGGTGCATTGGCCATAGGCGCCGCTACTTGACGCTGTTGGGCAGGTACGGCTTGAACTGGTGCAGCAGTGATCGCACAGTTCTTGTTGCTGGAGCTGTTCTTTCTCTTGTTCTTCCTCTTGTTGCCTGATGAGGTAGGTTCAGCAGTTGGTGCGGTAGCGGTAGCTTGCTGCAGATGCTTTGAAGTCTTATCCCAGACACCAGCCTTAACCCGTTTGTCATTGATTTCAGCGGCCAACAGATAGGTTTCCTTGATCATCGTAGTCTTAGCCGCTTGCACGAAATCAGCGACGCAGTCGGGCAGGGCCCGGATGTACTTCTTGATCGTCATGTCGGGAGTCTTGACTTGGTCAGGACAGATAATGCTGAGCTGTTTAAAACGAGCAGTGAGACCAGCATTGTCCCCATCCTTTTGCTGTATGTGCCAAAATTCATCTTCCAGCTTTTGACGTTCATGAGGAGGGCAGAATTCCTCTAGCATAACTTCCTTGAGCTCGTCCCACGACAGACCGTAGGCTGCATCGTTCCCTCGCTTGTTCCTCTCGGCCGTCCACCAGTCTAATGCTCGGGACTGGAAAACGCCGGTAGCATTCAGAGTTCGAAGGTCATCAGGGCAACCACTCTGTCGCAGAGTAACCTCGATAGAGTCAAACCAGTGAAATAGTGCAGTGGGACCTCCTTCGCCAGTGAATTCCTTTGGCCCACACGACTTGAATTTCTTGAAACTGAAAGGCCTTGCGTTAGCTTTGGGAGCTTCGATTCTCGATTCCTCGGATGATTTGCTGGCATTCTCATAAACATCACTCACGGCTTTTACTACACTTTTCGCGATGATGGAAGCAAGGCGTTTGTCCCTCTTTTCCTGACAAGAGAGTGCATGACGGGATCCAGACAACATTGTTTGCAATAGTCATCGCCACGGAACTCAACACATTGTATTTGAATCTCACCTCACACGTTTTCTATTTACTAAAGCTCAGTAACACGTACATCCACGTACACGCATAACACATAGAACACAAATCACATAAACACGTAGAGTCACATAATTCCTAAGCATGTAGAGCAAATAATCACATAACGCCTAAGCACGTAAAACACAGGAGCAAGGAAGCGCATACGCATTGAGTCACTTAGAAGCAGTCAGAAAACAGAAACCTATTATTCAAAGCTCGCGATCGTTCGAGTATAGCGATCGCGCTTAATATATCGAATAGCGTAGTATAGCATAGGTTTGTCCAAAATTCGGCGACTTGTTAGCGATTTGAGATAGAAATGCAGCGCGCGTCGTGCGTGTTGATCGAATTTGAAAGCAAAATCGAGTAAATCTTCAAAAATTTAAACATATAAATAGGTAAAAGCACATAAAATACATAAAATCGTCGAATTAGAGCGACAATTGCCGACTCCAAATATGTAAAGTTGAAAGTTAGATCGTCTGCGGCTACTAGACGTTGACTACCCAAAACGATTCAACTATTCTCAACAGACTTGTCGTCACATTTCGACTTTCGGGATCATGTTTCTGCCTCGACTCTTGGGCATTCAACACGTACTCCCTGGGTCATGCTTATGAACTCAGGTCGTTGAAGTTCGTCGAGGCTTTGGTGAGATGAGTAAAAGTTAGGAGCAAGTTGTCAAGGTTAGGGTTTCACCCCTAGCTTAGCAACTTCTTCCTTGTTTTAGCAAAAGTTGAGGAGATTATTCATCAAAGTATGGATTTCACTCCTGATTTGGTATAATTCTCCTCGTTTGTTATTGAAATTAATGAGGAAATCATTGATAAATCGATAAAATCGGCATTGACCAAGCAATTTAGTCGAGAGTTTGCGGTTTTCACACCTAATCCCAACGAAATCGCTTGACCCTATTCGAAAATTTGAGTGCAGTGATAGCGAGAAATAGTTGGGTACAGCACCTAAGTTCGGTCTGTTGGTTCTTAACTATAGTCTAGGTCTCTAAGACATCGACCCGGACTAGGTCGAGACTTGCCTAATTCCCTATAGTTATGGCTCTGATACCAATCTGTCACACCCCAACCGATGGCGGAATCATCGGGGCGTGGCACTGAGCGAAACAGATTGTCCAGAAGTTTCCACAACAATTATCAGAACTATTTAATTTAAATAATACGTCCCATACCGTATCTCAAACAGTCAAATAATTATTACAGACCAACATCAAGACAAATATTCTGTTCCGACAACTCAGATTTAAATAAGTAGCAATTGTTTATCTGCTTTTAGAGACCCCGGCTTCGTTATCTACAGACAACTATTTGTTGGGCTCTAAAGCTTTATTCTAGCTTCAATTTCCTACCACATATGCATCCTAAGCACCTGTCACATACGTTAAAATAAAAGTCAATACATATAATGTAAAGGTGAGCATACAAGTTTGATAATAGCATATAGAGTTAGAATTCGTTTACGCATAACCAGCACGTACACATAGTGAAATGAAGCACGTTAGTTATCGACATAGATCCATCGATACCAATGACTGCGGGTTGACTGCCCGAGGCAGTTCGCAATACATGATTACCACCGTAATCCATGCAAGTAAAAGATCCTTAACAACCCCCGTGTGACCGGGTGCTGAGTCCAAACTATAGTACTATCGTTGCTAAGGCAGGTAGACAGCATTCCATGTGTAAACATAACAAACAAGCATTCATGAGCCACGTATATCATGCATTAACGGTTAGCGTTCAAATAGTTTGAGTAGTGTGATAATTGTAGTTTGAATATTCGTAAGGTATGTAACACCCAAAAGTGCTTAAAGCAAAAAGGGATCGAGTATACTCACAGCGATTATGGATTGAAGGGAGCGCTTAGCGAGTACGGTTAGCCTGAATAGATTCGGTAGTATAACGATAAGCGATTCGTAAAACGTCACAGGTATGAAAGGGTTGAATAGGGGTTCGATCGAATGGTAATTTGATCGAATGGCAATTCGTGCGGGTAACAATCCGTTCGGGTGGTCATTCGATCGGATGGTAATTCGATCGAGTGACGATTCGAGTGGATTGTTTCTTCCTATGAGAAGGATGTGTTTGTGTATGATGGTTTGACCTTTTGAAGTTTTCGTTGTAGCATTTTGAAACAATGAAGTATCTCTATCTTTCCAGCCGGTCGATCGGATGACTAGTCGTGCGAATGGCAATTCGTTTGAATGGTCATCCGTTCGGACGGCGACTTCATGATGAGGTTACTTATTGAAAACAAGTTCACTACATAAGTGTCATTCGATCGGATGGCAATTCGATCGAATGGCAATTCGTGCTATTAAACATGTTGAAAATTGTTAAGTCTTTTAAAGTCTTAGTATCTCATGATCCGAAGAGTAATCCTTTCAAAGGTCGTTCGATCGGATTGCAATTCGTTCAATACTCAAACTTTTAATTAAGATTGTTTAAAGGTGGGACCCAAGTGTAATTCGTTCGGGTGGCAATTCGTTCGGGTAGCCCATCCGTTCGAATGGTAATTCGTTCGGTTGGCAATCCGCTCTGATTGTCCTGTTCGTTCTACACTTGGTCGTCTTGAAGGTTTGTCGTTATGTCGAGTCACTTTGACAACGTGTTAGCCAACAGAACCCTTCGTTCGACCCAGTTGACCCACCTGGCCAGGAATCACCCTAGTCCGGCCGGTTACCGGCTCGAGACGGTTGTTCTTAACTAACCCGGAATCGGTAGTCTAGTGAGTAGAATCTAGATCTGAGCCAGTACAACACTAAAGGTGAGTAGGAGACTAGATCAGAACCTGATTCCACCGGTTTTGAGTGTTTTAAGTGTAAAAGAGTCGAAAGAAGGTTAAAACCATCTTTCAATCCTTTTTCACCACACTTGTGTCGAGATCTTTACAAGATCTTTGTGGAAATCGGTTAGATCTAAGTTGTTCTTAGTGGGTTGAGGTCAAAACATGAAGTTCTTGAGGAACACATGATGACGTCACCTTAGAACACTCGAAATCTAGTGATTTCACGGTTAAAAATTAGGTTTTAAAAGATAGAAAGGTGTAGGAGTGCGTGTAGATCAAGAAAGTACAAGATTTAGGACGAGATCTTACCGGAATCGGAAGAAATCTGAGAAAAGGTTGAGTTGAACGTGCTGGTCGAACAAGAGTTTCCAAAAGTGGAAAAGATGACAATGACAAGGGTATTTATAGGATGTCAAAAGAGGAAAGGGCTGTTCGTTCGAATGGCACATCGCCTGGGGTGACCGTTCGGTCGAATGGCGATTCGATCGGATGGCACCTGTTATGCTTACCAAGTGGCTATCCGGTCGAATGGCCATTCGATCGGATGGCACTTGGTTAGGGTGTTTGGCGTGCTGATCTTTGCTGATTCGATTTCAATTGCGATCGATGCGATACGGTAGATTCTCCTAGTCAATTTACTCTCAGTCCTATACACTCATATCTCGCATAATCTATTTTCCAACCTTACTAGAGTTCGTTTTACGATTCGAATTCGGTTGCATTTCGAGTTAGATTTCGAGTTTCGATTGAGTTCGCTTGCTTATCACAACATAACCTAAATAAACATGCACAGGTAACACGTAAGGCACACACACACGTATAATAACAAGTAAAATTCATAGCTCGAGTTGCGGTTAGAAGTCGATTCGATTAGCATAGCTTGATTATTGATTAGTTAACTTTATCGCATTGTTACTTCCTATGATTCACATTCGTAAGTCGTTTGATTAACGATTAACACACATCGATTATTGTCATTAACAACACTTACTCCACATAATACAAATAAAATAAAGAACCTTCTACGAGTCAAGTTGCGCGAAAACGGTCATTGACTTTGACCTTGACTTTGACTTTCACTTATGAAAACACGGGGTGTTACAACAGGCTAGGTGAATTTTGTTTTAAAATTTTTACAGTTTACGTAAAACGTCTTACGCAAAAACGTTTTTGGGGTTTACGTAAATTTATGTTTAACAAACTAAGTAACTGTTTGGTTTTACGTTTTACCATTTATGTTTTACATGGTTTTATGCAACACTTTTAGTTTTTTTCGTCAAACTTTTAACTTTTTAAACAATTTACGTCTTGCGTTTAAATTTTTTACGTCTTACGTTTAAATAATTTACGTCTCACTTTTAAAATTTTTTTTACGTTTTACGTTATAAAAATTATGAATTTTACGTTTTACATTAAAAAAATTTACGTCTAATGTTAAAAAAAATTCAACATAAAAAAAGATTACGTTTAAAAAAAATTACGTCTTATGTTAAAATATTTACGGGTTACATTTAAAAAATTTACGTTTTTACGTTTTAAATTTTATAAATTTTACGTTTTACATTAAAAATTTTCCGTCTTAAGTTTAAAAATTTTCAACATAAAAAAGTTTACAGCCCACGTTTAAAAAATTTTCATCCTACGTTAAAAAAATTTACGTGTTACATTTAAAAAATTACGTTTTACGTTTAAAAAATTAAGTTTTACGTTTAAAAAAGTCTACGTCTTACGTTTAAAAAAGTTTACGTCTTATGTTTAGAAAATTTACGTCGTACGATTAAAAATTTTACGTATTACGTTTTAAAAGTTTACGTTTTACGAGATTAAAAGATTGATTTTTACGTTTTAAAAATTTACGTTTTACATTTAAAAATTTACGTTTTTACGTTAAAAAATGTGCTTGGTTCAAAGGTTTAACGTTTTCCAATTGACATAAAAATTACGTTTTTACGCAAAAAGTTTAATGTTTTTACGTTTACGTTTAAATGATTTACGTTTTTCGGTCTGCGTAATCTTTTACGTTTTACGATTTATTTTTTGTACGTTTCATGTGAAATTTTTTACGTAATAGATTAATTTTTTATGTTTTTACGTTTAATTTTTGTGTTTTACGGAAAAAAATTACGTTTTACGTTTCACGTTTTTACATAAATGTTCAAAATTGTTCAAGAGATGCTGTACGTTTTACGTCCAAAGTTCAACGTTCTACGTCTACATGAAATGCTTTACGTAAAATTTCTTACGTTTTGCGTCTACAATCTGCGTAAAGTTTTTCGATTTACGTAAAATTTCTTACGTTTTACATACAACTTTTTATGTTTTATGTTTTTACCAGAAAATGTTTAGCGTTTAACAAATTTACGTAAGCTGTAGATTATTACATAAAAAGGTTTAACGTTCTACATTTTACATTCAAATCTTTTACTCTTTACGGTCTACCTAATCTTTTACGTACTTTTTACGTTTTATGTTTTTACCAGAAAATGTTTAACGTTAAACAAATTTACGTAAGCTGTAGATTATTACATAAAAAGGTTTAACGTTCTACATTTTACATTCAAATCTTTTACTCTTTACGGTCTACCTAATCTTTTACGTTTTACGTTCTTTTTTTTTTCGTTTTACATTTGACAGTTTACGCGATATTTTCATTCATAAAACCAAACATTATAACATAGACAACGCGTTACATTTTTATTCATAGAACGAAACGGTAGAAAAGATATATGTTCCATTTTTATGCATAAAACGAAACATTACAAACAGACGACGCGTACAACGAACATTAATAAAAACATCACTGAAAATGGAACACACGACGCACAAACATACGATGCTTCAAAACCATTCACCATGGCTAATCCAAGTATGAAGAAACACTAGATAAATGGTCGGAACCGAAATATCTAGGGGGGTTGAATCCGCATAAAAGGGTTAGCTCTCTCTCGGCTGATTCAGTTGCAGCAGAACTTCTTCTCCGGTGATTCTGCAAAAAAGAACACCGTTAGCCTCGCCAAGGGGAGAAGAGGGTTCTCTCCTTGACCCGACTCCGATGTGAGAATAAGTATTGGTAATGGAGAAGAGAAAGTATTTGAGAAGTGAGTGTAGTCTGCCTTCATACCTGAATAGTTCTCGTATTTATAACCGGGAGTTTGGGAGGGAAAACCTGTTATTGAAAAGATGACGGAAGATGCTAACACCGTAGCGGTTATATTTTCTTCCGTTAAGTTCTTTGATCCAACGTCAAGTTATCTCGATCCGATGTGAATGCACACGGATCGTGGTTTGATCTATGGCTGGGGAATTGCCACGTGGATAGTGATTAAGTGGAGATTATTCTCCAATTGCATGCTTTCGTTGTGATTCCAGGGGTGCCTGTGGTAGTGACACGTGTCCAGACGGTAACCGTCTGGGTGGTGCATGATTGTATTTCTTTCTAGAAGATTACTGCTGTAATCTGGTGTGACACCTTGCTGTGTGGACACAGACGAATAAATCCCAAGTCTGGGTAAAATGATATCCAAGTCTGGATATTTGGACGGAAGTATTGATCTCAGGATTTTAATCCTTTGTTAATGGGGGAAGGCGCAAGGATTTATGTTTTCCTTTGGGCGCGCGGCTATAAATTACTGATTACTTCCTTCCTTTTGTAAGACCAATGCGCGGCCGCGCAGGGTTAAAAGGTTGAAAGGCCAGTTTGTGGTATGGTCTCAAATCCTTTTTATGAGGTTTTTGGGACCTTACCCCTTCAAGTCCCCCCAGTCTAGTGTTGTACTTATGCAAATAAGTGGAGCACTGGACTTATGAGAGGGAAATGTTTTTGGGCGCGGAAAAATAAGAAATCTTCTATGAGAAGATTGAATTTTTTGATTTTGTAAAGATTTTTTATGGAAAATCTTTGACTTTCAACGAGACTGGTGCAGTAAATTGATTTGACAACCTGTCATTGTCAGTTGTTTTTTACTGACCGTGTCTTACACGCGCGCGTGTAAACGCGTGTGTGTTCTGACATTTCCTTTTTCTGCTGCTTGGGGAACTGTGATACCCGGAACAGTCGCTGTGACGGTTACCGATGCTATTTATTGCGATAAGTATATATAATGTTTGGGTAACCTTCTCTGTTTAATCATTGTTTTGTTGAAGAGCTTTTCATTCCTTTTTTTCTAAGAAGAAAAAATTCCATCATTCATCCTCTTATGTCAATCGGAGAACATCAAGAAGATCTTGTTGAAGAGATGTCGACTGAACTTCCACCGTTGAAGTGGCCTAGAGCCTCCTTTGATGGTTTGATCCGGAATCTCAAATTCCCGGAAAACTGGGGAGCTCTATTTCCTGAAGAGGGGCAGACAGCGGCGGATGCTCCGGCTGGGTATATTACCCTCTTTTGGGATTTTTTCTGTGATGGTAACTTTCGTTTGCCTGTCACCGGATTTTTCCTTGAAATTCTTGGGTTTTACAATCTGCATATCTCCCAACTCCACCCTATTGGTATGGTTAGGGTTCGACATTTCGAATTCGTATGTCGGACGATGCATGTGGAGCCAACCATTCCCCGTTTTAGGGTTTTTTATCAGATGCATTGTACCCAAGGATTTTATTCATTCGTTCAGAGGGCTTCTGCAAAGAAGATTTTACATCAACCCCCAAAATCTTTTCATTATTGGAAGCAAAAATTCTTTTTTATCAAAGCTGGAGTAATTCCTGTGAGGATGGTTCTTAGGGGGAAAGAAGATATTCCGATCGAAACCCTTCAGACTCCGGTTGATGAAAACTGGTATCAGGATTTGAAGGATGTGCCCAATATTGCGTTGCCGGAGAAAGCTCTTGTCGGAGCCGGCATGAGTTTAAATTGGAAGATGGAGCGTGATGACAAACCCGTATACACGGAGGATGGTCATAGTAAGTTTGGGGCTTTTTCTTTTTCCCACTTTTTTTTTTGACCTGGTCTCTCTTCAAATGTAGTTGTTTCTCTGTATGTTGTTGCCTTCAAGAGGGAAGGCGGAAGAATGGGTACTATCAAGAAGAAGCCTGAAGAGGAGCTCTGGTATCATCGTATCGTGAGAAATTTTGTTCTTCCGCGGGATGCGGACCTATCTGTTCAACCAGCTGCTGGTGCTGGTGAGTTTATATCTGTTTTTCCTTTCCTTTTTGCTTTGAGTAATTTTTTGCCTTGCGCTTTTGTAGGTGAATTGTTGAATTTAGGCGTAGGCCCTGAAAAGAAAAAAACGCGCAACTACTTCCACTTCCGCGCCGAAGAGAAGTGAGACTTTTAAAACTCAACCTTTGAAGGTGAGAAATGTTGGAGAGAAGAAAGGTACGCGCCGTTCTTCTGTCTCCAGGTGTGATTATGTGGTGGTTTCTGATTCTTTGGAGGGTCTTACTCCTGTAGTGACTATGCGGGAACCGAAGCCTGAACCAAAGGATTCTGCTGATATTCCCCCATCCAACCCTAACGAGCCTATTGACCTGGACTCTAGTCCTGAACACTTGGTGCATCGGAAGGCTGGTAAACGGAAACAAACTGATCCTGACGCGGAGGGTCAACCTCCTAAAAAGGTGCAAAGGAAGAAAATTACCAGAAAGGGAAATCTTGATGCATTTGTCTCGGACTCTGTCCCTGGTAAGTATTGTTCTTCCTTGTTTTCTTTAATCGAATGGAATTCTTACAGACTTTTATTTGTCCAGAAGTTCCTGTTTCCCCTGTTCCTATAGAAGTACCATCTGTGGTTAATAAAGAACTTCCCCCTACTCCTCCGCGCGCTGCTGTTGCAGACCCGTTAGAGCCTTCAGAGATTGCTGGGGAAGTTGTTGAGAAAACAGTTGAGGCTGAGAAGCCTGTTGGTGTTGATGCGGAAGCTGAAAAGATTGTTGAACCGGGTGTGGTAGATGATGCTGATAATCCACCGACCCCGGAAACTGTTGTTCAAGATTTGGGAAAAAAGGAAACTGCTGAAAAAGTTCTATCTTCTCCCCCTAGACCTTCTGAAGTTATACCTGGGCATACTGAGAAGGTCACAACTGAGGAGACAAGTTCATCTGCTGGTGTTGATAAACAGTCTCCAATTCGTCCCGAAGAAACTCTGGGAGAATATTATTACCGGACTTATACGGAGAAAGATGCTTCTGATCCTCATGTCCCTGTTTGGAATGTGAAAAAAGGTGATACCTTCTCGGATTGGCGTGTATGCCAAGATTGGTTGCAGGGGATACTTCCGCCTGGCGAGATTAAATTTCAGGAAAATCAGCCTTATGAACAGACCTATCAGTCTTATCTTGCAGAAACTGCTTCTCATGTTTCTACTACTCACCGTATAGTGCGTGAGTGGTATAGCATGCATAAAGAGCGGGCATCTTTTGTAGCATCGCAAAAGAAGTTTGCTAAAGATGAAAAACATGTGGCTCAGTTGAAGGCTAAATTAGAGACTGAACAAGCCAAGTTTGAAGCTGAGCGCAAGACTGAGGAATGGTCTGTTGCTGGTTGGAAAAGAAAAGCTGAAGCTGAAGCTGCGCTTCTATCTGAGGAACGCAAAAATTGGAGGAGAATTTGCGAGAAGGATAATGCTGAGAACGCAAACCTTCGCAATATTATAAATAACTTCAAGGCTGAAGTTGAAAATCTGAAGAATCAAGATGCGGAGGTAGAAAAATTGAAGAAGGAGAAAGCTGATGTAGAAGCTGCGCTGGTGGAAGCGCGTTCTCATAGGGAGCGTAGTGAGCAACGGGAGGTACGAGCTTTAGCCACTCTTACCCTTAGAGATAGAGAGTTAGAGGAACTGACTACTTTGGTTTCTGACCAGGAACAACTAAAGAAGGATTTGGAGCTTGCGCATTCCGAGAATATTAAAACCTCCCGTCGTTTGACTGAGGTTGAAGAGAAACTGGAAAATTCCGAAACGGCGCGGGTTACAGCGGAAAGCGAGCTTGAACCTTTAAAGAATGATATGGCCTGGTTGAAGGATCGCGGGATTGCTTGTGTAAGTTCCTTTCCTCTTTTTTGTTGTGAAATCATATATGCGCTCTTTTTTTTATGCTTATTGTCGCTTGATTTCATAGGTTGCTGAATCTATGTTAAACTCTGAAGAACTGGATAAAACTGTTGCTAATTTGATGGTTGCTGCACGACGAGATGGGTACGCGCAAGGTTATGCGGAATGTTCCCAACATGTGAATAGCGCGTTGAAGGTTAACTGGGATGACAGCAAGTCTGCTACCTTTGGCGTAAATACTGCCGCCGCGCTTGCTTCCATGAAGAGAGAGTTTAATAATTTGCAACTTCCAGTTATGGAGTTGATAAATGTGGCGCTGCAATCGGATGATCACGTGGCGCAACTCAAAGAAATCTTTCCGGATGAGGGTGAAGATTTAGAGTAGGATGAAATTGTATTGAACAATTTTCTTTTTGTGGGATGTAGATCCTTGTTTTGTCAGTGCGCTGTTGCGCGAGAATTCTAAACACTGCTGTGTTTGAAGCTCTTTAGGGCGTATTTGTACGCTGAAAATAGTATGTTTCTATTTGTTTTGTTAAATGACTTTACAATATTTTGCATGAGTACAATTGCTTTTACTTGAGTAAGGCGAATGAAGTTGGTATGAAGCTTATGTGTGAGTTTTATGGTCGTTTGTGACGTGATCACTGACCGCGCATGGAGCTTGTTTTATACTACCATAATGTTTTTGCGCTTACTAAAAAGAAATTGCATGCACTTTGTAAACACAAAAATAATAGAAACTTTGTAATTTTATTCATGGATAAAGCTCAGAGGCGTTACAAAGTTTTTTTGATAATTAAATGGAACTTAACTTACTCCCTGATAGTTCCGCCGCCTTTGATAAGTCATGTCTTTTCTGCGGAAAACCTATAGAGTCCTTTAAGTTTTGGCCCGTTTGCTTGAGCTTTCTTCTCCCCGGGTAATCTGCTTAATCTCCTTGCGCATATTCTGGAGTAAATGCGTAAGTTCTCCATTTTTGAGGGCTTTCTCTATTTCCGTGCGCAGAGATTTGCAGTTGTTCGTGGTATGCCCGTTGTCTTTATGATATTCGCAGTATTGCGCCGGGTCTTGACCACGTTTACTCTTCATCAGAATCAGAGGTTTGAATTGGTAGTCCTCAGTACTCAGAACCTCCGCCGGGGTCTTTGTTAGGGGAGTCCACTGCCTCTCCCTATTTTCGTGCTTGTTCTCTCTTTGTGCAGAGAGCTTGTTGATTGTTGTGCGGGCATCTTCAGAGGAACGACTTCCTGATGACTCGCGCCATGATTTTTTGAACCTTCTTTCACCGGTTGCGCTTAAGTCTGCGGGCCTGTTGTGTGGTGGTGGTGGCCTGTTTGTAGTAAGGTTTTTCTCAGTCTGCGCATAAACCTTAGCCGCCGCCATTATCTTTTCCCAACTCTTGGGAAGGCCCTCTGTTCCAGATAATACCTTGACCATGTCGTCACATCTAACCGCGTACTTAATCTGAGCACGGATTAGCTGTTCGTTAACACCTCCAATCTCCAACACTTCTTTATTGTATCTGGTGATAAAATCCTCCAGATTCTCGTCATCGCGGCGCCAAATGTTCATGACGTCGGATGTATCACGCATGGAACGCCTTTGTTGGCTGAAGTGTGTTAAAAACTTTTTACGCAGATCTTTCCACGACTCGATCTGTCCCGTTGGCAGGTTATCAAACCAGATTCGCGCTGGCCCGGTTAATGTTTGTACAAACAAATGACACCATAGCGGAAGAGTCCAACCGCCAACCAACCCTGCGCTGGTGAATACTCTCAGATGATTATCAGGGTCAGTTAACCCATTGAATTTCCCAACGTTAGATGGTAATTTTGCCCTCTCCAATGGAGCCAGAGCTATCTCCAGTATGAACTTCGAGTTTTCCGCTGCTTCTGCAGGGCGGTAAACTAAGTCATAATTATGCTCTGCCTCAGGGTTATAAACCGCTCGAGGCCTGCATTTGTTATAGTTTGGCTGCAGTCTGTTGAATACGCTGGTGTTTGCACTCAAACGATATGTTTGATCGGATTCATCAGTGTGAGTGTCCCGTTGGGAACCCAATCTATCATGAACCGATTGTCTTCGACGAGGATGTGGTTCACCATGGTGTTGTCTCTGGTAACCGTCTGTATCATCATAAGTTGATTCTTCTCGCTGGGAAGCATGAGCTCTAGATCCCGGCCTTCGTGATTGGGTCACGGGAGCAGTTTGAGCACACAACTGTGTGTACACTGTGTTTAATGCCCCTTGGGACCGGACATACCATGATATCGGAGTTTCTCCTGGTGGTAAAATTGATTGAGCAGGGTTTGCTGGTAACATTCCTGGAGTAACAGGATCATTTGCTCGATTGGATTGAACCTCATTATCGTCTGAGGCCTCTTCTACAATCCCTTCCACTGGTAAATTGTTTCCGACGTTTGGTCGAGGGCCAGGTTGCCGGTGAGATGACGAATTTTCTGCCATGTGCAAAAAAAGAAAACGGAATGAACTGAATCGAAACGAGGTAGAAACTAGAAAAACTGAGAAAACGGTGGGCGCCAATGAAGAAACACTAGATAAATGGTCGGAACCGAAATATCTAGGGGGTTTGAATCCGCATAAAAGGGTTAGCTCTCTCTCGGCTGATTCAGTTGCAGCAGAACTTCTTCTCCGGTGATTCTGCAAAAAAGAACACCGTTAGCCTCGCCAAGGGGAGAAGAGGGTTCTCTCCTTGACCCGACTCCGGTGTGAGAATAAGTATTGGTAATGGAGAAGAGAAAGTATTTGAGAAGTGAGTGTAGTCTGCCTTCATACCTGAATAGTTCTCGTATTTATAACCGGGAGTTTGGGAGGGAAAACCTGTTATTGAAAAGATGACGGAAGATGCTAACACCGTAGCGGTTATATTTTCTTCCGTTAAGTTCTTTGATCCAACGTCAAGTTGTCTCGATCCGATGTGAATGCACACGGATCGTGGTTTGATCTATGGCTGGGGAATTGCCACGTGGATAGTGATTAAGTGGAGATTATTCTCCAATTGCATGCTTTCGTTGTGATTCCAGGGGTGCCTGTGGTAATGACACGTGTCCAGACAGTTATAACCGTCTGGGTGGTGCATGATTGTATTTCTTTCTAGAAGATTACTGCTGTAATCTGGTGTGACACCTTGCTGTGTGGACACAGACGAATAAATCCCAAGTCTGGGTAAAATGATATCCAAGTCTGGATATTTGGGCGGAAGTATTGATCTCAGGATTTTAATCCTTTGTTAATGGGGGAAGGCGCAAGGATTTATGTTTTCCTTTGGGCGCGCGACTATAAATTACTGATTACTTCCTTCCTTTTGTAAGACCAATGCGCGGCCGCGCAGGGTTAAAAGGTTGAAAGGCCAGTTTGTGGTATGGTCTCAAATCCTTTTTATGAGGTTTTTGGGACCTTACCCCTTCAAAGTCAGAGTCACAGTCCGACCCCCACGAAAACCAAGCCGCATCTGAACCAGCCGCTGCACCCTTGCAACCATCATCAGGTTCAGCAACTCCAACTGTTGCCGCCTTCGGTACCCAAACCTGAGTCATCGATCGCTTGCCCTTTGACCTTTCGCTTACACCTACAGACATTGGCGTCCTTGCAGCTGATCCATGGGAAGGACCAAAAGCACTTCGAAGATGTGTGGGGGAAGCAAATTGGGCTGGCGGGGAACGTAAGTGCCCGACACCCGGCGTAACGGGACCCGGTGAGCTGGAGTGGACAGAAGGTGACCCGAAGCGGGGGGTGGTGAACCAAAGTGTGTTTGGGGTGGGCGACAGGGGGTCGTGGAAGACACTGGGGGTTGCCTGGGATACCAAACCAAACCTGGATCTGAACTCATATCCAGTCGACGACGGCCCCATACTTGCACCCCTGAGCCGACGCCGCCACGCAGGATGGGGAGCCAGCAAGTGTCTGGGTTAGACACCAACCCCATCTGCTCACGACCCCACACTTGCACTGTTTTTTCTTTCGCAGGTTGATTGGGAGGGATTGGCGACGAACCTGGTCGGAAGGAAAAAAAACAACCGTTTTTTTAATGGAAAAAAGAATAAAATAAATGAGCCGCTAAAAACAATGTAACCTATTTTATGGTTTATTAGTTCACCTCCGGGGGGGGGGACAGGTTTGCGTGGACAGCACACTTTCCGGCCATCTGCCATCTTTCCTTTGGGTTTCGAAGAATATTAGTGGATTTGTATCACCAATTTTTGCTTTCTCATGGCATGAAAACAACAAAAGGCGGTAGGCTATATATAGGGAAAGACACAAAACAAGGAGACAAGAAGAGGTTTGCTTTTTTTCTCCAAGTGCCATAATGTATATTCCTGACTGGTGTGCAGAGATCACTTCAAATCAAAAGGTCACTATTGGTTTGTGTGGTTTAAAAACCATGTCTATTTTTTGAAAAAGACAAAGTTAGAATAGTTGTTTTGTCCAATCCACAAACAAGAATGCTTATAGTACAACACCTACCAGTTCATTTTGGTTTTATATTAGGGTATTATTTTTGGACTGGGTTTTTTTTTTCACCATATATAATTTTTTACGGCTCTGGCAAAAAAATCGCAACAAATTTTTAGTCAATTTATCAACTTTTACGTTTTATCTTGGAAATTTTACATTTAACACTTAAAAAGGATTACGTTTTACGTTAAAAAATTTAATGTTTTACATTAAAAAGTTTAACGTTTATCATTTTAAAATTTTTACGTTTTACGTGGAAAAATAGTCTACGTCTAACATAAAAAACAATTTACGTTTATGTTTTGTGTCTTACCTTTAACATGTTACGCGAAAATGTTTTTCGGTTTACGTAAATTTTCGTTTTACAGTTTTCCTAAAGATTCACGTTCCCGATCTATAGATTACGTAACTTTTTTTACGGTTCCCGTAAACAGTTCAACATTATAAAAGTTAAAAAGTTTAAGATTTACCTTAAAATGTTTAGGTTTTACGTTAAAGGGCTTTACATTTTTTCCCTTTAGTCTTACGCAAAAATGTTTTACGTTTTACTTAAATTTACGTTTTACAGTTTTAAAGGTTTTACGTTATACGGTTTACGTAAATTTACACTTTACAGTTTAAGCTTTTACGCTTTGCTGGGAAAAGTTTACGTAATGTTTTTACCTTCTTAATCAGACAAGAACATAACATTACATAAAAATATATAGAGGGGGATGGGGGGAATGACAAACCGAGAGCAGACAAACATAACATTCATTCACCAAAGGGGGGGGGGGGAGGGGTGCAAAAACATAAACTAAGTACTGTTATCCATACCACAAAAGAGGGGGGGTTACTTTATACATTTACGGTTGTACCAAAAGTTAGAGATATAAGATACCATAAAACTATTACCTTGTCCAAACACAGCCATAGTTGTCACCAAAAACACGTCAACCCAGCGTGCACCACCAGTTCATAAGATCAACCCCGATCCAAAAAATGCCACCCCCGTCACACCACCCCATTCAGACCCAGTTCTCTAAGGTTTTGCATTCTTTCGCTTCTCCGGGCAGTTGCGCGAGTCATGCCCGGTTACAAACCGGTTGCATGTCCTGCATAATCGCTGGGGCTTTTGGTGAATCTGGACAACCCTTTCCCCCGGCCCAATCATGCGTTTTTTGATGTCGCATCCCTTATTGCGTATGCCTTGAGGATTTGAGCAGGAAACGGGGGTGCTACTCTCACCTTCCACAACCACTCCAAGCATATCAGCCATAACCTGTGTTTCTGTCGCCTCAGCGTTTGTTTTTCCACCACGAGCGTCAATGATTTCTTTCGTCCAGCCCTTGATTTTGACAACAAAATCCTCCATTGCTGCCCGGTCGCCTACCACAGCCTGTAGCGTTTCAGAAAAACAATCCACTAGGTTGTTCCTGGTCAACGCCACCGGAGACATATCTACCCCCTACCTGAACTCGACACGGAAAACAGACTTTGGCAACACGTGACATCCCCAACGACTCACCACATACTTAAGCGGTATTTCGTCCACCTTTGTTTGCCGGAAGACGTAGAATATATGCATGCAAAGATATCCGATACGGCACCACAGGTTACACGAGCATGTTGTAGTGTCCTCCATTGGATCAACTTTAACCTGCACCATAACGGTAAATACGCCCAACTTAAAAAAAAGTGTTCTAAAAAAAAGCAGGAAATGACCAATACCGTGAAATCATTGACGACATCGGAATGCTTGTCCAAATGCGCAACGATATATATCTTTCTGCCATCGACTTCTTCGACACCGGTAGTGTAACAGTGTAAAAGGCCCTTCAGGATTTCTTTGCGAACCTCAACGAAGATGGTCCGGGAATACAATAACACGCAGTGCTTCTCTATCGCCAAACCCGTCTTGAACTCGTGTGCGCGATCATCCGCCTTGAAGTCCCCAACCCTCTGCCTGTATCGTTGGGATTCCAATGTGGAGTCGTAACACAAAAAAAAATTGAACAAGGGTGTTCGCCCAGGAGGAGTTCACCCTAAATGCGGAGTTCGAACTCTCGCATCGGGATGTAGTCTTCATCAAACAGGACATTGGAATTTCTCTGAAATACGTCGGGACCCACAGCTCCTTTATGTTGTACATGTCTCTCAGCCACTCGTGCTCTTCGAGCCCATACTTCTCTAGCAGCTTCCCCAATCTCCTCTCGAACGTCTCTGGTTTAATATAAATGTTCCATACCAGTTTATGTATGGCAGCCCTGAATTCAGAGTTATGTGCGACCTCGCCTGTAATCTGGAAGACAAAAAAAAACACGTCAGAAGGAAAAAAAACTAATTTAGCCAAAGTACATGTCGTATTGGAAATTACCTTGGAAGGTAATTTCTTCATAATGTGCCACATGCACAAGCGATGAAGAGACCGATCGAACACAGCAGCCACAACTTGGGGCATGGCCGGGTCTTGGTCAGTTAGAACAAGGCTGGGCTGCTTGTTATGCGCCTCCAGAAAAACCCTTAGCAACCACGTGTACGCCTCAATTGTCTAACAAAACAAAAGGCCAGCCCCAAAAGTCACACACCACTTGTTGTTGTCGACCCCGGTAAAAGGAACGAATATCAGATTGTACCTGTATTTAAGATAGTTAAACAGTTAGAACGCGAATAACCTATTCAACTTTCCAAAAAACATAAAAAAACTCGGAAACTTTTTACAGAGAACTTTACTTGTTGGTTTGGTAAGTAGCGTCAAACGCGAGGACGTCGCCGAAGGCTTGATAGTTGATCTTAGAAATTTCATCTGCCCAGAACATGTGTCGAATCTCACCATTTTCCATGATGTACTTAAAAGTGTAGTTCGGTAAGTGGTCCACCCGATCTTTCATTTTCTCGATCACCAAATGCGTGTCCCTGTCACCAATGAACATGCGAACCCTAGATGCAAAGTTCCTAAAGTCGTCCGCGGTTGCTTTCCCATTGTGGTGGCCCCCCTTGAGGTTTACTTGGAGTCTATGGGCCACCGACGGACCCACCTTGCTAAGACTCGCTCGGTGGATGAATTCTTTGGTAAAAAAATCAAGCCTTCGCCGTTTTTTCGTAAGATCTCTGCTATGCACTGGGACCATTGGATGGTTATGGTTCTCTTCAAAGTGATACAAGACCCAACCGCGAGACGTCTGATCGAACTTCACACGTATACAGTGTGACAACCCTCACTAAACCAGGTATCCGTACGACTTAATTAATAATTAATTACTGCTTAATTACTGTGCTTGTTTGAAATTACTGATGAACTGCTACTTGATTTCTGATACATGCATATACCTGCATCATACTTTACTTACCGTCACTACATTATTTACATGCTGAACCTTAGTGACAAACATGATGCACAAAAAGCACAGTAGCACTATAAACGGATAACCTATTGAACATGCTGATAAAGCCAGCATCAGGCAGACACTGCCTCTAAGGCCTGTATGAGCCAGAAATATTTTACTACACTAGTGGTGAGTGTAGGGATACAAGGGTTGTAGAACTGCGTCTCTAGGAATAAGTTACAGTGACCGGATGTGCCTAAAACGTACTCTAAGTACAAAATTCAGCACTTTAATTAAAATTCAGCATTTGGCTAACTAATAAAGTGCCAAGACATGAGGAAAATATTCCCGACACTTTGGAGGAATAAGTTGTGTCACTAAAAAGGGTATTAACGACACTTTAAAGCTTGTTTAACGCTTTAACGGATTACTATCCAACCGAACAACCGGACTATACCCGGAACATGAAAATATTGTTAATAACATTACTTATCTTTTTCTGAGCCAGTTAGGGTCCCTGAATACCCTAACACCCGCAATAAAGCACAACACACTACTAACCGGGTTAATCCCTAAACTTAACTAGATTAACCTAACTATTGACTAATGTTTAGTTGGATTTGAACCAAACTACCCCCCCCCCCCCTTTACAAACCGTCCCCAAGAGGGGGGACATCCTTTTGTCCTTCTTGATTATTTAATTACATTTGTTTAATATCAAAGTGACATGAAATCCAATGGTTAAAGAACTTAAGTTTTTCTATAAGAGCTAGAGATTACACACTTGATCATTCACCACTTAGCATTCACCAAACACTTCCTCTCTCTCTCTCTCAAAGGCTTCGGCCGAACACCCCCTATATCATTCCTCCACATTTCGATTTTGATCTTCACATTCCAAGTCCATACAAGCGTTAAGGATCGCGGATAAGAAGGCTTGGTGCATTCGGAAGGCGAAGGACCTCACTCTATTGCTTTTATCCTCTCATTTTGCGTCTAGATTCTCCCCTAGCCTCGAGCTAGTAGTAAGTTGCTATAATCACCCTCTCGAACTATTTTGAAGTGGTTAAAATGATTTGTAACGGTTAAAACTCGTAAACATGCAAGTTGAAACATGAAAGTCTACTAAAAACACTAAAAGTGATGGTTAAAAGCTTGTTTGTTGTGTAAAACTTGTAGTATTTGATTTGTGTAGTTATTTGGACCCGATCTATGTTGTGGTAGCTCGGATCATCGTTTAACCCGGATTGGTCATGATCTTGGATCATGACATAAGGTTGTTTTGGAAGTAACAAGGGTCAAAGGATGAAACTCTACCACACACGAATCATGAACTTGTGTAAAAGCGATTTAGCTTGTGAAATAGTGTTTAAAACTAGTAGATCTACGGATCTACAAGCGGTATTTTCAAAGAACCAAGTATCAAAGAAATTATGTTTCCTAAAGACGGATCTTACACTAACAAAAAATGATTTTTAGAACACACAAGTGTGTAAACACTTGTGTAGCACAAAGTTTCGACAAAATAACTATTTTTGTAAAAGATGACGAGAAGTTGTAAAAACGGAATTTCTCTAAAAACGAGGTTTTTACAAAATCGGATGGATTTATATAGAGATCCGCTAAAAGTAATGGGATTTACTTCATAATATTAGAAAACCACAAGTCCATGTGATTTTTGCGACTTATATATATTTGTTGACTAGTTTGTTGTCTTGAACATTGTTTTGGTTAAATAAGGAAATTGTTGGGTTGATTTATAAAAGAAAATGATACGCTTGAGAGCGTGGCCACCTCCAGTTACAGAGGAAACTCTGGCGAAATTTTTCTAAAAACCTAACACTTAGAATTATTTTCACTATAAGTGTTAGAAATACTTCTCGACATGTTTTCAAAATATAAGTTTCGCCAGGACCTTATTTACAAAATATCGGAGGTGGGATTTTCACAAAAATTAAACGTGATAAATATATTTAGTAAATATTTTTTTTTCACAACGTTACTTGTCATTATTTGCGAAGATACATAAATATTATTTTTAGGGTAAAAATAATATTATCGAATGTTAACGAATCCAAAATAATACGAGCGCTTTCACGATAAATATATAAGTTACACCGGTAATTATTATTACCACTCGATCGTTAAACGTAACTTACACATTTTAAGGAAATATTCATGAACGCGTATTTTTGTTAAAGTATTATTTTGGGGAAAATTATGTGTAATAGAAAATATAATATTTTTGAGAAGAATATTTATATTTGGGATTAGAAATAAAATATATTTTAAGTGAGACTTAATAATATATTTCGAAATTATACGAACACACATGTATTAAATCCCCCATCCTTGGGAAGGAAAATGATTACCAAGTATACAGAATGTAAACACGAAATAGTTGTCTAACTATTTCCCGAAAACTTAAACCTTAAAGCTAAGGCACGACCGTCCGTCTAATAGAGTTAGTACGTGTAGGTCGTCACACAACTGCTTGATTTGGAGGTATACTTGGTAGAGACGCACCACTGTGAGTTCATGTCCCCCTTTTCTCTTAACTGTTTTCAGTTTTCTAAACTACGAGGGTGAAATACATGTTACTTTGATTACAAGTACTTTATACATGGTATGGTTAGCGTAAGGAGGTTTACTACTTAGATCATGTGAGTGGGTAGGAGCAACATGAGGCCATTAGTCCTCATGGTAGGACCGAGGGACAGGAGCGGTAGATCTATCTGGGTGTAGCGAGCCCAGCCCCAGGCCAAACTAGAAACGGACCTCGGGGTGACTTTGTGCCCGACGCATAAATCTGCTAGGTTTGAGTCTCCCTACTTGCACTTCACACATATCAGTGGCCTTGCAAACCATTGGTGATCTCAATTCCCTTATGTGCTACATACCAGGATTTTTATACTTACAAAGGTTTATTTACTCACTTACACATGAACTCGCTCAACATTATTGTTGATTTTTCAACTTACATGTATTTCAGGGAATTAAAGGATTTGGCGCGGTATGACACGTTTTCCCGCTGCACTAGTTACGAGGTCATCCGGGTTTAGGGAATGTGACTCTTTCCTGGACAAGTCACAGTCCTTAAACTATGCTTATGTTATGTTGTGTTTGTTGAACAATGTTTATGTCGTTAGGATGTGTTTCCGTTAAGACAATGTTATTGTATTTGGTTTTTAAAACTTAATCGAATGGATGATCTTGCATGGTTTTATTTCATATAGCTTTGTTATGGTTAAGCTATGGTATTAAGAAGTCACACCAAATTAACCACGCTTCCGCAAAGCCAGGGTGTGACAGCTTGGTATCAGAGCTCTGATCATAGCGAACTAGGATTCCTTCTCGAGTCTAGACTATGATCACTAGGGCTCTCACGAAAACATTTTTACACTGCATACCACTTAAGTCCAGATCCAAAACTTTTTACAAACAAATGTTGAGCACATTTTATTTTTTATTTATAGGCTCAGTCTGGAAAGGCTGAGGCTCGGTCTGGGAGGCCGAGACTCGGTCTGGGAGGCCGAGGCTCGGTCTGGGAGGCCGAGGCTCGGTCTGGGAGACCGAGGTAGTTGTCTAGTGGGACTAGGGAGTCAGTCTGAGAGGCTGGGAGAATTTGGCTAGTGGGACTAGGAGGAGTCAGTCTGAGAGGCTGGGAGAATTTGGCTAGTGGGACTAGGAAGAGCAGTCTGAGAGGCTGGGAGAATTTGGTTAGTGGGACTAGGAAGAGCAGTCTGAGAGGCTGGGAGGCTAGTGGGACTAGGAGAATTATTTGAATGCTTACTTGGTGACTTATGTGATTAATTGATTGTATGATTGACTGTTTGTGCATGTTTGTGTTTATGTTACAGACACCATGGACACCTCTGGCACAGGTGACTCAGACACCACAGGACCTAGACCTATAGTATCAGATGACCTAGAGTCTTCAGAGCACGAGGTCCACACATCCGACGTTACTAGCACGGACGGGGACGACTTTCAGCCCTTTGCTTTACCTGATGGTGCTGATGAGCTCGCTGATGGCCCTTTGGCCGGGGACCTACCGTTAATGGAGATCCCTGCTCCCATACCCTTAGCTGTTTATCCTGCTTATGATTTGCTTCTCGACGCCGACGATGATGGCGACGTCGATCTGTATGATGATGAGCCCTTAGAGGAGGATGTTCAGGGCGAGGCCCTTCTTGCTGCTAGTGATCTCTTGATGATCGCAGGTGCTCCCGCCGATGAGTCACCCGCTCACTCTCCGGTCCCAGACTCTTTCGAGTCTGTGGCCTCCGCACCTTCACACACCCAGAGTGCGCAGCACTTCTCACATGGATCAGATCCCGACCAGGCATCCTCTGTTGCCCCTATTCCTAGTTTTGCTTTCGACCACGGTGATGTGGAGGATTCCGATCTTGTCTTTCCCCCAGGATTCGACCCAGATCAGGATATAGAGTTTATACCCATGGATCAGCCTATGGAGGATCCAGTCGACCCAGTAGACCCAGTTGATCCCATCGATCCCGAGTTTGATTTTGGGATGGCCTTTGATGACCCCGAGCCTGCCATGGCCCCTGAGCAGGTAGCCGCTCTAGACCCTGCGTTTGAGCACGACCCAGTTCATGCTGACGCACCTATTATTGAGCCTGTCATTGCTGACCCACCTATTGATGATCACCCAGTGGATGCTTCGTTGTTGGAGGGCGATCATGTCATTGCTGCTGATCATGTTGATCCCCCACTTATTGCTGATGCACCAGTTGACCCTCTTGTTGCACCTCACCATGATCCTATGCCAGTTCAGTTTGATCGTGCACTTTTTGAGGCACAGATGGACCCACGAGATGAGCACGCCCAGCATGGGTGGATTCCTGCTGATGACGAGGTCCCACCTATTCCCCCTCAGATCACTGATACCCGTCACATTGATACCCCCTTTTCATTTCCTCGGTTTACACCTCCAGCGCGACCTGGAGAGGGTTCTTCGGCTCACCCTTTTGGACATGTACCGGTATCTATCCCTGCTATACCACCGTCTGCTACTTTTCCCCCTGTTTCTCCATTTCATGTGGCACCTTTTGATCCCACCAGTGAGCCGTTTCTCTGGTCATCACCACCTGCCATGACACCGACCGACCCTTACCATCCTTTCCATATGGGATATTCCATTGAGGATGTTTTGATGTCTTTTGTCGCCCAGCACGAGGCACACACGCAGCACATTCAGGAGCTTGAGAGAGCCCAGCCGTCGCCGTGTCAGTGCCAGGATCAGACCCACTCTCCTCTGCAGCCCTCTCGACCTTTACCACCAGACTATGATGCACGCCTTTTTGCCCTAGAGCAGCAGGTTGCTTCTTTCTTGCGTACCCAGAGAGCCATGGAGGAGGACTGGCTCCATTTGCGTCGCTTGTTTTACACTCACTTTCCCCCTCCTCCACCGCCATCCGTGTAGAGCTCTTCAGTACCGTATGGGTAGACGCTGGTGAGAAGACGGCGATTGCTTTTGACTGCACAACATTTTTGGAGACTACATTATGATTCTGACTTTTGTTGACATGTATTTGATGTACTGACACTAATTTGATATAGTTTTTGGGCTAGGGTGATGTAGCCCTTAGTCGATGATGATGTATGACACTATTATGTACATGTACACTTACTATGTGGTCTCGATATATGGCAATCGCAGTATTCTCATCATATGTGATGTTTTGATTGATTATTTATGTTTTATCACATGGGATGTTGTGTGATTGATATGATTATAACATGAGATGTTATGTACTATCATAATAAAGCGTACGTATTATAACATGGGATCTTTATTATGGCCTGACCGACGTAAACCCATCTTTTAGAAGATGCCGCCGAGACGTCAAACGCCGATGCCTACCAATGAGGCAGAACTCCAACAAGTCATCGCTGCTGCCATCGCGCAATACGCCGCCTCGCAAGGAGGACCCAGCGGAAGCAGCTCAAACAACAATGGCAACAACAATCCACCTCATGGTAATACTAAGTCATTTAGACATACCATGACCTAATTGGATATCTATAGCAAAGATGCTAATGCCGTTCACATGTTACAATGTGTGTGCAGGGTGCACCTACAAGCAGTTTCTAGACTGCAAACCGGTCAACTTTGATGGCACAGGAGGTACTGTCGCCTTTGTTCGTTGGGCTGAGAAAACTGAATCTGTTCTTCGCATGAGCAAATGCGCACTAGATCAGCAAGTCACCTATATCTCGGGGCTATTCTTGGATGGAGCCCTCTCTTGGTGGAATTTGCAAGTACAGACACTTGGTGAAGCTGCTGCCTACGCGCTAACCTGGACCGAACTGAAGGAACTTATGCGCAAAAAGTACTGCTCTCGCGCGAAAATCCAAAGATTGGAAACTGAGTTCTGGCATTTGAAAATGGAAGGTCTAAAGATCGCAGAATACGTTCAGAGGTTCCATGACTTATCGCATGTGGTACCCTACATGGTCACTCCGGAGTTCAAGCGGATTGAACGTTTCATTTGGGGATTAGCTCCTCAAATCATAAGCATGGTGACCTAATCCAAGTCTGCGACAATTACTGAGGCAATTGATCTGAGCGTGGCTCTCACAGAGGAGGCTATTCGCCTGAACAAGTTCGATGATGCTGAGCCTAAGAAGAAAGAGACTCACGTCGAGTCATCAGGAGGTAACAAACGGAAGTTCTCGAACTTCAAGCAGGGCGCCAGTGTGGTGGTTAAGAAAGGAGGATCAGGCACGCCAGTTCAGGTTACAGCTGGTAGTGGAAAGAAAGGAAAAGGATATATGGGCACCCAGCCCAAGTGTAATACCTGCCAACGCCACCATTCTGGCCATTGTAGTGTGAAAGTATGCGAAGCATGTGGAAAGCCGGGCCACTTGAAGGACACATGTTGGGCCACTGCTGGCCAGGGAGGCCAGGGAGGATTCGGAAACAGAAATAACAACCGGGGTGGGAATGGAAATCGCCCACAAGGAAACAATGGAGGTAATGGGAATCGAGGCAACAATGCTAATCAAGCGGGCGCCGTGAATCGTAACCAGAGGAATAATCAAGCTGGTGGAAACGGGCAGAGACCCGGATGCTTCAACTGTGGTGATCTTGGGCATTACAAGAGGAACTGCCCAGAGTTAAACCAAGCCCGTGGAAGAGTGTTTAATATTGAAGCGAGGGAGGCGCGCCAGGATCCCAATGTTGTCACTGGTACGTTCCATGTAAACCAACGCTATGCATCCGTTTTATTTGATACTAGCGCCGATTATAGCTTCGTGTCGTTAGAGTTTAAGAATATGCTTGGTTTAGCCGCTAGTAAATTAGATATTCCGTACTCAATCGAATTGGCTAATGGAAAGATAGTAGAAGCCAATGAAGTTATCAGAGGTTGTGTGATCGAATTGGGAGAGCGTGAGTTTGCTTTGGATCTACTACCAGTCCAGTTGGGAAGCTTCGACGTGGTGGTAGGAATGGATTGGTTATCAGGCAACAAGGCTGAAATAGTTTGTCACGAAAAGGTCGTTCGTATCCCAACCGAAGATGGCGAAACAATTGTGGTTCACGGGGAGAAGCGTGATACGCCGTTAAGAATTATCAGCTGCCTGAAAGCGCGGAAGTGTTTGCAGAAGGGATGTGTTGCCTTCCTGGCACACATTGTGGATAAGAAGGCTGCTGAGCCGAGAATAGAAGACATCCCTGTCGTGAGGGAATATCCAGAAGTCTTCCCAGAGGACTTACCTGGACTGCCACCTCAGAGACAAGTAGAGTTCCGCATTGACTTAGTTCCAGGCGCCGCGCCTGTGGCTAAGGCACCTTATAGACTTGCTCCGTCTGAGATGCAGGAACTGTCGACACAACTTCAAGAGTTGTTAGACAAGGGATTTATCCGACCAAGCTTCTCGCCTTGGGGAGCTCCAGTTTTGTTTGTCAAGAAGAAGGACGGTAGTTTTCGTATGTGTATTGACTACCGGGAGTTGAACAAGCTGACGATCAAGAATAGATACCCTCTGCCAAGGATTGATGATCTGTTTGACCAACTGCAAGGCTCAAGCTTTTATTCAAAGATCGATCTTCGAGCTGGATACCATCAGTTAAGGATACAAGAGGAGAGTATCCCAAAGACAGCCTTCAGAACTCGTTATGGGCACTACGAGTTCCTAGTTATGCCGTTTGGGTTAACAAACGCACCTGCAGTGTTCATGGATTTGATGAATAGAGTTTGCAAGCCGTACTTGGATAAGTTCGTGATAGTGTTCATCGATGATATCTTGATTTATTCAAATACGAAGGCTGAGCATGAGCAACACCTAAGAGCTATTTTGGAGCTGCTGAAGAAAGAACAGTTGTATGCTAAGTTCTCTAAGTGCGAGTTTTGGCTACGAGAAGTACAATTCCTTGGGCACGTGGTAAATGGAGATGGAATCCACGTGGATCCCACCAAGATCGAAGCGATTAAGAATTGGGAAACGCCAAAGACGCCAACCGAGATTCGACAATTCTTGGGTTTGGCTGGCTATTATCGAAGATTCATTGAGGATTTTTCAAAAATCGCTCAACCATTGACGCTCCTCACGCAGAAAGATAAGAGGTTTGATTGGGGAATCAAACAGGAAGAAGCGTTCCAGATATTGAAGGATAAGCTCTGCAATGCGCCAATCTTAGCACTACCGGAAGGTACAGATGATTTTGTGGTATACTGTGACGCTTCGCGTCAAGGATTGGGTTGCGTGTTGATGCAACGCTAAAAGGTTATTGCTTACATATCACGTCAATTGAAAGTGCACGAAAAGAACTATACCACACATGATTTGGAGCTAGGCGCAGTGATATTTGCTTTAAAGATCTGGAGACACTACCTATATGGTACGAAATGTACAATTTTTACAGATCATAAGAGCCTACAACACATATTCAACCAGAAGGAGTTGAATATGAGACAAAGACGATGGGTTGAGTTGTTAAATGATTACGATTGCGAGATAAAGTATCATCCAGGGAAGGCTAATGTGGTTGCCGACGCCCTGAGTCGAAAAGAGAGGATCAAGCCCATAAGGGTTAGGGCTTTGGAAATGATTATCCAAACCGATCTTTCCTTGCGCATTCGTGCCGCGCAGAAAGAAGCTCTCAAGGAAGGAAACCTTGAAGAAGAATATCTCCGTGGGATGGAGAAGCTACTGGTACCAAACGAGGAAGGAACGTTATGTTTTGAGAAAAGGATTTGGGTTCCTTTGTTTGGAGGTTTAAGGAAGGTTATTTTCGATGAAGCTCACAAGTCGCGGTACTCTATCCACCCTGGAGCGGATAAGATGTACCAAGATCTCAAGGCTTACTATTGGTGGCCTAGGATGAAGGGTGATGTTGCTATTTATGTGAGCAAGTGCCTAACGTGTGCTAAGGTGAAAGCGGAATACCAGAAGCCTTCAGGACTTCTGCAACAACCTGAGATTCCCAAATGGAAATGGGAACAAATCTCCATGGATTTTATTACAAGTTGCCAAGAACGCCAAGAGGCCATGACACTATTTGGGTAATAGTGGATCGATTAACGAAGTCAGCACACTTCTTACCTATCAGAGAGAAGGATAATACGAGCAAGTTGGCCGAAATTTACATGAGAGAGATCGTTACGCGCCATGGAGTACCTCTCTCAATCATTTCCGATAGAGACGGAAGGTTCATATCAAGGATTTGGCAATCCTTCCAAGAAGCATTTGGCTCGCAATTGAATATGAGCACCGCATTTCACCCGCAGACCGACGCCAAAAGCGAGCGGACGATACAGACTTTGGAAGACATGCTGAGAGTGTGTGTTATGGATTTGGGCGGTAGCTGGGATAAGCATTTGCCTTTGGTCGAATTTTCATACAACAACAGCTACCACACCAGTATTGGTGCCGCGCCATTCGAAGCTCTTTACGGACGCAAGTGTCGATCACCCCTATGTTGGGCTGACGCAGGTGATAGACAGCTTGTTGGTCCCGAAATCGTCCAAGAGACGACGGACAAGATTGCGCAGATCCGAAAACGCATCGAAGCAGCTCGTGAAAGACAGAGAGCCTATGCAGATCCAAACCGGAAACACTTGGAATTCCAAGTTGGAGATATGGTTTTATTGAAAGTTTCACCCTGGAAGGGTGTGGCACGCTTCGGAAAGCGTGGAAAGTTAAATCCGCGCTACATTGGTCCTTTCAGAGTTTTGGAAAGAATAGGACTAGTAGCATACAAGCTGGACTTACCTGCCGAGCTGAATGGAGTTCACGATACATTTCATGTATCCAACCTGAAGAAAAGTCCAACTCAAGATACCATTGCCATTCCCATCGACGAGATTCATGTTGACGACACGCTCCATTTCGTTGAAGAACCGGTTGAGGTTACGGATTGGAAAGTAAACAAGACCCGCCGGAGCAGTGTCAAGCTCGTCAAAGTTCGTTGGAATGCCAGACATGGTCCTGAATACACCTGGGAGCGTGAGGACCGGATGAAAGAGAAATACCCCCACCTATTTCCTAAGAACCCTGCATCTACAAGCAGAACATAAAATTTCGGGACGAAATTTTTCTAACGGGGGGAGAATGTGACAACCCTCACTAAACCAGGTATCCGTACGACTTAATTAATAATTAATTACTGCTTAATTACTGTGCTTGTTTGAAATTACTGATGAACTGCTACTTGATTTCTGATACATGCATATACCTGCATCATACTTTACTTACCGTCACTACATTATTTACATGCTGAACCTTAGTGACAAACATGATGCACAAAAAGCACAGTAGCACTATAAACGGATAACCTATTGAACATGCTGATAAAGCCAGCATCAGGCAGACACTGCCTCTAAGGCCTGTATGAGCCAGAAATATTTTACTACACTAGTGGTGAGTGTAGGGATACAAGGGTTGTAGAACTGCGTCTCTAGGAATAAGTTACAGTGACCGGATGTGCCTAAAACGTACTCTAAGTACAAAATTCAGCACTTTAATTAAAATTCAGCATTTGGCTAACTAATAAAGTGCCAAGACATGAGGAAAATATTCCCGACACTTTGGAGGAATAAGTTGTGTCACTAAAAAGGGTATTAACGACACTTTAAAGCTTGTTTAACGCTTTAACGGATTACTATCCAACCGAACAACCGGACTATACCCGGAACATGAAAATATTGTTAATAACATTACTTATCTTTTTCTGAGCCAGTTAGGGTCCCTGAATACCCTAACACCCGCAATAAAGCACAACACACTACTAACCGGGTTAATCCCTAAACTTAACTAGATTAACCTAACTATTGACTAATGTTTAGTTGGATTTGAACCAAACTACCCCCCCCCCCCCCTTTACAAACCGTCCCCAAGAGGGGGGACATCCTTTTGTCCTTCTTGATTATTTAATTACATTTGTTTAATATCAAAGTGACATGAAATCCAATGGTTAAAGAACTTAAGTTTTTCTATAAGAGCTAGAGATTACACACTTGATCATTCACCACTTAGCATTCACCAAACACTTCCTCTCTCTCTCTCAAAGGCTTCGGCCGAACACCCCCTATATCATTCCTCCACATTTCGATTTTGATCTTCACATTCCAAGTCCATACAAGCGTTAAGGATCGCGGATAAGAAGGCTTGGTGCATTCGGAAGGCGAAGGACCTCACTCTATTGCTTTTATCCTCTCATTTTGCGTCTAGATTCTCCCCTAGCCTCGAGCTAGTAGTAAGTTGCTATAATCACCCTCTCGAACTATTTTGAAGTGGTTAAAATGATTTGTAACGGTTAAAACTCGTAAACATGCAAGTTGAAACATGAAAGTCTACTAAAAACACTAAAAGTGATGGTTAAAAGCTTGTTTGTTGTGTAAAACTTGTAGTATTTGATTTGTGTAGTTATTTGGACCCGATCTATGTTGTGGTAGCTCGGATCATCGTTTAACCCGGATTGGTCATGATCTTGGATCTTGACATAAGGTTGTTTTGGAAGTAACAAGGGTCAAAGGATGAAACTCTACCACACACGAATCATGAACTTGTGTAAAAGCGATTTAGCTTGTGAAATAGTGTTTAAAACTAGTAGATCTACGGATCTACAAGCGGTATTTTCAAAGAACCAAGTATCAAAGAAATTATGTTTCCTAAAGACGGATCTTACACTAACAAAAAATGATTTTTAGAACACACAAGTGTGTAAACACTTGTGTAGCACAAAGTTTCGACAAAATAACTATTTTTGTAAAAGATGACGAGAAGTTGTAAAAACGGAATTTCTCTAAAAACGAGGTTTTTACAAAATCGGATGGATTTATATAGAGATCCGCTAAAAGTAATGGGATTTACTTCATAATATTAGAAAACCACAAGTCCATGTGATTTTTGCGACTTATATATATTTGTTGACTAGTTTGTTGTCTTGAACATTGTTTTGGTTAAATAAGGAAATTGTTGGGTTGATTTATAAAAGAAAATGATACGCTTGAGAGCGTGGCCACCTCCAGTTACAGAGGAAACTCTGGCGAAATTTTTCTAAAAACCTAACACTTAGAATTATTTTCACTATAAGTGTTAGAAATACTTCTCGACATGTTTTCAAAATATAAGTTTCGCCACGACCTTATTTACAAAATATCGGAGGTGGGATTTTCACAAAAATTAAACGTGATAAATATATTTAGTAAATATTTTTTTTTCACAACGTTACTTGTCATTATTTGCGAAGATACATAAATATTATTTTTAGGGTAAAAATAATATTATCGAATGTTAACGAATCCAAAATAATACGAGCGCTTTCACGATAAATATATAAGTTACACCGGTAATTATTATTACCACTCGATCGTTAAACGTAACTTACACATTTTAAGGAAATATTCATGAACGCGTATTTTTGTTAAAGTATTATTTTGGGGAAAATTATGTGTAATAGAAAATATAATATTTTTGAGAAGAATATTTATATTTGGGATTAGAAATAAAATATATTTTAAGTGAGACTTAATAATATATTTCGAAATTATACGAACACATATGTATTAAATCCCCCATCCTTGGGAAGGAAAATGATTACCAAGTATACAGAATGTAAACACGAAATAGTTGTCTAACTATTTCCCGAAAACTTAAACCTTAAAGCTAAGGCACGGCCGTCCGTCTAATAGAGTTAGTACGTGTAGGTCGTCACACATCTGCTTGATTTGGAGGTATACTTGGTAGAGACGCACCACTGTGAGTTCATGTCCCCCTTTTCTCTTAACTGTTTTCAGTTTTCTAAACTACGAGGGTGAAATACATGTTACTTTGATTACAAGTACTTTATACATGGTATGGTTAGCGTAAGGAGGTTTACTACTTAGATCATGTGAGTGGGTAGGAGCAACATGAGGCCATTAGTCCTCATGGTAGGACCGAGGGACAGGAGCGGTAGATCTATCTGGGTGTAACGAGCCCAGCCCCAGGCCAAACTAGAAACGGACCTCGGGGTGACTTTGTGCCCGACGCATAAATCTGCTAGGTTTGAGTCTCCCTACTTGCACTTCACACATATCAGTGGCCTTGCAAACCATTGGTGATCTCAATTCCCTTATGTGCTACATACCAGGATTTTTATACTTACAAAGGTTTATTTACTCACTTACACATGAACTCGCTCAACATTATTGTTGATTTTTCAACTTACATGTATTTCAGGGAATTAAAGGATTTGGTGCGGTATGACACGTTTTCCCGCTGCACTAGTTACGAGGTCATCCGGGTTTAGGGAATGTGACTCTTTCCTGGACAAGTCACAGTCCTTAAACTATGCTTATGTTATGTTGTGTTTGTTGAACAATGTTTATGTCGTTAGGATGTGTTTCCGTTAAGACAATGTTATTGTATTTGGTTTTTAAAACTTAATCGAATGGATGATCTTGCATGGTTTTATTTCATATAGCTTTGTTATGGTTAAGCTATGGTATTAAGAAGTCACACCAAATTAACCACGCTTCCGCAAAGCCAGGGTGTGACATACAGGCTTTACATTCACATACACGGAAAGTGGACTGCCTTATCTTCAGCGATGTCTCGTCAAGTGTGTCGAAGTTCCTATTCTGGCTATGCGGCTTGCCGTGGTTGGGACAAACAATGTAACGGTGCGTGATGGCTCCTTTCTTTCGCTTAATTGTTCCAAGCCTAGTCGAAAACCCACAGTGATCTGCGTACAGATCGTACATCTCGACAACGTCTTCCCATTGCTGAAACACGGTTTCAAGTCTTGGTTTCAGGTTGTCCGGCGCAGCCGGGCACCAGTAGCGCGTCCCATTCGGAGTGAACCAGGAAAAGCACTCCTCCTCTGAATCTGTGGCGTGGTCTGCGAACATAAACGCACCAAAAAATATTATATATACATGAGACATAAAGAGACGACTACGAAACGTAATAGCATTCAACTAAAATACTGTGCAAATGGTGTATACCAACAAATGGTTCTTACAAAAAGTCCACCACAATTTTGAATGTAGCAAATGGTCTGGGAACAGAAGTAGATTGTAAATAACAATTAAACCAGATAACAATCGGTTTTTATACCAAACAACTAATCAGCATCAAACCTAAAAAAACATCGGTTTTTATACCAAACAACTAATCAGCAGAATTAGGGTGGGTCAAACCAGTGTCAACTTGCAAAAACAAACATCTGTTTTAAAAAAACCAACTAATCACTAGCATAAAAAATTAAAAACAAATATACATAAATCAACAAATGGTGAACCAGTATCAAATTGATCCCAAAGACTCAACCACATAAACATACTTGATACCGATGCTATCAAAGACCAAAACATTAAAAAAATATACAAAAATTAAGTGCTTGACCGATATATATGTTACCATTGTCCGTCGGCTGAGTTGTTGGAATCAATGGAGTCTCGAAAGCCCCGAAACTTGATCCACGCTCCACAAACCCAATAGGCGCGCCGGTCATATTAACCTTCCCTGGAAACAGAGTATCTCCGTCAGCATAAGCAACTCCGGCGTTCTGTTGCGGTGTGCCAATCAAACTATTATCGGCATCTCCAAAAATGCCACCGGTGCTATCGCCGTCGCCTTCTGCAATTGGAGGATTATACATTATGGCGGGGTAAAATTGAGTGGGTTTTATCTAGCGAGGTGGGTAATTGAAGCAGGTTTTAAAGGATTAGGAAGCAGGATGAGAGGAGAGAAAATAAGGCAGAAGGTGAGAGGTGGGTGATTGAAGAAGGAGGAGTTGTTTATAAAAGGAATGGGGTTTGCTTCAAGACTTTGGGATTATGAAAGTCTACAGTGCAGATGAAATCATGCTCTGACACTCGAAAAATGGAAAGCCGGCCATGACAATTTTCCTGATTTGTGATTGAAAGGGTGGGAGGAGGTAAAATTACCATAGTAACCTTCTCAAAAGTCATGTGAAGTAATGACATGGCAGGTTGTTATTGGTCTAAAGTGGTTCTCATGGTTCTTACAACTGGAGGTGGTTTTCATTTTAGCAGTCCCCTATATATATATATATATATAACACTTAAACAACTAATATAAGTTTATAGTAAATCAATATATATACATGCTACAGTTCGGACCTCATGGGTTTTGGGTTACACAAGTGGGTCAAATCGACAAGCGAGCATATGCTTTGGTAGGGCCGTCTTTGAGGGAGTGCGGGGTGGGCGACGGCCCAAGGCTTAGTCTTCTAGAGAGCCGGGATACATATTTTTATTAAAATTTTATTTTATTATATATATATATGTATATATATACTGAATGAATGAATAAACTAATAAGAATACCGTAAATGAGTGAAATGATATAAATAAAACAAGCTTTCTTATATGACTCCAGCCCAAATCCAACATTAACATGTTGTTGGCCTCAACCACATAAACAATTGTATCATTTGATCAATGACAAAAAAACAATTATATTATATGCATTAAATCTATTATAAATTATAAATTTTCTTCTGAACTTGATATGATCAAATTATAACTTATTATTATTATTTTTAAATGTTACTTCTTAATATTTGATGTTTTCTGAAAGAGCTGGTTGGACCAATATAAGAGATATTTTCATATCTATACAAAGTATTTGTTTTGTCTTTGGGTTCATAACAATTATCGTCGCATTCTAGAGCCCGATTTTTTTTTCTCGCCCTGGGCCTAAATTTTTTTCGAGAAATTTCGAAGACGGCCTTGTGCTTTGGCTCAAACGGCTCGGGTCGGTTCAACACGATATGGATATAAGGGTGAGCGGAGTGGAGCTCGGTTAGAGGTGGTAAACGTCTTTACCGAAGCGGTAAACCACCGCCAACAACCTCTTTACCGATTTTGGTTGAGGGGTTCCGTGAAGCTACACCGATTCGGTGAGAGGGAGGGAGGGGGTGTATGGTGGGGTCCATTACTTCTCAACCAATCACACATTTTTTTCCTTTTTTTTTAAATAGTTTACCTAAACCTCATTAGGTAAACCACCACCAACGTTTTTGAGCATTAGGTAACTTATTTAGGTGAATTGACATGACAATGTGTGATTGGGTGAATTAAGAGTTTACTTATTTGGAATAGGTAACCAATCCCTTCACCCTAATATAAATTTTGATAAGCATATAACTAACTCGTCAAATAAAATAAGTATATGATTTGATTTATAAACGAACAGTTTTTACCTCGAAATCACGGGTTGTCACAAATTGACCCCTTGTTTTTTTTTTTTTGGAGAATTCAGGGGGTCTACATGATAAAGTTTTCAAAATGTTTTTTTGTTTAAAAAATAAGAATTCTTTTATTAAACTTTGTTAAAACTATGACTAAATGTATACAAAAGTTTGTAAAAAAAAAAAACAAAGCAATACGACCCTTAGTATAGTATGGGTGAGGTATAGGTCCCGTATGAGCATATATAGATGTAGTAAAGGTCCCGTATATGTATCGTATAGGTTAGTTTGTAATTTTAAAAGTATTTTGTTTGTATAATGTATTTAAAGTGTTTTTTGTTTGGTTAATGGATACAACACGTAAAGTAACCTGCAATACACACTAAAATACGACACCGTATAGACATAATACGCCATAATACAGAACAATACGACAAGTAGAGACATACTACGCCATAATATGTGATAACACGACACGTATATACAATCTACACCCTAATATGACACTTACAAATAATAAACGTGACAATACCGAGCGTCACTGACAATATATGCGATAATACCGAACATATTGACAATATACGTATAATACGACATTTAACGACAAAATACGTCAAGTAATGATACCGTATGACGCGTATACATACAACACGACACGTTAGAGTAAAAGTGGATTCCAAACAAAATTAAATGTATTCATAGAATAGGATACCACACGGAACCGAACGTCACCAATACGACACATGTAGAGCATATACTTCATAAAATGACACGTAATGACAAAATACAGCCCGTATATGCACCGAAAGGCAAAACCTAAAATTATGAAATTTTGATTTTACCTATATACTCATCGTATAGGTCAAAACCGGGTCGTATAGTAGGCTAATACGAATCGTATAGACCTACACGATCCGTATAGACCCCCTGAATTCTCAAAATAAAAAAAAACAAGGGATTAATTGATAAATCAGGGGGTCTATACCATATAGACCCCCTGATTTATCAATTAATCCCTTGTTTTTTTTTAGAATTCAGGGGGTCTACATGATAAAGTTTTAAAAATATTTTTTGTTTAAAAAATAAAAGAATTCTTTTATTAAACTTTGTTAAAACTATGATTAAATGTATACAAATATTTGTAAAAAAAAATCAAAGGGTCTATACGGATCGTATAGACCCCCTGATTTATCAATTGACCCCTTTATTTATTTATTTATTTATTTTTTTGAGAATTCATGGGTTCTACATGATAAAGTTTAAAAAATGTTTTGTTTAATAAATAAAAAAATTATTTAATTAAATTTTGTTAAAACTATGATTAAATGTATACAAAAATTTGCAAATAAAAAAAAACTAAAGCAATACGACCCGTATAGGTCCAATCAGCCGCCAGACAAGAAATGAAACATGTAAATATAACTTTTGAACCTATATAACCGGTATTAAAAAAACAAACCATACGAGTACAAGATATTTGAATAAACATGAAAACAATGTGGGAAACGAATCAATTTTTTATATTTCTTACTCCACCGTTTGATATGCACACATTATGACAACACCATTGAAACTTCCCCAATATTCTTCCCCCTTTCTCATCGCTCCAAATTGACTCAAAACTCGTATGAATTCTTTGTAAATTTCACCAAATCCTTCAATCAAACACGCACACCTCAACAACTCATGACGTTATTCAACAGTAATTTCCAACTTTCATGTTTTTTGCCTTTAATTTCTTATTAATTTGATTATATCTCAATCTGATTTCATTGATCTGCATAATTTGTTGATGTTAGCGTTAATTGATCATCGGTAGGTTCAATTTAGGTGGTGAATTGTTGAAAAATTAGTAAGATTTGTAAAAAAAGTGATTTTTACGCTAGGGTTAGGGTTTTTTTTTCTGCTTGATGAATTGTTATAGTTTGCTTTGTTAATTGATCTGTTGATGTTGTGTTTTATTATGTTTTTTATGCATTAAGATGATAAAGTTTGCATAATTATTAAAGTACATGTGAAATTATATTAGAGTTGGGATTTAGGGGTTCTGTACTGTAGGTAAGTTATAATACTCTTTTTTTTTTTACAAAATGATAACAAGGGATATCTAAATGTGATGGCTAAATTTGCAAAAGGTGTGTCAGCTTATATAGTTTCATCGTTGTTAACTACTAGCGGTATACCGGTAGAGGTCGAGGGTTTGAGTCTCGCGGCGGAAAATGGTGTAGAACTAGGAGTAGATTGGATTGCTGTTAAAAAGAAAATTTATAGCAGTAGTTAGGATGAATGTTAAGAAATATATGTGTTCACGAACTGTTTATGAACACTTAACGAACGAGATTTTATGTCTGTGTTCGTTTGTTAAGGAAATGGACTTGTTTGTGTTTGTTTGTATCTGTTTGTTAATTCTAGGCAACGAACGTTGATGAACACAAATGAGCACAAACTAATGTTCATGACACAAATGGAAATAAACGAACACAAACAAGAGTTAATGAACATAATATTTAATACACTGACACTTATTAAATATTTTGTTTGTCGGAATTCTGAAATGTTCAAATAAAATAAAAAAACTAAAAAACACTAATGAACTGTCGAACACAAACGAACGTGCTACCAAACGTTCACGAACATAAATGAATGAACGGGGCCTCTGTTCATGTTCGTTCATTTAACTAAATGAACGAAACTTCTTGTTCGTGTTCGTTTGTTTAATAAACGAACGAACACAAATGAACTTCCCGCCGAATGGTTCACAAACTGTTCGCCGAACGTTTGGTTCGTTTGCATCCCTATGCGTGTGTGCTAAAGTTATTAAACTTAGAAATTTAAAATCTTGTTAAAGTTTTTCTTTTATATAAAAAGGGATGTTATGCAAATGACTATTGCTTTCCATTATGTGGTACAAATGCAGGTGTTTGCACACATTGGTTGTGTGATTCAAGGTAGATTCGACACCATCAATTTCTTTGGTCTCAAGGCTGTATATGTTCGAGGGTTGTACAAGTAAATATTGAGTGACAACACTTTCCAAGATACAGTAAGGTCAATAAAACATTTAGAACGTGCTAATTTCGTTCAATCCGTAAAGATTCTTATAAGGACCATTGTCAGATTGCATTTTCTTGGTGAGTTTAGATATAAGCGTCAATTAAGAAATCATCTTTCAAACCCTAACTTTTGATCTTGTAGATTATTTCTTTTATATCAAAGATATCTTGTTCAGTTTGCTTGCACCATCTGGCATATGATTTCCCTTGTTAGGTGTTGCACTATATTTCTTATCATTTTGGTTACAATTTGTTATAGGGATATTGTATTTAAATAACATCAACTTTCACCATTTGGGCGATAGCACTCCCAACATACGAATTGTAGCACGCCACTCCCAACTTTCAACTTATTTTCCTCTGGCACTCTCAAATTAACTGAACCCTAACCTAGTTAGTTTTTTTTTGCTGACATGGCATCTGATGTGGCACTTATTTGCTGACGTAGCTTTTTTAAACGATGTGGCATCTGACGTCAACTAACCGGGTTAGGATTCAGTTAGTTTGGGAGTGTCAGAGGAAAATAAGTTGAAAGTTGGGAGTGGTGTGGTACATTCGTAAGTTGGGAGTACTATAGGTCAAATGGTGAAAGTTAGGATTATTTAAATCTAATATCCCTTTATTATAGGTGGTTTTACAAACTTGTTACACAAGTCACCATCAACTATGTTTAGTAAATCTGTTGCTATCTAGTATATACATTTAGTTTAGCACTAAAATTTGGAACGCAAAGCAGCTGTGGTCTAGATGTTATGTGTAACACACAATTTGGAACAACTTGGTTGTGATTGTTTCTTTAAGTAGTTGCCTTTGAATTCAAACTGAGTCCAATTCATATATGATAAAAATCAAACTAAATGAACAGTGAATTTAGGGTATATTAGAATATGGGGTGCGGGGCCGGGGTTGTGGCGTGGGTTGGGTACAAACGCCCAAGTCACCACCCCTGGTGGGATTGGGTTTCGGCGTGGCCCCTTGGGCGGGGGTTTCAGCCTGGGGGCGGGGGTTGTGGCGTGGGTTGGGTACAAACGCCCAAGTCACCACCCCGGGTGGGCTTGGGTTTCGGCATGGCCCCTTGGGCGGGGGTTTCAGCCTGGGGGCGGGGGTTGTGGCGTGGGCTGGGTACAAACGCCCAAGTCACCACCCCGGGTGGGCTTGGGTTTCGGCATGGCCCCTTGGGCGGGGGTTTCAGCCCGGGCGTTGGACGGGGCTATCAAGATGACATGTCAGGATCTCATTGGCCAAGACAAGTAGCCGTTTGGGCTAACCGTTGGCCAACGGCTATGTGTTTAAAAAAAAATTATTCACTATAAATACTCACACTTCTATTCATTTTTTACCACAACTACTCCACCTCTTCTATAATCATCTCTATCTTATTTTTAAAAAAATTCTCATCCAACCACAATACGAAAAATGAATCCTCATAATCGTGGGTTTGACCCGAACAATCCGTGGGCATTCCAAGAAACACCTAGCCCAGCATCCAATCGTCCAATTGCTCCCTTTTTAATACACTCCACGATGCCGGATATGGCTGGTTACGCATCGTTTATCTCGAATCGTTTGAAAAACACTAGTTTGTTTTAAAACGTGATTGAAATAGTCAATAGCGGCATGGTAACGAGTGTACTTATTTAAATTTCATATGTGGAGTATTGATTGGTTAATTGTGCTTTTAGATTTTTGCTTCTACTTAGTTAAGTGCCAATAGTACCTGTGATGTTTTTTATTTTTATTTTTCACTGGTTCATATATATATGATAATCATGGTTGCACATCATGTCAGTAGTTGTCAGTTACAATTTTTGTCCCTGTGCTTATCAAAAAGTTCAAATTTGGTCTGAGAGTTTTAAAATTTACACTTGGGGTCCAAAAGGGTTTCAAACTCGTAATTTGGATCTGAAAATATTTCAAACACTCTATTTTATTATTGTTAATTGTACCGTAACTAAATTCATGTAACTCAAGAACACATAGAATTGGCAATGTATATATCTAAACTTGAACTTGCTAAACTTATTGTTTTGATAAGCGCAGAGAAAAGATTTTTATTATTACTTTTTTTTCTGAATAAATTAGTGTCTACTCATTTGGCTATTTTAAGTTACATATTTACAGTGAAGTAGATGGCAAGTAGAAAAAGGAAAATTCAAAATGACGCAGACAACATTAACGCACTTCACAAAGAATGGGATGAAATTTCTTGTCCTATATGCATGGATCATCCACACAATGCTGTTCTTATTCTCTGCAGTTCTCATTCAAAAGGATGCAGGTCTTTTATTTGCGACACAAGTTACCGACACTCAAATTGTCTAGATCGATTCAAAAAACTTGTTTCTGAAACCACAAGTTCCACCACAGACCCGCCTAATCTGATTCCCGCAAATGACAATCTAATTGAAGATGTTGAATTGGCTGGAGGGCCTCAAGATTCTGATCACAACAACAACAATGACAATAATATTGATGATGCACCGAGTTTAAAGCCAAAATCTTGCCTAAAATGCCCTTTGTGTCGGGGAAAGGTGTCGGGGTGGGAGGTGGTGGAGGAGGTGCGGCAGTATTTAAATTCGAAATCCCGAAGTTGTTCTCAAGAATCGTGTTTGTTTTCCGGGAGTTATAGAGAATTAAGACGACATGCTAGGCGGGCCCACCCGACAGCCCGGCCGTCCGATGTTGACCCTACCCGTGAAAGAGCTTGGAGGCGGCTCGAGCACCAAAGAGAGTACGGTGATATAGTTAGTGCCATTCGGTCTGCCATGCCGGGGGCGGTTGTTTTCGGTGATTACGCTATCGAAAACGGAGATAATCGGATACCTGGTGAGAACAGGAGTCTTGTTGCGGAAGCAGGGAGCAATAATGGGCATTGGTGGACGGCGTTTTTTTTGTTTCAGATGATCGGGTCTATGGAACATCCGCCTGCCGACCGGAGAGGCATTGGGAGAGCTAGGGTTCCGACAAGGCACCGCCGCCGTCGGCTTTTGTGGGGGGAAACGTTATTGGGTTTACAAGATGATGACGACGGTGATGATGATAGTGATGATGGTGATCCTTTTGAGTTGGATTTGGTTGATAATAATGATGAAGATCGGGTTCCTTCTGAGAACCCTAGGAGACGTAGACGAAGGTTGACGCGATATAGATCAGACGAAGATCAATCATGAAAATCTGGTAGCTTTTTTTTGTTTTTCGGGCCGGGTAACGGGTCAAGACAGGTAATTTTTGTATGAGTTGAAACTAGTTGAATGAACCTTTTTATCTAAAATTATTTAATATTAATCATATATGACAGTAATTATATATAAAAAAGTTTTGGTTTATATTATTCTGGTGGTTCATGTATTAAGAATACACTTTGGGCAACTTTGAGTCTCGACCCGTTACCCTTTTAAGATTTTCTAACCCCGAATATCCATGCATTTCTTATCGTTTTTGATGCACAGATAAAAGCAAACCGATGCATCAGGTTTTTCAACTCTCGTTCACTTCGATACCACCGGTGGAGAGATCATAAGCGTATTTGAATTTCAAAGCGTTGTTATTTGCTGAAATGTTTTTTAGATTAAAGAATGGTTGTTGGTTCTGTTTGTGGGGTGGGAAGATGAGGGGCTGCTTGGAGCATTTACATTACACTCTATTTGTGCTTGTTTACACCATTTATGTGAAGTAACTTGAATGAAACCTTTTTTTACAAGTTCATTTTTGTCTTCATATCCATGCTTTTGGTAGTAAGTTTTATCTAGCTGATTGTTATTTTGGTATTAGTTTTTTTTTATAATTAGGTTGTCATGTTTGTCGACCCTAAAAAACGGGTTTCTTTTACCATAACCACCTCTATGCGCGGCTAGCCACTGGCGTCTGTCTTTTTTTTTTTTTTTTTGTTAAACCATAGTATTTTCACCCAGAATGGTATGCAATCCGATTTTAACAGTAGCGTTGTGCAATTCGTTTTTGTTAGTGATGGATCTTCTATACCAGTTACCTAAATGGGTCATAACCCTTATGGTTTTTCTATGAAAAATCTATGACTTGAGAATTCATCTTATGTGAAAATATTGTTGATCTCTATCCAATTCATACCCATGTTACTTCTGCCTTTGTCACCCTTTCTTTGAGTCACATTCTCGAGCACCAACGAGACAACGACTAAGTGACCCATGAGACATTATCTTGCAGTCTCTTATGAGTAATGGTCTTATTTCATGTCATAAAACCAAAACTCTTGCGCAATGCCATGCTTTTCGGTTAGGAAAGCAAGTTAAACCTCTTTTCTACGAATCCTTCGTCGAGTCGCCATCTTACATAGTTCGCTTAACATTGTGGGCATCTTCTATTCCTGAATAAGGTTTTTTACAGATTGTTTAACTGATATGCAAAGTTTTTTTTTTTTTTAAAACATATGAATCAGAAATAATTGTGAATGAAATAGAATAAGAAAGATACAAAAGTACAAAACAAAAGTGTTCAAGAGCTTTGTATCACTCAAGAATGTTTTAGAAGTTTTGAAAATGCATATGCAAGAGGTGTTTGCAACTAAAGGGTAATTGCATTTTATTTATAGTAGTTAGGATCAAATACCTATAATAAGAAGTCGTAAGAAAGGTATCAAACGGAGTCTGATTGACCTCATTTAAGAGGTATTGAAACCGTCTCATCGAACTCTACTATGTGAGGTTTTAGGTTTTTATTTTTAGAAGTTTAGCTTGTAGATTTAATACTTTTGTTTACATCATTGTGTTTTTTTATTTAGGAATAATGGATTTTAAAATCCCAACTATTAGCCAATGGCCGGCAACGGTCTTAACTTCAAAAATAACCTATGGTGGTCCCATTTTTTCACATATTGAAAACTAATGGACCTTTACTAATAGAACATTAATTTCTTTTTGTCTCTTTTTTTCGTTTTCTGTTAATAAAGGTCCATTTGTTTACAATATGAAAAAAGTGGGACCACCGTTGATTATTTTTTAAGTTGGGACCGTTGCCGGCCAACGGCTAATAGTTGTGATTATTAAAATCCATTATTCCTTTTATTTATCATTATGTATTTTCTATATTTGCGTTATTGTGTCTCTTTTGTAACTCATTGTGTCATTTTCTTCGACGTTGTGTTATATTTTTCGGCATTATGTTATATTTTGCTCGACAGTGTGTTATATTTTGCGATCCTTTGTGTCTTTCTACACTTCTTATTGGTAGGAGCCTTATAACTTTACCCTTATTTATTGAATGGTCACATAAGGGATTCTAATATCTCTTTCCCTCCTTCAAAAGAACTTTGTGAAATATCTAAACCATCATAAGATGTTACTCATCATTATTGAAAATTTCATCCATACTTACCTCCTTCAAAAGAACTTTGTGAAATTTCTAAACCATTATATGATGTTCCTCATCATTACTGAAATATTCATCCATACTTAGGGAGGAAATACCCTTAAAGAAATTTTCTTACATATTTTTTCTTGATGCAAGTAGTATCAAGAAATTAGTAATAATATCATTGAATCGAAAATTACGACTAATGATCTTTACACTACAATGAATTGTCACCGCATCAATCTCAGCCACAAATCACTAGATCTTGTGGCTGAGAATCGCTCACAACGTTTCTAGACTTTGCCATCTATAACGAAACCTCACACTTCAAATTAGTTTCACATATGAGGACTCAGATTCTTTCTTTTGATAATAATATAACTGAGCCTTGCTTCCAGGTTTTTGGAAACCATTTTCTTTTTATCATCAGATTTTGTTGAAACATAACAATCATCTATAGTGATATCCCATGGGTTAAGATCAAATACAATATCTCTTAAAAATAGGAAGTCGTAAGAAAGGTATGAAACGGACTCCGATTGACCTATTGGAACCATCTAATCGAACTCTAAGATGTGAGATCTTAGGTTTTCACTTTTGAATTTATAGCTTGTAGATTTTAGAACTTTTGTTTATATCATTGTCTTTTCTATATTTACGTCATTGTGTCTTTTTTTTGCAACTCATTGTGTCTTTTTTCCTCGCTAATGTGTTATATTTGTGGGCATTTTGTTATATTTTGCTCGACATTGTGTTTTGTGTTCTTCTTAGATTTAGAAGACTATGTAGGATAACTTTACCCTATATCCCAAAGGGTGGAGTTCTAGAGTGAACGCCAATGTATTTGCGAACTGAGTGAACAAATCCTGGCTATTGATCTACACACGTGTATGGCCAGGATCTCATCATCAAATCATAAAATACACTAGTGTATTTCAACATCAAATCCTGGCCATTGATCTACACACGTGTATGGCCAGGATTAGTTCACTCAATTCGCAAGCTACACTAGTGTTCACTCTTGAACCTAATCCATATCCCAAATATGTATTATCTTTAGTGTTTACTTAAGTTAATTTTTTTTGTTTACAAAAAAACCGATTTTTTCTCTAATAACAGTGATCAGTTCCAAATATTTTCTTTTAAACGGCACACTTACATATCTTTAAATCTACACAATTACCCACAATTTCTATTTGGAAGGGCACTATTTTAATATCTTGGTACCATTAGACTATATGTGTTTCGGTTTACTTTCCAAATAGTTGGCATGAACTACTTTTTTTCTGAACAACTTCAAATATATATATATATATATATATATATATATATATATAGGATTAGGTTCAAACGTGAACAAAATCCCAAGAGTGAACTGCGTGAACTGATCTGGGCCCTTGATTTTTATGATCTTGAGATTAAAGTGAGTGGCATGATGGTAATTATTTGGTTAATTTTTTTCATTTAATTAAATACAAAAAGGGTATATGTGTAATTTCAATCTTAAATTGATTGCATAAATCTCTCACAAATCAAGTAATCAATTATCCTCTTAAATTGATTGCATAAATCTCTCACAAATCAAATCAAGGATTAGGAAAGATTTAACTTAATTCAATTATTAAAATAATTATTTGTTTAAATGCGATGTACACATGTGTATTCTGATTTTGCCCTCTTTTTAATGCAATGTACACATGTGTATATCGTCTGTTTTTGTGATATCTCAGAATTTTTTTTTGTATTGAATGTTGATGTACACCTATGAATTACTGTACACATATGTACGATGCTGAGTACACATGTGTACTATTCTATTTATATCCAAGTACACATGTGTATACCGTTGAAATATGAAGGTTACGTGGATCTTAAAAATCAAAATTTGAATTCTGGTGATGAAATCTGAAATAAAAATTGAAATTGAAATCTGGTGATTTGTTGTTTGTTTTGATAATTATCTTATTAATAAATAAACATAATGTTGATAATGAATTTAAATTAGGAAAGATGTAACTTAATTCAATTATTAAAATAATGATTTAAATCTAATTTTTTATATAATTACAATCCTACCCTTGACAACTAAAAAGGAAATCAATGGTCCATATCTGTTCACGCAGTTCACTCTTGGGAGGTTGTTCACGCTGGAACCCTACCCTATATATATATATATATGTACTAGTCGTTTACCCGCGCGATGCGGCGGGAAACATATCACTTAGGTTGGTGAGTTTAGGGCTATATACGGGGAGGTTCAGTTTTGAGCCATAACCAAAACCAAATTCGTGATGCAACGACAGTTTACAATGTGATACTCGTTTTTTGTTAGTTTATCAATCATTTCGTGATATATTGTATAGTACTTATGTTGTATTATTCATGGTATAGGTGTGGTGTATCATAATTCATATTGCTCTGGTCTTTATTCATCGTCGACGTGGTATTTTGTATATTTTTTAATGTTTATAAGAAACAATCCAGGTTTTGTAGCTTTACATGTTTACCTAAAAACATAAAAAATAGCTATATCTAATTTTGTGGAGTGGTCTTGGATCGACTACCAACCTGGGTCATGTTACCAACCTTGAGTTTTCATTAGTTTAGTTAGTTGTTGGTTTGTTACTTTTATGGTCGGTTATTTTGATTATCAAGACAGGCCAAATTGGTTGAAATAATAATTATTTATAACTATTAAAGTTAATTACACAAATAGCCTCTGCAATTATGAAAAGTCCTTTATACCCTTAACCTAACCCTTAATATCTATGCTAATAGCAGATATGATCACAGTTTCATCACACTTCTCAACATCATCTCCCAACTCTCAACATCATCTCCCAACTCCCAACACCGCCGATTATCATCATCATCATCTTCATCGACATCGAACAGATCATCTTCATCATCTTCATCGAACAGATCATCTTCATCGAACAGATCATCTTCATCATCTTCATCTTCATCATCTTCATCAGGTTCATCTTCAAAACAGAGGTTTGGTTTTGTTTGATTCTATAGTTTCAGATCTCATGTGATCATTTGGCTGATTAGAGTACAAATGTAGGTTGTTTATTGAAACTATGATACTTGTTTGTTTTAATTTCTGAATCAAATGCGAAGAAACAAGTGTGTAGTTACTTGAACACATCAATATTGATACTTGAAATGTGAAAATTGATTTTTGGTAAATTTCGAATCGTTTTGGTTGGTTGTTTGAGAACTGTTTAAAAAGAACTGATCGGATCAGTTTCGGATTGATGTGTTCCTCATATTGAATTTTGGTTTGATTCGATGATTTGAATGTGTTATTTGGGTATTTTTGGTTTGATTCGATGATTTGAATGTGTTCCTCATTTTGATTTTTGGTTTGATTCGATGATAATCAGTTATTTGGGTATTTTGGGTTCTTCATGTTTGTTTTGCTTGTGAAAAAACAGAGGGTTCTTCATGTTTGTTTTGCTTTGAAAAAACAAAATGTGTTTATTGGTCATTTGAATGTGTTTGATTCGATGATAATCAGTTATTTGGGTATTTTGGGTACTTCATGTTTGTTTTGCTTGTGAAAAAACAGAGGGTTGATTTGTTTTGCTTTGTTCAGGTTTGTTTTTGATGTTTTTTGTGAAAATATTGTACAGAATGGTTGCGGATGTAAAGATACGCAAAACACCAACTACGAAGGCGAGAACACTTGACAACCTCCTAGAAGATGGTGCGGTGCACATAAGGAACTGATTGATATGAATGAATATAACCCCAGTGTAGCTCTTCGATTTTCCTTGAAATTCTAGAGCTCACTAATTACATATCTACCACCGGGGTTATATTCATTCATATCTGCTACATTCCGAAGTGCACCCGTCAGTAAAGATCCACAATTGCATGTCTCTGTATTGTATGTTACGGTCTTTTGTTATCGAGTCTGTAAGTTCTGTCAAGTCTACGAAGTTGGTATGACGTTTTGTCTCTGTATTGTATGTATTAAAAGTTTACATTTAATATACGTTTTGGCTAAAGGCGACACCGGTCAGTTTTCCGTTTAGTTCTGGCAGAACCTTCATTACAGCCTGAAAGTTAAAATATAAATCAAAGGTGGAAATGAATAGGACGGGTTAACAAATCAAACAGGCAATTCTGAAATAACTGGGTTTGAGCATGCTCCGTTGACCAATGGACTCTTTTTGGTCTTACCAAACTATTACACTTTACAAAGACACTTGTTATGAACCTATGATCATCAATAACAAGCAACATATGCTAACTCATTAAAAGAAATTATTACATTTCAATTTTTCACACTATATTTTTCATGAACATTAATGACTAAAATTACCAGTTTAACGTTCAATATCTGCTCATTTTGTATACCCTTGTTTCTCTATTAAAGAAATTTTTTTCAAATAATACATGGTATTTAGATTCAAACACGGCAGTAACAAAATTAAAATGTAACCCATGAAAAAAAAAAATATTCATGTAGTCAAAAGAATATAAGATTATGCAGCCACAAATGGTCTTGAGTTTAGCATTAATAAACTACCATGTATCTATAAAACTCAAATGTTTAGAAGTTTATAGATTACCATGATTAAGGATATGTACGGGACGGTTCAATTTTGAGCCATAACCAAAACCAATTTCGCGATGCAACGGAAAACACAACACAAACAATTGGCTTTCGTATACAAACACTGAATAAGCAGTTGCATAAGTCTTTTATGCTTTCACATTGAGCTGGTCCACAACCGTATAACAAAATATTAGCAACTTGAAACCACGAACGGGAACTCCATCTCTACAACAACTTCAAACCACCATGTTTGTTGCAAAGAGGCCACCCTTCGCCTCACAAGGCAAACGCCTCGAGGTGAACCGAGATGTAAAAAACAAACAGGTAAACCCCTAAGACGCACTTGATGTGTAGCTTTTTTTAGTGCCTAAGCCCTATGAGGGGCACATACAAACTAACCCCTTGAAGCACCGCCAAAGACTCGTTTTTGGGCACCTCACTTCGATGCGCGCCTCAAGGAGCACACCTCAACCGTTTTTTTTAAACCATGGTCATAGCCAATAACTCATTTCAAAGCAGCTTTACATCTTTCTGTCAAGTCCAAGATTTCATCTTTTTATTAACTCTTGTATTCCAAACTTGTTAGATCAGCACCCAGTACTACCAAAATCACAACCCAACCTGCTACCATTGACAATCGTCACTTGTCTGGTGACCAGAGGTCATCTCCATCGCCGGTAGTCACCACCGTCGCCTCCATTTGTCAAAAACCAAACATCAGCCATGGTTAAACTTTAGATCTGACCAAAACTACCAAATATAACTTTGAATAAAAATTATGGAAGCGGGATCTTACCTCTTCACGGAATAATCTCACATGCAGGTCTCTATTCTACACCCGGTGTCTACCATCTTCACAGTTCTAAGTCAAGCACCACCACCACAAGTCATCATTGTCGCCGATCTGTAGTCCCCAATCACTATTGTTGCTGCATGTTTTCGAGAAAATGCTACATATAAATAAAACAAAAGATAACAAATGTAATGAGAAAATGCTACATATAAATAAAACAGAATGTCATTTAGCAACCAGCATGAAACATTGCTTTCATCAGTTTATCAAACCTCCTGAAACCTCTATTAATTTAAACCAGTTCTGCAACACATTAATTCAAACCTCTATTACGTCTATTTGTTTTTTAAAGGATTAGACATGGTCGATTATTTCACCAAACACTCCAGCTTTCCCCATGATCTTGTAGCAGCTAGGTACTTCATTCTCTCACTAAATTTCTTCCTCCTTACCTAATTTATAATGACAATCATCAATCTTTTTACAAAAAAAATGATCAAATCAAATAATAGTATTAATATTAATAAAAATAACAATAACAATAACAATAACAATAACAATAATAATAATAATAATAATTAAATTTAATTCTTATTTGGGTTACATACTCTTTCGCCGAGTCACACATCAAACATGGAAAGTTGATCAACTTTATGTCCTCTTAGGAAACTCAACATTTAACTGGAAAAAAAAAAGAGAATAGAGACTAAACGTGCAGGATTTGACCCTTACTCAACTGGTGTTCAATTTTCATATCTAAAATTTGCAGATATAAATTAAACTGATTAAAAAACTAAATTTTACTTGATGCAGCAGTTGCCAGATTCAAATATTCGTTTCTTGTACACAACTCCTTATATTTTTCCACATTATAAATCTTCGCTTCTTGTACCAAATAGTGTCACCATGTCTTTGTCATCAAGACCCATGGTCTTTAAATATACATCCCTCAAATTGTATTCTCCTGAAATACATACAAAGGATCATCTTCCATGAGTTCATTAGGACCAAATTATTAATAGCCATAAACATCAAACCCAAATGTCCAAAATTAACAATTCACTAACCCTCATTTTCATCAAAAAGAAGTCCTTCAACTGGGAGCTCGTCTGTCTTTGTCCTGGAGCATTTTCAGGTTGTCCAATTAGGAATAGAACAAGGAAAATCAAAGCATAGTCAAACCATGAATACTCATATGTTCTTTTAAAACATTACAGAAAGTAAATGAATAAAAAGTTTATTGGCTACATGAACTAAACAAAACGTACTAACCTCCCTTCTCGGATAATATCAGGGCCTTCAAAACTTCAACAGCAACAACACCAACCAACTACAAGAAAATATACAAATTTATGAGCACCAAACAATGTAAAAGCAATTGCACAAATCCATCTTACCTGATGTAAATCAGCACATGAGATGATGGAAAACTGTTCCTTTAGAGGCTCCAGTAGCTTGAAAGCAAGGCAAAGGCTATGGTTGGTGGACTGGTTTAGCCTAACGGTATTCACACCATAAGTAGCAGCAGAGTGTCATTTGTACAATAATAACCAGATTACTTTCAACAAGGTTTTTTAGAAATCATCATAAGCATATTATAGCAAGATCATAAAGAATATATTCTAACTACCTCAAAAATATTAATCGATTGTAGCCCCATATAGCGATTTCAGATCGGAATTCCTTCAAGCCCCTTTTGTGATTTAGGGTTTCTCTTTTGTGATTTAGGGTTTCTCATGAGATATTAAACCCTAGATCTGTTGATTCAAAGTAGAGTTTACCTCAGACATGAAAGTAAAACCCTAGATCTGCAAGTTTAAAGCAGATACAAACATCGGATTCAAAAACTAAAGGGCATGATCTAAACAAATCAAAGGAGGTTGTCGGACTTACCTCGGGTTGTTGGAACTTGCCTCGACCACTATTACAGACCAAGCCATTGTTGGATCTGGTGAGATCTTGCTCATACCACAGGAGGCAAGAAACTCTAAGTTGAAAATCACTAGAGAGAGGGATTTCTTCAAATCATCGGTGTTCAACACAAAGAGGGAAAAAGCCTGAGATTTAGGATAAAAGAGGAAAAAGCAAGAGAAAAGGAGAGAGAGGCGTGTAGATTAGATGAAGAAAAGATAGATCTAACAATGGGTTGAAAATGGCGTGTAGATTAGAGGCGTGTTTGAATTTTGAAATACCGCCCACAAATTAGATATCCCGCCCAACAGAGTTCTGCTTGTGTTGAAAAGAAGTTTTCAACACTTTGTGCTTAAATGCTTGTACAATGGGCTTCAAATGGTTGTACAATGGCAAATGACCATTCTTGCCCTTCCTATATGCTTATTAAAGTAGTATAGATATATATAGGATTAGGTTCAAGAGTGAACCCTAGCGTAGCTTGCGAACTGAGTGAACGAATCCTGGCCATACACATGTGTAGATCAATAGCCAGGATTTGTTCACTCAGTTCGCAAATACACTAGTGTTCACTCTAGAACCCCACCCTATATATATATATATTATAAAACAAAAACCAAAAACACGACTGGCTAGCCGTGCGAAACCAAAACAATTACAAATGCATCATGGATAAACAGACCATTCATGAAGGACATTCTACCTAAGATGCATGATTATGGGAAAATTTTCAAACTCTTCATTATGATTGGCCATGCAAGTGATAACTCAGCTGTTAACCAAACATTTTTGCACAATGTTAAACCAAACATTGAAATAAACCAAATGAGGTGGTGTGATTACTTGATCAATTGCTTACAACAAGCTAAAACTGCATGGATGCCAATAAAGCATTTCACGGTACCTTTGCTCACACTAGCGATATGAACTAATCTTATTTAACATAATTTGCATACTGATGTGCTAAAAGTAGTTTAATTAAAACTAACTAAATAAACCTAATCAAGACACTAAGTAATACCCCAGACTCTCTAAAACTCAACTAAACTACTAACTGGCAAGTGAACTGATCGACTCTAGTAAGCTAAGTAAATCCGGAAATCGAACCCACATGACTATATTAAATTACGTTAACTAGACTCTTTAGACTAATGACTGACACGACTCTAATTGTTTTTATGTTTTTTTTTTGGGGGGGGGGAGGGGGGGTTTCTAAATATCCAACGAATGCGATTAAATTAAATATTACTTAGAAAAGGTAACTAAGACACGAAAAGACTTCGATTTACTTCGGATGATGATGGAAGACTACCCAGACTGGAATACCAGAATGCTACTAGTTACATTTTAAGTGGACACAAGTTATTATGGAACCCGGATCATAAATTGCTAAACTTAAAGAGACACCGAACAGGACCCTCGACCCTTCTCGGGAAGATACCTATGGAACTTTAAAAGATGTTGGATCTCACACCCCAACCGATGGCGAAAACATCGGGGTGCGGCACTAAGCGTTCAGATTGCTCATGAGATTCCATAATACTAGAAGTTCCATTATAGATTAATTAAGTTTCGTGATAACATAGTTTAAATGTCAACACAAATAGTAGTCTCAAATATATCACAAAACATTGTTCAAATTCTAGATTAAACTAGGCGAGTTTCTAAGCATCAGCCCAAGCTTGTTTCACTTGTTTCCCATAGCATCCTATCAGCCTGCAACATGTATTAAAATAAAGTCAGTACAAAATGTACCGACGAGTATACAATTTAGAGTATGTAGCATAATAGATTAAAAGACTCGTATCCACATGTAAATGATAAAATAGTTTCAACCATGCCAGTGCTCACAGTCCAAGTGATAGCCCATGTGTCCCGATGCTTTGGTGTTTTCCCAAGACTCAAGGAAAACTAGAATCCTCCTAACAATACCCCCAAGAATAACGGGGAGGTGCATCTTCCTATAGCGCTACTATTGTTAAGGCGGAACTACACACTCTGGATTAAACGTTCACATAGCATAAAGAATCAAGAATCACAAGTTTCACATACACATAGGATAGAGTTTAGATTCCAAAGTATCAAGTTTCAAGTTTCATAGAATACATGTTACATCCCAAAGTTTAAAACAAAAAGGGATCGAGTATACTCACAGTGATTGCTTAACAGTTTTACTGTTATTGGATCAAAGGGAGCTCTTTAGGTTAGCCAGATTAGATTACAATAGGTAAGCGTCGGACAGAATAACAAGATTGCGCAAAGTGTCGGGTCAGTCACTTGATCGGATGGTTATCCGGTTGAATGACATATGTGTGCCGAGACGGATCGCCATCAGATCGGATGGTCATCTGTACGGATGGCAATTCGATCGAATGGTCTCTCAATCCAAGGTTTAGTTTCTAAAAGATTAACCAAGTATTTATATGAGGTCACTTCGATCGGATGGCGGTTCGATCGAACAGCAGTCCGATCGGATTGCCATTCGATTGAGGCGACTTAGGTAACTCAGAGCGTGCACAATTTAACAAAGATTCAAATTCTACGGACACAAAGCTTCTGTCGACACCAGTATCAAATAGTATCGAAGCGTAAAGGTTATCAACGAGAAACGTACCATTAATGACGTTATTGTCGTTACGAGCCTGATTAGCATTAAGATTGAACGCTCGTCCATGAGCGACTGGCTGTTGCTCCTGGTTCAGCTGAGGGTACTGATTACGGAGGTGAGTAGTATCTCCACACTTGTAGCATGCATGAACCGCATTGACTGGTCTAGGATTCTGCGGAGGAGCTGGGAGAGCTGGTAGAGCTGCTTGAACTGGGGTTTGCTGAGCTGGTTGGGCCGGGTTAACTTGACGGCAGTAAGGAGTCCTGTGACCGTAGCGATTGCAGTTGGCACACAAGCGACAAGCAGCAGTAGGGTTATGAAAGTTGCAGGTTGCACACTTAGGGTGAGGCCCAGTGTACTGCTTTTTGACTTCGGGAGCAGGAGGGTTTAGAACAGCAGCAGCAGGAACAGGCTTAGCAGCAGGGTTTGCAGCAGGAACAATCGCATTGCATCCTGAACCCTGAGACTTTCTCCTCTTGTTCTTGTTGCCGCTAGGCTGCTGGGTAACTTGATTCGCTGTTTTCGAAGGGTCGGATTTTCCAAATTGTTTATCACGTACGCGATTGTTGTTCAAACTTGCTGCCAGACGGAAAACTTCTTCAATTGTCTGGAGCCAAGCTGCTTCATTCGAATCTCACATAGCAGGAGGTAACCCATTGATGTACTTGGTTATCATGCGTTTAGGAGTAGAAACCAAGTGGGGCACGATTAAGCTGAGTTGTTTAAAACGGGTAATATAAGCCAGATTGTCATCGCCATTCTACTTCAAGTGCCATAACTCTTATTCAAGCTTCAGTTGTTCATGAGGAGGGCAGAATTCAAGCATCATCAATTCTCGCACCTCAGCGCATGGAAGAGCATAGGCTTCCTCATTAGAACGGATGTTTCTCTCATTGGACCACCAATCCAGAGCTCTGCCTTGAAACATTCCCGTTGTACTCCTAGTTTTTAGATGCTTCGGGCACTCACTGTTAATGAAGGTAACCTCGATGCTGTCAAACCACTCGAGCATAGCAGTTACCCCATCACTGCCCGTGAAAGACTTAGGGTTGCATGAGACAAAGTGTTTGTAGTTGTACTTTGTAGGCTTCTCTTTCTCTGTCTTAGAGTCAACAGAAGAGGGTGGAGTGTTCGATCCTTGGATCTCAGAGACGATCTTTGGCACGACTCGAGCAATCTGGTCGGCCATGAAGGACATCATCTTTTTTCTAAGACTTTTCCCTGGATCTCTTGAGAGTGTCGGATAGCTTACGAGAAGACATCCTAAAGATCTAATCAAGAGGATCGTATAAGTTTGGATCACAAAGTCTCACAGTATATAGGTTCACACACGATAGATTAAAGACTCAAGATTCAACAAGATTCACATGGATTTATGATTCAAGTTTCCACAAGTTTCACATAGATTCCAATAGATTCCAATAGTTTCATTACCGCAAACCCACAACCTTGGCATGGCACGTTGTACGAAGTTTGGCAACATGTCAGAAACGCTTATATATAGGAAGTACCAGTGGCGTATCCACCATGCTTCGGGCACATTGCTTTCGCCTCGTACTCGATATCATGTTACGTGTTGCAATTGCCCAACGTAACATCACTCTCATCATCATCATCATACACCCGTAGATTAACCCGATGGATTCACATAGATTAACCCAACAGATTCGCGTAGATTACTCCATAGATTCACATAGGTTAGTGTTAACAATCTCACCACAGTCCATAAACAACGAATCCCACATGGCACGTGCTACGAAAGTTCGGCAACATGACGGAAGCACTTATATATAGGAAGTACCAGCGGCGTATCCATCATGCTTCAATCATCAGACGTCCGTCTCGTCATCGGTGTCATGCTTCGTTAGCTATATCATTAGATTCCATCACCATCACAAAACTTTCACATAAATTGACCAAGTAGATTCCAACAACTTCAACCCGAGCCTACAAAACTACAAACTTCACTTAGCGCGTGGTACGAAGGTTCAATAACATGCCAAAAACACTTATATATAGGAAGTACCAGCGGCGTATCCACCATGTTTCGGACATGTCACGTCCGCCTCGTCTTCGACGCTAGGCTATGTTTCGTATTTTGTGTTGGGATTGAACCCTATCAGAGGAATAGATAATGAAAGCCAAAACTGGTTCACAACAGTGGATACATCATAAGCAGTAGTTTACACCAGGCCTTCCCTTTGAAAGTGTTTATAACATCTGATGTCCTCTATCCACTGTACGTATACAACAACTGCTGTCCTTCAAACTGCTGATGAAGACCTGAAGACTGATAAGGAGTAAACACTGCTGGTTCAATCTACTGATGCTAAAGGACTGCCCACTCAAGGACTGATCAACCTTGAGGAAAGCACTGATGAAAGGAGAAAGCAGTAGTTTAGTATGTCACTTGTTTTGTATAAAGTCAGTGGTTAAGATTAGCATTGTTTGTATAAGAACAGTGGTTATAGGTTGTTAGGTTGTTAGATGTCACTTTCATGGTGACGTCAGCTTAGATGCTTTAGTGGTTTGAATTGCCTATAAATGGAACAATACCCTGTACTGTTACATTTGATTGACTGAGCGAGTTCTTCTCCTCTAGTCCAATCCTTTCATCTTGTGCGATCAACCAGGGGAGCATCAGGCTGAGGGGGAGTTTTGTTGTAAGCTTGCATTATAATCTTTTGACTTGATTTGTAATCTTTCGACCTAATGAAAAGCATGTGTTTATCAGAACTATTCTCCCTTTTGATTGTGTTAATAAAGTTTGTTTCCATTTCCGCTGCACTTTACATTATTTTATATTTATTCATTGTTCAAATTATACAAACAAACACAATCATGAGAGCCTCCGATCCTAACAATTGGTATCAGAGCCTGGACAGTCAAATTCGATCTAACAATCAATTTGACATAACAGTTCAGCTCAAAATTCATTGATGCTAAGGTTGATCGTATTTAGTTGAAAAACAGAGTAACGAGTAATTACATTCAAAGTAGGTATTCAAAAACTCTGTAAAACAACCAAGATGTCATAAGACACACAAACTTCACATAACAAGTGAAGTCATGCATAAACCACCTATAGCTTTCAGATCTGAAAATGTGTCTGATACTTATGGTATAATTATTTTATTTACAAAATTGATTTCAATTATTGTTATGAAGTTTGTGTTGTTCCCATCATGTTTGCTGCTAAGGTGTGTACCTCAGGTCAACAAAAACCTATGTTTGTGAAAACATTAGTGTTTTTGTTAACATAAAAAGAGGGAAATTAAAACTTTAGTTAATTAGATCTTATGTGTTGAAAAACAGGTTGAGAATCCTGTTAAAAAGGACCAAATCAACTTTGTTAAAAATACATTAAGAAAATCAGGTGTTAAAATAGTCCAAATCACATGTAATGTGAGATTTGACATAAGCATGTACAAATATGACCAGATCTCTCAAAACATTGCTACAAAATGATTTTGGATTAAGTATTCCTTCAATAAAAACCTCCTAGTGAGTATTTTAGTACTCATGAATGGGAAGGGTAAAAAGGGAAGAAGAAAAATCACAAAAACTCAAAAGTGTGCTTATCCCAAAACTTTTGAAGTCAAAAGACAAGAGCATAAATACAAAACACTTGAGAGTAAAAAATTGGGTTAACAATGGTTATCAAGCAACTGTGTGCATTCATTGGTTCAGAGAAGTTCAGGTAACAATAGTATCACCAGTGTTTATACTTACAAGAGGACTAGACAAGTGTTGCAGAATCATCAGATGGTAACAAACTTATGTGAACATGTCTCCTCATTTTTGCAATCAACTGACAAGGAAATGGTTCCAAACAGTGGTCAAAATGCATTTACAACTACTTACCATATTCCTAAATTTGAGATTGATGTGATCATGATCTTATAACAAATCATATTTAAAAATATACCAGATCCTATTGATGATGTTTTCAGAAAAAACTTTAATTATTTTTTTTGAAAAGGTTTTTCTCAAATAAAGCAGGATATATCATTCCTTACTTTTTTCTTAAGAATGATATATTTTGAACTTTTACTTGTTTTTTATAGCAAAAGTTTCAAACACCTGTCTGGATATAGAACCCTTATTTTTGGTGATATTATCCTTGAAAATGGATCAAAAGGAATTGGTACAAGTGTCAAGGTCATGTCAAACTCAAGTTTGTTGTAACACTGATCAAAAGATTGATTGCTAACACACCTTAAAATACTTGGCTACTCATGTTCTAATTCAAATATTATGACACAAAATGAGTATCCTATGTAAAAAGGGTCTCCATCATCTGGGGTACTAAACCAATGTCAGGAATCTATAAAAGCTTCAAAACCTGTAATTGACATGTGGCAAAACCTTGAAAGAAAATTTCTATAAAAACTGCTGACATATTGAACTTGACAATTTGCATCTAAAATATATTTTGTTGAGGATAGCAATCTTGCAGATATTTCAGAATCACCATCAACAGATGTTAGACATGATATTGTGTTTTCACAAGATAAAATCATTCCTTTCATCAGAACAGCAGATGCTCAAAATATTTGTCAAAAGCTTATCCACTGGTGCACTAACAGTTGCTGATATACTAGTCTTTCAAATCCTTACCATTACCTTACCCCTAACCACTGTTTTGTTCAAACATCTATTTCCTAATTACTGTCCACTGCTGAAAGTCAACCCCTATTCTTTCATTTTCATGGTAATCACTGTTGTTTAAAATCAGTGTTTTATCCACTGATGGCTAAAATCATCCACTGTTTTCACTTTAACCGTTGTAACCACTGATATTTGCTTAATCAGTGGTTCCCTAAACAACTGTCCCTCATTATTCATCTTTCCATCAGAGGTTGGCACGTGGTCAGTTATTAGCCATCAGATCTTTGTAAACCGCTGCCACGTCAGCATTCACTTTTTCCCTTATAAAACCCTTATCAAAACCCTCAAACAGGGTATTACACTGTCGAATTAAATTCCAAAATTCTCTTCTCAAAGCAGTTTCCAACCTTCCGAATCAAATCATTCTCCGTTCTTCTTCACCAAAATGACAAAATCAAAACCAAAATCTTCCTCATCTTCCAAAAAGGTTGCTCAAAAGGCCGCTGAACCCATTGAAATTCCATACAAAGCACCTCACAACTACTTGGGTCTACTCACAAAACCCACCAACAACAAAACCTTCGACTCCATCATTGACACCCTTGTAGCTTCAAAGTACAAAACTCTGTTGACTGCTGATGCTCCTATTTACGAACAAACCCAGAGAGAATTCTGGAAAAATGCCACACTTGAGTATCAAGGTGAAACAGTTATAGCCATTAATTCTTCCATAAAGAGCAAAAAGATTCAAATCACTCCACAATCTATTTCGGAAGTCTTTGCACTCGATGATCAGGAAGGTAAAACTTCCTTTCCTAAAAACGAGTTAAAAACTGATTTTCTGGAAAGAGGGTATGGTGCGGAAATGAAAAGGGACACCTTACAAAAAGGCTTCTTCCCTTCTGCACCAAGGTTTTTATTTCATACCCTTTTGATGTGTGTTTCAAACAAAACAACTTCTTTTAACGAAATACCATTAAAGATCCAAAACCAGGGATATGCTATTTTACACAATGAGAATTTTAACTATTCCCAGGAGATCTTTGATGATTTGGTAAAAAATGTTGATAGCAAATCATTTCTACTTTTTCCAAGGTTCTTAAGCTACTATTTTAAACAAAAATTCGGAAAGGAAAATGAAAGTTTGCTCATCCAAGGTAAATCTTTTCAAATAAATGGTTTAACATCTGAAGCATTCACTAGAATGTTAACACCTGCAAAAACACAAGCAGAGGTGCCTGAGCAGACTTTAGCAGCTACCACTGCTCCTCAGGTATCTGATGCTGAGCCCACTACTCCAGGTGATCATGGCAGCACACCCACTGCTATGAAACCCACACCTGCCATCACCAAAAAGCCTAAAAAGAAATCATCCAAAAAGCCCCCCAAATCCACTAAAAAGGCAACTCTGGAAGATGAGATCCCAGAGCCACTGCCAGTGACAACACAAATGTCACCAAAAACCACTGCTGCTACTTCCTCACAGCAGATGGAAGAAAGATCTCCACCCTTGCCTCAAACTCCTCCTGCATCCTCACAAAAGGATCAGGTTGTAAGCACAGGGACCCCACATTATGAAGCTCTGGATCCAATTGGATCCATCTTCCTCAGTCCTGATCCCAAGGACATGTCTCTTTTAACACCCATATCTTCACCCCTCTCATTACCACAATCCATAATACCCTTGTTGCATGCAGTTGCTATAGCTCAGACACAAACCAGTTCCTCTCTATCACCTATCACTGAGAGTACACCCCGACAAGTGACTGGGTCTGATGCTTATACCTCTGCTATCCCAGCAACAACTGAGGAGGTTACACTACAGGAGTTACAAGTAATTCCTGTCAGTAGTTCAAGTGGAGCAGCAACTACAAGTGTTGGATCAACAGATCTACATTTGGCCAGTTGTTTCATAAATCAGACTCCCTTGAAGGCAATTCCTTTTATAGCACCTCTGATAACCACTAGTGAGGTTGTTTTGACCACTGGTACCATCAAAAGGTTATCAAGTGCTGAAGGAAGAAGTCCCCAGTACCAAGAACAAGGGGCATCAATGGATGACTTTTGGAATTTTGTTCCTAAATCACACATTGATATGACCATTGCCGGTGGGGAATCAGATGATCCCATTAATTTGGGTGATGATTTGAAATATCAGGAATTGACGGGTAGAATTGACAACCTTGAGACATCTGTTGCTGAAATAAAAGATATGATGCAACAGTTGTTGAAAGCTCAAAAGGTCTCAACCACTGCTGTTCCAACTCAAGCACCTGCTCCATCACAGGCACCTGCTGCAAATGAGTTATGGAATTTATTCCAACCCCTGCTCCAACAACAAAGACAAATGGCTGATCAGCAGCATGCTATACATGTTCAAGAGCTGAGAAACATGATGGAGTCAAGGTTTAGAAATATACAAGCAGACATCAAGGCTATAAAGGCCCATATCCTAAACACCACTGGCACTGCTCTGCCCACTGTTCTCTTCATTGATAAACTTCCTTCAGATAATGCCAAAAAGGGGGAGAAAATCAAACAGTGGATAAAGAAGGGAATTGATGATGGTCTTTATATTGAGCCAGAAAAGGAAAACATGACTAAAAACATCCCTGTGCCAGATGGTAGTAAGAAAATTGATGCTACCACAAATGCACTTGCAGAAGCAAAAGCAAGTGTTAAAAGAGATAGAGAGGCTAAGGATAAAGCCAGGTGGGAACAGGAGAAAAGAGCTTACATGGAGCTGAATGCACAGGGTACTTCTGAGCCAAAGGATGATGAAAATCCTAAGGATGAAAAGAAGAAGCCCACTAGACAAGTGAGGCAAACCAAATCCACACCATCCAGACCCACAAAGCATGCCTTCAAACCACCTCTCAAAGGCTCCAAACCTCAAACCACCAAATCTCAAACTTCCACCCAAACAGTTGTTGTAACACCTGTTGTATCAACAACTGATACCTCAGTAGTTTCAACAACTGCCAGCCAAACACATGCCATCTCTTCAACACACACCACTACAACACGCACCACAACCACTGCCCTATCACCACTACCTAAAATCACTTCAACACCAAAAACCATCACTTCAACTACATCACCATCCACCAAATCACCACCCGCTGAAAAGCAGAAAACATCTGCTGACACATCAGTAGTTGTAATGACAACAGAGGTTGAAACACCAGTTGTTTCAACAGCTGTTTGCCAGCCATCTACCACTGCCCTCACCATTTCAACAATCACCACATAACCCATTGTCACATCACAACCAAAACCTCCTTCACCCAAAAAGCTTTACACAAGGAAAAGGAAATCTCATGAGGGTAATGATGATATACCAGCACCCATTCCTTTATCCTCCACACCCTACAATGTTGTCGAGCCACAACCATCCACTCCACCAACTCTAGTCAAAGCAATAAACCCTGCTAACCTTGTATCCATTGCTGCAAGTTATCCACTGGAATTGGAAGCTATAAAGGATGAGATGAGACAATTCTATACAGAAGATGATCCTTTAAAAAGAAGATTTCCTTCTCTCATGGGCTTCAGGAACCCAGAAAATATGGATGCATATCTAAAACTCAAAGCCAGGCAAGCAGATATAAGAGCTAGAATTGAATGCAAAGATCAAGGTGACAAAGCCATTTCAGAAAGAATGGAATTTTTACTCACTAAGGTCAAACAAATGGAAGATTATGCAAAAGACCTAAGCAAAGAAATGTCAAATCTGCCACCTGGAGCCGTCCTAGAAAAGGAAATGAGAAAGGATTATCTTGCATTTATTATGAGAGAAAAATTTTATCCAGCTAATGAAGAACAATTCAGTGAATGGCCACTCATTGCACTAAAGCATGAAGTTAACAGAATCAGGATGATCAAGAATGATCCAAGGAAGAAAAAGACAGCTCCAAACTGGAGCAAATACAAAAAGGCCATTGATAAACTTACCTCAGAATATAAGAGGAAGAAACAAGAGCTGGTGGATGCAAAGGTTGGAAATGCCAAAGCCATAGCAAAATGGACAAGGCAATACACAGATGAGGCTTATGAAAGGTTAAAGAAAAGAAGGATGACATATCCCAGTTTACCACAGAAGCCTGAATACAAAGAGCCAAAACAGATCAATATTTCTGAACCACTGTTCACATCAGCAGATGTATCAGCCATTGAGATAGATCAAAGAAAGAGACAAGAGCAGATTGAAAAAGAAGCTGCAGAAGATATAGCTGCAGCAAATGATATCATCAAAATGGTTTTCAAACAAAATACAGCTGGAGATTCTGAACTAGCAAAAGATCAGAACACTGCTCAACAAATTATCACAAGGCTAGCATCACCAAACTCATCAGTAAATAAACCTCTCCCAAGAAACCCATTGGGTTCAAAAATACTAAAATGGATGTCTGATCAAAAGACCCATGTATTGACCCTGTTCAGATCCAATGGAGAAGTAAAACACATATCAAGGGAACAAGCACTTGGCCTGAGTGTTGAAGATCTACAAGATCTCCTTGAGCTTATACTGTGTAGGGATGAGGATGATACAAGTTCCATGGATTTTGAGTTGCAATTTAAAGGACAAGTTAGGGAACTTCCGATGAGACAATAAAGATCCAAAATAATGAAGCGTTTTAGCATTATCTGTTCTAGGGGGAGATTGTTGGGATTGAACCCTATCAGAGGAACAGATAATGAAAGCCAAAACTGGTTCACAACAGTGGATACATCATAAGCAGTAGTTTACACCAGGCCTTCCCTTGAAAGTGTTTATAACATCTGATGTCCTCTATCCACTGTCCGTATACAATAGCTGCTGTCCTTCAAACTGCTGATGAAGACCTGAAGACTGATAAGGAGTAAACACTGCTGGTTCAATCTACTGATGCTAAAGGACTGCCCACTCAAGGACTGATCAACCTTGAGGAAAGCACTGATGAAAGGAGAAAGCAGTAGTTTAGTATGTCACTTGTTTTGTATAAAGTCAGTGGTTAAGATTAGCAGTGTTTGTATAAGAACAGTGGTTATAGGTTGTTAGGTTGTTAGATGTCACTTTCATGGTGACGTCAGCTTAGATGCTTTAGTGGTTTGAATTGCCTTTAAATGGAACAATACCCTGTACTGTTACATTTGATTGACTGAGCGAGTTCTTCTCCTCTAGTCCAATCCTTTCATCTTGTGCGATCAACCAGGGGAGCATCAGGCTGAGGGGGAGTTTTGTTGTAACCTTGGATTATAATCTTTTGACTTGATTTGTAATCTTTTGACCTAATGAAAAGCATGTGTTTATCAGAACTATTCTCCCTTTTGATTGTGTTAATAAAGTTTGTTTCCATTTCCGCTGCACTTTACATTATTTATATTCATTCATTGTTCAAATTATACAAACAAACACAATCATGAGAGCCTCCGATCCTAGGATCGCCATCCGATCGGATGGTCATCCGTATGGATGGCCATTCGATCGAATGGTCTCTCGATCCAAGGTTTAGTTTCTAAAAGATTAACCAAGTATTTATATCAGGTCACTTCGATCGGATGGTTATCCGATCGGGCGACAGTTCGATCGGATTGCCATTCCATGGTGGAAGTTTCCAAAGTTTCGAAGTTTCTGGTTCAAAGATATTCTAAGTGGTGAAGGTTATGAGGCACTTGTCACTTTGATCGGATGGCGGTTCGATCGGACGGCAGTCCGATCGGATTGCCATTCGATTGAGACGACTTCATTCCTTTTGTAACCTTGAAAATTTCTTAAGTTTCTAGTTTAACGGTGACGGCTTGGTACGTATCGAGACAACGGTAAACATGTCAGTGTTCAGTCGGTCTGATCGGATAGGAGCCACCCCGTCCGACCAGGTGTCTGTTCCTGACGGTGTTCATGTCGGAATCCGTACTCCGGTCATCTTCTCCGGCAACAATCCATTTCCAAGCCGACTCCGGACTAATCATTAAGTCTACAATCCGTTTGGGTCCGGATTCCACCGTTTAGAGTAAAAAGTTTAAGAAAATGAAGGAGAAGCATGAGTTTAGCTGAAAAGTCTAGATTTAGTAAAGATTCGGTGTAAAACACATGGAATTTCTTAGATCTGAGCTAGATCTCGACTAGAATGACATCACACAACAGTTTGTAAAAACCGCCATGATGACGTCACCTTCAAGAGCTCGAATCTCAGAGATTTCATGGTGAAAAGTGTGATTTCAAAGAGGATTCATGTAGAGGAGAGTGTATAGATCAAAGATGTACAAGAATCAAGTGTAAAACGTACCGAAATCGCCGGGAAATGGAAGAAATGTGAGAGAGCATGCGTCTGGTCGAAGGAGAGTGAAGAATGATGTGACATGTCCTATTTATAGTGCAAGAGAGGGGTAAAGGCGGTGTGCAGCGGATCGGATGGCACTTCGATCGAGTGGCCCTCCGATCGGATGGTCATTCGATCGGATTGCCATTCGGTCAATCCCATCCTTTCCGTTTCACCGTCGTTGATTCGCTTTGCGAGTTAGATTAAGCGTTGCGTATTATTGTGTAATAGTATCACATAGTTAGATTAACACAAAGTTTCCAAGTTTCATATGTGACAACTCGTATTTCGGAACCTATCTTTGTACTTTGATGTAACGTATGTGAACGTGATGTGATTATATGAACTTGGTTGATTAAATGAATGTTATGTTTGATATGTGCTTTGTGTAATGTAATGTATGTATATAAACAGCCCAAATGCACAACACGAACCGATCGCACAAGCCCATTCGGGCTACACTCTTGTATTCGGAACAATGGGCAGCCCAAGTGAGGGTTCGGCCCACTCCCTTATGTCACATAACACATAGGAGATAGGGTATACTCCTCATAATTTGCAAAACACCCACACACACAGACCCTAGCTCTCTTTCTCTCCTGCTTGAACTCGACGGCAACAAAGAGTGTCCCTCTCTCGAAGTTTTATCATTCGGATTAACCCTTATTCATCTCTAATCCGGTTAGTGTTTTAGTGTTTTGTTGTTATTTGATTTTATGTTGATCGATGATTGTGTATGGCTCTATGATTGATCAAATCCGATTAGGGTTCCTGTTTGTAGAATTGAAAATAATTAGGTTGCATGATGTTGTGATATATGTATGTTTTACATGATGATGTTCTAGGGAATCGGATGTGTATGATGATGTTAATCGACTATCATGTCTTGCTTTCGGATTTGTTTGCATGTTGATTTAGGATCGAATGTATGTAATCGGATGTATGTTCATGTAATCGGACCAAATAATATGAATTGATAAGTTATTGTTCATGCTATGAGTATGATTAGGGTTCTTATGAACTAATGATAAATTGATTAGTTTGATCGATTGTATGTTAACTGGATAATTAGAAATTGTTAATTGATAGAATTCATAATTTGGAAACCCTTGAATGATTGTAACTGAATCAAATTTTGGAAACAATGTAATTGATTAGCATTATATTCAGATAATAAAACCAATCGTACAAGTCCCCTCTCGGTCGCACAAGGTCAGGTCACACAAGACCTGATCTGATCGCACAAGTGCATCGCACAAGACAGGGTACAAACACATAAGGCACCTAGTACTGTTTATTTATGCATGATCGCACAAGATCTGGTGGATCGCACAAGATGGTGCCGATCGCACAAGATCTTGGGCCTCACACACATTGTTTGAACTTGACATGTTATTGGACTGAATGGCCCAAAACCCAGTCGCACAAGTTATCCGGATCGCACAAGGACAACTCAGTCGCACAAGCTCAAACGGAACGCACAAGACATGTTATCTGTTTATTTAATTGGGCCGTGTTTATGCTTATAGATTTGTTTGGGTTTCTTGATATTGGGTCGGGTATTATTGGGCTCCAACGGATGACTCGCACAAGGCCATTAGACTTGTGCGAGCCCAATCTTTTAATCTCACAAGTTGGATACGTTATAACTGTTAAACGTGATGATGTGTGTTTGCCATGATCTGTATGTGTTCTTAATCTGCTAGCTTATGTGAAACTTACGTGCACTACTTGAAACCAAAACCTGACTTATATGGTAACCATGTTAGGACGTGGTTGACCTCTAGCAGCTCGATTTACCTTTCGTTTATATGCCGAGCTAACCTAAGGTGAGTTCACATTTTCTACAAAGCATGGGATTCCCAGGGGTTGGGAATGGGTTAAAGAATAGGGATTCCTCGTCCTTCTTGGGTAGGACAGTACGGGTTCAGGAATGTAATTCCTCATCCTCGTGGACAGTTAACTTTTACTAGACCAAAACTCTATCACGAAGTCCCTCCTTTTTATATCGACTTAATCGTCGGGCCAATGGCGAGCGGGTCATTAGTTAGATAGCGCTATTTAGGTTTGACAAGCCTCACACCATGCCGCAGAGGACGGGCGTGAACTAATGGATCTGGGCACGTCAATGATGATAGACATTGACAGTTCAGGGCACATAAACATGACTACAGTCAGCAGTCGATATGGTAACGAGTCTAGTATATACATGGGGTAGCCCCCACGGCCGAAGAGCCAGATAATTAAACATGGGGTAGCCCCACGGCTGGATTGCCAGATTAAACGGGAATAAACTAAACACGTTTTCAACCATGGGGTAACCCCCACGGCAGGGATGCCAGCTAAAGGAAAATGTTTTTGGAACAACTTGAACAAACACCCAACTGTGAACTCGCTCAACATTATTGTTGACTCGTTACTACATGCTTTGCAGGTCAATAGGTACTTAGCTGGAGCTTGCATGGGGAAGAGTCGTTGTGGGACATGAACAATTGTGTGCCATGTTAAACATTGAAACATTTGAACTTATATTTGGTTTTGGATTTAATCGTTATGCTTCCGCTTGCAACTTAAACTATGTTTTGTTTGGACACCAATTGTATTGGTTGGATTTTTATAGTTACTTATATGCTTGTTCAATATGATTGGTGGCTGGATCCTGGTCAGTCACGCCTCCAAGCGGTGATACTCCGCAGGTGGATTTTGGGGGTGTGACATCATAGATTTCGCCAGTGACAAGTCTCCAGTCTCTCGTTCAACCAAGTCTCAAGTTTCACGAGTCTCAAGAGTCAAGCACCATAGCTTCCAAGTATTAAGAATCAAGTGTCTAGAGTGAAGAATCAAGTCTCATAGTATTAAGTATTAAGTATCAAGAATCTAGCTTAAGTATCAAGAATCATAGTATTAAGGATCACGCCTCATAGAATTTAGATTCAAAGTATCAAAAGCATCAAGAATCACATAGTCTAGGGACTAAAATTGACAATAGCTAAAAGTTTCGGGACGCAGGCGTTACATTGGAAACACCAGTTTAATCTAGACTCCATGTCGGTTATCTAAGTATTTTATGTAAAGTACCCTAATATGACCTACCCCCTTACGATATGAAAGTCTAGAGTAACTCGGGTTCTTGATTCGACTCGGTAAACAAGAGTTGACAAGGCAACTAAGACGAACTCCCTACGAAGACATACCTAGCAATTTACCAACCTAGACCTACCGATAATCTTGCACCTCTCGGTTTTTAAGATTAGTATAACACCTAGACCTACTCAATTAATGAATATCACTTCTAAGGTATATCGGCTGAGTAACCAAACAAACCACAAATGCAAAGTTAATGATCTAGCAAAATCCTATTACATGAAAGACATTCACCAAAGATCATGCGAAGCAATAAACAATAATTAAACAAGTCTAGACATGCATACACAACGGATCAATAATCAAGTTTGCTACTTTAACATAAAAGATCCATAAATAACAAGCATCCACACTAAAAATCAAAACTTTAACATTCTGTTCATCACAATCTAAGTAGTTTAAGGTTTTTAGCCACAAATCATATTCAAGGAAATAAAATCACAAAGTATTAACAAGGAATTTATGGAAAAAGTATGAAGAACTAGAAAAGTAAAACAATCGGGAAGACAAAACCCGATGATTCTTCTATCTTGAATCATTTTGCTTCTCACCAATGATTCCTAGCTTGAAAACCTTGTGAAAACGTGATGTCCAAGCTCTAAAATCCTTCCAAGATCTCTCCAATTCATCTCTAGGGTTGGACATCTTAAAAGAGATGTATTTATAGGTTTCCCAGCCAACAACCAACTCTAAACACGAAAATTCTGTCAAAATCCTCTTTTCGCCACCCGCGAACCAATACCCTTCCTCGCGAGCCGCGAGGAAGTGATTAAGTCAATGCAGGTCAACACCCTTCTACGTGGCGCGAGCCAACTGCCTTCTCGTTCTTGCGGGTGGCGAGCGGATTGTTTCCCTCGAAATTTGTTCCTTTTCCATCTTTCGTTTTCCTGATATCGTTCCGGTGTTCAGTTTCTTCATGTTTAGGCTCGTTTTTCACCTTTTTCATCATCTATCATCACACGAGACCTAGGAAACAAAAACAGATCAGCAGTATCACATTCTAACTAAAAACCGAATAAAAACTAACAAAACTTATACAAACTGTACACGATAAATAGATGTATTTTGCAATACATCACTTACAGGCTCAACAAAAAGTAAAATTAATTTGCTTTGATGCAGTTGGCTTTGGTGAATGATGCTTACGAGAGAAGGCAATTGGAAAGGAAAGAAGGTTACCTAATTGAGTGGTATCAAAGAGACTTCTAGAAATGTTTGAGCCTTGCTTAACAGGCTAGAGGGGGAAACCAAAACACCATTTTGATTCTAAAAAGAAACCAGCTGTTAATAAGGCTAGAGGGGGCGACCAAAACACCATTTTGATAATAAGACTGAATTTGAATCTGTTGTTCATGAAAATGTCATAGTTGTTGAAAATGAAGATGATAATGATAATGATGATGTTGAGAATGATGATGGTAATGATGTTGAGAATGAAGATGATGATGGTGATAATGATGTTGAGCTTGATGATGGTGATAATGATGTTGTGATGATGATGATGTTGAGGTTGAGGTTGAAGTTGATGATGATAATGATTTTGATCATGAACCTGTTGTTCATAATCGTATTGATCTGGACCTTGTTGTGCAAAATGCCATGGATATGGGTGGTGAGGAGGAAGAAGCTTATTATAGAAGGGTTTCTCAAGAAGAACTGGAAGGTCAAAACAGAATGTATGAAGTATCTGCATTAGCAAATCATGTTTTGTACACAGTTATAACATCACATGGTGAAGAAGAAGGAGATGAGGTTGAGGCTAATGTTGAACATGAACAAAGTGTTGTGGAAAAAAACGCTAGAAATGAAGCCGAGGAGGTAAATTATACAATAAAGTTTTCAAAAACTAAAATAATAAACATCATGTTTATTTTACATTTTGATTGTATACAATGGCTGAAAAGTTGGACTGTGCTTACAAGGAGTTGGAAAATGTTATAACAAGATAAAGACTTCGTTAGAGCAATCAAGTGTCGAACATCCAAATAGCCTCCTGGTGCATATTAAAGCATCACAATGTCTGGACCCCACATGAGGGTATTTTGTTCATTTTACTCTAAATACTAAAATAAATATTCGGGTTTTGGTGCGATCGTGCGCTTGTTTTGTCACGCCGGCCGGTTTTTATGAAGTTTACCTTTCAGAAAAAAACTAAAATAAATATTCATAATCATAAAAAATAATGAATAAAAATCTATTATATATAATAAACATGTTAAATAAGGGCTGATGTGTCATTTGATAAGAGCATGGAAGATGACATGTCGCGTTATAAGAGCTTCTTGGAATGGGTTTTGGGAGGGAAAATTTTCGGCTCTTTTTTTCTTGATACGGGCAGACGCGGGATCCGGGTTTTGACCCGAGTATATAAATGTTCTAATACCCTAATATGCATCTCTTTCACTGCCTCTTCTCTTTCTCTTTGTGCCCTAAACCTTCCTTCTCCGTTGTTGTTCTGCTTCACCATCATTCTATTCTTCCAATCAGTGAACGATAATCAGGCATGAATTCCTTCCCTCTTCATTGTTCTACTTCATCATCTTTCCCCTTCATGTTTTAATAGCAGAACAACATTAATCTTTTTGAAGGTTAAAACCCTAACCTTCAATTCTGTTCTCATACCATCCAGGTAATTCCGTCGCCGCTCCCACCCAATCTACAGTCCGTATCCAATTTTTCATGTTAGGTTTTCATTTACCAATTTGAGGGAAGATAAAGTGGGGAATCACTGGTTTCAAAAGCTAAGGTTTTAAACATACATGGGGATTCCATTAGCAAACTGAGAAGAAGAAGATGACGACTAGAATAGCTCCCGGAGTGGGGGCGAATCTCCTAGGTCCACACTCGGCGGAGAGGAACCAAGACGCCACCGCCTACGTCGGCAATCTCACCCATCCTCTCGCTGTTTTTTCTATCAGCGTTTCAATCGTTGTTTATGCCGATGATGGATGAATCAAACAGAAGGTGAGTAATTATATGTTTTTACATGGTTCAACAAACCCTAATTTAATAATCCTCTTGATAATCGTTTTCACTCAATCTGTTTCTTTCCCTTGATTATTTACAAGGATTAAAGATGTTCAAGGCGATGAATGGCATAAAGATTTCAGAGACGTTTTCAGATTTAGATATATTCTTTGAATGAAGGTACTTTCAAATCCGTTGGTTTTCATTTTTTAAGTTGTTATATCTGATTTGGAGTTGCAAATTTGTGATCGTTGAATTTGTGTGTATTGTTTGGTGATGATTTCATATAAAGTTTTAATTTTTACGTGAAATTGCGGCTTTTGAAAGGAGGGTTTTTATTGTTTATCTGGTGTTGGTGAAGTGTCTTTTTTTCTTGATATGGGCAGACACGGGATCCGGGTTTTGACCCGGGTATACAAATGTTCTAAAACCCTAATATGCATATCTAACTTTCTGTTTCGCTTATTTTTAGCTGTTTTTTGGTTAAAATTAAACTTAGAGATCATGAGTGTATTTTATTTTTTTATTTTTAATTATTATTATTTTTTTTGCAGGTGGTTATGTTATTTGTTATGAAATGGATGACATTGAGAAAAAAAAAACTTGGATTCGGAAGAAACTCATTGGTGCGTTATTTTCGAGTTAGTTTGCAGGACAACTGTTGAGGTGTTTACATCATTCACTTTGTTGTGACATGTGAATCCGTTTGTATGCCATAATTATAACTTAAAAAGAGAAATTTTATAGTTTAAATGTAATTGTATTGTACACATTTGTGTTTTTTGTAGTAACTTTTAATTTTAATATATTCATTTGCGGAAAAAATAAAATAATAAAAAAATCAGGTTGAACGGGTTGTCTTTGGGTCAACCCACGAACATTCAGATTGTGTTTGGGTTCATATGTATGGCACAATTTTCGGTTTCGGGTCTTGCTCGGGTTCGTCTAAAATTTTTGGGTTCAGGTTGGGTCAAGCCTGTGAACACGACCCGTTTAGCACCCCTTTGTTCTACTACTCGGCCCTATTTAGTCTGTGTGTGTGTGTGTCATATTTCAGCCCTATTTGCATAACTGTTTTTTTTTTTTTCAGGGTTATGTTAAGAACGTAATGCCAAAGGGATGTTTTATTATGCTTTCTAGGAAGCTTGATGCGAAAATCCTCATTTCAAACTTGTCTGACGATTTTGTCTCGAACCCCGAAGAAGAGTTTCCTATCGGGAAACTTGTAACTGGCCGGTGATTATTAATTTATTATTTTTCAATACTTTTTGTTAGTAATTTTGACGTGAATATGATGCTCATGTAACCTCTATTATTTTTCAGTACTTTTTGTTTGTAATTTTTACACAGGGTGCTCTCTTTGGAACCTCTATCAAAGAGAATTGAAGTTAGTCTTCGTAAAACAAGTGGTTCGTAAAACAAGTGGTTCAGGAAGGGTGAAGCGTGTTGAGTTGTATGGTTTGTTTATCATTATCGATCAATCTAAGTTGGTTGGATTGTGCCATGTGTCCGAGCTTCCCGAGGATAATGTCGACAACCTTGAAACGAAGTACAAAGTTCATGAGTGCGTTAAAGCTAAAGTTTTAAAGGTGATAAACATTTACATTATATTTTGAATTGGATTTCACAATCAGTATATTAATGTATTGATCATGTGGCTGTTAATCTTCATTTTGTTTTCAGATTGATGAAGAAAGACGAAGTTCATGTAGTTTTCAGCCAATGTAAAGTCTGAGTAAGGATGAGCATTTGGTACCGAGTACCGGTATCGAATCGGTACCCACTTTTTGGTGTTTTATGGTATCGGTACCGGTATTTTACCGAATTTTGCCTTCAGTATCCGTACCGTACCGGTACCGTATATTTTTATATAGTTATATTACGGTGAGAACATGTCACCGGAAAACACACAAGTCGTCAATACATTGCTAACAAATGGTAACTTATAAAAGCAACTTGTGCTGTGAAGTAGGCAGCTCTAACCTTACTATTATGCATATTTGAACCAATATTTAATGCCACCGGTTTTCTATATTCTTGATTATTTTTTATTATTTTTGAAAAACAAAAGTTTGGTGGGACTAGGTGAGCTATGAAATTTTCGGTTGGAACATGAAGTTTGGTGGGGTTTGGTCTATATACCATCCTTTTAACACATTTGTATTACTTTTTTTTTTAATCTTTTATCAGGTATCTGCATTGACAAAGTTGCTCATAATTTACAAGAATCAATATTTGGGTTCTCATATGTGATAAAATGGAAAAAAAAAACAACTAAAATATGGTAAGTTTTGTCTCTATTGTGGTGATGATGGATGCGCGACATAATGTCAACTCGTAATATATATAAATCAACAAATATCTCAGCAAGCTTAGTATCGATACCAAAGTTTATATTATATAGTATCTACACTAAAGTTTATATTATATATTTAAACAATTATAATTTGGTTGTTTTCTTTTTGTAGAGAGAACTCAATTTACTAAGGGAAAGGTTTTGGTAACTCGAAGGATATGCATCTTCAAAGGGACTCGACTATCTTTAAATTGTATATCCACTGTATCACTAATTTATGTAATATGAGACTTTGTATTTTATTTTATTTATATACACTTGATATTTATCTTAATAGTTTTCTCCAACCCGGGTAGCACCCGGGTGATAACCTAGTAATTATATATAAAGACGATTTTACTCTCACGTGGGGGTCACATAACCTGATTTAACATTGAAAATAAACAAGGTTTAGGGTAGACGATGTAAAGGGTAAGAGTTTGCAAATATAATTTACTCGAAAACAAATAAAAATGTTTGAAGACAAAAGAATAAAGTTTGCATTGAGCTGCAGAAGCAGAAGTGTGCGAGGAACAATGAGTTATCTTTTGAGAACATTAACGAAGAAGGAAGACGTGGATTCAATCATCAGAGACACCATCGATAAGCTTCTTGTCCTTCGATTCGGCAGATCCTCCGATTCCGTTTGTTTACAACTCGATGATATCGTACGCATTTCACTTATTCCCCTATTTATTTTCTAGGGTTCTTCATTCTTCATTCTTTTAATGAATTTTTTAATTGACAGCTTTCAAAATCTGAACAAGATGTATCAAAATTCGCAAGTATAGCATTAGTGGATGTTGATTCTGAGGAAATTCAGGTTTACGTTAAGTATTTTGACATCACTCTTATTCCTTCAACGGTTTTCTTCTTCAATGCTCATCATATGAAGATGGATTCAGGGTAATTTTTTTTTATTCTAATTTGAATATTTTATCTATATCATTCTGTATTCAGTTTTTTTTAATTAATTTTAAGTGAGAATGAATTCACTTCTTTTTTTAACTGCAAAATGTAAAAAAAAATGTGATTTTTACTCTACAATAATTACATACGTCTCGCTTGCGGTATGCGCATATAATGCATATATGCGTGGCCCTCGGGGAAAAAGTGAAAGTGCACTAATTTTAACGTTATTTTACTGATTTCGTGAAAATAACGTTAAAAAGCGAGGGACGGTTGATCATACATCATGTGGTGACGTTGATAGCCGAAAGACAAGGGGTACATGCATTAATCGGCTCTTGTCCCAACTGCTGAGTGTTATGTGCCTTATGTCCAAGGCTTGATGAAAAACTATTATCGAGCCGGGGGTCTCACTAGAAGCAGCCTCTCTATTCCTACGGGATAGAGGTAAGGTTGTTTACATTATACCCTCCTGAGACCCTACCTTAGCTTGCTATTGGTGGGATTTACTGAGTATGATGATGATGATGACTCTACAAGAATTACATAATTACTCTACTAGTGTAAAATCAAGAATTTCTTTTTTTGGATTCTGGGACTAATATACGAGTTTAGTAGATGGGAAAAAGAATTTCAAAAAAAAAAAAAAATCCCTACTTAACTTCGTACGTTAAGGGTATTTTGTATCTTAAGACCCATTTGTAGGATAACTTAGCCCTTAGCTTATAAGCATTTATGGCATGAGGGTGTTTTTGCGCGAACCCCTTTTGACAAGCTGTTCTGTCCATACTCCATAGTTGTCAATAGTGGCTATAGAGCGTTGTGTGGCGATGCGCCGATTTGGTGCTATAGGGTGTTTAGCGACAAAGAGCGACGTTTCTGTATTTTTTATTTTTTTATAATATAAATAGCGATGCCCATTAGGTTTTTTTTTTGTTTCACGATTGAGAAAAGAAGCATATTTAGATGATTAGTGATAGCGTATTTTAGCTATTTTTGATGAAATATACATGTAAAATATTTCTTAAATTTTCTACTACTTTATCGCTAAACATGAAATGGTGGACACTATTTCGTCGCTATTGCTACGTAGCATGTAGGTAGCATTTCTTAAATTTTCTACTACTTTATCGCTAAACATGAAATGGTGGACGCTATTTCGTCGCTATCTGATACAAACCCCTGTAGATTGACCCATATCTTGTGTGAAGCTCCAGTTGGATATTTGACCCGTTTAATTATTAGTGGGAATGGGTTTTGGAGGGAACAGTTTTAGGAGCAAGTAGTGGGGCAGTTAGTTCTAATCTTATTAATATCAATGTATCATTTAGATTAGGGGTGAATGTTTTATATAAAATTAGGGTTCTAAACCTTGGTTTCTGGAGATTAACCCATCTCGAATTGGGTCTTTTATCTTGTATTTCAGTTTTCAGCAATTAAATCTATCAATTACTTTTGTTTGAGTTCTGGGTTCTATCACTATCGCTATGTAGCATGTAGGTAGTTAATCTAAGCGATGTCCGATCTTCGAAACATTTGGCCTGTCACAATAAGTTGTAGCTGTTTCTATAAGTGATGCCTGATGTTTATATGAATTAATTGCAAGAGCAAAAGTTATGAATGCAAAGAAATTTGTTCACGCTGTTATATCCCAATAGTAGGAAAGGGTGGTGTTAAATTTGGAAGAAATTACTTGTTGTTTTGCATTTTGAAAAGTGTTTTAACACGTTAACCTCACAAGACACGAGTTATTATTTTTTTTCTTCGCGTTGTCCCAGAAGTGCACTGTTTTCATCTTTTTGAATATATCGTTCAGAATTCGTATATATATGTCAGTAAACTGTAAATCATCGTCACAAAAATATTGCTTGGCAAGAGCAAAAGTCATTTGAAGTGTCTAGTTTTTAATAATATAACTTTATTAAACCAATGTATCAAGTAATGTTACATTTTCTTTTTTCATGTTGGAGGGATTGTTATCTTTTGTATTTAGTGCAATTATTTGCAACTTTGCAAGATACAAATGTTTTCACTGGTTCGCGAATGTTTGATAAGCTGGTTGATAATATGTCGTAATGGAGCCATATAGTGCTACACATCAATAACTTCCAACAATTATAGCTAGCAACTATTTGTTAGATCTTGCCAACTTACTAATAAAGGAATAATCTGGGCATCTGACTTGTAATCTTTTTAGGAGAAGTTTTAAGATAACTTTTATGCATATAATAACCACTTGCACATTGAAATGCCAATCGAATAAGATCTAACTTATTGATTTATCTGATATAACTTATGCCAGATGTTCGTAGTTCTTATATGAATGTATGTATTTTTGTTTCATATGATTGCAGGAGTGCAGATCACACAAAGTGGGTAGGTGCATTTCACAGAAAACAGGATTTCATTGATGTTGTAGAGGTATGCTCTTTTTCGTTATAGGTCTTTAACTTTAAGATGTCATCAAGAACATTACCTGAACTTTTTGGGAGTCTCTTTTTACATCCCAGTTGCATATTTTTCCTTAGGCAAAATTCCAAGAATGGTAACCTATAAATTAAAATACCAAATTTTCCAGTGTGGAAATATACTTTTACAAAATTTGGGGAATAAAAGAGTGAAAATATACTTTTATACAAAATTTGGGGAATAAAATGGTTTGTTGTTTGGTCGGTCTACTTTCCTTTCAGTGAATCTATTTATCATGTTTACAACATTAAGGTTTACGCCTCTTTTTTTCCTTTCTTGTATTAATGCATTATTATTGAATATGGGTTTTGTATTTGTCTTGCAGGAAATATTTAGAGGGGCCATGAAAGGCAAGCTGATAGTGAATTGCCCACTTCCTCCAGAACGAATACCCAAGTTCCAACTGTTATATAAAGGCGTGTGAAGGTAAATCATGTTTGATAATTGCTATTTTTAGTTAGATAATCAGAAATAACGAAACTACACAAGACATGCATGTGCATACCAAATGGTTTGTCTAGTTTGGCTACCACACTTGCCCCACATTTCTTTTATGCACACACACGCGCGCGCACGTTTACCCTTTTATTGGTTATTTTACTGGAATTATGGAAAAAAGATATTGTAGAGCAGTGCATCTTCTTTTTAAAGTCATTCATTCCGCCTAAAGTTATGTGTCTGCATGGGTTAAACTCGGTATGGACCAACACAACCAAATAATCCAAGGACTAGACTAAACCAGACCAGAACCAGCTTGATTCGGCTTAGTTCTTTTTCGAAATAAAAACTAATTTCGTTTTTTAAAAACATGAAAGCAAAGTTAATTTAGGTTTTTGTTTTCAAGTTAAAACAACCCTCAATATGTATGTGGTTCACTGTCCAGTTTTAGTGGATACAGTTCTAAACCAAAATCAAACCGGATTAGATGGGTTTGGTTTTTCGGTTCCATTGGTTTTTTTTTTTTAATTTTTTTTGGACTGGTCCATTTTCAACCCAATGGATTTCACCTACCGACATCACTGTTGTTAATACTTAATAGCGAGCATAGCGCTTGCTGGCTGCTATAGCATTTGGCGCGGCAATAGGTTGCAATCTGATTTTGGCGCGCCTATATAGAGTGAAAAGCGGGATTATAGGTATTTTTTTTGTTTTAATATACATAGCGATAAAATATACCTATAAAATAGCGGGATGTTAGTTTTTATTTTATTTTTATAAATATACATATAAAAACTGCGTATTTTGATAAAATATACATAATTTCTAATTTTTTTCTAGTGTATCGCTAAACATAATATAGCGTCCGCTATTTCATCGCTAGGTTTAAAAGAACTGAATCGAGCCTCGAGGTGTTTTCCCTTTGCCTCACGAGGCGTACGCCTCGAGGCGAACCGAGGCGTAAGCCTGAGACGGAATTAAATAATAAATATAAAAATTATATATTTTATAAAAATAATAATACCAACTAAATTCATCATCAAATTCATCAAAATCATCACTAATCCAAGATCAAAATATTCGGAGGACTCTTCTGACCAAACAAAAAATATGTAATTGTCAGCAAAGTTGTTTACTTTTTTTAATCCAAAAAGTTTTTCTTACTTTATACACAATACATAGGTCACACATAAAAAAGACATAAATTGCTTGAAGTTGACACAAAAAGTCAAAAACATCAAAAACAAATATCAAAAAACCCTGAGGCGTACTTGAGGAGCAGCCTTTTTAGCGCCTCAGCCCCTCTGAGGTGCCCACACAATATAAACCCCCTGAGGCTCAGAATCATTTTTACGGCGTTACACGGCGCACGCCTCAACCGTTTTTTAAAACCATGGCTATCACTACGTAGCGTATAGATAGCTTGTCGGCTTGTCGCTATCGTTCGCTATTCGCTATTAGTCATACATATGTCACATTTTTAACATCCTTTGCATATAACATCCCCTAATTTCTTAATTATGTTTTCATGATGCAGGTTTAGAACAAAAAAACATCTGGCTCATTTTGGATGATCCCGCCCTTTTTAAGCTTCTTCATGAACTCATATGTCAAGTATGTAGACACAAATATAATACTTTCATGTGCTTCTCAATGTCTAAAAGAATATATGACATGTGTCATTTATGTAACACAACATGTTTTCTCAATGATAACACCAGACAAAAAAATTATACAAGCACCATTTCCCAAACTCAGTAAGTTTTACATTTCACGTTTTCAGGAAAAAGTATAATTAAAATGTGACATGCTTATTTTGTTATCGTAAATCAATCTTCGCTTTCAAACACCGCTGCAGCCCCCATACCTGAACCTGCAACATTTATAACAATGTAACATTTATTTTTATTTTACATGTTTGACCTGTTATCAAAAACTATAGGTTTTAGTAGTAGAGTAAGACGAACCTATGCACATAGAAATAACACCGAATCGACTATCTTTCCCACGACGCTTCATCTCATGAAGTAAAGTTGCAACGCAACGAGCTCCTGTGATTTAAAAAAAAATCACGGGTTCGTGAAAAGTGAGCACTTTTAAGTGAATGGATATGAAAGGGTATTTTTTAGGAATAAAGTAAGTTACCTGTAGCTCCCAAAGGATGCCCAATAGCCATAGCTCCACCATTAACATTCACTTTTTGAGGATCAAGCTGTAGCTTCTTGCAACAGTATACAAATTGGGATGCAAAGGCCTGTTACATTTTATATGAAAGTCTCTTTATTATTAAAGGGTAAATAGGTAATTTCTACTCAAATTTACCACAAATGAAATTTAGATTTTAGTGTAATCTTTGTAGGACCATAGTTCTTAACAACGAATAGCAGACGATCGCGACTGGCAACCTATACGCTACGTAGCGATAGCGATAAAATAGCAGATGCTATTTTATGTTTAGCAATACACTAGAAGAAAATTTTATAAATATTTTATATGTATATTATATCCAAATACGGTGTTTCTATACGTATATTTAATAGAAACCTAAAATCCAGCTATTGTATATGTATATTTAATTGCTATTTTATATTAAAACAAAAATAAAAAAGCCTGAAATCCCGCTATTAACATGCTATGGAGGCGCCAAAGCTATTCGCTATAGCGCTCACTATGAGCGCTATTAACAACTATGTGTAGGACAGTAGTAAATGAGACCTGATTTACCTCATTTATTTCAAATAGATCAATGTCCTTAAGTTCTAGGCCTGCTGACTTCACAGCTGCTGGAATTGCAACAGCGGGACCTACGCCCATAATAGCGGGTTCCACACCAACAGCTTCAAAACTCCTGTATGAGGTATCATTGTAAATTTATACTTAATAAGAAGCATATATATCCTATAAAAATTGAAACATCTGATCTGAAAGTTATTTAGGGTCAAAATTAATAAATTATGCGCAACGTTAAATTTGTCTATCAGAACTGTAAGTTGCCGGTAGAAAGTCAACCAATTAATTTTTAGAGTCCAAAGGTCAAACATACCTGAATACACCAAGAATTGGAAGACCTTTCTTTAGAGCCACACTTCTTTTCATGAGGAGAACTGCAGCAGCACCGTCGCTAATCTGACTTGCGGTCCCTATTCGAAAAAAAAAATTATTCAAGGGTTTTAATGAGTCAAAATTCCTTAATCCTCATATCATGATTTGAATCACTTAGTTTTTCTTGTAGATATATATGTACCGTTGTACAAAAGGACGTTAAATACAGAACCAATTTAAGTAGAGAATTGCGAGAACCATATAACATTTATACCTATTGCTGTAAATATGATACGTAAGGCGGTTATGTAACCGCATTACAACTTCACTATATCTTAAACGCACAACAATGTACAAGTGCTTATGCAGTTCTCGAAGCTATCTACTTCAAATTGATTTTATATCAAACGCGCCTCTGTATGTATAAATATTAAATGTATGTATACCTGCTGTTGTTGTACCGTCTTTTTTGAATGATGGTTTCAGTTTCGCTAGATCAGCCATATTCGTGTTTGGCCTAATACCATCATCTACCGATATTATAACCGGCTTCTCCTCTCCTGTTTTTGGGTCAACAATCTACAAAGAGATCCATTTGACTTTCTTAGGTCAAGTTTGACTAATATCATTCGTAACATCGATGTGAATTAAGATTACATTAAACTTAGTAGTAAATACTCTAACCAGAAGATGTTAATGTTCAATTTGCAACAAAATTCATATTAATTTCATCATAATATGGTTTGACTTTTAAAAGTCAATGTACCTTGGTATAAACAGGGACAATCTCATCTTTGAACTTCCCAGACGAAGTTGCTATAGCAGCACGCTTGTGAGACTCGACCTGTTATTATATATAAATTTCATGGGGTTAAATTCATGCAGATTAATACATACATTTTGACCATAGTTGTTAACAGCGAATGGCGGATGATAACGACAAGCTACCTATATGCTACGTACCGATAGCGATGAAATAGCGGGCACTAATTTATGTTTAGCGACACTAAAAAGACAATTTTAGAAATGTTTCATACGTATAATATATCCAGATACGTAGTTTTATATCTATATTTAACAAAAAACCTAAAATCCCGCTATTTATATTAAAACAGAAAAAAAAACCTAAAATCCCGCTATGGAGGCGCCAAAATCAGATAGCGGCACATGAGCGCTTCGCTACGCTATTCGCTATAGTGCTCGCTATGAGCTCTATTAACAACTATGATTTTGACCCACAAAAAATAAGAAAAAACTTGGTGGACTTTTAAAAGTCAAAACTTACTGCAGCCTGATCTTGTTCTTGCCGGGTCACACCGAACCGTTGCGACACATTTTCAGATGTGATTCCCATAGGAAGAAGACAGTCTCTGGCTTGTGCAAATTTGTCCACCTGTTAGCATAGTAAATATACAATATATGCTCATGAGTTTTGACTGTTGACTTTTTAAAGGGATTGATAGTTTGATACTGACTTTTGGGTTGACTTTTGAAACTGGTCCAATGTGGTCAATGCTCATTGACTCCACCCCAGCACCAATACCTATTTCATAAAATCCTGCTTTTATGTAAGCAGCCACATCAGCAACTGCCTGGAGTCCAGATGAACATTGTCTGTTCACTGTTCTAATGGGCACAGTATCTGGAACACAAAAAGTACCCAAAATGTATTAAAAATAAAAGGAAAAAAGATACATTTAAGAAGTACAATATCAATAGTGAAATCTATAAAAGAAAGTACCTGGAAATCCAGCATATAATGAAGCCATTCTGCATTCAATTCCCCTTAGTGAACCTGGTGCTAGAACTGTGCCAACAATTATATCCCCTACTTCACTGGGGTCCACATTTGTCTTCTCTATCACTGCCTGATCAACCAAAATATAGGTTATAAATACGGGTGTAAACGAGCCTAACTGCTCGTGAGCTACTCGGGATCAGCTTGCTAAAAGTAAAAAGTTTGAAGCAACCCAGCTTAACTGGATTTGAGACTAAATTGGAGCTCATATAATGTACAAACTCCGGCTCGAGCTCAAGCTTGACTAGCTCACGAGCCTAAACTGGTTTATTGTTTGTATAAATGTTATTTTTAGTCAATACAATAAATAGATATCTAAATAATAAATACTATTATATCTATGATATAATAATAAAGTTAACCAGCTGGGGTAGCCCAGTTGGCCACCGACACCCACCTCTTACCAAGAGGTACCGGGTTCGAACCTTGGGGCGAACAAAGTACCCTCAAAGGGTCGGCTCGGCAAGGGTATTTACTGCCAGGCTCAGGCTTGTCGGGTGGCGGCCTGGGAGGGGTTATCCCCTCCGCGGTCAGGGGTACCGTGCATTACCCTTTTTCCCTATGATATAATAAAGTTAACTAATTAAATTAAAGAGTAAATTACAAAAATCGTCCTTTATGTATGTCACTTATTGCAAACTGTGTCCTTTGTCTTCAATAATTGCAAACCATCTAGCACGTGTTTTAGTTCCCAAAATAAAATAAAAAAAATTTGTGATTTTACACTAGTAGAGTAATTATGTAATTCTGTATTTTGCAATTAAACATCATTTTTAACGAGCAGGGAAAAAATTAAAAAAAGAAAAGATTTATTCACTTCTTACGTTAAGAGAATTTTGTATGTTAAGATCCATTTGTATTTGATTAAAACACAACAAATATAACCCAAGCTTGAGAAATTACTCGTTAAAGGCATTTTGTATGTTAAGATCTATTTGTATTTGATTAAAACACAACAAATATAACCCAAGTTTGAGAAATTACTCATGAACCAGCTTGAGCTTTAGACATAGAACTTGCAACGAGCCAAGCTCGGAAATTAGAAGAGCTAGGGCTCAACTCGGTTACGGCACTTTAAACCTTGTCATTATCCATAAATGAAGTCAACCATACATGAAGTTAAGCATTGACTTTTTAGGTCAAACATACATAAAGTCAACCAATATACCTTTAGAACTGTTGAGAGTAAATCATCAGGAAGAGTATCTTTAAAACCTCCACGCTTTGATTTGCATTGGGCTGTACGGTATGCACTGTTTGAGGCACAAAAAAAATTATGTCAATAAAATTTATAGTTTTTATATAATTATGCATAAATGGTTTTTTTAAGGCTGAGGAAATGTGTTATGTTGTGTTAGACGGGACAAACATGACACGTTTAACACAACCAGTAAACCCAAACACGACACGGTTTAACTAAGCGTTTGAGAAGTTCAAATGAGCGAAACTTACGCCACGATAACAACATCGTCTCCAGTAGCCCGGTGACTATTCCCAGCTGAGCAACTTGAAACCTAATTAAAGAAAATAAAGACGGTTTAAATTAGTAAACGGCAAAAATAACATAAATCGATTCGATATTTAGGACAATGTAAATGATTTTTATTTATAATAGCTTTTTTTTATATAACACACTAAATATTTACAAAAATATTGAAACATTAAGTGCTTTTTTGTTTCACCTATTACCCATGTTGCTCAACCCACTAACTAAAATTCATGATATTTCTTTCCTTTTTAAAGATTATAAAAAAGAAAGAATGCCATTAATACCACCTGTGTGATGAGCATTATAGGAGCATGAAGGGATTTGATAACGCCTCCAACACCACCCCTCTAAGCGTTATAGAGGCATGAAGAGAGAATGACGTTTCTAGTATAACGCTAAATGAAGAGAAAAATATTTGAAAAGTAATGATTAAAAGGACATTAAGGGGCGTTATGATGCTGATATGGCAAAAAATGTCCCTTAAAGGCATCAACCGTTACAAATGGTATTATAGTAAGTAATTAACCTTCATAAGTGTCCTTAAATGTCACTTATCACAATCACACTTAAGTTTTAACTATACTAACCCATAAACGAAACCTAAAAGTTTCTCATAAAGATAAAACAATATTTTGACTAATTCATGATATTAACCCTTTACAAGATACCTAATAGTTTAAAATTTTCTATTTGAACCACCAAACTAGTTTAATTTCAGTTTCACACGTTTATTATGTTTGTCCATATTAGATATTATGGTACTTTTAGATATTTTTATCAAAATTATTATTTAACTTTTTGGTGCAATATCTTGCTTTCCCATCCATCTTTTCCTTTTCTTATGAAAACTCATTAAAGTGGAGAACTATGAATTAAGACAATCAATGTTTGGTAGTGGGGTTGAAAGTGTGATTGATGATTGACAAGAAAAAAAAAGGTAAGTTAAAATAACAATATATTTTTTCTTGTTATACTAGTTTTATTTACGTATGTGTTGTACAAGCAAGTTAACACACACACATATATGATTATTGATGTAGCAACACTTGACAATTATCAAGTAATGATAGGTATAAATTTTCAATAAATAAATAAGTTTGTCAACATAATAGATAATGGTTTAATTCTATCTATAATCTTGGTTAAGCTAATGGATAAATTTTAGTACTTAATAGAAAAAAAGTTAGAAGTTAGTTAACTTAATAGATGATCGGCTAATTCTAATACATAAATTTGAATTTATATATTAATCTAAATCTTTTTTTTTTTTAACATCAATCTAATCTATTCATAATTCTACATCATTATCTATCGCTAGACACAAACCAAATACCACTAAGTTAGGAGTAACACCATTTTACACACCTAAATACCACTAAACCAAAGAGTGTTAGGTATCTAAATTATGTGTATGGCATATATAAAATATAATTAGTGGTCAATGATTTTTGAAAGTTTAAAGATAGTGTATTGATAATAATAAATTATATTTGTTTTGTATTTATTTAATTATGAAAGAGGGAATATAAAAAGGAGAAAATCATGAAAATCATAGATATTGATAAGTAAGTTTATCTCTGTGTAAAAAAGAGAAAACCATGAAAATCATAGATATTGATAAGAACATAAGTAGTGGGCAAGATCCACCCTTGGGCGTTTTGCGCCATGTGACAGCCCAGTCAGCAAGGAGCATTATTGGGCGTTTTTACAAAAGGGATGTAGTGGGGATGTGGGGATTGTGGGGCTTTATGTTTTGTAATAAAAAAAATTAAAAAAAAACATTTAAAAATCTTATTGGCCACCAAATGGAATCCCCCCATTCGGCGTTTTTCAAACCACGCCAAGGGGGCTTTTTTCGCGAATAACGCCGGATAACGCCCAGGGGGCGGACCTGGGGCGTTATTGGGCGTGTTTAGTCAATTTTTTTTAAAAAAAGCCCGACTACGGGTGGTCTAAGTAAGTTTATCTATGTATAAAAAAGAGAAAATCATGAAAATCATAGATATTGATAAGTTTATCCATGTATACTAATGACGTATACGAAACTTTTGTGTCGTCTACGTGACGTGATAAAGCCCCTAGAGCTTTAAACCACACTCTCGCCTTATAATTGACCCACATTAAAAAAAGGAAAAACGATTACTTAAGATAATGCGTATTAGGTGATGAAAAATAAATAAATACAATATGGCCAAAATATTATATATTTTAGTTAGGTGATGAAAAATAAATAAATACAATTTGGCTAAAATATTATAGTTTTTAGGGGAAGCCAAGTCTAACAATAATAAGATATGTGACATCAATTTAAAAATTTCCCAACTCCCTGTAACACGCTTAGATGGAGGAGAAAGGTTATGGATTTCTTAGCAATCATATAATTTAACTAAAAATCATATTTTAAAAAAAAATTATTTCCCATATTAAAAACCCCCCTACATTTTATTCCTCATATTTATCTAATATTTCAAATAAAGAATACTTTTTTATATTTTTTCCTCCCGCTTCCACTTATATCAACCTAAAAAGAAATTTAAAATAAAAGATACGAGTGATGAATAATGAGAAACAAATTTGAAGAATTGATTTATTTTCCATCAAATATACGAGGGATGCGGATGGGAAACGGGGATTTATACGTATTTTCCAGTGTTTTTTTTTTTTTTACCATTTTTCCTCAATTTAGCTTTTAGCTACAGGTCGTTTTTGAACGAGTGAGAAAGATTCTAGGAGAGAGGAGGATTTCGCTAGAAAGATATGATGTGAAGGTAAGTGGCCTTCGGCCCCATTAGTTACTAGCATATATGCTAGTAACTAAGAGCGTCTGTAATGGGGCCGAAGGCCACTAACCTTCACATCATATCTTTCTAACGAAATCCTCCTCTATCCTAGAATCTTTCTCACTCATTCAAAAACGGCAAAGTTACAAACTCACATAAATAAATACCATAAACATCATGTGGACTATTAACATACAAAGTCACATAAATATGTAGAAAACCAATCAAATTCACACAGATTCTACTAATTATCATAAGAAAAAGGGTCTAAAAACTTACAGAAAGATTAGATTTACGGTAAGAGGAAGATGAAGAAGAAGAAACAGGTTGAAGATGTTGAAGTAAGATCTTCTGTCTGTTAATGGCTTTCTCCATTTTTTCTCTCTTGTGTAACGCTAAATTTTATAAAAGTTTGTTTCTGCACATAGATCAACCAGATCGCGCATGTATATATACTATTTCGGGGGGGGGTGGGGTATGTGTGAACTCAATAGAAATTTCGTTATATTTAAGTGAAGGGAAGACTCAAAAGATAGAAGTTTTCCACGTTTTTTCCATTGTGGAAGTTACATGAAACCCCTTCAAGTTTGGGTTATTGACGTTTTTGTCCCTTTATAACCCAGCTAACTTTTGCAATTTTAACTAAGGGCGGCAATTTTTGACACTACCCGTTAATCCAACACGAAAAAAAACAGGTTTGGGTCGAGTTCGGGTTGACCCATTAACCCGTTTAACTATTTAGATAAAAAAAATCTTTTATATGTTTGTTTTTGTCTTTTCGGTTTTTATTTTACATAGTTAGTTATAATAATGTTAATTTTGACACATTATATTATTTATTTATCATTAAACATGTTATCGATAGTCCGCTTAAAACCGAACAACTCGTTTATAAATCTTCAACTTATATCACTCATTTAAAAATATGGGTTAAACGGGTCGGGTTCGGGTTGACCCGAATTAATATGGGTTGGGTTAGGGTTGAAATCTTTGACCCGAATAATAATATGGGTTGGGTTCGGGTTGAACATTTCAACACGCCAACCCGTAACCTGTCAACCCGCCAACCTGACACGATTGCCACCCCTAATTTTAACGGTTTAGTTACTTATTTATATTTTCAGTTTATATATCTTTAAATTTTATAAAATGATTTGGAAACTTATTAATTTATCCATAAAAATTGATAATCAATAATATATTATTTGATTAGAGGTTGATCCAACTAGCCCAACAAGTTTTGATTTTTATAAAAAAAAAGTTACATAGTTTGGCTTTTATGCATTTTAATTTATCTGTTTTATTTTTTAATACATCAGCTAGTCTACTCATTTTAACAGATCATTTTCAAATTTAACCACTTAGGTAACCTTAATTAAACATTAATATCTGTTAATAGTTCAACTGAATGAACAGTTGAAGTTGTCAGCCACACACCTATGTGGCTGGCTATGCTTTGCCGATAACACGTGTGGTGATATCAGACCCTTTTCTTATCAACACCAAAACACGTACACACAATCGTCTTTTTATTTCTCTCCACCCCAATTTCATCTTATTTAAATAATTAATAATTTCAAACGATCATATAGTAGTAACAAAAAAATAATGGGTGAAAAGTTAGGTTCAATTGGCAAAACCATTAGAGTTATGGTATTGTTCCTCTTGAGGTTAAGAGTTTGATGTAATTTAAGCCGTTAAAAAAAAGTTTTTCATTGGTTTTTGTAAATCTTCATTAGCAATAAGACAATAATCATGGTGTTTACTGGACTTGGGTCAAGTTGACCAGAAAAGGTATAGTCAATTTTATTTGTTGTGAATGGAACCATGGTGACCCACCGGCCAGGCCATCGCCCCACTTTAAATAAACAGTTTTAGTGTGGGTCGGTAGAACATGTGAAAGCTTGTACCAAACAGACAAATGGTATATCATAAATAGAAAATCAGGGGAATAATATTTTTATTAAATTTATATGAAATTTTGGTATTTCAATAAATAGAAAAGCATGGAAATAATATTTTTATTAAATTTATATGGAATATTTCATATGGTTATGTTATGAAAATATGTGACCATATTCATTTTATCAGGTTAAAAGCTCGTTTATTACATAAGTTGGATTGAATAAAGAAAATACTAGATATAACAGAGATTTTGAAATTGTAAAACAATATATTAAAATAAGATAAATCTACAAAAAAAAAAAAAAAAATAAGAGACGGAAGAACTGAAATTAGAGAAGAAAGAAAAAAAATCTTATGCTCTATTGCTCACAGAAATGTGATATGTGACACAACTAATTACTTGTTCATTTAGTAAAGATTTTTATGTGTTATCTGAAATGTTTTGATGTATATAAATCGAATACACAATTTATAAAACTAAAATAGATTTGTAGAAATAAAGTGAAGATACGAAAAGCATATACCTAATTATTCATGCATGAATTAAAAAAAAAAAACAGCTAGGTTTGTGCATTCTAATATGTGCAAACATAGAGTAAATGCATGAAATAATTTCATATATAACATATTTCATGACTTTATAATTGAAAATTTGTCTACCATACATAGTGATAGTGGCGTAGATATATAGATAAAAAGTTATCTGTATATTTTTTTTTTTCATTCAGTAAACATACTATATGTTTATTTTTTTGTTGCATGGAAATAAAATATTAAGTATTCTTAGCGCTAGGGTTGATTACGGTACAGACTATATGTATCTTACAAACTATGAGAACAGATTCTAGCATTTAAAAAAAGTTAAATTAGCACATACTAAAACAATACATACATAAAAGTAGCATTTTTGAATCATATTAGCACATGAAAATTAATCAAGATAATTGACTTTAGCACATATGTGAATAATATCAGCACTATTCTTTATGAAGAATTATATGAGCATATTGAAAACAAAACGAAGATCCAAATAAAGAATTAATTACTTGTTAGCATCATTATAAGGAATTCAATATAATTGATATTATTTAGGTTATTATTTTACCATTTCTCTATAATTGATTGGATGCCACATAACAATTTTTAAATGGTTCTTACAGTTTGTATATGATCCTATTCCCTTAGCGCTAAGCCTAACTTGTTCAAAATTCAAGACGTATTTATACTTCTTGTATTGTAAAAAAAAATGTTAGTGTTCGACGAAATCAAAATGCTAATATTTTTCTACGGTTCAATAAACTTCTTCAATCTATTAATATTTTTTTAATTTTCCAAGTGTAAGACAATGTAGTTTACATGATAAACAAAACAACAATGGAACACATCAAATCGTTAAGTTTTTTTTTGGATTAAAAAATAGATCTTCATTTAGTTCTTTGTCGTAGAAAAACTGATGTTCTTTTATTGTGTAACCGTTGTTTTCTAGCTTTTTACTAGTTGTTGGTTAATGAAATATCGCCTTTCCCAAAAAAAAAAAAAAGTTTAGCTTGGGCTCGATTGGTAAGGATATGAATTCATGATGGTTGATTTGATGTTCACTTCTGAGGTTCCATTGTGGATGTCAATTAGGGGTTGTTTGTTTACCTTTTAATGAGGCTTTTAATGGTTCAGACATCTTACTGGTTCAGCACTTAATGGTTCAGACTGTTTGTTTTGTGAGCAGATGTCTGAATGGTTAAGACCTCTAATCTGAATTGGTCAGACATTTCCCTCTGAAGGGTTAAGTATTTACTGGCTCTTAATGGTTCAGACCTCTTACGATTCAGCACTTAATTATTCAGACCTCTTACTGGTTCAGCACTTAACCATTCAAAATGTTGCCAAAAAGCCCCTTACCTGGGTTAAATGGACTCGGGTGACTTCTTGGTTCAAGACCATCTATAGTGGTGGATAACTATGTCCTTGACATATTTGGTTCAATGAATTGGGTTTGATTTTATTTTTTATTTTTCTCGTTTATATTGGATATGAATAAGAATTATTTTGATTGTTTAAATTATATAATTACAGTTTTATAGTATTTGATACGGTTGGGGTCCAAATTATAGACTAGGATTGGTGCTTATAAAACTAAACATGTAACAAGAACAATTATTTAGACACAAGATCATGATCCATATTCATGTAAATAAAACCTAACTAATTAAGTCTAGGGATGTAAACGAGCTGAGCCGAACCGAACCAGGGTGGGCTCAGGCTCGGCTTGTTTAAAAATCGAATCAAGCCGAGCCGGCTCATTTAAAACCGAGCTGACTTCGAGCCGAGTTTTTTTCAAACTTTTTTCGAACGAACTTCGAGCGAGCCTCGAGCCACGAACTTTTTAAACAGAATAGTAATTTTAAGCGAACTATAAAATAAACAAGAAAAGATTTATTGTTACTTACCTTAATCTATATCTTTTAAATCAATATTAATAATTAAAACTATAGCTTAACAATCTATTTCTTTCGATAAAAAGGTAACCATATTGCTAATTAAACAACATTGCTTAGATATATTAGAAGATATGTATATAAACACACACTCACACACATAATTTGAGGTTTAATTTAAACGTGCCAAACGAGCAACGGGCCTACTAATGAGCGAGCCACGAACCGAACCTACTTTGGCTCGGGCTTGGCTCGTTTACAAACCGAGCCGAGCCGAGCCAACTCGTTTAAAACCGAGCTGACTTCGAGCCTAGCTTTATTCGAACCTTTTCAAGCGAACTTCGAGCGAGCCTCGAGCTACGGGCTTTTTAAACAGCCCTAATTAAGTCGGGCAATTTGGTTCGAATAGCGTAGGGCTTTATTGATCCATAAAAACCAAATGAAGTTTGATCAGTATGAACTAGCTAAATCAAGAAAGTTTTGTTTGGCATTGAAAGGAAGATGTCATGCTATGGCCATACTAACTAACATTCACATGTTAAAAAAACAAAAGTTACTTAATTTTTAAAATTGAAAACTCATACCCGTTTTCACTTTTATACCCACTTTCACTTCAAAAACAACCTACACCCACCCATTTCTCTTTCACTTTCAAATTTCACTACTCTCATTCAAATTTTACTCGATACTTATCTCATCTCAAGCCATATCACTTTCACCCAAACAGAAAATGGGTAGAGGGTATCGATTTCTTGTTGAACTGGCGATGTCACGCTGAAGAAATAGTTGGACTAATCTTGTCATAACTCAAAAGTTGGAGGATGCTAAATAGTTTAGTTAGTTTTCGGTGGAAGATTTAGTATTTATGGCAGTTTTATTTTATTATTATTTGGTTTCTAATTCTAGTCTAGGTATATTTCTTGGGCATCAAGGTTTGTTTCGTATATATAGGAGTTACGGTTCTACGGTTTATGTACCTTCAATTTTAATCAAAGAGTTTTTTCTTGTTAAATTTATTGTTTGAATATATTAAAAAAGTCCTTATTTCCCATAGAAACCATCGACGTCCCATGCAATCAGTCCCCTCATCAAACCCTCAGCATCTCGTGCAACCAATCCCCGGACAAACCATTCGCATCTTGTGCAACTATTTCCCCATACAAATACTCTGGGTCCCGTGCAAGTATTTCCCCATACAAACCATTTGTGTCTTGTGCAAGTATTCCCCCCCCCCCCCCCCCTCACACACAACCCCCTCTTTCCGACGAACCTTTATTGACGGACAAATAATTCAATACGACTTACAGCCATGTTTTTGGTCAAATGCAAATTAGGGATGACGCGACTTCAATCATGGTTTTAGCAAATTGCAAATTCGGGACGAGCACATGACCAACACTCATCTCAAAGGTCACGTCACGGACCTGTGGGAGGAATATGTTCCAGCTTCCAATGCATGACTAGGATGTTCCCCAATACTAGCCAAAGGGTTTCCATGATCCGTGGGAAGATAAACGGTCAATAGACTCGTCGTACTCAATTGTATCTTTTAGGTTTAGATTTAGGTATTTTTCCTATTTATTGTATTTTTTTAAAAAATTTAATGCTTAGGTGTGGTTCTATTATTTGTTGTATGTATTTTAGGTGTAGGTGTGCTTTTTTTATTATTTGTTGTACTCTTGATGTTTAATATTATATATGATTTTTTTATTATTTAAATTTGAATTTATGTTATGTAATATAATTTTTAAAAAGTTTCTATTTATGAAAAATAAAAATAAAAGTATTATAAAAGAAAAATGGATGTAAACGAAATAAAGGTAAAATTAGGTTGATTCAAAATATGATTTGGGATGCACATAGTGGTTTTAGTGGTCCAAAAATCTCACAATTAGAGATGTTCTAACACCCTAAAATGTTTATGTATTTTTTTTAACGGCAAAGCTTATATAATTCTTATTTTTAAATTACACTAAATTTACCTCATGTCAAAAATTGAATCCTTGTATCTTCCCAAAAGACATAAAGCCTCTATTACGCACAAAATTGGTGATGGCAAAATGTTTAAGTATTTACAAATATTTTATTATCACATAATAAAAAAGATAGGTTCTCAAAAGTCAATCTTTTTTTTTAACGGCTAACGACCTACTGGTTGGGCTTTCGCACCAAACTCAGAGGTACACGAGAGACTCGGGTTCGAAACCAGGAGACCCTTCATTTTGGGCTAGGTACATCCTGGCCCTCAATTCACTGAGAGTGGATGTCATAGGTATTTCATTCTCATCCGGTCCGTTCCAGGAGGAAACCACGCAACCATGGCTAGTGTAAAACCCCCTGATCTCACCTTTTGTGGTGAGTGGGGATCGAACTGCCGCCTCTATTGATGATGGCAACAATCCTTTCCACCAGTGCACCAAAGGATCATTGGCAAAAGTCAATCTTTGTGAAACTAACAGACAAAAGTCAAATACATGGTTGTTGTCTGAATAGCCCAATTGTATTATAATTATATTTAATGACCAAATTAATGCTAAAGTTGGTGAAATGGTTGACCATTTCGATCAATGAGAGTTTTAATGCCAAACACTTCCACAAGTGTGTTTCTGACTTATTCTTTATTTTATTTTTTACTAACGTCAAATTTCATTAAAAAAAACTAATAAAGTGCTAGAGAGAAATACAAGACGAGTACGTTAGAACTAGAAATTGAAATTACACCATTTACTCCAGAAAAATGCTAAAGTTGGTGAAATGGTTGACCATTTCGATCAATGAGAGTTTTAATGCCAAACACTTCCACAAGTGTGTTTCTGACTTATTCTTTATTTTATTTTTTACTAACGTCAAATTTCATTAAAAAAAACTAATAAGGTGCTAGAGAGAAATACAAGACGAGTACGTTAGAACTAGAAATTGAAATTACACCATTTACTCCAGAAAAATGCTAAAGTTGGTGAAATGGTTGACCATTTCGATCAATGAGAGTTTTAATGCCAAACACTTCCACAAGTGTGTTTCTGACTTATTCTTTATTTTATTTTTTACTAACGTCAAATTTCATTAAAAAAACTAATAAGGTGCTAGAGAGAAATACAAGACGAGTACGTTAGAACTAGAAATTGAAATTACACCATTTACTCCAGAAAAATTGATTTGAAGGAAGAACGATTCTTGATCCAAAGAAAAGTCGTAGATTTTATATCTTCCACCATCTTTTCCACTCTGGTCTACTTGTTAGAGAAAGCCTTTTTGTTCCTTATTCTCCAAATGATCAAGCACGCCACCATAAATTAAATATGTGTAAATTAAGTAGTTAAAGCTCAAATACACTCTAAGATGTTCATGATCAAATCCATAATAGATTATTTTGAATGATTAAACTTAGATTGGCGATGTAAGTAATACAATTGAGTATATGATCACATTCATGAACAACATATGTGGAGCTAAATTGGGATAATGGCTCGATGAGGTACCTAGATTAAAGTTTTTGGTTTTGTATAATGTAACTCCCTAGATTTTTAATTTTAGAACAAATTTTAAGGCCTATTAATACACCTATATTTAGTATTCAGATTAAGATATTAATGGTCGCTTCATGTCCAATCGATCTTTTCTTTAATTTATTTTTAATTAGGTTAGAGACTCGTGTATTACACGTGTTGAGTAAGAGATAAAACGTCAAGTAAAAAGATGTTCATAATATAATATATATATATATATATATAAATGAGATGTATTTGGGCTACTTGGCATTTGTCTTTGGCCATATAGGCTGATGTGGCATTTTAGTTTAGGAGGGAATCACATCTCTAAATACACAAACAAATATTGGACGCGGGATCCGTTTCTTTTTCGGGTCGGAATCTGGATTTGAGTCACCCGCATATATATTCTCTTTTCCTTTGCCAATCCTAACCCTAATTTCCTCCTCTAACAATTGACGTCACTGCTCGACATCATCTCATATTTCAAACCCTAAATACCAAAGCTTTCATCCACTGCTTCATTGTTCTTTACAGATTCGCGTAAACCACAAAGATGGAATTGGATCCCTTATGTTCTTTTCTCTATTATTGATATCTTTCACACTGCCCCTTTTTCTCCAAACCCCAAACCAAACTCTTGCTGCATCTGGTTCTTCCTTCGTGATTCATCAATATTAATCACAAGTATGTTTTTCATTCTTGATCTTTGATGTTTTTGTTCTCTGATTCAAATCTTTTAATCGTATTATTGGTTTTTTTGTTTTTGATCTCATAAACACTACATACTCAATGTCTACAACAGTTCTTTTCTATGGCTATTCTTCAATTGGTAACACAGGTTTGATGTTCTTTTTTGATTTTGATGTTTTTGATCTATTCCTGTGATAAATCTTTGATTTGTTGTTTTGGATTTCACAAACCCTACATCTTTGATTTCACAAACCTATTGTTCGTTATTTTGGGCGATTTTTCAATTGTAAACAGATGTATGTTGTTTCTTCTTGATCTTTGATGTTTTCGGTTTATTTATGTGACAAGTATTTGAATCTTGGTTTTTTTTTTTTTCAAAAACCCTACATTCTAAATCTGTTTTTACATGGGAACCGACAATTTTATGGTTTCGTGTTCATGATTTTAATCGATTCAATGTAACTTTGCTTAACCTAACTTACTTAATTGTCACTCTGTGTTTTGTTCATCAACAGTTACTGGTTACTTTGGATTTAAACTAACTTATGAGTAGAATGCCTGTTTCTTTTTAACATGAATTTGTAATTCAAATTGCAGCTTCATGGTCTTCCCCTTCATATATATGTATGTGTTCATGTATGTAGTAACCAGTATTTTGGTTCACCTTATATATATGTGTATGTCTTTTTTTTCAACTTAATAAATCCAATTTGGGGTAGTATTTTTAAGAAAAAGTACTATAGTATAGGGACTAATATGGTGTTCTACATAGACTAATGGGGTAGTATTTCATTTTACATGAATATGTGATTCAAATGACAGCTCTTATTAGTCCCTATGCAAAGCATTTTTATATTTCTTTATTTACAAGCTGTGAATTAAATGGTAAAAAAGACACATTACAGTAAACATCAATCTTCATCAAGATTCTGTTTATGCTATTAAGACGATGTAATATAGATGCTTATTATATGACCCGCTTCACTAATAAAGTGTAAACTTTAAAGCCATATGCCCCTATATATCTGATCAGTTTGAGATAGAAAAAGTTGAAAACAAACCAAATCGACCCATCTTGACATTCATAAGTAAATGGGTTGAAATTGCCCTCCTTCATTCTCACAGTTTCTGACAAAATTTTGTGTACAAGATAATATAATATGGTATCAAGGCAACAGGCTTTTTTATGCAATTTTAGTTTTATTAATTTCACTTCAACTTGAAATTCTTTGTTATATGACTAAACTGCTCAGCTGCCTATCAAAATATGCATAGTCCGTTGGTAAAATGCTAAAAATGCTACCATGTCCAATATATCTCGACAAGATCTCTGGTTTATCAATCTGAATTCTGCATATCTCGCTGATCTGATTATTCTCTCAAACCTAGAGCAGCGACATCAGGTAGTAATTTCTCTATTTTCATATAATTTTTCATGATTTACTCTTGAGTTCCTCAGTTCTAATCATTTTAGGGTTTTTATTGTTTTTTTTAAGGTCATGAGAATTACTGCAAGATTCAGAAGAAATGTGCGATTTGAAGAAAGAAGACAAACCAGTCAAAAAAGGTGATTATTAAAACTTGGGATCTTCCAGCGGTATGATGATAAGAATACGTATTTGTAAGAACTTGATATAATATGTCTATTGTTAATCAAGGAAATGTATTGGTAAAATTCTAATAGTTGGTTAATGGGATGGTGATTAGTTTATCAAATTGGTTTCTCGGTTGCGAAAAGGAAAAAAATTATTTGTTTATAAATTTCAATAAAAAGATTATCTTCTGGGTCGGATTGGGAAGGAGTGTCGTGAAAGGACATTGATTCTCTTACACCTATGTTTAAAATTTGTTTCTTTGGTCCATGTTTATGTTAGTTAAATGGCATCAGGTTAGGGACAGGATTGGCTCACTGATTGCTGGAGGTTACAGGTGGCGATGAAGGCCGGCAGAGAAGGTGTATGGCTACTTCTTTTAGTTGGTGTGGGAGTTAGACTATACTTTGGAGACTACAATTGCTACAGAATTAATGGTATAATGTTTAAATGTACCATTTGAACCTCATGGATATGATTTCTGATTTGCTAGAAATTTAGGGCATCCATTTTTTGGATTTAAGATTTAACCTGTTATACACATCTATATATATATTAATCAAATACTTCAAGGTATATAAAATCATGGATTAAGTTTCAGATTATCAAATGGTTTACAATATTCGCTCGGGTGCCACTCTTTACAATATTCGCTTGGGTATATAGTATACACAGGTTGCTGTTAATGGGTCAGTTGAATTTTTAGTCAACTTGCAGATGTCACTTCTTGGGGTCAGTTGGATATTTGGTCAGCTTGCGGCATTAGATCGCCGCTTGGAACTTCTATCAATTTTATTAAACAACCGGCTGAGGTTGTTTAACTACTTTATTTTCGTCAATTTTACTATTTTTTCGTTGAGTTTAATCTATTTTTGATCAGTGGATCATCATGATTATTTGATATAAACAAATTCTTGATTACTGTACCACCCATCATGTATGCCCTCCACCTGTTTGTTAGAAAGCCCCACTCAGTTGTTTTTTATTTATAAAGTTTGGATAGTTTTGAGTTGAATAATGTTGCTGATATGTAGTTGTGGTCTGGGTAATTTTTAGTTGTGATTTATGAGAGCTTTAAGTTTTTTGATGTGTTTATATGTTTTGTTTTTCATTTTTGGTTATGAATTTCCAGGGAACGAGGGGTTAACCGGGCTTCGTTTATTGATAATACAAAGTCGTATCAACAGAGACGAGGGAGTTTCGTCCCTCTATCACCAACACAAATGCTTTGGTCGAGTGAAAATGGTACAAGTAACAAAGATGACAAAGAGAAAGGTGTCAATGTGCAAGTCGTTCTGCGTTGCAGGTCTGTTTCGAGTAGCGTCATCCTATCTTTCTTTCTTTAAGTTGACATAAATGAGAATCTTGGTTTGTTATTAGTAGCGCTATAGCGAATAGCGTAGCACTCATGTGTCTTTATTTGATTTTGGCCCCTCCATAGCAGGCATATAATGGAATTTTAGGATTTTTGTTTTTTTTTTCCTTTTTCTGCTTTAATGTAAATAGCGGGATTTTATAGGTATAAAATAGCAGGATTTTAGGTTTTTTTGTTAATCATACATATAAAACAGCGTATAAAACAACTTATTTGGATATAATATACATATAAAATGTTTCTAATTTTTTTCTTATTGTGTCGCTAAACATAGAATAGTGCCTGCTATTTCATGCTATCGCTACGTAGTGTATGGGTATGCCCTGGCGATGTCACCAGATTCAATGAACACTGAACCAGCAAAAGTGGAAAGCTTACGTGGTGAGTTTGTTGATGGTGGTGAAGTTAAATTCCAGCAACACTTTTAGTCAAACAGCAGTGGAGATGGGATTTTCCGGCAATACTTTTGGTCATTGATTGGCCAATTATCATAATAAACTATTTAAGGAGGCTTGCTGGCTGTTAACATCCAAGTACCTCTCGAAATAGCTCTGGTCACCGGTGGCCGGGGGATCACCGGAGCAGTCAACATGGGCTGTAATGGAGCAACGAGTGCCAATACATATGGTATACTTTCAAATACTATGATTCTATTAATCTTTTTTTTTTCTGAAATTTGATACAAAACACAGTCCTTGTGAAAATGATTGCCTACTTGGTAACCATGATATGGGTGTCATCATTTATGTTGTTAATTAGGTATTACAACTAAGTTTTCTTCAAAAAAATTGAATCGATCAAAGGACAGGACATGAATTTAGAATGGAAATTAAAGTTTTGACCCATGTGTTTGGTTAATTACCATGAAAATGGAATGGAATTGTTATTGTTTATGTTGTGTTTACTTTTGAAATTCATTTTTAAAATAAAATGTTAATATTCGCAATTGTCTAAATTTCTCTTTATTTACTAATATAGTAATACTATTAAGTAATAATGTCAACAGTGGTGATGATGATGATCTTTTTATGATGCAGATCCTGATAACAAAATAACCTTACCGAGTTGGGATACTGCTCCACATCATGGTGGCGTAATAGGTGATTATGAGTAGGTCTATCTGGAAGTTAGCTCACATTGTTGACGGTAGTAAAGTGTAATGCGGATTTTTGGATTTTATCTTCACTTTCTCTAGAAGCAAGCTGATATACAAGTTCAAGTCATTTATGATTCTTAGTTTTCTATATATGTTATCATAATTTTAAAGTGTAATTATTCAAATGACTCAAAACTTCTATGCTAAATTTAATTGTTGGGTACTAGAATGAACTTGACAATAATATCACGACCTGTATTATCAGAATATAATGATGTATGTTTTATATGTTTGTGACTTAGGTTCATATAGTTTCAAGATGGTCATTTAATCTTGGATTGATGTTGCTAAAGATTACACCACTGCATTTGGTGGATTCGTTCTTGGTATTGGTTAACAAGGTAATGCATGGAGATCTAACTAGGCACAGTATTTAGAGGCCCCAATAAGGTCCGATTGTGGGTAAGGTAAGAAATGGCAATCTGGTCGTCGATACGGGTAGAACCGAAAAGATTAAATCTAGCGATATACAAGTATGATCGATGTTTTTAACCTTCGCAACATATGATATGCATTTGTTAAATAAATACATGACTGTTGACATTTTGAACATGTAACCAGTTTTTGTCCGCATTGAAAAGTTTTAAAGGCAAAGGATATCTTGAAAAAATCAATTAAAGGGGATACTGCCACTTAGATTCGTGAAGCACACCTTTGGTTTGAACCCTAAATCCGTTAATGGTAGTCGTATCTTCTTCAGGTGAAGAAGACGTAACAATCAATTTCAGACGCTATTTTGTTGTTCTTTTCCATTTGTTGTGTTCTTCTGTTTATATATGTTTTTAAATAACATTTAATAGTTTGTTTTCATTTGCGTTTAGATATCGCAGGAAGTATAAAAGTGTTGATTTGATGCCTATCAAGAATTAGGTCAGACAGGTAACTCATGTAATAAAGTAGGCGTTTTCCTTGATTTTGATTGCAAGTTGTCGGTGGTCCATTATCTTTTAGATCGTTGCTTGCGTCTATATTAGGTAAATTTAGGCATTTTTTTTCCAAAATTGTTAGCTTTGGTGATACGGTGTTGACCCAGTTATGACAAAGTCATCAGTGTTGAAGATGGTTACGGGAGAGAGATTTGTTGCAACGTTTTGAGATCGAAGTCTCACAACACGAGGCTCAGGGAGAAAACATGGAACATGTATTTACAGTGGTTAGCCAACTTTCCTATATCTCAAATGGTTTACAACATGGGTCGGGCAGGGGGTTGTCTAAAGTGTTTAATAATACACAAAAGATTCTTAGTAAGGTAATTAATTTTAGGTGTTATGTTGTTTTTTAGGGTTTTGAAAGCATAGAGAGGTTTAAGATATTTGGATTGTGGTTAGGATTCTGTTATAAATTTGTTGTTGAATTGAGTTCGGAATTAGTTAGAGCTGAAATTTAAGCAAGTTTAAAGTGGGAAAAGTTATATCTTGTGTTGCTAATTAAGCAAAATGAAGACATTTTGATGATAATTTAGGGGAGTTCGTAGGGTTGTGAATTTCTGACACGAACCTAACATGAAATTCGCGGGTTTAGGTTTAGTCTAAATGGGTTCGGGTCAATTTTTGGTTAAACTCGCGAACCCGTTTAGGTTAACGTGTTGGGTTAGGGTCACCCCGGTCTGGTTGACCCGTTTAACACATTTTTATTATATTATATATTTAGATAAAAAGAATACTAATTGATTCCTTCTTATAATATATCTAGGCTCAACTATTTATTTAGTCATAACACAGTCTGCAAGTGGCTTTGTGTTTTGTTTAGTCATTAGTGATTCCTTCTTAAAATATATCTGGATGTTCTCCTACATTACGTTACCGGCGATAAGGAAGGTGAACGGTGGTCTAAACCTATAATGTATATAGATTATAGGTTAATTTTATAAGAAATCCAATTAGAAACCATTTACATATTGTATACACGTGATTATTTTTGGAATAGTGAATTATTATGTATGTATGTATAGTGGCCATTTTGTGTTAAATGACTTGGTAGAAACCACCATATGGCTTCAACAAGCTACAGTTGTAACAATTTTCAATATTTATGTTTGTTTCTAAGGTTGCACTTGACTCGAGCCAACCTAGCCAGTCGGCATCTGATTATGATACCGGAAGTCAAATAACAACTCCCAACCCTTCTAAGTAAGCTTATTTCATTCAATTTGAAACTTAAAAAAAGATTGCATCAATGAGTTGGTAAATAAAACTAATTATTTTTTGTTTTGCTGAAGTATGACTATTAAGGATCAGTTTCCTGCTATGAAAATTCAATCTTAGAACTGGCTCTGATAATTTCATTGCTGATATACGTTCACTGATTTTTACTCACTTGATCTAAGAATATTAATCGTCTTTATGCAGCTTATAGTTCCAGAAATAGTAGCTCTTATCTCTCTGATTTTTGTTTTCTAATTTTTGGACGTAGGGAGACCTTCGTGATCAGGCGCATGTGAGGTGGCGCTCATGAGCCAAGCACTTTTTTATTCTCCAGGGGAAAAGCGGTCTGAACTGACCTGAGCAGGCCAAAAGCAGACTGCATCCTCTAAAATTGAACTAGACCAGTGGAGGAATAAATTCACATATGTTTGTCAGTTTGTGTTTGGTGAAGATCTTTTCTTCAATTATTTCTTCCTCCAGTCATCTTTAATGTTGGGTATGTTTTACTCTTTGTTAGTTTAATTCAGGTATGCATGTTTAGTTTGGGTATATCATTGTCTATTTACCAAATATGTGTTTCTTAGACAATGTATCAAACTAATCATTCTTCAAATTATATTATGCAAAAGGCTTTTGTTGTGAACTCATGCATGTAGGTTAAGTTGTTAAAGATACTATTTGTTTAAAAAATAACTATAAATTACATTTTAATATATTTTAGTGTAATTATCCTAAAAATTACTTCTCTAAATTTGTTTGTTGAAAGAAATTACAAAATTTAGTTCACATTCTCTAATTGACTTTATGTTCTGAATGGCGAGTGGTGAAATCAGGCAATGCGAGGTGCACGGGATTGTTGACTTTCAATTAAATGTTCACGTTAGTTGATTTTGATACAAGTAATTTAGTTTATTTTAATTAATGTTTTCTGAAATTCTACATGCTTATAAAAGTTAACATTGCTTTTTCGGTCATACGTAAATTTAAAAATGATTCTTTTTTAAAAAATAAGAGCAGTCTTGAATATTATCAGATCAAACTTTGCAGGTATCTGAAAATGGAACTGGTATAAAAGATCAAGTTTAGGGCACCAAACCTACATTAGGTATCAGGTCAAAAATTGCTTATTTGCTTAGCTTAAAGTCAAATCAAGAAATTTTAATCGAGTTAAATGCCATGAAAACTTAAAGGAGAATGTTAAACAGTTATAAAAGACTAGGGATGAAGAGATGATTATTTTTAAGTGCATGGGCCATCAGTTGTACCACTCCCATTGAAATTGACCTTTTCAAGTCCAAATACGAAGTGAATAGAGTTTTCCACCTACTCAACTCACATATTTGTCTTTCTCTATTTATGTTAAAATAACAAAATAGGAGTAGAGAAGGATCACTTACCTGGCATCTTCTCTCTATAAAACCCTTTTATAACCCTGAATTTCCTACATGTGCGAAATTCTATGGCCATCTGTTCTGTAGATTAGGTTTGTTTCTGAGTTGTGAATTTGTTAATTTTTAACTTTTTGTTTGTATTTTGGGTTGACATTGTTTTTTGGAGGTTCGATTATTTCATTTGTCTTTGGTTTGGATTTTTTGAAGGTTTGTTTGATGAAGGGGCTTTCCACCGACAATTGTTGATTTGAGGTTTATGTTATTTTGATTTCAGGTTTAATTTGTTGTCTCAAAGAATTTGTCACGTATTTTTCAGTTAAGTTTGACTAATTTTCTACACCTTTTGGGTTGTTGATTACAGTTTTTTACTGGTAGTTGTCATTTTTCTTCAGTAGCTGTTTATTGTTGGCCTTCTGGTTTGGCTCAACGGTTGCCTGGTGAAGTGATCGATGTAGGGCCTTTGACATGAAATTTCAAGATTGAGATTTTAAGTTTCTTGTGCCTGGGTTTCTGTTACCAATTTTAGTGTAATTGTTTGTCCTTTTTTGCTGCTTTATTTGCTGTAGGTTCATCAGTTGTTGAAAGTATTTTCTTTGTGCGTGTTTTTAGGTGTCCAGTGTAACGTGTGGTTTGTGTGAAGGTGTCTGTGTATGTATTATTGTTTGTTTGCTTTGTTCTATGTGTTTTTGAAAGAACATAGTCTAACATTGCTTCAGTTTAGATGATGAATACTGTTGCAACGCACTTACCTGTACATGATTCTACTTTATATTATTTGTATTTGTTCTTGAAATTATAACCGGCCTCATTTATGCATTTATGAGTCGCACAATGTTGATCTCGATAAGGTATTTTGATCAACATTAATAAAGTTCTAATAATTTGTTATAATAAATAAAAGTTTTTTTTTTGTGTCGTGGGCCATTCAGTGAGGCAAGTTTCTGCCTCTGGTTGTTGCCCAAAGTTTCTGACCCTACTCGCAACCCTAATGACTACAACTTTCAATTCAAAACAATTATAAAGCAAGTTTGTGACATAGTTTGATTAATATAAAGTAAATTTTCCTACCCGCGAAGTTCGCGGGTGATAACCTAGTATAACTATATATATGATATAAGTAATATGTCAATGCAAACATGAAGCAAATGCCACATAATATCTAAGTGTTGTGTCCACAAAATAAACAATACTTATCAAAGAAAAACAAAAAAGGCCACCTAATTCATTAGACTATAATTATAATTAGTTATCATAAATGAAATTACATATTGCATTTGTACATAAGAAAGAGAAATGAAAAGTTATAAGAATTGTTCATAAACCTCCAAATATTTCATTGTACACATTTGATATTAGACTTGTAACTTTACCATCTTTATCTATGATCAGCATTTTCGGACCGTCTCTACTCTTAACTCTTGATAATGCAACATAGAATTGTTCATGCGTAAAGATTGGATCTTTCAATACAACCTAAACCTAAAAAATGATTGTCCTTGGCCATTGTTTTGTATTGCAAAACATACAACAAGGGGAACTGTCTTCTTTTAAGTTTAAAAGGATACTTCTTATCAGAAGGGGTCAAGCTAATTTTAGGGATAAAAGTGAGTTCCAATATTACTTCCAAAATTATCTTTGCTTCTATAACATGATTACCTAGGTTAATCACTTGTAGTTTTGTTCCATTACATAATCCACTTTTTTTTTATCTATATTTCTAAGTAACATAAATGGAACATCGACTTTTAAAATTAGTTTATGGCTTGGTAGTCTTGATAGTTTAAGTCCATTCAAAACACTGGGTGAGTATAAACTATCATCAAAGTTAGCATTAACATCGTCGTATTGACAAATACTATCGGAACTTACGTATTCCATATCGTCACCCGGAAACAATGATAGCACCCAGTCATTAATATCTTGAACGATTTCATTCTTAGTGCCAATATTGTCATTTCTTAAAAAAAGGTTGGATTTATTAAATTGCCAAGAATTTATGGATAGAAAAAGTCAATCAAATTCGAAATAGGATCAAATGAATGAGTCGATCAAATCTCAAGCTTTGTTATTATATTAAACATATGGAAATTTAAAGTCAAAGATATGAAACTGCAAAAATGTTTAAATTAATTCACAAACAAAACTTTTGTCAAACATTTTTACTTTTATTTTATTTCAATGTGAAACATATATGTTGAAACCTCACACATATATTTTATTGTATAGAGTTAACCTACTCTCTTCCATGACCATGTCTTCTGAATTTTTCAAGTTTCTGGAAGGCCGGGTCTATTCGCACACGCCCTTAGTCTATTTAAACACTTCAAAGCGCCCCGCTATGGCCAAAGCGGGGCGCTTTGGTGTAAAGTCAACAGACAAGGACTGAACCGGTCAGACCTTGTCTATGGCTTTACATCAAAGCGCCCCGCTATGGCCAAAGCTGGGCGCTTTGGTTTTTTTTTTTTTTTTTTTTTTTTTTTTCATTTTGGGGCAAAGCGCCCCTCTTAGGTCAAAGCGCAGCGCTTTGGGCCTTTTTTAATTTTTTTAAAATTGTTTTTAATTCACAAACGCGTCGATAATAGTCTAAATTTTACGCTTTTTCCATTATACATCATTTTTTAATATATATGGACTATACTGCAAGTTCCGGATCAAATCGGTTACGTGTGATGTCGTATTCCATTATATCGTATCATTTTGGTTTGCATTTAATGACTCTGTCACTAAACCTACTATGCATATGTCTGCCACAAGCCACCCATCCCTTCACCATGATATGCATGCTAGCTGTATTTGTATTTTATTTCCTCCTTTTGAATATCAACTAAAATTTAATAAATAAACTTAACTTATGTATGAAAAGTCATACACCTATATATTTAAATTCATATTTAAATATATTTTTTTTCTATATACCGTAGAATATTTTTTTTTCTATACACCGTAAATCTCTTTTTTTGAAACATCAAATAAAAGTGGCATGTTTTATTTCCGTAAAAAAATCTCCTTCAACCCTTTCCAACTCTTTGACTAGTCCCATCCGTGCTATAGTATACATTTAGCAGTTCTTATGGGTGACATGACGCCTATATGAAGGGTCATGGTGATCATGAGGGTCATGCCCACACCCTTTAACCTAATAGGTCTAGATTGGAATCCTAAACTTTTTTTCCAAACTTTTATCAGATCAGATGGTAAAAGAAAAATCGGAATTAAATCGTGTTTATGTTTAGCTTCTATTTAAAATATACACACCAATAGAAACAATTGGTTAAAAGAAATAATCGGATTTCCAACAAAGTTCCAGTCAAAGAAGATTTGTGGAGAGGTTAAAAGTTATAGTTTTTTTTATTAACAACCGCTCAGAATTTATGTATTGTTTGTTTGTTGTTTTGCCCTTTGCTAGTAGCTTGCTAGAGATGGGCATAATGGTCAATGTCAGAGGGGTTAGACAAGTCCACACTCCACAGCTAAGTCTGAAACCACCAGATTTGTCAGCATCAAAAAACCCCGTGCGTTACCCTATTTAATGTCCTTTCCCTATATTATATTATTATTAATATTAATATTAATAATAATTATTTCAACAAACTCAAAACGCCCCGCTTTGGCGATGATGATATATAAAAATAAAAAGATCCTAATTTATCGAACGATTTTTAGATTTTCGATAGGTGTGTGGTTATGCTTCGGCTTCGTCACCTCGATCCTCCAAACACTTCCGGATGATTCAGCAGACATTAGCGTCTCGATACCCGAATGTCACCGACACGACCCATACAGATGAAATACGCACTTGTACGAACCCAAAATGACAATATACGTCATAATACTACATTTAATGACAAAATACGTCATGTACATGTACGGTAGGCGGCTGATACACATAAAACTACTCATAGGAGTACTTGTGCTTTCAAACCAAAATGATACGATATAATGGAATACGACATCACACGTAACCGATTTGATCCGGAACTTGCAGTATAGTCCATATATATTAAAAAATGATGTATAATGGACAAAGCGTAAAATTTAGACTATTATCGACGCGTTTGTGAATTAAAAACAATTTTAAAAAAATTAAAAAAGGCCCAAAGCGCTGCGCTTTGACCTAAGAGGGGCGCTTTGCCCCAAAATGAAAAAAAAAAAAAAAAAAAAAAAAACAAAGCGCCCAGCTTTGGCCATAGCGGGGCGCTTTGATGTAAAGCAACAGACAAGGTCTGACCGGTTCAGTCCTTGTCTGTTGACTTTACACCAAAGCGCCCCGCTTTGGCCATAGCGGGACGCTTTGGGGTGTGAAAATATTTTTCTCTGTGTGTGAATAGCATGACCCTTTTGGAACTACCAACTTCAACATACATGGTACTCAACTTCACCTAATCTTTTGTTCTCTTTATTATTTTACTAAATATAACTTTGTCCACTATGTAGGCAAGTTTGATTGATTAAGAAGTTTAAACAAAGGTTGACCAAAATGACATAATTGGAGAGAAAATATAACACGCTTAGGGAGATAATAATAATAATAATAAAAGTCTTTCAAATTAGGTTAAAAGAACAACACATAAATAAGTTTATTTCCCCACTAGATGATCATTTCTGTTACAGCTAGACATGTAAATGAGGCGTAAAAAAATATTTAGGGTAAATTACATTTTTCGTCTTTTATGTTTGTATCGGATTGCAATAGATAACCTTTAACTTCAATAATTACAGTCACAGTCCTTTATTTGACAAACTCATTATATCTTTGGTCCTTTAACTCTAACCTAATTCAAATCTTTTGTTAAATCCAATCATGTGACTTGCACGAGGGTAAATTAGTAATTTTACTGGTATAAAGGACGAAAAATGCAATTTATACTTATATTTGTAAACAAAACACACAGACATAAACCACCATCACTCTCACTCTAGTCCTTCTTCTCCAAAAAGCCCTCTCCCTCTCTCTCTCTCTCTCTAAAAAGCCCTAAAACCTAAACACTTCATCACCGTCACTCCGGCCACCAGTCACCCTTGCTGAGTGGATACAACCACATCACTTTTGCTGAGCAGGTTGTTCCAACCTGAACTAGCAGCCAACAATGTAGTAGGTACTGTGCTTGTGGACCCATTTTCATCCGGTGGTGGCACCCCCATCTGTCATCAGATTCAGGTGGCCCAAAACATGAACAGTTCGATCAGAAAGCCCAAATTCAAACTGATTTAGTTCTTGTGGATGCGCAGCATTCACTAGCGGACGCACATGCACATAACTGTAAGGAAACATGAATTTTAATATAATTATAATGCAATCTGATAAACCTGCTTCTGTTCAATTTGGTTCATTCCGAAAGATTAAAAATTCAAGCTTTCAATAACAAATGATTGGTAAACATCAACTTAATTAACGATGAAAATTCAATGTTTCAAATACAAGATGATTTGGTTCTGCCTATGGAAAAAATCAGTTTTACGAAAATCAAAATTACTTGTCTGGAGAATATTGTTGACCGTTTCTGAAGCATTGGCAGATATTTATTTAATCAATTTGGAATAGAAAGGCGAGGGATTTGGGAGATGACGGGCCACTACTCGCCTTTTCTACTTCTTCTACATTTTTTTTCTCAATTCTTCGGAACATTTCATCACTATCAAATGTGAAAGCGAAGGAAGTATTGTCTCTGGCAGATCTCTAAGCTTTGGGCATTCAAAAATATAAAGATGTTCAAGGCAGGTGAGGTGTTGCAGGCAGTTCATAGAGAGAGCGGGCATGGATATTTATTGCACAAATAGTTAAAAAGACGAATTTGTCCTTATGTGCAAAGCATATGACTGGATTTAACTAAAAATTTTAACTAGGTTAGAGTCAAAGGACCAAAGATGTAATGAGTTTGTCAAATAAAGGACTGTGTGTCAAAACCCAACCGATGGCGAAAACATCGGGATGAGACGAAATAGATTGCAAGAGACTTCATAACACTATGTGACAATAATAATTAAATTAAATTTTCATTTCAAAACTAGTTTGTCACACAAGATTCAAATAAAAGTGCAACATTGTCTCAAAACATAACATAAAATGATGAATTAATCTAGGTGTGTTTCTATGTCCACCTAAATCTCGTTCTTCATAGCATCATCAAGTCTATCAACCTGCAACATGTATTAAAATATGATCAACAAAAAGTTAGCGAGTATACAAGTTTGATACATAGCATAAAAATAGTTTTAAAATAGTCTAAGGCTCGTATCCAACATGAATCACAATATGCAAGTTACTAGTATGTAGAAACGGTGTCAAGTATATGTTCAAACCCAATAATCCAATGCGTTAAAATAGCCTATCCCAAATAGAATAACGGGAGGTAACATGTTTAACTTAACAATACCCCGAGACTAGTGGGCAGTGCATTACTCCTATAGCGCTATAATTGTTAAGGTAGGCTTGTACGAAGTTAATGAGCATATAGACACGAAAAGTTTAACATCACATACGAGATTAACAAGCATCATATAGTTTCATGTTCAAATATGGATAGAGAGTGATTCAAATAGTTTCAAGTGTGTTTAAATATAGAATACATGTTGCATCCCAAAGTGTTTAAAGAGTAAAATGGGATCGAGTATACTCACATTGATTGCCTATAAGAATTCCTCGAAATAACGCACGAGTAAGAATAGAGAAATCCAAGAGAACGAACGTAATGGTTATCCTAGAGATTTAAAATGGCACATAGTGAACTCGTTAATATTTATTGGTTAAATAAATAATTCTAATATTTATTTACAATTTAATTACATCACTATTTAATTAGAATTTTAACTAATCTTTTCAATATTTTTGTATTATAGGAAGAGATCTTGCATAACTCATACGTTTAAAAGTATTAATTAGAAACACAACAAATTAATTAAACATTTTGTATTGTAATTTAATTACATCACTATTTAATTAGAATTTTAACTAATCTTTTCAATATTTTTGTATTATAGGAAGAGATTTTGCATAACTCATACGTTTAAAAGTATTAATTAGAAACACAACAAATTAATTAAACATTTTGTATTGTAATGTTGTTTTTAATCTGATCAGTTGTCTCTAAACGTTTTTAGAGACTGTTCGTTGTTTATGAAAAATGTAAAGTATATTAAAATCAGTTTATGAATATAAATGGCATTTGTTGTTTATGAAAAGGAATGCAAAGTATATTATTATAATCAGTTTATGAAAGGAGAAGCAAAGTATATTATAATTAAAGGTAACTAGTTATTTTCCGTCCGCGCGTTGCTGCGGGACCCAATGACTACAAAAGGCGTGTCAGCAACGGCAAACAGATACCGAATATCAAAACATAAATAAAATGACATGGTAAGGATAGTCACTCCGTCATAAAAAAACGATTTTAAATAACCTAATATATAATAATAGGACTCACACGTCCTACACGTCGGTGCTAACACGTTAAAATATGGATGAGCTCGGTACCGGTAACGGCAGTGAAAGTACCGATCCAGAAAATCATCGAAATTAGGTACCGGCATCGAAAATGCTCGGTACAATACGGTATGGTATTTGAAGGTAAAAATCAATAAATACAGGTATGGTGCTAGACCGGTGTCGAACCGAAAGTAATGATTCTGAAAACGCCAAAAGGTGGGTACCAAATTGGTACCGAAAATGATTTGGTATAGTAAATTTGGTACCGATACGATACCGGTTCGTTTACAGGATTTGATACGATTTGCTCATCAATATTCTAAATATCCAAGTTAATTTTACATGCTACAATTCATTCATTACAGAAAAAGACAAAAAAGAAAGCAAAATAAGTTGTTGTGTATATAAAACCTCATTCAAACGAAATACAATTTACTTACTGGGTGTATGAAAAGTAATCTAAACGGTGCAATTACTTGCATTGCTGCGTTGCTACAGGATTTGATGAGCTCGTTACCAACCGGTACCGAAAATACTGGTACCGAAATCCCCAAAAGTGGGTACCGGTACCGAATATACCTAGTATGGCACGATTCGGTACCGGTCGGTATTGGTACGGCACCGGTATTTGAGGGTAAAAATCGGTGAACACCTGTGCGGAACCGGTACCAAAAAAACACCGGTTTGATAAATTTGAGACCGGTACCTATACCCGATACCATTTGCTCATCTCTTAATCATGTTACTAATTTTAAATAATTCTAATCTAATTCTAATTTTAATTTAAATAATAAATCCACTGTTCATTCCGTTTCTTTTTTATCATATAGTATGGCACGATTCGGTACCGGTCGGTATTGGTACGGCACCGGTATTTGAGGGTAAAAATCGGTGAACACCTGTGCGGAACCGGTACCAAAAAAACACCGGTTTGATAAATTTGAGACCGGTACCTATACCCGATACCATTTGCTCATCTCTTAATCATGTTACTAATTTTAAATAATTCTAATCTAATTCTAATTTTAATTTAAATAATAAATCCACTGTTCATTCCGTTTCTTTTTTATCATATAGTAATTCCATTTAAACATAGCCTATTAACATACATATTCTTTTAGGGATGAGCAAATTGGACCCGGTATCGGTACCGAATTTACCGAACCGGGTACATTTTCGGTACCCATTCGGTACCAACTTTTGACATTTTTGGTACCGGTCCGGTTCGGTACCGGTATTTACCGGTTTTTACCCTCAAATACCGGTACCGAACCGGGTATATTCCGTACCGGTACCGGTACCCACTTTTGGGGATTTTCGGTACCGGTACTTTCTGTTCCGGTACCGGTCGATACCGAGCTCATCCCTATATTCTTTTAGTTTGGTCATGCTTTCATATACCCAACCAATGTTCTTTCCCCCCCTTTTTTTCTATTACAAAAATTCTGTACATTCAAGGATCCCAAAATAATTTACTTCTTTTACATTAAGGTTTCATTATGTTTGAGAAAAACCTTTCTCATGTTCATACTTGTTTTATCATTAATTATAAGCCAGAATCTGATTCATAATAACAAGTGATTAAACGGAGATCAAAATGGATAAGAAAAATATACCGAATCGCAAGTGAAGAAACCGAGTCGTGAGCCTCCGGTTCTGGCGACTTCGGGTTTTTCGGTGAACTTCGAATCAAGGCGAAACGGCTTCCGACGATGATACGAGTTCTTGGTTGTTGTTTCCGATCTCTGAGGGCATGTTTGGCTAAGATTTTTGAAACGTATGGAGTGACTTATTGACTTATTGGCTTTTCCCCCTCACATACACCCTTATACGAAACATCATTTTAGAGCTTATGACTTTTCAAAAAGCCAATAAGTCAATAAGTTGTTTCAAAAAGCTTAGCTAAACATGCCCTGACAACGTCGGGTTCTTCTCCGGCGATGTCCAGATTTCTTCCGACGCTGTGAGTTCTTCTCCGGCGAGTTGTGGTTTCTCCGGAGTTGTCGACGCGAACCAGGTTTGATTCCGAAGGTTTGGTTGTGAGTTCTCCGGCGGCGTCGGCTTCTTTCTGGCGGCGTGTTATCGAACAGAGAGTGTGCAAGGGTGGTGTCGTGAGTGGCTATGAGGGGTTTTCTAAATCCGAATATATGATGATATATATAGATGATTACGTGAAGCCATGATTTTTTGTTGAGTTCTTGATTGATAAACAAAATAGAACACGCGTATTCAAGGTTCAATTCCGAGCAATCAGGAACGACAATATATGGGAACTTGTATCTTCTTCGCGTGCACAGTTGGTAGGCGGCAATTTCAAAAGAGGAAGAGGAACAGAATTGAACTTTAAATGTGGAAGAAGATTAATTTATGGGGTAATCACGAGAATAGCCAAGAATTGGTCAACTTTTCCAAAATAGCCAACGGAAACGTCTCAATGAGCCGTTTCAAGAACCTGACACGGCTCAAAAAAATCCTTTCAAATCAACCAACCAATGGTTGCCACGTGTCAACTGCTGTCCCCTCAGTCTCTCTCTTTGAAATTTCTCTTTCCTCCAGCTTTTTCTCATTTGCGTTTCATCTCTCTGATCCCTTCTCTCTCTCAAACCCATGTCCATACAATTCAACCAACCCAGGTATATTCTCTTTATAAATATGTGTAGTGTATATATTTGTGTATGCATAGACAACAATTTCTTCATCCCACTTTAATGTAAAGGCGGTGATTTAAGGTGGTGGTTGTGGTGGGTGGAGGGTGGTGGTGCTCGGTGAGGGTGGTGGTTTGTTGCAGGGTGGTGGTGCTCGGTCAGGGTGGTGGTTGGTTGCAGGGTGGTGGTGCTCGGTCAGGGTGGTGGTGGTTTACGGTGGTGGTTGTGGTTGGTGGAGGGTGGTGGTGCTCGGTGAGGGTGGTGGTTGGTTGCAGGGTGGTGGTGCTCGCTGAGGGTGGTGGTGATGCTTGGTGAAGAAGAAGACGAACTCTACTGAATTGGGCGTGAGGAAAGCTCTTTTTGAGCCGCGTGGGAATTCATGAAAGCCCATTTTATGGGGTGTCAACTGGCTAATTTTGAAATTTTGACAAAGTCTTGGCTATTCTCGTGATTACCCCTTAATTTTTTTTCTTTATTTTCAATTTCCACCCCTAGTATATTAGATGATTTATAAAACAAACCTGTCTATTTATTTTCAATATTAAACAAGGCTAAAACTATTATTATGATTATATTTAGATCAAATAAGTGTTATTTTTTTTTATCATTAACACATGCTTCATTATTTGCTTTATAAGAATGATATACAATATTCTTAAGTAATCTCTAATAAATAAAATGTACGGTTAGAAACGATACTCGTTTAGTCGGATAAAAAAAATGTATAAAACTGTTTAGAACCAACATATTTAAAAGATATTTATTACTTTAGGGTTTTCAAAAAGATTAGGATTTTGCAACGATTAAAGTCTTGGATTTGCGACGATACAACGAATTACGATTTTGAAAAAGACAAACTTCCAAAAATAGATTTACAAGACACGATTTCTAAATTAGAAAAGTTACGAAAAAGCAGAGCGTTACACTGTGACTGTAATTATTGAAGTTAAAGGTTATCCATTGCAATTCGATACAAATATAAAGGACGGAAAGTGTAATCTACCCAAATATTTATCTTCGTACAAAATTTACACCAGCGCGTAAAAAAAACTTGCATAAGTCAAAACTATCGACTCGACAATTTTTTTTTTACTTTTTTTACAGATGTGTTTATAATATTTTTATCTACGTTTGTGCAAAAAAAATTTGGCCCAACTTACGCGGGAAGAAGGAGTTCTCACGGTTCTCACAACTCGTGGTGATTCTCATTTGAACCGAGGATATATATATATATATATAAATACTTGTGGCGCATATATGAACATGCGTAGGATATATTGTAGCTAGTTGTTGAAAACTAGCTAAGAATGTGTTGACAATTTAACCTTGTTAGGGTCAAACGGGTTTTATGAGTAAGTATAAGGCAAATGTAAATAAGATAGCATGGAAGGTTTTGAAGTAAGCAAAAACCGTTGAAAAACTGTTGTTGTAGCAAGAAAGTTCTATTCGAAATAAAGAAGTGTTGAATAAGTTACATGTTAGACATGTAAGTAATCGACTCAAGAGAATCGAGGGTGAATGACGGGCTAAGACCGGGATGAATGACTTATGTATGGATGGGGAAGGAAAAGTTTTCGAGAAACGCTAAAATAATGTAATGAGGTTTTTGTAAGTGTGTGCGAACTGAAGGTAAGTACAAACGCTTACTGCAATATATATGAATACAATAAGTAAGAAGTGGTTGTTTGACCTTGAAAAGTCAAACTACAGAAACTGGCAAAATAACTAATGAATTGTAAGGATTGTATGTAAGAAATAAAATATGTCATGTGGTATAGCATGTAATTGGAAAATCTGGGAAAGAGTTATAGGTGAGTAAACACCGAGTAGGATGAATATTTGAATGAAATTTGCTAATCGTTAATTATATAAATGAGAATGGTAGGATGCTCGAAGTGATGAAACTAGTAGAGTTGGTGAAAGGATGCTCACGAGAGGAAGCTCTTGACATGGATGGATGAGATCAATCCAAATACGGTACGGACTCGTGAAGGAGCGGGTCGATCCGGGTTACGAATCGTTGGTACGCGATGAAAGCAATGTTAGAAACATGTTTGAGTTATGATTTTTAGGAAGAAGCTCAGATTGAATGGTACCTTCCCCCGGTTTTTCGCTTCGAAGTGTAAATTTTACCAAAAAAATTTCTATGTATTGAGTCGGACTCCCTATTTATTTCTTTAAGTTTCGCCCCTAGTTAAAAGTTCAAAATTCATCACTAGTATGTTATATTTGATGTTATTGTTGTAGTGAGTATGCTAGGTTTATTGTCTTCTGATAATCTATAAATGCATTTTTCACTCATAGTGGTATATATATTATATGTGTTAATTGGTTTAAAATGTTAGAATTAGGGATGAGATTAATATCGGTGTCGAACCGGTACCATACCGGTATGATCATAAACGGTACCGGTATCGGTAATAGATTTCTCGAATTTCGGTATCGGTACCGGTATTTTTCGGTAAAAAACAGTATTAATACCGAATTTTACTAAGGAATTCTAATGGTTTTTTAGCAAGTATAATCAAATTATCCTTCAATATAATCGAAAATTTACCAAATATTTTAGGTTGGAAATTCGAATACGAAGATGTTTATGTGTTCCTTTACAATCTTGAACTAATAGTTTGGGTTTGATTGTGTCGTAGCTCTAAAGTTTGGAAATTGGAATACAAAGATGTTTATGTGTTCCGTGACCAGCCAACCATCGCACTGTAAAAATTGGATAGTATAACCTAAACCTAAAATCCTTTATGTGCCATTCTACAACAATCTGCGATCAATCAAGAATCCAAAGCCATCTCCTTCAAGTCTTGAAGTTCAAGGTATTCAAAGAACTCTAAAGACCTACAACAATATTATTAATTATTGAACTCCACTATGCTTTCGTTATTCTCCTTTTAGTTGTTGCAATTGTTAATATTATTGGCAAAGAAAAACATTAGTTCTTGGACTAGTGCTTTCGTTGTTATACTTTTGGAGAGTTTTCCTAGGGCTGGCATAACAGGTCAACCCGATCTGTTAAGACACAAACACGATAAGACACGAACCCGAAACACGTAAACACGAACACGACACGAAATCTTATCGTGTCAGATTTTCGAAACACGAACACAAACCTGTTAATAAACAGGTTACACTAAACAACATGTTAAGACACGAAAAAAATTACCAACGTATCGTACGACCTGTTTAAGACACGAACACGACCTGTTAAGACACGAACACGACCTATTTAAGACACGAACACGACTGAATTGGGGAAGTTGTGAACCGAATTGGGAATGGTGGTGTTTGTGGGAGAGATTTAAAAATTAGGGTCTGGATTGTTGAAAAAGAACCGCATGTGTTTGTGTATAATTCACACCGGGTCCCACAACTGATGACCCCATGTCCACACCCACATATAATATTTTTTAATTATTAATTATTAACATGTACTTAACGGGTTTTAACCTGTTTAAACACGAAACCTGTTAAGGTCAAACACGAAACATTATAACTTCGTGTAGGTTTGTGTCGTGTTATCGTGTTCGTGTCAGAATTGTCAGCCCTAAGTTTTCCCCATTAGACCATATTTATTGTATTGATATCATGGCTTATTGTATAAAAAAGATGGTATTGTTATGAATGCAATCATTTTATGGCCCAACCCAATGTTTATGGGCTTTAGGCTTTTAGGGATTCTATTGTACTAGTTTATATATACGATGTATATGTCAGATGAATTTGAGGATTGAATCAGTTTCTCTCTATTTCTCTCTTGTTTTATCACACGTTATCAGCACGACGCTCTCCAAAATTCCTTAATTTTGTAACCGAATTTCCATTCATTTTCTTTATCTTTCCACCCTTCTGATTTGTCATGATTTCAATAACCCAACCCGAACCATCTTGACCATGGCCACCGAACCACGTCACCGGTCACATTTGGAAACATGATCGCCGTGTTTGAGAACCCGATGGTGGCAGAATTCATGAATGCTGGATTGATGTGCGTATAAACACATCTGACTGAGAATCGGATATCGATCAAGAGCCGTATACAACAATTGAGGTAACATATCGAACCAACTTCCGTGATTTATTGCACAATACGTATATCATACATATATAGATATACATTATATAGATTATTCGGTATGGTTCTGTAAATTGTTTTTAGTTTCCGGCCAATAGTATTATGTAAATTAGAAACTAAAAGTAAAGAAGATGAATACAAAGCTAATATACCCAGAAATTAGCCCTCTCAAAAGAATTATCTTTTCCGGCAACCGGAAATCGTTTCCGGAGAAAATAACCGTAACCCATTGGAATCTGTTAGTTGGCCGAATTTGGTGGAATTGTAGGGCAAAGAGTTGTTGTGGTCAATAGCAACTGTTTTACTCGGTCAAAAATTCAACCAAGTCATTAATTATCCCAATCAATTTAAAAGTTGTTTCAAGCTCAAACTTTTATCATTAAGTTCTTAACCTTCTAGATTAAAAAGGGATTAATACATATCAAAAGTGTTAAAATAATAATAAATGATATATCCATGAAAAGTATGGTGTTTTGTCAACTGGGTTTTATAAACTATTTTTATATATAATTGATAAACGCATTAAAGTAAATAAATCATAATGTTAATTTTTTTGGGTTCTCTACATTGTAAGATCTGTTATCGATCATTATGATTATTTTATTTTTTTTGCTGCGCAATGATATAGGTTGTGGCATTTAGCATAAATAAATTGACCTTAAGCTAGTTAAGTAAATTAGTTAATTATAATGAATCGTAAGTTTTTGATCATTCAATTTGTTACACTACTATGCATTGTCAACATATTAGTTGTATGATTATTCTTATCGTTTTTGCATAGCTGCAAAACAAATATTGATAGATATTAATATAGTCAATAGTTCACACACAAAAAAAATTTATATATATGAAAAATAGATAGATGATGAACCATCTTTTGAAGTCATTGTTTTTTCTCTGTTATAGCACGGGAATAAGTTATATATGTTAAAATACATTTAGTATTATTATTACAGAAGTATAGAAACGGCAATGGTTTTATTATGAAGTTATCTCATGTTACCTTTATTCATAATTATCATAATTAATATTATTAGTATTATTATAATTAAAAGTTCAATATGAGTAGAAGTGTAAATGTATAACAATGCAATTGTTTAATGTGTATATATATAAGTGGAGAGTTCAAATGAGAAGAAACTTTTTGTAAGAAGAAAAAAGAAGAAATTATAACCAATAAGAATGCTTCATTTTAGTTCATTTAATATAAGTATTTAATGTTACTATAAGGGTAATATGGTAAACCTACAAAGATCATTAATTAGTAGTATTTCTTCTTTAATAGCTAACTAAATTAAAATTTGTAACTTATCTTCAAAATATATATTTTTCAAAAAAATAAAATAAAATAATTTAGAGTGTAGGATAAATTACAATGTGTATATGATAAATTACGGGTTGTGTAGGATAAATTTCAACATGTGTAGGGTAAATTTCGAAAGGTGTAGGGTAACTTTTGATGTGTGTAGTCAAAAAACATTAGTGTGAAGGATGATAGTTTTTATGACTAATTAATTAGTCAAATATGATAATAAATGAAAAAGTATTTAATGTTTTACAATTATACCATTTGTTCTTTTTCTTCTCAATTAAATTTTCTTCTCAAATGAACCTTCCCCATATATATAATAGCCCAATTGTTTAATTGTTTTATTATCGGTTTTTCTTTAGTCAACTAATTAAGTAATAATTAAAAAGAATAATGAAACATAAATTCAAATAAATAACGTTTTGTAATGAGGTTAATGAGAAATAATATCACAATTAATACTTTTCAATTATATTTTACAATTAATAATATTCCATTCACCCTCGTAAGTTACATTTGATTGAATTTAAGTTATATTACTATTACTAAATTCAAATAAATTCCAAAAGAAAAATAGTAAGAAAGTGGACTAGTGATAATGTGCCTCAAAGAGTATACCAAATGAATTATAATTCAAGAGTCGAAACATCTACGATATATATTAACATTAGTACCACAAAACAGCTTTCAAGAAAAATATGGTTCGAGGTAATCTTCCATAATCTCATATTCATATTTTCATACCAAACCAAATAAGTTAGCATTGATAGAAAATTGGAGAAGAAAAAGAAATCGAATCATACCTTGATCTTTGTTCATGTGAGATTTTCAAACAAAACTTGTTTGTGTAACATTGATGGATTTCAGGTTCCTTGTAGATCGATGTAAAAAAAAAACTGATATAAAGATATAACGATGGTCACTTTGAATTAAAGATATGCTCCTAATGCAGCAATACCGAAAATGTGTTTTCACAAAATACTCGGAGGTTATATCACATCTTTTAAATTGCAAATCAAAATATCAAGCTAATTTTTATATACCTTTCAATTCAATCTGACTAACACGTGCTAGCTCATTCCCTGAGGTAAATGTTATAATTGGTTAATGTCGGAGGAGGAGAAAAAGGATTATTTGGCCATAGTAAAGGCCACACGTGTGGATGATCATGGTAATATATAAAAAAATGATATCAATGGCTCAAACAAACTTAATATGAGTCAGTCACTAAGAGACAGATACGAGAAGGGGAAATATAAACATTCGCTTCAAATGTGGATACAAAAAAAGAAAAGAAAAAAAAACCCTTAACATACTCATGTGAATGCATGCATTATACATATGTGTATCTAGAAGCTCCAGTAGAGCAATCACAAATTGAGATGACAAACGTCTTATATACAACAACACAATTAACACTATCACAAAACATAACAAATATTTTTACCAGGTGTAGTTGTCTCGGTAGAGACACTATTGATTTTGAAGAAATTTATTAAGTTTCAACTATTTTTGGATAAAAAGTCATCACTTTGGAATGATGTCAAAGAAAAATGATACCAAATATGAAATATCCACAATATTTCATTAAATCAAATATGGTGAGTAACCAGAAGTTACTAGAAAAATTATACGTTTACCACATGACATGACTAAATAGGTCATCAACATAGCATCACGATATGCCAAATAATTAAAAGTGCTAACTAGCACTACTAAGTAATCTAACAGCCTTGCTACCAAAACACTTATTATGTATGCAATGAATTTTCTTAGTGAATCAATCTTTCAGCCATCCAAAAAGAAATTCCTACTAACTACCCCACTTATATGTGGACCATGTAAATATTCATTGGTCTTAAATGATGCATCCATATTTTAGCATGCTTTTAAGTGTATATGGTTGAAAAGAGATTTTGCCCGACAGTATAAAACGTTGATCTTTGACATTGTTTAATGTTGAACCTTGACAAACAATTGTAGAGACCATTGTTGGGAACAATATGAAATATATAGTTGAGATAGATTTTCATATTTACCGACTATCTAATCAATTCAAAACCAACTGCTAATCATAAATACTCCCCACAACAATTGGTCTCTAGAAGAGAACCAAAAGTTACTTTGGTTATGCAATATATGTAAGTACCAAAATGGACATGTTTACAACATCTATACTGACTATCCATTTAACAAACCAATATTTCAAGTCTTAGGGGGAGACAAGATAAGGAAAATAAAATACTGGTAATACAACTAAACAGAGAATGCATCATATTAAATCTCGACCCCAGAAGTGGTCAATGTTAATTTGAAGTCCAAAAGGGCATGACTTTTCAAATAATAGCAAATGAAATACCAGATGCATTCATAAACACAAATAGATTTGCAAAAGTCACGTATACCGGTACTAAATTCACCTGCTCGAAATAAAGTAATCACAAAATGATTACCGTATCAAGAAAATGTGGGAGGTAAATTGGTTCCAAAAGACAAAACCCACAAATACAAAAAGAGCAGAGTAACACAGTTGGTGTAACCAGAAGAGGTTGCATAGGATACCCCAGAAGTGGTAGAATATAATACCCCATAAGTGGTTGTATACAAAACCCAAGAATGGGTTGCATACGAAAACCTTAAAAGAGGTTATTGTTAAAATCCTAGAGGAGATAGCGAAATTCTGATATAGGATAATGGAGTTCCAGAAGAGACTCGGTTACCAAACAAGTATGAGATCTCAACGATTTATGTACAAAAAAAAGTATAATATGGAACCGTAATGAAACACGTGTAAAATGATATATTTGAATATGCTATAGCAATAGATGTAATCGACGAAAAAGATTACGTATATGGAAACTGTGCAAGAGTGTACGCACATAAATAGCCAAAATGGCTAGATGACTTAAATGCCAATTAAATTCGCTCGATAAACTAAACGTTTTCGAACTAGCAGTTCGAACACCCATAGACGTCAAACCAGTAGGTTATAAATGGGTGTCTTTAAATAAAAAGAAATGTAAAAAAATGAGTTTTGCGATGTAAGGCATGATTTTTAACATAAAGATTTTTTCCCAAATCCAGTAGTTGATTATGTGGAAACGTATACCCCTGTAGTGGATGCGATAATCTTTAGATGTTTAAGAGGCCTCGCAATCTCAGAATGACTTCAAATAAAACTTATGGATGTCGTCACTGTATACATGTACGAGACAATTACAAATGACATCTGCATAAAATCCCTGAAGGATTAAAAATGCTCAAATCATTATTTAACAATAACCCCATATGCGTTATATAAATCTTAAAGGGACTGGTCCTATGTGGTATAATTGACTTGGTTGATACTTTGAAAAGAGGGGGTATAAGTTTGATAAAATGAGCTATATATACTTATCAAGATTTCACTCTTAGTGTTCAGTGTAATTGGAGTTTACAGTGATGTCGTAAACACTATCGAAAGGAACTGTCAAACTATAAAGTGAAAATTCTGAAAAGATCTTTATACAGTGTAGTTATTCTCGACCCACAGTTCTAGTATATCGCAGTTCGAATATATATGTACTATTTTTGCTCATCCTTCAAACTACATCCATAAGATGTTATATGGATAAAATTCATTTGTTGAGTACGCTAATGGTTGTCGAATTGCTTGACATATGGAAATGATTTTATTGTCCCTAAGAAGAGGATGGATAAATAATTGGTCCAGAAGTACCATACTTAATTGCGAGCAGAACAATGGTGTATCTTGTAAACAAGACGACACCTAATATTGCGTTCTTGATAGATGTATTAGCAAGTTTACAGTTCCAATTTAATATGTTGCACTCTTTTTCCCTTTACTAAGTTTTTCTATTAGATTTTCTTAGTAAGGTTTTTTGATGAAGCAACATATAGCATCAGTTTATCTTATAGACACTGAAGTACCGACTTAACATCATCCTGGAGCATGTTGTTAATTATGTATAATGCGCAATGCACTCTTTTTCCCTTAGCTACGGTTTTGTCCCATTGGGTTTTTCCTAGCAAGGTTTTTAACGAGGCATAATTACAAAGCGTATTAAATGATATGGGATTCGAGACATGATATTTTTCATGAGAAAATATGAAGTCACAACTATCAGATTATGATAATGAAGGATATCTATTAGATCCCCACAAAGCTCAATCTCAATCTAAATATGTTACTAATGGAAGTCAATGATTTCAACATATTTAAGACAGGTGGAGACTAGAGTCAATAAAAGGAAGCCAAATTGTACTATTTGAACTGAATCAGAAGAAGTTGAGTTGTACTATTTAAAGGCAATGCAACTTGAATCAAAAGAAGCCTAAGCAAAGAAGACTACATCAAAGATCAAGTCAAGCGATTATTACTGAATATTGACTTCCACAGACTAAGATCTATATGTAAAATTGAGGAAGAGTAATATACATGTACTCTTTTTCCTTAACTAAGTTTTGTCCCACTGGGTTTTCTTAGTAAGGTTTTAATGAGGCAGTATAACTGATCCTGAAGTGTCAGTTAATATCGGTCATGAAGAACCGAGCCAATATCTTCCAATGTATAATGTTGATGGTGTATAATATAAAATGTTTGAGGGGGAGTGTTATGAATGCAATCATTTTATGGCCCAACCCAATGTTTATGGGCTTTAGGCTTTTAGGGATTCTATTGTACTAGTTTATATATACGATGTATATGTCAGATGAATTTGAGGATTGAATCAGTTTCTCTCTATTTCTCTCTTGTTTTATCACAGGTATATATTAAGGAAAAATATGTGTACATAGTGATAAAAGACCACTAATAAAGTATGTCGCTTTTTATTAATTTTTTTAGTTGTAGATAGAGATAGAGCTTTGTTAGTTAAACATTAAATGTCTTGTTTTTGAGAGATTTTGTTCCCCACAACCTATACGATCCTTACTATGTGTTCAAGTGTTGTGTTTCAGGTGATTACAAGTCGAACCATGTTTTCTTTATTTTTGACTACTTAATATGTTTTAATTTGATATCCAATTAGTTGTCGAATTTAGGGAGGAAATGATATTTTTTTAGGTAAAACAATGGAAAACACCAAAGCGGTAAAGTACCGAAAAAACAGTACCGATACCAGTACCGAAGCGATAAATTCGGTACGGTATTCGGTATCCACTTTTCCTCAATTTCGGTATCAGTATTTACGGTACCAGTATGATACCGATCTCATCAGTAGTTAGAATGAAGGCTAGTGATATATTATATGTGTTAATTGGTTTGCAAGGATATGGCACGAGATGATTCACAAATAGATTGTATAAAGTGGGGCTTCATGCGCTTAATAAACAAATTTCTCTCGTTTCAATGGTGAGGCTGCATGCATATGCATGTCACGTGAGATATATATATATATGCTTTGTTAAAGTGTGGGATCCATGTGGGGATCGAGACAACGGTGTTCTACGGAGTTCGAGAGATGCCAATGGGTATTGACGAGGGGCTACTGGGTGGTCCAGGTGGTGACCAACGACAAGCCAACAGCAGATCAGTGGCGAACCAATGACGGTGTGGGTTGTTAAACGAGGCATCAACATCGTGTGATTCAGGCATGATTTCGGGGCTGAAACCAGTTGTCTATGGTGTGTTCATGGAGGTAAACGGTGGTTCGGGTTAACTGGTGTCACGTGGGAGTACCGTTTGGGATGACGGTGGTGACCAATGATTAGTTCATTTCGGTTCAGTGGTGATGAACTTCATAACATTAGCAACTTTCAGTCGAGATAAGATCAAGACAAGGTCCTTTCCGCCAAGGATAAGAACGAAGTAACCGGTGTAGGTTGTTCTTTTTGGCAGAAGTATCCGATTGAATTTACGGGTAGACGGATAGAAGAAAATTCGTCAATGCGGGGTACTTCGAATCTTGTCGTGTCTAGCAAAGAAAACGATAGAAGCGAGGAGTTTTTTTTTTCTTTGATCGGTGGTCAAAAACGCTGTAGTTATGGTGATCCGGGAAGTGGGATATTGAGATTAATCAAAGGACTAAAGTTGTCGATAACGATGCGGATGTGAAGTGGATCCAAAGCAGAATTAAGGGGACAAATGAAAGATAGTTCTAATTTAGAGATTATATTGAAAGTTTAAGTGGGTTATAGATAATAATGGTTTGGTTAACCTTTTTTTGGAACGACGACTTTCTTGTATTAGGTTACCGCACTCCCTAAACTGGAGAGCCCCATTGCCCCACTCCGGCCAGACTATGTTGTCTTAACCGTGTCCACGTTGGCTTCAGAGTTTGGCTTAGGCATTCCCCCGGGAAACCATATCGCCGGCTGCCACTTGACAGTCGTGCCACCACAAAAGCAGAACTCTCTAGCGTAACACACGGTTGGACGAAAACCCGGGTGAGCTCAAGATAGAGCCTGACACCTCTACAAATAATTTATTTAATTATTTAAATAGAGTTTGAGTTGGGTTATGTTTAGTATAAATACAAGGCTATATATGTATTTAGTTTTATTTGCCAAATTAAGTTTAATAATAAAAGAATATAAGACATATTAGTCTCCAAATCATTTGTGTCTGGTTTTACATGTTCGTTATTGAAAGCCTAAGCCAACAATGTTAGAATATGGATAGACCTTATTTCCAGGGGCGGACCTATGTGGTTACTCGGGGGAGCGCCCGCTACCGCTAGGCGGGGAAAAATTTGACCTTTTTAGTGTAAATTTTGGAAAAATTTGACGTTTTTTCGATTTCGTTACCGCTTTTCTTATAAAACGTTACTGCTTGGCGTGGATCCTAGATCCGCCACTGCTTATTTCATATTTGTCCATTGTCATTGTTTAATATAAAATTGGTGACCAACATCCTTGGTTCATATTATCAGTATTGACTAAATCACAAAACCTCTTTTTTTTTTCTTTTTTTTTTTGTATAAACGCATAATAAATAGTACTTGGTGGTATTCTTTATGAACGTATAATGTTTTGTATAAACGTATGACAATAATTTTGATGTATGGTAGCAACTATTACCACTTGATTTTACGACGTTGTAAGGATCACTATGAAAGACGGTAAATGAGACCACATGATAAAGGTGATACAATATATATATAGGGGACCGCTAAAATGAAAACCACCTCCAGTTGTAAGAACCATGAGAACTTTTTGATCCAGGGCGAGTTGGACCAAATTTTTTTTTCATAAACGTGGATGCGTGTATTATAAACACATCTGTAAAAAAATTAAAAAAAAATGTCGTGCGTGTAGTTTTGAGCACCGTAAGTTTGTGTTTACGGGTACCGTAAATTTTGTTAAAATTTACGGTACCCGTAGGCGTAAACACAAACTTGCGGTGCTCAAAACTACACGCACGACATTTTTTTTTTAATTTTTTTTTACAGATATGTTTATAATACACGCATCCACGTTTATGAAAAAAAAATTGGTCCAACTCGCCCCGTACGGTGTAGTTCTCATGGTTCTTACAACTGGAGGTGGTTTTCATTTTAGCGGTCCCCTATATATATATATAGGCTAAAGATAAAAAGAAAACCACTTTTATTGAGAAAACCCGAGAAACTCAAAGCTCCCGACTTTTTTTTTTTGAAAAAATTACCACACGTAATATAAATGTTTTTAAGAGTTTTGGGCAAAAAAAATCGAAAAAGCGCCGAGTAGATATTTAAAAAAAAAAATAAACAAGTTTTGGTGTAACATATGTTACATTCGCTGAACATATGTTACACCAAAACTTGTTTATTTTTTTTTTAAATATCTACTCGGCGCTTTTTCGATTTTTTTTGCTCAAAACTCTTAAAAACATGTATATTACGTGTGGTAATTTTTTCAAAAAAAAAAAAAAAGTCAGGAGCTTTGAGTTTCCCGGGTTTTCTCAATAAAAGTGGTTTTCTATATATCCTTACCCTATATATATAACGCGAGGATGAATCCCATAAGATTAAAGATAACGATGGTACAATGAGGGCATGTTGAGGATAGTTACGATAAGAAAAAAAGTTAGAGATGTTAAGATTGCTTAAAGAGAGAGGTAGGATGAGTTGCTTATGTGTGCTGACTTGAATTATAGTTTGCAATCACATTAAACAAATAATATGATGAATTAAAGAATATTTAATTGTTTTATTGTTTTTACCCTTTATCTTTAGAGTAAACTGCTAAAATGGTATCTGAGGTTTGGTTATTTTTGTCACATTAGTCCATAACATAAACCTTTTGAATCTATGTCCCTGTGGTTTCAATTTTGTTGCCATTTTCATCCAAAATCAAAATATGGTCAGATTTTTTAGTTAACATACAACTTTTCTGTCTTTTTCATCCCTTTTAATGAATGGCTAAATGGTCTTTTTAACGTTTTATTATAACAAATAAAAAAAATCTGGTCATTTTGCCATTCATTAAAAGGGAGGAAAAAAGACAACAAAGCTGGATGTTAACTGAAAAATCTGACCGGATTTTGCTTTTGGATGAAAATGTCATCAAAATTGAAACCACATGGTTCCAGATTCAAAAGGTTTAAGTTTTGAACTAAAGTGACAAAAGTGAGCAAAGCTCAGGAACCACTTTGGTAGTTTACTCTTATCTTTATCTTACTCAAGTTTATTGTTTTTACCCTTTATCTTACTCGGGTTTTATATATGACAATGGTTTTAGAACACGATGTGTACATTTTAGGTTAGTTATGGTGATTAAGGTGGTGTTTGTTTTTTCAGATGTAAAAGGTCTGCAGTCTGCGGATCACATCGGCAAACGTCTGCACGAGAAGAGGTGGACCAAATATATGCGTAGTGTAATAAAAAGAGTGTTTGATTATCTCATCTCTTCACCCCACATCTGCAAACATATTCTTCCTTTCTCTTCTCCTAAACCCCTTTCTCTTGAACATTTCAGATCTGCAAACAACCCACCAAAAACACCAACTTTTTCCTACCTACTACCATCAACAAAATATTCAAGAAAATGTTGAACAACCAGAAACCGAAACTCCAACCGTGTCCTCCCTCATCCACCACATCGCCGCCTTGGAATCCTCCCTCCTCCGCCGTCGCAAACACTCTCCGGCACCATCAAATCCGCTCTCAATCATCTCAAATCATCGGTTTCTGACAATACCCACTTCGATTCTCGCACCATTTCTTGCGAATCCTTGAGTTTGCTCATCTTCATGTTCTTCAAGATCGATTTCCAGATTTTCAACTACCGTCTTTCATCTTCATTTTCGTTTCAGATCGGGTTGGAAGCATCCATGGCTGGAGAGAGGATTGGAAGAGGTTGGAAGAGGTGTGAAGACATTGGACCATGTCTGCGTGGGGAAGAGAACGCGCAGAGGTTTGAAGAATTTTTTTTTAATGAAATGTCTTTTAAAAAAACAAACGGTTTGCAGAGCTAAACATCTGCGCGGCGCAGACATAAGAGGCCAGAAGAGGTTTTACTAAAAAAACAAACACATCCTAAGGGTATGTTTGACATGAAGCTTTTAGGAGCTTTTAGGGGCTTCTAGCTTTAAGCATTTAAGAAAAAAACTCCTACTCAATAAAAAGCTTTGTTTGGTTGAAGGAGCTTAAAGCTTTATGAACTTGAAACTTTTGGTTGAATGCTCCTACTAGTAGCATTTAGAAGGAGCTACAAGGTTTTAGGGGAAAAAATGACTATTTTAACCTCTAAGGGTAATGAACTTTTTTAATGCACAAACTTTTTAAATTTTTAGTTATGTTCATTTTGGTCATTTTATACATTTTATTAAATGTTTCGGCTACTCTGCCAAACACCAAATATATCAAAAAAGCTACAGCTACCTGCTACCAGCCACCAGCCACCAGCTTTCAGTCACCAGCTACTAACTTCTAGCCACCAACCACTTGCTACTTTTGCCAAACATACCCAAAGTATCTCGTTGGTGAGGAAAAAAATAGACTGATGGAAATACTTAAGGGAATTTAGCTTATTTATGTTTATAATTTAACTTATAATAAAAGACTCCAAATAATGCAACATGTCATTCTCTCCTTCAACCTCATAAATTTTATTTATAATTATTTAATAAATTTCTTTTAATATTAATATTAATAACTAATACACAGATATCATTTATTTTATCCTTATCTTTATCTAAGATTAATAAATAATTTTAATTTTACAATTTAGACCCTTTGTTTTTTTACTTTTAACCTAAAGTTTTTCATCTTTTGCAATTTAATCTCAACTCTTTTTTATTTTCAATTTTGGCCCACCATACTTATCATCTTTCCCAAGTTTTTCGTTTCGTTCTAAATTTTGTGAATTAATGCACCGCAACGTACGTGTGGGGTTCAACATTTTTTTCGTATATTTTTTCCCGTTTGACTGGCCCGTCGCAACACATCTATTTTTCTCCGTTTAACAAGTTCAAGCAACGCGCGGGTCCTGGATTGATTTAGTTATTTTTTTCTGTGCTTTACGTTTCGGTTTAATTTCTCTGTAACGAGCGTTTGTGATTTAAAGATTTTACGTCTGCTTTTCGCTCGGCGTTATTTTTTCGTTTTTATTTAATTTGTTTTTATGAGCTTTTCCGGTGTTGGTGGTCGCTGACAGTGGTATAGCATTGGTACTACTTGACACAGTTTTACAACAACCGCTGCAACGCAGGGGCTTAATACTAGTTATTTATATTTATATGATATGGTGGATTTTATTATCCGAATATAATTCACTTGCAACTAACAACAAGTAACACCCATGACCCAAGCTTTATGAATTACTTAAGTGGACTTATATCTTATTAACATATGATTGAGATTTTCCATTGCTAAAGGAAAATCTTGATATGCATTAAAGAAGAAGAAGAAGAAAAGAGGTTGTGTACAAAGTATAAAGGCAGGTTTTTTGTATTATTTGGGTGTTATATCTCTATAGTGCTATGACAAAACCTTTATATTTAAGTGTTTGATTACAACTTGCACCTCGGTTTTCAAGTCTGTATAGTTTTTTTGTGAAAGAAAACAAGATCTTTATTAAGTTTTGTAAATGTAAAGTTAATAAATTTTCAAAACTGTGTTGGTTGGAAATATAAAATATATTGAGTATCAATTTAAAAAGTATGAGTGTCAAGTGTATACATTAATGATTAAACCGGCGCCGATCCGATTAGTCGCCGATTAATTACAATTAATTCTGATTAATCCCGGATTAATTACAATTAATTACGATTAATTCCCAATTAATTGCTAGTTCACACCTTACCAGCCGACTAGCGATATCTACAAAACTACAACCATGCATTAAACCTTGATATTTATCATACACCTTACAAAAGAAATTGGGCCCAAATGTTCATAGGCCCAACAAGAAGTCGTTACTGGAGATCTTCTATCACAAAAGTCCAAAACCTCCAAAGTCTTAATAGGAAGCCCCCTTACAAGATTCAAACCCGAAATCCTGATTGAAACAGATTCTTTTTTTATTATCCGAAATCCTGATTGAAACAGATTTTATTATTATTATTATTATTATTATTATTATTATTATTATTATTATTACTACTGTTACTATTATTATTATTACTACTATTATTATTATTGATCTTGGGGTTGGTTTTTACGTAGAGGATACCTTCAAGATGTACGACTAAAGAACTTTGAACCCAACACATATTAACCCATTACCCATACTAGTTTTAGCCACCTATCTTCTATATTAAGAGGCTTAATCCTCATCGTCTGTCTTAACCCGTAAACTTCCTCGTCAGTCGTCACTGTAATTCTCTCTATCACTCACGTATCATGCATGTTTTTCTTAATGAAGATCCAAGTTGACTTGAGCGCGGTTCATTGGGCTTTAGCCTCGGGCCCGCTGCAACAAAGTCACAAACATGTAAACACTTCTTTAATATAACATTTTATTTTCTAATCATTCCATATTATTTTCTAATCATTCTATATGAATTTAAAAAACTCAAAATTGATCGTCAACGGCTGTGGCCGCCCCACTTACAGGGCATTCTCATACAAATAATATATCTTCGATATGTAATTATTAGATACTTTATGAAAGAGTAATGATCAATGACATGGTGTCTATAAATAAATAATCATAGCAAAAACATGTGGGGATCCACATACAACATTTGGTTTCTCTTTCAAGTTAAAGGCAGAAAAAAGTATTCAATGATGAGACGTTTAAATATGCTAAGATTTTGAACATACGTTCGATAATGTATAAAAATAAAAAAATAGAAAAATAAAAAATAAAAAATAAACAAAGAGAAATTAATTTAAAAGGTTAATTACATAGTTAGTCCTTGTGGTTTACACAAAGTAACAATCTAAGATACTAATAGTTTAAAATCACTTCTTAGGGTACTAACTTTCCATTTTTTAACATGTAGGGGTATTAACGTTAATTCCTCAGTTAACTGTTAGTACCTTAGATGTTAGTTTGTTTAAACTACATGGACTAACTATGTAATTAATACCCTCACATGTTAAAAAATAGAAAGTTAGTACATAGGAAGTGATTTTAGACTATTAGTAACTTAGATTGTTAGTTTGTGTAAACCAGATGGACTAACTATGTAATTAACTCTTAATTTAATGATTTTGTTATGCATATAGCATACATATTTGTATATAAAAAAGTAATAAATAAATAAATAAAGTATGAGCCAGTTTTAAACATTCATTCTTTTAAAAAGAACTAGGTCTAAAGAAGTTTGCCGCGTTGCGGCGAATTTCTTTTGTTATTTAGTCTGCATTTACATGTTTTTAAAACTACTACGGGCGCGTTGCGAACAGAACTGCTGATAAGAATAAAAAAATGTAGAAAAAAAAACACTAAAGGATAACCGAAAGAAAATAAACCAAAAAAATTGTATGGTAATGATGTTGTCCGTATGAAACCTGTGGTGTTGGGGTTGAACCATTCCAGAGGAACAGATGATAAAAGCCAAAACTGGGTTAGAACAGTGGATCCAGAATAAGCAGCTGTTTGCACTAAAGTTTTCCCCTTGACAGTGGTTATCTAACAACTGACCGACTTCAAAGCACTGCTCAATAGAACAACTGTTACTAAAGTACTGATGAAGATTAAAAGACTGAAGATCAATCTACTGATGGAATCCAAGCGTTGTTGGATAATCAAAGCACTGCCCATTCAAGGTCTGATCAACCTTTGAGGAAAGCACTGATGGTCAACATCAGTGGTTAGTGGAATGAAGAATCAGTGTTTATATATCAGTGTTTAGAATGTAATAAGTGTCTGTATGGTCAGTAGTTGTAGAATCAGTGGTTAGAGTTAGTTAGTTTGTTAGATGTCACTTTCATGGTGACGTCAACAAAGATGCTTCAGTGGTTTGATCTGTACTATAAATAGAACAGTTTGTATTGTTTTATTTAAGGAGTTTTCTCCTTCAACCCAATCATCTGGTACGATCAACCATTGAGCTCATGCTGAGGGGGAGTTTTAGTATGTAAGCATGCTTGTAATCTTTTGATTGTAATCTTTCGACTTATGAGAATCATATGTTTACAAAAAACTATTTTCCCTTTGATTGTGTTTACAAAGTTTGTTTTCATTTCCGCTGCATCTAATCTCAATTTACATTCACTTATTTGTTCAAATATAACAAACAAACACAATCATGACAGCCTCAGATCCTAACAATTGGTATCAGAGCAGGGACAGTCAAATTCGATCTAACCATCAATTTGACATAACAGTTTAGCTCAAAATTTATTGATACTAAGGTTGATCGTATCTGTTGAAAAACAAAAGTAAAGGATAATCACGTTCAAAATTGATTATCCAGAAAACTTTTGTAAATCAACCAAGATGTTGTCTATCGCATAGGATTCACGTAACACTGATTATCTGATATAGTCGTTCATAGATCTATGAGTGTTCGTGATGTAAACTATGTTTGGTTCCATGATTAACTGTTGCTAAGGGTTTATCTCATGTCATTAAAGACGTATGTTAAAAAAAATAGCATTTATGCTTTTGGTAACATATGAGAGATAAACAAAACCTTAGGAACCAAAATCATATATGTGAACAACAATTTTGGAAAACGTTCAAAAGTTAAAAACAAAATTGTTTAAAATTAAAATGAAATGTCAGTAGTCTCAAAAATTTACATCAGATATAACCATGGATCAACTCAAAACTATGATAGTTAAATATCAGAGTTGTAAAGAGTGTGAAAAATTAACCCAAATCTCTTGTGAGAAAAAGGGTGAAATCTTACAAAGGTTATATGGTTGATGTTGTGAACACCAGATCATGAGTAATGTGAAATTTGACATAAGCATGTGCAAAAATGTCCAAATCTATCAAAACATTGCTGAAAATGATTTTGAAATGAGTATTCTTTCCTTAAAAACCTTCCAGTGGAAGTTTTAGAACTTCTCTATGGAAAGGGTAAAAAGGGAATGAAGAAAAATTACAAAACTCAAAAGTGTGTTTATCTCAAACTTTTGAAATCAAAAGAAAAGAGCATAAATTTAAAACACTTAAGAGTCCACAGGTGGTGGGTCCTATAAAAAGAAAAACTAAAACAAACTCACATCCTTTGGTCAAACATTTGTCATTCATCAACCATGTACCCTCACTGTATCAAGGAGTTCAGGTAACAAAGGTATCAACAGTTTGATTATTTGTAAAGAGGATTAGGCCAAATTTTCAAAAATCTTTCACATGGTGATAAGGTTCACAGAAAACCTTCAAAACCATGGTGAGCAGGCTACCTCACTATCACAATCAGTTAACAAGGTAATGGTATCAAACAGTGGCTATGAAATTTATTTCAAACCACTGACCATCCTCCTAAAGTTGAGAATGAAGTGCTTTTAACCTAATTAAAGGTTACAATGAATTTTGAAAATACACCAGATCTAATTGATGTTGTTTTTAGAAAATCTTTACTCATTTTTCATGTAAAGATCTTTTTCTCACTAAAACAAGATATATTATTCTTCATTTTTTTTAATAATATATTTTGCATTTTTACGTGTTTTTGATGGTAAAAATTTAATTTCCTGTCAGGATGTAAAACCCTTTCTGTTTTTTTTTTTTACCTAGGGTTATATATTCTTTGATAATGGGTCAAGAAGAACTGGTGTCAAGATCTTAATCATTACATTCATCAACTTTAGTCTAAATCAGTACTATAAGTGGATTGTTGACAAAGCTTCAGATATTTGGCTGCATATGTTTTTACTATAAAGGTTAAAACACAAAATGTGGGGTCAAGTCAAAATTATAATCATCTGAATACTGAACCACTATTTATAGAATGTTTAAAACTTGAAGTAGATATGGGATAAAATCTTGTATGCAAAAATCTGTAAACTCTCTGCATTAAAATCCCTGTAAACCCTGCTATTATGATTTATTCTGATAAACTTGCATTTAAAATGTGTTTGTCAAGTATTTGGTTATGCAGGTAACTCACTATCACCATCAACAGATGCTGGATATGATATTGTGATTTCACAAGTCAAAATCATCTTCTTCATCAGAGCAGCAGTTGTACAAAACAACTGCTAAAGCTCATCCACTGATGTACAAACAGTGTTTGACCAAAATTGTCTTCTAGACCTCCACCACTACCTCACCCCAAACCATTGTTGAAAAAAAAATCCATAAAAAATGGATAAAAGATCATCAGTGTTCCAAACCCCTCTTTGAAATTCTTTTACCTTCATTTCAAAACAACTGTTGGATCATTTAAAGTCACCAACAGTTGTTAGCTCAGGTGAGTCACATCTGCAGTTTCACCTTTTCTACCATCAATCCTTTTAAAATTCATCCATCTCACCAATCACTTGACAACATCAATGAAAAGGGACTCTCTCAAAAGGATCTATCCTATAACATTTGTTTTCTTGCTTGTTTTCTATCATCCCATCAACAAGTCATGCACCTTGGGGTACTAAAAAGACAGAAAGTTGGGTAGATATCATGTAAGAAGGGCTTCAGCAGTTCAGTAACACCAAGCTGGAGAACTTGTGCCACAGCCAAAGGATGAAGATCTAATTGGCAAAAAGTGGGTCCCCAAAGAACATTGCATATGCCTGGAGCATGTTTGTCAAGATGTATCATACTCAAAAAGACACCAAGAGTGTGAAATAGCTTACATAAGGGGGATACCAACTCCTAGAAAATAAGCTTAGTGTTGTGACTGTGCACATGCAGCAGATGTTTCCCTAACCATTGTTTAAAGAATTTTATGATGCTGGTGTTGCTAAAAAGTCAAACTGATTGTAACTTCAAAGTATGTTATTGAATTTTGGTATAGTTGCTCAAAAGGCTTCTTTTATGCAGGGTTGTCAAGTAGCTGAAATATATCATCAAAAATTCAATATCTCATTGGTTCACCATCATTCACAATCAGACATCACTCTGTGAAGGTTTGCTATAAAAAAGGTTTGATTTTCTTGTCTCATAATCTAACTAAGGGTCAACTGGTGAATATGCTAACCTAAACATCAGACATGTTTATCCCTGAAAAGTTGATCCCTAGGAATGATATGCTTCACATGGATAAACAAGCAAAACTTGGTTGAACATGATTTATAAGCATCAAAATGTTTTCAGGAAATCAAAAATTCATTCTTAAAATAGTTAAAATGAAAATTTTTCATAAACCTGAAAAGTCTTTACATAATCATTGTTTTTGGTTCAAACATCTGCTCTAATAAATGTTGTCCACTGCTGGAAGTCAATCTCTGTTCTCTCATATCCTTGTTAATCACTGTTGTTCAAAATCAGTGTTTTAATCCACTGATAGGCTATCCACTGATAGTTGAAAATCAGCCACCGTTCTCATTATAACCGTTGCAACCACTGATACTTGTTCCATCAGTGGTTTCCTTAACAACTGTCTTCCATTCATCGTCAGTGGTTGACACGTGGTCAGTACTTGTCCGTCAGATCTTTTGTAACCGCTGCCACGTCAGCATTCACTTTTTCCTTTATTAAAACCCTGATCAAAACCCCAAACAGGGTTTTCATTGTCGAATCGAATTCACAATTCCTTTCTCAAAGCAGTTACCATCCATCTCTCTCAAATCATTCACCGTCTTCTTCCTCTCACACTCACACAAATCATTCCTCAACTTCATCCTCTCACAAATTCACTCAAATGGCAACATATCTTCCATTCAAAGCTCCTCACAATTACTTGGGTCTTTTGACAAAACCAAGCCATACCGACACTTTCAACTCCGTCATTGACGCTCTTTCTTCGTCAAAGTACAAAACTTTGTTAACCTATGATGCTCCCGTTTACAAGAAAACCCAGCAAGAGTTTTGGAAAAATGCTAAGCTTGGTTCTATTGATAAAACACCAATAGCCATTACTTCTTCAATAAAGGGTATTTCTATCACAATCACACCTCAATCCATTTCAGAGGTATTTGAACTCGATGATCTTCAAGGTAAAACTTATTTCCCTAAAATCGAGTATCAAACATATTTTATAGAGAGGGGGTATGCTGAGGAAATGAAAAAAGAAAATTTACAAAAGGGCAGTTTTCCTCCTGCAACAAGATTTTTATTCCATACCCTCTTGATGTGTGTTTCAAATAAGACCACTGCTTTCAATGAAATTCCATTGAAGATTCAATATCTGGGTTATGCTATTTTGAATAAAGAAAATTTTAACTACTCCCAGGAAATCTTCAATGATTTGGCCAAAAATGTTGATAAAAAGGTTCTTAAGCTTTTATTTTCAAAAGAATTTTTCAAAGGATAATGCACATGTGCTTATCCAGGGTGAACCTTTTCAAATAAATAGCCTAACACCTGAAACATTTACAAGGCTATCAAAAGTTTCCAAAACAAAAGCAGAGGCTCCTGAGCAGAATTTAGCAGCTACCACTACACCTCAGGCACCTGCTACTAATACCAACTTGTAAGACCCTAATCCTGATTTGACAGAAAACGACGCAGCGGAAAATGAACCGTAAAATTTCTTTCTTTTAACTACTCTAACATACTTGAATACCGTTAAGGTCAACCCTTTTAACATGAATACATCATTCATCATTTATTTAATGTAACTATGTTAGCAAATAATTACAACAACGTGACCACTTTCCCGTACAATCCATGATCTTCAACTCGACCCTCGTTCACTTGTCCATCATGAATATCTGTAACCTGCGGTCACCATATATAACCAACACGTTAGTACATGGTAACATCATATATAATTTAATGCATATCCTTAACAGGCTATATCACACTCTAGCTACGTAAGGTATTCCATTTAAACATCCTCTCAATTTTATTTACTCAAGTCCGACATCAATTCCTCGAGGGTCCGGCGTTCCCATACCTGCACTCCATTTATTTCATTCTCAATAGTAACATGGTTAGGGGTACGTAATCTCAAACATATTGAAAACCCACATCTTCACGTATACGTATACCAGTGATCTACAATCATTAGATTACAACACGTGTATACACATTCATATATCTAAGTACATTCATACGTATCTCATTCATATGCACGTACATACAAGTTCACACGACTTACACATGCTACAGTTCCATATCTACATACATACATACATACATACATACATACATACATACATACATACATACATACATACATACATACATACATACATACATACATACAAGTCACATTCACTTATTTGTAAGTTGAGCCTTAACTACAAACATATCAACACAAATCTGCAATTACAAACAAACATAACCGACTAACTTCCAACAAACATGATGAACATTCAGCAACATAATGAACATCCCATTAACACGATGAACATTCAGCAACATAATGAACATTCCATTAACACGATGAACATTCAACAACATAATGAACATTCCATTAACACGATGAACATTCAGCAACATAATGCACATTCCATTAACAAGATGAACATTCAGCAACATAATGAACATTCCATTAACACAATGAACATTCAGCAACATAATGAACATTCCATTAACACAATGAACATTCAGCAACATAATGCACATTCCATTAACACGATGAACATTCAGCAACATAATGAACATTCCATTAACACAATGAACATTCAGCAACATAATGCACATTCCATTAACACGATGAACATTTAGCAACATAATGCACATTCCATTAACACGATAAACATTTAGCAACATAATGAACATTCCATTAACACAATGAACATTCAGCAACATAATGCACATTCCATTAACACGATGAACATTCAGCAACATAATGAACATTCAATTAACACAATGAACATTCAGCAACATAATGAACATTCCATTAACACGATGAACATTCAGCAACATAATGCACATTCCATTAACACGATGAACATTCAGCAACATAATGCACATTCCATTAACACGATGAACATTCAGCAACATAATGAACATTCCATTAACACAATGAACATTCAGCAACATAATGCACTATTCCATTAACATGATGAACATTCAGCAACATAATGCACATTCCATTAACACGATGAACATTCAGCAACATAATGCACATTCCATTAACACGATGAAACTATCATCTTAATTTACATTAAGGATAGACGAAGTTCATATGAACTTACCTTGGTACTTACCCTTACCATATACAACATACCAAACTTCATTTATAAATAAGAAGTGATTCCGGAAATCATTTACCTTAAGTGTCCGTATTCGCATCCGTTTCCTCACCTCCTTTTGACTTTTTAGCCTTCCATGCTTCCATCCATCTTGACATGATCCCTATACTTTCATGTCATCGCATTCACATTCTTGTTAGCATACATGATTGTACATATTAACGATCATATCAAATTCATGTTTCACATTTGACTTTCAGTAGTCAATTCCAACAAGCATAAGGCATATTTCCACAAGTCAATCTTTTCAAACTCATATAATTCATCACGTCATCACATATAACACATATGGATATAACACGCATCATATGACTTTCTATAATATTACAATTGTGACAAAAAGTCTAACATTGCTACTTATGCACATTTGACTTTCAGAAAGTCAACGATTTATCATATGAACTTTCGACTTAACCTCATACATCTATGTCATTATAGTAGACTATACTAATGACATTATATACATTTCATACTCACGATGCAATAAGCATACAACCACATGATCATCTAGTTATAAGCACACACCAAACATATTCAATTCCGTTCATTCTAGTAACATAATTCTACAACTAACACCATGACCTATGCTTAATAACCCAACATCATTCAAACTTCATCCTGTTCTAATGATCTCATATGCTTCACATTTAGAGTACTTTTACTTATCAATTTTGATTAAGCAATTATTCAAACATGTAGTAAACATCATACCACTCCAACATAGAGTACAATATTCTAATGCGTACTTTTACCAAATAACATGGTCAACCAAATCCTACATGAATTCCATCTAAAAATAGATTTTTCATGTTTAGTTATCATCAAATACATCATATCCCCATATTACACGATTTCATCCATTACTTGCATACCATTTCATCTATTAATCTCACCTAGGCATTTCATCAAACACTTGGTGTGCATACCACAATTTATGCATAATGTACAAGCTCCTAATGCATAATCTCCCAAATTCATACATAATTCATCAAATTTTCTTACTAATTAACAAGTATCATTCAAACACAGGCATTATCATAACAAAATCTCTAGTTCATCCAACTCATTCATATTAAACCATGAACCATCAAAACCCCAAATTTCTTGAACATGGATTCTTACACTAGAACTCCAAATTGAGATGATTAAATCATTATTGGCACTAGATTAACGGCTTTAATCATGAATCTAACCATCTCATACTTCCAATTGACTCAATTTGTGGTACTTAATCAAGACCCATCAAGAGCACTAACTAAGGAGTTTCAAGAAATCATTTTGGTACCTACTTGATGCTCATAAGATGATGAGTCTTCTTTAAATGATAGATCATTCATGCAATTCCATCTTCTTCCTTCTCCTTCTTGATTTGCTTCACATAAGAGCTCTCTTATTCACACATTTGTGTGTGTAAAATGTCGACATATGCACCCCCCCCCCAAACATAATATGCAGATTTTTTATAAAGTTTGCTCATTAGTTACTTTTGGTCCTTATACTTTGTCATACCTTCACAATTTCCACCAAGTTCATTTCTTACTTGTTTTAACTAAATAATTTAACTAGGTTAAATAACCAAGTCATTTTATTTCCTGGTTTATCATATAGAACATATGGAAAATATTAACATTCAAGTTTTGGGGCGTTACACATATGACGAAGGTAAACATTCGAGTTTTGGGGTGTTACAAGTCTACCCCCCTTAAAGAAGGTTTAGTCCATGATCGAGGCTCTGATACCAAGCTGTCACACCCTGACTTTTGCAGAAGCGTGGTTATTTGGTGTGACTTCTTAATACCATAGCATCAAATCATAACAATGCTAAATGATAAAACTAAAATACATCCATCCATTAATTACGTTTAGAAAACACCACAACAACTTGTTCTTGAAAACATCGATACCAAATTACGTTACAAACCATGACTTGTCTAACCGAGTTCATAAAGACTCCACAAACGACTTTAAATAAAACCTGAGTTTGGAAACATATATCCCGTCCAGGAATAGGATACACCCCTAAACTCGACAACCATGGATGACATCTTTTTATTTAAGCGCAGCTTGAAAACATATGCATACCCTTGCCAGATCCACTAGTTTCCTGAAATACATGTAGTTTAAAAATATCAACAAAAAGTTGAGCGAGTTCATGTGTATGTGAGTATGTATAAACCTTTGAAATATGTCTTGTATGTATAAATGTCCCTGGTATGTAGCAATAAGGAAAAAGAGATCACCAATGGGTTGCAAAGCCAATGGTATGTGTGAAATGGTGCAGGAAGACTCAAACCTAGCAAATTTGTCTCCGGGATGAAGACATAGTCACCACTATGGGCCGCCCCCGCCTCATGGGTGTGGGCTCGCTACACCCAAATAGATATATCACTCATGTCCCTTGGTCCTACGACGAGGATTAATGGCCTTAAGTGTTGTGCCCACCCTTCACATGATCTAGTCGTAAACCCTCCTTAGGCTAACCATACCATGTATAAAAATGTCTGTAATAATTGTAACATGTATTCCACCCCCGAAGTATAAAACTGAAAACAGTTAAGAGAAAAGGGGGACATGAACTCACAGTATTGCGTCCTCTGCTAGTAACTCAACTCTGTCGGCAACCACGACTACCTACAATGTACTAATGTCTATTGGACAAACGGGCCGTGCCTTTGCTTAGTATTTGCGTTTTGAGTTACGTTTCTTATATTATTCAGAGTTATAATTATTTGTCAAAATAATTAATATTTCAACTTAAATTATATTTGGTTTAGGAAAATTTGTTTAGACAATATTTCCGCATTAATACTTCTCAAGTATTTAATCTTTCGTATTTCCTTCCCAAGGATGGGGTATCTTATACATGTTTTTGTATTATTGTATTTGTAATTTCCGAAATAATATATCTCTAAGTCTCACTTTGGAAAATATATTTGTAAACTCATTTTGTCCAAAAATAATATATTGTCCAGAAAATATATATTTTTCCCAAAATTATATATCTTCAAAATATACTAAGAAAATATATTCTTATTTCCAAAATAATATATTTTCACCTCGTCAAACATATGATACAACTTTGTAATATTCACAAATCATATTTTTATTTCTCGTATCCAAAATAGTGTTTACCAAAAATATATAAGTAACGGTATTGCTTTGGATAATAAATTTCACGGTACTTCGTTAAGTTATATAATATAACCATTTCACCGAGTATACAAATAGTCACACAAGTGTCTTAATATGAAATATATATTCTAAATATATACTTATCTATTTTCATTTATAAAACCAACCTCCAATACTTTGTATTTTTGTTACAAAAATTATGGCGAAGTTTATATCGAAGACTTATGATCAAAATATACTTGTAAATACTTGTTAGAAAATATTTCTCTAAGTGTTTATATTTTTTAGAAAATTTCGCCTAAAAATAGTTTCCCCTAAAAATGGAGGTGTCCATGCTATTAAAGCATATCATTTTCCTTTTCAAAAATCAACCCAACAATCAATAATCAAACTACACTTCCCAAGTGCAAAAATTATACAATCAACATGAACATGAACTTTCACAACAACTCGTAGTGACTTGGTAACATGTTTAGTAGACTTAGTTACCCCTTAAAGTGTGTTTATTTCTTAATAAACTTTCTTCTTGAAAATTTTAGACGTTTACAACTTGTAGACATATTCTACAAAAATTATACTTTAGAACTTTTCTTGTAAATAAAGTGTTCTTACACTTATTTCATCACCAAAAATAATGTATATTTATGTAAGAATCGAGTTCTTACTAAAATCATATTTTGAACTTGACTTTCTTGGAAAAATTATTCATAAATCTTAGATTTACAAAATTACTAGCTCACTTTATTTACTATTTTTCAAGAAATAATTTTATTTTCAAGTTCATGTTCAATCTAGAAGATGATTATTTCATGTAAACCCATAATCACCTTCTAACTTGTTAAACCATGTTTTTAATCATACTTTAACAAGTTCCATATGATTATCAACGTCATATTATCAAGAAATCAACGATCAAGTGCCATGCACGTATTTAACAACATTATTTTAACAAGATTTCATCACTTTTAAGCTTCGTGTTTATGATTCTTGTTTATGTTCTTTTAGTGTTCTTGTTCTTCATAACAATGTACATCTTTTTAACAAACAAAATAAGAAATAAAAACTAGTAGCAAGAAGCTTACAACTAGCTAAAAGGCTAGGGAAGATCACTAGAAAAAGATGATGAAATATGATGGATGAAAGCTAAGGATGAAGGTTCTTCAAGTTCTTCAAACTCCAAACTCCATGTATCCCCTTCTAACACTTGAAACAAGCTTGAAAATGGATGGATGGTGGTGGCAAGGTGGTGGTGGTGGTGGCGGCACTAGAGTGAGCCGAGTGGGAGAGAGAGAGGTTGAGGGAGTTGGGTGAAATTGTGAGATATGGAATGATATGATCTTGATCTTGGCCATACTTATAATCTCTTACACAATATCATGGCTACTCAATCAAGCAAGTATCCAATATAATATTGAGATGAAATCTAGTGGTGGGGTCCCCCACTTGGGCCGTAAGTTTTGATGGGGGGGGGGGTATTTGTAAAATTTGATGGTAAGTGGGTAAATATTTAGGAGGTTATGTGTAATATCTAGTGTTATATGTGTATGGTACATTATATAATGTGTTGGGATATTCGGGGACCATAACTAGTTCAAAAATAATAAAACAATGTTTCTGGCAAAATTTTGGTGTCCCGGGTAATGTCCGGTTGTTCGGTTAGATACCGGTTCGTTAAAGTGCTAAGTTGTATCGTATAGTGTCTTTTATGTAACTTTTTGTGACACTATTAATTCCCAACACTTAGGAAAGCATTCAGGACCATTTAGTCAATTTTCTGCATAATACTAGTACGTTAAAATGCTGAATTTTGCTTAAAAATACAGAATTCTGCACTTAAAGTGAGTTTTAGGCACTTTCCGGCACTCAAACTATCACCTAGTGACGCAGTTATATGGTCCTTATTTCCCTACACACCATACTAGTGTAGTACCTTGTCCTTGTCCCATACTGGGTCTCAAAACACTGTCTGTCTATTTACTGGACCCCGTCAGCATTATCCTGCTTTATCCGTTAACGGTGCTAACTGTGCTTTGTGCATCAGGTATGTCAATAAAGTCTGTCTGTGATAATGATGTGACATTATGTAATATGTGATGCAAAGGTAAGTGTGATGCAGTAGTCAGAAAGCAATTAAGTAAATTCAGCACAGTCATTAAGCATTTAATTAATATTAATTAATTGTACGGATACCTGGTTTAATGAGGGTTGTCACATTCTCCCCCCGTTAAGAAAATTTCGTCCCGAAATTTAAGTTCTGCTTCTAGTTGCAGGGTTCTTAGGGAATAATTGTGGGTATTTTTCCTTCATACGATCCTCACGCTCCCAAGTGAATTCTGGGCCGTGTCGCGCGTTCCAACGAACCTTGACGAGTTTGACACTACTCTGTCGCGTCTTGTTAATCTTCCAATCAGTAACCTCAACAGGTTCTTCAATAAAGTGGAGTGTGTCGTCAATGTGGACTTCGTTGGCAGGTATGACAACCGTTTCTTGAGTTGGACTCTTTTTCAAGTTAGATACATGAAATGTATCATGAATGCCATTTAGTTCTGCGGGTAGATCCAACTTGTATGCTACCAACCCAATCCTTTTCAGGATTTTAAATGGACCAATGTACCTGGGGTTCAACTTCCCACGCTTCCCAAAGCGTGCCACACCCTTCCAGGGTGAAACCTTCAACAAAACCATATCTCCTACCTCAAACTCCAGAGGTTTCCTTCTTTGGTCCGCATAACTCTTTTGACGATCACGAGCCACTTTGATGCACTCTCGGATCTGTAAAATCTTGTCTGTCGTTTCTTGGACCAATTCTGGACCAACAAGCTGTCTATCACCCGCGTCAGCCCAGCATAATGGTGATCGACACTTGCGTCCATAGAGAGCTTCGAATGGTGCGGCCTGAATGCTTGCATGATAACTGTTATTGTATGAAAATTCGACCAATGGTAGGTGAGTGTCCCAACTTCCACCTAGATCCATTACGCAAGCTCACAACATGTCTTCTAATGTTTGAATTGTTCGTTCGCTCTGTCTGTCTGTCTGCGGGTGAAACGCAGTATTCAGATTCAGCTAAGAGCCAAAAGCTTCTTGGAAGGATTGCCAAATCCTTGACACGAATCTTCCATCTCTATCAGAGATAATTGAGAGAGGCACTCCATGCCGTGCAACAATCTCTCTCAGGTATAGCTCAGCTAGCTTGCTTGTGTTGTCTTTCTCTTTGATTGCCAAAAAGTGTGCAGATTTCGTTAAACGGTCTACAATCACCCAAATTGTATCATGGCCCTTGGGCGTCCTTGATAATTTCGTTATAAAGTCCATTGAAATATGTTCGCACTTCCACTGGGGTATTTCAGGTTGTTGCAGGAGACCTGAAGGTTTCTGGTACTTGGCCTTCACCTTGGCGCAAGTTAAACATTTGCCAACATAAACTGCAACATCGCCTTTCATTCTTGGCCACCAATAGAAATCCTTTAAATCTTGGTACATCTTATCCGATCCTGGATGGATCGAGTACCGTGACTTGTGAGCCTCATCAAAAATAACGTTTCTCAGACCACCAAAGAAAGGAACCCAAATTCTTCCCAAGAAACACAATGTTCCATCCTCCTTTGGTACCAATTGCTTCTCCATCCCCCGGAGATATTCATTCTCCAGATTCTCCCTTTTAAGACCTTCCCTTTGCGCAGCACGAATGCGCAATGTGAGGTCTATCTGAACAATCATTTCCAAAGCCCTAACCCTTATGGGCTTAATCCTTTCTTTCCGACTTAAGGCATCGGCGACTACATTCGCCTTCCCTGAGTGATACTTGATCTCGCAATCATAGTCGTTCAACAACTCTACCCATCGTCTATGTCTCATGTTAAGCTCCTTCTGATAAAAAATATGTTGCAGGCTCTTGTGATCAGTAAAGATTGTGCATTGCGTGCCATACAAGTAATGTCGCCAGATCTTTAATGCAAACACCACTGCGCCTAACTCCAAGTCATGCGTGGTGTAGTTTTTCTCATGAACCTTCAGCTGGCACGAAGCATAGGCTATAACTTTTTGTCACTGCATCAGCACGCAGCCTAAACCTTGACGTGAGGCGTCGCAATACACCACGAAGTCGTCAGTGCCTTCGGGTAGAGATAAGATCGGTGCGTCACAAAGTTTGCTCTTCAACAATTGAAATGCTTCTTCTTGCTTGTCTCCCCAATCAAACTTCTTGTCTTTTTGTGTGAGGGAAGTCAGAGGTTGAGCGATTTTCGAGAAATCCTCAATAAACCTGCGATAATAACCAGCCAAACCTAGGAACTGTCGAATCTCTGTTGGCGTCTTCGGAGTCTCCCAGTTCTTGATCGCCTCAATCTTTGTGGGATCCACATGGATTCCATTTCCATTTACCACATGACCAAGGAACTGAACCTCGCGTAACCAAAATTCGCAGTTCGAGAACTTCGTGTACAACTTCTCTTTCTTGAGCAATTCTAAGATAGCTCTTAGGTATTGCTCATGTTCTTCCTTTGTCTTCGAGCAGATCAAAATGTCATCAATGAACACAATCACAAACTTATCGAGGTACGGCTTGCAGACTCTGTTCATCAAATCCATGAATACAGCTGGCGCGTTCGTCAGACCAAACGGCATAACCAGGAACTCGTAATGTCCATGGCGAGTTCAGAAGGCAGTCTTTGGAATACTTTCCTCTTGTATACGCAACTGGTGATAACCTGATCGAATATCGATATTTGAGTAACAACTCGAACCTTGTAGTTGATCGAACAGGTCATCTATCCTTGGCAAAGGATATCTATTCTTGGCAGTCAACTTGTTCAGCTCGTGGTAGTCGATGCACATGCGAAAACTACCATCCTTCTTTTTAACGAACAAAAGTGGAGCTCCCCAAGGCGAGAAGCTTGGTCTGATAAATCCCTTGTCTAACAACTCCTAAAGTTGTGTCGACAACTCCTGCATTTCCGAAGGCGCAAGCTGATAAGGTGCCTTAGCCACAGGCGCGGCGCCTGGAACTAAGTCGATGTGAAACTCGACTTGTCTTTGCGGCGGCAATCCGGGCAAGTCTTCGGGAAAGACTTCAGGATATTCCTTTACGACTGGAATGTCTTCTATCTTTGGCTCAGCGGTCTCCTTATCCACGATGTGCGCCAAGAAGGCAACACATCCCTTCTTCAAACATTTTCTAGCCTTTAAGCAACTAATGATCCTTAAGGGCGTATCGCGCTTCTCTCCGTGTACCACAATCGTTTCTCCATTCGCCATTGGGATGCGAATGGTCTTCTCGTGACATACAATTTCGGCTCTGTTGCTTGACAACCAATCCATTCCTACTACCACGTCGAAGCTCCCCAACTCGACTGGCAGTAGATCCAGTGTAAACTCGTGCTCTCCCAGCTCTATTACGCATCCTCTGATGACTTCATTTGTTACTATTAGCTTTCCATTAGCCAGTTCAATTGAGTACGGAATATCTAACTTACTAGCAGTTAACCCAAGCATACTTTTAAACTCTAGCGATACAAAACTATAGTCGGCACCAGTGTCAAATAGAACAGATGCAAAGCGTTGATTAATAGGGAACGTACCAGTGACTACATTAGGATCTTGGCGTGCTTCCCTCGCTCCGATATTAAAGACTCTGCCTTGTGCTTGATTCAGTTTTGGGCACTCCCTCTTAAAGTGCCCCATGTTTCCACAATTTAAACACCCTGGTCCTCGACCATTCCCGTTACCATTACCGCCTCGATTGATGTTCGCTCCCCGGTTACCAGCTTGATTTCCTGCATTTCCACGATTTCCATTCCCGCCATTTCCTCCCTGTTGGCGGTTTCCATTCCCTCCTCCATAACCTCCTTGATTACCATGACCAACACCAGTACCAGCTCAGCATGTTTCTTTTGAGTGGCCAGTCTTCCCACAAGACTCACATTTCCTGAGTCTGCACAGGCCGGGGTGATGATATTGGCATGCATCACACTTGGGCAGGGTGCCCATGTACCTTCTTCCTTTGTTTTCGGCACCAGTTTTGGCCCTGGCTGGTGCGTTTTCCTCTTCTCTTTTGCTGACACTACTGGTACCCTTTTTGAAGTTTGAGAACTTCCTCTTGTTCTCACTCGATGGTTCAACGTGTGTCTCCTTTTTCTTCGGTTCAGAAATTGAAAACTTGTTTAATCTGATGGCTTCTTATGTAAGTGCCACGCTGAGATCAATGGCTTTGGTAATCGTTGTCGGCTTTGACGTTGTTACCATACTCTTGATCTGGGGTGCCAATCCCCAGATGAAACGCTCAATGCGTTTAAATTCAGGATCAACCAAAAACGAAGTCTGAGTTAATCAACCTTTGCTTACTATTAAAATATCATAATTTTCCTCATATATCAGTAGGTATCAACCCGGGTATGTCCAATATGTTTTTAAAACATACTATGCGTTAAAAACGCTAATTAAGGCGATTCAAGGCCATTTCCGGGTTCGATACTTAAATCTGATATTTTTATATTTCCAGAAGGCTTAAAATAATTTATTTATCATATGTGATCAGTGGCAAAAGGTTTGGAGTCGTTTAGATATGTAAAACTCATTTTATGGCCCGTAAGGGCAAAACCGACATTTACCGAATTAAGCCTACGACTATGAGTTATGCTCAGCCTAAAATTAACTAAAAATCTTTAAAAATCCCAAAATAATATATTACATCAGTGGGTAAAAGATTTGATACAAAAAAGTATGTTTAACTAGGCTATACGCTAATTACGCCAACTTATTAACATAAAGCATTAATTTTGCGATAATGAGCATAACTCTTAATCTACAAGTCAAACTGATGTCAAACTTTGCATACAAGTCTATATATCAGTAACTAAAGTTTCTACACTTTTACATTTTCATAAATCACGTTTTAAGGTAATAAGGGCATAACGGTCAACATATGAGCAATTAACGGAAATATGAATATTAATTGGATAACTAGTGAACCAAGGTGTATAATCACAGAGGGTTGTTCTAACATGTATCCTATTCCAATTAAAGCTCTGAGGCATTTCTAAAACATGCCTAACCGGGTCAGAACTGAAAGTCAAAGCGAAAGTCAAACTATGTGACTTTCGGTTCCGAACCGGGTCTAAACAGGAAATAGTCGGGTTGAACATGTTTAGACATGTTCTTACTCTAATTACTAAGTTATAACAATTATCAAACAGGTTATATATGTTCTAGATAGCTAATTATGCATAAATGACATTTTAAGCATCCTGTTGACTTTTTAATTAAAAGTTTGACCCGACTTTTGACCTGGTTAGAGTGGTGATCAGGGGAAACCCTTTTGAGGTTTTATTACCCACATAATTACCAACTTATAACCACTTTTAATTCGAGATATGACTGAGCCATTATTGACTAATCTCGAAGTCAAACCGTAATTACGACGGTTTGACTTTTAGCTAATTAACCTAGCTAAACTCAAATAGAGAAGGACAATAATACTTACTGAAGTCCTATGCACGAGATATGATCACTAGGAAGCAAGCTTGAGCTCCAGAATCAATCAGAATGCAGAGAAATTGGTGTGAGAATGATTGTTGCACTTCTTGGCCTTTTATAGTAAAATCACTCACCATAACATGTTGACAACCAACTCTAGGATCAACCACAACCATCCAACACTTGTTACTAGTGCCTAGGATAATTTAGGGGTCGCCCACAATGCATTAATGTCGAAAAAGGATTGGTTTTTCCGCGTTTGCAGGCTGCTGTCACGCTTTTCTGCATCTGGGCACCTGATGCGGCCCGCATTAGTTTTAACTAATGCTGAAGCGGGCCGCCTGGCCCTCATAAATCAGATTTTTCATTTCTTTTGTTTTACAACTTGACCTTTGGGTATTATGAAAGGGTAATCAGGCTTTAACTTGCATTTTGACCCCCTTATCTATACCCACAAGGGCTTTAGGACTTATACCCACTTTGCCAAGTCCCTGAACACTTCCGGTTAACCCGAAAAGCCTTAACTTTCAACGTTAACACTTTAACCCTCCGCACACGAATTTGATCATAACTTTCTCATACGATAACGAAACTTTATGAAATTTTAATCGTGCATTCTAGTGAGCATAATTTATATTTACAAAGCTTCGGGTTTGTCAAAAGGTCACTCAGAGGTATATTTTTAACATGTTGACACATTTAACCCCTGTAGTTTGTAATCTCTCACTTTTAGCTTCGTATGATCCATGATTTATTCGTTTGATGTTATGAACATCATGTAGGGTTATTATGAAGTATATTTATTCACTTTTGACACTTAGAATCCGTATAATCACATACTTTCCATGTTTGTCAACTTTAGTCCTTTTATAACATTCTTTCACACGTTCAAACTTTATGACACGTGTCAACACATTATAGGACGTGAATTTTCGAGGTGTTACAATTTTGCATGTATAAACAAGTATGGATTTGCGTATAATTGTATCAAGTAAGCATGTATGATGAATGTATAACAAGGATTTACGAATTATGTATAACAAGATGTATAAAAAAATCAAGTTTTTATTATGATTCAAGTCTCGGATTACAATGATTGGGATGTAATACGAATACAAAAAGAATACAAGTTTCCATAAATAGAAATACAAAGAAAGTTTCTAAATAAGGAAAGTTACAAAAAGCGAGGCGTTACAACAAAGCATTTTGAATGACCACTTTCATGTAGGGGTCTTAAGATGAAGCAGGATAGTTGTAATCGGTACCGGCTGCAGTATAAGAAGTATCATATCCGGTTACATTCGGATATGTAGGAATTGCGTTATCATAACCCGTGGGTGGTGGTTGTGGTGGCTCGGTGATAAGAGCGGTGTTGGAGGGTTCACACATTTGGAAAATTGTAATGAAAGATGAGCTTATGCCGACAACGATTCAGGATGCCCAAAGGCAAGACACACAAAGATCAAGTGGCGAAGATAATTACTGGAAAATTGTAATGAAAAATGAGCTTATGCCGACAACGATTCTGGATGCCCAAAGCCAAGATGCACAAAGATCAAGTAGCGAAGATAATAAGAAGGATCAACTCGTTACTTGTTTTGATACACTACCTAATCTCAAGAGTTTCACAAGAGAATTTAATACAAAACCAAATATCATGGATTACCATAAGCCTCCTTGGAAGTAAATGTATTCAATTACCGCCAGAAAACTATCAATAATAAATGCAAATAAACTTTGGGTTATGTTAAAGTTTGTGAATTGAAGGATAATACTTCAACTTAAGTATTCATACAACAAATCCTTTTAAAACGATGTTGCACATATGCATGCATGCAAACATACATACATACATACATACATACATACATGCATGCATGCGTACATACATACATACATACGTACATAAATACATGCATGCATGTAGAGATTTGTACATTTTTTCCTAAGAAGCCATGTAAATATGACATATGAAAATTCTCAAGTTTTAGTAGCAAGGTATTAGATTAATTTTAGATCATGGATTATGTTTGGATATACCAAATTAGATGCGGATCTAAGTTCATTTGGAACGAAAATGTAAGCTGTGATGGTGTAAATATTTAAAAAAAAAAGTCATCAACTTCTGCTTAAAAAAACTAGTAATAATGTAGAATGATTTTAAATAGTGTGATATAATATAATAATTATTATTAGTAATAATAATACTTTGAATGTAATGTGACGAATATTGTGACAACTCGCATTTTCAGGTTATTACCGTTAACCTTCTCATTTAAATCTTTATGATCTTGCACCATTTATGTGATTGCATTCACATCACATATGTAGGGTTTTACACACGAACAAACATAGACTAGTGGGACTAGTTTCAGTTCAACGATTTAAGTTAAAATGTTGACATTTAGTGCAAGATTATTAGGTTTTGAACTTGAGGGGACTTTTGTGTATTTAACTTAACAAACAACTAAACTAGAAACATCTTTATACATTTCACAAACTCGGAACCCCCCTTCACAAATTCGAAAACCCTCTCCCCTTTCTCAAATTCAGAACCCCCTCCCGTTAACTAATTTGAATTTGGACACTCTAAACCCTCCCTAAATTCGGACCCTTACCACTCTAATACTTAAGTTCGGAATCCTTTATGTTCTTTATACAAATTCGAAAACAACATACTGACTCAAGTTATATATATATATACATAACATGCAAACCTTAATCGCCTTTATCAGAACCTCCTGCAATTTCATTCTTCTCTCTGAGGGGCGACTTTGTTCTGCAAGGCTCTCAAACTCGTTAGTTTTTCAAACTTTCTTAATCTCAATCATTTCCAGTAACCCATCTCAATCTTGTTTTTTAGTTATGTTTTGTTTGTATGTTTACATGAAAACATAAATCTTGAACGCTAGGGTTTGTGTAAATAACAAGTTTTGATCATTTATGAACACGGCTAGTTTGTATGTTTTGAATGGATGCACGTATGCTAGGGTTTTGAGTTATAACATGATCTTGATGATAACTTGATGGTTTAATTGGTCTACATACTGTTATACATGTTTTAGTAGTCAAAAAGTATGCTAACATGATCACAAACACATTTTTATAAGATCTGATTACAAACAGCCTCTGCGCAGATTTTTACAGCCGACGTGTATTGCCGTAACAGGGTCAAAACATAACGAAAACGAGTGGTTCCTAAGTCTAAAATATAAATTTCAATGAAATACCTTTCAACCCAACTATATTCATAATTTTTTGACAAGTTTAGGTAAGTTAAAATATTAAAACGGAAACACAGGTACAGGCTGCATTTTTTTGCAGAAATTGAAGTGTATTACAAAAGTCATAACTGGGTCTATGGTTGGAGTTAATACGTGAAATTTTTACAGTAGGTAGTTCTAAGAGGTTGCAGAATTTTCCAATAGGAATTTCGTCAATCGGATCGACGAGGATTTTTCTATAAAATATACCGTGAACTGTCGACAAAATGTGACGAAATTGCCTTTATGCGCTAAATGATTTTTGGTGGTTTTTCAGTGAACAATTAGACTTTGATAAAATTATTCAAACCTTTTTGGACCAAAGGACACGTCGCATAAATTACTGTTAATTTTTCTAGTCCATTTATTATTTTAAATGAAAATCACTAAACAGCTCAACAACGGACATTGAGCTGAAACTGTTGAAACTTGATGAATATGTGTATAAGTGCAATTGCTTGTTAATGCGAGGTGTTACTTGTTAATTGTCATCCAATCGAACATCATTGAACGTGATACTTGTTATGAGTTGTACACATGCACGTAACCACACAAACGAACAACTAGGTGTCAACATGTATGCATATTATGTGTTAGTATACGTGTAGAATTCAAGTGAATTGCGTGGATGACCACACATACTCCTAGTCACTTTGATTCTAACCGAGCAAATCTAAGGTGAATTCACGACCCCCTACTCTTTTAATTTTTACTAAAACACAAGGGGAGAAAGCATGCACTACATTACGGTAAAGTAATGTCATAACGTTACTGTAAAGTAATGTCATAACGTTACGGGAAAGTAACGTCACACCTATTAGGGTTTTTGTTATATTAGTTATGGTCACGAAAGTGCACACTATCACAGGAAGTCTTTCATATCAGGTCGTTAATATTGGGTTATCGCGAGGGAATTTTGAGTAGTACTACTGGGCCCAACAAGCCCAACCCGAGTTAGTCGCGCTGACTCGACCGGTAATGGTCGGACAGGTGTTAAATTTGCCTATCACATCGCTATGGTCAGTGGTAGACCTGGTAATCAAAGGCAACAACGCATAAACAGTCAGCTTCGTCTTCGACTGCTTAGTGACATAACGTATAGGTTAGCTACCTACAAATATAACAAGAAACTGCTAATCACTACGATAAACTACAAACAACTGAAACAATGAATTGTTTTACATCTCTGAATGAAACTTGTTCTTGCATGTCTTTCTCAGGTTGCTAAGGTATCACACATCAAGAATAAAATGCTTTATGGAGTCGCATTGATTTCATCAAACATTTACACTCAGCTTTAGTTACATTAGCTATTTGATTTTGTAATTACTTACGCTTCCGCATATCAATTGAAAAACTGAATTTTCTCATGAATGAGCAAACAGGAAAATTTTTAAACGCATATAGAGGTCGTTTTGTATAGCTAGTGTCTTGGATCCTGGTTTGTCACGCCCCTCACGGTAAAATCCCGCAGGTGAAATTTGAGGGAGTGACAAATGTAATGTAATGTGACATGATGTAATGTAATGTGATAAGCATCATAATGTGATGGATATAATGTAACATGATGTAATATAATATAATTATTAATTTATTTTTATTAAATTTTAAAATTTTAATATAAGAAAAAATATTTCATGTGCGTGAAAATACCACAAAAATAAAATTATATTCTAAAATTGTAGAAGTTACACGACCTCGTTTTGGCCTCTCCAAATGCACAAACAAGCCAACAAAAAATCACATGAACTAATCCTTTCTTGGCTTTAATGTTTTTTTGTCAAGCTCCAAAAGGTTAATACCTCTCATGATTCTCAATTATTAAAGATTACTACTATGTAGTGGAATTCCTCATGTGTCGGGGCGGAAGTTAGACTGTAATCAGTTTAATTCATTACGTTGTTGGTACAGTATAAAAAAAGAGATAAAAACGAATTCGATATTGTACTGATATTGTTTAGATTATATAGGTTTTGGTCGTTTAAAAACCTAAAATTCTTAAATAATCCCAATAAACCAAAGGGACACGCGTCACAAATTCAACCTCTCAAAAACCGCACCAAAAATGTACAACTTAAACACATAGCCCAACAACAACAACAACATGCAAGCTAAACAAAAAACAAAGAGTACAACAACTCAATGCACACACAAACTACAAATTAATAATATGGTAATGACATGGATTTGTCAATTGAATAAATTTTAACAGTCACATTTTTTTTTAAATTTATAAAATGAAATTGAAAATTCTAGAAACATAGAAGTTAGAGCATGATACACTCAATACCTCTCATGATTCTCACTTATTAAAAATTACTACTAAGTAGTGGAATTCCCCATGTGTTGAGGCAGTAGTTTGAACGTAACTAGTTTAATTCATTAGGATATTTGTACGGTACAGACATTTGATATAACAACAAAAGGAGATAAAAATGAATTCGGTATTGTACCAATATTGTTTAGATTATATCATTTTAGATTGCTTTAGCAAAATCTACAACAAAAACCACAAAATGGAATACTATTACTGGTACCGAAGTTGTTTGAACGGTATAGGTTCGGTTCGTTACGGTAAATAACAAAAAAATAATTATATTTGGTCGTTTAATTTTAAAGAGAGCTTAAAAAAATAACGAAAATAGTAAATGAAGTCAGTTTATACAAAAAGAACTAAATGCGAGATAGCTTTGATAATATATACGCTTGTGCTTGGTCACTTGTACATTCTACTCGTAAATTTTTTTCAAAAATAATCTATACCGAGACCTACATGAAAATCGACACGCCATAATGACATATTTGGAATTTTATAAAACACCATTTACTAGAAGTTATAAAAAGAAACCAAAGATGCTTAAAAGTGGTAGTAGTAATAATAACAACAATAATAATAAATAAACTGGTGATAATGTAAAATGATTTTTTATAGTGTGATATAATATAATAACTATTAGTAGTAATAATAATACTATGAATGTAATGTGATGAATATAATGTGACATGATGTAATGTAATGTAGTGTGATATAATATAATAATTATTAGTAGTAATAATAACACTTTGATAATATATACGCTTGCGCTTGGTCACTTTTACAGTGGGTCCTACAGGATTTCTCTTTATAAATACCTACATACCACTCGCACATTCATCAAATCAAAGCCTCAACAACAAAAAGTCATGAGATCTCTCACAATTTTCTTGTTTCTCTTCTCACTTATTTTCGTATGAATTTATGTTTATAAAGGTGTTCGTATTGAAATGCATATTACAGTAAATAAATAATATTCTCTTCTCACTTGTTTGTCTTGTCTTTGATTAGATTGCAAGTCTTTGTGATGCAAGAGCAGACCCTGATAATTACTGGAAAATTGTAATGAAAGATGAGCTAATGCCGACAACGTTTCAGGATGCCCAAAGTCAAGATACACAAAGATCAAGTGGTGCAGATAATTACTGGAAAATTGTAATGAAAGATGAGCTTATGCCGGCAACGATTCAGGATGCCCAAAGCCAAGATACACAAAGATCAAGTAACGAAGATAATAACAAGGATCAACTCGTTACTCGTTTTGATACACTACCTAATCTCAAGATTTTCACAAGAGACTTTAATACAAAACCTAATATCAATGATTACCATAAGCCTCCTAGGAAGTAAAGTAATTCAATTACCACCAGAAAACTATCAATAAAAAATACAAATAAACTTTGGGTTATGTTTTCGTGTGTGAATTGAAGGATACATACTTCAATTTTAGTATTTGTACAACAAATCCTTTTAAAACGATGATACATGCATGCAAACATACATACATAAATTCATACATACATACATACATACATACATACATACATACATACATACATACATACATGCATACATACATACATACATACATACATACATACATACATACATGCATGTAGAGATTTGTACATTTTTTTCCTAAGAAGCCATGTAAATATGACATGTGAAAATTCTCTAGTTTTAGTAACAAGGGTATAAGATAAATTTTGGATCATAGATTATGTTTGGATATACTAAATATGCATCATCTCAACCAAATTGGATCCGGGTCCAAGTCTATTTTGTAACGAAAATGTAAGGTGTGATGGTGTAAATATTTCAAAAAAATGTCATCAAGTTCTGCTTAAATAAACTAGTAATAATGTAAAATGATTTTATATAATGTAATATAATATAATAATTATTAGTAGTAAAAGTACTATGAATGTAATATGATGAATATAGTTTGACATGATGTAATGTAATGTAATATGATGTGATGTGATGAATATAAGTAACATAATGTGATGGACATAATGTAACATGATGTAATATAATATAATATAATTATTAATTTATTTTTATTAAATTTTAATATAAGAATAAATATTACGGCACAACGCGTGACAAGTCGTGGAACCTTTGCACATATTCCGCAATTTTAGGGCCGTCCATTTTGAGGTGCCTGAATTCCGTTTCCAGCTTCTGTATTTCGGCCCGTGAGCAGTATTTCTTCCTCATGAACTCCTTCAGCTCAGTCCATGTCAATGCATACGCCACCGCCTCTCCCAAGGTTTGGACTTGAAGATTCCACCAGGATAAAGCACCATCAAGAAAGAGCCCTGAGATATAAGTAACTTGATGTTCAGGAGCACACTTGCTCATTCTTAAAACAGAATCCGTCTTTTCCGTCCATCTGACGAAAGCAACAGCACCCCCAGTGTCGTCGTAATTTAAGGGCTTACAATCCAGAAATTGTTTGTAGGTACAGCCTGTACAGGCAACATCATTTACAGAAAGCATTAGCGGATGTGTAAGAAATATCCAAATGTAACGTAATGTGTCTCAAGCGACTTGGACATTACCATTGGGTGGGTTGTTGTTTCTTGAGGTATTCCCGCTAGTTTCCGCGCGAGAGGCCTCATACTGTGCTATTGCTGCGGTAATTCGCTCCTGTAACCCCGCCTCAGTAGTGGGAAAATGTGTGTCTCGTCGTGGAGGCATCTTCTAAAAGAAGATCATATCGGTCAGGTCATAGTAAGTATAGTAAGTAAGTAATATGCGTATGTAATAACATCCATCAATACAATAACACATAACATCCCATGTCGTAATCACAAACAAATAAATCAACAATGCATGTAATGAGAAGTCTGCGATTGAGCTTTGCATATAACAAGACCACCAGTACAGTTTTACAATTGTATCATACGTCAAAAGAGACTAAGGGTCACATCACCCTTGTCTGAATCGTCTAACAATCTACAACAACCAAAAGTCAAATATCAAAAGTGTGGTCTTCAAAAGTCTTCACAATCATGGCTCAATAGCTGTCTTCTCACCAAAAGTAGCCTATCTGCAGGAGACCTAAAACCCCTAAGCTGATGGTGGGGGAGGAGGAGGTGGAGGAATGAAAAGCAAACGGCGCATACGCGCTAACTCCTCCTCGAGTGTGTGAACAAGCTGCAACAAACAAGCAATCTGCTGCTCCATCGTCAGAAATCGGATGTCGAAATCCGGATAAGGAAATAGTGGAGCAGGTGGAACAGCAAACTGTGATGAACCAGTACCGGGTGGAGGACGCTGGATCCTCTCTAACTCTGTGACTCGACGGCTCAACATATCCTGCTGCAACTGCAGCGACACAAGTATATCATCCGTCGTATACCCAACATGAAAGGGATGGTACGGATCAGATAGAGGCATGACGTTGGGCGAAGACCACATAAATGGCTCGCCCGTGGGTGTTGAAGAAGAAGCAGGGTGAGGAAACTGTGGCATGAACTGATCGGATCCTGACACAAAAGGTTGTGAGTGTGCTGCTGACCTGAAGGTCCTTCCCCTGGACGGGGATGAGGAATATCCTGAAGAAAAGTGACGGGTAAATCCATGCGGTGAACGTCTGACACGTGAGGGTGAAACTGTGGGACACCAACGGGTGCCTGGACAGGTGCAACAGGAGGAGTAACTGGTCTGACAAAAGGAGGATAGTCGTCCTCCTCAATCCACCCATTACGGGTGTGAGCATATCTAGGATCCATGTGGGTAGCAAATGGTGCACGGTCATCAAACACAGGTATCGGGTCGGGCAGTGGTGGTGCAACCACTGGAACATCAGCAGGGATAGGGTCGTGCACAGGTGCAGGGTCGTGAGCAAGAACGGGCTCTGGTGCTACCTCAGGCTCTGGGTCGGCGGGAGCAAGCTGACGATCAGCGGGTATCTCAAGAAGCTGATCATCAGGAATAACAGGGGCCTCAACAGGCTGCTCCTCAGGGATAAACTCCATCTCATGGTCTGGATCCTGATCGTGTGGAAAAATAGGGTCGAACTCACCCTCAAACTCGACATCCTGATCATCGTCGTGTGGAAAGTCAGGGATGAACCCAAAACCCAGTTGCGAAACGGGCGCTTCAGACATAGCAGTATCGGAATCAGTGTCTGTGGGATACCGCTGTAATCCCAGTGCATGAAGGGTAGAAGATGACACGGACTCAACCGAGTCGGGACCAGACGGGTCAGATAAAACAGGAACCTCGACAGGTGGCAAAGCAACGGCATCAGCAATAGGAATATCACCAACAGGGACAACAAGGTCATCAACCGGAATATCAGCAAGAGGAATAGCGACATCGTCATCAATCGGAGCCCCGCCATCCTGGTCATCCTCAGGGGGGCCCTCGATGAAGAGATCGACGTCATCGTCTAACATACCGTCGAGAGGCAAATCCTCAACGGGAAAAGCAGCATGAGGAATAGGGGCAGGGATCTGAGCAGGAGGTAGATCCCCAGCAAGAAAACCATCAGCTAAAGGTAAATCATCCCCAAACTCCGGTAAGGCGAAGGGGTGAAAGTCATCGTCGTCACTGCTCGTGGTATCTGAAGTGAAAACCTCGCCCTCTGGAAGTATCTCGTCATCTGATACTATAGCTATCGGGTCTATGGTGTCTGACACTCCACTCTCGGAGGATGATGACATGGTGTCTGTAACACAACCACAACATATGCACATATATCAGATAAGCATGTAAGCAAATAGCAATGTAATCATGTATGCATCCTAGTCTTCCCAGGCTATCCCACCCAGTCTCTCAGACTGAACTCCCTAGTCTCTCAAACTAACTCCCCGGTCTCTAAGACCAAACTTTCCCAGTCTCTAAGACTAACTCCCTGGTCTCTAAGACCAAACCTCCCAGTCTCTAAGACTGACCTCCCTCAGTCTCTAAGATTGTACCTTCCTCAGTCTCTAAGACTGAACTCCCTCAGTCTCTAAGACTGAACTCCCTCAGTCTCTAAGACTGAATTATATACATGGCCTTTTTGAAATGTGTACTTGTGCCTTTTGTTTTAAAAAAAAATGTTTGTTCCCTGGATCTGGACATTTTGTGTATGCAATGTAAAAATGTTTGAAAACGTTTTTGTGAGAGCCCTGATGATCATAGTCTAGGCTCGAGAAAGAATCCTACTTCGCTATGATCGAGGCTCTGATACCAAGCTGTCACACCCTGACTTTTGCGGAAGCGTGGTTATTTGGTGTGACTTCTTAATACCATAGCATCAAATCATAACAATGCTAAATGATAAAACTAAAAGACATCCATCCATTAATTACGTTTAGAAAACACCACAACAACTTGTTCTTGAAAACATCGATACCAAATTACGTTACAAACCATGACTCGTCTAACCGAGTTCATAAAGACTCCACAAACGACTTTAAATAAAACCTGAGTTTGGAAATATGTATCCCGTCCAGGAATAGGATACACCCCTAAACTCGACAACCATGGATGACATCTTTTTATTTAAGCGCAGCTTGAAAACATATGCATACCCTTGCCAGATCCACTAGTTTCCTGAAATACATGTAGTTTAAAAATATCAACAAAAAGGTTGAGCGAGTTCATGTGTATGTGAGTATGTATAAACCTTTGAAATATGTCTTGTATGTATAAATGTCCCTGGTATGTAGCAATAAGGAAAAAGAGATCACCAATGGATTGCAAAGCCAATGGTGTGTGTGAAATGGTGCAGGAAGACTCAAACCTAGCAAATTTGTCTCCGGGATGAAGACATAGTCACCACTATGGGCCGCCCCCGCCTCATGGGTGTGGGCTCGCTACACCCAAATAGATCTATCACTCATGTCCCTTGGTCCTACGACGAGGATTAATGGCCTTAAGTGTTGTGCCCACCCTTAACATGATCTAGTCGTAAACCCTCCTTAGGCTAACCATACCATGTATAAAAATGCCTGTAATAATTGTAACATGTATTCCACCCCCGAAGTATAAAACTGAAAACAGTTAAGAGAAAAGGGGGACATGAACTCACAGTATTGCGTCCTCTGCTACTAAGAAAATATATTCTTATTTCCAAAATAATATATTTTCACCTCGTCAAACATATGATACAACTTTGTAATATTCACAAATCATATTTTTATTTCTCGTATCCAAAATAGTGTTTACCAAAAATATATAAGTAACGGTATTGCTTTGGATAATAAATTTCATGGTACTTCGTTAAGTTATATAATATAACCATTTCACCGAGTATACAAATAGTCACACAAGTGTCTTAATATGAAATATATATTCTAAATATATACTTATCTATTTTCATTTATAAAACCAACCTCCAATACTTTGTATTTTTGTTACAAAAATTATGGCGAAGTTTATATCGAAGACTTATGATCAAAATATACTTGTAAATACTTGTTAGAAAATATTTCTCTAAGTGTTTATATTTTTTAGAAAATTTCGCCATAGTTTCCCCTAAAAATGGAGGTGTCCATGCTATTAAAGCATATCATTTTCCTTTTCAAAAATCAACCCAACAATCAATAATCAAACTACACTTCCCAAGTGCAAAAATTATACAATCAACATGAACATGAACTTTCACAACAACTCGTAGTGACTTGGTAACATGTTTAGTAGACTTAGTTACCCCTTAAAGTGTGTTTATTTCTTAATAAACTTCCTTCTTGAAAATTTTAGACGTTTACAACTTGTAGACATATTCTACAAAAATTATACTTTAGAACTTTTCTTGTAAATAAAGTGTTCTTACACTTATTTCATCACCAAAAATAATGTATATTTATGTAAGAATCGAGTTCTTACTAAAATCATATTTTGAACTTGACTTTCTTGGAAAAATTATTCAAAAATCTTAGATTTACAAAATTACTAGCTCACTTTATTTACTATTTTTCAAGAAATAATTTTATTTTCAAGTTCATGTTCAATCTAGAAGATGATTATTTCATGTAAACCCATAATCACCTTCTAACTTGTTAAACCATGTTTTTAATCATACTTTAACAAGTTCCATATGATTATCAACATCATATTATCAAGAAATCAACGATCAAGTGCCATGCATGTATTTAACAACATTATTTTAACAAGATTTCATGACTTTTAAGCTTCATGTTTATGATTCTTGTTTATGTTCTTTTAGTGTTCTTGTTCTTCATAACAATGTACATCTTTTTAACAAACAAAATAAGAAATAAAAACTAGTAGCAAGAAGCTTACAACTAGCTAAAAGGCTAGGGAAGATCACTAGAAAAAGATGATGAAATATGATGGATGAAAGCTAAGGATGAAGGTTCTTCAAGTTCTTCAAACTCCAAACTCCATGTATCCCCTTCTAACACTTGAAACAAGCTTGAAAATGGATGGATGGTGGTGGCAAGGTGGTGGTGGTGGCGGCACTAGAGTGAGCCGAGAGGGAGAGAGAGAGGTTGAGGGAGTTGGGTGAAATTGTGAGATATGGAATGATATGATCTTGATCTTGGCCATACTTATAATCTCTTACACAATATCATGGCTACTCAATCAAGCAAGTATCCAATATAATATTGAGATGAAATCTAGTGGTGGGGTCCCCCACTTGGGCCGTAAGTTTTGATGGGGGGGGGGTTATTTGTAAAATTTGATGGTAAGTGGGTAAATATTTAGGAGGTTATGTGTAATATCTAGTGTTATATGTGTATGGTACATTATATAATGTGTTGGGATATTCGGGGACCATAACTAGTTCAAAAATAATAAAACAATGTTTCTGGCAAAATTTTGGTGTCCCGGGTAATGTCCGGTTGTTCGGTTAGATATCGGTTCGTTAAAGTGCTAAGTTGTATCGTATAGTGTCTTTTATGTAACTTTTTGTGACACTATTAATTCCCAACACTTAGGAAAGCATTCAGGACCATTTAGTCAATTTTCTGCATAATACTAGTACGTTAAAATGCTGAATTTTGCTTAAAAATGCAGAATTCTGCACTTAAAGTGAGTTTTAGGCACTTTCCGGCACTCAAACTATCACCTAGTGACGCAGTTATATGGTCCTTATTTCCCTACACACCATACTAGTGTAGTAACTTGTCCTTGTCCCATACTGGGTCTCAAAACACTGTCTGTCTATTTACTGGACCCCGTCAGCATTATCCTGCTTTATCCGTTAACTGTGCTAACTGTGCTTTGTGCATCAGGTGTGTCAATAAAGTCTGTCTGTGATAATGATGTGACATTATGTAATATGTGATGCACAGGTAAGTGTGATGCAGTAGTCAGAAAGCAATTAAGTAAATTCAGCACAGTCATTAAGCATTTAATTAATATTAATTAATTGTACGGATACCTGGTTTAATGAGGGTTGTCACATTACCGACATTTTTTTGGGGTTGACTCTACCTCTAGGTAGTTATTACTTCATTTTCATTAATCTTGAGCGAACCACAACATTCCATTACTAAAGTTCCCTCTAATTACTTTCATATTCATATGAAGGATCAACGTATCATTATACACATACTATAAACATTCAATGACTTATTATTACTATAACAAAGCTACCCTCTTCATACTTACTTTTTCGTACTTAATACGAGGATAAAGCATTATTCTACGGTTATTATCGTTACTTATGCCATGCATACCTTTACGTTAGCCTTAAATCATCTCATTCATATCGCATTACTATTTTCTCTCTCTTCATGCAGTACTAATTCTACATAAGTAAATGTGTCGTGCAAGTTCATCGTACGAGATTTTAACCAATACCCGAAACTTTCACTCAAGACTTTTAAGATTTTCCTTTTTAATGACATAATTTTATGCTTATGTTGACTGTTAAAAGTCAAACATTCCATACCCTACCATACATATCCTATCATTCAGTTCATATGTCGCATTTGTCACACCCCAACCGATGGCGGAAACATCAGGGTGCGAGCACGAAGCGTTCAGATTGCTCATTGAGAATTCCATAACACAATTGTTTCAATAAAGATTAATTGGTTTCATGCAAAAGTCTAACAAACATTGTCGCAATTATCACATTACAAATCAAATCATAGATTATTCAAATTATTCAAAAGGCTAAATTAACTAGGCGACGTTTCTAAGCATCTCCTAGCTGAATTCCATGCATTCCAAGCATCCTACCAGCCTGCAACATGTATTAAAATATCAATACAAAAGTATTGGCGAGTATACAAGTTTGGTATTAGAATAATAGATTAAAACAACTCATATCCATAGTGTAAGCAATAAAATAGTTTCAGCCGTGCTAGTGTCGCAGTCCACGCAGTGATAGCCCTAGTATCCCGATGCTTTAGTGTTTACCCAAGACTCAAGGCAAACTAGAATCCTCCTAACAATACCCCCCCCCCCCCCCCGAGAATAATGGGAGAGGTGCATCTCCTATAGCGCTACTATTGTTAAGGCAGAACTACACACTCTGGATTAAACGTCACATAGCACAAAGAATCAAGAATCAAGAATCACAAGTTTCACATAGGATAGAGTATAAGTTTCAAAGATTCAAGTTTAAGTTTCATAAAATACATGTTACACCCCAAAAGTTTAAAGTAAAAGGGGATCGAGTATACTCACAGTGATTGCTTAACGGTCGCAACTGTTATTGGATCAAAGGGAGCTCTTTCTAGAATTAGCCTAATTAGGTTATAATAGAGTAAGAGTCGGGCAGAGTAATGAGAATACGCAAAGAATCAAATCAGTCACTGGATCAGATGGTTGTCCGATCGGATGGCTATCCGATCGGATTGCCATTCCATTGGGTGACTAATGTGTGTGAAGAGACAATGGCTGCCCGATCGGATGGCCATCCGATCGGGTTGCCACTTGATTTGAAATTCACAAGCGAGGGAAATAGGGTGGCTGTCCGATCAGATTGCTGTCCGATCGGGTGGTCACTCGATCCATGTGTCAAAAGTTGATTAGTGTACAAGTCATCTTGATCGGATGGACGCTCGATCGGACGGCTATCCGATCGGGTTGCCACTTGATCAAGACTTCCAAGGTTTCCAAGTTTCAAGGTTACAAGACAAGGGTCACTCGATCGGGTGGTTTGTCCGATCGGACGGCTGTCCGATCGGATTGCCGCTCGATCGGGCGATCCTTGTTCTTGTTTGCCATTTTGTAAAATTTCTAAGTTTCTAAGTTAAAGGTGACGGTACGGCACGCATTGTGACAACCAGTGTTGTAAAAGTCGGATTCCAAGGCCGAGTACTCGGCGAGTACTCGGTCCTCGGAACCCCTCCGAGGCGACTTCCTCCTAGGCGGACTCAATTAGTCGGCCTCGGTCAAACTCGGTGCCTAGTCGGCCTAGTCGGACGTAGTCGGAAAGAGTCGGCCTAGTCGGTCTAGGCGGTCAACGTGGTTTGTTGACTTTTAATTAGTCAAAATCGGTCAAAATCGGCCTACTCGGCCTTGTACTCGGACTACTCGGCCTTGTACTCGGACTACTCAGACTTGTATTCAGAATATTTGAACTTTAAACATGTTTCATTTTAAATTATACTCAGTTGACATGAATTATGCTTATTTTAACATATGTATAATATATAACAATTAATTTTATTTATAGTTACCATGTCCGCGTACTCCCCGAGTACTCTCCGAGTACTCCGATTACTCCCAACTCCCCAGTCGGCCGACTAGAGACCGCCTGACGACTTTTACAACACTGGTGACAACAGTAACCACATTAGCACACCGCCGTTCTAATCGGGTGGGAATCACCCCTGCCCATTCAAGCGTCTGTTCGTAACGAGTTAATGTCAGAATCCGTTCCATGCTCGTCTTCACTGGTATTAACTCAGATCCAAGCCGGCTTTAGACTATTCATCCAGTCCACAACCCGTTTGGACCCGGGTTCCACCGATTAATGGGGAAAGTTTGAGAAAGATATGTAGGTACTCAAGTTTTATAGGAAAAGTCTAGATTTAGCTTAGATTTAGTGTGATAACGCATGAAACATCTTAGATCTGAGCTAGATCTTGCTCAGAATGACATCACATGGCAGTTTGTACAAACCTCCATGATGACATCACCCTCAAGAACTCAGATCCGAGAGATTTCACGGTGAAAAGTGTGATTTCAAGTGAGAATCACGTAGAGAATGATGTGTAGATCAAGAAAGTACAAGAATCTAGCCTAAAACGTACCGAAATCAGCAAGAAAATGGAGGAGAAAGGTGCATGTGCGTCTGAGTCGACCTGGGCTATCACATCACTGAAAATGGTGATGTGACAGGTCTATTTATAGTGTGAGAGAGTGAAAGAAGGGATGGTGTGCAAAGGGTCGGATGGCCATCCGATCGGGTGGTCATCCGATAGGGTGACCAATCCAATCGGATGACAATCCGATCGGATGGCCATCCGATCGGATTGCCATTCTGGCCAATCCAATCTTTCCGCGTTCCCTTCTTTGATTTGTTTTGCGAGCTAGAATAAGCGTTGCGTTGCGTATAGTTTAGGTAAAGTATCTAGATTACATCACAATTCAAAAGTTTCCAAGTTTCGTAGATTCCGCCAGTGACAAGGCTCTAGTCTCTCGTTCAACCAAGAATCAAGTTTCATGAGTCTAAGGAGTCAAGCACCAAAATAAGTCTCAAGAGTCAAGAATCATAGTTTCTCAAGCATCAAGAATCAAGAGTCCAAGTATCAAGTGTTAAGAATCATAAAGAATCAAGAATCAAGTATCTAGTTTAATTATCAAGAATCAAGTGTCTAGATTAAGCATCAAGAGTCAAGTATCTAGATTAAGTATCAAGTCTCATAGTTTTAAGTGTCAAGAATCAAGCATCTAGAATAAGAATCAAGCATCAATATCAATAAGATTCATGCCAACAGTATCAAAGTATTAGCATCACATAACTACAGGGACTAAAACTGACAATTGATAGAAGTTCAGGGACTGATCTTGCCAAGTGTCTAAAGTTTAGGGACGCTGGGCGTTACAGTATTCAATCTACCAATTCATACCTATTAATCATGAGTTAAGCATTTTACTAACCTCGATTTTTGTTGCATAAATCGACGATCCACGACCCGGATCGACATGTTCCTTCATAAGTCCGTTCCATAATTGGGTTGACCTTTTCTTCATATGATGAGCTTCCGCTCATGAGCATCCTTCCGCCAACTATACTACTTTCATCACTTCAAGTTTTTCTACCATTCTCATTTGTAACATCAATGGTTAGCACATATCATTTCATATTTTCATTCTACATGGTGTTTACTCACCCATGATTCTTTCACGAATTCCCCGTTCATTTGTTATACCATACCTTATATTCCATTCGCTAGTTGCATAATTTCTGTAGTTTGACTTTTTGGAAGTCCAATTGTAAATACATTCTTGCCTATGTCTATCAAGTACTAGTTCTGACACATCCCTCTCTAGTCGAGCCATAAGCTCCCATTGAAAGCATAACCTTTTATACATACATGGCGCGAGTCAAAACCTTTGACTCGTTATCCATACCCTGCGATGGCTATTTCTTTCCAATTTTTGGCAATGCACGCCCATACATTATGCTTACCTATAAGTATAAAACTTAACAATTCAAAACATTAAATATCGGGTTCAAAAGGGCGATCACCATCTGACCCGTATGACCCATTTATCCTTTCAACCATTCTTACTTATTTGATTTGTACCTATTTTTGAATTTCAAACTTTTTCATTCTATTATTCATTCCCTTCTATTTTTCGAATCCGTCTCGCGGTTTCTAACATATCATTCATATCTTTCATTCCTTTCATGTTTCTAATCCGTCTCGCGGATTCAAACATATCATTCATACTTCTCATGTGTATTTGGTACTTTCAATTCCCCGAAAGTCTTACTTTTCCCTTCACCCTCACGTCCACCTACTACCTAAAACCAACGGACATACCTGTAACAATTATCACGGTCTCACGAATGTCATATGTTTCTTGTGTACTGGCCAGGTACACAATCCACATACTAGTTTCGTGTCTTCGTGTAATCGTCACCTTATGTCTGAAAAATTAGGTTTCGGCACGTGTAACATTTCAAAACTTCATTACTATTCCATCATTATCCTTCATTTAAAATTTTCATTCACTTAATAGGTTTTACCATTACCTGCACTCACATGTTAAATTTACGTACATGGGTCAATTTGTCTTATTACATGCCTTGGTGCCGATCCTAGACCACATTCACGAATCATCCTCTCCAAGAAATTATGTTTACCTTACACATAACATACTGTTAGTTTTCTCCAAATACATACTTAAGTACATACTTACCTTTGCTTCAGCCCTTAGATCTTGATCGAGTCTCGGATTGTACGGGTTCCTTATCACAAGAGCACACAGGTTTGAGTTCAAGTATTTACCTCCTCATACTTGATTTCCCTCAAACCAAGGCTCTGATACCAACTTGTAAGACCCTAATCCTGATTTGACCGAAAACGACGCAACGGAAAATGAACCGTAAAATTTCTTTCTTTTAATTACTCTAACATACTTGAATACCGTTAAGGTCAACCCTTTTAACATGAATACATCATTCATCATTTATTTAATGTAACTATGTTAGCAAATAATTACAACAACGTGACCGCTTTCCCGTACAATCCATGATCTTCAACTCGACCCTCGTTCACTTGTCCATCATGAATATCTGTAACCTGCGGTCACCATATATAACCAACACGTTAGTACATGGTAACATCATATATAATTTAATACATATCCTTAACAGGCTATATCACACTCTAGCTACGTAAGGTATTCCATTGAAACATCCTCTCAATTTTATTTACTCGAGTCCGACATCAATTCCTCGAGGGTCCGGCGTTCCCATACCTGTACTCATGGTTGCAAAAGTCGCTAGGCGCTCCCTAGTCGGTTGACCGGGGAGTTGAGAGTACTCGGCATAGGCGGAGAGTACTCGGGGAGTACTCGGACATGTTAAATTATAAAGAAATTAGTTTTCAGAAATTAAATATATGTCTAATAACATAAATTTACTAATATTTATAACAAAATGCGTGAAAATGATATTCATTATTTAATATGATAGTCATATAAATTATGTTTTATTATTTTTTAAGTCAAACTCGGCCCGAATTGACCTACTAGATCCGATTTTGGCCAAGTTTGACCGCGTTTGATCGATTCCGAGTAATTAGGCGGAGTTAGAGAAAGTCGCCTCGGCAGCCTACCTTGTAGCGACTACTCGGAGATTACTCGGCCTTGGAAACCTTATTTTACAACCATGCCTGTACTCCATTTATTTCATTCTCAATAGTAACATGGTTAGGGGTACGTAATCCCAAACATATTGAAAACCCACATCTTCACGTATACGTATACCAGTGATCTACAATCATTAGATTACAACACGTGTATACACTTTCATATATCTAAGTACATTCATACGTATCTCATTCATATGCACGTACATACAAGTTCACACGACTTACACACGCTACAGTTCCATATCTACATACATACAAGTCACATTCACTTATTTGTAAGTTGAGCCTTAACTACAAACATATCAACACAAATCAATGCAATTACAAACAAACATAACCGACTAACTTCCAACAAACATGATGAACATTCAGCAACATAATGAACATCCCATTAACACGATGAACATTCAGCAGCATAATGAACATTCCATTAACACGATGAACATTCAGCAACATAATGAACATTCCATTAACACAATGAACATTCAGCAACATAATGCACATTCCATTAACACGATGAACATTCAGCAACATAATGAACATTCCATTAACACAATGAACATTCAGCAACATAATGAACATTCCATTAACACAATGAACATTCCGCAACATAATGCACATTCCATTAACACGATGAACATTCAGCAACATAATGAACATTCCATTAACACAATGAACATTCAGCAACATAATGCACATTCCATTAACACTATGAAAATTCAGCAACATAATGCACATTCCATTAACACGATAAACATTTAGCAACATAATGAACATTCCATTAACACGATGAACATTCAGCAACATTATGCACATTCCATTATCACGATGAACATTCAGCAACATAATAAACATTCCATTAACACAATGAACATTCAGCAACATAATGAACATTCCATTAACACGATGAACATTCAGCAACATAATGCACATTCCATTAACACGATGAACATTCAGAAACATAATGCACATTCCATTAACACGATGAACATTCAGCAACATAATGAACAATCCATTAACACAATGAACATTCAGCAACATAATGCACATTCCATTAACACGATGAACATTCAGCAACATAATGCACATTCCATTAACACGATGAACATTCAGCAACATAATGCACATTCAATTAACACGATGAAACTATCATCTTAATTTACATTAAGGATAGACGAAGTTCATATGAACTTACCTTGCACTACAAAAAAAAATGTCATATAGTGACATACAAAAAGTGCCACAACAAAACAAAAAAGTGCCACTAAAGACCTATGTAGGAATATGTGGCACACAAAAAAAGTGCCACTAGAAGAGCTGACGCTAAAGCCTTTTAGTGGCACTTTTTGGATCTGCCACACAAAAGTTTTGGGCTTTTAGCGGCACTTTTTTTTTGCCACAATATAAATAAAGGACTTTAGTGGCACACTTTTATGCCTCTAAAAAGTAATCATATATATCCATATACTAGTTTTAGTGGCACAAATTTTGTGTCGTAAAACTGTTTTCAGTTAATTTTTACATATTATTTCAGTGGCAAATAATTTTGCCACAAATCACATTTTCGATATAAAATACTAAATAAAAGTTCGATAAATGTAAATGTAGAAATCATAATATTATAACTTCAATAATAAGTTCGATCCGAAACATATTCCAAATGTTAGCAAAACATTGTGTAACAAGTAACATATTCCAAATTCAAAATTTTTACACAAGAGGCCTAAACCTTCTTTTGGGTGAGGAATTCACTATCTAAAAGTTAACTCAAAAGCTTCTCTTCATAGATTGATAACTACCCTGCCATCATCAACCATATAAACAAGCATTAGTATTAGTTCATAAAAAATCTAAAAGTTCTTTAATTTATAAATTCATTACTCTTGATTCAAAACAAAACGTGTATAAGAAAATGGCCTGAACATCTAACAATTAGACAAAAACCAACATATTACCTTAAATGCAATGTCAACAAAAAATTTGAAGATCAATTATCCAAACATCTTTCTTGCCCTATAAAATTAAAAGTTTAACGGTTTCATACCAAGTTTACAACAACATAAGCATATCCATTTAATATTGCAAAATAGTTAAAGGTAATTACCATCATTATGTCTTCTTGAAAATGCTAAGGTAAAGAGTTGTTAGAGACCAAAGAACCAATACCAGGGAGCTACAACATATAAATATAAGAAATGCTAGTACAGAAATACGTAATCGTAAAAGAAAAAAAAATGGTTCATTCGTGTAGTTAAATGTATGTAAAAATGTTAACAAGATATATAAACATACACATTTTAAGGTTGCTAACATATTGATTAGATTCCGCTAAAAAAGACTACTAATCTTACATCACCAAGAAAATATTTCAAGGTATCTTAATTTGATGGGTACAAATTCAAAAGACATTTTCAGAAAACCGTTTGTATGCAAATCTTGCACCGGTCCTCAAAAAGAGTACTTTTCCTGAAAGAAGTTAACGGTTTTAAGTGATTCTAGAAAATCATTACTATCTAGAGATAACAAGTTCTTAGTATACTTACTTCAACTGGAAATACAATGTATTTTATACTTTGGATGTTTGAATCAGTTGTAGAAAAAGACAGCTAATCGCCACTAATAAACTGATTTTCACAACTGATGGGTAACACTTGCTGCTGTTGCTGCATCATTTTAGGCCCACAATAAAAAAACAACTCCTAGTAGTGCCTTCAAGCTACCAGATCTTTCAAAACCATCGTAGGTAAACCTGTTGCTACTCTTGGCACCTCATCCGTTGTTGCCTGCAGAATCTACAACCGCTGAACATAAGTATTTATTGAAGTTGGAGCTGATGGTATGGGTGGTAAAATGAAATTTTGAAATTCCAATATATATCCTCACTTCTCACTTTTAATTTTCCTCACATTACAATCCAATGAGTGGTTCTCTTTAAAATGATTTCAATTTTGATCTTGTAACAAGGTTGGTATGAATTCAGTCAAAAAAAGTGTTTTAGGGCAACTCAACTTGCCCAGTTTTGACCCGTTTCCCATATCACTTATTTGCTATTACCTATTATGCTTATATTAAAGAATCACTGTGTATAGTTCACATACCAGCAACTATTCCAAAACATGGATCATTCAGCAATGACTGAAACTCAAATACCAATCAGTGATATCACTAAGAATTTGATCTAGATAAAATATATAACATGAGCATAAAGGGTAAACTGCATATGCCAAACAGTAATACATATTAGGATCAAGGATTGTCAAGAAACTAGTATTTCCTTTTTAATATTGCTTTTCGGTTTTGACTTGGTGTTCATTGGGTGTGCAAACGAGCCAAGCCAAGCCCGGCTAGACTCAAGCTTAAACTCGTTTAACTTATGAAAGCTCAACCTCCAGCTCGGCTCAATTCGAGCTTTGTTTCTAAACTGGAGCTTGGCTTGTAGATAGTTTTTCAAGCTCAAGCACAGCTTGTTTATTATTTATAAATTAATTTATATTAGTTATATATATACATATATATGTATATATACATATTTAATATACTAATAATAAAATTATATAATCAATAGATTCGTTTAGGCTCATGAGCCGGCTTTTTTAACATGTGTTTAATTTAACATCTGTAATAACCAATGTTTTAGGGTGTGTGGGTTGGCGTTATAAAAAAGAACTTGAAGCTTCATGTTTTGTCTTACATCTTGGGGACCCACGAGCACAAGGAATATTCCTTTGGAGACACTCTAAACCTGAAGGCAACTCACTGTTTCCTGAATCTCCTAAAGTGAAGTTGTTCACAACTAAGTTACTGCAAATTGCACATATTAGAAATATGACATTAGTTCCAAGACCTATACCAAAAAACAGTTTCAAAATTGGTCACTAACAACCGTTTCTAAAATAAAAGACACAAATCAGAATTCAGAAATAATAATAATTTACTCAACATCATGCACTTACAGTTGTAAGTTTGCCTCATTAACCCAAGAAGGAAGTGTTCCAGATAGTTCATTGTACGACACATCACTGCATGAAGACAATTGTAAATAACTTATAGAAAAAATATGGAAACCAACGCAGCTATACACTTCACAATTCACATACATATTTGTGAGGCTTGCACTCTTTGCATTAGGAAGGGTACCATTTAAACTGTTGTTTCCAAGAAACCTAGGAGTGATAGAAGGGATCATAAGAATACTAATAAGATACTTGAAAATTTCGAGAAAACCACTATTAACCAATAACTTCCTTTTTCACTCTTTTATGTTATATATGCACAGCAAAAGGTAAATCTAGTTAAAAAAAACTCCAAACATTATTTCATTTTATATTAAGATGATATACGATTTATTGATGAACTAATCGATTGATCTAGAGAAAAAATAGAAGATAATAAACATGAATGTTCTTACAGTTGTTGTAAATTTCACAAATTTCCAATTTCAGATGGTAGGGAACCACTGACATTGTTTCCGCTAAACGACCTGAGACAAAAAATTTAACATTTCATTCAATAAAGAATTAAACAATAGAAGTTGCTGCTAGATTAAAAGTAAATAAAAAGAAGAAATATACAGCAATCTAAGGTCAGAAAGTTGTCCTAGCTCTGGTGGAAGCTCCCTAGATAAAGCATTGAGGCTCACAGTCCTAAAGATAAATTCAAAATCATTGTCATAAATCTCAGCTTTATTCTTAAAGATGCTGAGATTAAAAATAATCAACGTGTTAGAAGTACAAAAAGGAAACGCTTACAGCCACTGCATCCGAGTTAAATTACCAATTGAAGGTGACAAGGGACCTGTCAAGTAGTTCTGGGCAAAATTTCTGTAGAAAATACTTGATTATTTAGCATAATACAAGAATAGATATTCATAAGAACTAATAATGTGAGTGTACACAACTCGTTACCACCACTAGACTTGCGGGACCCTCAGTTCTCTTTGTGTCGAACTACAGCCACCGTTCATCACCATCGTGTGGACTGTTTCTGAGGTCAACGCCGGTGAGGGAGGACACCAGAGGAGTTGCCATATCCCTTTGTCCAAAACCCTTGTGCTCAGGCTTTCTTTCAATTAGCAAGCAAAGTTCAATAACCGACCTGACCCGATGTTTAACCGACCCGACCTGAAAACCAAAGTTGATGAAAATATAGAACCTAAAGCTGGCCGTAAAAGAAGACTCGGGTATCGGTTCCAGAACCATCCGGGTACATCGGTTTTTACCAAATAACCAAACCCGATTACACCAAATCGTTTTGCTTCATCACAGATATTGTGTGTAGAAGGTTTACCCCCGAGTCTTCACCCCTCCCAAGAAACTTTGATCCCAAACGCCTGCCTAAACAATCTAAAGCATAAAATAAATAATTAACTAAGAATATGTGTTTAACCAACAGAAGTTAAGGAAAATAGATAGCATTCATAGTTCCATACAATGTCTATTTAAAAAGGAACTAAGATTAACAAGCATTAGAAAAGAAAACTAGAAGAATTTGTTTTAACAAGTTCTCAAGAAGGTCACCAAAATACCAAATCAGGTTTCAATTTTCATCAGACGTCTCTAAACGAATTTTTTTTTTTTTTTTTTTTTGCAATTTTCAGAGTCAAAGAAAGTAACAAGAAAGGGCACATATATAGGTGTGTACAATTCCCCTAATAAGAAGAGTAAACTCATAAGCTGAAAATAATTAACTCGGCATACAAATGTGTTAAGTTTGATGGTAGTCTTGTCCTCCCTAAAAGCATGTAAAGTGTGAAAACGGTTTTGTCATAGAAACAAGTGTTTTGGAGCATCATCCACCAGAAAAAAACATGATTATACCCTGTTAATCAGCTAAACTTTCAAAAGCCTTTAAAATAAAACCACCATCATATGAAACACCGTGAGAAGTTACATGCCTGGAAAAACTGTATACACAAAGTGTTCTGGGTAGCAAGATCGATATGCCACAAAATATTCAAACTGCAATACTTCATCAATCACATTTCAATAACTACTCTATCCAGCCATGATCGATATCACAACCACTTCAAGTCATTAATTGCGGCTAGGCTCCAAACAAGGCCTATGCGCCTTGAGTGCCTCTTGCGCATTCAACAACATAGCATAGATTACCGAACACACTTAAATGTCTCATACAAGCTTATATTGTCTCTAAACTAACCTCATGCTAACAAAGATGATTTTAAAACATCTGAGGCCAAACTAATCAAACTAAACAACTAATGACATCAATCAAGATCTGGAAACACCAACACACACCTCAATAAATCAACTTATCAACTCAACATTGACACAATCAATAAGCAATGAAGGATCAAACACTCTGAAATGTCTCATACAAGCTTATATTGTCTCTAAACTAACCTCATGCTAACAAAGATGATTTTAAAACATCTGAAGCCAACCTAATCAAAGTAAACAACTAACGACATCAATCAAGATTTGGAAACACCAACACACGCCTCAATAATCAACTTATCAACTCACCATTGACAAAATCAATAAGCAACGAAGAATCAAACACACTGAAATGTCTCATACAAGTTTGCAAAATATAAGCTTAAGACATCATAAAAATACAATAAGGCGTCTTCGAGTCTTAGTTCGAAGCAATAAACATAGCCGTCACAAGACCACCAATGCTTGTCCATCTCATATTTGAGGCTAATTTTATATAATCATTAACTAAAATTGTGGCCAACCAAAAACATTTGTGTAAATTAAATTAATATCTTGTGATCCTAAAACAGTAACATATGGTATACATTTAAATTGACAATTCACACACACACAGGGAATTAGTTTAATCAACAAAAACTACTCTCGGTACCAATTACTGTATCAATTCAAATGATAAATACTAATAAATTGAAATTATAAGAACTAGGGCACCAAATAAGATTGAGAATAAAAAAGGTAGAATCACCAAGTTACTTTTACCTGTTCAAAATTGATGGCCAATGCAGAACAATAAACCCTCTTGAACCTAACAAACTTAGGGACTTTTGAACGAGGATGATTGGGTTGCTGAACCAGGATGATGGGCTATTGAATGAGGACGAGGGGGCTTCTAAATAGATGGTGTGGTTGTGCAGTGGTGGGAGGGTGGTGCTCAGCCGTTCATGGTGGTGAGGTAGCGGTTCAAAGATTTGGGAAACGATTGGGATTGAGAGAGGAGCTCACACAAATTGATTTGGGGTGGGAGTGGGGATGGGGAAACTGAAATTTTTTGGAGTTTTGGACTTTTGGGAGGGAATCTTGCGTAGAAGAGGGAAATTTTAAGTTTATTTGGGGGATTTAACTTTTATGGAGGGAATGAAAAAATTTCAAGGATAAGTGTTTTGAGATTTTAAGTGGTATTAGGCTATAGAGTGTGGTCATGACCCTTATGGTTACCATGACCCTCCATATCAACGTCATATCACTTGTCGGGTTTGGTCAACCTTCCGGGTTTGGCACGAACGCAAGCCATTTATAATTATTAAAGTATCGTATGCCTACTAAGTATAGCCGTTATCAGTGGCGGATCCACGATTTTTTTTCCAGTGGGGTCCATTTTTTTCGTTGTTCAAAAATTTCACAACAAAACGTTAAATTATTCGGGTGGGTCCTCGTTCGGGTCGGGTCAAAGCGGAGAACATATAACAAAAATATATAGTTATTACTCATTAGAAAACACAAAATAAAAATACGATGTCATTCTTAAACAAATAGGCAAGTAACAAAATTCAAGTTACAAACTAAAAAAAGTCGGTTAGTTTTATCTTTAAAGAAGAGGAGCAAGCATCTGTTTGTTTTTTTACTTTTTTATTTTTTTTAAGAAACCCAATATTTGAATTAGATTTAAAAAAAAAACAGAAAAAAAGGCTATACCTAGATTGTACCCATGACCTCTTGTTAGTAAAGTGGAGGTTTACCACTACACCCGCCATTTTCTTTTATGGCATCCACCAAATTATATTTAAGGGGTCCCTATAAAATTTAATATATCAAATCTTTAATTGTTGATTGTAGCTATATATCAAATCTTTAATTCTTTTTATGGCGTCCACCAACTTATAGTGTTTTTGTTAATAGCAAACCTTAAAAAACGAAATTGCGCTATTAGGGGTGAGCAGTCCACGGGTCGACCCGCAAGACCTTGGAACCGACCCGGTATAAACTATAAAGTGAACCGCGTAGTAAAGGCTGTGCGGGTATCAACTGAGGCATGCGCAAAAGTGCCACTAAAAGAGGGCAAATTTTATATTGAAATTGAAAGTGTGAATCAGTGGCATAAAAAATTTAAATGCTACTAAAAGTGGTATCATGCAATTATGGCATGCGCAAAAGTGCCATTAAAAGTATAAATTAGTGACACAAAACCAAAATGCCACAAAAAATGTGTGTCAAGCAAATATGGCATACGTAAAGTGCCACTAAAATCTAAATTAATGGCATAAAAGTTAAATGCCACTAAAAATGTACGCCACTAAAGAAGTGATTCCGGAAATCACTTACCTTAAGTGTCCGTATTCGCATCCGTTTCCTCGCCTCCTTTTGACCCGTTAGCCTTCCATGCTTTCATCCATTTTGACATGATCCCTATACTTTCATGTCATCGCATTCACATTCTTGTTAGCATACATGATTGTACATATTAACGATCATATCAAATTCATGTTTCACATTTGACTTTCAGTAGTCAATACCAATAAGCATAATGCATATTTCCACAAGTCAATCTTTTCAAACTCATATAATTCATCACGTCATCACATATAACACATATGGATATAACACGCATCATATGACTTTCTATAATATTACAATTGTGACAAAAAGTCTAGCATTGCTACTTATGCACAGTTGACTTTCAGAAAGTCAACGATTTATCATATGAACTTTCGACTTAACCTCATACATCTATGTCATTATAGTAGACTATACTAATGACATTATATACATTTCATACTCACGATGCAATAAGAATACAACCACATGATCATCTAGTTATAAGCACACACCAAACATATTCAATTCCGTTTATTCTAGTAACATAATTCTACAACTAACACCATGACCTATGCTTAACAACCCAACATCATTCTAACTTCATCTTGTTCTAATGATCTCGTATGCTTCACATTTAAAGTACTTTTACTTATCAATTTTGATTAAGCAATTATTCAAACATGTAGTAAACATCATACCACTCCAACATAAAGTACAATATTCTAATGCGTACTTTTACCAAATAACATGGTCAACCAAATCCTACATGAATTCCATCTAAAAATAGATTTTTCATGTTTAGTTATCATCAAATACATCATATCCCCATATTACACGATTTCATCCATTACTTGCATACCATTTCATCTATTAATCTCACCTAGGCATTTCATCAAACACTTGGTGTACATACCACAATTTATGCATAATGTACAAGCTCCTAATGCATAATCTCCCAAATTCATACATAATTCATCAAATTTTCTTACTAATTAACAAGTATCATTCAAACATAGGCATTATCATAACAAAATCTCTAGTTCATCCAACTCATTCATATTAACCATGAACCATCAAAACCCCAAATTTCTTGAACATGGATTCTTACACTAGAACTCCAAATTGAGATGATTAAATCATTATTGGCACTAGATTAACGGATTTAATCATGAATCTAACCATCTCATACTTCCAATTGACTCAATTTGTGGTACTTAATCAAGACCCATCAAGAGCACTAACTAAGGAGTTTCAAGAAATCATTTTGGTACCTACTTGATGCTCATAAGATGATGAGTCTTCTTTAAATGATAGATCATTCATGCAATTCCATCTTCTTCCTTCTCCTTCTTGATTTGCTTCACATAAGAGCTCTCTTCTTCACACATTTGTGTGTGTAAAATGTCGACATATGCACCCCCACAAACATAATATGCAGATTTTTTATAAAGTTTGCTCATTAGTTACTTTTGGTCCTTCTACTTTGTCATACCTTCACAATTTCCACCAAGTTCATTTCTTACTTGTTTTAACTAAATAATTTAACTAGCTTAAATAACCTAGTCATTTTATTTCATGGTTTATCATATAGAACATATGGCAAATATTAACATTCAAGTTTTGGGGCGTTACACATATGACGAAGGTAAACATTCGAGTTTTGGGGTGTTACATTGTGTTTACAAAGTTTGTTTCCATTTCCGCTGCATCTAATCTCAATTTACATTCACTTATTTGTTCAAATATAACAAACAAACACAATCATGACAGCCTCAAATCCTAACACGTGGTCAGAGATGAGCAAATGGTTCTGGGTACCGGTACCAAATTTGCCGAACCGAAAGATTTTAAGTACCAATTCGGTACCGACTTTTGGCGTTCCTGGTACCGGTTCACTACCGTTTTTTACCTTCATATATCGGTATCGTAACCGGTATTTTCGGTATGAGTACCGATTCTGTATCGGTTGGCACCGAGCTCATCCTTACCCATGAAACTAAAAAAAGAAAAAAAATTAAAAGTTGAAGAAAATAAAAAAAAAGTTGTACGATACCGTTGTTGTTCGTACGGTACCCGTGATTAGGGATAAGCAAATGGTACCGGGTAACAGCATTGAATTTCCCGAACCAAAATATTTCCAATATCAATTCGGCACCAACTTTTGGCGTTTTCTGTACTAGTGCCGGTTTTTACCTTCATGTACCGATACCGAACAGAACCGTACCGGTATTTTTGATACTAGTACTTGCTCGATACCGGTTGACACCAATCTTATCCCAACCCGTGATATTAAAAAAATCATTAAAGCTAAAAAGTAAAGAAAATAACTATTATTATATTATTAAAATAATTAAAGTATTAAAAAAACTATATATTACTATAATATTAAAATTACTATTCATTAGCTTCTGATTTCAATATATGTATAATATAATAAAAGTATTAAAAAAACTATATATTATTATAATATTAAAATTACTATTCATTAGCTTCTGATTTTAATATATGTATAATGTAATGTAATGTAATATACTATAATATCACTATATATGTGTGTGTGTTGATTTTTTTCATAAAGTTTTATAGTATAAAATTTTAATTTAATTATTTGAAATTGAGATAATATAATATAATATGATATAATATAATATAATATAATGTAATGTAATGTAATGTATAATAATATACTATAATATCACTATATATGTGTGTGTTGATTTTTTTCATAAAGTTTTATAGTATAAAATTTTAATTTAATTATTTGAAATTGAGCGGGTCATATGTTATCTTTAACTGATAAAATATTGTTTGTTTCGCGAGCAGATGTCTGAATAGTTCAGACACTTGCCTCTGAATGGTTAAGCATTATACTGAGTCTGAATGGTTAAGACCTATAATCTGAATTGGTCAGATATTTGTCTCTAAACGGTTAAGCATTATACTGACTCTTAATGGTTCAGAGGTTCAACACTTAATAGTTCAGACCTCTTACTGATGATTAAGTGCTGAACCAGTAAGAGATCTGAACCATTAATTGCCCCATTAAAAGGTAAACAAACAGTCCCTAAGTCTGATCCAGTGAGGTTTTTATCATCGCTATTTGATCTGTCAATATAATTTTCTATCTTAAAAGATGTTTAGTTTGACCCATTGAACAAATTAATTTACCCAAAACCACCTATGGTAATTTGTAAAACATCCAAACTGACCTGTTGAACACCAAGTTTGACATCTTCTTTTCTTAGGGTATGTTTGGTAAAAGTTGATGGTGGCTGAAAGCTACTAGCTAGTAGCTTCTGCTTTTTAATTTTTTTTTTGAATGGCTAACGTTACTCTCCCAAACTACTATATTTACAAATAACTCATCCTTGCTTGGGATTGTACCCAAGACCTCCCACTAAGAGGCAAGAGCCTCTACCAAGTGAGCTAGCCCCACTTGGCTTCTACTTTTTAAATATATTTGGTGTTTGACAGAGTATCTGAAGCTTTTAATAAAATATATAAAATGACCAAAATGGACATAACTAAAAATTTAAAAAGTCTGTGCATTAAACAGTTCATTATCTTTAGAGAATAAAATAGTCGTTTTTTCCCTAAAAGCTTGTAGCTCCTTCTAAACGCTACTAGTAGGAGCGTTCAACCAAAAGCTTAAAGCTCCTAACCTAAAAGCTTCGAACTCCTTCAACCAAGCAATGTTTTTTATTGAGTAAGAGTTTTTTCTTAAAAGTTTAAAGCTAGAAGCTCCTAAAAGTTTCATGCCAATCATACCGTTAACCTCACCTCCTCAACTATAAGCATTGATACTAACACACACTCAACTTTCTAAAAACTTTGTAAGGTGTCATTTTAACCCTCTCGGGTTTTATGTGTTTATTTTTATTTAAGTGTCGGTATAAATTCAAGTTGGTTTATGTTTCGACATAAATTTTTCTTAAAATGAGTCATGTCAAATATATGATACCTTTTTTTGTGTTTTTTTATAGACGTTTTCAATTGTTCTACGTTTTCAATTACTTTCAGTCGATAAACAATTGCAAAAAAAATAGTACGCTCAATTCTTGTTTTTGGATGGGAGGGAGGGAAACACGCGTGTGTCGATTTGACAGGTGTGTCCCCCCTCGTTGGGCTAAGGGACCACGGGTTTGTGGCAGGACATGCGCTAACCAAGGCAGAGGTGGGCAAAGTAGCTAAACACGAAAAAGCTTGCATCGAGAATCAGCACGTGTTCGTCCCGTTTGCCTTCGACACCTTTGGCGCTCTCGCCCCTGACGCGGTGCGGTTCCTAAAGCGGGTTCAACAGGCGGTAAGCAGTAACACCGCACATGTTAAGGGGCAAAATTTTGTATTTAGCAGGGTTGGGTTTGTTATTCAGAAAGGGGTAGCAGCGCAGCTTGTTGCTCGCCTACCTGCCATTAGTTTGTAATCGTATTGAGCTTGTTTCCAATGAATATAAATTATTCTAACAAAAAATAAATACAAACTTGGTTGACTCAAAAAAAAAAAAAAATCATAATAAATTTAGAATAAAAAAAAATCACATTAAAATAAACTGACCGACCCCGTAAAGTGGGGAGTCAACTCTAGTTATATTTATTCGAGTAAGCTTATACCCGCTCGGAACATGACTAGAATTCATACAAACAAATGATGTTCAAACTGATTTTCAGCTAGTTACGTCTCACAAGATTTCATGTAAGTAAAACCTTAAATTACCATTTTAAGTCTAGTTGTGGAAATGTGACAATCGTCTTTCCCATACAATTATCTCAAAGTCATGAAAGTGACTTGTATTTAAAATGTGGTATGTCGTTGTCATAATTTGCCGGTAAAGACGTAAACTCATATAATCCTTATGTCTTTCAATTGTGTAGATCGCTTGTGTTAGATAATTATTTCGTTGAAAAAAGGGCGCAGAGATTAAAAATGTTATTAAAAATGTGACTCGTACATTGATATGGATTTTTTTTTTAAAATATTGTGACGATCTTTGACCGACCTGTGACGGTCAAACAATTTTAGAGAAAAAGTTTTTTTAGGACCGACCTGTGATGGTCAAAACAATTTTAGCGAAAAAGTTTTTTTATTATTTCCAAACAAATTTGAAAATTGAGTAAATTGCCATTTTAGTCCTTAAGGTTTGACCAAAATTACCACTTTAGTCCAAATAGTTTTTTTCATGCCATTTTAGTCGAAATAGTTTTGTTTTCTGCCATTTAGTCCTCGAAGTTTGTCATTTTTGGCCATTTTCATCGACCACCACCACAACCACACACCCCATCACAACCTTTTATCATCGCCACCACCTGCCTAAACCGTCACAACCCACTCACCCACCCCACCACCATCACCACCCACCATTTCCAGTTTTCCACCATCACCTGCCACTTTTCCGCCAGCCACGTCATCAACCAACACCACCGCCATCAGAGCCGTCCCCGAAAACTCTTGAAAAAATTTAGGCCTCGGGCGACGAAAAGAATTGGGCCCAAAATTATGGTTAAGTGTAAATGAATTACGAAAATAAAAACTTAGTGATGGAGCAAAGACTCGAACTTGAGACCTTTACATTATTTTGGGATGATTTTTGCCACTACACCACCAATACATTCTCCATAATAAACCGGATAAATATACTAAATATATAATTTAATAAATATATACAAGCTTATAAATACTTTTCGGGTCCTTTGAAATTTTGTGCCTCGAACGTCGGCACGGGTTTGCCGGGCCCAGAGCCGGCCCTGACCGCCATCATCGTAAAACCAACAACCACTGCCATCCTCTTCACTGTAAACCGACACAACACCATCCCCAAACCATTGCACCTGCAAAAAAAAGAAAGAAAAATGTGGTTTGACCAAAATTCACCTAAGTTAACAAAATTTTTTGAATGGGGTTAGTGGGTTAGATAAAAATGGCAAAAAAAAAAGACAAATGCCAAATACTTAAATGAAAGAAAAAAAACCATTTGGACTAAAATGATAAGAAAAAAACTATTTGGATTAAAGTGACAATTTTGATGAAACCTCATGGACTAAAATGACAATTTACTCTTGAAAATTTAATAATATAAAATACAATAATTTAACCAAAATATAAAATACAATAATTTAACCAAAAAAATGGTTAATGTTCTGGACGAAAAGATTCTACGTAACCAAATTTACAAATATACCCCTTCGCGCTCGAAGTTGACCGTAACTGTTCAGTTATTCATCTCTCTCTCTCTCTCTCTCTCTCTCTCTCTCTCCCTCCCACACACAAACAGTTCGACAATCGGAATCGGAGCATCTCACCGTAACTCCAACGATCGGCTGGAGTTTCATCTTTCTTCTCCAGAAACTCACCGGAACTTGAGGTTTTTGCAGCTGTATTTACTGGATCTGGATCGGAAGCAACGGAAGAATCACCTGTATTCGCATCGGAGAAGTTGTGGTTCCGTTGATGATGGAGCAATCGCCGGAACCGGTACGTAAGGAAGGTCAGGTGAGCTCTTCTTATTCGAGTTCAGGAGAAGGTTCTGGAAAGGTTGAGAAGGAAGTTGCTGGTAGCAGCAGCAGTGGAGCTAAAGCAGATGTTAAAAGAGACGATGCTGTTGCTGGTGGTGCGGTTGCTAACGGCGATTATTCAGGTTTGTTGATTTAATTGTTTGTTGTTGTGTTGGTGATTTGTTTGTGTGGCTAGTTGTAGTAGGAAATCGAGAGGAATGTTTAGGTTATTGAGTAAATGAGAAATCATTGATTACTTAGGGCATACGTATGATAATAATAGAATTAGGATGACTAATTAACTTCTGTGAAATAAATGCTGTTGTAATGAGATTAGTGTTAGGATCAAATACAAATAGATTTAAGGTGCTTACAAATAATTAGTAGAGTACCTATTGTTAATCTACAGTTTTTGAGAGTAGTTTTTTTATTACTCTGATTGATTTATTGTAGTGTAATTAGTCTAGTTCAAAACTTTAGAGTATTAATTACTCTAGTTATTTGTAAGTTTAGTACAGGATTTCACCCGATGAGAGTATTACTTTATTCAGTTCTGCTAGTTTTAGGTATTTGTTTTTGTTTTGTTGGTGAATGTTGTAGGATTGGATGAACCACAATTAGGGGTGTTTATCAAATTCAATAACGAATTTTCGAATTAATCGAATTTTTCGATTTTTTATTATTTTTACCCAAATTCGTATTCGATTCGTTTCGTATTCGAAACTTGAATATGAATCGAATACGAACCGAATTCGAATAAATTTGATTCAAAATCATAAATTCGTATTCGATTACTAGACTCGAATATGAATCAACTCGAATTCGAACTATGATATTCGAATTCGAATCGAGTCGAATTTCGAATTTTTCGAATCCGAATCGAATTCTGAACACCCCTGACCACAATAATAGATAACGAGAAGAAAGTCTTTGATGTAGTTCAGCTACTAGACGTGAATAATTTAAAATGATTTTTATTTGGCAACGATCCTTGTTCTTCTCTTGTATAGCACTAGCACATGTCTTCCAATTTACTTATGGTATTTGTTTAGAGGGCTTTAATAGAATGGCACTACTCCAAGTTTCTGAATTATAATTTGAACTAGTGAGACCGAGTTTGAGGGGACAAAACGTGGATTGGTAGTTATGTCTGACTGGAAACAGTTTCAGAGTCTTGACTTCATATGTTTTTTCTAGAAGACAAGGATTTTATTTGGATCTCAAATAATCAGATCAAATAGATAGAAACATTGCACTCACTCTACATTCAAGACCAGGATTGGTTTATTAATTACTCATTAATACCACGCTTCAAAATAATATCTCATTACTACTATACTTTGGCACTGAAAAACTAACTATTTCTCGAGTCTTGAAATGGATGACTGTAAAAGTAGTTGTCTGTATCGCCCTTTTGCTTATCTCTTTTTTTTTAATAATCTTTTTCTTAGTGATACCAACACTTAATCAGTTAACTGGTCTTGTAAGTAAATTACCGTTGTTGTTCGGGTAGGTTGTAATAGGAATAACCAGAAGTAAAGAGAAGAACATCAAAGCACCATCTAATAGCCCCAAGTTGCTGAATTCACTAGTGTCAAATTATTAGAATTTTATGCGGTTGATGATACTTAAACGACCATATGCTATTTCTGTGGCAGGATCTGATGGCAGGAGTTTGCCTACATTGCGTAAATTACAATCAGAAATCTCGAGTTTTCTATTAGGAAGTGCTGGAAAGACAGAGTCGTCTTCCGACCCGTTTAGGCTGGAAAAATCAAAAACCGAAAGACCTAGACGTAGTAATATGCTTGCTGAAGAGACACCTCAGTCATTTACTGAAAAATTATCCGCAAATCAGAAGGTAAATTGTGTTTCCATTTGGCAATTGTTTGATCATCTACACTTTCATGTTTGTGATTTCTGTTTGAACATATTAAATCTTGCAGCTACAAATATTGAACAAAATTGCTACAGTAAAAGACGACGGTACTGTTGAATTTGAGGTACCTGGAGATGCTGAACTGAATGCTTTAGGGGATGCATGTGAAATTTATGGTGCATGCGCTGAAGATCCCAATGAATCAGAACCTCGGTATTTTAGACCATTACAAGTAGTAGTTCTTATTGTTGGAACCCGTGGTGATGTGCAACCATTTGTTGCAATCGGAAAGCGTTTGCAGGTGGTCACTTAAATTCATCTTCTATTATAAGTTTTTAACAAAAGTGAAAATTATGGACACATTGGACAAAAGTAAATGTACGTTGGTATATTATGATAAAAAAGCTCTTCTTTTTTCACATTTCTTCATCTATCATGTTTGTTAATTTTGGTCTGTATTTAATCGGTGTACTTAACTCACTTTCTTCTCTCTCTTTTATTGTTTTCTTTATTATGATTTAGTAATGGAGTGAAATGATAAGTGTTAAATGATGTTCCACTGATGATTTTATTTCAGGAATATGGTCACCGCGTTAGACTAGCGACGCATTCAAATTTCAAGGAATTTGTACTGACTGCAGGATTGGAGTTCTATCCCCTAGGTGGCGATCCAAAAGTTCTTGCTGAATGTATGTTGCTATTGCATCTATCTCTCCTTTTTTTTCTTAAATTGATGACCCTAAACACGTGACTAATAAGTATCTTCCGATTTGCTTTGAAATCTCGTGGATATAAAAAATCTAAGGGCTTTGTCAATACATGCTATGATTAGATTACTCGTAGTATTTTAGTTCTACACAAGATTATCTCATGGGGATAACAAGCATGTGTTTAATTCTCATATCCTGCGTTCATCAACAAGTTTTTTTTTTGTGTGTATGATGTGCAGACATGGTTAAAAACAAAGGATTCTTGCCTTCTGGTCCTTCAGAAATTCCTGTTCAGAGGAGTCAGATGAAAGACATTATTTTTTCGTTACTTGCAGCATGCAAAGAACCTGATATTGATACTGGAATCCCGTTTAAAGCTGATGCAATGATAGCCAATCCCCCAGCATATGGTAACTACCTGACTTGCTTAATCTTTTATACAGTGATAACTATTTTTTCTTAAATAAACATCCCTTTACACTTTTTAACCATGACATTACATTGCATTAAATTGTTTATTAAATACTCATTAGTTGGATTGATTATGTTTCAGGACATACACATGTTGCTGAGTCACTGAAAATACCCATTCATATATTTTTTACAATGCCTTGGACGTAAGTTTTTGTCTGGTACTGCATCAGGCAGCTTTTCTTTTTTGGAACATAATGGTTGATACACGAGTAGCTGTTAATGGGCCATGTTAGAGAACTGTCTAATAAACAATCACACATCTTAGCTTAGTTTGGCTCTTAGTAGAGATGACAAGAAGGGGTGGGGGGTCGGCTAGCGGGTCAAACGAGTTTGGGTTGAAATGGGTCATTTTTAGGCCGGGCCGGGTCTGATTGGCTGACCAGGATACACATTCTGTTGTCTGTTTATAACTTTATAATTTACCGTGTAAATGATTTATGCTTTAGTTATGATACCAAAAAACAAAACTATGATGATAATAACCTAAATGATTTAGGTGACTTTCAACCTTTGACCCGTTCCCCTTTAAGCTAAAGTTTTTGACTCGACTCATTTGATCCCTTTGAGATTCTAGCTTTTAGTGTATTTTTTTTAAATTATTTTTTGGGTAGGTAAGATTTCTTAGTATTATTTACAAGCGACTTTAATTTTGCATATCAGGCCTACAAGCGAATTTCCTCATCCTCTATCTCGTGTCAAGCAACCGGCTGGTTATAGAGTAAGTTCATTGGTTGAATTACTACATCGAAAATTTATATTCTGTTTACGTAACTTCCGCACAGTTATGTAAATAATTTTATGTGTCGTTGCAGCTGTCATATCAAATAGTTGACTCTTTGATTTGGCTTGGAATTCGGGACATGATAAATGATGTTAGGAAGAAAAAGTTAAAGTTGCGGCCTGTCACATATTTAAGTGGCTCTCAAGCCTCTGAGGCTAATATTCCACATGGATACATTTGGAGTCCTCATCTTGTTCCCAAACCAAAAGGTGATTTGCATGCACTCTTCTTGATACATTATTAGTTCAGTTAAAGCTGGTTTAGGGTATTCTAAAACCCTGGTGTTTTGCTTAATGATTACCCCGTAGATCTTTTCCTTTTAGACTGTAGTTTAGATGATAAGGCCACATGGAGCTGGGCTTGCACATAGTGGCGGAGCTTGACCAAAATTTTCGAGGGGGCGTAAAGTGATGGGACCCAAAAATTTTTTTTCCTATCGTTATGTTTTGGGTCAGGTTGGGTTGGTTATTCGATTCAAGTCGGGTCAAATAATAATAGTTCCAAATAAAACAAAGTGTATATTTACCACACTACCCATCATTTATATACAAAGTTTATAAATATTTAGGATATACAATTTAGGAAAAATAATCGGGGGGCCGATCCTATATAACTTTAAAATTTTCGGACGAAAAATCGAAACTTATACACTTCTAACCGAAACATTGGGGTGGGCGGGTGCACCCCCGGGCACCCATAATACTTCGCCACTGCTTGCACAATCAATATGAACTTCTTTTGGTTGAAAACGGGTCTAATGGTTATTATCATTATAAAAGAGGGTGTCCACAACCTCTATTTTTATTGTTTTTTTTTATATTTACTACAATGCCATCCATGTTTTTTTTTCTTCTTTTTGTGTATTCAACCCTTCAATTTTTAGCATTGCCACTTACACTCCCTCAGTTTTCTAAATACTTCGTAAAATGTCATTTTGACCCCCCTTGAGTTTTACGTGCTTATTTTTATGCACGTGGGTCAAATATAATAAAACGTTTTCTTGCTTATTTTTATGTACATTCTTTTGTTGATCTATGTTTTGTTCGGAAACGAGTCGGGTCAGATATAATACGTTTTTACTAGGTGGTATAAATTCGAGTTACTTTACGTTTCGACTCCGCTGCAACGCGTGGAACCATTTTTTAACGTAAAAAACACTATTTTCTTACGTGCTTATTTTTAAATACGTTTCGTTATAAATTCAAGTTGGTTTACGTTTCGACGTAATTTTTCTCGGTAACGAGTCAGGTCAAATATTATACGTTTTCGTGCTTATTTTCATGTGCGTTTTCAGTTGGTTTACGTTTTGACTTAAATTTTGTTCGAGAACGACTCAATATTAGACGGTATAAGTTCGAGTTACTTTAAGTTTCAACGCCGCCGAAACGCGCGGCGGGTCAAAATACTATTGATAATTATTAGCTGAAAGTGAAACATGTAGTAGACATATTGAACAGGTTAAACGGGTCAAGAGGTTCTAAACATGTATTAATTTACGTCCTAGATTGTTTTGTTTGAAATAAGTGATAATCTAATTCAATACACTAGTTTACTACAAAAATATGAAGTCAGACCAAAATTATCGGCAAGTCAGCCCCACTCAACCTGTTTCGTTCCACACATAAAAATACATGTGTTAACCATAACTCATGTTTACCTGTTATCTAATCTGCGCAACCCACCCGTTTTTCTTCCTCCATGACTAAACAGTCTAATGTTAAATTCTAGTTCGAATCAACACTAGCGTATTGTCCAATAAATTACCACGGGCTCTTCAATGGGCATTCATTTTATCCCAATAAGTGATTGTTTTCAATAAAAAGACAAGATTATTGATCATTTAACCAACTATAGGAACGAAGGTTGAGAAAAGGTTGCTTGTATAGAATTGTGAGAGAACCTTTTCGAATAGTTGATAAAGCACACACTGTTGATCCATGTAGTGTTGGATATTCGCACACGATCACAATACAGAAATTAAAGAACACGGATATTTAACATGGTTTGGTCTAATCTGACCTACATGGCTATGTCCACGGGCTGCAACTAGGATACTTTTATCTCTTTTGGTGGTGATGAAAACATATAATGCTGCCTTACCCATCTATTTATAATACACAATTAGAGTAAATAACTTTGGGAACAAGAAAAACATAAATTAGGTAACGTGTCTAACTTTATCCGGTTACGGTTAGGGCCAGCTTCCCTTCGAGAAGCCTCCACACCCAACTGGTGGAATCTGACTTGAGAAACTCTCACACAAATTATTAGCTGTAGTGTTTAGTCAAATTTTGAATTTGGTTTTAGGAAAGACCTTAAACTTTGCATATAAAACAATTGGTCAAAAGCATTAGCTCAGTTTGCTCTATTTGCAACAGACCTTTGATCAAGGCACGAAAGAAGCGCTGGATCATTCTGAACGAGTTAGCCATTTTCCCAAATAGAACACCTCTTACAATAGTTAAGATTCTTTCCAGTGATTTTTATCATTTATAAGTCACTTTTATAAAGCTAAAATATTCTATAAAAGCTTTTAGAAATTTGATAAAATTACATGTTTGCATAAGTACACTGTAATTTATCTTTAGTTTCAACTTTCAACACACTTCATTATCCATTGCTTTGAATGTAACTTGAATGTTAACGAATGTATGATTGATTCTGACTTGGATAAACAAGACACAACTGATTCATTGTTGAACCATGCGTCAGTTGTTTGTATTCTATTTTTATCGTTCATTGGTGTGGTCCTTCTCTCTCATGTTTCATTTTTTTAAGTTTTCGTCTTTGTACCATTTGGATGTTCTTCTATACTTGTGACATGCTGACATATGACAATAGGTTATGAACATATGAGTTCTATTGATATCGCATGTTCTTAAATTTTATTATTATAAAAAATTGCATTTTAAGTATGTATGCGCTAACAGCGTGTATTCGAGGCCTCATTTTATGGGATTAATTTTTGATATAATGCAGATTGGGGGCCTAAAATTGATGTAGTTGGATTTTGCTTTCTCGATCTTGCTTCAAACTACCAACCTCCTGAAGACCTTGTAAAATGGCTTAAAGCTGGTCCAAAGCCAATCTACATTGGGTTCGGAAGCCTTGTGAGTATTTTTTCATAGATTTATGATACATATGCTATCAATTTTTATATATATAATCTTTGTTAAAAAGAAGCATACTGAAGTCACAATAAAGTAAATAAATTGTACACACATTGCAGTGTCCAAAACTTACCTTTTATTTTCTGTAATATACGATTCAACAACTTGGATACAATAATCAAACATCTTCCACACATTCACATGCAGGATTTGTTATAATCATATAGAATATGAATTATGTGCAGCCTTAGGAGAGATTATTTTAAATTTTTTTTTTTCTCACTAGCTTTTTTGTTACTTGTTAGTAGTACATGCAAAAAAATCGACCCATTTAGTGATGAATGGGTCGATTTGGGTTATGTTTGGTCAAATGGGCGAAATAAAAAGATATTGGTCAAAGGTTGCCGGTTGCCCAAAGTGTATTTGTAATGCATAAACCTAATTCATTTTCTCAAAAGTTTGGATTGTAATTGAAACAGCTTAAATTCTGTAATAATATGTGGCGATATGATTATTTACAAATAGTTTAAGTTTTTTTTGGAGAAAAGTGTTTAAGGTCAAATTTATTCAATAATAGTGAGGTTAAACAATTTAACTTATCAATTGTCAGCCTGTTCAAGAGCCTGAGAAAATGACACAAACAATTGTTAAAGCTCTAGAAATTACTGGACAAAGAGGCATCATCAATAAAGGATGGGGTGGTCTTGGTAACTGTAAGTTCATTTCTTACGTGCTGATGTTTAAAATGTCTACGCTTTTCATGATATGTGTTCTGGCTTTTGGAACTATGTCAAAAAAGACGATTGTCTCATTTTGCATTTGTGTCTCCAGTGAAAGAACCGAAGGATTTTGTATACCCACTAGACAACATACCTCATGACTGGCTTTTCTTGCAGTGTGCAGCTGTGGTGAGTTTTCATAACCAATTTCAATGCTGTTTGCTGTGTTACATCGATGCAACACTATATTATATACTGTCATCTGAATCAGATGCAACTTAAAAGATACTCGAGGGGATTGTGAGAATTTGAGTTAGCCAAGGTGCTTTTAAACTCACCCAAGATGTTTTTTTTTTGTGCAGACACCCTACGAAATGGCTTTATTCAAGATTATTTTCGTAACAAAATTACCGTAAACATATTTTACACACATTATTTACAAAAAAAAGTAACAATTGGACTAAGTATTTTTGGTCAACCCAACCCATAGCAATGTCATATACATGTTGACCTGTTACCGTCCCCATTTGCCACCTCTACTAGCAATCCTTAACATATGTCACCTGATACTCCATCCATTTGCATAATCTAAGAATTTACACTTCTAATACCGCAAACATGTTATATTGTTAATGCATGTTTGTGTGTCCGTTACTGTGCGAATAGGCTAGATATAGTGTGTTGTATATGTATATTTTAGATAGATGTTAACGCATGAGTTTAGTCAATGCATGAGTGATGCGTTTAACCAAATAGTCATACGTTGATTGTAGTAGAACACATGAGTCATGCATTGAAGCTCCCAACGCATGAGTATAGAGTATATATAGATGAGTCATGCGTTGATAAGTTTTTAGGTTTGATGGAGATCGAACCGCATGTTCTCTCCCTGAGCTTAAAGATGTAAACTCTTTCGGTATTAATGAATCTGTGATGACGTCGTTATACTGCCGAAATTTCTACCGAATTTGTTTATCTTACTAAAACTTCCATCTAGAACACATTTAAACTAATCCATAGGATTTCGAGCCATTCCCCGTATTCTCATATATGATCTGATTTCTTAAAAATGTTCTATTACTGAACACTTCTGCTATTGTTTGTGGTTTCATTTTAGTAGAGTTGACTGTTCTTATACTTTCAGGTGCACCATGGGGGTGCTGGGACTACAGCTGCTGGTCTTAAGGCTGCGGTAATATTCATTAACAAGTTCTGCCATTTAGAAACAAGTCGTTAACAAGTTTTTTTTCTTTTTTTTTTTTTTTTCTGATTGTCTTTCTGTACTGCAGTGTCCAACCACAATTGTACCGTTCTTTGGTGATCAACCCTTTTGGGGAGATCGAGTTCACAGCAGAGGTGTAGGCCCACCACCGATACCAGTAGACCAGTTTACACTTAACAAGCTTGTTGATGCCATTAAGTTTATGCTAGATCCTAAGGTAACTAACTCCTCATATTATTGTTACAGCTACGAGTTACCAGCTTTCAAAGTTGACCATACCTTAAATTACTTTTTTTTTATGTTTGACCAAAGTTGATTACTTTTTTTATGCTCTTCGCCCTTACAAGTTACAATAATGATCTAATGTTTTAAATAACGCAATGTAGGAATTTGTATGCATTGCAGTTTTGTGCTACTTTCAACATGTTCGAACCATTTGACGTGTTTACATTTTAGCAAAATTTGCATTATGACGCATTTGACACGTTTAAAAATTTATAACCTAGTTTGACCTATTCATAAGAAAGAGAATGTAAATTAGTTGATAATAAAAGGAACATTGTATTGTACTACAAAGGGATAATATATGTGGGAGCTACTTTATATCAACTTTGTCTAAAAACATGTTAGAATGATAAAAATACCCTTAAACTTTCCAAAAAGGAAAACACGTATAATGAGGTGTCAACACGTTATAGGTTAAGATCGTTTTCCTTTTAATCAATAAAGGACATTTCATTAACAATTGTCGATTCTTGAAATGTTACAGGTGAAGGAGCGAGCGTTGGAACTTGCAAAGGCAATGGAGAATGAGGACGGGGTAGAAGGTGCGGTTAAAGCCTTCTTAAAACATCTTCCCCAACAAATGCACGACGCAAAGCCTTCACAAACCAAAGCCAAAACCTCAAAACTACCTCCAACCAAACAACCATCTTCAAAACCACCCAAACAATCATCTCCACAACCACCCAAACATTCGAGTTCATTTTCAATATCGAGTTGTTTCGGCTGTTCCTAAATCCAAAATACAGATTAAATGTTGTGTGTTTGCCTCTCCATGCATGCTTGCTGGTATGTATGCATTCGTATACGTCTTCACGTCATAGGAACAACATTTATTGTTGGATTTGTGTGTGCTAATTTGTTGTGTTATTTGTATAGCCCATATGTATTTTGAATCATTTTCATTGTATTTAAATAATAACTAGGCCGATTATGCACAGGGATGGAAACAGATTTCTTGGAACATTTTTGGTTTAAGATTTATACTTCTAAAATCGATACTTTTGGGTTTATACATATTTTTTTAGGATTGTTCTAGAGTGGTTAAACCTCATTCGTAATTGTTTCCATCTTAGATAAATAAAATATTTATAATACATTATAGTTTAAGATTTCACAACTTTTTAAGATGCATGTTACTAGTTACAATTTTCAAACATATTTTTTTTTTGGAAGGCAAATTTCATTAACACCAAAGAGCCGGCGGAATCTCCAAGCTAGAGATGAGTCGCCAAATTACAAGTTACATAAAATGAAAACAAAAATTACACCAACCTTTCCAATCTACCGTAGAATGTGATATTAAATCTTTCCAATATACCGTAGATGAGCCGGCAAAGTATCTATAGTTAATACCCTAGAATGTGATTTTAAACTATTAGTACCTAAGTATGTTACTTTGTGCAAACCACAGAGATTAACTATGTAATTAACTCTAATAATAATACTCAAATATAATCAGTGTTTAAGGCAACTTGGCTAGATTGCACTCTAAAAGAGCCTTAGTGACATCAATGCATTGTGCGGGCCAACCCACTAGGTTTAAATTAAGTATTTTATTAAAAATCTTTAGTATATAATTACTAAAAAATAATAACGAGTTGAACTTCAACCCGCGCGTTGAGACGGGTTATTGATTATGATTTTTTTAGTATCACTATATTAGATGTCAAAGTTTTAAGTTTAATATGTTAGTGAAGCATCCTTTAATATATCACTTTAATAAAAAAAAACAAACGACGCATCCTGTCAGGAAAGGATATATTGTTCGGACGGATGCACATGAACCAATAAATATCACACTTTCTCTTAATTTAGTTTTCAATTGAAGTTGATGATTCAATTAATGAAAAAGAATGTGGTTTCATGATTAATTTTGATTATTCAAATGATGCAAATACATGTGATGATTCTATATGTATACATAATTATATATCCATAAGTGAAATAACGAATTGGTTGAAGACACCAACCTTTTGAAGATATATATATGTGTGTTTTAAACGAATCATGCAAATAAATAAAACATTTAAGTGTAAGGTTTTTTTATCATTTTAAATAATAATTAAGCGTGCATGCTTTTTTATTTATGAATCGATGTGGCTTTTCATGCGAACCAATATGTCCCTTATTTTTTATGATGCTTGGCGATTAAATCAACATGCTGCATGAACCATTGCGATGATTCGCATGGCATTTACATGATCCAAATAAATTGAAGGGTTATGACTTTTTGTAAGGGGTATAAAAGTTCCGATGTATGTACACTAACCTATAAATAAATACCTATTCCCTCATTTCTTTGGGAATCATGTTGCTTTTACGTAATATAATAATAATAATAATAATGTAATAATAATAATAATAATAATAATAATAATAATAATAATAATAATAATAATAATTAGGTATTATCTTATTTGAATACTTAAGTATATAATTACTAAATATGAATTATAGTAGTAGTGTGGTGGCGGTGGTGGTGGCAATGGCAACCGAATATAATTACAAAATATTTAAAATAGCAATAATAATACCCCGAATATTTATATTACCTTATAAAGCATAAATAGCGCGAAACGTTGTAATTTCACTAAAATTTTAAGACACTTGGTGCAAAAAGTTGTAATTTCACTAAAATTTTAAGACACTTAGAAAAAGAGTTGTTGCATTTGGTACAAGTCATGTTATCACCTAGCCCACCTCGTAAATTACAATTTTGTCCAGATCGCCTTGTTAAGAAAATTTGCAAGGGAAATATCGTTATAAATGGAGAACACACATCAAGCTTTGAGTTAACTTATTTTTTTATACTTTATTGGCCCATTGGCCCGTATAGTAAAACAAAGTTTTGATTTTTTCATCAGTTGGTGGAGAAAGCTACAAGACCGGTTTGCCAAGTAGTCGTCGAGTTGAACGAGGTTGACCGAGTTTAAACTCCAAGAAAGTTCATAGACTTATTATTTTTCTATTTCGCATTGCCTGGTTAAGAAAAATTGCAAGGGAAATGTGGTTATAGAAGGAGAACACCCATTGACTTTCGGTTAACTTATTTTTGTTGCTTAATCGACATGTTAGCCCATATAGTAACACAAAGCACATAACATATATACTTATCCCCTTGGAGAATAGAAAATGAAAAAAATAAGTTATATGAATGGATTGCATGATTACCTTAGTATACACAATGCATGATCAAAAGTGCTCATGTGATGATTGAGATCTATCGCAGATCAAACAAATACATTGAAGCATATAATAATTAGTAGAGTAAATTATTCAGATGGTTGGTTTGGAAACAATTCGTAGGTACAAATTCTTTTGTAACTCTCACCACTTATGCTCCCTCATCTGTCTCAGGGGGAGAGCTACCCTAGCCCGCGCGGGGGAGGGGGGAGTGTATATATATCGGTTATTTTTAGCCGTTTTTTTCATGGAGTTAAGTCTTAAATTTGTAAAACACGATAAGTTATGATAACTTAAAACAACACGATGGGGCAAGTACACCCATCATTGACGTAATATAGTGATTGTAAGATACCGAGGTTATCCAAGAATACAAGAGCTTTAGTCAAACCATAAAAATAGTTGTTTTATAGATTTTTATAAAAAGACATACATACAAATAAATAAATAAATAAATAAAAGATAGATGCTTTTGAAACTAGATTAAAAAGGATCACTTAGGTTTTTACTCCCCCTTGATGGTACCGTTAACTAAATTAATTATGGATGCCCAAAAGTTTACTTTAAAAACATCATACGCCTTTTGGACAATTGTTTCGAGTACTCTGCGAGTTTTTTAAAGACCTAGTAAAAATAGTGGTTTTTAATGCATAAAGTCATATTTTGTAAGACCATGTGTAGTGGTGAACTAACATAATGCCCCCATCATGGGGCATTATCCGACACGTGGCATCCTAGTCAGCGTTGGGGCATTTTAGCAAAAGTGGCGTAGTGGGGCATTATTCCAATAACGCCCCTTCCAATCATTAAAAAGGATAAAAAAAAGAAAACATTATTTAAAAAGCTGCTTTGTCATAATGTGTCACCCACTTGGTCCCTTCCCATTGGTAAGTCAAAGTCCCCTTACACTTGGACCCCTTTGATTGGCCACATGCTAAATCCTTTTCCTCACTTCAGCGTTTTCATTAAAACGCCCGCATGCAAAATTGTGAAATATAACGCCCAAAAACGCCCTGTGTAGTGGGGGGACGGCGTTTTGGGGCGTTTTTTTTGAATTTTTTTTAAAAAACACGCCCCACTACGGGTGGTCTAAGCGTTGTTACAAGGATGCCAAGAACTCATATGTGCACGCGTCAATGGATTCATTATCAATTTCCAAGAACCTTCTCAATTGGTCAGGGACCAAATCTAAAAATCTCACTGCTTGATTCACTTGTTGTAGAGTTCATAGCAAATGATCCTAGGGGCTTCTTCGCGCAGGTGAATAGAGTGTTTGGTCTTGCCTTACACCAATCTTCATTGTTTCCGGGGAATTGCAACCATGGGTGTTCCTCAAATCCCCTACATACACAATATCCAGAATCACAATATTCAAAACAGAATACAGAAGCTGTTACTGGAAGGAGACACGCATCATCCTGCCAGGCAGTGGCGGAGCTAGACTTTAACGCCAGGGGTATCCCAAAAAAAAAAAAAAATTACGGTGTATTCATATAAAATCCTTTATAGGGGTATCCTCGTATTTTTTTAGGGGTATCCTTTATATAAAATCGCAAAAAAAAACAAAAAAATAACACTGCGAACACGACTTTGAGCCGTAGCCCGTGCTACGGCTGGTTCTATGCTGTCTCCGCCCCTGCTGCCAGGCACGCCCCGTGTGACCGTGTCAGTTCAATGTAGCAGATCGAAACTAGTTTCTGGTTCGGCTTGAAATATGGAAAGTTTTTGCAAGGAAAGATGTGGTGTTACTCGAAAAAGAATCCCCCAAAGTTTATTTTTTCTATTATTTTACCCATTTGTTCAAGATCTAGCCTAAAGTGGGTCATATTGGTCAAGAACACTTTGACTCAAAAAGGTTATAAATCCTAAAATTAATGGAGGTTAAGCATTCATAATCATTAATCTAGTCGTATAGATGCAGATTTAACAAGTTTCAACAAATTCTGGTGAAAAACACAAGCATAAATCTTCAAAGATTAATGTTAAGAGACTTACATTAATGCAGGAACCGACAAAAGCGAGTGCAATTTTTTTTTTTTTTTGAAGAAGGCGGTATATTAAAAAACCAGAAAGGAATGCCTTAGCAAGATACTAAAGGCAACAGTAGTAGAAATACATGAAAGTAAAAGAAAGAGTAAAATTTTCAAAACCTTACTTAAAACAACTAAAGTCGCCCCACTCTTTCCAATCTAGCTCAGATTTTCCAGCCCTTGCCTTCAGCCATAAGAAAGAGATCGCCTTAACGTCTCCAACTGCCCTTGATACATGTGTTGTCTTATGGTTAAAGATTAAGTTGTTTCGAATCCACCATAGGGTCCAACATGTTGCTGCAGTAATAAGATGAATCGCCTTCTTCTTCTCTTGTGATGAACTGTAGGTTTCGATATGTTCCATTAATCCCACCAAGCCGAGCAAATATCTTGGAAGAGGTATTATGACCCATAAGGAAATCGTTGTCCATACCAGTTGAACGTATTGACAGGAAATCAATAAATGATCAACTGATTCATTGACTGAACCACATAAAGCACACAAAACCGATGGGAAATTATAATGGAGAACAAAAAAATCCTTTATATAGTAACTAGCATGAGACCTGCACGTTGCGACGAGTGAGAACTTGGTTGGTTTTGGTGCATTTGCTATAGCAAACAAAAGAGAGAACCAAAAATATAGTCACCGTATACCTAAAAGATGTTTAGTAATAGGTTTTGTATGTTTAAGTTACTTTATCACAGTATTAAAAAATGTATTTTAATAATAAAAAGTTCTAGGTTTTGTTATGTTATATAAGACTGAGTGTAGTGAGGCAACCTGTTGAGTGGGCGTCTTGCGACACGTGGCGCCACGTCACATAAGAGGATTCTGACCAAAAAAGGGGTAGTGGGGCAACCTTGCTGGGTGGGGCGTCTTGCGACACGTGGCACCCATTTATTTTGTCTTTTTTTATGTAAAAGATATAAAAAAAATCCTATTTTTTATAAAAGTCTTTTTTTACTTCAACCAAAATAAAAAAATACATCAACTAAAAAAAAAATTACTTTAACCAAAATAAAAAAAATACATCAACTAAAAAAAAAAATACTTCAACCAAAATAAAAAAATACATCAACTAAAAAAAAAATTACTTCAACCAAAATAAAAAAATTACTTCAACAAAGGTTATATTTTTCTCGAATTTCTTGCTTCATTTGCTCGGCTAAAGCGAGCTCGGCTCCAGTAAGGTTTGTCGTGTCGGTTGTTAATATTTGCAAATCAAGTGCTTTTTGACGACTTTCTTTCAGCTTTAGCTTTCGGTCCCCGTGTTCTTTTTTTAAGTTGATCCGTTGTTGGCTCGTTTGCAACAACCCGTCTAACTTATTGGTCACTTTTTCGAACGTTTCGGTGTAGTCGATTCGTGCACCGCTAGAAGACGTTTGGGCGGCTTTTTTGGCCCTATCTCGGCCAACCGGTCGTTGTGGTGGTTGAAACGGTTCGGCCTCTTCATGTGGCTCTTCGTTGTCTTCCTCAATGTCGTTGAGATTTATTTGGCACCGAGCGTCCGAACCGGTACTTTGTTGGTCGTTTGAGGATGAGGTTTTTGACCGCTTAGCCGACGGTTGGCCACGACTTTTAAATGGATCGAAGGCGATGACTATGTGAAATTTCGAACTCCTTCTTAAAAATTGCCAAATAGCAAGATAAGGAAACGCCTTATTGTGTTCGGCTCGGAATTCATTTTGGGCGTTTGCTTGGAGCATCGCATCGTCGGAATCACTTTGGCGCACACGCGAGTTACTTAGACGAGTGTATATTTGGTTGAAACTTTGAATCAAAGGACGCATTTTACGCCACTTCGCGCCGATACCATCGGCATCACGGTATCCTTCTTCTTGATCTTCCAACTTGAGGAAAACGTTGTAAATACGAGACCAATATGTTTTTTCCTTTTGATAGTTACTACACTTCGGGTCTTCGGTTATTTCTAGCCAAGCCTTTGACAAGCTCATTTCCTCGTTGGAAGTCCATGGTATCGGTTTGGTTTTCAAGCGTTCTTCACCCGGTGTTTTCCTCTTGTGTGAACGTTTCTTTTTTTGACCGACATCGAACTGGGTCTCCGGAACTTCTTCGTCATCTAAATCAACCACTAGATGGAATACAAACAAAGTTAAAAAAAAAAAAACATATTCTTTACAAAAAAATATCTAAAAAATTTATACCATTTTGTTGGCTCGATCCTCCAACGTTTTGAAAACCACCGGGTTGTTGTGTGTTCCAAGTGGTGAACCCCATATGTTGCGGTATCGTCGTATTGTTGTAGTATACTTGCGGTGTAGGGCTAGCAACGTGCATATTATTGAAATAGGCGTAAAAAGCGGGGTTATTTAAAACGTTTGGGTCGGCCAAATCGGGTTGTGGATTGGAAGATTGTGTATTTTGGTTGAAAGGAGGGATGTTGTGGGGATACATTTTGATGAGTTGATAGAAGATTGGTATAAATTTTGATGAATTGAGAGAAGATTGTGGTAAAAAAGTGTTTGATATGTGGTATTTATTTATAAAGGTTGGATTTAAAAAAAAAAAAAAAAAACTTGGCCAAACTATCCGTTAGGCAACGGATATATTTGAAATCAAATGTGTGAGTTGGGCGACGAGTTTGAGACGGGCAAGGGGGGGTCGCCACCCAAGTCGCCCCCGGGGGCGGTGTTCCAGGCGACCTGGGGCGACCTGGGGGTGGGAGTCGCCCCACTACACTCAGTCTAAGTTATTGTACGTTTTTTATGTTTGATGATTATCTTTGTGGCACAAAAAAGTTGGTTAACCCCGATAGAAATTTTACCATAGTTGATTAGTGTTCCCTTAATTTTACCATAATAATCTAAGGATTTTGTATGCATTGAAACTACAGTCTAGTGTTAGTTTCAACACATTCGAACCATTTGCCCTATTTACATTTTAGTTAAAGGAATATTGGATTTTAATAATCCTAACTATTCGTTGTTGCCGCCAATCGTTCTAACTTAAAAAATAACCACTGACAGTTCCAACTATTAACATATTGGCCTCCAATGGACCTTGACTAACAGAACCCTAACGCCGTTAGTCTCCGGTCGGCGGAAAAACGTTTTTCGCCGGAAAACTCATTTTTGGCTGGAAAACTCAACATTTTTGTCACAAACCTCTTTCTAACCTTATTACGGACTTTAGTAACCTTTTTCTAATAAATGCCCCAATTATTGAAGTCGCCGGAAAACTTTTTTTCGCCGGAAAACTTATTTTTGGCCGAAAAACTCAACATTTTCGTCCCAAACATCTTTGTAACCTTAGAACGGACTTTTAGAAACCTTTTTTTTTTGGCCAAAAACGGTTTTCCGGCGACCGGAGACTAACGGCGTTAGGATTCTGTTAGTCAAGTTCTATTGGTGTCCAATGTTGGATTTGTGTGCACTAATTTGTTGTGTTGTTTGTATAGTCCAGATGTATTTTGAATCATTTTCCTTGTATTTAAATAAACACTAGGGTTGTTCATGAGCCGAGCCGAGCCGAGCCGAGCCAGGCCAAGCTCGGGCTCGGCTCGATTATAAACCGAGCTGGCTCGGCTCGGCTCGGATTTGAAACCGAGCTGAAAATCTAAGCTCGGGCTCGGCTTGGTTTTAAACCGAGCTAGCTCGGCTCGGCTTGGTTTGGCTCGATTTTATAAAAAAAACTAATATATACCTCTTAAAATTTAATAGCCTAAAATATTATTCAATAATTTAAAAGAATATATTCAAAATAAGTTCAACTTAATACAATTCAAACCAAAATCAAGTTTAACAACGCAAAATAAGTTTTAATTTCAATAAAATACAATATTTGTTCATTAGTATGGTAATCAATCTTCAAATATGCCATAAATATCAAATTACAAACCTATATACATGTAAATAATAATCAGTTTTTTTGTAATATATTATAATGTATATAAAATTAAAACTTATTATAAGTAAAATAATTCGAGCTAAACCGAGCCGAGCTACAAAGCGAGCCGAACCGAGCCAGCTCGGCTCGTTACGAGCCGAGCCGAGCTAGGCTCACTTTCTAACCGAGCCGAGCCGGCTCGGCTCACTTTTAAACCGAGCCAAATCGAGCGAGCTTTTTCCGAGCTAAATCCGAACGAGCTTCGAGCGAGCTCCGAGCCGCGAGCTTTTTGAACAGCCCTAATAAACACTAGGTTGATTATGCACAGGGATCAAAACAGGTTTCTACGGAACATTTTCGGTTTATGATTTATACGTCTAAAATCGATTCTCTTGGGTTTATACATATTTTTTTTTTTTTGGAATATAAGTGGTTAATCTTCATTTATAATTCTTTCTACCTTTGATATTTAGCCCAAGAAAATATACTATATGATAGGTAGAGGTTTCTGTAAAAAAAAAGGTTTTTTTGTGAGAAATGTAAGAAAGAATCTACACCATTAGATCTTTGATCTAATCTAATGGTTGAGATCATAATGGCAAAATTGTAAATAATGTTTACTATTAAACATATTAATTTTCTAGATTAAGGGTATATAGGTAAATTTAACATTTTTAAATTAAGAAACTAACATTAATGCACATGTAACTTCCCTCCGTCTTTTTTAAACGTCAATAACTTTTTATACGTAACTTTTAAAAAAAAAATTTACACCATAATAACGAGCGTTTTTTTTATCTTTAATATGAGTATCATATTGCTATACTTATATAGAGAAAAAAATATGTTTCGATCAGATGTTTAGTCCATGAATTGTGTTATATATACTTGCTGAATGGTGTTTATAGAGATCTTTTAAAAAAATCCAGATCCTATGATTAAGGTGGCGGTTATGAGAAATTTTTATTTAATTGAATTAATGATAAAATTACTTGTTTACCCTTTTGAATTAATTTAGATTTAAGACACATATCATCTCCACAATATTTCTCACATTTCTCACACTTTTAACCTTTTTTTACAATAACCTTACCCTTACCCTTATATGATATCCCTTTTGATTACCTTTTTGTAAAACATACATTTTCAGCCACTTAAAAACCCACACTCATTGAGTCGGTTACTTTTTTTTAGAAGTTTTATATACAACATTCTAAACCTACATAATTTTATATTACTTTTAAATAAGTATTATGAACAGAAATATTTATATTTAATATTTTTAAATTTGTTTGGTATATATAAAATTAAGAAGGTTTAGAATATACGGTGTCACGAGCACAATGGGCAATGGAAAGGGGCAACGCCCTTAGCTAACGCCTAACGGTGGTTGGGTGGTGTAGATTGTGTGGAGGGGCTTTGCCCGTCCCTCTTCACGCGGCACTCCATGTAGTCTTAAAAGGGGATAACATGGAATTCTCTCATCTATTTATACCTAACGTAGTTCTTTATATTTTACGTGGTATTACCCTAAGTTACATTCAACCTCATGTAACTTTGATTAGAGGTGTAAACGAGTCAAGCCCGAGCCCTACTAGGCTTGAGCTCGGCTCGTCATGCTTTTATGAAGCTCAAGCTTGGCTCAGTTCTAACCTACTGGTTTGAGATCGAGCTCGGCTCGAAAGTAGACACAAGAGCTCGAGTTGGCTCGGCTAGAGGTAATCTGAAAACAAATTTAAACGAGACAAAGCTCGGCTCACCAAAGTTAAATAGTAGGTATACTATATATAAAAAATAATATAAAAATTGTTTGGGCTCGTTTAGACTCACGAGCCTAAACGAGCTTTGTCTGTAAATCTCAGGCTCGGGCTCAATAACTAAACAAGTCATATTTCAGGATCAATCTAAGACTCGTTAAGGCTCAGCTCGGCTCGTTTGAGCTTTTTAGCGATCCGATCCCTAGTAGCTCTCAAACTGCTCCCTAATTCTCTTTTTATGTATTTGATTATTTAATAAAAAAAGAAAAGAAAAAAGTAATAAGAGGATAAAAGCAAGACAGAAAACAGTTGCAATGAAGGGGCGGCAGAAGAGAGCAGGCGGCCAATAGAAGTTGAGAACCAGTTGCAAGACAATAGCCGTGGGGAAGCCTGTCATTTTTGCAGTTTCCAACTCATAATCTAAAGCACATGCTTCAAATATCCTTCTCATCCACTCAAAACAATTTGCAACCCAACCAAAGGATGTATTATACGAGTATTATGGCGTAGATTTAGGAGTATGATTAGAGAGGGCGTCTGTGGCATTCACAAACAGATAAATAAACTCAAAACAATTTTCATATCGCTTCGTGAGAAATAATTCGGTTTCTCGAACTGGACTCTTATATGTTCTTTATGTGATTTAATATTTTTTTTAAGAACAAATTACGCACTTTGTAAATCTACTTTTAAATCTATACTAATATTTACCATGGGACTAGAACACTCACCCACTCAAGGAGGAAAACTTTTACGATACACCTTAACTTTTTTAAAAACAATTAACTCACACACTTTAATTCAACTAAATCTACAGCAATGTCCACCATGAGGCTAAACCCTTAACTATTCGAAAAAGAAAGTTTTTAAATTTGCATAAAATTGTTTGGTAAAAGATGAAAGCATGTTTTTATTTCTTCAAGTATTTGTAGTGTGTTGCTATTATAAAGGTGTTGAGAAGAGTATAAGGTTCAATACTTTATTCGAATTCTCACACCCTTTCAACATTCAACAATTCTTATTAACAGAAATAAGAATTACAACTGATAGAAGTCGAACAAACGACTGATTGGGTAAGACAACTTCAAACCAGTTTTTACAACAGCTAACTCATACATCCTCTAAACGAACTCACAATGTCTACCATGCCATTTGGAGAGAAACACCCTTTCTATACACCTTGATACCACTAGGCTACAAGCCTTATCGTACTTAAATCAGATAATACATTCTAATTTGAAAGCCTAGCAATCCATACTCAATTACAGGTTTTCTTCAAGAACAGTTTGAATGCTAAAATGTAATAATTTTCTTATTGATGATAGTTGTAATGAAACTATGAGAAATATAGAAATGGTTTGAAAATAAATCCCCAAAAAGATGAAACTGAAATCTCAATTAATGAGTTGCTGGTGTTTAAGCTTTAGCTTCAGAAAGTAGGATTGTAGCCTCTTTCATTCCACAACAACCAAAGCAAATCTTTTAATCAAAACTTTAAGCCAAGATTAAGTATTTTTAATTATTATAAAAATAATATCATAGAGAAGGTAACTTTTAACCATTCAATTTTAATATAAAAATCAATCAGTCATTGAACATATGTTATACAAAGAAGGTGAACGAAACAAGTGGAGTGTGGAGGTGAGGAGGGCGCTAGGGGCGTGGTAACCACAACAGGGAACACTATACGACATCTACGTGGCTCCACTTTTTTTACGTTTGGAGCCCCAATCAAGCCCCCTACAACACATAGTCTAACGTGAATCTAAAAAGAACCCGTGTGGTACACATTGGCGGATCTAGAAAATCATTATAGGGGCAACATTTCAAAAACGGGTAAGGAAATCGAAAAAACGTCAAATTTTTCCAAAATTTACACTACCGCCGGAGCGTCAAGGGACAACGGATGTTACCCCTTCTAACAAGGTAGATCCACCCCTGGTGGCACATCACATGGCAGTATGGCACTATGGCAGTCCATTGTTCCTGAACTAAACCGGACTCCGTCCAGGTATGAAAACCTGGCTAAGAAGACAACTATAAAATATATAACTTAATAAATTTAATTTTATTTATTTTGACAAACACAACTTATATACTGCAAAAGAGAGCCAAGTGCCCATGTAAACCCATAAACTGTCAGAAACTTTAAGTGAATAAAGAACGAAGACGTTAGATTCCACTTCCCAATTCCCTTCTTTACCTCTCTCTCTCTCTCTCTCTCACTGTATATATATTATATTATATATATATATATAGAGAGAGAGATATCTTCGCAGTTGCATGCAGAAACGTATCGGTGTACACTTATTCACCTATCCCTCTCTTATCTCTTCTGTTCCCAAGCCCATACAGAACACCCCTCTCTGTGCTCCATCTCTCTAGATATATTTATATATATGTATGTACTTGCATGTATATATATTAACTACTCACCTTCACATTTTCCAATCACAATAACTAGTTTCTGAACTCACTCTTGTTCATCTTCTACCCACCTTTAACTCTGAAAAAAACTGTATCTTTTAGTTTCATTTTCCCTGCCACCCTGCTGATCACACTTTATTATCTTCAAGGTCTCACTTTTTTACTATCTTTGATTGAATCTCTTTTATGAGTTTTGCTTTAAATAGTGAATTCTTTTAACTATCTTCATAACCCAAGTTTCAATTTCTTATTTTTTCAGGCCAAAACAAATGGAAAGTGGAAATGTTGTTGCTCATGATGAACAGAAAACGATGAAGTCTTTCCCATGTCAATTTTGTTCTAGAAAGTTCTACAGTTCTCAAGCTTTGGGGGGACATCAAAATGCGCACAAGAAAGAAAGAACAGCAACAAGAAAAGCTAAAAGAGCGGTGAATAATATTCGATGCAATAATTTTACTTCTTTGATTCCCCAACCTCCATTGCTGTTTGCTCCAACAAATCATATTGGGTATCTTAATCCATCTCTTTATAACTTCTGTCAGTTTCAAGGTCAACAGTTTGGATCCGATACGACTCGATTCGATAATGTTGTGTTCTACAGAGACAACTACTTCCATCAGAATACTTATCATCAGTTTGATCAAGAAGATGAGCATCAAAAGTTCTTGAATTCACCAAAAAATATGGTTGTGATGAGTGAGAGTAAAGGTGTTGATAAAGATACTCAAAAGCTTGATCTTTCACTCCATTTATGAGTGGAAAGATGATATGATGGTTGATCTTATGTTGTAAAAAGCAAAAATGGGCAAAAAGGAGAAATCTTTTTTTAGATTCTTTGTTTTCCCACTTTTGGTAAGTTTTGGATTTCAATTCTTGGAATAACTGAGGTATGGCTTTATGAGGGAAACAGTATGTAGTCAGAATAGTGTATGAAAGTCTAAACATGTTTACATTTTAGAGAATAATTTGATGAATTTCATTTCATTACGTTACTGATGGGGCAATGTCAAGTTACAATATTTTTAGATATTTTGGAAAAGTGACAACATAAATTCTTTAACTTTATGGTGCTTACCTACCACTCTGACTAGAAGATAACACACACACACACTCTTATGTATTGTTATAAAAGTTCAAACAAAGGCACAATATATTTATACAATGCATAAGAGTTTAAACAAAGGCACATAGAAGAAGATTGATGCACATTTCTCATGTTAACTCTGTTCAATCTCTTTAACTTTGCTGTTTTCATTGATTCCATAATAAAACAATTAAAAAGGAAAAGGCTAAACATTTAAACTAACATTATTTAACAAGAAATCTTATAAGCAGAGAAGATAGTCACTAAACATATCAGAATAGCCAACCTCAGCATGCTTCAATTTATATGACCATTAAACTAATAAACTTAAAAGCAGAAAAATAAATATATGACCTCTAGAAAGCACTCACTGATAGCATCCATATGTTCAGAATTTCATATACTCCCCATTGATCTAAGCTCCTCCAACTTAGACTTTATTTGATCCTGCATCAATTCTAACCTCTTTGAATAAACCTCCAATTCCAATATGTGTTGCTTCCTCCATTTCTCATCACTCATATCCCCAATCGGGAAATTCATGGAGCCGCCAAAAGCATTCCCGCCCATTCCTCCTAACCCTAACCCTAACCCCCCATTCGGCGAATTATTAACTAATTCCTTAAACAATGGCAACAAACAACTCTTCACAGTCTCTTCAACCAAATTCGAAACTGCTGCATTCGAATTCGATGCCCCAGCCCCCGCTCCGGTTCCCATTCCCTGCCCATACTGCTGCTGCTGAATATAATTCTCTTCAATCTTAACCGCAGACATTCGTGATCGCTTTCGCGGCCTAGGCGCTTTCTTCTCCGAGCTATTCGGATCACCAATTCCATTCCCATTATGCTCATTCAAACTATAACCAGTGTTATGGTTAGGGTTAGGGTTTTGAGCCTCTTCATCATCAAATCCACCACCATCAGCCATAACCGGGACCGAAACTGCCGAAACGGCTACCGGTTCATTCCAAATCTTACAACACAGATCAAAAGTAGCCTGATCATGAGGACTTTTAAACACATACTCTTTACCACCACTAGTTTTAGCTAAAACATTCCTATACTTCTTCTTCAACCTCCTAAGCTTCTCAACTAACTGATTCTTATTAAACTCTAACTGCAATTTACCTCTAATCTGGTCATAAAACGCCGTCGTATCATGATGATGTGACGAATTTGCCCCTCGTTGCGTCGTATACTCCAAAAACCCCTGTAACAGCTCAATTTCATCCTCATCGGTCCATAACCGTTGAAATAACCGTCTGGAATCATCTAACGGTTTTTTCGGTTCTGTAATCGCATCTGACCGTAGGATTGAGGCGGTTGTGGTGGTTGCGGTGGTAGGAGTGGCGGCGATCGGTGTGGTTACGGTTGGAAGACTACCGGCGACGGCGATCGTGACCTCGCCGGCGGCAGAGGAGGTGGAATCGTCGGAAACGGCGTCGTCTTCTTCTTCTTCGTCGTCGTCGTCGATTGAAACGACGTCGTCTTCTTCGTCGATGTTTTGGTGGTGGTGTTGTTGTTGTTGTTCGTCGATTTCGTCGTCGGATTGGTCTTCGTCGTCGAGATCTTGTTCGTAGGCGGTGGTGGTGTGGTGTTCGTCGTCGGAAGCCATGGTGATCAGTAGGTGGTTAGCTAGGGTTCGGTGATGGAGAGGAGGGTGTGTGGGTATTGGTTGGGGGTGGTGGTGTGGAGTGTGGACCGGGGAATATGATTTATGGGCCGTATTTGTGGGTTAGCCCATGGTGACTTTGAGAAATGGTCTCTTCAAAAGGGTGTTTGAACTTTGAAACATTCAAATATTATCATTAAAAAATTAGAAATGTTTTCTCATCTTTAGAATACGAAAAACCAACATATTTTCTATTTTGTATCATTTAAAAGACTCTTAACAATGTTTTGGACATAAAGTCCCTATACATGTTAAATTTGAATAGAATTATGACTATAATTAAAACAACATGAAACTGTTAGAGGGGTCCATCGGTTCTTTTTGATTATTTGGTTCCTTTCATTCAGATTGAAAATTTTTGGGTTAAGCCAGAATCGAACCAAAGTAAACAGAATTTAAGTACTTTAAAACTATATTACAAACCGCATTTGAATTGGGTTTCGTTTTTGGTTGCAACCGAATACAACGAATTCGTATAATTGGGTTCATTCGACTAAATATAAAGTGTGGTTTACTTTGATTACTCGGTTTATTGAGCTACATATATACCGAATTCATTTTACTCGGTTCGGTTGTAATTGTTTCTTTGTTCACTTTTCGTTTTTAACTGTTTTCGGTTCTTTAGCAATGACCTGTGAATTTTCAAAACATATCTTAGGTTGAAACATAACTTCATGTAGCAAGTTTCAAAAATAGTTTTTGTCATAATTTTGTTCAAATGTAACATATGAAGGGACTTTAATGTTCGTAAAATTTGCTGAGAGACTTTTGTGAGACAAAACATAAAGTATGTTGGTTTTTTTATTGCAATTTTTTATGGATTTTTGTGGGAAATGAGAAAGTATATGGGTTTTTATGGTATTTTCCCTTATGATTAATAATTTGTTGTTAAGAATCTATACTATATAATAAAGGAAACCACTTTAGGGACACTTGTCATCATATTAGAGCATCTCTTATATATAATTATTATTTTAATTTAATATTTTCTAATTAATTATAGATAACCCTTTTATTAAATATTACTAGGGAAAAAGCCCGTGCGATGCACGACATGCATAATAGCTATTGTTTGTTCGTGGTAAGATGTCTGACACGGCCGGTTCATAACATGTAAGACAATACGCCTACAAAGGGGCGTGATTAAAGTTTATTAAACCATGGGCCATAAGTTGTTTTCTTGGCAAAACTTGCCGGCCAAAAAGAAGTGAAAAAAGATGTCTTCCAAGGGAAATAACGAAAAGAAAACTATTAAAAATGGTATACTATGTTTACGTATATATGCATCGAAAAGTAGTACGTGTTTTCATTACTAACACTAAGTGCAGACGGTATACCTTTCATGTAAGTCACTGTCAACTGTTTCTTCTGAATCCGAATCTGCATAAGCAGGCCTGCGAAGGAAAAACATTAAACATTTATGTAGACGGTTATCCAAAAATAAATATGCACAATTACATTGTTTATGGAAATCAATCAATTGCCCGCGCGTTGCCGCGGATACTTATATTTTTTTAGCACATGTTCACTTCACAGATCAATTGAACACTTATTATATTAAATAAAATAAAAAATAGCATGAAAGATAAGAATGTGTGCAAAGAGCTTGTAATTCCTGCTTTAACACACTTTTGGCTTTCTCACATACATAATTCATTTCATAAAGTAATATTTGGGTATCTCTTGATGTTAGAATTTTCAATTAACAAACGATCTTGACTAAGAAACAGAGAATCATTATCGCCCAAATAATTTATTTTTCTTCTCACAAAACACATGCATATTCGGGTTTTTTAAATATTAAAAAAATAAGAGATGAAAAAAAAATCACACTTAACACCCATAGTTCTGAAGCCAATCCGGAAAGATGCCCCATTTAACACCCCTAGTTCTGAATAATGTTTTCATCCATATGATTTTTGATGCTCTAACAATATTCAAACAATAAACCTACAAATTCTCATATATGAAAGCAAGTATTATTACCATGATTAAGCTAGTTGTTGTCATAAAGGACTCCTCACAGCTACACCGCCATTTAGAGTTTGGATCAAAGATACTTCTTGACCAGCAGCTCTAGAAGTCAAGAATGGATTCATCGCAGTTTTTATTTCCTTAGATGACCAGCAGCTCTAGAAGTGCGATCTTTTATCCAACATTTAGCTGATAAGAATTCGAATCATATGCATTTGCTAGTTTTGGTTTAATTAAAACAAAAGAAATATGATTATATATATTAATTAGTTTAATTTAAAAAAATTGATCCATTTAGTGTAGCTATTTTCTTATCATATGAACATGATGACATCTTTCTGAAACTTTCAACTCTGACCTCCACGAGGTCATAAATGTTTTAAAAACATTATATTGAATGGCATAATCATATATTATTTTTATTAATATAGAGATAATAAAATTGTTATTCCAAACACCTTGTGTTTTAGACCGAGTTCCAGACGTGCAATCTCACCATGTATTAAATTGTTATGCTTTCTCTAAAATTCTAATTTTGTCTTTTCTGATTCCAATTTGGACTTCTCCTTTTCTAGTGCTGCAAGTCAAGGTCAAACTTTAAATATCTTATATAAGGAAAGTCATAATTGCAACTCATATTTTGATTACCTCACACCTTGCAGTTAAGGACTTTTGGCTTCCTCAAATGTATTTGGAAACTATGAAGTAAAAAGCATTTGAGTAGAAGTGGCAAGGTGTAAGAGTAGGGGGGGATATGGGTCAAACTCAAAGTGCGGGTCAGGTCAGCAAACAAATTTTATTTATCATTATGCATAGTTAAAGTGTTAAGTAGAATTCCAAAATCAATAAATATCACAGTCAGATATGAACATGGCTGCAACTATACATCCGGTATTGTTTTAAAAGAGTTTACAAAATTGTTGTGAAAAACAAAAACATATTCACCCCTTCAAATTTCCTATATGAATGCTTCAAAAAAAGGATTTGGATTCCATTATTTAACACTGGCCGCTCATTACTCTTTTGCAACTCAACATTCAGGAAGACATGCTTGCTACCTTACTATAAGAAATTTATGGATCTTTAAGTTTACGATGTTACATGATACCCAACCAAACGTATTTTAATTTATGTATATCAAACATCCCTTATAACACGAATAATGTTATAATTTCTACATCCCTTTATGTATATCAAACATCCCTTTACGATGTTACGATGTTACGATGTTACATACCTTGTGATCGATCAACGAACTATTTCTGTCATTCAATCAAGAAATATAATCCTGCATATAAAACCTTAAAATAAATTCTAGAGAACTTCTAAAGCACTAAAATCATAAATAGGAACCGAGGAGAGACGAAGTGATGTTACTCCGTTCACCAATATACCCGTCGAAATCCTATTTCGCCGTCGTCGGTGTTCAATCCACCAATAAATGGTAGTCCTTGATTTAAGTGTCATACAACCTCATACACTAAAAGGAAATTTGATATACAATTGTTTCTATGATCCTTATGTGTTAAAGTTCAAAAATCAATATGAGGGAGTAAACAAACAATTGCAATGATAGCAAAGGAACTTAGGGTTTGCAAATGATAATATAAACCATAGAAAGTTAGAAAATCAAAACAAAAATGCAATTACCTGAGGACATTCGCCTGATTTGAGACTTGAGATTTGAAAATTGTGCGCCATTCGGTGGCGTGCATGTGGTTCTTTCTTGTAATTGCAAAGATTACTTTTTCCTTGTATCATGTATGCCCATTCAGAAATAGAAGAAACCCTGCTGACAACTAATACAATAAATTTGGACATTTCAACCGATAGGAGATGAAGGGGTTGACAAAATCATACCATGATGATGTTAAGATCCTCTTGTGCAATATTCTCCAAAGAAACTTGTTTTATTGTGACAAAATCTCCATTCTCCAAGTCCAAGCCCTAGCCCTTGTACACTCGACCATATGCTCCTTTACCAATCTCATCTCCAAGCATCTTCCAAAGTCCAAATATATAACATGTGTAAATTCAACATGCAAGATAAACAGAGCTTGTTCTCGTAAGATGTGGACGTGTGTACCGGAAGAGAATGAGAGGGGTCTCGATGATAGTAGGATCAATTGCTTCCTTCAATTACTGGCAATGAAGCCCTTTAAATGATGATGAGGGGAAAGGACCCTGTAGCCTAAGATTGTATATGTTTTTTTATTACATAACTATACACATTTCTTAGAATTACATTTAATATTTCGAGTAAAAGACATTCATTTACCCTATTTGTTTTTCCAGCTAACAGCCCAAATGGCCTAAATCCATAAACACCGAAAGAAAAAAAAACATCTGGGCAAACATGGGCTAAAATCTTAACTTAATTCAATCACTTTTCTTCTTCAACACCTCCTGAGCATGCTCTTCTAGTTTATAGGCATGTTTGAACCGAATCACAACTTCACCGAATAGCAAGCGGTCCGGAGTGACTGCACAGAAGCCACTTCATTCTTGTATACTAAAAAAAAATACATGAACCCATCAGATATCTTTTATAACAAAATCATACAAAATAAAATTAAATCAATCCGAATAACAAAAAGTTATACTTGAAACAGTGGCAATTGGCTTTCTTAAGTTGTTGGATGTTGTTTATGAAAAATGCATAGTATCATTGGTGACAACCAATACCCCAAGAGTGTCATCTTATCAATTACCACATCCAAATAAAAATAAAGTAATAGCTTTGAAGGAAACATGTCAAATGCGTATAACGGGTCAAAACTCCCCCAAAAGGTACATAAATGCATAATACCTCCTACATAACTTTACTAAAAAACTTAGATTATTAGTGAAATAATATAGTTATGTAATCATATTTGACTAACTCACTGATTACTTATGAACAAATATATTTTTAAGGGAACACGTGTTTCTGGTTGACCTGGCCGGTCCGCCCGCCAGCCATTTTGCCAAGAACATTGCGAAGATCAGTCAACCCAAACTTTGCAATATCACAATTATCAATAACAATTCTTCCTGTCTCCAATTCCACAATCCGAAATAAAGCATTAAGCATGCTGGATTTCCCAGCTCCTGTTCTTCCCACTATTCCAACCTTATTGCTTGGAGGAATAAAAAAAGACAAACCATGCAGCACGGGTGGAAGTTCAGGCCTATACCTTAAAGCAACATTCTCAAACTTTATTGATCCTGAAGAAGGCCAGCCAGGTGGTGGGCGGTTATCCTCAATAACGGCTAGAGCCTCAGATGGTAATTCAATATAAGTACCAACACGTTCAACAACATTTAAGCTGTTTTCAGCTAAACTTGCAAGTCTAAGGACTGCTGTCAATAAGATTGTAATATTTAGTGCATAACTTAGAAGTAGACCCATGGTGGATGCAAAAGCTTCTTGATTTCTTGCTTTCCCATTTTGCATAACAGCAAAGTGGCGGTTAACCAAATCATGAGACCTCCAACTGCTTCCAATCGGATTGCAAGCCAACGGTTTGCACCCATGTTGACTAATGTGAACCTGATGTTATTATCCATGGAATTCCCATTAATCTTGGACATTCAATCGTAGGCTTTATATGCACGAATTGTTGAAAGACCGTTTAGCGCTTCCCCAAATTGTGCATACGGCGTCCAATCGTTTTACCTCACGGGCAGTGCTCTGAAGGAACCAATAACCAATTAAATAATCTTTAAAAATACAGAAGAGTGGTTACATATTCTATAAAAGATCAAATTAGGGAAAAAAAATACTTAAACATGAAGTCAAATGGGTCGACCGGAAGATCAAAGGTCAACTTAAGTGTATCCAAATTAACGTAATATTTTAGGGTCAACTTAGGTCTCTGCAAACAAATGATTGAAATATATAAATAAAAAGGGGAATGATCTTCTTGAAGATCAGTGTTAGTAATTGACTAACTACTACATAGGATGAATTTTAAAAAGGTTGTATTTTAACTTTCTTAAGTTGTTGGATCTTGTTTATGATATAGCTTAAAGCTATTGATTTTAAATACTGCATTTGTTAACTACCAATGAATGCCATGTTTAAAGTGATCTTAAAGGGATTCAGGACATGATTATCATTCAACTTCTAATTAACAAACGCAAACAAAATTAACGGATTACTCAAACCCGTTTTCTAATTTCAAAATACAAAAGTTTGAGAACTTGATTAACTAAAGTCTAAACAACACGAAGTTGAAGCCGCTTACCAGTGCATATCTTCTCTCATCCGGCGTTGTTTACAAAATCAATCGGCTGGGAACTCGGTGGTGACGGAGTTTGCGGTTGAACCGGGGGAGCTCGCAGGTTAGGATTACCAGCAAAACTGTAAAAAGGAAAAAAAAAATTAAATAAAAAGGTTCATCATTAACATAAGGTGTCACATTTTGCAAGAATTTAAAAACAAAAACCGGCTTTAAACATACCTGGTACTTAACTTATATACACAACAAACATGAATCAATATGCAAACGAAACTATTATAACTTCACAGCAAATTAACTGACAATTATAGCTGAATTAAAGAACACCATGAGTTTAATGGAATTAAAGAATATCAAGTTACCTTTATAGGCCCGTATTCTACACCATATGGCATCGGAAAACGTTACTACTGCCGCAATCAACCTCATTGACCTTAGTCTATCAAGAAAGCCCAACACACAAGTCAATATAATCACTCAACAGTGAATAGGTGCTGGAGAAATGAGAACAATTCACAAAGAAAATACTAAGACTTACCTAATTCGTCAATTCAATCTGACCGGAATCAAACCTACAGCTCCAACCACCCCCATCTATTCACCTTCAACTCATCATCGATTCCGTCATCTTTCGAACCACCATTCTTCCACTACCATTAACCCCAGAACTGAAACCACCTCCTCTCTCTATTTATTCGCTTTATCTCCCTGCTTCTAACCTCCAACTCTTTCAATTCAAGGGAAACAAAGAGAAAACTGTTTAAAAGATAAATGTTATGGGTTTTGATTGAGTTAAATGCACTGGAAGTTGTAAATTAACAACATTAGAAGATCTTTGGAATTCCTAATTCAATGTGGAGAGATAACTAAAGAAGGGGGTTTTGATTCTCAGAGATGTCGATTAAGGTTCCTAGGGCAGGTTTCCTTGTAAGAGGCGCCGGTTCGAGCCCCGTTTCCATCAAAAGTGAGGCAGCCCCGGTTTTACCCATGGTACCCGAGTTCGACTCCCAGTTCGCTGGTGTGCTATCAACTCGTCACGCCCTCTTGTGTGGGCAAGGTATCTGTGGGGTTTCCGGGTGAACGCCGGCAACGCTCTGATGCCAGCTGGGGCACTGTTCAGACACTCACGTCTGGCCGGAGTGGGGCTACGGGCCACCCCGGAATGGGGGGGTGTAAGGTATCCCGCACCCAAAAAATGTATGATACTTTGCCGTTCAAAAAAAAAAAAAAAAAGGTTCCTAGGGCAGGGAAGGAAATGATGTCTTATTAGTCGTACATGTTGCTTTAATACTTGGATATGTCGAAATCCCTAAAATGTCCCTAGAGTGTCTTAAATTTTTGAACAATACGCAACTTTACCCCCTCTAAAATAGCTTGCGTCTCTTGTACATGTTGCTTTAAAATGTATACACAGTGTAAAATTACCAAAAGGGTAGAAAACCCAGTTTCTTTAATATAGTAGTATAGATATAGATATGAACTTTTAACATCTACTTATTATTAATTAAGTAAATTAAATGCAATTAATAGGATTTTTATAGGCTTGTGCATTTAAAACAACCATAAATTTTGGTTTTAAAATAGAACATATAACTAAACTTTAGAATATATATAGATTTAAATTAATATCTTATGGATAATTATTATTTAGTTTAATCTTCTTCTCCTTTATAATATTATTTAGAGAAAAATAAGATTTTGGCCCATGTGGTTATATCATTTTTACCCTTTTAGCCCAAAAAAGAATTTTTTAACATCTGAGCCTTCAATTTTTTTTTTTCTAATTCTTTTGACCTCTAACACTAACCCCATCCATTAAATGTTAGGGGCCAAAAGGGTTAAAAAAGACGTATTTTTATCACTTTTACTCTTTTATCCCAAAAATGATTTTTTTAACATCTAAGCCCTCAACGTCTTCTCTTCTAACCCTTTTGGCCCCTAACACTTTTAGCTCAAAAATGATTTTTTTTAACATCTAATCCCTCAACGTCTTCTTTTCTAACCCTTTTGGCCCCTAACACTAACCTCATCCATTAAATGTTAGGGGCCAAAAGGGTTAAAAAAGACATTAGGGGCCAAAAAGGTTAGAAAAAAGACGTTGGGGGTTTAAATATTAAAAAAAAATCTTTTTTTGGCTAAAAGGGTAAAAGTGATATAACTATGGGGGCCAAAATCGTAACTTTATTATTTGATGTATAAAATTCAATTCATACAATACACGAGGTTTTTTAAGGATATATATATATATATATATATATATATATATATATATATATATATATTATTTAGTACAGAAAATTACATTTATTCAAACCGTGTAATACGCATATTTTTAAAGTTGTAATTTTTTTATTATTTAGTATATAAAATTACATTTATTCAACCCGTGTAATAAATGAGGTTTTTTAAAGATGTATTATTTTATTATTTGGTAAACAATATTATACTTATTCAACTCGTCTAATACACGTGGTTTTAAAAATATAACTTTTTTATTTGGTATATAAAATTACATTTATTCAACATGTACAATATTGTTCTTATAAATATAACTCTTTATTATTTAATATATAAAATTATATTTATTCAACTCGTGCAATAAAGAAGGGTTTTAAAGATATATTGTTTTATTATTTAGTATATAAAATTTATTTATTAAACTCGTGTAATACACGGGGTTATAACCTAGTATAAAATATAAAAGGCATTATATGTCAACATTCAATCTATTATCTATTTCTATTTTTTATAATAAATGAAAATAATTTGGGTTGTTGTGACATGTCACTGGAGCTCGTTAATTCCATTTTGGCTCCAAAATCTCGGGCCCGTTTTTTCTTTAGTTTAGCCCCAAATATCCGAACCCGATCCAACCATCAATTCGGATCAACTATAAACCCTGTACGTATTTCCCATCCTCCATTCACCCATTCATTGTCACTCTAGAAACCCTAGCACCTTCCTCACGTTTTCTGCATATACATATGTTGAAGAGTTTCATAATCACAAAACTCTAGCCCTCATCATCTTCCATGTTTCGTTATCATGTTAGCAATCCTTTTAACATTTATTTTTCCTTGTTTTTCTATATCCATTTAAGGTTTCAATTTCTTTTTAAGATTTTTCTTTAGGGTTTTCTTCTGAACCCAAAGGAGTGAGGCTTTTTCATTCATACAAAATACAAATCCAATTGTGGTTACTATATGTAATTATGTAGTAGTAATTTGATTCAGGTATCTTTAGGATTGGTATATGTAAGTAAGTAAACGAAATAGAACAAGATTTACACGAGCCTTATGTTCTTTTTTACTGGCACAAAATCAAAATTTTCATACTTGATTGATTAATTACTGACTAGCTACACATGATTACTATGGTTCTTGTGAAAATTCATCTGTTCCATTTTGTAGGTTACTTCTGCAATCGTCAAGATTGTTGAAAATCCATAGGAGTGTATTAGCATGAATGGCCAACTCCATTATCATGGTAACAAAGCTTCATGCTTCACTTGTGTTGTATGCAAGTCTTTCCCCCAATTCTACAAGATTAAAGATTCAACTTCATAGTTTTTCATATGTTCCATTTTGTAGGTTACTCTTGGTTACATGCTACATGATTGCTTTTTTTAAGAAAGGCAACTTACACGCTAAGAGACCATCATTGTCTTACTTTAGACATCATCATAGGAACAAACAAAACCCAAAAATTTGAAATCCGGTGAAAAGAAAATTCAAAGATACAGGGCCGGCTCTATAGGCTTGGCAACCTAGGGCCACAAAAAAATAAGGGCCTCAAAGTTTTTAAATTTTTTTTATATATACTATAGTCTATATGTATGTATTATGCCCAAATAAATACGTTTATTTCAAAAGTAAACTGATTTTTCATTAAAGGAGTCCGAAATAAATATTGTTTAGCAAACAAAGGTCAAGTTTCAAAACCCATTTCGCCTTGATTTCCAACTATTACAACACAACAACCATCGACCTAATCATCAATATTTTGCGGCCTAAAGCCCCTAAATACAGCCGCAATCATCGTTCCCACTTCCCATCGCGACTTGCTTTCAATTTCTAGGCTAGCTGCTATCACTAGACGAAAAAAGTAAGGGCAATCACCCATTGCGTCGGGATTGGATGAGAGTTTATCGGCGAAATTAGGGCCCCTACTTAAGAGTTCGCTTAGGGTCTCCAAAAACGTAGAAACGGCCCTGCAAAGATAACTGCTTAACATGACAACACACTCATGTTCATCAAGTAACACAGACAAACAAAGAACGAAACTTTAAAACGTGGTCAACACCGATAATCTAAAATCACCACTAGCAAAGACTAATGCATACCTCAAAATCCTAACGGGTTCTGGTGAAGTATTTTTTTCTCTCGGAAGCAGACATTCAACAAGCCCACTCCCACCACCGTATCGGAACTAATCAAAATTAGACCAAGGATTGGTAAATAATAAAAATAAAAAAAAAACAAGGATTGGTAAATAATAAAAGTAAAAAAGGCGCAATGATAAAAAGGTAATCCACGCGCATAAACACCGACGTCGCTAATGATCTAGCCTGCCACCGTCTAAGAGGAACTCATATTAGGCCATGTGTAGTCATAAGCCCCTTTGGGGGCGTTATGCAACACGTGTTGCGCCACGTCATACAGGGGCTTTATGGGGCGTTATATCACTAGAGCCGTATTCGTAAAGCCCCTACCTCATCATTACTCAATTAATTAATTTTTAATTTTTTTAAATTAATTTCTAACTTTATAAAATTAAAAACCATTTCATTAAATAAAAAAACATTACAATAAAATAAAAAAAACATTAAAATAAAATAAAAAAACATTACACAAAAAAAAACAATACATTTATTCTTCGTCTTTATCGTCGTTCTCTCCTTCTTCTTCTTCATTTTCTCCAGCATCCAAACCTATGTTTTCAAAGTTCCCGACTTCGAATTCCTCAACTTCTTCTTCCTCGGAATCTTCTTCGTCGTCACCATCGTGTCGAATTGGGCGAATCGCCCGAGCATGCTCGACCAAATCCACCTTTAACGCGTTATGTATATCCTTAGATCGCAATAGTTGAGCATTTACGAGTCACTCTTCCATTGTTGCTTGGGTTCCTTCAACTACATTTTCCGGAAAATAGTTTTGGCATATCGCATTTCCATCATCCTCTATGATCATATTATGCGTAATGATGCAAGCATACATGGCCATTCGTATTCTATCCTTATGCCACATACGGCAAGGATTTCTGATAAAATGTCATCGTTGTTAAAGAACCCCAAAACACCTCTCGATGTCCTTTTGCGAAGACTCTTGTAGTTTTTTAAAAAATTGTCTTTTCGCATCGAACTTTTCAGAAAACGTTTTAACAATATTCGAATACTTCGGGTATATACCATCCCTAGATAGTAGCCATGCTCGTAGTCATTCCCGTTTGCATGAAAACCGGCCTTTGGTATCGTTCCAGAAATGTAGCCCTGTGACAATGGGGAACACTCGAAGGTATTAATGTCGTTCATACACCCGGCTACACCAAAGAAAGCCGACCAAACCCAAAGGTCGTATGACGCAACCGCTTGTAAAACCAAAGTTGGCCTTTTCTGGTCACCCCGTGAATGTTGACCTCGCCATGCGGTGGACAATTATACCAACGCCATTGACGACAATTGTGACAGCCCGTAACTTTGAGGTAGAAACCCATCTATTTCGCTTTTATAAATCAAATTTTATACTTATTTTATTTGATGGATTAATTATATACTTATTTAAATTATAGTGCGTCAACAAATATTTGAAACCATATCATGTTGTACCGACCCGAACCGTTTGAACCGAAGCACATGTCTCGCTTGTCGATCGAACCCACTCATGTAACTCGAAACTCATGAGGGTCGAACCATAGCAAATCCTAGACATTTATATTATTTGATTAAGTGAAAAAAAAACAAACGTGAATTTACTGCTTTTGATTGTATTTTATTTTGGTCATACTACCTTACCCCATTTTATTTGTATAAGCGTCGTTGTTCGCTAAACATGTAAACAGAACCGTTAGAACTCGCACTAGGAAGATAAAAGCTAAAAACAGAATCTGTCCAACGGTTTCAGCCAACTTCAGTTGGCTGTAACGGGGTCATAATTTAACGAAATCTGGATTTTCTTGAGTCTATAACGTGTTATTTTGAAAAACGCTTCAAATGGTGCTAGAATCACATTTTTATGAGGTCGTTTGCTATTTTTAAAGAGCCGTTTTACACAGCAGCAAAAGCTGCGTTTTTCTGCAGAAAATTCATGTTACGCTTTTCGTTATAACTTGTAATCTGGATAGAGTTAGGTCGTGAAATTCGTACAGTGGCTGGGCACAGATGTTGCCATAAATCTGCCGCTGGAATTTCACCAATCGGGCAGACGATTAATTTTATATAAACTTTTCCGTGGACTACAGTCAGAAAGTGACGAATCTGACTGCAGCCCAGTAAATGATGTTTATTAAGTAATCGGTAATGAATTAGGTCCGACATTTTTACACTAGGTGACGTGGATGACTTAGAACGTTCTGTAAATTTTTTGGATTTTTTGGAAAAAGATAACTATTTTATAAAAATACCCGAAAACATCCCAGTTCTGGATGTTAAAGCTGAAAAGTTATAAGTGGTTATTTACGTATCTAAATGTAACACCTCGAAAATTCGTGTTCAATAATATAACGACACGTGTCATGTAAGACAAAAAGCGTTGTAAACCCGGATTTAATAAAGATGTTTTGGCAGGATTTAAAAGTGGCGTCATGTTAATTTTTACCTCTGAACGACCTCATTTATAAATCCCAAGACCCAAGTATATATATATCAAACATCAAATATATCTTAAATCCAGAAATTCGTTGACAATAAATGAATTCGAAGTGCATGATAGGTTCCTATGGAAATTTCTACGGTAAACCTTCTTGTTCGGCACTTTTGAAAAGGATCCAAGCAAACATAACATAATGGTAGGGTATGTAACTGTTAAAGACCCATAATAGAGGCCCCAAACTGTTAAAATAAGTCCCAAATTCGGAAAAGATGGTTTCCCTTTCGAATGCCTGAAAGAACAAAAGTTTTTGGCTGTTGAGGAAGGCTTGCGCACCGCAAGAAGGGACCCTTACGGTGCGCAAGCAATGCCCAGCGACAGGAAATGCTTCTGTTTGCTGTTTAAACGCTTGGAACTGATTTTAAACGATTTTCCACATATTTCTTGGCCCCTAAACAATCCCTAAACATCTAGGACACCTGTGGGAATGTTATGGTTAGTGATAGACTTAGATGTCAACACTTTGTGGTGCCTTGATCACTATATAAAGCTCCAATGTGCAAACACTTTGATCATTCCTTCCTCAAACATCTTCTGGTCAATTGTGGAGCACAAGAGCACCTTCCAGGCCTTCCTAATCAACCATTAGACACTTGTAAGTTTGCTTAATCGTCTTAAATTGAATTTAGCTTAGTTATTTAGCTAAAAGTCAAACCGTCGTAATTACGGTTTGACTTCGAGATTAATTAATAATGGCTCAGTCAAATCTCGAATTAAAAGTACCTCTAAGTAGGTAATTATGTGGGTAATAAACCCTTAAAAGGGTTCCCCCTGATTCCCACTCTAACTAGGTCAAATGTCGAGTCAAACTTACTAATAAAAAGTCAACAGGATACTTAGTTTCTAATTTATGCATGATTAGCAATGTAGAACACATACAACCTGTTTGATCATTAATATAACTTGCTAATTAGTGTAAGAACATGTCTAAACATGTTCAACCCGACAATTTCCTGTTTAGACCCGGTTCGGAACCGAAAGTCGCATAGTTTGACTTATACTTTGACTTTCAGTTCTGACCCGTTTTGGTATATTTTATAAATACCTTAGAGCTTCATTTGGACCAGGTTACATGCTAGTATAACCCTCTGTGATTATACACCATGGTTCATTAGTTAACCGATTAATATGCATGATTCCGTTAATTGCTCATATGTTGACCATTATGCCCTTTTCACTTTAAAACGTGATTTTTGGAAATGTAAAAGAGTAGAAACCTTTGTTACTGATATATATACTTGTATGCAAAGTTTGACATCAGTTAGAGGTGTAGTTTGAGATAGGGATGAGCACGGTACCGAACTGATACCGAACCGATACCGATCCCGACAATCCCGATCCCGATTTTCCTCAAAAATTGATCCTGATCCCGATCCCGAATACAAGCGGTATGGTATCGGTATCGGTTCCGGTTTTCCGGTATGATACCGAAAAATACCGAATTCTTAGTAGTGCTTGTTCATTTAAGTGTTGAACCATAAAATAATTGATTTATGTCCATTAAATGTTAAACTTGATGAATGTAATCAAGTTTTGGTTACTGCATTTCTTTTATTGCCGTTCATTTTGAATTTGTTTGGTTTTTTATCCCACATCGATAGCTTGAGCAGAAATTGTATTGACTCTCTATTGAAAGAAAATACAAATCAGTAATAAATAGTGGGTTGTTTTTTAGAGCTCTTACTTAACCAAGTTACAGTAGAAAGCCCATGTAAAAAAATTCAGTTCAAGTAACTTACTTGACTAGAAGGTGGTCCATTCAAAGATGCCATTTGGATTCTTGCTATTAGACTCAGCTGAAGAAAAACACAATCATAAGGTATGTAAACACAATCGAAAGACATTAAGATATACACCTGTCATTTAACAGCCAGTATGACCAAGAACTAGCACAAAGTACCAAATCTAAGTTCTCTTTCAAGTGAGTAATTCTACATATTAACTCTTGTTCACTGTATAATTCAATTTTAGAAGCACAAAGTATGAACTGGATCCCAACATGGGAAAAATAATAATGTTTATTTTGACTTTTAATGTTTATACGATTTTAGAAGCATGGGAAAAATAATAATGTTTATACGATTTAAATGTTGATTTTGACTTTACCATGAAGGCATGAACCGGATCCCAACATTATATATATTAACGAGAGGATCACCTCACCTGATTTAATTCGGTAGTCGGTACTGCCATTTACTAAATGGTATATATTCCCTTTTAAATATGCTAACCTCACAATCGGTATTAATTCGGTATTACCGAAAAATACCGGTACCGATCTCGCAAAATCCCGATCCCGATAAATGGTAAAACGTAATACCGATACCGAATACAAGCGGTATGGTATCGGTACGGTATCGGGATAGTATCGGTATGGTATCGGTATCCGGTACCACATGCTCATCCCTAGTTTGAGAGTTATGCTCATTAGCGTAAATTGAAAGCTTTATGTTAATAAAACGGCGTAATTAGCGTATAGCCTAGTTAAGCCTACTTTTTGATACCAAACTTATTACCCACTGATGTAATATATTATTTTGGAATTTTTAAAGATTTTTAATAAATTTTAGGCTGAGCATAACTCATAGTCGTAGGCTTAATCCGGTAATTGTCGGTTTTGCCCTTACGGGCCATAAAATGAGTTTTACATAACTAAATGACTCCAAACCTTTTGCTACTGATCACATATGATAAATAAATTATTTTAAGCCTTCAGGAATAATAAAAGTATCAGCTTTATGTATCGAACCCGGAAATGGCTTATAATCGCCTTTTTAAGCGTTTTTAACGCATAGTATGTGCTATAACTATATTAAACATACAAGGGTTGATACCTACTGATATTTGAGGAAAATTATAATATTTTAACAGTAAACAAAGGTTGTTAAACTCAGACTTCAGTTTTGAGCTTTTCGGCTTATGTGAAATTACCAAAATACCCCTACGGGGCATAGTTTGGTTAGAATTGATAAATTTCACATATACACTTTACCATACTGTTATAACATGGTAAAATAAGTATTTTTTCTGATTACATCAGACCTGTAACTCAGGTAAATACTTAAACTCTTTTATAACATTTTAAATGACCAAACTACCCCTACGGGGCATAGTTTGTGTTTAAATTCGTTTCGGGCATAATAAAAGACATCTTACTGATGTCACAACATATATGAAGTATATTAACTTAGGAAACCTGTAAATGGCTCATATGAATACCCGTTACGCTTATTACGCGTTCGGTTCAGTTTATGTAACTAGTTTACATAAACTAGCCTAAACGGGCCAAACCTTGACGGTTTTATCTCAAAATCCAGAATGTGTATGAAATACCCATATTAAGCAAGTCTCTGAACTTGTCGGGTCTAAATCACATTCTATCCGTTCTTCGCTTAATCGTGCGTACGAACCGTATCTTTGAAACTAACCGGTCTAAGCTTAAGCTTGATTAAAGACCCGTTAGGATTCTAATAGGTTATTATAAACCTTCGTTCCAGATTAGGAGTACCAGTAAAAGCTACTTGCAATTTGCTTATTGTGAATTATACTTTGCTCAGGTAAATACTTTTAACTTATTTTCCCTATACTGGCTTGGGTTACGGTATATAGAATACCGCTTGATCGGGCATCAAATCTTCCATCGTTGGGTGGTTAATTGAATAATTTGATCGGCTCGTTTAAACAGTCTTGTTACTTAAAGCCTTTGGGGGGTTAATGACCATGTCCCGGATATCCTTGGCATCATTTTACGAAATGGCCACGACTTAAGCACGGGGTGTAGGCGTACACCCGTCAGTGCACAAAAGAATAATGTGGTGTGTCTATTGATCTTTAACCCGGACAAGATCCGGGCTACTGAACGCACAAGGAACATGTAATTCGTTCACAAGATTATATATTTAAATAATTCTCCCAAGTTAAATAAAATGTTTATGCCACGTGCATCCAAATCAATTTTCAATCATTTTCTAAAATGAGTCAGTTGATAGTATTTACCAGTGTAAACTGACGTATTTTCCCAAAAAGATTAACTGCATGTACTAAGCGTAATTGGCTGGGATTTCTCCTTAGCATCACTAGAAGTCTCGCAAGCTTAAGATGCCTAAAGTCTGTTGAACTATTGTTTCCATTTCGTTTCCGGTCCGTCTGTGGATAAACTTTCGAATATTGTGACATATGATATTACAATATTAAATTCGGTTGTATTATATCTTTTAAATTGCTTCCACTGTGCATATTAAATATTGTGTTGTTTGACTATTATGTTGCCAACCACGTCACGATACTCCCCCACCGGGCCCACCGGTGACACACGTGGAAATCGGGGTGTGACAGGTTGGTATCAGAGCCAACATTGAGTGAATTAAACACTAGCCTTTTGTGTTTAATCTCAATAACACAATTGCACATATCTAAACTTTCGAGTCTAGACAAATAACATAGGACAAATTCTACCCTGTTTGGTTTTTGTTTTGTCCTTTAACTTTTTATATATTGTTGTTGTTATCTCATGCTATATTGACAGGATTAACAAAATGCCGCCAAGATTCTTTAGAAGAAGAGGACGTGGCAAGGGGCCAATCACCGCCCCCAATGACAACGAGGCAGGACCTTCGAATGTACGAGCTCCTTCGACCACAGAGAGTGATGATCCCCAGCAGAACCGGAGGAACCTCTTCGAGCCGGCAAGACGGTCGGTTTCGCACAGCTCACCACCTCCTGTCCATAACCCTTACGGGCCACAACCGGAGTATGAGCCCAACAACCCTCAACCTTCATACATACCATTACAGCGATCCTTATCGCACAACTCTTTTGGAGACCCTACACCTGTCTTCAGGGGCCGGTTTAACCCGGCCAATTTCATACCAGAACCAGCGGGTTTTAACCCACTGGGGCCAGATGACCATTTCTTAGGAGATCACGCGGATGATATGGACGAGGATACGGACCCCGTCGAACCTGCCAGTGGTACACCAAACCACCCGATAGAGATCTCTGACGGATCTTCTTTCCACGGATCACCCTATGTTGGTCCAGATAGCTTTCAAGCTATGTTTACCAGGCACTAATGGTACTATACACCTCCTCGCCATTCACCGCCTCAGCAGCAGCAACAGCAGCAACAGGATCCCTCTGTGGATTCACGGTTTGTGGCAGTTACGCCACCGCCGCCAGTTCAGCCGGCACCTCCGCAACCGCCGAGGCGTAGGAGATCTGGACCGCGTATGTCTACACGGGGAGGAGATTTCCATTTCAGCTCTCCTCGGCAATCAAGTGGCAGCCATTACCCGCCACATCAAGAAGATCCACAAATGGGTGGACCTTCACACCCAGTTGCACCGCAACCACCGCCTATGGGTTTTGATAACCCAATTCCGGCATACACGGGTTCCATGGCGTATAACCCGTTTGAACAGCCAGTGCACACCAACTACAACTACGCAGAAGCCGACCCATACTTGGCAGCGGCTAACTATAACACCCAAGGACCGTATGGAGATCCATGGGGAGTAGGGTACCCAACTCATGGGTACCAGATACCGGCCAGACCTATCATTCGGACGCAATCGCAGCCGCCACGATTTTCTCCCCCAGAACGGGAGGAAATTCTTCAAAGACTGGATCAGGTTGAGCGGGACTTTCACCGCGAACGCAGGGAGAGATAAAGCTTTTTCCAAGGATTGACAAGCTTGATCAAAGGGAAGAGCAAGAAGGACCACTAAATCCTTCCAATTGTTGTCAAGCCCCTGCGTGGGCCAGTCTTGCTGTATAAACCCCTGCGTGGGTATGCTTGTTTGTTTTGACCCCTGCGTGGGTCTATCTTTCTGTTCACCCCTACGAGGGTATGTTATTGTTAAGTCCCTGCATGGACTATTATATTATTTGTGTAAGTCCCTGCGTGGACTATTATGATGTTTGTTGTTAAGCCCCTGCATGGGTAAGTCCTTGTTTAAACCCCTACGTGGGTAAGTTTGTTTAATAAAAAGTCCCGTTTAGGGCGACATGTAACCTTTAATAAATTAATGGAATGTAAGTTTATAAATTTCATTTTTTGCTATTATCTGCATAATTATAGTGCATGAAATAAATAAATCGAAATCATTCCTTTTAATAACAATCTGCCTATTTAAATATTAAATAAGGATCTTAAAGAGTGAAACCTAGCCTTCGGGTCATTATAAGGCCGGGCCAAGATGATAAGACCTGTTCAAAAGATTCGAATCCCTGTTAACATCTGAAAATATGTTAACACTCCTGGCAGACGTGATTCATTAAAAATCACACACGTCATTATTATATAAGGATCTTTTCAAAGATTCCAAACCCAACTAAATAATCTCCGAATCATGGGTTAAATCATCAATTAAGATGATCATATTTTGACCATACGTGGTAATATGGTGCCTATGGGCCCTGCTCATTTCCATATGAGCCAAAAGACAGTGGTAGCGATGACTCCCTGTCAGATAAAGGTAATGAACTAGGTTCAAACCTTCGTGCTTTGATTCTCTGAAATCATAGCTTATAATTTATAAATGTCCTTGTGACTAGGCCTATTGTGCCAGTATACCTTCATGTTTTGATTCTCTGAAATCATAGCTTATAAATAAAATTGTCCATGTGACTAAGCCTTATGTGCTAATATATATTGTTATTATTTATAATTAGGATAAAATTTTAATTGAAATCCTAATTGAATACGATTAATAAATTAACCAAATATGGTCTCTGTTTACCATGGTTAATGAATTACCCTAAGGGGCAATTCCATAATAAACTCCCAAGTAAACTATTGTCCTTGTTTTCTGCAACAGTTCAATTAAAATGGCTAACTCGGACGAGGTTAATAGTCATCCAGTGGAGAATAACGAGAACACCCGAATTAATTTAACGGGTGCTGAATTGAAAGCGATAATAGACGGCGCAGTTACACAGGCCTTGGAACGTCAGTACGAAGAGTATAGTGGGACTCGAAGTAGGACCCTATCTAAGCCGCATTCAAAGCCTAAGACACACTCTGAGGCTCACAACAAGCCACCTTCCAAGAAGGATGAACCCAAGAAAGATGATGATCGACACTCCTCGAACCACCACAGTGCTCCATCTCACCAGGTTGTACTAAACAGGGACCCCGTGACAAGGGTTGCTCTTATAAATATTTTATTTCCTGCAAACCCCGGGATTTCACCGGGGAGAAAGGAGCCATTGACTGTATGACGTGGCTGGATGAGATGGACACGGTTGTGGATATCAGCGGGTGCGCTGAGAAGGATATAGTCAAGTTTGTGTCGCAATCTTTCAAAGGCGAAGCTTTAGCCTGGTGGAGATCTCTGATTCAAGCCACCAGGAAAATCCCATTGTACAACATGTCGTGGGATCAATTTGTTTCCCTCATCAGGGAAAATTACTGCCCTCAGCATGAGGTGGAGAAGATAGAGTCTGATTTTCTATCATTGGTGATGACAAACCTTGACTGTCAAGCTTACCTCACAAGCTTCAACACGATGTCCCAGTTGGTTCCATATCTGGTAACCCCGGAGCCAAAAAGAATAGCTCGTTTTATCGGTGGTTTAGCCCCAGAAATCAAGGCAAGCGTGAAGGCTTCTCGGCCAGCTACTTTTAGATCTGTAGCTGACATATCCTTGTCCCTCACTTTGGATGCGGTCAGGCAGAGATCGCTGAGGAATAAGGAGGCTGAGTGTTGGACCGTTCTATGACCTGAACACGTCAGTTAAGGCAGTTCATCATCACGTATAAAGGCGGAATCAGAATACGTAACGTAACAACAGCTTTCCTATTCAATTCCTTTACGTTTATTGCTTTCTGAGATCGATTTGACAGAGTTTGGTTACAAATGCAATGACCTGATTTCGCTCCAATGTTCCATATGAAGTCACACATGTGAGGTATTTATACTTGAACTGATTTCGCTTATATGGCATGACCATATGAGCGGAATCACTTGTAACTAATTTCGCTTATATGTCATGACCATAAAAGCGAAATCACCATGTGACTAAAAAGCGAAATCACCAAGTCCCTTAAAGCGAAATCACCTATAAACTATGTTCACATAAGCGAAATTAACTTTATAAACTCTAATCTTGACTTTCAAGCTCCTATCTTGACTTTCTTGACTTAAGACTTGATGTAGATGAAGTCAACAGACATTCTGTGCATCAACAGACTCCCCCTTGGATGTTGACGAAGTCTTCAGCTCCGAGTCTTCAGTCTTAGTCTTTTCTCTAACTCTCTGTCTTTTCATCATAAGCACTCTATCTTCACAGGCTTCAGAATCACAACCTGACTCTAACTTCTATCTTCCCTTTGACTATTGATCCAGACTCCCCCTTTCACAGACTCCCCCTCTCAATATGCTAGAATCTGAGATATCTGGTTCAAGCTTTGACAATTAGCTTCCATTGGGAATAATGAAGTCCAAACCTGTTACTCAGCCAATAAACATTACAATTCTATCTTTCAAATATAACTCACAAACTCAAATAGTTTTAACAATCCACTCAAGTATTCAGGTCCAAGTTAATGACCCTGATCACTTGATTAATCCACCAAGTCCAATTTAATGACCTTGGTTGATCATTTGACGAAACAAACTGATTTTAAAAACAACAATTTACACATTTTCTGAAAATAACAAGTATCAAATTAATGAACTTGTTTTTGACTTTCCAAACAATCAAACTTCAACAAAGTAAGCTCTTCTCATTCTTCAGTCCAGAATCTCCTGCATCTGCTTCAAACATTTGAGAATCCAACAATCAACTCTCCACTTTGGTTTGTTGGAAAATAAAGCAGAAATAAAATCTTTTTGAATTTTATAAAGTGTTCTAAACTAAGAAATGAAATACAGAAAACTTAAATTGCAGAAAGTAAACAAAGTAGACTATTTACAAACATATTTTTGACGAGCGTGTCAGGGAATCATATCAGCTATTCAGACAAATTACAAGTACCGTTAAGCTTCATTTCATACTCAGACTTAAACAATTCACCTCGATTGTCGATATACTGATCCATCTTAAATTCTCACACAAATTTCAATTTACTCAGGATACGAATTAGATGAATTATGAACTTAGATCATTCATGTGTCCCACCTTTTGAATATACTCCCGTATCCAGAATCCCAATAATCAGTCTTACAGGTGAGTATACCACAATGATATCTGTATATAAATTAGGTATGCGAGGGCCGAGGGATCTCAGGTCGATACTTCCGTATACGCAGAGAGATATCAGCTTCGACTTTACGGTGTGTCCCCTTTAGAGGATCTTTTTGCTTACAACAGCAGTGACTATCAATTTTATTGTTTCATCGGCATGCTGAGGGTTTAATGTTGTATTTCAAGCATTGCAGCAAGTATTATCCAGGGACTAGGTCAGAACCACCGTTCAGCAGAAGTCCCGGAATAATACCCCAGACATCATTGAGTATAAAGACCTAGTATATCAGATTAAGAGACCTTTCAAACGAGATTTCAGGGGTTACCTATATATCCAAGTAGTGTTCCCCACGAATTTCACAAGTTTGAAATTTAGGTTTATATCCCGAATAAATTTACTAAATGTGTGAAAACCTATCGACACATCATCAGTGAGACTGTTTAACTCATTTAAACATTACAAATCTTTAGCATACTGTAATTGTCAAGCCAATGTACTATCATTTTCCCTATATATACAAGCTCTTTTTCATTTTATCATGTTTTTGTATTTTTGCAATTTTTACTGTTTTTGTATTTTCTGAAAATAAACTATATACAACTATCTACTCCCCCTAAATACCAAAACAAGTAAAAAATCGACAAACCATTGCAGATTGTTTCTCGTCTTCATCCGCAACAGTACTCTCATCAACGCCCACAATTTCATCCGACACCGAAAGAAGCTTCATACCATTCAGTTTTAACAAATATTTAAACCAATTTTTTTCAAAAGCTTTGGTATGTAAATCAGCTTTCTGTTCGTCAGTGTGGATTTTCTCAATTCGTATCAACTTTTTCTCAAAACAATCACGAATAAAGTGATGACGAATTTCTATGTGTTTAGTTTTAGCGTGATGTACTGGATTCTTTGTTATATTTATTGCGGCCTCATTATCAACAAAAAGAGGTGTGTTAAGAAACTGCAAACCGTAGTCGCGCATCTGTTGCTGTATCCACAAGATCTGAGAGCAGCAACTGCTAGCAGAAACATACTCCGCTTCACAGGTAGATAACGCCACAGACGTTTGTTTCTTACACTGCCAGGTAACCAATCTAGGACCAAAGAATCAATCCCCTCCTGTTGACTAAATCCCTGAACAACGAGTCGAGCTTTGTTCCTTACAACAACTCCTCTATCGTCCCTCTTGCACTTGAACACCCACTTGGTGTTAATTTTCCTCTGACCATCCGGCAAATCAACTAACTTCCACACTCCCAATTTCTCGAATTGACTAAGTTCCTCCTGCATTGCATTGACCCAAGAGTCTTCAGTAAGCGCTTCTTTGTAAGTTCTTGGCTCAACCTGCGAGATAAAACAACTCAATGAGAATTCAGTTTGCAAAGGAGCAACTTTTGTATAAAAACATGTAAGCCCTTTATCAATCTGATTTCGAGTGCGAACGCCTGTCTGCAATTCTCCTATGATCAACTCCTCTGGATGATAGGGATGAGATCGGTACGATACCGGTACCGTACCGGTACCGATACCGTAAATACCGTTACCGAAATTGAGAAAATGTGGATACCGATTACCGTACCGTATTTATAGATTCGGTACCGATACGGTACCGGTATCGGTACCGGTATTTCGGTACTTTACCATATTGGTACCGCTTTAGTGTAATCAATTGTTTTACCTAAAAAAATTTCATGTGCAACTCATCCATCAGTTACTAATTGAACTAGAGTATAATATAGAGGAATGTAAACAAAGGGTAAACATATTAAGTAGTTAAAAAAATCAAAAGGTAAACATTCATGGGTTCGACTTTTAACATCGAAATTCCAACATGTCTAAAAAATCATCATAATTGATTAAAAATAACCAAACAAAAGAAATTTGATATTGGTTTTTGTAAAACAATGTTCAAGAAAATATAACTTCATAGTGGGATCTAAGATAATAGCAAAATACATAAAGTCATTATTACATTCGGTATTAATACCGTTATTTACCGAAAAATACCGGTACCGATACCGTTTTTTACCGATACCGAATCTTGAAAAATCTATTACCGATACCGGTACCGTTTATGATCGGTACGGTACGGTATCGGTACGGTACCGGTATGGTACCGGTACGGTACCGGTATTTCGGTAAAAAATCTCATCCCTAGATGATATGAAAAAGTTCGCGGCATCACTTCACTTGGAACATCTACATTTCCCTCCAGATTAGTAACATTCTGTTCTGCATCTTGTTCACCAACTTGGTTTGTTTGACTTGAAATTTGAATTTGCTCCCCCTCAGAATCTGAATCACCATGATAAAAAACTGGCATGTTTTCAGCTTCTTGATTATCATTCTGAGCCGACTGATTATCCTGAGCAACTTCATTCTGTTGGACATCATCATGTTCACCAGCATTACTCGGACCTGCTTCATCATCATTTGAAGTTTCTCAAGGTCTTCTAGAATACTCAGCTGGAAACCTTAGCTGCGACTCATATTCACGCAAAATATCCAACTCATCAAAGAAATCTTCATCATCCTCTGATTCTTCTCTCATGTCAAACGAATCCCAAAGTTTGTCATAATGATAACGCCATGAATCTCCAGGATTCTGTGGCGGCATAGTATAACCTTGACATTCCACATTTGCAGCTTCAATAATCCGCTTCTCACTTGGAACAAAGACACGTCGCATTGGATTTGAATAACCAACAAATATACCCTCAATGCTCTTTGGACCAAACTTTCCATGAGGCTCTATAACCGTACATGGTGACCCAAACGGTTCTAGATACTTCAAATTCGGTTTGCGGTTATTGATTAGCTCAAAGCATGTTTTGTTGAACTTCTTGACAGTGAGAACCCTGTTGAGCGTATAGCATGCGGTGGAAACAGCTTCAGCCCAAAAATTTATCGGTAACTTTGAATCTGCGAGCATAGTTCTAGCCGTCTCGATTAGTGTCCGGTTTTTGCGTTCTGCGACTCCATTCTGCTGCGGAGTGTACGGAGCACTAAACTCATGCAAAATACCTTTTTCATCACAAAATTCTTCCATCTTGCTGTTCTTGAATTCAGTACCATTATCACTTCGAATTCTCTTGATACGCCTTTGGTACAAATTCTCAATCTTCCTGAACAGCCCCATCAAACTGTCAAATGTTTCATCTTTAATCTTCAAGAAAGAAACCCACGAAAATCTGGAATAATCATCAGTAACGACCAAACAATAATAATCTCCTGTAATACTTTTGACATTCACAGGACCAAACAAATCCATGTGAAGTCTTTCCAGCGGTCTCGAAACTGAATTGACTTGCTTTGTAGGGTGTGACTTTTTCTTCTGCTTGCCTTTAACACAGCTAATGCACTCCCCTTCCAGATGAAAACCTTTGATATTAACACCCAAAACTAAATTATTGTGCACCAAGTGATTCATTTTTCTAAGATGAATATGCCCCATCTTGCGGTGCCACAATCTTGATTCTTTCTCAGTTGCTCTAGACACAAAACAATGTGCTTGACTAGTAGTTGTAGTTGCTACACTCATATCTAACACATATAAATCATTTACTCTAGGTGCCCGCATGATAATCCATTCTTCAGGAATAACAAATCCTGGTTTCAAGATCAAACATTCTTTATCAGTGAAGTGAGTAGTATACATATTGTCACAAATCTGTGAGATACTAAGTAGATTGTTCTCCAGCTCAGTAATGTAGTTAACTCTCTCAAACGTCACAATCCCATTGGATAACGTTCCTTCACCAACAATTCGACCACCTTCATGACCAGCAAATCCCACATAACCACCATTGATATTTTTAACATCATACAGCAACGCGGTCTTCCCTGTCATATGTCGAGATGCTCCACTATCCATAATCCATCTGGATACAAGTTGTGGAAGATCCTGCACAAAACAAACTTCAATTTAACCAACTACAATAAAGATGCCGATTCATGCTTCGCGAACAAGGAAGCTCCGGCAATTCAAACTGTTTATTCGAACATGGTGTCCACCCAGGCCTCATCAGCCTTAGGTGTAACCTTGACTCTCGCAATTTGAATTTTGAAATTTTCAGCCTTCAGAGGTGGAAAATTTGCATCATAATCAACCTGAATTGGTTCTTCAGCCTTTTTCACCTCAGAAGTTGAAATTTTCTTCTCTGTTTTAGGTTTCCAAATTTGTTCAGCTAATGCAACCCGTTTATAAAACTTGTCATTTTTAGTTACCACTTTCTTTACGGGTTCATTTTTCACTTTGATGTTCTCATTTTTCACATTCTTTTTCTCAACAACGATTGGTGCTTTACCCTTCACATCAACTTTCTTCTGTTGAATCTTCACAGTTTCCGTCTTAGGCTTCACATTGGTACACTTTCGTGCAATGTGACCAACTTGGTTACATCTGAAACATGTTCGAGTATCAATAACTCGACTTGTGCCTTCAGACTGATTCTGTGAAGCTCTTTTCTCAAAGAACTCTTCATTTGATTTTGAAAAAATCTCATTTTCCTCATCAGAAAGTGAACTGTTCACAAACACCTTCTTTTCAGCAAACCTTTTGTTTTGAAATCTTCTTTGCTGATAACTCTTACCACCCTGATAACCACCCGACCAATTGTTTCGATTATTATTATAAAAACGTGGTGGAACAACAGGTTTTTTGTAATAAGCTTTATCTTTCTCAAAATTCATTTGCCTTTTTGTTTGTTTCAAATTGTTCACATCTGTTAACTCAACTTCAACCAATTTGAAAACATTTGTCAACTTTTTCACATTAACATTCTCAATGGGAAACTCAGAATCCGAATACAACTTATCAGATCCAGCCATCTTGTACATCACAAGACCCGGTTCATCACTTAAGTTGTTTTTGGACTTTGGTTTCTGAATGTATTTGTCCAAGAAACACCCATCATCTTCAGTTGAATCAGAAATTAAAACACTTTCAGCTGTGCTCTTAACAATCTCTGTCTGAACACTATCATCAGATGATGTAAAAGTAACATCAATGTTTTCCGGAAGTTTAACTTCTTTTTCTTCCTCAATTTCAACCAACCCAGATTGCTTTTTCGTGTGATTAGCAAGAACAGGTGGTGGTACTTGATGAAAACCCACCCCAGTTCCATCAGAATACACATCTTCGCCCGCTTTGTCTTTCCCAATGGGTTTAGGAATAATATGTTGCAAAACAAAGCTTGCGGAGCTATAACTGTTAAGCTTCAACTGGATTCGCTCGTTTTCGATTACAGCCTCTTGAACTTTAAGTTTCAGTTTAGCGATTTCATCCAGTTGTTGGTTGATTGATTCTTCTTTTATTCTAAGCACTGCTTTTAAGTGTTCATTTTCTTTAAAAGTTTTACCATTTCGATCATCACAATCTTTCATTGTGCTTTTCAGTTTTTCAAATTTTTCAGAAATCTGACGGTTTTCAAGAATCAACTTTTCATTTTCTTGTTTAATTTTGTCATGCTCAATTTTATCATTTTCAATTTGACTAGTTAATTCTCTTATCCGTTCAGTTGAAGCTTTAACTGTTTTGTCACGACCAAGAATCTGATTCTCAACGCTTCTGACCTTTGCTGTCAGATCTTTAATTTTCTCACCGTTGAGATACGTGACAGTATTACAAAATTTGCACTCTTTGTTGCAATTTTTGCAATCAGCATTTCCTTCGATCTTTTTACCTGACGCATTTGTTGACGAGTTTGGACTGACCTGGCCTTTTGACTCAGACACGGAGTTAGAATCTACCTCAAGTGCTTTAGCAGCCAGCACTTTGTCAGCCATTTTTCCCAAATTCTCTGCAGTCAACTCCTGCGTTGTATCGATAACTCCAGTATCAACTTTCTTTGATTTTTCTTGCTCTTCTTTCTCCTTTCTTTCTTTTTCTTCTTTTTCTTTCTTCTCTTCCTCTTTCATTTTCTCGGTTGGAGTTCCCCACCATTTGTTCTGCCAATACTCATCCTCATCTTTCATTTCCTTGATTAAGGCTTCCAGATCAAGAGTTTTGTGATCGATCGCAATATTTCCATACTCATCAAGATAACACTCCCTGTCTGGATCCCATCTTTTCGCTCTCTTTGCTTCCAAATATATACCAGAAAGTCTAATCATTTTGTTTTCCAAAATCATCTTTCTGTATCTATATTTCTGCTCTTCAGTTCTATCATCTTTCCACGGAATAGGTTCATTTTTCGCCATGAATGCGTAACCAACCGCATCTTCTTCCGGTAGAACCTCTTGACTCCAATCATACCCCTCATCATCGTAAATCACCGCAAGAGCTCTAGATTTCTCTTTATTGTCTTCAACCTGCTTCAATCTAGGCGGCTCGGATTTATTCTGATGATATATTGCCTTCTTGTAGTAATCGTCTCTGAATTCATCAGCATAAGCGTTTCGGCATTCTCGTTTGAAGTGACCCTTCTGCTTACACTTGAAGCAAGTCACCTTCGATTTATCGAACCCCAGCTTAGTAGATGGACCACCAATTGTCTTTCTGCCGGTAATTTCCATGAATCGTTGTGCTCGACGAACAGCACTTGCCATAGCCCAACGAATATCAATCAGTTCCATTTCCTCCGGATCAATCTGATCGTAATCTTCTTTCGTCAGATTTGTGTTGCCTATCTTCCCAGCTACTAACCCTTCATACGATTCCAACACCGATGCTAGGAAGATCATCTGCTGTTTTGCCGACTCCTCGTCAAAATTCTGAGCATTCTTCAAGTCTATTGCAATATTGCATTGAAAATGATTCTTTGCATCAGAATGACTTGCAGATGATGAAGATCCACTGTGATAACCACTATGACTTCCACTGCTTTGACCACTTTGACTTTCTTTGCTTGCTGTGAACACATTCTCAGCAGAAAACGCAGTCTTTGGAGAAGTTGCTTTTGGCATCATGCTCTTTGGATAATACAAATCCAGATTCTGCTGGTAAGATGAGTGATTGACTTTGTATGTCTTCTTCAGTTCCAACTCGTGACTCTCGAGTTTCTCAATCAGCACATCTGGAGTAAGATCTTTCGGCAAAATAGTGTTCTTTAACATGATAGCATAATATCTCCACTCCATCTCGTCTGGCAACGAATCAAACAACTTGTCTACTTGCTCATCATCAGGATATTTAATTCCATGTCTATCTAATTCCAGCTTTAGATGCCCAAACCTCTCGATCATTTTAGATACTGACTCATTCTTAAGACAACCAAACCTATCAAACTCTTTCCTAAGAAGTTTCTTTTTGTTTTTCACGATTTCAGTACTTCCTAAACATTTCTTTTCTAACTTTGCCCAGAGGTCTTTAGCGTTTGAATAATCGATCAATGAAATTATGTCTTCTCGGACGGATTGGAACAACAAAACCACACATTTTTGTTCTGCTACAAATGATTCAATCTCATCAGTAGATGTTAAGGCTTCACCATTCTTGTTTCCGTGTTCATAACCATTCTTCAGACTTTTCCAACTTGGAAATGCGAATGCCATCATCCAATCTTCAAACTTTCTGGACCAACGACTGTACTCCTCGATAGCCATTAGCTTTGGGGGTTTATTGAATGTTCCAAAAGCACTTTCCGATTCCCAAGCTTCCTTTTTCTTTTCTTTCGGTGGATTCTCGTTCACATTGCTTGTAGATGAAACGTCTCCCGAGTTTCCAGCAAACGCGTACATGTCACTGAACGGGTTCAAGAATATGTCATCCATCTTGAATGTACCTATAAGAATCAATCAACACTTAGTAAAATTTTCGAAGTTTTCGAAAACTGTGACAAATGAACGAAATCAATAGTTATTGACACAAGAGCGAAATCAGTTGTGTGACAGATAAGCGAAATCACAATATGTGTCACAAAAGCGAAATCACTTTTGTCCGTATAAGCGAAATCAAATGATGTCCCTTTGAGCGAAATCACTATGTCTGAATAAGCGAAATCACTAAGTCCAAATAAGCGAAATCACTTATGTCCGAAAGAGCGAAATTAGATATGTTCAAATGAGCGAAATCAGACTTGTCCGTATGAGCGAAATCAGACTTTTAACACTCGATGTTCACAAAAGCGGAATCACGTTTTTACCCAATTTTAAGCCAAATTTTAACCTGAAACTTTCAAGGGTTGTACTACACAGAATTCCGATCACAATGATATGTTTAATGTTCAATTTCGACCACAAATTTGTTCCAGATCTGAGATTGAAATTCCTGTTCGTGAACTGATCGAGGTTTTGTTAAAATTGATTAAGTTTTACTTTGTTTTAAGATTCGATACTATTACAGATTGTTTAAAAGATAGTTTCGCACAATATACTTGAAATTCAAATCATTTTGTCCGTAGGAACAAATTTAATTCGAAAAAATAAAAGAGAAAGTGAGTAGAAATGAGAATAATGTCGAATCAGCTGTAGTAGTATGAACTCCTCGTCCTGAAGCTCTGATACCACTTGTTGGACCGTGTCGTGACCCTAAACGATCAGTCAAGGACGTTCATCATCACGTATAAAGGCAGAATCAGAATACGTAACGTAACAACAGCTTTCCTATTCAATTCCTTTACGTTTATTGCTTTCTGAGATCGATTTGACAGAGTTTGGTTACAAATGCAATGACCTGATTTCGCTCCAATGTTCCATATGAAGTCACACATGTGAGGTATTTATACTTGAACTGATTTCGCTTATATGGCATGACCATATGAGCGGAATCACTTGTAACTGATTTTGCTTATATGTCATGACCATAAAAGCGAAATCACCATGTGACTAAAAAGCGAAATCACCAAGTCCCTTAAAGCGAAATCACCTATAAACTATGTTCACATAAGCGAAATTAACTTTATAAACTCTAATCTTGACTTTCAAGCTCCTATCTTGACTTTCTTGACTTAAGACTTGATGTAGATGAAGTCAACAGACATTCTGTGCATCAACACTGAGAAGAGAAAACGTGAAGATGATAGTTCACGGAGGTCGAACAAGAAGCACCGTGGGAACGGTGACAACAAGAAAGGATCTGAGTCAAGGAAAGATGGGCATCATTCTGGTGAGAAGCCCAAGTGCAAGATTTGCAAGAAACAGCACTTTGGAAAGTGCAGACTCGAGTCGAACTCTCAGACTCAGTCGAAAACCTTTGCTTGTGGTATATGCAAGTCCACGGATCACAAGACCTTGGATTGCAAGAAGATGAAAGACACAACGTGCTACCGTTGCAATGAAAAGGGGCACATTAAAACCAACTGCCCTAAATACACAAAGAAGCCTGAAGAGGCCAAGAAGACAAATGCTAGAGTCTTCTGAATGGATGCCAAAGAAGCGGTTCTAGACGACAACGTTATTACAGGTACTTTCCTTGTAAATGACGTCTATGCTAGAGTACTTTTTGATTCAGGCGCTGATAAGTCTTTTGTTGATAATAAGTTTTGTGAATTGCTGAAATTACCTGTCAAAACCTTAAATGTGAATTATGAGGTGGAGTTAGCAGATGGCACCCTAGAAACCGTCTCTACTGTGTTAGATGGATGTGTTATATCCATTAAGAACCACTCTTTTCCTCTGTCTCTATTTCCCTTCAAGTTAGCCGGTTTTGACATAGTCTTGGGTATGGACTGGTTATCTCACAACCAGGCCCAAATCGTCTACAACAGAAAGCAAGTGGTGATTAAGACTCCGTCTGGTGAATCACTTACCATTCGGGGAGATACCCAGTATGGGCTACCTAAGCAAGCGACTATGCTCAAGGCTTCAAAATGTTTAAAGAAGGGTTGTGTCATCTACATGGCACAAGTGATTATTGATGAGCCTAAACCGAAGATAGAAGACATCCCTGTCATTTCAGAATACCCAGAAGTTTTTCCGGAAGAACTACCTGGTTTGCCACCAGATAGGCAAGTGGAATTCAGGATTGATATCATCCCTGGAGCAGCTCCAGTTGCTAGAGCACCTTACAGGTTAGCACCAACCGAAATGAAGGAGTTGAGGACACAACTGGATGAATTGCTAGCTAAAGGTTTCATTAAACCTAGCTCGTCCCCTTGGGGAGCACCAGTCCTGTTTGTCAAGAAGAAGGATGGATCGATGCGTCTGTGCATCGATTATCGTGAGCTTAATAAAGTCACGATCAAGAATAGATATCCTTTGCCCAGGATCGACGATTTGTTCGATCAGTTACAAGGGGCAAGTTATTTCTCGAAGATTGACTTGAGGTCAGGCTACCATCAACTGAAGGTTAGAGATGAAGACGTACACAAAACTGCATTTAGGACTCGTTATGGTCATTACGAGTTCCTAGTGATGCCTTTTGGGCTCACTAATGCACCGGCCACGTTCATGGATCTCATGAATCGTGTTTGCAAGCCGTACTTAGATAAATTCGTCATCGTTTTCATCGACGACATTCTTATCTACTCGAAGAACCAAGCTGACCATGAGAAACACCTTCGCTGTATTCTCAAACTCCTACACCATGAGAAACTCTATGCCAAATTTTCCAAGTGTGAGTTTTGGCTTCGAGAAGTCCAATTCCTTGGACATGTGGTGAGTGAGCGTGGTATCCAAGTGGATCCCGCTAAGGTCGAAGCAGTTATGAACTGGCAAGAACCAAAGACGCCTACAGAGATTCGTAGCTTCCTGGGATTGGCAGGATATTACAGGCGCTTCATTGAAAATTTTTCAAGGATTGCTGCACCCCTAACTTCCTTGACTAAGAAGAAAGTAAAGTTCGTTTGGGGCCCTAAGCAGCAAGAATCCTTCGATATTCTGAAGCAAAAGTTGAGCAACGCCCCAGTACTGACATTGCCAGATGGAATAGAAGAATTTGTAGTTTATTGTGATGCATCGCACACTGGCATGGGGTGTGTGCTTATGCAGAAAGGCAAGGTTATTGCCTACGCATCACGACAGTTAAAAGTGCATGAAAAGAATTACACCACCCACGACTTGGAGTTGGGTGCCGTTGTATTCGCACTAAAACTGTGGAGGCATTATCTATATGGGATTAAGTGTGTGATCTATTCTGATCACAAGAGCCTCCAGCACCTGTTCAATCAGAAGGATTTAAATATGAGGCAACGCCGTTGGATGGAGACTTTAAATGATTATGATTGTGAAATCAGATACCATCCCGGCAAGGCGAATGTAGTCGCCGATGCCTTGAGTCGAAAGGAAAGGGTGAAACCCATCCGAATCAATGCCAAGCGCATGGAGATAAAGAACTGTTTGACTGAAAGGTTGTTAGCTGCACAGAAGGAAGCTGTGTTGGAAGCTAACTATCCTAACGAAAAGCTAGGGGTAACTGAGGAGCAGTTAACTCTTAGCAAGGACGGAATTCTAAGATTAAATGGAAGAATATGGGTTCCAATTCATGGAGGGCTTCGAGATGTCATCCTCCAGGAAGCCCATAGTTCCAAATACTCCGTTCATCTTGGAGCTGATAAGATGTACCAGGATCTAAGGGCAAATTATTGGTGGATAGGCTTGAAAAAGTCTGTAGCTGTCTATGTAGCTAAGTGCTTGACTTGCGCGTAAGTCAAAGCAGAACATCAAAAGCCGTCAGGCTTGCTACAACAGCCTGAACTTCCTACATGGAAGTGGGAAATGGTAACCATGGATTTTATCACCAAGTTACCTAAGACTAGGAAAGGAAATGATACAATATTGGTTATAGTTGATAGACTGACTAAGTCAGCACATTTCTTACCCATCAAGGAGACTTATAGCTCCGACATGTTAGCCCAGTTATACGTGGATAAGATTGTAGCCTTACATGGCATACCTGTGTCTATTATCTCTGACAGAGATACTAGGTACACGCCACATTTTTGGAAGAGTTTCCAGCAATCTTTGGGCACGCGTTTGAATTTTAGTACGGCTTACCATCCTCAGACAGACGGTCAGAGTGAGCGTACTATTCAAACTTTGGAAGACATGCTACGTGCATGTGTAATTGATTTAGGTGGTAGTTGGGATAACCACCTACCATTGATCGAATTCTCCTACAACAATAGCTACCACACCAGCATAAAGGCTGCGCCTTTTGAGGCCTTATATGGTAGAAAGTGTAGAACACCTGTTTGTTGGGCGGAAGTTGGAGATGTCCAATTATCAGGACCGGAGATAGTGTTCGAGACGACGGACAAGATTGTCCAGATTCGTGACCGTCTCAAAGCTGCCCGAGATAGGCAGAAGAGCTATGCTGATCCAAAGCGTAAAGCTTTTCACTTCGAAGTAGGTGACAAAGTTTTACTTAAAGTATCACCCTGGAAGGGAGTGATGCGATTTGGTAAGAAAGGCAAGCTAAGCCCGAGATACATAGGACCTTTCGAGGTTATCAAATGTGTCGGGTTAGTTGCCTATAAGTTAAACTTACCGGAAGAGCTCAGTGGAATTCACAATGTGTTCCACATCTGCAATCTGAAGAAGTGTTTCGCTGATGAATCACTGGTAATACCACATACAGATGTGCATATAGATGAGAGCTTAAAATTTGTGGAAAAACCTTTATTGATTGAAGATCGACAGGTAAAGAAGCTTTGAAGGAAGCATGTACCTATTGTAAAGGTCAAATGGGATGCCCGTAGAGGTCCCGAATATACGTGGGAGGTTGAGTCCACGATGAAAGAAAAATACCCTTATTTGTTTCAGTAAATCTCGGGTCGAGATTTATTTTAAGGGGGTGAGGATGTAACACCTCGAAAATTCGTGTTCAATAATATAACGACACATGTCATGTAAGACAAAAAGCGTTGTAAACCCGGATTTAATAAAGATGTTTTGGCAGGATTTAAAAGTGGCGTCATGTTAATTTTTACCTCTGAACGACCTCATTTATAAATCCCAAGACCCAAGTATATATATATCAAACATCTAATATATCTTAAATCCAGAAATTCGTTGACAATAAATGAATTCGAAGTGCATGATAGGTTCCTATGGAAATTTCTACGGTAAACCTTCTTGTTCGGCAGTTTTGAAAAGGATCCAAGCAAACATAACATAATGGTAGGGTATGTAACTGTTAAAGACCCATAATAGAGGCCCCAAACTGTTAAAATAAGTCCCAAATTCGGAAAAGATGGTTGCCCTTTCGAATGCCTGAAAGAACAAAAGTTTTTGGCTGTTGAGGAAGGCTTGCGCACCGCAAGAAGTGACCCTTACGGTGCGCAAGCAGTGCCCAGCGACAGGAAATGCTTCTGTTTCCTGTTTAAACGCTTGGAACTGATTTTAAACGATTTTCCAGATATTTCTTGGCCCCTAAACATCTAGGACACCTGTGGGAATGTTATGGTTAGTGATAGACTTAGATGTCAACACTTTGTGGTGCCTTGATCACTATATAAAGCTCCAATGTGCAAACACTTTGATCATTCCTTCCTCAAACATCTTCTGGTCAATTGTGGAGCACAAGAGCACCTTCCAAGCCTTCCTAATCAACCATTAGACACTTGTAAGTTTGCTTAATCGTCTTAAATTGAATTTAGCTTAGTTATTTAGCTAAAAGTCAAACCGTCGTAATTACGGTTTGACTTCGAGATTAATTAATAATGGCTCAGTCAAATCTCGGATTAAAAGTACCTCTAAGTAGGTAATTATGTGGGTAATAAACCCTTAAAAGGGTTCCCCCTGATTCCCACTCTAACTAGGTCAAATGTCGGGTCAAACTTACTAATAAAAAGTCAACAGGATACTTAGTTTCTAATTTATGCATGATTAGCAATGTAGAACACATACAACCTGTTTGATCATTAATATAACTTGGTAATTAGTGTAAGAACATGTCTAAACATTTTTAACCCGACAATTTCCTGTTTAGACCCGGTTCAGAACCGAAAGTCGCATAGTTTGACTTATACTTTGACTTTCAGTTCTGACCCGTTTTGGTATATTTTATAAATACCTTAGAGCTTCATTTGGACCAGGTTACATGCTAGTATAACCCTCTGTGATTATACACCATGGTTCATTTGTTAACCGATTAATATGCATGATTCCGTTAATTGCTCATATGTTGACCAGTATGCCCTTTTCACTTTAAAACGTGATTTTTGGAAATGTAAAAGAGTAGAAACCTTTGTTACTAATATATATACTTGTATGCAAAGTTTGACATCAGTTAGAGGTGTAGTTTGAGAGTTATGCTCATTAGCGTAAATTGAAAGCTTTATGTTAATAAAACGGCGTAATTAGCGTATAGCATAGTTAAGCCTACTTTTTGATACCAAACTTATTACACACTGATGTAATATATTATTTTGGAATTTTTAAAGATTTTTAATAAATTTTAGGCTGAGCATAACTCATAGTCGTAGGCTTAATCCGGTAATTGTCGGTTTTGCCCTTACGGTCCATAAAATGAGTTTTACATAACTAAATGACTCCAAACCTTTTGCTACTGATCACATATGATAAATAAATTATTTTAAGCCTTCAGGAATAATAAAAGTATCAGCTTTATGTATCGAACCCGGAAATGGCTTATAATCGCCTTTTTAAGCGTTTTTAACGCATAGTATGTGCTATAACTATATTAAACATACAAGGGTTGATACCTACTGATATTTGAGGCAAATTATAATATTTTAACAGTAAGCAAAGGTTGTTAAACTCAGACTTCAGTTTTGAGCTTTTCGGCTTATGTGAAATTACCAAAATACCCCTACGGGGCATAGTTTGGTTAGAATTGATAAATTTCACATATACACTTTACCCTACTGTTATAACATGGTAAAATAAGTATTTTTGCTGATTACATCAGACCTGTAACTCAGGTAAATACTTAAACTCTTTTATAACCTTTTAAATGACCAAACTACCCCTACGGGGCATAGTTTGTGTTTAAATTCGTTTCGGGCATAATAAAAGACATCTTACCGATGTCACAACATATATGAAGCATATTAACTTAGGAAACCTGTAAATGGCTCATATGAATACCCGTTACGCTTATTACGCGTTCGGTTCAGTTTATGTAACTAGTTTACATAAACTAGCCTAAACGGGCCAAACCTTGACGGTTTTATCTCAAAATCCAGAATGTGTATGAAATACCCATATTAAGCAAGTCTCTGAACTTGTCGGGTCTAAATCACATTCTATCCGATCTTCGCTTAATCGTGCGTACGAACCGTATCTTTGAAACTAACCGGTCTAAGCTTAAGCTTGATTAAAGACCCGTTAGGATTCTAATAGGTTATTATAAACCTTCGTTCCAGATTAGGAGTACCAGTAAAAGCTACTTGCAATTTGCTTATTGTGAATTATACTTTGCTCAGGTAAATACTTTTAACTTATTTTCCCTATACTGGCTTGGGTTACGGTATATAGAATACCGCTTGATCGGGCATCATATCTTCCATCGTTGGGTGGTTAATTGAATAATTTGATCGGCTCGTTTAAACAGTCTTGTTACTTAAAGCCTTTGGGGGTTAATGACCATGTCTCGGATATCCTTGGCATCATTTTACGAAATGGCCACGACTTAAGCGCGGGGTGTAGGCGTACACCCGTTAGTGCACAAAAGAATAATGTGGTGTGTCTATTGATCTTTAACCCGGACAAGATCCGGGCTGCTGAACGCACAAGGAACATGTAATTCGTTCACAAGATTATATATTTAAATAATTCTCCCAAGTTAAATAAAATGTTTATGCCACGTGCATCCAAATCAATTTTCAATCATTTTCTAAAATGAGTCAGTTGATAGTATTTACCAGTGTAAACTGACGTATTTTCCCAAAAAGATTAACTGCAGGTACTAAGCGTAATTGGCTGGGATTTCTCCTTAGCATCACTAGAAGTCTCGCAAGCTTAAGATGCCTAAAGTCTGTTGAACTATTGTTTCCATTTCGTTTCCGATCCGTCTGTGGATAAACTTCCGAATATTGTGACATATGATATTACAATATTAAATTCGGTTGTATTATATCTTTTAAATTGCTTCCGCTGTGCATATTAAATATTGTGTTGTTTGACTATTATGTTGCCAACCACGTCACGATACTCCCCCACCGGGCCCACCGGTGACACACGTGGAAATCGGGGTGTGACACTAAATGTCGTTTATGCTATCTGAGAATGATCCAACTTGTTTAATGTCAACGAAAGTGTTATGTGAATTATTGTGTGCTTTGATCATGAGTAATTATATGTGGAATATGTATATATACGTAAATTGTCAAAGTGAGTGCATGGTACGTGTTAGATGTGTGTAGGAGCTTTGTGTCATACTTGAACATACTAATAAACTAAATGGTAATCATATTAGGATGTGATTGACCTACCTTGACTCCTAACCATTTTAAGAGATTAACCGAGCAATCGAAGGTGAGTTCACACATTTCTTCAAAGCATGGGATTCCCGGTGGTTTGGGAATGGGTTAAACAACAACTATCCCCTTTAGGTGGGATGCAACCTGCATATTCTCCATGGGTAGAATACGTACCTCCGCCCTTATTGGGAAGGGCGATAATCGTTATAATACATGTTTTAAGCATACTAGACAACAACTCTATCTTTAAGTCCCCCATATTTTATATCGACTTAATCGTCGGGCCAATGGCGAACGGGTTATTAGTTAAATAGCGCTATTAGGTTTGAAAAGCCTCACACCATGCCGCAGAGGACGGCCGTGGACTAATATACTTGGGCACTTAGTCAATGATGATAGACATTGACTATTGACTCGAGGCACTCAACATAACTTAAGTCAGTAGTCGATATGGTAACGGCCTAACGGGTCTAGTGGTTTAAAACAGTGGGGTAGCTCCCCATGGCATGTTTTTAAAAAGAACAAGGAGCTTAACAACTTATGGTTTTTGGAACAACATTAAAACGGACAACCAACCGTGAACTCGCCAACTTTTTGTTGACACACTACTGCATGTTTTGCAGGTCGTTAGGTACATGGCTGGAGCTTGCACGAGGAGTGGACGTTGTGGCAAGGAACCAACTGTTGGGTTCCTAATAATAAACATTATGCTTTGAAACTATTAATGGGTTTTAAACTTTATGCTTCCGCTAACATTTAAACTTGGTTTGGGATTTTGTTTTCGTAAACACTATACGTTTGATTGGTTGTTTTACTTCGCTTTACTTTATTTCACTTATTGTTCAGTATGATTGGTGGTATGGTCCTGGTCAGTCACACGCCTCGCGGTATTACTCCGCTTGTGGATTTTGAGGGTGTGACAGATTGGTATCAGAGCCATTGGTTATAGTGAACTTGGTTTTAAAAAGGGAAAATCTTTTGACAAAAACAAGACTATAACCTGCTCAGTGCTCAACGATCCACTACGACACTTCGCTCCATGTGCAAGACTCAACACTCTAGGTGGTATGATTTATGTTTGTATTGCCTACTTGCTGATTTACATTTACATTGTGTGTTGCACATGTTATGCCCAGTTAACGTAGTAGCATGTTGCATATTAGCTCTAATGTGCACCCTTTGACATTCAACTGTTTAACTGAAACCTTATGTGCTCTCTTCTGTCATCCCATACTTTTCACACCTCTACGTCACCGATCTTACTTGTGTTTTCTGGATGTGAAGATTATGAGTGGACGCAACGGAGGACGTGGTGGTGGTATCAACTTGACTCATGCTCAACTGACGGCCCTAATCAATGAACGGGTTACTGAGGCTTTAGCAGCAGCCCAACCAGGAGGTAAAGCCTGCCATTTCAATCTATCCTAGGATGTTATATCCTACTCTCGTGACGCTCTGTCACTCTTAACCTTATCTCTTTTTCTTTCTCATGCGATAGGTCAATCTGCTCAGCCTCGAGCATGCACCTTAAAGACCTTTATGGATTGCCGTCCCAGTTCTTTCAGCGGCACAGAGGAGCCATGGGTCTACTACATTGGTTTGAGAAGATCGAGTTTGTGTTCGAGATGTGTGAATGTCCCATCAACAATCGAGTGAAGTTTGAGACTGGAACACTCGAAGGTAGTGCGTTTTCTTGGTGGAAGGCAGAAGTGCAAATGCTAGGGTTCGCAGCTGCAAATGCCACCCCATGGAATGACTTCAAGGAGCTGATTAAAGAAGAATATTGTCATTGGGATGATATTCACAAGCTTGAGGTGGAGTTCTACAACCTCAAGATGGTGGGGTCTGAGATTGAAACCTACACGAAAAGGTCGAATGATTTGGCCGCTTTGTGTTCCAACATGGCGAACCCAGCTTACAAATGCATCGAGCTCTACATCAAGGGTTTAGTACCAGAGATACAGAGCATGGTTACTGCAGCAAACCTCCCTACGATCCAGCAGATCATACGACTATCGCACCCTCTCACTGATCAGGCGGTCGAGCAGAATAGGTTGCCTAAGCGGATTAGTGCAACTACTGATGCTCCAAGTGACAACAAGCGAAAGTGGGATGGAAACTCTAGCAAAGGGTCGATCTCTACACAGCCTCAGTCCCAGCAGCGAAGGACCGATGATTTCAAGAGTCCTAACCAGTAGTCTGCTACTAATCAAGGCCAGGGTGGATACAAGGGAAATCACCCCAAGTGCAACCGTTGTAATTTGCACCACAGCGGGCTGTGCACCAAGGGCCACTGTCAAAGGTGCAACAAGCCAGGTCATGCAGCAAAGGATTGTAGGATCCCGTATCCTGCAAGTCATAATCGACAACAACAACCAGCCCAACAGAACTAGCAACAGCAGCAACAGGGTAACAACAAGGGGTGTTTCCAGTGTGGGGGAGAGGGCCACTTTAAAAGAAACTGCCCACAGTTGAACCAGAATCGCAACAACAACAACAATCAAGGCAATGGGAATAACAACAGGAACAACAAAGACAACAACAATGCTAATGGGCGCGTGTTTGTGATTGGTCAAGGCAAAGAAAGGAACGATCCCAACGTTGTGACGGGTAAGTTTCTACTGGACGACTACTTTGTTTCTGTTTTATTCGATTCAGGAGCCGATACTAGTTATGTGTCCTTAAGGGTTAGCAAGATGCTTAAGCGTACCCCAATCCCTCTGAACACCAAGCATGTCGTAGAACTGGCGAACGGTAAAAGCCTTGAGGCCACGCACATTGTCAAGGGATGTAATCTCACTCTAGTCGGTCAGACTTTCTCTATTGATCTCATTCCCATCGTTCTTGGTAGTTTCGACATTGTCGTTGGAATGGACTGGTTATCCCAACATCGAGCGGAAATACTCTGTGAGGAGAAGATTGTCCGCATCCTTCGTCCTAGCAATGAACCTCTTACTATTCATGGCGACAATAGTGGCGCTGTCATGGGCATCATCTCATTCCTTAAGGCCCAGAAGTGCTTGCGAAAGGGCCACACTGCTATTCTAGCCATTGTTACCGACACCTTAACAAAAGAAAAGAAGATGGAAGACATTCCTATCGTACGCGACTTTCCTGAGGAATTACCTGGTCTCCCGCCTCATCGTCAAGTCGAGTTTCAAATCGAGCTAGCTCCTAGAGCAGCGCCTATAGCTCATGCAACTTATCGTTTAGCCCCATCTGAGTTGGAAGAATTGTCCACGCAACTATAGGAACTTTGGGACAAAGGTTTCATTCGTTCTAGTTCTTCGCCCTGGGGAGCCCCAGTCTTGTTTGTTAAGAAGAAAGATGGTACCTTCCGTGTGTGCATACACTACCGCGAACTCAACAAGGTGATTGTGAAGAATCGTTATCCCCTTCCACGTATCGATGACCTGTTCGACCAGTTGCAAGGGTCGAGCTTCTACTCTAAAATTGATCTGAGATCGGGCTATTATCAGCTGAGAGTCCGAGACGAAGACATCTCCAAGACAGCATTTAGGACTCGATACGGACGCTACGAGTTTCTGGTTTTGCCTTTCGGATTGACAAACGCACCTGCGGTTTTCATGGATCTCATGAACCGAGTGTGCAAACCATACTTGGATAAGTTCGTTATTGTTTTCATTGACGACATCCTGATCTATTCTAAGAGTTAGGAAGGAGACGAGCATCATCTGCGACTTATTCTTGAACTCCTCCGAACAGAACAACTCTACGCTAGGTTTTCGAAATGTGACTTTTGGCTTCGTGAAATCCATTTCCTAGGCCACGTAGTCAATAAAGATGGGATTCACGTTTATCCATCCAAGATTAACTCGATCAAGAACTGGCTTGCACCTCGAACTCCAACTGAAATTCGTCAATTCTTTGGTTTGGCGGGTTACTACCGAAGGTTTATCAAGGATTTCTTAAAGATTGCGCAGCCTCTCACTACTCTAACCTAGAAGGGTGTCACCTACCGATGGGGTGATGCTCAAGAATCCGCGTTTCAACAATTGAAGGTGAAACTTTGTAGCGCACCCATTCTTTCGTTACCTGAAGGCACAGAAGACTTCGTTGTTTATTGTAACACGTCAATCCAAGGAGTTGGTTGTGTGTTGATGCAACGTGAGAAAGTTATTGCTTACGCATCATGCCAACTCAAGGTTCACGAAAAAAACTACACTACCCATGATTTGGAGTTGGGAGCAGTAGTGTTTGCACTCAAGATATGGAGACATTACTTGTACGATACCAATTGCACTATCTACACCGATCACAAGAGTCTTCGGCATATCTTTGATCAGAAGGAGTTGGACATGCGACAACGTCAGTGGGTCGAACTTCTGAATGATTATGAGTGCGCAATCAAGTATCATCCAGGCAAGGCAAACGTGGTGGCCGATGCCCTCAGTCGTAAAGAAACCAAACCTAAGCGTGTACGTGCGTTACAACTTACTATCCACTCCAGTCTTCCTACCCAAATCCGTGACGCTCAGGGTGAAGCATTGAAGGAGGAGAACCTAAAAGTTGAGTCCCTGCGGGGCATAGAAAAGAAACTTATACGCAAGGAATATGGTACCTATTACTTCATGGAACGTATTTGGGTTCCGTCCTATGGAAACCTACGAGAGCTAGTGATGGATGAAGCACACAAGTCTCGTTACTTGGTGCATCCTGGTTCTGACAAGATGTACCAAGATCTCAAGATTCTATACTAGTGGCCCCACATGAAAGCTAACATAGCGACCTATGTTAATAAATGCTTGACCCGTGCTAGGGTTAAGGTTGAATACCAGAAGCCATCAGGACTACTCCAACAACCAGAGATCCCAACATGGAAAGGGGAGCAAATTTCCATGGATTTCGTCACTGGCTTATCTAGATCTCAGAGAGGAAACGACACCATCTGGGTGATCGTGGATCGACTGACCAAGTTTGCACACTTTCTGGAAATCAAGGAAACCAACAAGTTTTCTACGCTCGCAGACATTTATTTGAAGGAAGTGGTTGTTAGGCACGGAGTGCCAACTTCCATCATTTCTGATCGTGACCCGCGTTTTGCTTCTGATTTGTGGCAGGCGATGCACAAATCCTTTGGCTCACGTCTAGACATGAGCACAGCCTATCACCCTCAGACGAATGGGCAGACTGAATGCACCATCCAGACTCTAGAAGACATGCTTCGAGCATGTGTTATCGACTTTGGTAACGGCTGGGAAAGACATCTGCCTTTGGTGGAGTTTTCGTACAACAATAGTTACCACACCAGCGTCAAGGCTGCTCCGTTCGAGGCTTTGTACGGGTGGAAATGCCGATCACCACTATGCTGGGCAGAAGTTGGCGACTGCCAAATCACTGGCGCATAACTCGTTATCGACACAATAGAAAAGATTGCCCAAATCAGACAACGAATGGTGGCAGCTCGTGACCGTCAGAAAAGCTACGCTGATAAGCGTAGGAAACCTCTCGAGTTCTAGGTTAGGGATCGAGTGCTACTTAAAGTCTCACCTTGGAAAGATGTGGTTCGTTTTGGCAAACGGGACAAGCTTAATCCGCGATATGTCAGACCCTTTGAAATCCCTGAGAAAATTGGCAAGGTGGCTTACAGACTGAATTTTCCCAAAGAACTCAGTGCTGTTCACAACGTCTTTCACGTGTCGAATCTGAAAAAGTGTCTGTTAGATGAGACCCTCATTGTTCCTTTCAAGGAACTCACTATCGACGACCAGTTGCGTTTCGTCGAGGAACCGGTGGAAATTATGGACCAGGAAATCAAAACTCTCAAACGTAGCAAGATACCTATTGTTCGAGTTCGTTGAAACTCCCGTCGTGGCCCACAGTTTACCTGGGAACGAGAAGACCAAATGAAACACAAGTATCCTCAGTTGTTTAAGAAAGATGAGTCCAACAATGAAGCTAGTACGGAATTTCGGGACGAAATTCCAAACCAACCGGGGGAGATGTGATACCCCAAGAAAACACACAACACAACTAGCTTCCTCAGTGACTGCGTGCTAAATTTCGTGACGAAATTTCTTTCAACTTGGGGATAATGTGACAGCCCATAACTTTGAGGTTAAAACCCATCTATTTCACTTTTATAAATCAAATTTTATACTTATTTTATTTGATGGATTAATTATATACTTATTTAAATTATAGTGCGTCAACAAATATTTGAAACCAAATCTATATAGTGTTGTACCGACCCGAACCGTTTGAACCGAAGCACATGTCTCGCTTGTCGATCTAACCCACTCGTGTAACTCGAAACTCATGAGGTCCGAACCATAGCAAATCCTAGACATTTATATTATTTGATTAAGCGAAAAAAAAACAAACGTTAATTTACTGCTTTTGTTTGTATTTGATTTTGGTCATACTACCTTACCCCATTTTATTTGTAGAAATGTATAAATAATGCAATCAACAAATATGAGCATGTGTCTTTAATAATGCAATCAACAAATGTTTCTGCCATTTTGTTCCAAGTTGTGGCCCATGTGTCTTGCGGCCCAAACTTCAATAGCCTAAACTTCAGTAACCCAAACTGACCTCAATATGAACATATTTAATGTACGTAACCTGCATTATGTGCGCATAACTACCTAAAACTCCCATCAAACCCTAACTCACAACTTTAACGGCTGCCATACTTCTACCCTTCTAGATCAACGCTATACAAGGCTTCAAGCCATTGATTCAAGCTTCCATGGTAACACCTTAATCATCATATTTGTTTTATTAATTATTGATTAATCTATCGTATTATGGCTGCGTTTTCTAGATTGTGATGAGTTTTGATGTTCTATGTTGATACATGTAGTATGTGTTGCTAGGGATGATGTTTGCGAGGTGATTACATCGCTTATGTGTTCGGTTAGTCGCTAGGGTATTGTGTGCGAGTTTAAATCTGGATAGTTCTCGATGTTTTGGTGATAAATAATCTGAGTTTTTGATTATGACTGGCTGTATGTGATGTTTAAGTGTCGTCGTTGTTCGTTAAACTTGTAAACGGAACCGTTAGAACTCGCACTAGGAAGATAAAAGCTGAAAATAGAATCTGTCCAACGGTTTCAACCAACTTCAGTTGGCTGTCACGGGGTCATAATTTAACGAAATCTGGACTTTCTTGAGTCTATAACGTGTTATTTTGAAAAACGCTTCAAATGGCGCTGGAATCACATTTTTCTGAGGTCGTTTGCTATTTTTAAAGAGCAGTTTTACACAGCAGCAAATGCTGCGTTTTTCTGCAGAAAATTCATGTTACGCTTTTCGTTATAACTTGTAATCTGGATTGGGTTAGGTCGTGAAATTCGTACAGTAGATGGGCACGGATTTTTCCATAAATCTCCCGCTGGAATTTCACCAATCGGGCAGACGACGAATTTCAAATAAATTTTTCCGTGGACTGCAGTCAGAAAGTTACGAATCTGACTGCAGCCCAGTAAATGATTTTTATTAAATAATCGGTAACGCATTAGGTCCCGAGATTTTTACACAAGGTGACGTGGATCACTTAGAACGCTCTGTAAATTATTTGGAATTTTTGGAATAAGATAACTATTTTATAAAAATACCGAAAACAGCCCAGTTCTGGACGTAAAAGCTGAAAAGTTATAAGTGGTTATTTGCGTATGTAAATGTCGTTTATGCTATCTGAGAATGATCCAACTTGTTTAATGTCAAAGAAAGTGTTATGTGAATTATTGTGTGCTTTGATCACGAGTAATTATATGTGGAATATGTATATATACGTAAATTGTCAAAGTGAGTGCATGGTACGTGTTAGATGCGTGTAGGAGCTTTGTGCGGTACTTGAACATACTAATAAACTAAATGGTAATCGTATTAGGACGTGATTGACCTACCTTGACTCCTAACCATTTTAAGAGATCAACCGAGCAATCGAAGGTGAGTTCACACATTTCTTCAAAGCATTGGATTCCCGGTGGTTTGGGAATGCGTTAAACAACAACTATCCCCCTTGGGTGGGATGCAACCTGCGTATTCTCATTAGATAGAATACGTACCTCCGCCCTCCTTGGGAAGGGCGACAACCGTTATAATACATGTTTTAAGTATACTAGACAACAACTCTATCTTTAAGTCCCCCATATTTTATATCGACTTAATCGCCGGGCCAATGGCGAACGGGTTATTAGTTAAATAGCGCTATTAGGTTTGACAAGGCTCACACCGTGCCGTAGAGGATGAGCGTGGACTAATATACTTGGGCACTTAGTCAATGAAGATAGACATTGACTATTGACTCGAGGCACTCAACATAACTTAAGTCAGTAGTCGATATGGTAACGGATCTAGTGGTTTAAAACAGTGAGGTAGCTCCCCATGGCATGTTTTTAAAAAGAACAAGGAATTTAACAACTTATGGTTTTTGGAACAACATTAAAACGGACAACCAACCGTGAACTCGCCAACTTTTTGTTGACACACTACTGCATGTTTTGCAGGTCGTTAGGTAAATGGATGGAGCTTGCACGGGGAGTGGACGTTGTGGCAAGGAACCAACTGTTGGATTCCTAATAATAAACATTATGCTTTGAAACTATTAATGGGTTTTAAACTTTATGCTTCCGCTAACATTTAAACTTGGTATGGGATTTTGTTTTCGTAAACACTATACGTTTGATTGGTTGTTTTACTTCGCTTTAATTTATTTCACTTATTGTTCAGTATGATTGGTGGTATGGTCCTGGTCAGTCACACGCCTCGCGGTATTTCTCCGCTTGTGGATTTTGGGGGTGTGACAACAATCCAAGCTACCAATCATGCCGGGTATTCCATGCTTTTCTAGATGCACCTCGTATATTTGTTGAAGGTCGTTCCAAGTGGGATTTTTCAAATAACGTTTTCCATATAACTGGCATATACCTAAAATGTAGTTAAATATATAAAAGTTTTACTAGTGATGTACTTAAAAATAAAAATAAATATTTAAATGTGAGTAAAAAAATACCATAGCAAAACTGTTCCACGCTATCTCGTGTTGTTTTCTCCCACATCTTCAAGTACTCGTCGTTGATGTCGTACGTGTTTCCATAGGCTAGTATGCGTAAAGCAGAAGTTACATTTTGAATTAAGGGGAACCTTAAATATCCTCTCGCCTCCATTCTTTGCTTAAAGAAGTCATACTTAGCTTCCAAATCATTATTAATGCGCAAAAATAACCTTTGGCTCATCCGAAACCGCCGTAAAAGAACATTGGGTCCGTGAACCAGTGTGGGATCAAAATAGTCTTTCATCAAACGCTCGTTCGCGGCTTCACGATCTCGCAAGATAAATGTGCGCCTCAAAATGGGGCGTGGAGGAGAACGCCGAACATGTTCCATTGCTTGTATCGCGAGAGTACATGCACTAGTAACCGCTTCTTCCTCCTCCTCCGCGATTTCTTTGGGTGAAAAAAATATTCGGTAAATATCGGCGAACGAATCTTCCGATGGGGAACCCATTATTTTTTAGAAGAAAGTGGGAGTTATTTCTAGATTTTTAGTAAAAAAATGGTAGAGAAGAAGGAATGCGAGTGTGATATGAGAGTTTGATAAGTTAAAAAAAAAATGGAGATATGGGGAGTATTATAGATATTAAAAATGACCATTTGCCCGGTGGTTCGCATTTGCAATCCTTCAATTATGGGTAGGCTTTTTGGGCTTTTAATATGGGTTTTTAACTCGGGCCGAACCTTGAAGTAGAATAGATTGACCCGACCCGACCCACTGACCAACCTTCCACTCCAGAAACTGATATTATGCTTTCTTGAACAGAAAGATAACTCTGAAAACCTACAAAATCTTCAAACCCTCAATTCCAGATCCCACATTCCTCATCTCCACACACAACCATGGGCCAAGGAACTCCAGGCGGCATGAACCGGCAAGGTCCACCGGGCGACCGGAACAACTCCGGCGACAAAAAGGACAAAAAGTTCGAACCACCGGCACCACCAGCACGAATCGGCCGGAAACAGCGAAAACAAAAGGGACCAGAAGCAGCATCAAGGCTACCAACAGTAACACCACATTCAAAGTGCAGGTTACGGTTGTTAAAGCTCGAACGAATAAAGGATTACTTGTTAATGGAGGAAGAGTTTGTGGCGAATCAGGAGCGGTTGAAGCCTCAAGAGGAGAAGAGTGAGGAGGATAGGAGTAAGGTTGACGATCTACGTGGATCGCCGATGAGTGTTGGGAATTTGGAAGAGTTGATTGATGAGAATCATGCGATTGTTTCGTCGTCTGTTGGACCGGAGTATTATGTAGGGATATTGTCGTTTGTTGATAAGGATCAGCTTGAGCCTGGGTGTGCTATTTTGATGCATAATAAGGTATGTTAGGGTTTCAGTTTGATTAAAGTTCAGTTAGGAGATACTGATGTGTGTGTTTTTAGGTTCAATTTGTTGTTTACTTAGGTTAGAAATGATGCACAGGCTGAATAAATGAAATGTTATATAGTTATTAACCTAGATTTAAGTAATTATGAAACGATATTTCGATATAAGATATCTTTACACTAATAAGAAAAGCTTAGGCTCACAGAATTGTGACATTGGTTTAAAAAAGCGCGCCCTAACCTCACCTCGGCGAGGCGCTTTTTTGGCAAGTTGACCCTGAGGCGATGCCTCATGTATTTATTACATTTTTGTGCAGCAGATTGTTGTACATCATGCTTTTTAGGTTGTACATGTATGTAATTTCAGTAAAAAAACACATATAAAGCTTATCTGTGTCTAAATATTGACAAAAAGCTTTTGCGACTGGCGCCCTGTACCTCGGTTTTAGACAATGTCACTTTTATGCGCTTCTCGCCTTTTAAAACCAAGATTGTGACATGTGGCGCTACCAATTATTTATTAGGTGTAGGTTTCAAATAATCTTCCTAAATCTTTAAATAATCTAGTTAATGGTGGATTCTCTATTTTTATTACAATTTCATGTTGTTTGTTCACAGAAATAGATGATTAGTTTCTATTGTTTGGTTAGGTTTGAAATTTGAGTGTGTTATTAGCTATACGAATGTGTGAATTGTCATAAATCTTTAAACATTGTCAGATTCTTTCGGTTGTTGGACTTCTTCAAGACGATGTGGACCCCATGGTCTCTGTGATGAAAGTTGAGAAGGCGCCTTTAGAGTCTTATGCTGATATTGGTGGGCTAGATGCCCAAATACAAGAAATTAAGGAGGCAGTTGAGCTTCCTTTAACTCACCCTGAATTATATGAAGACATCGGTATCAAACCCCCAAAGGGCGTTATACTTTACGGAGAACCAGGAACAGGCAAGACATTGCTTGCAAAGGTGTGCATTTTAAACCTCAATTTAGACAATTTCATGTTAAAAATAAGTAAAAATATATAAAAAGACTTCCTTTTTTGTTTTATTTTTGTATTTGAAACTTTTGTTTGTTGTGCAGGCTGTGGCAAACTCCACATCAGCAACATTCTTACGTGTTGTCGGAAGTGAGTTGATTCAAAAGTACCTTGGGGATGGTCCTAAATTGGTTAGAGAACTCTTTAGGGTTGCTGATGACTTGTCTCCATCTATTGTTTTCATTGATGAGATTGACGCTGTTGGTACAAAGAGGTATATTTATGGATCCTTTTTTTGTACATCTTGTAAAATCTGTTATGAGAAGGAGGGCTAACTAGGGTTTTCGATGCACAGATACGATGCTCACTCTGGCGGTGAACGTGAAATTCAAAGGACTATGTTGGAGTTATTGAACCAGTTGGATGGTTTTGATTCGAGAGGTGATGTTAAGGTGATACTTGCAACTAATAAAATTGAAAGTCTTGATCCGGCTTTGCTTCGACCTGGTCGTATTGATAGGAAGATAGAATTCCCACTTCCTGACATTAAAACAAGAAGGCGTATATTCCAGGTATGTTGTCACACTGACACTCACAGTTATATTATATATTTACGATTTAAACCTTGTAGATAAATTGTCCACTTTTAGTTGTTAAATTCCTAAGAATATTAATAGCTTTGGTGATTAACCCATGTCTTTTAACATATCTGGTTTCAAAGAACTTTGATGCTTTGGTTGATTATTAAATGAAATTGCTATTTATCCATAAGGTATGATAATTCCACTGTTAGTAATTACAAGAATAATAATTCCACTGTTAGTAATTACGTCATATCTCCATCTATTATAACTTATACACCGATGGCTTTATAGCCTAGTGGTATCTTGGGGGTGGGATAAGACTTTGGACTAATAGGTTCTGGGTTCGATTCCCACAAGGGGGGTTTTCCCATATTTATTGGGTTTCCTCCTGAATTGGTGTATAGGCATTATGCCTAATGGAGATGGATATGATCGGGTGGTTCCACTGGTGGCACGATGATACTCCAGTGGTCCGTCAGTGATCCAAATTTGCCGTTCAAAAAAAAAAAAAATCTATTATAACTTATACGGTGTCGGGTAGGATGTGGTTGAAAAAAGTAACTGAACTTTTATCCTTCTGGATACAATTATAAGAATAATCACATTGCATTTATGATACTATATTCTATATATACCCGTATAAGTTGAGTGTGGCCTTAGAGCAAAAGAGGCCACAATAGTTACCAAAGTCCAATGATGTAAATATAATGGTAGGCTCATGTTGCTAAGCACCTTGGTTTTAAAAGCGCGTGGAAATACACATATACGATGGATTTGGTCCCAAAACCTGATGCGCGATGCGCCAGCATCACGTGTTGAGGCATTTGTTATTAAGAAATACTAAAAAATATTTATAGATATATTTTAGCTTGTTAACTTTTAAACACTAAAATCTAAGATGTTTTTATCATCGCTAGTCAGATTTGTTCAATCAATGGTCTGATTTGTTCAAATACTCAAACCCATTGCTCAATTGATGGTCAGATTTGTTCAGACCACATCATGTGATGTGCACGTCATGGAACCGTATCGTGTGATGCGATCTCACCATGTGTTCTCCACACTCTAAAGTTCAGTTAACAGTAGCATCCTGTTTTGCCAACCTTGAAGCAATCGCCTGCGCGTGCACACCCTTATATACTTGGTGTTTGTGTGTATATTTGTTATATACTTTCTTACGGAATCTTTTGGTTCAGATACACACATCAAGAATGACCCTAGCTGATGATGTTAACTTGGAAGAATTTGTTATGACTAAAGACGAGTTTTCTGGAGCTGATATTAAGGCCATTTGTACCGAGGCTGGATTGCTTGCTTTGAGAGAACGCAGGATGAAGGTTCGAAATTTACAGTTTACTACTCTTCATATTGCATCACATGCATGCAGTTTGTTCATTATACTTGAAAAAACTATATTATTTCAGTATTGCATTACCTTTGGTTGCTTTTTAACTGTTTGAGCCGCTCACACGCACGCACACACATATTCTTAAAGGTACAAGTGTACAACCACCTTCGCTGTATTTGTTCATAAACTTTACTTCATTTTCAGGTGACACATGCAGATTTTAAGAAAGCAAAAGACAAGGTTATGTTCAAAAAGAAAGAGGGCGTACCGGAAGGGCTCTATATGTAAAAACACTCATATTGTAGGCATATGCCCCAGCCTCCCTGCAACTTTCATTAGTTTTTATTCAGTCTGTTCGGACGCGTTAATTTGTACGTGTAAGTTTGTTTTTCTTCATTGCCTTGGAAGTATTTAACTATGCTATTTTTTTGTCTTTATTGGTAGAAAACTGCAAGCTCCCTTTTATGGACACGAATCAGTTATTTAGGAGAATACATAATTACTTCATAGTAAACACTAGTTGCAAAGAATCGCTTAAAGAGTGAAAATCTTAAAAATAAAGAAACAAAAGTTACACACATCTCCATTCCAGCCAGTTGTCTATGACTCTATAGTCTCCACTCTCCATACCCATACGACGCCCATGATTTTTAGAGTATAAGTCATGTGCTATCTAATCTTAAGATTGACGGTAATTAGCATCACATACTTTGTAACATTAAACCTTATAACAACAAGACAACACAGATTATTCTAATTACATGTTCCGTGTGAAGACAGCTGGTTTTCTTGAAAGTCGGCAAACATATGGATCCTTAGGTTCCGCTTATGCTACAAAATTTAGTAGGCTAAAGCCTGTTGTGTAGGTATCCTCCCGATGATCACTCAATCTGAAAATGCATGACAATAAATCGATAATTAGTAAACAGGCTATTTATTGTTTTTTTTGGAAATGCTTATAAATAGACGTTGAAGTTCGTAGGTCTCAGTTTTACTGGTTTGGTGATGATATCAGGGCTAGTAGCATCTTTGCTGCTGCATAGTTTAGCTGCAATTGGGGACATGCCTCCTTGATTCTGCAACAAAATAATAAATAAATAAATAAACTTGTGAGCTTCAATAAATAGTGGCAAGATGGGCGGGTTGGATCATGTGCCTGAGGAAGCGGTAATTGTGTCTGATGGGGACCGTGGTACCATTGAAACGGATCTGCAAAACCAAGTACATGTGGCTGGTTTTGACTATTTAGAGTCAACAAGTTCATCAGATTAGGTGTGGGACCAGCGACCGGAATAGGTGTCATGTTAAACCCTGGAGCCGGAAAAGATGGGCTGAGATGAGCCGCTGCTGTTGCCGCCACTGCAGCCGGATTAGGCAGTGGTTGGCCTGGAGGTATGACCGGATATGGAAACATGGCATGGTTCATTCCCGTTCCCATTCCCATACCCATACCCATTGGCGGCATGTGTGGTTGGACACCTAGGAACATCATAGGAGCCATGCTGTATCCCATCGACATCATCTACAAAACAAAGATGGCCATAGGGGCCGTAGTTATCAGTATCAGTGCGGTCAGGGTAACGAGTCAAAAGGGTGTCATGGTTTTGGGTTGACATACATTAACTTGCATTTGAAGTGATTTCAAATACTCAATTGCCTCATCTAGCATTGAAGCTTTGTCGGTCTATAAATCAAACAACTTCGATTGAGAATGACATAGCATGAATGATATAAACACATTTATCATGAACCTTCTTGCAGGCAGGTATTAGTTCTTGCAAGGCCTTCATTTTTTCATTAATCCTGTCGCGGCGTCTCTACACAAGCACATAACCCGGTAAATAGAAATAGTGGTTTAATCGAATCATACCGACGTGATCATATTCTTCAAAAAAATTCCTTAATTTTTGTAAATAATATATAATCTGTGACCTCGTTCCGCTTATCAATTATATACCAAAACCTTATAGGATTTACCAATTCAAATGAGCTTAGCTTGATCCAAAATCGACTATTAGCCAAACCAACTTCCCCTGTGAACGAAAAAACCGATCTGACTGTAGAAACATCGGTTTTAGATTCGATTTTGTCTTGTAACCAAATCGATCCATGTTTGAATTAGAAAACTGGATGTTGAGTTAAACACGAACCCTCTCAGAGAGATTGTGGATCTCTGCAGAACGTGGCCTTTTTGTAGAGGTTGATCCACCATGTGATTGCTTGTTTTCATGATATCCAAACTCAACGTCCTTCACATAAATTTGCAATACATTGTCATTATGTACAGTTGCATAGCTTAAATGAAAAATCAGAGGGTGGGGGACTCTCAAAACAGGGAGGCCGAACTTAAAAAAAAAAAACAATATTTTACACTATAAAAAATAAATTTCGGAAAATTTTTGTTAAAACTTAACACTACACAGCGAAAAATGTGGGGCGGGTGCATATACATTATTCTTTCTAGAGTAAACTTCCATTTTGCTCTCTGTAGTTTGGTCGTTTTAACGGTTTTGCCCAAATCCTTTAAAAATAGCCATTTTACTCCCTGATCTATGAATCTTATTACGATTTCACTCCCTGCCCCAAACGACATCTATTTTAAACGTTAAAAACTGTCAGGTTTCAGTCTAGGTATTGGTCTTATTATGGTCATAATTGTCCATCATGTGTTATGCACGTGACAATTTTTAACGTTTAAAATGGATGTTGTTTGGAGCGGGGAGTAAAATCGTGATGGGCTTCATAGATCAGGGAGTAAAATGACTATTTTTTAAAGATTGAAGCAAAACCATTAAGACGATCAAACTTCATGGAGCAAAATTGAAGTTTACTCTTCTTTCTATTAACATATGTATCTAAAAGTTTTCTACAAACAGATGTATCTAGTGATGGTGTGTTGGTTTTGTGTAATCTAAATATAAGGAGATTATATTATTATACAATAATAGGCAGGTAGTTGAAACCACCTTTCATGTGTTCTAACTAAGTGTGTTTTGTTATCTTAAACTTGACTTGTTTGATTGAAAAATGGTCAAGCTTCATTCGTTTACACCCAAATCTAGGAATGGCAATGGCCGGGCTTGGGTCGGGTATTGGTAATCCCAGGCCCGTACCCGGTTGTAATTCTTTGTCCAATACCCGGCCCGTTACCCGTTGGGTATTTGTCGGTTAATTACCCGTCGGGTATCGGGCATACCCGCGGGTATCGGGTATACCCATTAATTTCATAAAAATACCCGTTGAGACAAATTTGCAATTTTTACTTTGATGTTTATATAATTTACTATTTTAATGACTATAATAACTGAAAATATGATTAATAACTTACATATCATATTCAGACTACATATACCAAACTAAATCAAAACGATTACCTAATTAAGTAATTGTATCAGGACCACCTAATTGCATAAACATTCACATAATAAGGGGTGATAACTTCTATATCCAATATACATGCTCAAAAATAAGTTATTTGTTCACTAATCACCTGCCAAATACATATCCACATATGACTATTGAGAAGGTAATAAGTACATGTACTAAGTTTATATATATAGAAATCTATAATATGATACTTTCGGGTATTATTCGGGTAAATGGGCCGGGTATCGGGCGGGCATCACTAAATCCCATACCCGTACCCGTACCCTTTTTTTTTTTTCTTTTTTTAAGCCCATACCCGGCCCGTACCCATTGGGTTTCGGGTATACCCAGCCCGTATGTTTCGGGTTTCGGGTATACCAGTCGGGCTTGGGCTTTTTTGCCATCCCTGGCCAAATCGGCTGGTTTTAAGGCTTTATCAGTTCTCAATTACTTTATTTTTATATTTTACTTCATGTATTTTGGATTGGATATATCAACTTATGCATGTAGTATTTGTTTGACTCTGATCATTCATATTTGTGTCCTGTCCCTGCATATGCAATACACGTACCAAGAAACTCTGACTTTATCTGCCACAGTGTGACGTGGCTAAATATCATGCATTTGGATTTCCCACAAATTTGTTTATTTTTATCGGTTACGTTCAATACAAAACAACCATAACTATACGTCTATACTACATAAATATATATATATATATATATATATATATGCATGCACATTTTTAACTTTAACTTTGAGTCTATATAAGAAGATGACAAGCTTACATAACTCCTTAATCAACTATCACTACAAGAAAAAAACCTTATAGGGACGGCATTTTTTCAGCTTATAGATAAGACATGTTGTCTCTATAGGCCTTTTTCACCTATAGAGACGACATATCGTTTCTATAAAATTTGTCTCTATAGCCTCGTCCCTATAGGCCATAAAAATCGTCCCTATAAGTGTCGTTGCTGAGTGTGTCTTTTCAATTCCCATAAAGTCATGTATAAAGTATAAACGTATTATAAAGTAGTCACACCTCATTTTTTCTACCATCTATCATATTGTGTTAAACGTTTCACTCCTCTTTTCTTAGTAAACATTAGACACCTCATTTTTTTACTATCTATTTTATGTTCACGAATATAAAAAGTATCTCAAAAATATACTAAACTGAATAAGTTTCTACTTATACATGAGTTATATAGCTGATTATAGGAAGAAATCTTATATTAGTTAAGAAAACTATGAAACCCAAATGAATGGACATCCATTCACCACGTGTTACACTTTTTGCAGACGTATTACGTGTAACCCCCAGAGACTGCCACGTGTTACGGTTAAAATTTACACATGTATTATTTTGATTCGTTTTTTATGAACCCTTCGTACTTTTTAAAAAAAATTGGCCGACTAAAATTTAGTTCAACCTTTACCATCTAACCCGTTCGGCCTTATTTGTCTTCTCCTGATTGGCTAACCTCCTATTACGATAATTTTCCATTTAAAATATAATAATCACCTACCTCTTCAGCGTCGTCTCCGTCAGTATCTCTGAGCTTCTGCTTCCTACCGTCAATCCGAGGCGTCGACTTCTTAGCCGACGCCTTCTCAATCGACGGCTCCATACCCGAGCTTTCACCACTACTACCAGGTGATGACGTCACACTCACACTCACACTCATCTCACACGTCTCTATATCCCTACCCGCACCCGCATCAGCATCATCACCAGCACCAGCACCAACACCACTAGTAGAAACCGGGGCCGGTTTATCTGACACCCGAGACACTCTAGACTCCGACCGTACCTCCGGCGTCACCTTGGTTGAAGTTGACGGAACCGGAGGACCTACCGGCGGCGGTAGGTAGGGTGGAGCAGAAAAAGGTGGTGTAGTGTAAAGAAGGTCGTTGTAGGATAGATAAGTTTGTAATGGATTGTCGTCAAGAAGAGGGTAATGAAGCCAATATGCTATCTCGTCTTCTTGCATGAATAATATGTTAGGAGATTCATTGCCGGAGGATGTTTGTTTTTGGGTCTGCATCGCCATCACTGGTTAACCGTACGTTGTGCCATAGCTGTAGCTTAGTCACCATGTAGTGTGTGTATATATATATTTGTATTTGTATTTGTATATGGTATCGGATGTCCGCAGGGGCGGATTCACATGGTCCGGGTCGGGGTCCACGGACCCAATCTTTTTTTAGAAAATAGTAGAACCGGTATGTTAAATTTTTCAAGGACCCCATCAAATAAAGAGTAAACTTCCGTTTTGCTCCCTGTGGTTTGGTCACTTTAACGGTTTTGCTCCAAACATTTAAAAATAGCCACTTTCCTCCAATAGTTAGCTATGGTTTTTCCATTTTGCTCCCTACAGACAATTTGGATGGAGTAAGAGGCGGGGAGCAAAATAGAAAAACCATAGCAAACTATTGGAGGAAAATGGCTATTTTTAAAGGTTTGGGGCAAAACCGTTAAAGTGACCAAACCACAAGGAGCAAAACGGAAGTTTACTCTTCCTCCAATAATTTGCTATGGTTTTTCCATTTTGCTCCCCGCCTCTAACTCCATCCAAATTGTCTGTTTTTTGATTTTGCTCCCCGCAGGGAGCAAAATGGAAAAACCATAGCAAACTATTGGAGAAAATGACTATTTTTAAAGGTTTGGGGCAAAACCGTTAAAGTGACCAAACCACAAGTAGCAAAACGGAAGTTTACTCTAAAATAAATTAATTGGACCCTATAATATTGAAAAACAAAGATGGTGTGGTGGTAAATCACCTTGTGTTCCAACAAATAGATCTCAAGTTCAAGTCTTGCATGTCTTGTTTTTTTACTTTATTTTTTTCCATCAAAATTAAACTAGTATTTTAAAATAGCACAGTCGCCAATTTACCCTCTAATTTGCCTCTTTAAAATGATAAATTGAATGCCGATTTTATTTAACACTTGATTACCAAATAAAGCTTACAACATATAATGTAGTGGTTTCATGTCCACTAAATGCTTCTACATTATTTTCTAGCCCGACCCGACTACGATGACTCACCCAAAAATTTTAATGTTTCGTTATGAAAAATCCTTAAAAAAATAACCCCAATAAAAAAAATCATGGGTTGGACGTCGATGGTATTCCTTTTTTTAACTTTTGAGCATTTATTTATTTGTTTGGGGTTTGAGCCTTGAGGTCACTTTCCAACATAAGGGCTAAGTTGTTGGCTTGACGGGTCTTAACCTGATATGAACACGTAAATTACGTCAGGCATGCATGTGAACTCTAATACGATAGGGTGTATCTATTGGTATACCCAAATGCGACATCAAAAAGGGCTTTTTTGTCTTATATGCACACCTTGCAATGTCAAGCTGTGGCTAAAGCGTGGCGTTTTGGTCCGGTCAACCAGATAAAAGACTGAGGGGTCTGTTGATCGGACCAAAACGCCGAGCCTTGGCCGCGTTTTGGTCATGTCAACCAGACAAAAGACTGACCGGGTGTCTGGTTGACAGGACCAAAACGCGGCCAAAACTCGGCGTTTTAGTCCGGTCAAAAGACCCGTCAGTCTTTGTCTGGTTGACAGGACTAAAACGTCGCACTTTGTCCACAACTCGACACTGCAGAGTGTTCATATAGGACAAAAAAACCTTTTTTGGGCTGACTATCTACAAACCAAGTGTGCAAATAGTCTCCCCCATACGATATATTTAATCTTAGATGTCTTTATTTTTTGTTTTTATATTTCTTTTTGCATATTAATATTTAAAAATTACTGTTTTACAAACTAAAAATGCAAATGTATACAAATCAATTACATTTTAACTTTTTTTTTTTGGAAGGCAACTTTCATTAACAACACGGAACCGGCAAAATCTCTAAGACGGAGATAAGCCGCCGAAAACGACTTACATCAAATAAAAACAAAAATTACACCAACCTTTCCAATCTATCGAACCTCTCTTCCTTCTACTCTTAAACCATAAATACCCCAAGGATTTAACATCCGAAACTATCTTAACCACTTCCGTGTCTAAATTAGAAAAAAACTTTATCGTTTCTAGCCTTCCAAACGCGCCAGCAAGCCAATATCAGAATTCCGTAGACCACTTCTTTCTTCGAATCGGAGATCGCTGTGAAGTCTGTAACACTTAACACATCCTTGGCTGAGAAGAGAAACAACGGGGCAATCCTGCACCAAGAAGCGATACCAAGCCAAACACCCGTAATGAACCTGCACGCTGAGAATAAATGATCCGTAGTCTCCTCGGCTTCGCCACACAAAATACACAACCCATTCCCCACATTGATATTTCTTTTGCGAAGAGCGCTAAGAGTCGGAATCCTATCAAAAAGACCCGCCACATAAACATGTTACATTTACTAGGAATCCATTTGCTCCATTTAAACACCTCTAGAACTTGATTTTGCATATCACCTTGAATCCACCTTCGAGCCTCTTTAACAGAGAACAACGAATCTGCAGCAAAGACCCAAGACCACTTGTCATTTTCCTCAACAAGATAAGTATCCGTAATCTTTCTGTGCAAGTTGATAAGCTGATTTCTCTCCTCCATAGAACTAGGATATGACCTCCAACTCCATCTAACCATCCACCTTTGACCTACCAGCTCAAACCTGTCTTCGACTAAGCAAAATTTGTCTCGCTCAAGTCTAAAAAGATCCGGGAACAACGTCTTCAAGGTACCGCCTTCAAACCAAGGGTCTAACAAAAAACACACTGATTTTCCATTACCAATTCTACCAATAACCGTTTCAATAAAATTCTTACCATGGGCCTTAAAATGAGTACCGAAATTAACAATCTTGCACCATGTACCTGGAAACCTTTTATTAAACGGAATCAGTTCCCACCTTCTAGCCGAACCATGAATTGCATCAATCGTTTTCCTCCACAAAGAGTCTTGTTCTACCCGATAACGCCACAACCATTTTAAAATCATGACATTATTGCATTCATCGAACTTTTTGATCCCCAACCCTCCTTGTTGCTTAGGCTTAGTGACTACATCCCAAGCCACCCAATGTATCTTATTTTTATCTTCGTTACCTCCCCAAAGAAATCTCCTCGTAATCGCTTCAAGATTATTAATCACCGTCACCGGGGCCTTATATAAAGAGAAATAGTACGAGGGAAGGCTTTCTAAAACCGAAGTAATAAGCGTGACTCTACCAGCAATGGATAAAATACTAGCCTTCCACCTCGACAACCTTTTATTAAACACCTCTATAATCGCTTCCCAGTTATTGACCCGATTCATGTTGGCGCCCACAAGAATACCCAAATATTTGAAAGGTGTCGCACCCGGTCTACAACCCAAACCACCGGCCTTAAGAGCAATTTCGTCCGAATCTTTACCAATCCCGAACAGAGTAGATTTATGCAAATTTATTCTAAGCCCGGAACACAAATGGAACAATCGCAGAATTCTCGTCAATGCTTTGAAATTAAAATCGGACCACTCTCCCATAACCATCGCATCGTCTGCATACAAAAGATGAGAGATTTCCGGACCACCGTTAGGAAGCCGAACCCCATTAAAAGCTCCACCAGCGCATGCTTTGCGAATCATATTAGATAGTGCCTCCATTACAATAATGAATAAGAACGGAGAAATGGGATCCCCTTGGCGAATACCTTTTTTCACAATTAAATTCAAAGGTCGGAGAACCATTCACCAAGATAGACGATCAGGCCGAAGTTAAAATACCTCTAATCCAATTGCACCACACTTCTGGAAATTTCATTTGACGCATGACCGATAATAAGAAATCCCAGTTAACATTATCATAAGCTTTCTCGAAATCGATTTTGAAAAGAAATAGCTCTTTTCCACTCCTTTTAGCCCAAGACAATATTTCGCTAATAATCAAAGGACCATCAAGAATATACCTCCCAGAAAGAAACGCAGATTGCGTCTCAAAAGTAAGCTTACCCATCACCACTTTGAGCCTATTAGCGAGAATCTTCGAGATCACCTTACTAATAACCCCGATAAGAGTTATCGGTCTATATTCACCAAGATTGGTCGGGTCATTAACCTTAGGAATAAGCGTCACAAAAGAAGAATTAACCCCCCTGTTGATAATGCCATGCTCCGCAAAGTAATGCAAAATAGCCACAAAATCATCCACAAATAGATTCCAAAACCGTTTAATGAACCGGAAATTGAAACCATCCGGACCCGGAGCTTTATCACTACCACAATCAAACACAGCCGCTTTTATTTCTTTTTCTTCAAATGGTTTCACCAATTCAGTTGCGTCAATATCGGAGAGCTCTTTTAAACCAACACAAGAAAGATCCGGCCGAACCGACACATCCTCCATAAATCGGCGCTTGAAAAATTGGAACACTTCTTTTTTAACTTCCGACGGCTTATGCACCCACGACCCGTTAATCATCAAACCCGGAATGCTATTACAAGCTTTCCGTTTATTAACCACCCCGTGAAAAAAGCCGAGTTCTCGTCTCCGTCTTTCGCCCAACGAACCCTAGCTTTTTTACGAATGTCTTTCATTTTGTTCATTTCAAACTCTTGTGCTTTCTTAGTAGCTTCTTCGTAAACCCATTGTTCGGCTTCCGTAAGGTCTCTATCCTCAACAAGAGCATCCAATTCCAAAAGATCTTGTTTTAAATTGAGTTCTTCTTCTAGTTCAGAAACCGTAATCTTCTTCCTCCACTCAACAATAGCTTGTCGAATCTTCTTGAACTTTAGCATCAACATGACGTCAGGAGGGCCGTTACCATTGAAGTCTTTAATCGCGTTAACTACCACTTCTTCCAAGTCCCCCCTAGATAACCAAGAATTAAAAAATCTAAAAGGCTTCGCTCCAAAATTACGCACAACCACCTTCAAGATCAACGGGCTATGGTCCGATTTATCCCTAGCAAGAGCCCTATTTTCCGCATGCGACCATTCGTTAAACCCATTCCAAGAGAGAAAGATACGATCAATTCGACTATATTTGTTCCCCGCGACGAAAGTGAACTTTCTCCCTTTCAAATGAAATTCATGTACGCCCACTTTATCAATGAATTCATTAAATTCATAGCTAACTGACGCAAAGAATTTAGAATTCCGTCTTTCCGATCTATCTCTGACGCAATTGAAATCCCCCCCAACAATCCAAAAACGATCATCTACCACAATATGACGCTCAAGATCACGCCAAAGTTGTCGCTTATCAATTAACTTTTGTGGAGCATAAATGTTAACAAACACCATTTCCTTTCCAGACTCTTTAGCCAAGCCATGCACACTAAGAAAAATACGTTGCTTCTCCACCGAAATCATATCAAACTTACAAGGATCCCAAATAGATAAAAGCCCTCCCGAACGACCCGAAGAGCCAACCCAATCATACTCGAAAGCATTATGTAACACCCAACTTTTATTTAATGTAAATATGCAATATATATAAATACTATGATCATTTTATACCATAAGATCCAAAAGTAGAGTATTAAAGTAACAAACATTAGATTTCTACTGAATAATTTAAACATCCAAAAAGTGTTTAGCAAACAATTTACATCATAAACATTGTTTAAACCGAGTTAATTTATGCGGAAGCTTCAAAAGTATGTGTTCGGTTCTTCAAAAGCTTGCTTGATCGTCATTCGTAATCCTTGAGTACCTAAAACTGAAATGTTTACATAAAACATTTGTATTAGAATGCTTAGAAATAATACTTGATCAAAACTACGATCGAAGTGAAGTTGAATATTTACAATTACAAAATTTATAAAAATTCAGGCTCTACCGTAACTTACGGTTCCACCGTAAGTTACGGTAGTCAATTTACAACAATGGTCCACCGTAAACCAGTAGACTCCCACCGTAAGCCTCCTGACCTCTACCGTAAGTTATGGTGACACCGTAACTTACGGTAGCCCCTGCACATATAAGTTTTGGCTTTTTGTTTGTTTTGCCCACACACTTTTCTCAAATCCTTATTCTAACAAACCAACATATTAAATTTTCGTGTTTTAATATGTCAATATTTAATCGATAACAATAAACAAATCAATCATATTACAAAGCAATATCCATTCTTTATTTGATTATTCGACCCGTTTGGCTCGTCTAAGGAATCCTCCCATATGACGACTACCAACAAGTTCCAACCAAATTTTTGACCAATTATTCAATATAGCAACATCGCCGCTTTAAATTCAAAACAACCCTTATTCTAAAAATTCAACTACGCATATTATAATCATCAAAATTTACTTAATGTAACGGGTCAAGTTACATACCTTCAAAGTAGGCCTTTCAAACGTGGTTCGCCACCCGCTTGTCCGCTTGACGCTCCTGCGCCCGTTCCTATAGAGTTCATTCATGATATGTTTAGAACTCTCTTTAAATCATAATTCGCATAATACACCAAAACATCATAATTATGCGTTTAAACTTGGAATTTCAGTTTTAAGCCTTCATAGAGGCATTTCAACAAACACTTCATGAGCAGATTTTTACATGATTAAACATCAAATCTCTAGTTTATCATTTAGCCCTAATTTCACATCATTCAACCTTTTTACATGATTGATAACTTCTAATTTTCTGGAATCACTTCAAAATTGTCAGATTACACTAGATCAACAATCTATTTCCTAGTGTTAATCAAATTACACATAACCCACTAATCACCTACAATGGTGATCATAGTTTCCACTAAAATTTCACATGATTTCAGCTTGTGTTTGTCTAGGGTTTGTCCCTAGACACTATAGTTGTTCCTAAATCATCATAACACACACATGCAACCATAATTTCAGATTTTTCCCAATTCATGAGAATTTCAAGTTGAGAGATTTCTCAAAATTTTACATACCTTGTAATCCTCTTGTGATGAGGATCAGTAATCTATGTTCGGATTTTGATTTGGACTGAGTTTGATCCTTCAATTTAGAGTTTTTATGCTGAACTAGGGTTTGATGGAGCTTGGGTCGCTCCTGGTCGATCTCCACCAAAACACAGACAAAATGTTTGTGTTTTATTTATTTAGATTTTATTAATATTAGTTTCATTTTGAACACATTTGGTCCCTAGACTTTCCTTTGGTTCTAATTTAGCATTTTAACCCATTTGTAGGTTACTACCAGGCTTTCACCTAATTGGGTTATTTAAAATCCTAGTTAGTTAACTAGTTTATTTATCAACTTATTATTTAAATAAATGATTATCAACATCTACGTCGTCTTCAGTCTCAACAATACAGTCCGGACTCCATTCTTCAACGTCTTCCTCAACGAACACCGAAAACGTTTTTCCTTTCCACTTTAAAGCAACCTGCTTCTGAATTCTGTCCGATCTTTTACATAAAACTCCACCAAAGGCATAAGATAAGTCATCACCATTCTCAGGAAATTGCGCGTTTTGAATAACCATACCGAATTTTGAAGCGATATTATAAAAAAACATCAAGCGAGGAGATACAAAGTGGCACACCATAGATCTTAAGCCAAGCTATACGTTCACTCTCCAAGACTTGTCCCTCCCAAACAGCCAAGGATATAAACAATTCTTTCCATTGCTCCTCCTTTTCTAAAACCACTTTAGCCTCCTCCTTATTCTCAAAAATCAATAATACTTGTAAACCACCCACATATTTGATAGAACATTTAATCTGGAAATTGTCTTCAACATAGCTTCTCAAACGTGAGAAGTCATGCAGCCCATGCACCCTGCCAACTAAAGAGCAATGAAACCAATGACTAAAAGCCAAGCTGTGATCGTCCACATTCAATACAACCTTCTCCTCAACAGTTTCTTTATTCAAAAGAGTGTCTCTAAACGATCTTCCCGCATCAACCGAAGAGCCAACGTTAATGTCCACAGGAACATCCTGTTTATCTACGTGCATGGTATCTTCATTGACATTGTTATTCGAAACCGGCTTCCAAATAGGATCCCTTTTACTAAGCAAATCAACACCATCAACAAACCTAGCCAAAACTATATATAGCTTATAGCTCCAAATCCAAACGTCCTTAAGATTGTTTTCCAAATCCCCCATATTCCTTCCTTTCTTAAACGAAACAAAACCAAATCTCTTACCCAGTTTATCGTATTTTCTAGCGATGTACGTACCGTGGATCTCACCGAAGCCATTGAGAGCAGCCACCAAATCCTTTGAAGAGCATTTAGGCGGCAAGTTTGAAACGAAGAACTTGACGATCGATTCCGAGTCTTTATTACCTTGTTGTTGTTTATTCCGGTTCCTTGTCTTAATCGGAACATCATACCACTGATCTACGTTGTATTTTCCCCTACCCGTCATGTTGAAGAAGAAGAAAACCCTAGTTCGCCACAATCGCCGTCTCCGAACTTTTTGGGGGGAATAAGTGTACACTTTAAGATTATACTTAATTACATTTTAACTATAAGAGTTATGTCACTTCACTAGTACAAAATTAATTTTTTGGTGGTGTCAATTTCATATTTTTGGTAATAACAACATTATCCTAGTGTGAAATAAACACCCCACCCAAAATAGATTACATAACACTTAAATGCTTATAGGTTATACACCACCATAAAATTGATTTTTTAAAGCTAAAGGTTACTAATAGCACCAAAATACACAATAAAATTGATTTTTAAGGTTGAAACTTTTAAATAGCACCAAAATACCTATTAGCTAAAATCAAATAGAAATCTAACTTCTTTATTTGTTTTATTTTGGGTTAAATGCACATTCCATATGTAATAAACATTATTATAAAAATAGTTTTAATACATTTAAATATCTCTAATTAGCAACTTTTGTATGCAATGCAATAAGGTGTTATACACATGGCTTTATTGGTGTTGAAAGCTTTTATTAGTTGTATCATTTGTTTTATTGTTTGTATGTGTTTGTTTGATAAGCCACGTGTTTTGCTTATTCGCTGATTTGCCACACGTCTCCTCCATTCCTTTAAGCTTCGATAGGCAATAACCACCGCTCTCCCCCAAGTTGATAAACAGCGGCAACTCTTCTCCGATGTGAGGAACCAGTGATTGGCAGCGGGCATCCACCGTTGCCACATAAAATCTACAATCTATTTATCTTACAACATAAACACATTTAAAAAAAAATAGGTTAACCATGTTAACCCGTCAGATTGACCCGAACACGACCCATTAAGCTAAAAGGGTTTGCGGGTTCAAATCATGTTGCATATGCTATAGGTAAATTGCATGTTTATACATGTAGAAATGTCATTATGTAATGAAACAGGTTAAAACAAGTTTTAATCAAGTTGATGTCCATAACTTGTAGAAACCAGCATATAATACACTAGTGAGGAGGGTTATACGCAGGGGCGCAGCTTCCTTGGGGCGGGAGGGGCGCCCCCCCTCCCCCCCGAACTTTTTGACGCATAGTGTTATGAACAGTATCTTCGTATAGAAATTTTTAGTTATATACGTTTTCGCCCCCCCCCCCCCCCCCCGCGCGGAATTGGGAAAAATAGACCCCCAAGCTTCGCCAATGGTTATACGCCGGCAGATACGCCAACTGAGCAAAAATAGGGGCGACACATAATTTGCCGACGTGTATCACTATCGATACTCTTTTTTCGCACGGTTTTGAGTCTTTAACCGGTTATTTTCGGTTAATTAACTGCTTTTTTGCCTTTTTTTAATTTTTTGGTTAACAGGTTCCTATACTAAATATTCATAATCGGTTACTAACTGACGGTTAAAATTAACAACTAACCGGTTTTTTTGCCCACCACTAGTTACAACCTAAAATAGAGTAGAGAATTAGAGTAAAATACATATAGTCCAATGGGCTGATTTAAAACTGCAGATAAAGCCCAATGGGTCTAACCTCTATAAAAAAAGTAAAAATAAGTTGTATTATCAAAACAAAATATGTGCTGCACACATGGCAACAATCTAGTGGTTGGATCAAATGACACACCAACATAAACATAACCCATAGCAGATGTTCATCTCCATATCTTAACAAATCACATTTGAAATGGCTTTCTGCAACATTGCATCCACTGCTACTACTGGATTTGTGGTGAAACCAAACATCATCATCATCATCACCAACCAAACAAACACACACAAGTCCACCATGGTTAAGGTTATGTTCTTTTCCAACAACACCAAGAACTCTCGAATGGTTGTGAATGCTGCAGAAGAACCAGCTTCTGGTGCTATATCTGCTGAGGAAGATAAGAAGACTACACCACTTCCCATTGGACCCAAGAGAGGAACCAAGGTATTGTGCTAACTAAGAAAATGATATAGCCTAACCACCAGCAGCAGGGCTGTCTCCGAAAATCTTCAGAATTTTTTGGGCCACGTGCGAATAAAAACTATGGGCTCCTTAAATATAAGTTTTTTAAAAAAATATATAAAAACGTTTTAATATATGAAAATGAGTTAAAAAAACTAAACCCGAGGATGCCAGGATTAGAGCCCACGTCTTCTTGCTTATAAAATGACGTACAAACCACCAAACCAAGCAAATTAGTATGCTCTTTTCTGATTCATTATGCATATATTTTAATTTATAGAGCGTAAAACTCATAAGAAAACAAAAAAATAGGTAATTGTTCCTGATTGAAAGTTATGTTAGTAAGTTATGTGTCTATCGTATAATCATCTTAGTTTCGGATGCTTAAGATTAACAAGTATAACTTTCTTTCTAAAGAATTATAATATCAACATTACATGGCGCCTCACATACGTGAAGCTCTCGTCTCGCTTGTAGTGCTTTGAGTTCGGCTTTTAGGACCAAATAGCCTCAAAGCGCCTCAAGGTTGAACGTATTGTAAAAAAATTCCTCCAATGTACGGTAAAAGAATTGGGATACCCATGAATTTATCTTCTATATCCGTCACTCACAGCTGGAGAAATCTATTAGATAAATGTTTAATTTTATTTATTATTGTGTTTTCTTTTGTTTCATTTACATGGTATAAATGTACAGTAATTGTTTTTGAGCGTTACCCCTATAGTTTTATTCTAAATCCGCCACTGAGCCGGTTGGTGTTCATGTACATACAGTACATAAACTTTATATACCTTAAATGAAAAAAAAACTAATTATGTTTTACGATCAATTTGGTTTTTACGGACGGGTCCACCAAATGTAAACTGTTAAAAATGGACCATATACTGTCGACTTTCTTCGGTGTGGACGGTTTGATCAGACTCAAACGATACGTCAACACCCCTATTACCCACCACCGTGTGCCACCCGAACTAAATTGACATGTTTGAAAATGACTTGTTTTAATCTTAACTCTTTTTGGTCAGAACCTGTTTTGACACGTTACCCGACCCGACTGTTTTACTAGGCTTAGAAAAAATGTTCAAAGGTTTGAAAGTGTTTTTTTGTTAATAAGCTTTGGATTATTAATTTATTATATTATCTTATTAATTGTACTTATAATTATATTTATTATTTTAGTAATTTATATACTATAACATTTTATCCACTAATCATGGAAGGTGTTTTTATATTAATAAAATTGATGTGTAACTTTTTTTTAATGGCCAACGGAACTAATCCCGACCGTTTTTTGGGGCACTCACTGGACGAAACGGTGTACTTCGAGAGTAACCCGAGTCCACCACCAATTCCGGAAAAAACCCGGTAACCCACCCGCCCGTAGGTACGACGGTGAAATTACTGGTAAAACCCGTTTGGCTCAATGATCGAACCCAAGTTTCCCTGGGTTTTTCTTTCATTGCTCACCAGTGCCCCACTCTGTACAAGTGAGAATTGAACCTGCATCTCTCAACAAAAATATAAGTCTTCCACCACTTAACCTTTGATATAGAGATCATTGGAAAAAGAAAAGATTGATTTGTAACTGGTGGGTGGAAATGTGGAATATTGATATGGGTCCACCGGAAATCAAGATGAAATTATGGGTCAAATGGGCTAACATGACATTGACCTGATAACGGACTGAGCTTTGGTTTGGGTTTGGTTTTAATGGGTGGAATATGGATATGGGTCCTCTGGAAATCAAGATGAAACCAAGTATATTCGACTTCATAAAACTTATGTGGGTTGGGTTTGGGTCAACGGGCTGAAAACTAATCCGATAATCCGTTGACCTGACACCCATTTTATGAAACAGATTGTTGGGTCATATCTGGGACTTGGGAGTGCATAATGGCATGTATAGTATTTTTTGTCGTGTTCGGGTTGATGGGTATTTCTGTAGGTTTGAGTTGAGCCGGCCCCGTCAATCCAAAGCCCAAACCCGAATTAAATTTTCAGCCCTAACTTTTTTTGTAGAGAGAGGTTCATTCGAGAACCACACAAAGTAGGGAACCCGGGAACTCATAGTATTTTTTTTTACATAATTTTTCAGAGCTTTTGCATATAAACACGTATAGACGACGTTCAAATAAATAAAAATTGAATTTGTTTTTAACCTTTTTTTATTAAAACAACTTCTACATGTGTTTATATGCAAAAACTGCGAAAAAATAGGTAAAAGTGAACTTTTTACATGTAAAAAGAACTCTTTTACATGTAAAAATGAGTTTTTTTGAGTTTTTTTTACATGTTTTACCCATTGTTCCCTAATAAGTTTGTTTTCAATAAAATTTATATCGGAATGTAGAGAAAAAAAATTAAGACAAATGCGGATTTTTTTAAGTTAAGAATGCAATTTATTAGAGAAAAATAATTTTATAAAAAAATTAAATGGGTCAAAAATGTATATTATTTATAGTATTAGGGGCGGAAATGAAACTTAAAAAACATTTGGCATGAGTACTATTCATGAAACCAACTTATATTAATTTATGAACAGGTTAGAATTCTTAGGAAGGAGTCATATTGGTGCAACAGTGTTGGATCGGTTGTGGCCGTTGATCAGGTAAATCTGAAACCCGTCATGCGCTCTTCGTCTATTTAAGCTCAAGACATTAACTTTTCTATCCTATCATATAACGTGCAGGACCCAAACTCTCGTTATCCAGTTGTTGTGCGGTTTAACAAACTTAACTATGCAAATGTGTCAACAAACAACTATGCGTTAGATGAAATCGAAGAAGTTTAACATTTATGTGTAATCAGTCGAGCAAGTGTTTAGCGGATGCTTTTATGTTCTATAACCAATATTTAATCTAACATGATGAACTCAGACTGAGCTGAGTTGAAACCTAAAATTATAACTATAAAACTTATGAAAGAGGAAAGCCATTCAATCTAACCCGGTTCGACATGAATTCGGAACCAAGATAAAGAGTCATAGTCGGGTTTTTGTGACCCATAAACCCGACTATGGTTTGAGACTGGGCTTTTTTTTTTTAATATAGTTTGGTCAAAGGCATGTGGGATATGTGGCTTATTCTTGAATTGGGTAGTGGCAAGACACATGATGGGCTGCATTTAACTCTACAAATTTTGTCCTTTTCTCATTTACTACATGTGTATTCATTTCGGCCATTCGAATCGAATTAAACTTGTGTTTCAGTTTATGGTTTGGATTCACTGTCAGACCAATGGATCGGTGTTAAATATGATCGGTTTTCAGCTAGGATTTGATTGATTGTTTTTGGATAAAAAAAAAAAAAAAAGAAAATGAATAGAAAGTTTGGTTTTTAAGATGAGAACAAATTGCCAATGAGCTGGTGGCGGAATTGTAAGGTAGTGGCATGGTGTTTCAAGTGACTCAGGTTCAATTCCTGCTTCTCCTCATTAGTTTCGGTGGCACCGGGTGATGATGAGAGACTAGACGAGTAAGTGGAGATCACTAATTCGATCCTTGAACTGAACGAGTTTTACCTCACTGTGTTGTCGTGCCTTTGGGCAAGTGTTCACGGGCTTCAGCCCTAAATGAGGGTTTTCCTCCGATTCGAAGACGGGTGTATCCCAATATAATGAATTTTGTCAGTAGTCCATTTAAAGAATTCGTTGACCGTTAAAAAAAATAAGAACAAAATAACTGAACCATTATAGTCAATATACCCAATTGTTTGTCAGTAGTCCATTTAAAGAATTCGTTGACCGTTAAAAAAAATGAGAACAAAATAACTGAACCATTATAGTCAATATACCCAATTGTTTTTAGTTTCAATTTATAACATTACATGTGAGTTTTTGGTAATCGAGACTCTAGTTATAGTTATACCCCACGTAACCAACGTTAGCAATTTTAGTCACTTCAAATCATTTTAGGTAATTAGGATTTATTAATGTTCAATTAAATATATTTGTTATAGGATAGGAGTTGGTTATAAAGTCAACTTTTCCTACAAAGTGTAAGAAACAGTTTCCATTCGACATGTGGTATTTAGTTATTTTATACAAAAGGGCATAATTGTAATTGCTTAATTATTTTATTTTATATTAATTTTGGAAGATTTTATCTCCTAAACCAAAAATAATATTTTTATGGAAAGTGAATACCATCTTTGAATTCAAATATGACAGTTATCTTTTATACTGGGATGATCACCATTTTACATTCACAGTTCATTCGTTTTGGATTAAACATGAAGAAATTCTTGACGTTGTGTTTTATCAGTTAGTTTTTGAAAAAAAATTGAACACTAAGCGTTGTGTTTTATTTCATTATGAGTGGAATGAGATTAATCATGAATAAATTCTTTCTTTTGTAATAATCATGGTTTTGGATTAAACATGAAGAAATTCTTGAGGTTGTTTTTATCAGTTACTTTTTGAAAAAAAATAATACTATACGTTGTGTTTTATTTCATATATGAGTCTGTTACAATAAGCATGAAATTTAAGCATGAAATTTAATCATGAAAAATTCTTAACACTGTGTTTTAGCTGTTAGTAACACACATAAAACACACCAGCGTCTTTTGAAATAAGTTAAATAACACATAAAACACGCCAGTGTCTTGACGTTGTGTTTTAGCAGTTAGTAACACACGTAGAACATAGTAGTTTCGGAGTAGAGAAGGTAGATGGAGAGAGAAAAAACTCGCGAGAAAGGTGGGAAGTTATGGTATGATAGTTATTTCTTTATTTAAAACAAGTTAGATGACACATCTACCCCCAATCAATTTCGGAGTAGAGAAGGTAGAGAGAGAGAGAGAGAGAGAGAAACTCGCGAGAAAGGTGGGAAGTTATGGTATGATAGTTAGGAATGAGATCAAATACAAACACTTATATTTGTAAGAACAGTAAGAACCAACACATAATTGACAAGTGTCCCTCAATAAAAAAATAGTTTAGGGGTAATTTGGAACTTTTGACCATATTTGTTTATAACTAATTAAAAATAATTATTAAAACATCCCTAAATTCATGCAAGTTTAATTCAAATCAAAGTTTGTATTTTTTAACATATCCATGATCTAGTAACTCTCCATGATCGAACCAACATGTAGGAACCACCACAAAAAATATAATCAGCACAACCCTATATAATTAGCATAACATCCTTAATCGTTCTCCATTATCAGCACATCGTACTCAGTCGTTCTCCATTATCAACATAAACGACATTAGCACAACATCCTCAATCGTTCTCCGTTATCAGCACATCAGATGTGCTGATTATATCTACTTTTGGTGTTTGTTTGTATTATATTGTAATTAACACATAATCAGCACAATTATAAAACAACTTTTGGTAACTTTTTTAAAAGTTACTTTTATAAATAAAAAAAAGTATAGCAATATAGTACTCATATTAAAGATAAAAAATACTTGATTTTATGGTATATATATATTTTTTTAAAATAATGAAGTATATAAAAGTTATTTTAGTTTAAAAAACCTTGGTGGAATTTGTATTTAATTGAAAATGGTCAAATGACTAGCAATTTTACGAAATTACCCCTAACTTGTTAATTATAAGGGTTTTATTTATAATCAACCCCAACCCTTGATTTAAACTATCAATGGTTTAGATATGTTCTTACGGTTCTTACAGTTAGCACTGTTTGTACAGGATCTCAACCCCAATCAATTAAATTAGCCTATTTTTAAGACACATATATTACCAAAATGCCACCAAAATGATCTCAACCATCAAACACACTCATCCAATGGTTAAGATCACTTCCTACACTTTGTAGGAAAAACACACTTTATAGAGGAACTTCACTTGTAATATTTAATTATGTGATCATTATAATCATTTATATAACTAGAAGTGACCCACCACGCTTCGCGGCGTATCAATTTTGAATAAAATTTAAATGAAAATGTAGACGAAGCAGTAAAAATAACACTAATAAACAAAACCTAAAACTAAAATATTACAAATATAAAAAGGAAACAAAAGATGTGTTAGTTTTCCCCAACCTCAATCGGTTCTAGAAGGTTTGGTTTATTTTTGGACCAACCTGGTTTCTAGCTTGTGTCGATTTGGCCAAAACTTGTTCTATCCTTCTTAAAAAGGCCGGAACTGGTTTTGGACACAGACTGATTTAAGAAAAAAAGTCGGGTTATCTCTAGGTTGTTTATTTTCACGTTAGTGATTTATAATAAATAGTAGTATTAGTTATTGTTTTTTATTAATTTATTTAAATTTGTTTTGTTCAAATTATATATGTATTTAACAATAGAGTTTTCGTGTGTTTTTTTTTAATTTATTTGAATGCAATAACTAATGTTGAGAAAGTGCATTTAATTATAATTTTATTAAATAATGTATTAATGTGTATTAAGCTTTGAGGTAAATTACAATCGTGTCCTTCTTAAATGAAGTTAAATTTCCTTGTTGCGCATCTAATATGCATTATATAATAGTATAGATATAGATGACATATCAAGATATTAAATTATACCTTATTATATAGGAATAATGGATTTTAATAATCCCAACTATTGTTCGTTGGCCAGCAACGGTCCCAACTTTAAAAATTCCCACTGGCGGTCCCGTCTTTTCACATATTGGTCTTCAATGAACCATGACTAACAGAACCCTAACGCCGTTAGTCTTCGGTCACCGAAAAAACGTTTTTGGTCAGAAAAAGGTTCCTAAAGGTCCGATCTATGGTTACAAACAGGTTTGGGATGAAAACTTTGAGTTTTCCGGCTAAAAAGTTGAGTTTTCCGCCCAAAAAGAAGTTTTCTGGCAAAAAATGAGTTTTTCCAGCGACCTTAATAATTGGGGTTTTTTACTAGAAAAGGTTTCTAAAGGTGTGTAATAAGGTTACAAAGAGATTTGAGACGAAAAGGTTGAGTTTTCCGGTCAAAATGGAGTTTCCAACCAAAAATGTTTTTCTGGTCACTGGAAACTAACGGCGTTAGCGTTCTGTTAGTCAGGGTCCATCAAAGGCCAATATGTGAAAAGGTGGGACTGCCAGTTGTAATTTTTGAAGTTGGAACCGTTGCATAGAGGTTTTTTAATAATTGAGGCTTTTTACTAGAAAATGTTTCTAAAGGTGTATAATAAGGTTATAAAGAGGTTTGAGACGAAAAGGTTGAGTTTTCCGGTTAAAATGGAGTTTTCCGACCAAAAATGTTTTTCTGGTGACTGGAAACTAACGGCGTTAGCGTTCTGTTAGTCAGGGTCCATCAAGGGCCAATATGTGAAAAGATGGGACCGCCAGTTGTAATTTTTGAAGTTGGAACCGTTGCCTGCCAATTATATATTAGTTGGTAATTGTTGATGGACTATATTACCCTTATTAAAATGAACTATATTACATTTATTAACTAATAAATGGTTTTCCCTTAGGTGTATATAAGAAGATAACTAGAGAGAATAAATGTTACACATTCCTAACATTAATCATAATATTTGTCCCCCTTCTCTCCGCATTTATGAGTTCATTATCAAGAGCTCATAACATCCCATCAGCAATATACACCATAAACAGGAACTTGATCAATCTGACAATCATGTCGTCTACATCAATATTTGTTGCGGTTGCTGGCTTATTAGGTACACATACATACATACATACATACGTACATACATACATACATTGATGTGCGTGTAGTGCGATATATTTTTATGTATATTTTAAGCCCTTTTTTAAACTTTAGTCAAGTTTTAAATTTATAAAACACGATATTCTACTAACACTAAACACATATATGGGCAAGTGCACCCATCGTGAGCGTAGTATAGCGTTGGTAAGATACCGAGGTCGTCCAAGGACATAAGAGCTTTTAGTACCGGTTTAAACTAAACGTCTAATCAAATCAAAAATTTAGAAAAATGTTTTAAATAAAAAACTAAAAATGCTGAAAATAAAAATAAAATAAAAACATATAGACAAGATGAATCACTTGGATCCGACTCGCCATTAGTGTAACCTTTGATGATTTCCGCACTTTTGCAGTTTTTAAGAGATTATCTTAGTTATAGTAGTAGGCCCCTCTTTTGAAGGTGACGTTACCCTCAACCCAGTAGTTTAAGTCAGCAAGGATACAATCCTAAAGGGTTAGAATATTGGAAGATAATTAATTAAGTTATTAATGCGTAATGTGGTAGGCCTCTCTTTTGAAGGTGAAGTTACCCTCGGCTAAGTGGTTTGAGTCAGCAGGGATACAATCCCAAATAGCCGGCTTAATGTATTAATAGTAGTTTACATATGAGGGGATCAAGCCATTCGCACCCCCGCCATCCAATACCAGTGGGTATTGAAGGAGGTCCTAGTAAGCTTGACCCAGGTCCTTGCAGGATCTATACACTGAACAAGGCAAGAACCTTACCAAACAATTCCCTTAACCCCCGACCAGGTAGCCAACATATCTCTATATAGACCGTAGAGATATGAATGGTGAAAATCTTTTATTTTATATAGACAGTAAAATAATGCCAAGACACCACAGACAAATGATAAGGAAGTTTCACCTTCAACATAAGAAACTAGTTATTAAAGTCATTAATACAAAACCAAATAAAAAGTGCGAAAAGATTAAAAATCAAAAGTATTACACTAAATGCTTGTCTTCACCAAGTGATGTAAGAGACTTAGGCAAACATGGCCTTTGATTGTCAAGAACTCTTACTATCAATCTTGGATCACGAGACTACTACACACACTCTAGATGGATGATGGGTGATGGTGGTGAATGTGGGTGTTGTGATGGTGGTGGAGTGTGGGGGAAGTGGTAGAGAGGTGGTTTGCCAAAGGGATGCCTTTGAAGTGAACCAAGCACCTCTATTTATAGCCCACACAGAAGCCCAGACACGGCCTCGTGTCCGCTGGGCACGGCCCGTGTCCATCCTTATTCTCTTTCCTTACTAATTGCAGTTTGTCTGCATTAGCTCCACACGCCCCCGTCTCCGCTGGGCACGGCCCCGTGTGCAGAAGCGTATCTGTACTATCAAGATTTGCTTGGATTATGCGAATCTTAGCGTTGACCACGACCGTGTTGAGCTGGGCACGCCCCCGTTCGGGAATAGAAACTTCTATAGCTTTGTCCTTTCTGCAGACAACTGGACACGCCCCCGTGTCTGCTGGGCACGGGGCGTGTTCAGCCTTCTGTTTGCTTGTTTTTGCTTGGGAAGATGCTGTCGAGGGGTCAGGCATGTCACGTTTATTCCTTTCCTTGTATTTATATTAGAAGAGAAGTTTTGGGCTTGTCTTTGAGTGTGGCTTACACTCCCAAATGGAATCTTTGCTTGTACTCAAGCAAAACTCTTTTTAATGTGGCTTACACTCCCAAATGGAATGGGTAGAAGAGAAGTTTTGGGCTTGTCTTGAGTGGCGGGAATCCAAGATCTTTATTAGGTTTTATTTTTATGTTATTCACAATCCTATTCGTTATGATTTATTTAAAACGTTTCATAAGAAAAATTAGTTATTTGGGCATAACATGCCTTTTTAAAATTCCATTTATATACAAGTTCACATATCTTACGGGAGATCACTCAACACTCGGCCGAAAATGTATTTTTGTGACACACTCGAGACCGGCATGAAACTTATTTCTACCATATGCTTGCCAAGCAATCAATCCTCCTCCTTTTTAACTATAAACCTTTGTAAATATCAAGAGGACTTTGGGGAAGAGTTAGGCTTGAGTTAAAGGTAGGTGTTTTTGGGTTAGTGGTTAGTAAAAAGGGCGAAAAGCGTAAAAAGCGTCGGCCGTCGTAAAACCTTTTGTTTTTGTGACTTTTATTCAAATAAAACATTTTCAAACAAAGTTTCTTTGAGGAACTTGTTTGTTTATTGCTATACTTCAAATTTATTTATTTATTTATTTTTTTGATAAGGGATGTCACATGAAGACCCAACTTTTTACTAAAATAAAGGGTTTAAAAATAAAAAAAAAGGGTTTTGGTGGTTAAAGAGTGTTTGTTTTGTGGGTTTAGAAATGAAAATGTTTAGGCTCAAAGGGGTTAACTAGGGGGATTTTTGGGTAGGTGATAAAAAAATGAAAAATAATGGTGTTGAAAAGAAAAAAGGTTAGTCCTAATGCCTCCATCATTTACTTACTTGGGTTTAAGTTGGTAAGGACCGGGAATGTATCGTCATGGTAAGTTTTAGAGTCGTAAGAAACCAAGCGGCTATTCACACAAGAAAAGAAAAATGAGCATTTAGTTTAAGGATGTATAATTGTATGCTCAATAAAGGCTCAAAACTCACTTTTTGTGGGAATGGGTTTATAATGTGATCAAGTATATATAATCAAATTTTAACTGGGTTTGTCATGCCTTTTCATAATTTTCTTATGTTGGTTTTTTTTATCACGACGCTATCGGTTGTAAATTTGTAAAAAAATAACCTTTTTAGAACTTGTTATTCCCAAATTAAACCAAGACAAGTAAAAAAAAATGAAAAGTTTTTGAAAAAATTTGGGGTGATTAGCGGTTCCAATAGAGTTTTGTGTAAGGCTTGTTATTAGGACTTGCAAAATTCAAGGTTTTAGCATCCCCCCACACTTAAATTACACATTGTCCTCCATGTGTCCCAAAAATAAGTTTTTAGGTTGATTGAATGTGTAAAAAGGTGTTAAAAACAATTTTTTTGTTACTGGGCGTCTGGACACAGCCCCCGTGGTCAGATTGCCAGTATCATAATTAATAGAAGGCTGGGCACGGGAGCGTGTTCAGTGAACATGGCCCGTGTCCAGTTACCTGAACTGGGCATTTTTTGCAGAACCTTGGGCACGAGGCGTGTTGTGCTGAGCATGGCCCCGTGCTGAACTTGCTGTAATAAAGAAAAATCGTCGGGAGGCTATGTTTTTGTGCATGGGGTGTGGGTTCAAGTTTCCCTTAGTAACCTCCACCATTCGAGTGTGTTTTATTTCATCACAACATCATCCAAACACCATTTAATACTTAGAAACCATCATTCATTAAAGAGTGAATTACATAAGATCCTAGAAACTTTAAAAATAAAGTTAGAAATGAAAAACTAAAAGTTCCTAAGATAGATAGGTTAAGTAATACCGAAAATCATTCCAAAGAGTTCTACCCTTATTGTAGGAATATGAAAAACCTGGAAATAGCTTCCCAGAATTTAAAGGCGTCGTAGAACTTGTAACCGAGGGGTGTCCCTTAGATGTCGTTGAGCCATTCCTCTATTTCTCTCGGGAGGAAGAAGACGGGCTCATTTTCCACAATGTCTTGTGGAGGGGGTGCGACGGCAACCGGGACCCCATGTAATATGTTTTGAGGGGGTTCCGGGTGCATGACATACCATTCGACCAGGATGATGACTTCCGGTACTACATTCCACTCCCTTCGTGCAATGATTGGCACCAAAGGAGGAGAAGCGAGAATATTTAACCTTTCGTGCAAAAGGTTAACTTCTCGAAGACATCCCTCTAGTCCCACCGTCAAATGATTTATACGGCTGACCAAGGCTTCCTCTACTCCCGTCATTTCATCGATGGCCTCTCTCAAGGCAACACGTAATTGACGAGATGGTCTTCTACCGATGACCTTCTTCCTTGTCGGTTGTTCCTGGAGTGTGATGAAGATGTTCCTCTATTTCTGCTCGACATTCTAAGAAAACAAGCCGAAAGAAATTTCAAATTAATGAAACAGTACCTCGAACATGGCCCCGTGCTTGCTGAGCACGGCCCCGTGTTCACCTCTCTACAGGATTTTTAAACAAGGAATCTTGGAGCTTTAAATTATTTTTCTGACTTTTGAAGCATTTTTAAGCAGAAATAACTTAAAACAGTGTTGTAAAACTTATTTTTGACAAGATTCCGTGAATAAAAACATAGCAAATATCACAATAAAGCTTGAAAACATGGAGATTTCAAACTTTAATGGAGGTTTTGAGGAGAAAATGAAGAAGAAGGCAATGGACAAAAGTAGAAAGGATAAGATGGTTGTTGAGAACCTTCTTTAAAATATACCCAGTATGGTATATGTGAAGATCCCACAAGATCTTTGTCTTTGGAATGGGTCCAAGAGTGCAGGAATCTTGCTGCATTTATAGAAATCGACAGCATGCTGGACACGGCCCCGTGTTGGCTGGACACGACCCCGTGTGCAGAAAAAATTCTGACACTTTTTTGTCCGTATTCTGACCAAAGTCAGACGGGAATCTTTGGGTGGACATGGGGACGTGTTGACTTGGACACGGCCCTGTGGCTAGAAGTGTTTATGAAGTTTCGTCTATTTTTAAGGAGTTTATCCGGATCGGGTGGCTCCTTACTGGACGGAACAACATCGAAATGCCTGAGGTACCTAAGTTGCCCTAGTTTTAGACAAGAACGCAAGAGGTTATCGGAAAGGGTGATTCCTAAACTAAATACCGGTGGGCAGAACCAACCTTTATTTCCCTTATCCGGGCTCTCGTTAAAGAAGGTATATGTTGAATCGCTCAGGTCTATGTATGCATCGGTGGACACCGATGGGGAGTCCTTAACAGCACAACTATCGCTCAAGTCCTCGAGAGTTAGAGGTGATTTCGGGAGCAACGATGTTGTTAGTATCCGAATGCGATCTCAATAATTCTCCTTGATCGTCGTCTTGAGATGAATTAGTTAAATCCATCTCAAGTTCTCTTATCAATTGGAGAATTAATTCTTCCATTTGAAATAATTCTTCGAGAAGCATATCACCTAGAAGAGATAATTGAGAGCATTCGAGGGAGAGATAGGGATTGTTTTTACTTTCGCCCATCTTAAGGCTACAGGAAAACAATGGGTCCATATAATGGGGAATGTAATTTAGAAAATAACATTCTAAATCTTCATGAGGTCCACCACATAATTGACACCACGTACCATAAGAGGAGCGAAAGTAAAAATGATCAGTATCGCTCATGTTTGTGTCAGAAATTACCAACCGTCGGGATCTTACGGTTCTGTTTTCAGTAACTGAAACTTGGGCACGGGGCGTGTTCAGCTACTGTCTGACTTAAAAACAGGATTGCCAGTACCAAAGATTGGGCACGAGGCGTGTTCAGCGGGCACGGCCCCGTGCTGAGCTCTGCAGAAGCTGAAAAATTATGAAAAATTCTAAAAAAGAAAAGAAAAATAAGAAAACTGATTAGGCCGTTGATTCCTAACTTTCTTAAAATCCTTGTGTCCCCGGCAATGGCGCCAAAAACTTCATGTGCGTGTAGTGCGATATATTTTTTATGTATATTTTAAACCCTTTTTAACACTTTAGTTAAGTTTTAAATTTATAAAACACGATATTCTAGTAACACTAAACACACATATGGGCAAGTGCACCCATCGTGAGCGTAGTATAGCGTTGGTAAGATACCGAGGTCATCCAAGGACACAAGAGCTTTTAGTACCGGTTTATCCTCAACGTCTAATCAAATCAAAAATTTAGAAAAAGGTTTTAAATAAAAAACTAAAAATGCGGAAAATAAAAATAAAATAAAAACAGATAGACAAGATGAATCACTTGGATCCGACTCGCCTTTAGTGTAACCTTTGATGATTTTCGTACTTTTGCACTTTTTAAGAGATTATCTTAGTTATAGTAGTAGGCCCCTCTTTTGAGTCAGCAAGGATACAATACTAAAAGGTTGGAATATTGGAAGATAATTAATTAAGTTATTAATGCGTAATGGTGGTAGGCCTCTCTTTTGAAGGTGACGTTACCCTCGGCTAAGTGGTTTGAGTCAGCAGGGATACAATCCCAAATAGCCGGTTTAATGTATTAATAGTAGTTTACATATGAGGGGATCAAACCATTCGCACCCACGCCATCCAATACCTGTGGGTATTTAATGAGGTCTTAGTAAGCTTGACCCAGGTCCTTGCAGGATCTATACACTGAACAAGGCAAGAACCTTACCAAACCATTCCCTTAACCCCCGACCAGGTAGCCAACATATCTCTATATAGACCGTAGTGATATGAATGGTGAAATTTTTTTATTTTATATAGACAGTAAAATAATGCCAAGACACCACGGACAAATGATAAGGAAGTTTCACCTTCAACATAAGAAACTAGTTATTAAAGTCATTAATACAAAACCAAATAAAAAGTGCAAAAAGATTAAAAATCAAAAGTATTACACTAAATGCTTGTCTTCACCAAGTGATGTAAGAGACTTAGGCAAACATGGCCTTTGATTGTCAAGAACTCTTTCTATCAATCTTGGATCCCGAGACTACTACACACACTCTAGATGAATGATGGGTGATGGTGGTGAATGTGGGTGTTGTGATGGTGGTGGAGTGTGGGTGAAGTGGCAGAGAGGTGGTTTGCCAAGGGATGGCTTTGAAGTGAACCAAGCACCTCTATTTAGAGCCTGCACAGAAGCCAGGACACGGCCCCATGTCCGCTGGGCACGGCCCGTGTCCATCCTTATTCTCTTTCTTCATTAATTGCAGTTTGTCTGCATTAGCTCCACACGCCCCCGTGTCCGCTGGGCACGGCCCCGTGTGCAGAAGCGTATCTGTACTATCAAGATTTGCTTGAATTCTGCGAATCTTAGCCTTGACCACGACCGTGTTAAGCTGGGCACGCCCCCGTGTCGGGAATAGAAGCTTCTATAGCCCCCCGTGTCCGCTGGGAACGGGGCGTGTTCAGTCTTCTGTTTGCTTGTTTTTGCTTGGGAAGATGCTGTCGAGTGGTCGGGCATGTCACGTTTATTCCTTTCCTTGTATTTATGTTAGATTTTGTTGCATATTTGTTCCTTTCGTTCATTTATGCTCATTTAGTCCTGAAAATACAAAAGGAAGACAAAAGCACACTTTTTCCAACATAGTACTAAAAAATGGTTAGTTTTATGCCTCATTTGATGTAATTTATATGTTGCATTTTACACACATCATACATACATACATACACACGTATATACATACATACATACATAAATACATACATACATACATACATACATACATACATACATACATACATACATACATACATACATACATACATACATACATACATACATACATACATACATACATACATACATACATACATACATACATACATACATACATACATACATACATACATACATACATACAGACACACACACATACACACATACACATACATACATACATACATACATACATACATACATAAATACATACATACATACATACATACATACATACATACATACATACATACATACATACATACATACATACATACATACATACATACATACATACAGACAGACATACATACATACATACATACATACATACATACATACATACATACATACATACAGACACACACACATACACACATACACATACATACATACATACATACATACATACATACATACATACATACATACATACATACATACATACATACATACATTGATACATACATACATACATACATACATACATACATACATACATACATACATACATACATACATACATACATACATACATACATATATACATACTATAACAACCCTCCTGAATTTTTTCTGATACCCTAATATATTTTAAAATGCCCTTATATGTCTTAAAATATACCCCGTATGTGAAAACTGAGCCCAAATAACCTTATATAATTAAAAATTAAATAAAGCCAAGAAAATTGGGGCTGTCGCGGGGCACGTAAGCCACCCCCTTAACCTACGCGGGCCGCGAGCGCTCGTCAACGAGGCAAGACCCTGGGCAGCCACGTGGCAGCCACACGTCGAAGCTAGGATGCTGACCCGGATCAGCTAGGGCCTACCCACCCTAGGTCGTGGGCCACGTAAGCCCTGGAGGAATGCTACGCGGGGCGCGAGGAAGACCAGAATCAGCCCTATAAATAGCGGACTTCGGCAGAACAATCAAACTCGCTCACATTTCTTTCTCTCTCGAAATTACATATAGTATAAGCTATTTCCGGGCATAATACCCCCCTAATTAATGAAGGTCTGCTCCGTTGTAAGTATTATAACACCGGTTACGTATTAGATATGTTGCCCGATTGATCTAGGGTTCCGTAACGACTGTCGAGGTTCTGCCCGACGTAGTCGTTGGAATGCCGTCTCGGGGAGGGTATTACTAATGTAAATATTGGGTTATTATACTAACATATGTACATTTGTGTAATTAATAGATAATCACCAGGAAACCCCTAAAGGAAGTCTAAAACAGCAATGTGAATATCCTTTTTGTAAATAGTTTTTACAAAACCTTAAATGTTTTACAATGCGATTAAGCAGTGATTGAGTCTTTGTAGTTCTTCAATTACTGCCGGTATGTTGGGGTTTTGTATACAAAATGTGGAACACGTTACCATTGGACGAAGAGTTAGCCAATGTGTAATATGACCCACTAGTCAGGATTGACAGTACTGAATGAGTAATTGTGTAGAAATAAACATTGTAATAGCTCTCAATACTGTGAAAATTGATAAAACTCTTCTTGATTAAACTGGGATTCACTCACCAGTATTTACCACTGACAAAATGTTTTTAAACGCGTTTTAGGTAACAAAATGTGAAAGCCAACTAGAAGCCAGCTGGACAGCACTGAAGGCTTGGAAAAAGTGGCTATAAAAGTTACCTAAATAAAAAATTTTATTCAATAAAATAGGGATTTTCCCTATAAAAATGTTTGTAATGAAAACTTGGGTTCTATCCTAATATGTTTAATATTATAAAAGCGTGGTATTTTCTATGATAAATATTTCCTAAGTACGGTCCTGATGAAATTTCCGCTGCCAAAATAATAAACACCGATACCACCAAAAACTGGTCTCGTGGCCGCCCGTTCCCGGGACAGATAGGGGGCGGGGGTTGCGACAGAAGGTGGTATCAGAGCTAAGCCACTGATTCAGCCACATAAGTGTTCTTCTGACACCAAAATATTATTTAAATTGTTAGGAAATTAATTATGAAAATACGTGCATATCTGTATTTTATTGTTATGTGTTATTTGACTATTTGTTAGTCTACAGTATGAGTGATCAAGGACCCTCAGAGCTTATCGTCAGTTGTCCGACTCACCTAGGAGTGAATGTACCTCTTCACAGCCTGCCCTCTCTGGGTATTCAGCTGACCATGAAGAAGGAATGTTTGTATTTAAGGCTCAGTCTGAAGAGCCATTCCCTCAGAAAAAGAGAGGATGGTTCAGTAAGGGAGCACACGAGCGTAGGAAAAGAATGAAAAAGTTGCAACAGCAGAGAGTCCTAGCACCCGCTAAGCGAGAAACAGATGCCCATACACAGGATATGCTTAATAGGAGCTTATCCAATTTTCATATCCTAGCAACCATTGCTGCTGACCCAAACCTGGAACAACTAGTAGCCCCACAACCCTTACCTTTGTTTCCCACGCAGCCGATGGAGATAGAAAACAACCCAGAAAACCAAGTCCAAATGCATGATTTCAACCCAGAGGAGATACCTAGGATACAAGCCCCTAATCCCTTAGACCCAGACTACGATCCGTGGTTTGACGATCACAGGGATTATGTGCAATGCTACCACCTAACCGACGAACCCATGCCGAACTTAGTAGCTTATCCAGGTCTGGACCCTCTAGATCCCTACTATGATAACGATGAATACATTAGGGAAATCTTAGAGAATCCGTACCCTCGGGAGGAACCCATGCCCCAGTACCCAGACCCAGTACCAGCACCTGCACCCCCAATGAGTGCAGAAAATGTGTAAGAGCTCCGAACTTTCGGAGAAGAGATTTTAGAAAGTAGCGAGAGGATGAGGCAGGTTGGAGAGCGACTCGTCTGGAAGTACGACGAGCGCCATATGGATTTCTGGATGAATCCATATCCGTAAAGATAATGGTGGAGATAGTAATAATATATATATATATATATTATAATATGTGTGTATGAAAAAAATAATAAAATATATGTGTAATAATAATATATGTTGTTGTATAGACCACTTCGTGGTTAGCAATGCATAGTAGAATTGTAGTTTTAATTCCAGTTTTAGTGTGTAGCAGACGCATACTATATAAGAAAGAGTAAGTCGCAATGATCGACGCTTTGACCAATATGTGTGTTGTGTGATTGTTGCTTAAATTATTAATTATTTTGTGATATTAATAATTGGTAAATGTTTAAAATTCAGATGGACAACGAAGTGAACCAGAAAAACCAGAATAATGATAACCAGAGTAACAATAACGCGGATAACGATAACCCGAACAACAGCAATAATGGAAACCAAGTGGATAACAGTGCCATGCAACATATAGTGGCACAAGGGATAATAGATACGATGCCATATATTATCAAAACGGTTAAGGAAGCAGAAAATAAAAGTAAACGTGATAGTAAACGACCCTCTGAACCTGAAAACAGCGTAATCAATGGACCCATACTTCAAGTGCCCATTCCCAAAAGAAGAAGAACCATGTCTTATGGTTGTTCTTATAAAGAATTCTGGTCTTGTAAACCAATGGAATTCTCGGGCAATGAAGGGGCCGTTGCATCTCTACGCTGGATAGAAAAGACTGAGGCAGTCTTAAGAATAAGTAAATGTGCGGAAGAGGATAAGATAATGTTTGCATCCATTCTGTTTAAGAACTCAGCCTTAGAATGGTGGAACACTATCCTCCAGTCTCGGGGAAGTGATAGGGTTTACAATATGGAATGGGAAAGATTTAAAAACATGGTAGAAATGAAATTCTGCCCTCCTAATGAAAAGGAACAGATAGTAAATAGGTTCCTAAACCTTAGGATGACTGGGATAGATAGTAAGGGTTATACTACAGATTCTTTGAATATGCTCGAATAGTACCAACCCTTGCATCAGCTGAATCAGTATTAATCTCCCGTTACATCTGGGGATTAATTGGGGAGATTAGGCATGTAGTCAAGGCAGCTAGACCTCAAACTATAGAAGAAGCTGTAGAACTAGCAAATACCTTGACAGATGTCATGGCCCCAGTCCCGGTGTTACCCGGTCCAGGAGTCGCGGGACAGAAACCCGTGGTATTTATTATTTGAGTTGACAGCGGAAGTTTAACAAGATCTTTTAAAACTTGAAAATGCCCAATTATTTTATTTCGTAATTTGGTGCAAACCCCGTAATTTACAATAGAGGAATTTCACAAGGAAATTCCCTGTGTTACAAAACATGCTTATTTATTTTACTGAGCCACTATATCAAGCTTGTTAGTGCTCCGTAGCACTTTTCCTTGATTCACAGTAAGTCACCTGAAACATGTTTAAAAATATTTTATCAGCGGGGAAATACTGGCGAGTCATTCAGGTTAAACAAAATAACACCTTAGTTATAAATTACAGCATAAGAGCGATTACAATGGCTACTATCTTATTTTTATCTGGCGCCATGTCACACCCTGGTGACGATGGTCATACCACTATTGGGTTCTTTCACCCACGTAGCGATGATTATCACTGTTAGGTTGGTGAACCTAACCGTGAGAAATTAGTAATGTGCACAATACCCTACTAGCCAGTGATTCAAGATAACCACGACTTAATCCCTGTAATTGTAACTTTTGAGAATAATTTGAGTATTGTAAAACAGTTGATAAAAAGAGAATGACTCACATTGCAAGTTTAGTTGGGCAGAGTTTAGCCTACTGATAAGCCTGATAACCTAATTAAAATAACAATGCATACGAAACTAGGCCAGTAACTTAATACAACATTTACGATAAGCTCACGAAATCAAAACCCTCACGACGAATGACAAAGTATAGCCCAAATACGGGCAGCACTTAAACATCCATCGGATTGGTTTCAATCGATCGGACATTGTATCGTAGCAGTGATCAAGTTAATACCCTGTATCGTAGCAGCGTCGTGACACTGTAAACTCGTTTTTAGCAGAATAGGGACGTTTTGAGAGTGAGATTTCGAACACAGAAGCAAGTCCCATGCACAGGCTACTTATAGCAACATTTCAAGTTTTACGCGGCCCGCGTAAGCCTTAACATGGCTTTTACGCGGCCCGCGAGAGCCCCTATCCTACGTGTAGGGCTGGTGTGTCACGAGTAGGGTTGCCACGTATGCGACACGTGGCCCGGAACGCTTATCCGGTCAACTTTAGGTTGACGCGGCCCGCGTAAGCCGAAGCTTACGTTTTACGCGGCCCGCGTGAACACCAGTTTTCTCAATTTTTTGGTTTTTCATGAACAGTAGGGTTCCAGGGGTCCGGGTTTTTACTTACGGGTCTTTTAGGGACATTTTTGCAGGTCCTTACATCGTCCCCACCTTATTTAAAATCTCGTCCTCGAGATTTATTAGAATAAGTGAGGATACTTTCGCTTCATCTCTGATTCCAGCTCCCAGGTGTATTCGGGTCCTCTTTTTGAATCCCACTTGACTTTGACTAGTACCAATATTTTTTTTTTGAGAAACTTAATCTTTCTGTCTTCTATTTGAAGCGGTTTCTCTACGAATTTCAATTTTTCATTCACCTGTATGTCTTGAAGAGGGACTACCAGGGATTCGTCAGATAAACATTTCTTGAGGTTGGATACGTGAAATACGTCATGTACCCCGGCTAACTCTTCTGGTAGTTGTAAGCGATAAGCAACTGGTCCTATGCGTTGAATTACGGGGAAAGGTCCTACGTATCTTGGACTTTGCTTTCCTTTCTTACCGAATCGAACTACTCCTTTCCAAGGAGAGACTTTCAATAGTACATTGTCTCTAATTTGGAATTCTAGTGGCTTGCGTAGATTGTCTGCATAACTCTTTTGGCGATCTCGGGCCGTTTTCAGTCTTTCCTTGATTTGAGTGATCTTGTCGGTGGTTTCTTGTACAATTTCAGGACCTGATAACTGGCTTTCTCCTACTTCTGCCCAGCAAACTGGAGTTCTACACTTTCGTCCATATAGTGCTTCGAACGGGGCAGCTTCAATGCTTGAATGATAACTATTGTTATAGGAGAATTCGATTAAAGGTAAATGATTGTCCCAGTTTCCTCCAAAATTTATCACACATGCCCTGAGCATGTCTTCCAGGTTTTGGATCGTCCTTTCACTTTGTCCGTCTGTTTGGGGATGGTATGCAGTGCTTAAGTTCAGTCTAGTCCCCATGGCTTCTTGGAAACTTGTCCAAAAATGTGAAGCGAAACGACTATCCCTATCTGATACAATGGAGAGTGGGACTCCATGTAAGGATACTACCTCGTCTATGTATAACTTGGCTAATCTTTCCATGCTAAAGGTTTCCTTCATGGGTAGAAAATGAGCTGATTTGGTTAATCGATCCACAATTACCCAAATCGCGTCATTACCCTTTCTGGTTTTGGGTAACTTAGTAACAAAGTCCATGGTTATTAGTTCCCATTTCCATACAGGCATTTCTAATTGTTGGAGTAACCCTGAGGGTTTCTGGTGTTCTGCTTTAACCTGTGAACAAGTTAGACACTTAGATACATATCTAGCTATGTCCTTTTTCATTCCTATCCACCAGAAATTATTTCTTAAATCTTGGTACATCTTATTATTACCAGGATGCATGGTATACCTAGATTAATGTGCTTCTTCTAAAATCTTATCTCTTAAATTTCCTTGCTTAGGTACCCAAATCCTTTTCTTATGGAATCTCCAAATTCCATCACTTCCTTGCTCTAATTCCTTTATTCGTCCTTTCATTCCTTCCGCTTCATCCTTGATTGCTGTTTCTTGAATATGCTTCAATTTTTTCATTAAATCTAATTGTAGATTTAATCTAAGAGCACGAACTCGCTTTTGCTTTTCATAATACTTACGACTTAAGGCATCTGCAACTACATTTTCTTTTCCTTCGTGATATTGAATATCACAGTCGTAGTCACTTAGAATTTTCATCCATCTTCGTTGCCTCATGTTCAATTCTTTTTGCCCAAATATATACCTTAAGCTTTTATGATCTGTATAAACGGTAAACTTACTTCCATACAGATAGTGACTCCAAATCTTAAGGGCAAAAATTATCGCTCCTAATTCTAAGTCGTGAGTCGTATAATTTTCCTCGTGCTTCTTCAATTGCCTTGATGCATATGCAATTACCTTCTTGCGTTGCATTAGCACACATCCTAATCCTAGCTTAGAAGCGTCACAGTAAACTTCAAAATCTTCTGTCCTTCTGGTAAGGCCAGAATTGGGGCGTTTGTTAATCTTTGCTTTAAAATCTTAAAAGCCTCTTCTTGTCTAGATCCCCATTCAAACTTCACTGCTTTACAGGTTAGCTTAGTTAATGGCACAACTATCTTAGAAAAGTCTTTAATAAACCGTCTATAATATCCGGCTAATCCTAGAAAACTTCTAACTTCCATAGCTGATTGCGGGACCTTCCATTTGGTGATCGCTTCTATTTTGGAAGGATCTACGTGAATACCTTCGTGATTCACCATGTGTCCTAAAAATTGTACCTCTTGTAGCCAGAATTCACACTTTGAGAATTTGGCGTAAAGCTTCTCTTTTCTTAACAAAGTTAAGAGTGCACGTAGATGCTCGCCATGCTCGTCATGACTTTTGGAATAAATGAGTATATCGTCGATAAAGACAATTACAAATTTATCCAAGTACGGTTTACAGATCCTATTCATCATGTCCATGAATGCTGCAGGAGCATTTGTTAATCCAAAGGGCATGACTGTAACTCGTAATGACAATACCTAGTTCTGAAAGCAGTTTTAGGTATGTCTTCTTCTTGTACTTTCAACTGATGGTATCCGGAGTGTAAATCTATCTTAGAAAAATATTTAGCCCCCTGAAGTTGATCGAAAAGATCATCAATCCTAGGCAATGGATATCGATTCTTAATTGTAACCTTATTCAATTCTCTATAATCGATACACATTCGCATCGAACCATCTTTCTTCTTTACGAACAACACTGGTGCTCCCCACGGGGATGAACTAGGTTGTATGAATCCCTTGCTTAATAATTCATCTAACTGCTTTATCAATTCTAGCATTTCGGTGGGTGCTAATCGATAAGGTGCCTTAGCTATCGGTGTAGTTCCAGGAATTAGATGAATTCTAAATTCTACCTCCCTATCTGGTGGCAATCCTGGTAGTTCTTCCGGAAATACATCCGGGTATTCTGATACTACTGGAATTTCCTTAAGTTCCTTACCTTTAGTGTTGATGATTGCCGAAATCATATACACTATCCCTTATTTTCTTGAATAACTGGCCACTTTCATTACTGAGATGAATTTCATTGGCTTACGTGGCTTATCTCCTGTAATAATTACTACTTCTCCTGTGGGTGTATAAATTTCTATGGAATTCTTATCACAGGAGATTCGAGCATGGTTGGCTACTAACCAATCCATTCCTAACACAACATCGAATCCGGCTAAATTCATAGGTAACAGGTTTGCAGAAAACTTATGGCCTAAGAGTTCTATCTTTTCTTCTCGCAAGACCTTATTTATGTTAACAGAATTCCCATCTGCCATTTCGACAGTAAAAATTTGTCTAAGGTTGGTTAAAGGTAGTTGAAGAGCTTGGCAGAATGAAGTATTTATAAAACTTTGGTTTGCACCAGAGTCAAATAATACTTTTTCATAAACGTCATGAACTAGGAACGTACCAGCTATCACATCTGGGATGAGTTCTGCTTCTTGGGTAGTCAACTGGAATGCTCTTGCATTCTTTTTGGTAGTTCCTTCTGCAGGTTTAGCTTTGTTGTCAGCTGATTTGACCAATTTGGGGCAGTCTGGTCTAAAATGTCCAGCTTCTCCACAGTTGAAGCAGATTGTTGATTTCTTCCTCCTGCAATCTTCTTCTTGATGCCCGGGAATTTTACAGAAATTGCAATACCCTTTGCATCTTCCAAAATGCTTTCTTTTACAGGTACTGCAGAATGGAGTAGTGGAAGATTGCCCGGTTCCCTTTTTCTTAAAATTATTACTATTACCCACACGGAATCCTTGGGTAATCTTTTGGGCCACTTCCTTTTTCCGATTTTCTTCTCTTGTGCGTACCAGCCCGTTGGTCAATGTGTTGACTAATTCCACAGCATCGTCAATTGTGCGAGGTCTCGCAGCCTTGACGATATCGCGAATCTCGCTAATCAAACCCCAAATATAGCGAGAAATAAGTACCGGTTCTGGCGAGGCTAGAGTTGGCACAATTCTGGCATATTCGAAGAATGTCGAAGTATACCCTCGACAATCAACATCCATCATTCGGTGGTTTAGGAACTTATTTGTCATTTGTTCCTTTTCATATTCGGGACAGATTTTTCTTTCTACTAGTCTCTTAAATTCTTCCCAATTCATGGCATAAGCCACATCACTCCCCTTGGCATGTAGTACTGTATTCCACCATTCTAGTGCCCCTTCTTTAAAAAGATGCGACGCATACATGACCTTGTCTTCCTCGGCACATTTACTTATTTTAATTACTGCTTCGGTTTTCTCTAACCAACGCAGTGCTGCAGTTGCCCCTTCATTGCCTGCAAATTCGATTGGTTTACAGGCAAGAAATTCCTTATAAGTGCAACCAGGCGTTGCAGCTTTCATTTTCTTAAGGAATGGGGCTTGCATTACATCATCATTATTATTGTTACCACCTCCATTTACACTATTACTGAAGTTGTCATCACGAGTACGTTTGCTGAGAGTAGGCGGCGGAGGTTCAACTGGATTTCGGGCAGCAGCAAGGATTGCTGGAATAGCATTGGCTATTCCTTGAGCAACAATATTTTCTATATCTTGTCTGTTAAGAAAGTTATCTTCATTGTTTTGCTCGGATTGGTTAACCTCGTTAACTGTTTCATTACCAGCGTGTTCCATCTGGTAATTAATATATATAAGTTATTAGCATAAAATAAATAACAATCAAACACAATAAAACAATTGCACATAATCACGTCAACACGTATAGCCAAAATTGTCGACTTTTGCGACTTTCATATTCTATATATTTTAGTATGCATCCGTACACACTAGATATGTTACACAAGTTTTATTTTTAGTTATTTTACATGATTATATTTTTATTAATTATTATTTTATTATTATTAAACACATAACCAAACCATGACATAACTACACCACCGTCAGCTGGCTTTTCAAAAACGACATTCCCTCTCGTCGTATTTCCAGGATATCTGTTGTCCTACTTCCCGGATTCGATTCCCTGCGTCCACCAGTTCCTCGCCATAGTGGCGGAGTTCAGCCAAGTTCTCAGTGCTCATAGGTGGGTTTGGTGCAGGCTCAGGGTTAAATTGGGGGAAAAAGGTGTTAGGGTTATTCAAGAGATTTTGAAACTGCCAGTCAGTGGTCCACCATTCTTCCAGCTCTCCTTGTAGGGGTCGGGGGTTGACAATAGGATCTGGGATGGCAGGCTCTAGATTAATTGGAAGTTAGGATTCAATTGGGTAATTGAAGAGATTTTCATCGGCAGGTCCGATGAGGTCACTATTTGCCAATTTGCGATCCAGCTCCTCCCACAGTGGCATTTCTTGGGCTTGCCCTGAACTCTCCCCGATCTCCTTTTCTTTTCCTTTATCCTTCGGATCCACAGTCTTGATAACTTTCTGTGCCGCTGGTTTCTTCCTACGCATACGCCTCCAACCTACGAGTCTCCTTCTCTTTTTCGAATTTGGTTTCTCTTGTGGCTGGGCCTGGAATACTATTGGCTCTTCAATATCAGCCTGATAGCCAGATGGATTTCCTGTGATGTCCATGTCTGTGCTATGGATAGTAAAATTTCGAAGTGCCTCCGATAATTCATTCATGCTGTTAGCACACATGAAGAAACGCACACAAACATAAGTTAAAATTTTATTTATTACAAATCAAAGTTTCACAAAATCACAGAATGGTAACCAGGAAAATTAAGTATTTCTAAATACTTAATTGGCTTAAATAAGTGGCTCTCATACCACCTTTCTCTGTCACGGCCCCCGTCCCGGTGTTACCCGGTCCAGGAGTCGCGGGACAGAAACCCATGGTATTTATTATTTGAGTTGACAGCGGAAGTTTAACAGGATCTTTTAAAACTTGAAAATACCCAATTATTTTATTTCATAATTTGGTGCAAACCCCGTAATTTACAATAGAGGAATTTACAAGGAAATTCCCTGTGTTACAAAACATGCTTATTTATTTTACTGAGCCACTATATCAAGCTTGTTAGTGCTCCGTAGCACTTTTCCTTGATTCACAGTAAGTCACCTGAAGCATGTTTAAAAATATTTTATCAGCGGGGAAATACTGGCGAGTCATTCAGGTTAAACAAAATGACACCTTAGTTATAAATTATAGCATAAGAGCGATTACAATGGCTACTATCTTATTTTTATCTGGCGCCGTGTCACACCCTGGTGACGATGGTCATACCACTATTGGGTTCTTTCACCCACGTAGGGATGATTATCACTGTTAGGTTGGTGAACCTAACCGTGAGAAATTAGTAATGTGCACAATACCCCACTAGCCAGTGATTCAAGATAACCACGACTTAATCCCTGTAATTATAACTTTTGAGAATAATTTGAGTATTGTAAAACAGTTGATAAAAAGAGAATGACTCACATTGCAAGTTTAGTTGGGCATAGTTTAGCCTACTGATAAGCCTGATAACCTAATTAAAATAACAATGCATACGAAACTAGGTCAGTAACTTAATACAACATTTACGATAAGCTCACGAAATCAAAACCCTCACGACGAATGACAAAGTATAGCCCAAATACGGGCAGCATTTAAACATCCATCGGATTGGTTTCAATCGATCAGACATTGTATCGTAGCAGTGATCGAGTTAATACCCTGTATCGTAGCAGCGTCGTGACACTGTAAAACTCGTTTTTAGCAGAATAGGGACGTTTTGAGAGTGAGATTTCGAACACAGAAGCAAGTCCCATGAACAGGCTACTTATAGCAACATTTCAAGTTTTACGCGGCCCGCGTAAGCCTTAACATGGCTTTTACGCGGCCCGTGAGAGCCCCAATCCTACGTGTAGGGCTGGTGTGTCACGAGTGGGGTTGCCACGTATGCGACACGTTGCCCGGAACGCTTATCCGTTCAACTTTAGGTTGACGCGGCCCGCGTAAGCCGAAGCTTACGTTTTACGCGGCCCGCGTGAAAACCAATTTTCTCAATTTCTTGGTTTTTCATGAACAGTAGGGTTCCAGGAGTCCGGGTTTTTACTTACGCGTCTTTTAGGGACATTTTTGCAGGTCCTTACAACAGACGTATTAGTTCGTACACGAGAAGAAGATCAAAGGAGGAACCTAACCCAGAAGCTTACCCAAGAATTCCGTTCTAGAAATTCTAACCGTGGGAAAAATATAGGTTCCACTTCTGCACCCTATTGCAAGTATTGCAAAAGGAAGCATTCTGGAAGATGCTCCATATATTGTAAGTTCTGCAAAATATCGGGACATAAGGAGGAAGCTTGTAGGAAAAAGATTAGCAACAGGATATGCTACAATTGTGGAGAACAAGGTCATATCAAGCCTAACTGTCCAAAACTAGCTCCAGCCACGAACACCAAGAATACTAAAAATGCTAGAGCATTTGTTCTGACTGTAGAAGAAGCAAAGATGATCCCGGATGTGATCACCGGTACGTTTTTAGTTAATGATGTTTTTTGCTAAAGTATTGTTTGACTCTGGTGCGAACCAAAGTTTTATTAATACTTCATTTTGCAAACTTCTCAATCAACCATTAACTAAACTCCCACAAGAATGTCTAGTAGGGACAACAAATGGAGAAACCATTAAGATTTCTAAAATCTTGCAGGGAGCAAGAATAGAAATTCTAAATCAGAAATTTATTGCAAACCTTTACCCAATGAATCTGGCAGGATTTGATGTTGTGTTTGGAATGAATTGGTTAATAGCCAATAAAGCCAGTATTTTATGTGATCAAAAGTCAATCCAAGTAAATTCACCAAGGGGTGAAAAGATCATAATTAAAGGAAATAAACCCTCTAGATCCACGAAATTCATCTCTGTGATGAAAATAGCAAGTTATATAAGAAAAGGATCATTAGTGTATTTGATTTCCATAATCACTAAAACTAAAGGAAAAGAATTAAAGGATATTCCAGTAGTATCCCAGTTTTCAGATGTATTTCAAGAAGAGCTACCAGGACAACCTCTAGACAGAGAAGTTGAATTCAGAATCCATTTGATACCAGGAACCGCACCAATTGCCAAAGCACCTTACCGTTTGGCACCCGCAGAAATGCAGGAACTGAAGAAACAGTTAGACGAATTGTTAGAGAAAGGATTCATACAGCCAAGCTCATCACCATGGGGAACACTGATTTTATTCGTTAAAAAGAAGGACAAATCAATGCGTATGTGCATTGACTACCGCGAATTGAATAAAGTCACGATTAAAAATCGGTATCCATTACCAAGGATAGATGATCTGTTCGACCAATTGCAAGGAGCACGATTTTTCTCTAAAATCGATTTAAGGTCAGGATATCATCAATTAAAGGTACAGGAAGTGGACATTCCTAAGACCGCTTTCAGAACAAGGTATGGCCATTATGAATTTACTGTCATGCCATTTGGTTTAACCAATGCCCCAGCTGCATTTATGGACATGATGAACCGAATATGTAAGCCATATTTGGATAAATTCATAATTGTTTTTATAGATGATATTCATATTTATTCCAAAAGCAAAGAGGAACATGCAGCGCATCTTCACGCACTTCTAAGTTTATTAAGGAAAGAAAAGCTTTATGCTAAGTTTTCAAAGTGTGAGTTTTGGTTAGAACAGGTACAGTTTCTTGGACATCTAGTCAATCATGAAGGAATTCATGTAGATCCCACCAAGATCGAGGCAATTACCAAATGGAAAACCCCTGAGTCACCAACCGAGGTTAGAAGTTTCTTAGGATTGGCCGGTTATTATAGAAGATTTATTCGAGATTTTTCTAGAATAGCCATTCCCTTAACTAAGTTAACCTGTAAATCTGTTAAATTTGAATGGGGACCAAAACAAGAAGAATCCTTTAGAATTCTTAAACAAAGACTAACCCATGCACCCATACTAGCGTTACCAGAAGGAACTGAGGATTTTGTAGTCTATTGTGATGCTTCTAAATTAGGATATGGATTTGTATTAATGCAACGTCAAAAGGTTATAGCTTACGCTTCTAGACAACTTAAGAATCATGAAGAGAATTATTCAACCCATGATCTAGAGTTAAGAGCTATAATTTTTGCCCTTAAAATTTGGAGACATTACCTTTATGGTAGTAAATTTACCATTTTCACCGACCATAAGAGTTTAAGGTATGTTTTTGGGCAAAAGGAATTGAATATGAAACGAAGACGCTGGATGGAGATACTTTGTGATTATGATTGTAGTATCCAGTATCATGCAGGAAAGGCAAATGTAGTAGCTGATGCTTTAAGTCGAAAGTATCATGAAAAGCCATAAAGAGTACGTTCTCTTAAGCTAAATCTGCAAGTAGATTTAAATGAACAGATTAGAAAAGCACAAGAATCAGTAATCAAGGATGATACTGAAAAGTTAAAAGGAATGATTAAGGAATTAGAACAAGGAACAGATAGAATTTGGATATTCCATAAGAAAAGAATGTGGATACCTAAATTTGGAAACCTACGCCACCATATATTAGAAGAAGCCCATAAGTCTAAGTATACGATGCATCCTGGAAGTGATAAGATGTATCAAGACTTAAGAAAGAATTTCTAGTGGATAGGAATGAAAAAGGATATAGCAGCATATGTTGCCAAGTGTTTAACCTGTTCACAAGACAAAGCTGAACATCAGAAACACTCAGGTTTGCTGCAACAATTAGAAATGCTTGTTTGGAAATGGGAATTAATAACAATGGATTTTGTTACCAAATTACCCAAAATAAGAAAAGGTAATGATACAATCTGGGTGATTGTAGACAGACTAACTAAGTCAGCTCATTTCCTACCAATGAAGAAAACTTTCAGTATGGAACAATTAGCTAAATTATATGTAAATGAAATAGTTTCATTACATGGAATTCCTCTATCAATTGTTTCTGACAGAGATAGTCGTTTTACCTCTCATTTTTGGACAAGTTTCCAAAAAGCAATGGGAACCAAGTTGAATCTATGCACTGCTTATCACCCTCAAACGGACAGACAAAGCGAAAGGACAATTCAGACAATGGAGGACATGCTTAGAGCTTGTGTAATTGATTTCGGAGGTAATTGGGACGATCATTTACCATTGATAGAATTTTCTTATAATAACAGTTATCACACAAGTATCAATGCTGCACCATTCGAAGCACTTTATGGATGAAAGTGTCGAACGCTAGTCTGTTGTGCAGAAATTGGAGAAAAGCAACTATCTGGACCTGTGATAGTACAAGAAACAACAGACAAGATCATTCAAGTCAAGGAACGACTGAAAGCAGCACGTGATTGACAAAAGAGTTATGCTGATAACAGACGAAAGCCATTAGAATTTCAGGTAGGAGATATAGTGTTATTGAAAGTCTCTCCTTGGAAAGGAGTGGTAAGATTCATCAAAAGGGGAAAGCTAAGCCCTAGGTATGTTGGACCTTTTGAGATTATTAGAAGAATAGGACCTGTAGCCTATCAGCTACAACTGCCAGAAGAAATGGCAAGAATACATGATGTATTTCATGTATCTAATCTCAAGAAATGTTTAGCTGATGAATCGCTAGTAGTGCCTCTTAAGGATATAGAGGTAAATGAACAGTTAAAGTTTGTAGAGAAGCCTCTACAGATTGAAGAGATGAAAGTCAAGAACCTCAAGCACAAGAGATTAGTTCTGGTCAAAGTGAAATAAGACTCCAAAAGAGGATCAGAATACACGTGGGAGCTTGAATCAGAAATGCAAAGGAAATACCCGCATTTATTTCAGTAGATCTCGAGGACGAGCTCTAAAACAAGGTGGGGAGGATATAACAACCCTCCTGAATTTTTTCTGACACCCTAATATATTTTAAAATGCCCTTAGATGTCTTAAAATATACCCCGTATGTGAAAACCGAGCCCAAATAACCTTATATAATTAAAAATTAAATAAAAACAAGAAAATTAGGGCTGTCGCGGGGCGCGTAAGCCACCCCCTTAACCTTCGCGGGCCACGAGCACTCGTCAACGAAGCAAGACCCTGGGCTGCCACGTGGCAGCCACACGTCGAAGCTAGGATGCTGGCCCGGATCAGCTAGGGCCTACCCACCCTAGGTCACGGGTCGCGTAAGCGCTGGAGGAATGCTACGCGGGGCGCGAGGAAGACCAGAATCAGCCCTATAAATAGTAGACTTCGGCAGAACAATCAAACTCGCTCACATTTCTTTCTCTCTCGAAATTACATATAGTATAAGCTATTTCCGGGCATAATACCCCCCTAATTAACGAAGTTCTGCTCCGTTGTAAGTATTATAACCCCGGTTACGTATTAGATACGCTGCCCGATTGATCCAGGGTTCCGTAACGGCTGTCGAGGTTCTGCCCGACGTAGGCGTTGGAATGCCGTCTCGGGGAGGGTATTACTAATGTAAATATTGGGTTATTATACTAACATATGTACATTTGTGTAATTAATAGATAATCACCAGGAAACCCTTAAAGGAAGTCTAAAACAGCAATGTGAGTAATCTCCTTTTTGTAAATTGTTTTTACAAAACCTTAAATGTTTTACAATGCGATTAAGCAGTGATTGAGTCTTTGTAGTTCTTCAATTACTGCCGGTATGTTGGGGTTTTGTATAAAAATGTGGAACACGTTACCATTGGACAAAGAGTTAGCCAATGTGTAATATGAGCCACCAGTCAGGATTGACAGTACTAAATGAGTAATTGTGTAGAAATAAACATTGTAATAGCTCTCAATACTGTGAAAATTGATAAAACTCTTCTTGATTAAACTGGGATTCACTCACCAGTATTTCCCACTGACAAAATGTTTTTAAACGCGTTTCAGGTAACAAAATGTGAAAGCCAACTAGAAGCCAGCTGGACAGCACTGAAGGCTTGGAAAAAGTGGCTATAAAAGTTACCTAAATAAAAGAAGATGTTTTATTCAATAAAATAGGGATTTTCCCTATAAAAATGTTTGTAATGAAAACTTGGGTTCTATCCCAATATGTTTAATATTATAAAAGCGTGGTATTTACTCTGATAAATATTTCCTAATTACAATCCTGATGAAATTTCCGCTGCCAAAATAATAAATACCGATACCACCAAAAACTTGTCTTGCGGCCGCCCGTTCCCGGGACAGATAGGGGGCGGGGGTTGCGACACATACATACATACATACATACATACATACATACATACATACATACATACATACATACATACATACATACATACATACATACATACATACATACATACATACATACATGTGGTATTAAAGTGTATAGCTCAAGCATTTCTGTTTATTTCCATTAAATATGGAAAACAAACTTTTATTTAAAACCTGATAATATTTAACAGAAAATTCATCTTGAATTTATATTTTGTGTTTTAATGGGTGTCTTAGTGTATCACATAAACTGTTATGATTCGAAATCTGTTTTAATATTAACTTTCAGATTTCGTTTCCAGAAACTTGAAATTTATTGATTTTTGTTCATAATGTACTTAAATCTTCTAAGATGTTCTCCAATGTTCATCCTAAAATTTAAAGAAGTAGCCTTATTTTGGAATAGATAAGAATTAAGATGTGTTTTGGAATTAGATTTATCTCCAAATTTTGGAATAGATAAGAATTAAGTTTTTTTTTTGAATTAGATTTATCTTCAAAGATTATTTTGAAATCTAAAAATTATAATAGATATAATTATTTTTAAAATCTAAATAAAGATCGTTGGATATACTTAATTCTTTTAAATCCGGAAAAGATACATCTTAATTCCTTAAATTTCGAAGTCCAAATTTTATGGCAAAGCCTCTACCTTACCATGTAGGCGTCACATAGATCATGTGGACTTTGCCCTCCACATCAAAAAATGAAGGAGTGGTGAAAGGCAAAGGCAAAGCTTAAAAAATCAAGTTGGTGAAAGGGGCAACACCCGAAGAGATCTTGCCATCAAGAGGGGCAATACCTTTGGGGCGTGGAGGGTGGGGTGGTGTTTGGGGCCTGGAGAGGCTTTGCCATCCCCTCTTCACGCCCCATCAGTGGCGGAACTAGAACATTAACTCAAGGGTGTCCCAATTTTTTTCACTGTGCAATCATACAACATTAAAAACGACAATAAAGAAATAAAGTAAAACAAATACCTAATAGATTTGTCCTCTTCTTTTTTTTCATAGCTTGAAATCGTTCTATCACATCGTCGTCTTTTACTTCATGTAAAAAATCCTTTTCGACCGCACAAACCATAGCATTGTTAAAAAATTTCGGGCCCATTCGATTGCGTAAATCCATCTTGACAAGCTTCAATTTCGAAAAACATCTTTCAGCGGTTGCGGTTGCAACCGGTAAAAGCAAAGCTAGCTTCACTACCCGATAAACTGAAGGACAAGAACTATGCGTTCCCGTTTCAACCATAACACACGCAAGATCAGTTATTCCATTCAAGTTTGCAAATTTATCATCATCACTTATAGTGTGACGAAATGACTCAATATCACCCGAAAGAGTCCCTATTTCTTGTGTAGTAAAATCATCCGGGTACATCTTAGCAAAGAATGATTTTATGAAAGAATAGAGAAGATTGATTTGCCATGTGATTGATTAGATGTTTAGATAAAGATAAATAAGGAATAGAGAAAATAGGAATAGGCTATGAAGTTTGCCGCTCAAAACCTAAGCATGAGAAATATCACATTGCCATGTGGCAATAATAGCCTTAAGTTAATGTCATGTGGCACAAGTTGGTTTTGTTTTATTATAGTTAACTAGCGGTAAGACCCGTGTGCAAACACGGGTCGTTTCTTAGAAAACCATACATACCACATTTTATTAAATAACGAATCACTATACATTTATATAATAGAAATAGAAATGATACAACAAAAAAACTATAAATACTACAAAAATTACATATTACATATGCCATTTTTGTGCAAGTATGATCAACAATCAATTTATAAGTACACAAACTTAAGGATTTTTCATCCTTAAGGATCAACAATCATTTTTATGCGTTTAGTATGAAAGACGTTGTTCAAATATGTGACCACTAAACTTGCCTATGGAAATTAAGGTTGTCATCACCCAACATCTTTGCCTGTTTGTATAAAAAGTACTTCAAATCTTCATACCATCTTCGTATCGGGTTCCAATGTTGTGTCATCTTCAGCTTTTGGCTCAAGTTTCGGCTTTCTCCCCTCACACTTTGTGTTGGTGCTTGTAATAATAACGTCTCCAAGTGTTAAATCTGTTTAAATTTAATCATTTATAAATAATAACTAAAAATCTGTTGTAACCAAACAATATATATACATATAACATTGTTGTGTGGTTTGTAATTGTACCATGATGTAGCCGCGGTTGTCGAGGTCTAATTCTTCCATGATCAATAATGTGTATTCGTCGGATTGTTTCTGAATATTTAAACCTCTGTTGACTTACCAAACATCTGTTTAGGCTTAAACATCTGTTCAGGCTTAAACGTATGTTTGGCCTTCTATATCATCTGTTTGGCCTTAAACCTCTGTTGACCAACCGGAGGGATTTAAACCTCTGTTGACTTACCAAACATCTGTTCAGGCTTAAACAGATGTTTGGCCTTCTATATCAGTGCCTTGTCTCTAACAGGGCTTTGCCCTTTGAATAGACTTTTCTTCTTCTTCAACAGTGCTTTCATGTCTTCAATAGATCAATAGTTTGAACAAATTTTTGGTAAGTCAACAGAGGGCAAAGCACTGTTGAAGACATGAAAGCACCGTTGAAGAAGAAGAAAAGTCTATTCAAAGGGCAAAGCCCTGCTAGAGACAAGGCACTGATATAGAAGGCCAAACATCTGTTTAAGCCTGAACAGATGTTTGGTAAGTCAACAGAGGTTTAAATCCCTCCGGTTGGTTTAAGCCTGAATAGATGTTCAAAGGGCTACTAAAGATCCATAGTGTTCCAGATTCACTATCTAAGCATAACCAACATAAACCTAAAACCTATATAAACATAAACATATATAAACAACAATCACATAAACCTAAAAAACCACATCTGCACAACCAAACACCAATCACATAAACCTAAAAACCTATATAATCATAAACATATATCTTTACACAGTATCATTCATCAAATTCAATCAAACTGTCACAAATCATTCCAACACTCCTATCATATCTCAACCTAAAACCAGTACAGTAGCTAAACCACAAATTAGTTGATTTATTAAAGTAACTTTAGACTTCTAAGTATACAAAATGAATTGTACTCAATAGTCTTTGGATTAGACTTTAGAGCATTGCAGTTAGATTCTAGCAGATAGTGTAGGACCGGTTTTGACTTCGAAACGATTGCGAAACGAACGTATGACGTGCGGAATCCGTACACGAACGCGACCTAACACACACGATGTAATATAAACGTGATTCTATTAGAAATTTGAAATCGTACAACACCTTGAATCACTTTCACTCTCTAGATTCTCTCTGGATCTAGAAAGCTCCAAATGACAAATGTAGCAAAAGTCTCTAATCTAAACATATAGCTCCTATTTATAGGCCTTGGCTTTTAATGAGATTTCTCATTAATTACAATATTGCCACCTTGCCTTTTGTCTAGCTATTACATCATAACGACTCGTTTCCTTCTGTTTCTCGCTACAGCTCGGATTGACGAAGGCTATAGACATAAATGCACTAACAGACTCCCCCTTGGATATTGCCGCAGTCAATCTCGATCATTGAGTCAAACTCGTAGCGTCTTCTTTTTCTCTTTTAGTCTTCTTGAACAGAATCCCGGTGGATCTGTCTTCAGCTTCAGCTTCTCCTTTCTGTAGACTCTTTTCTTTATCAGGCTCCCCCTTTCGTAAAGCTTCCGTGCTTTGGGATCGACACCTTGCTTTCTGTATACAAGCTCCTTTAGGATAGATACATGGCTCCTTGAATCCACGCTTCCTTTTGCGTTTAGCTCGTCTTCAGACTCCCCCTTAGACTCGGCTTTCGGGATCGTAGTCTGGTACATAACCTGCAATACTCATACATTTATAAGTAACAACATTTTAAACTTCCAAATTTTCCAGAAATCTTAATCTGGTTCTATTCAACTTTCTAAAACACTCCCCCTATCAACAATCTTTACAGATTTAGCAGTATTAAGTATCCAAAATCCCTCACAGTTAATCATCCAAGTCCAACTTAATGACCTTGGAGATATCACAAACTGTTTTTGATTTTTGATTTTAAAACTTCAAGTTTCAAATTAATGAACTTGATTTATTTTCAGAAACACAATCAGCTTACTTAGATTTTGAAACTCAGCATTTCAGACATCGGTTGTCGAAAATAAAGCAGAATAAAAAATCTTTTTGTATTTTTCTGAAAATATAAAGCAGTAAAGAAATATGTACAAACATATTCACAGACAATATTTTTGTCTGAGTATGCGTTAGAGGATCATATCAGTTTCTGACAAGTCACAAGTACCGTTGAGCTTAGTTACACATTAAGAATTAAACAATTCACTTAGATTGTCGATATACTGATCCACTTAAATTTTTATACAAATTTCAACTGATTCAGGATACGAATTAGGTGATTTAAGAACTTAAACTCATTCATGTGTCCCACCTCTTGAATATACTCCCGTATCCAGATCCCAATATTCAGTCTTACAGGTGAGTATACCTAGATGATATCTGTAAGGGGAATAAATTATAGTACGAAACCGTGAGAGCTCAGGTCAGAACTTCCGTTCAGCAGAGAGATGACGGTTCGACTTTGGGTGTGTCCCCTTTAGAGGATCTTTTTTACAACATCAATGACTATCAATTTTATTGTTTCATCAATTTGCTGAGGGCGGCGCTATATTTCAAGCAATGCAGAAAGTATTCTCCGGGGACTAGGCCATTGCTTCCGCAAAATCAGAAGTCCCGAGATAATACCCCAGATATCACTAAGCATAAAGACCTAGTATCTCAGAAAGAGGGGTCCTTCAAACGAGATTTCAGGGGTTACCTATATATCCAAGTAGTGTTCCCCACGAAATAAGCAAGTTTGAATTTATGTTTATATCCCGAAAAAGTTTACTAAATGTATAAAAACCTATCGGCATATCATCAGTGAGACTGTTTAACGCTATTTAATCATTACATTTCTTTAGCATACTGTAACTGTCTACTGATGTACTATCATTTCCTCTTTTTACGCAAAAACTCAATTTTTGAATTTTATCATGTTTTTGACTTTTTCAAATTTTCAAATGTTTTTGTATTTTCTAACAATTTTTCTCCCCCTAAAATGCAAAACCATTTAAACAAAATTTGACAACCAATACTGATAGCTTTGTCTCGCCATCCATTTTCTGCTTAATGTGTACTGATTTGCAAAAAATAACATACCCCCATGATTTACAACCCATTGATTTTCGACAGTTTGAAAACCGTTTTTCAATCTTGTGAAAGTAATCATGTTTGTTCTGCCGTGAGGGTTTCGACATATCCAATCAACACATATTTTTGTATTTTTGAATATTTTTGACAAAAATAAAAAACAAACATATTTTTGGTTTTTCAAGTTTTTAACAAACTAAAACATATTTTTGGTTTTTAATTTTTCAATTTTTAGGGTTTTGAAAATATTGTTTATTTATGTACAAAATGAAAATAAACTTCCTGTTTCAACCAACACAGGATCCAGCAGCCTCCTCTCCTCGTTGTGCCAGGCTGCTCCAACTTCCATTCTCACAATCTTTAGATTTGTTGAGCACCTGCACATTCAGACTACTTGGTTACTTGAACAATTTAGCCCAGGTCTGTTGAACCTTAGGCATTTCAACACAATAATTTTCATTCAATTTCAGAAAATCTTTTTCATTCTGAACAAAGACTTTTTCATCTTTAACTTCAATTTTCTCATCTTTTACCAAAGTCACTTGTTTCTTAATAGACCATGTTTGACCTTTCGGCGTACCTCTTTTATAAAAATGAGACTCTTTTTGAACATTTTGTTTTTGAACAACTTTTGGTTTTCAAAATTCTTGTGGTTTTGTCATATCAACAGTTGTTTTCCAACTTTGAGTTGTTCTGACTCTGGGTGTGTGAGAATTCCAGGTCTGTCTAGAATCGAACCTGTTCGGGTTTGATTTCCAGTTCTGATTCGAAGCAAACTTGTTTGTGTTGTACCTCCAAGTTTGTTTTGAATCAAATCTGGTTGATCTTTGTCTCACATTCTCAGATTATTTTTTGTCAGCATCAATCTTCTTTTTGTCAACATCCACAGGTTTCAGATTTGGACACTTGCGAGCAAGATGTCCTTTTTGATCACATTTAAAACATGTTCTCATGGACACATCTTTGACCTGTGGTTGTTGCTTTTTCTTTTTAGCAAAGAACTCATCATTAGACTGTCTCAATTTGAGTTCTTTTTCTTCTGCTAAACTATTTCCTTGAACAAAACTCATTTTTGCCTGATAAATTGGCGTTTCATTTTTGTTTCTTCTTATAACCCAACCCAGCCTTCATTTTTTCTTCTTGTAACCAGGTTTGTTATACGAACCTCTATGACTCTTACCAACAAACTTTGAAATCTCAGACTTCTCTATCTCAACCATTTTGAAAACTTTATCAACCTTTTCTGAAATCACATTCTGAATCGGGAATACAACATCTAAGAACAATTTGTCTGATCCAATCATGGTATAAACCAATCCTTTTGAATCATCATTCAAACTTTTCTCGGATTTTGTGTTTTTCAGATAACTATCATGAAGATTTCCTTCATCTTCATCCTGTGATTCAGATTTACCTGTATCAACCTACTCTTCTTTCAACACACTTTCAACGACTTTACCTACCACCTCTGAATCATGAGAATCATCAGATTTGGAATAGGTTATGTCTATGTTGTCTGGCAATTGGTCTACCATGTTGAAAGCTTTTTCGACCTTTTCCTCATCATAAAATGCAAACTTTTCCGGTGGTGGAACTTGATGAAACTCTGAGCCAATGCCTTTCTTGTTTTGCTCAGACTCACCATCTCCTGGTTTTATATTGAAAATACGTTCAAGCACATATGATGACACATGATAACTCTTTAACTTGTTGTTATCCTGTTCTAAATCAGCAATCTGTCGCTTTAGCTTAGCAACATCCTCAATATAAGAATTAACAACATCTTGTTTTATGGAATACATTCGTTTAAGTTCTTTAGTTGTTTCAGAAAGATAATTCATTCTTGATTGAGCATATTTCATTTCATCTTTCACTTTTTCGTATGACTCTTTCGTAATATGATATGCTAATTTCATTGAGTCATATTCTTTCTTCATTTCTTGACAAGCAATTTCTTTTTGTGAACATTCTTCTGTCATTTTAGAAACATTTTCTTTCAAAACTTCATTTTCTGTTTCTAATTTTTTACATTTTTCTGAAAGTTTTTCATCATTTTCTTTCAAAGCTTTTTCTTTTTCAAGCATTTCTTCGCATTTTTCTTTAAAAATGTTTTCAATTTTAGTAAATTCAAGATCTCTTGTTCTAAATTGCTCATCTTTTTCAGTACAAGCTCTGCACGGTTCCATGCATTTCTTGCACTGTTCAACCGTTTTTAAGATTTCAGAGTTAGAATTTACCTCAGTGATTGGCACTTCGGTGTTTGATGCAGTTGCCTTAGTTTGCTTTTGATCAGCATCATCTTGCTTTTCTTCAACACCGACTTCATCACCAACATTATCAGCTTTCAAATTCTCATTCTTTACTTCTTCTTCTTCTTCTTCTTTCCTCACCTCTTCTCCAATCTGCTGTTCTTCAGTAACAACTTTCTTAACCTCTTCATTCACCTCAACTTCAACAGCTTCTGCTTTCACCTCTTCAGCAACTTTCTTCAGATTGTTCACCATCTCTTCAACACTCTTCTTCATTCTCTTTTAATCTCTTTTTCTCAGACAAGATAGCATGGCATATCTGATCTCCTTTTCATGCCTTTTAGCATATGTGTCATCTTTCATTACATTTCTATAATATTCGGCTCTCAAAGGGATTATGAGAAGAACATCATCAAAAATTATGTCTTTCTTTGGAACAACTGGTTCTCCTTCTCTGTTGAAGTAACACTCTCTCTTTTTATTCCATCTTCTGCTCATAACAGCACTCTCATATTCTTCCTGCATCTCATCCATTCTGTTGTAAACAACGTTTCTTTCTCGATAAGTTTTCTCATTCAAGATCTCTTCTCGAGTTTTCTCCTTCATCTCAACTTTATCTTTTTCTTCATTGTTTTCTTCACGGATTTCAGCAACAAAAACAAACTTTCTTTCCTCTGTTATAGCTTTGCCATGAGCTGTTTTTCGAACATTCTCCAAACGATCTTCTTCTGGACAAATTGAGCTCCAGTCAAAACCTTCATCATCTTGAATTACAAAACAAGCTCTTGATTTGGTTTTATCTTCAATCAATTTCGGCTCTTCTTTGCTTCAGTGGTAGATCGCCTTTCGATAATAGTCATCGTTGAAAGGACGTTCATTTCCTTCAGCAACTTCAAAATTTCTGCATTCTCTTTTGAAATGACCCTTTTGCTTGCATCTGAAGCAGGTTACTTTGGATTTTTCGAATCCAAGCTTTGTTGACGGACCACCCAAAGATTGCTTCCCTGTAATCTCCATAAATCTCTGAGCTCTGTGGATACAACTAGCCAAACACCAGCGAATGTCAATTAGCTCCATCTCTTCCGGATCAATCTGGTCGTAGTCTTCTTTGGTTAATTCGGAGTTTCCAATTTTACCAGCTACAAGACCTTCATACGATTCCAGAACAGATGCAAGAAAACTCATTTGCTGCTTAGCTGCATTGATGCTCATCGATGGAGAATTCTTCAGTTTGAGAGCAATGTTGCACAGAATTTCTTCAGTTTCATCAGTACTTGCTTTTGAAGATGAATGATATCCAGAATGGTAACTTGATGAGGTTGTTTGAGGTTCTTTCATCTTCTCTCCACTAAATGCTGTCTTTGGTGAACCAACACCTTTCTCCGAAGGTACACTTCCTTTGTAGTACAAGCCAACATTCTGTTGATGTGAAAAACCAGTCATCTTGCTTTGCTTCTGTAGCTCCAGATCATGACTTTCAATCTTTTCAAACAACGCATCAAGAGTAATTTCATCATACAAAGCATCATTTTTTAAGATAAAAACAAACGTTTGCCACTGATCAGCTCGTGGTAACGCTTCAATGACTTTATCAATAATTTCCTCTCTTGTTTTCTCAATTTTAAAACGTTCAAGTTCAATTTTGAGATGACAGAATCTCTCTATCATTTGCCTTACCGACTCTCCTTTTAAACTATCAAATAAATCGAATTCCTTTTTAAGCAATGCAATTTTGTTTTTTCTAATCTGTTTACCCCCCTCAGCTTTAACACGTAAAGCTTCCCAAACAGATTTTGACGATCCGTCATGATTAAGCAATGCAAAAATATCATTTCTAATTGCCGTCTGGATTAAAGCAATCATTCTCTGTTCAGCTGCATAATCTGCTTTTTCTTCTCTCGGTAATTTCTTAAATGAAATTAATTCTCCTTTATCATCCTTCGGTCGTTCGTATCCAAACTCTAAACAGAACCAGCTTTTGTGAGCATATGCTTTCGCCCAATTGATAAAACGTTCTTTCCACCATGTATAATCCTCAATGCTCTCCAAAGTTGGTGGCTTTGAGTGTGTTCCGTAGAAATTATCATGCTTGATGTTCTCATTGATTGCTTTCGTGATGGTTTTTGGTGTAACAGTGGTAATCTCGAACGATTCGGATGTGAACGCGTTAAAAAACGTGTTGTAGAATTCTTCGGCCATGATGTAATCCTTGAATTACCTTGAATTTTAGCTCTTCGAATATCAGCACCTTTTAATCAACTTGAAAACAAACAAACAAACAATCAGTTTAAACAAACTGTATACGTAAAAGTGTGAGAGCGAAATTGGTCTAGGACTCGTGTCGAAGAAAACTTGATCGAATGAAAACTGATTGTGTGGGCCACGTAATATGGGCTTGAAGATGGACTAATGAACCTTCCAAACAAATTGAATTACTTGGGCCGCAACTATTAGAACAAATGCTGATTGGGCCGATCACTTTTGACACAAACAACACTATTCTTTTGACCCTTGAATATGACAAGCCGACAGCAAATTTGACCAATTCTTTGTATCTTGGGCTGATAAATCCACTAAACCAACAACATAGTTTGATTGGATCTCAAAATAGACAATGATAACCAACACTCTCTTACAATCACATGAATTCAATCAAAGTAAATGGCAGACAATGTCAATCACTCAATTTTCATTGTATCGATAAAATCAAAGTCACATGTGCAACCATCATAAACCGACAACACCAATTTCAAAACAATCTAATTCGACCTCAACTATAATGGCTGACACTATATCTCGAGAATCGGCAGAAACAATTCACGTGACTGATACTCGGCAGGTCACATGCAAACTGATTCAACAACACCTTTTAATGAACAATTTGAAACAAACAAACGACTTGATATAATTTGCCTTTTAAATGACTGACAAAACACGTGATCACTGAGTTGAATCTTATCAATTTTAGGCTGCCAATACTTTGTATCACATGAACTGACACACACAGTTATGATTTCACACAAGATATATTTGTTCAAGCGAAACCAGGTAATCCAATTTCAAGCGAACACCACTTCAAGCGATCAATTCAAGCGAAACCCAACTCAAGCGACGAAAAACAGTTTTAAAGTACTTTTTCAAGCGAAACCAACAGATATTTCAAGCGAAACCTGATTATATTGTACTTTTCAAGCGAAACCATTCATTACTTTCAAGCGAAACACTGGAATATGACTGATTCAAGCGAACTAAGGCATTTTCAAGCGAACTAAGGCTGTTAATCACGAAATCGGATCTAAAAACTCAGATTTCTCCTAAACGGCTAGGAATTAGGATCTGAAACTTGGTAGGGTTGTAGATCAGGTGTTTTCGCACAACATATTAAAAAATCAGCCGATTTGGACCGTAAAAACCCGTTCAATTTGATGATTTTCAGTTAAAAACGTGAAAAATATGAAAAAGATGAAGAAATAGATGAAATCCGGATCTGAATCTGATGATTTTCTGCGCGGAAATGTGTGATAGATCAGTGCAATCGAGCTCCTGCTCTGATACCACTTGTAGGACCGGTTTTGACTTCGAAACGATTGCGAAACGAACGTATGACGTGCGGAATCCGTACACGAACGCAACCTAACACACACGATGTAATATAAACGTGATTCTATTAGAAATTTGAAATCGTACAGCACCTTGAATCACTTTCTCTCTCTAGATTCTCTCTCTAGATCTAGAAAGCTCCAAATGACAAATGTAGCAAAAGTCTCTAATCTAAACATAAAGCTCCTATTTATAGGCCTTGGCTTTTAATGAGATTTCTCATTAATTACAATATTGCCACCTTGCTTTTTGTCTAGCTATTACATCATAACGACTCGTTTCCTTCTGTTTCTCGCTACAGCTCGGATTGGCGAAGGCTATAGACATAAATGCACTAACAGATAGCTCACCCATTAGTTCTCATAATTATACAAATAGGTACAAACAGACCAGTTTACCAGTTGGTTATCAGTTATAGGTCTGTTAGAGGCCATATGACGCTGTAATCCATAAGATGTTGTGTTTGGAGTATGATAGCATCAATGTGAGTTCTCATAATTATACAAAAAAACACAAAAAATATTCAACATCAAAAATTGAGGTTCAAAAGTAGAATTGAAACAGAGAACAAACCAAGTCTTTGATGATGATGAACGCGATGACGAACAGGAACTGCAACTCTGAAAATCGAACGGCTTCTGTTTTCGTAAAGGCTTCACGGTGCAACCCTAGCGCCCACTCAAGTTACCAGCCTAGTGTACAACATGCATATGCATTAGCATGTTGCTAATTTATATTATATAAATAAATTCTTGGCAAAATGGCCTTAAAAGATTGTGTCCGGGTTGATCATGTTACGTCCATGGAGCCACAACTTGCATACATAATCACGACTGCACATTGCAGGGGAAACTTTCAGCATGCTAATCGTGTTCCTGAAGTTTCTGAAGGATTTCAATGAGAAACTTTCAGCATGATAATTGCGTTCCTGAAAGATTCTAATCTTTAAGCGAACATTTCTAAATCGATTTGCTCAATATTTGGGAAGATTTGTCTTAAAGTAGTCACATAGTCTGGTAACTTGTCCTGCAACAACAAATATAAAAAAATAGTCAAAAAGTATTCATACAAAATGAAGACATTCACACAACTTTGCTCGACTGCTTGTTTTTGTGAACCTACATAGATTTGACAACCAAATCCCCATATTCCGTCATCCCACATTAGTCCTCAGCATAATCATGTAAATACACTTGCCTCCTCTCCCTAACCTTCATCATCTGGTAGCTTTCTTCATGTTCTTCATCTTCAGGTCTCAACAATTTCTGAACATAGCAACATAACCCACATTATATCTACCATATAACAATAGTAAGTGACTCAGTAAACAACTGGCAAATTAAGCACATCAAAGTTCAAACATCTCAATGCAGTATTATACTATACTTATATTCCATTAAGAGCAGCTACATATTTAATAATATAACCTAACAATACAACAGTCAATTAAGCTTATATTCCATTCTGAGTTATAAGTGATCTTCCAGCAACTGTCAATAAACAGAGCGCTACAAAAGCTTCTGAGCTTCTTGCTTCTGCAACAACCTGAAACATATAAACATAATTTACTAAAATTAAGCTTCATTTTCTTGAAAGTATAAGGGATTTTCATACCTCAAAAAACACGCCTAAGAAGGAATTTTCCACCAAGAGAGAGCAAACCTAGTCCACCTAAAGCCTTCAAAATTTCTTTCATAAGCATCGGTAAAATACTTTCTTGCACTAAATTCTACACAATGTAGACTCAAATTACAAATAGAGTTTCGTTCACCCCATATCAAAGAGTGCTGAGTCATATATTTTAACCTGGCTATCCAACACTGGAAGTATAACTAAAAGAGGGACCACTGCTATATCCTGCAAATATCAATCCGCCATAAAGCTTCTGATTGTGGATGACCAGCTCAGGTAATTCACACTTTCAATACATTACAGTTGCCTCTAAAGATTACTGTTTTGGGTCAGAGAAGCCTATTGTTTTTGGTGAAGATGCTAGTAATTGATATCGCGCTAATCACTCAACAAACCTGAAAATGGATTTGTAAAAACAGTACTCCTTAGAGGAAACTGTAATGTATTGAAAGTGTGAATTACCTGAACTGGTCATCGTGCTAATTTATACTGCCAGATCTTTCCTCCTTCCCAAGCTTCAATATCAAGGTCAATCAACTAACCTGGGCTGAAAATAGATTGGATACACCAGAAATGCTTTTGGTCACCTCTTTCTTCGGTTTCTCTGCCAAATTGTTAGGTTAAACAGTTAATAATCAAATTCAACAAAATTACACGTCTCGACACTAAATCAACAAACAATAAATAAAACCAATCCAATTTAAAATTCTACCAGCAAATCAACTAATTTCAATCATTTAAAAATAATAAATTAACAAACCTATGGATAAAGGTAAGAGTTGTTTCCTCCTTCCCAAGCTTCAATATCAAGGCCAATCAACTAACCTGGGCTGAAAACAGATTGGATAGACCAGAAACGCTTTTGGTCACCTCTTTCTTCGGTTTCTCTGCCAAATTGTTAGGTTAAACAGTTAATAATCAAATTCAACAAAATTACACGTCTCGACACTAAATCTACAAACAATAAATAAAACCAATCCAATTTAAAATTCTACCAGCTAATCAACTAATTTTAATCATTTAAAAATAACAAATTAACAAACATATGGATAAAGGTAAGAGTTGTTTCCTCCTTCCCAAGCTTCAATATCAAGGCCAATCAACTAACCTGGGCTGAAAACATATTCGATACACCAGAAACGCTTTTGGTCACCTCTTTCTTCGATTTCTCTGCCAAATTGTTAGGTTAAACAGTTAATAATCAAATTCAACAAAATTACACGTCTCGACACTAAATCAACAAACAATAAATAAAACCAATCCAATTTAAAATTCTACCAGCTAACCAACTAATTTCAATCATTTTAAAATAACAAATTAACAAACCTATAGATAAAGGTAAGAGTTGTTTCCTCCTTCCCAAGCTTCAATATCAAGGCCAATCAACTAACCTAAGCTAAAATATGGATAAAGGTAAGAGTTGTTTGTGCTTACATTGCCAACAAATATTGACATGGTATCCACCTCCTCCTTGCTTGCCTGGCTACAGCAGGATCTGCTACATACATAATATTATTAACGTGGATGAAGAAGCCCAGGCAGGCACAGATAGATCACATCGGTAACAAACAGATCACATAACAATAAAAATAAAAATAATGGAGAAAAAGTAAGTAGACCTTGAACAACAGCAGCACCCATTTCTTTCTCAACTTTGGCTTGCATCTCTCGAAGAGTGACAACTTCTTCCTCCATCTCCTTCAAACGTTTGTTCATCTCAGATACTTAAATTAAGATGGAAATGATTTGAATGAAACACGCACTGAAAACTACAAAAATCAATCGTTAAATTTCAAAGCGCATAAGTAATTAACATGAAGAAATCACCTTGTTTTGAGCTGATCGACGCCTTTTGTTCCCCATTGTGGTTCTTACACGATCAAAGAAGAAGATGGCTAGAGTTTGAGCAGAAGTTAAGGTAACCCTACATTTGTAACCCTTAAGCGATGGTTTAATTTATCTCAGTTTCGGCGTCTCCTGGATTCCGACGAAATTTAGGGTTTTTTCTCGACCTTCAAAGCAGAGGCTAAACTTATTCATGACTGCAATCTGTTGTAATTGACTGTTCGAAATGAGTTTCTTGTTTGATGCTGAAGTTGAAACCCTAGGAGAGAAAGAAAGATGAGAGTAAAGACTGGAACTTCAAATGCATATATGATATAAAAGAAATTGAAACAAACCTTGGGAGATTTTGAAGGCAATTCATCTCGTTGAAACTGTTTGCCCTAATTAATTAGAAAGTTCTGCGTTGAAGAAACATACTGGAGTGAGAGAAAGTGAGTTTTAGAGAGAGAGAGTTGAGAGAGAAATTGATTAGAGAGACTAATTGATTGAAGAAGATGATATGTTATATATCCGGAGCCATAATTTTGAATTTTGAATTTGGAGCCATAATATTGAATCGTCAGAGGTTTTGAAGTTTGAATTTTGAATCATCAGTGGTTTGAATTTTGGAGATATGCAGTGGTTTGGAGATAGGCAGTGGTTTGAATTTTGGAGATAGGCAGTGGTTTGGAGATAGGCAGTGGTTTGAATGTGGGCCACCTTTGAATTTTAAAGTCTTTATATATTAGGCTTTATGATGTAATAATGACATAAGAAAAGCCTTGTTGGACATGCTCTCCTGCTGACACATCAGCTTTTGTTATGTCATTGGGATTTCTCCTTTTATAGAAAGTATAGATAGATAATAGATATAATTACAGATTATACATAAGGCGAGATGTTTTTTCTCTTCAAAACCACAAACCAATAGCCTAATCACATGACACGTGTTCTAAATCCATCACATTTATTATATTAAGTTTAAGTACCCGTGTGTTACACGGATGGTCTCACAATAAATTACATTATTTAACAGTGTTGACATAAACTTTTAAATAAAAAAACCGTTTTGTTACTAATTATGCTTTTAATGTTAATGAGATGATTATGCTTATTAAATCAAAATTACCTTAAACTTATTATTAGTTAAATCAAATTTGATTTAATCTTATTATTAGTTATTGAATTTAAATTTAAATTAAACTTGAAAATGTTCCTATTATATACAATTTGATAAAAATAATTAAGATTATTTGATAAGTTAGGAAAAATATAATATTAATTTTTTATTGTTAATGACATACTTACGTATTTTAATTCAAAATTTGTGATAAGAAAATGATTAGTTACGGAATTTGAATTTGAATTAGAGTTGAAACCATTTACTATTTCAAAAATTTTAAATTCAATCTAATAATTGATAATTAAGGAAAATATTAGTTAATATATTTTCTTTTAATGTTAATGAGACTATTACGTTTTTAACACAAAAATTTAGTTCCCAATTAAGGAAAGATAAAATATATATATATTAAAGATTTAATAAGCAAACTTTAAACTATATGTTGTAATCCAACCTTTGTGTTTTCCCTTCTAAACACAATAACAATAGATTAAGAGATTACAATGTGATAATAAGTGATGTAAAACATTGTCAAGTGGCTATAGATTGTTTTGATTTATTATAATGTATAGATACGAGTGAGTTGTGAGTTATCGTAATAGTTTTTAATGTAAAAAGTGTAGAAAAGATTCCAATATTAGCAACTATGGCAACGCATCTATTATGTCCAATTAAACATTTCTTTTTGTCATTTACTGAAAATCGAAATAAAACAGAGTTTAACATTATAGTAAGTATTACATCAAGACCATTTAGAATTAAACTTAGCCTCATTATGCTTTCGCCATAGAATCCAAATAGCTTTCTGCACAACCATATCAAAAAGTTGCATACCTCTTTTGTAATTTGTTTGTTAAATAAATGTCTAAGATACTAATTAAGCATATGACTTAAATAAATTGTTGAACTTTAGGTCTCATGCCTACCCGTGAAATCCCCATCCACAAATATAGAGCCATCCGACAGTTTAGAAACCAGCCATCTTCATTGCTTGGGCTTTGTCCCATATAAGACAACTTTGATGGTAAATCTTTTTATGTTAAAAGTAGAGAATTACAAGACTTAGAATTGTATAAACATTTATACATATTACTTAATTAGTATATTATATATATGATGGTTATGTTGTCACAGCCCCTGACCCCATACTGGGAGCAGGAGCCGCGAACCAGTCAGATGGTATCGGTGTTTATTAATTTGGCAGCGGGAATTTTCATCAGGACCGTAGTTAGGAAATAGTTCATCAGAGTTAAAACACCACACTTTTTTAAGTAATAAATACATGGTAAAAACCTAAGTTTTATTTACATTACATTTATAGGGATAAACCCTGATTATTGAAAACAAAATCTCCTTTTTATTTAGGTAACTTTTATAGCCACTTTTCTAAGCCTTCAGTGCTCTCCAGCTGGCTTCTATTTGGCTTTCACATTTTGTTACCTAAAACGCGTTTAAAACATTTTTGTCAGTGGGAAATACTGGTGAGTGAATCCCAGTTTAATCAAGTTAAGTAAAACCATTGTATAGTATTAAGGGCGGTCGCACAATTACATTTGTTTCCATCTACTTTAATTACCACCCTCGATACTGTCAACCCGACTTGTGGTCATGTTACTACTCACAATGTAGCAACAAATTTTGTATACAAAACCCCAACATACCGACGATAATTGTAGAATACAAATACTCAATCAACGTTAAATATAAAACTAAAATAACTGAGGTTTTGTAAAAACAATTTGCAAAAAGGAGGATTACTCACATTACTATTTTAGGTAATTTCCTGTGGTTTCCGGGCTATAATCTATAAATTTTAAATAATGCACACGCGTTAGTATAATAACCCAAATTTACATTAGTTATACCCTCCCCGAGACAACACTCCAACGACTACGTCGGGCAGAGCCTCGACAGCCGTTACGGAGCACTAGATCAATCGGGCAGCGTATTTAATACGTAACCGGGGGTTAAAATACTTACAACGAGGCAGGACTTCATTATTTTAGTGGGTATAATGCTCGGGTATAACTTCTACACTACAGAAATTGAGAGAATTGTGGGTGATGCACGATTTGTGAACTGAGCCTGAACTCCAAATATATAGGCCTGATCGGCCATCTCTCGCGCCCCGCGAAAGATGAGAAGGGGGCTTACGCGGCCCGTGAGAGACCACGTGTCTCGCATAGGGCTGCTGAGTTGAACTCGTAGCTTTGACACGCGCCTGCCACGTGGCAGGCTGGGGTGCCGCCTAGTGGTACTGGGTCGCGCCCCGCGAACCACCCACCTGACTGGGTCGCGGCCCGCGAGGGACCTATATATTTTGTTTTATTTGATTTCTGATGACATTAGGATTAAACGGGTCCAACTAGAGGTTTCCTGGTATAATTTTGGGCATAACTCCTGAGCTATTTAATAAAATATATAATGCACTCGTGTTAAGTATAGTAACCCAATTCAACTTTATCCCTACGTCACGAGACAGAACCCCAACGGACTTAGTCAGGCAGAGCCTTGACATGTGTTACGGGGTTCTAGATCAATCGGACAGGGTATCAGTGATCAGTGGTTAAAACACTTAAAACGGGGCAGGGCTTTGTAGGATTTGGGGTGAAATGTTAAAGAAAATATAATAGAGGGAGACGAGAGAAAGAAAGGCAGTTTGAATGGTGACTGCTAAAGCCCATTTATATTACATTTTGAGATTTGGAGTATACTTGCAAGCAAAGGCCACGTACACCCTACATTTATGTCAATTCGTTCCAATCCTTACATGTAGACATGCCTGTACCAATTTTGATTTTCATGCATATTGATTTTATAAATTAATGTTCATGCATTTACTTTACGTAAGTATTTTTTTTTTAGTTTATAATTCATAAATTTATTTTATTATTATATTTATAATTAATTTAACTGCTTCACTTATTTGGCACTTATTATTTCCAAAATATGACGTTTTATAAAATGATGGATATGCCATTATAACGAGAATATTTTTATCTACATTTTGGCCTAAGTTTCATTAAAAACGGAGTAAGTCCAAATATAATGTATTTTTATAATTAAATTATTAAATGCTTCCTAGGCTCGTTTAGATACTTCATATTTCTAACAGTCAACTTACCCATGATCTACCCGTTTAATAATATAAGTTTTTATATACTTTATTCTAAAATTTATAAATAAAAATTTTGGGAATGTTACATCATCCCCACCTTGTTTTAAATCTCGTCCTCGAGATTTACTGAAATGTAGAGGAATATTTTTTAGTTTGTCACCGATCCTAGTTACTAAGTATATTATGTGCCTTGCTTTGAATTCTACTTTACCTTGACCAGAACTATTATCTATGTTTTGAGATTATTATCTTCTCAAGAGTTCTTAATGAAAGTAAAAATTACTTTTATTCGTGTAAGTTTTTAGATGTTTTTAGCACAACTTTTAGTTACGGCTGCCTAATGCATTAATAATCGCAAAGGAGAATTCTTATATTTTAATGGCGTCCCAACTTAAAGAGTTCCTGTCGTTCATCTTGTCGCACGAATTACGAGACGGATGATCAAACGAAATAATGTTTGATATCGGAATTATAGACGTATATGAGAGATTCCTGATAAATCTAAAATTATCATTGTCATACCTGTTTGTGATTTATCCCTAATTGTTAATCATGATGGTCTGTGGATTTCCTTATAGATATACATATCTACAGAATCATATATTTCACATATTATAATATACACACCATTCATAAGGTCAATGTATTTAACAAATTCATATTTCCAAAAACAGGTCAGACATTAGGTCCTGGTACTATTTAGGGAATTTCAAAACATATACCCCATCTTACCCGGTCTCGCCGGATAGGTACCCCCATCTTACCCGGACAATCTGGAGAGTCTACTATACCATACCTAGTCTTGCCGGAGAAGTAACTATTATTATATTTCCCATAAATAGAATTCTCTCAAATCATGATTTTAAAAAATTCATCGTTTATTATGGCTTGCATCAAGAAACAAGGGAATTAGTATTCTCATGATGGATCATATTCTAGAACCGAGTAGTATTAATAAACAAGAAATAACAGTGACCAGGTGTTATCGCTAATTTATCATACTTGCACTGTTCTAGTCATCATCATCATGGCATACTAACATCCATCACATTTTATCTACGCAAGTAATTAGTTTATCTTGAAGCTTATACTAAGGCATTTTCCTTAGGTTCAAGTCTAAATACTATCCTGGGTGTTACTAGTAAAAATTAATATTCGAACCCTTTTGTTTAAGCATAGATATTGTTATGGTTGTGACTTTCTTTTATTTGGAAAATGGAGTTTTGACAAAAATATCATTGTCTCCATTGACACTATGTCTAGGTTCGACGTGATGAGTACAGCTAACTCTATTTATGCATATATAACCTTAGATTCCATTGCAAGAAATATTTTATTGAGACATATGATATTTTTAAAACATAACACGTTTCATGATTTTATTTTTATATGACTTCATGTTTTTATATAAATCACCAGTAATATTTTCTCTTATGTTTATCTTCAGAAGATATTTGATTATCATATTGTGTATACTATCAAGAGGTTGTAGTATATAAATGTGTATATTTATTATTTAGAAACAAAACAAAAGATTTCAAGTTTCTAGTTTAATATTTAAACTTATGTAATATATACACACACACACACACTCACACTCACACACACACACACACTCACACACAAACACACACACACACACACACACACACACACATATATATATATATAATACTAAATTATTTTGTAATATCTTTAAATTAAAAAAATACAATTATATATAGCCGATGGTACCAATCGTCAAACTTATTTCCACAACTTTATTTACCCTTTTATAAAAGTAGTATATTGAAATAAACTTCTATTAAATTTATTTAATATTTTGGAATTAAATGATGGATAAATAAAAGTTTAGGGAAATAAATTACTCAAAATATAAAATTTCTGGACTCATGGGAACAATTTCATTTTTTTTAACTAGTGGGTTGAACCATATTAGTTTAAAATATTAAAACTTAACTCTTAATTTATTGCATATTATATTATTTACCCAAAGAAGTATTATAGTAATTAATACAAAGTTTGACGTCTTTAAAATTGATTCTAAATATATTAGGTAATTAAGTAATATACATGTATTAGAATATGTATGTATATCTCAAACAATAGTAATAATAATTTATTTAAAGATATTACAATATTAAAATTGTAATTTGATGGACAAGCGTATTAAACATACATTTGAGTCAATTATTTTTTATTGGGGGCATCCATTTTAAATTTTAGTTTGAAAATGAAACAATAACTAGAATGTTCAAGGAAATTTTAATGTGCGAGGTAAAAATAAAATATTAAATTATTAATTTAAGTCGAGTAAGAAAAAGGGGTTTTCATTTTATAATATCTTTACTTCTAAAAATATTAACTATTAACTCTCTTTTATACCGATTGTACAAACCATCCGACCCTTTTTTTATTATTAAACACACAAAAGTTGATACACCCATTACCACGACATAATATTATAAAAAGAATATATAGTATATTTTTAATATGTTTAACACCGATATAATATTTGTATCACTGAAAATAATACATATCAAACCTATGCATACTTTTAAATAATAAAGAATTATATAATAAAACTAATTTCTGAATCAATGGATTTTCAACATAACAATAAATTCTCCATTAGAGTAACACATTATACGTTTTAACTTCATCTATATGTAATTTGTTGAAATGGGATATTTATTATATATATATATAGGGAGAAGATCATGCGAGAACCACCTCTTATTGTGAGAACCGCGAGAACCAATGTGAACACACCAAAAATGCCTAAAAATAGCTAAAAATCACACAAATTTTTTTTTTGATTTTTTTAATATTTTTTAGGTTAAAATCGCTACATTTCGACCCAAAAAAAAAAAAAAAAATTTTTTAATTTAAAAAAAAAAAAAATTTTTTTTTTTGGCTTCGAAAAGTAGCGATTTTAACCTAAAAAATATTAAAAAAATCAAAAAAAAAATTTTTGGATTTTTTTTTGATTTTTTTAGATTTCTTTTAGATTTTTTTAGGTTTTTTGGGGGTTTAGTTTTTAGCATTTTAGCTTGGGGGGGGGGGGAGTTAGTTTTTTGGGGGGTGGGGGAGGGGGGTTTAGGTTTTTTTTGGGGGGGGGGGGGTGGGGTTAGGTTTTTTTTAGCTTGGGGGGGGGGGGGTTAGGTTTTTTTTTTTTGGGGGGGGGGGGGGGTGGGGGGTTTAGGTTTTTTTTTGGGGGGGGGGGGGTGGGGGTTAGGTTTTTTTAGCTATTTTAGGTTGTGTTCACATTGGTTCTCAAGGTTCTCACAATAAGGGTGGTTCTCGCATGAGCCCCTCCCTATATATATATATATATATATATATATATATATATACATATATTTTTTTTAAATTATTTTCCAAAAAGTACACGAAAATTTGAACAGTTTTCTTAAAACCAAATAATTCAACCAATGATCAATTTAACAAGTTAATCAGAATACGATCCATTTAAGAGATAGATTAACCCATTTAAGAGTCTTTTGAAAAAGGTTGTATTTAAAATTTATTGTTTATTTAAAAGTATTGAATTAATAAATATTGAAATTTAAAATTTCATAGATTTTTATCATTCAAAAATGTTTTATCACCTCTAAACCTTTAATAGTTTTTTATCATCTTTTAATCTTCAACAACTTTATTATTATATTTTTTTCAACTACCCAGCTCGAATTCTTTTCACTTGTTATTCTAACCTCAAACTAAATATACAAAATCAAGTTTTTCTCTAGGAATCAACTAAGGAAATAGAAACAGTGCCACTAGGTTTTAATCAAGCTTCGCCTCTTGTCCACTCGCTCGCGGCCCGCAATAATATTATGTAAACCAAAATATAACTTTTAAAATGCATCAAGTGTACCCCCCCTAATTCCCTAAACAAGGCTCGTTATATAACTGACCCTTGTACACTAATTTTAAAACTTATCAATAATTTTATATTTTATTTTATTTTTTTATGTAAACATCTCACTATTATTAATTGTTTAAACTTCGCCCTTTTTGGGTATTACTAAAATGCCCTTTTGGGTGTTTCTATATGGAACTACGTATAGACGAATGGGTATATATCCCAAACTTTTATAATTGTATAGGGTGTCAGCTGAAACACCCTGTTTACCGTTATTTAATTACTAAGTGTGCCATTAATATAGACTTTTCCTGTAACGGCTGCTATTATTTATTTTAAATACAAAATATAGTGCAATTGACATTTGTATTTTAAAACACCACATCTGGAAACTGTGTAGTTATAAAATTGTATGAGCCTATTTGTACACAACTGTGTAACTACACTTGTAGTTTAATGTTTTAAACATTTAAACTGTTTTTAACTGTTTAATAAAATGAAACTACATTGTAAATTCCATATAGAAGCCTAGAGAGTCCAATTGTAGTATCTGGATATTAAACGTTCCCATTTTTTTCGGTACATTCATTTATTTAAAAAGGGATCTAACTCAAGGTGGTACTCTAAGTTACTAATTACATAAGAGTGTAGTATAATACATCTGCCTAGGTAGCCTTTGGGTAAATCTAATCATATTGATCACTCATACTGTGAACTCAAATATAAAAATCATAATATAAATATTAAGATTTATCTACACAGAATAACACATAAATTGTTATATTAATTTCCTAACATAAAGTTTAAGTTTTAGGTATTAAAAGAACACCTAGATGGCTTAAACCAATGGCTCTGATACCACCTTCTGTCACAGCCCCTGACCCCATCCTGGGGGCGGGAGCCGCAAACCAGTCAGATGGTATCGGTGTTTATTAATTTGGCAGCGGGAATTTTCATCAGGACCGTAGTTAGGAAAATAGTTTATCAGAGTTAAAACACCACACTTTTATAAGTAATAAATACATGGGAAAAACCCAAGTTTCATTTACATTACATTTATAGGGATAAACCCTGATTATTGAAAACAAAATCTCCTTTTTATTTAGGTAACTTTTATAGCCACTTTTCTAAGCCTTCAGTGCTCTCCTGCTGGCTTCTATTTGGCTTTCATATTTTGTTACCTGAAAAGAGTTTAAAACATTTTTGTCAGTGTGAAATACTGGTGAGTGAATCCCAGTTTAATCAAGTTAAGTAAAACCATTGTACAGTATTGAGGGCGGTCGCACAATTACATTTGTTTCCATCTACTTTAATTACCACCCACGGTACTGTCAACCCGACTTGTGGTCATGTTACTACTCACAATGTAGCAACAATTTTTGTATACAAAACCCCAACATACTGACGATAATTGTAGAATACAAATACTCAATCACTGTTAAATATAAATTAAAATAACTGAGGTTTTGTAAAAACAGTTTGCAAAAAGGAGGATTACTCACATTGCTATTTTAGGTAATTTCCTGTGGCTTCCTTACTATAATCTATAAATTTTAAATAATGCACACGCGTTAGTATAATAACCTAAATTTACATTAGTTATACCCTCCCCGAGACAACACTCCAACGACTACGTCGGGCAGAGCCTCGACAGCCGTTACGGAGCACTAGATCAATCGGGCAGCGTATTTAATACGTAACCGGGGGTTAAAATACTTACAATGAGGCAGGACTTCGTTATTTTAGTGGGTATAATGCCCGGGTATAACTTCTACACTACAGAAATTGAGAGAATTGTGGGAGATGCACGATTTGTGAACTGAGCCTGAACTCCAAATATATAGGCCTGATCGGCCATCTCTCACGCCCTGCGAAAGATGAGAAGGGGGCTTACGCGGCCAGTGAGAGACCACGTGTCTCGCATAGGGCTGCTGAGTTGAACTCGTAGCTTTGACACGCGCCTGCCACGTGGCGGGCTGGGGTGCCGCCTAGTGGTACTGGGTCGCGCCCCGCGAACCACCCACCTGACTGGGTCGTGGCCCGCGAGGGACCTATATATTTTGTTTTATTTGATTTCTGATGACATTAGGATTAAACAGGTCCAACTAGAGGTTTCCTGGTATAATTTTGGGCATAACTCCTGAGCTATTTAATAAAATATATAATGCACTCGTGTTAAGTATAGTAACTCAATTCAACTTTATCCCTACGTCACGAGACAGAACCCCAACGGATTTAGTCAGGCAGAGCCTTGACATGTGTTACGGGGTTCTAGATCAATCGGGCAGGGTATCAGTGATCAGTGGTTAAAACACTTAAAACGGGGCAGGGCTTTGTAGGATTTGGAGTGAAATGTTAAAAAAATGGGCAAATATAATAGAAGGAAACGAGGGAAAGAAAGGCAGTTTGAATGGTGACTGCTAAAGCCCATTTATATTACATTTTGAGATTTGGAGTATACTTGCAAGCAAAGGCCATGTACATCCTACATTTATGTCAATTCGTTCCAATCCTTACACGTAGACATGCCTGTACCAATTTTGATTTTCATGCCTATTGATTTTATAAATTAAATGCATTTACTTTACGTAAGTATTTTTTTTAGTTTATAATTCATAAATTTATTTTATTATTATATTTATAATTAATTTAACTGCTTCACTCATTTGACACTTATTATTTCCAAAATATGACGTTTTATAAAATGATGGATATGCCATTATAACGAGAATATTTTTATCTACATTTTGGCCTAAGTTTCATTAAAAAAACGGAGTAAGTCCAAATATAATGTATTTTATGATTAAATTATTAAATGGTTCCTAGGCTCGTTTAGGTACTTCATATGTCTAACAGTCAACTTACCAATGATCTACCCGTTTAATAATATAAGTTTTTATATACTTTATTTTAAATTTTATAAATAAAATTTTTGGGAATGTTACACATGTAATGGGTTATATTGTCTTTTTTTTTGTCTCATATATTTATGGAACATTATATATGATTGTTTACTAAACATAAGTTTTATATTAAAATTCTTCTATATATTATACATCTATATCTATTATATAATAAAAGCAACCTATGAAGGACACGTATCATTTATTGAAGTCATCTATTTTTTGTTTTTTTCCCGCCTAAAATATTTTTTCTCCGTTATCCCTATTTAATTAATCAAACTCAAATAAATATGATAATTGTGATTAAAGATAAAGGTTTAATATACTACATATGAAATTTCTTTAAATTATCTAATTTCAAGAATTGAAAATTTTAACTAAATTTATATCACTGCATCATATTTAAATAATTTTGGTTTACTATTTAATCTAATCTTTGCCTGCCTTGTGATACAAATAATTTATTTTAATAAAGTTGAAACATTAATTTTTAATGACGTGCATTTATTCTTTGTTTCAAATACAATTTGATATCAAGTGTGAATGTTGTCAATATGCTGAAAAGGTCAGCAGATTATTTTTATCTTAAATCTATCAGTTAAAACTCATGTGATTGCATGATAAGAAAATTATTTTTCTTTTATATTTATTATATGTAGATTATCCTAAAAATGGGTCATTAATCACCAAAGAACTTTAAAATTTTGATTTCTCTATTTTGAAACCAAAGAATTTTAAAATTTTGGTTTCTCTATTTTGAATATAGAATATAATCCTTATACTTTTCTAATAAAATATTATTCTCAAATCTAAATTGTTAATTTAAGATATTTTTTTTAAATAAACCAAATTATTAATCACGAAATCCAAGCTTTGTTTTAATATATTATTTATTTTTCTTTTCATTAATTTAAAAAAATATTATGTCGATTGTATTACTTAATTTATAAATCAAATTGTATATAACTTTCAATATTATTTGATATATAAAATTAGATTTATTCAACCCTACATGAGGTTTTTAAAGGTTAAACTTTTTTATTATTTAATATATAAAATTGCATTTATTCTACCCGTGTAATACATGAAGTTTTTAAAGATACAACTTTTTTGTTATTTGTATATAAAGTTACATTTATTTAAATTGTATAATACACATGGTTCTTAAAGAATAATTTTTTTATTATTTAATAAATGTATAAAATTACAATTAATCAACTCGTATAATACACATGGTTTTTAAGGATATATTATTTTATTATTTAATATATAAAATTATATTTATTCATACCGTCTATACACATGTTCTAACATAGTACATAACATAAAATAAGGGTATAAGTATTGATTCGCAAGTTGAGCATGAGTATGGACATCAATTAATAATGGACCTTTTTTCAAGAGAAAAAAATTATTATCGGCACATGTATACAAAAATAATGTTGCCGAAGAGTGATATAAGCCCCTTCCATATGCCTCATTTTCGGTTTCTAAATATTATATTATATGTATGTATATACATTTATATGTTCAATAATTAATAATATAATAATACATAATCTAGTTGTTTTTAAACGACATCATAGATAAAATTCACAAATTATCTTTTTATCCAAACATATTGAACATATTTATAACTTATATATAGACTATTCACATTTTATTTGATTGTTTATTTACTTAGGGTGAAGGGAATGGCTTTGATAAACCAATTTGGTACCGAATATTGTCTTAGGTAGGATGCGTCATGTATGCTTGTCTGACTTTTGAATCGGTAAGGAAGTTTAAGCACTTAATCTATCATACCAAAGGTTACAAAAATCAAACCCGTAACCATACCACCTAATTTTGTAATCCGGTAAGTTATTCAATTAATCAAATTCGAATCGTTTTTCGAGTTCTAATTCGCACAAAGTTAAAATTCAAATGTTGAATAGTTCTTGTATAATCCTTGATTAAACAGGCTAGGTTAGGTTATCTTAAATAACCCAAAAAATCAAGAAATAAACTAGACAAGCAAGACATTTTCATTGAAAGTATAATCTTCTACAAAGTGTATACAACATTGTTTAGAAAAAAGAAAAAAAAATATAAAAGAAAGAAAGAAAGAAAAGGGAGTCACATCATCCTCACTATGCAAAACACCCAAACATTCTTCAAAAACTTCTGTTAGGGCTTTGTGGAGATGGCTGGCCTTCTGGGTATATTCATATATTATATATATTCATACATATATTTTTAAAAGAATAATAACAAGTTTAGAAAGTTGAAATGCATCTTCTGTGTGTTGGAACCTTCTGTTTCTTCTGATTCAACTCCTTTTTCCATTCTTTTCCAATATCTTTTGATATTTTAACTGCATCAGCAGTAGCCCCAGCCAACCCTCTCCTTGTAAACCCTGAAGCATATAGCCCTCCTTTCCCCTTCCAACCATTGGGAAATGGTGTTTTTGGGAACCCATTTTCAGCAAAGAACTCTTTCTCCTGTTAATAAAAAGGTCAACTTTCAGTTAGTTAATATGATCATTTAATCAAAAAGATTATCCAAATAGTAATAAAGATTGTATTTTGATCCTTACATGAAGCCAAAATGGGACGTTGCTGAAATACCCAGTTGCCAAAATGACTGAATCTATGTCTAAGATGTCACCGTTGACTAACTCTACTGTTTTCTCTGTGAACCTTTTGATTCCGGGCACGACCGCTATGTCGCCTGACCGGATTTTCTCTAGGGTTCCTATGTCGAGAACCGGGGTCTTTCCGTGGTTGTTTTTGAGTGTGAGTGGACCTAAAGCAGGTCGTTTGATACCGTATCGTTGTATGTCTCCAATTAGGAACCATGCAAAGATCAAGAGGATCTTGTCAACTATCCATAGAGGTAGCCATTTCATTAGCATCATGGCTAGATCGAATGTCGATTTGCCCATGATTTCTCTTGGTAAAACATGAACCTGAAAATGTAATATGATGAATTAGTATCTTCATTGTAATGGGTATTGATTTTCTTGATAAAAAACATTGATTTGTTGGTTTTTTAGGAAATGCGTTAGTAACAATCTTTACAGTGACGGACCCAGAAATTATTTTCTGGAGTTGCGGCGAACACTTTTTAGACAAAACTTATGGTTTTTTATGCTTAGTTGATTACTCACCGAGCTTCGAACCACCATTGATGGCTTTGCATTGTAGTTAGAGAGATCAAGAGAGACTTCCATGCCGGAATTCCCACAACCGACGACCAAAACCTTCTTTCCTGCGTATTTCTGGCCGGACTTGTAATCTTTTGCATGGATCACTTCACCCGAGAAGTCTTTGAGACCTTCAATATCCGGTATTACTCCTTCGGCGTTTTCTCCGGTGGCCACAACAAGCATCTGGCAGATATACTCCGTCTCGGCCCGGATTGATCCGGTTGTGGAGACGGTCTTAACCCGCCAGAGCTTACATGCATCGTCGTATTTTGCTGATTGCACGCACTCGTTGAACTGCGGCTTGATCTCGAACTTTTTTGCGTAGTTCTCGAGGTAATCGACGAATTGTTTCTTTGTAGGGTACTCGGGATACTCTTCGGGGAATGGTACTTTGGGAAGTTGACAGAATTTCTTCGGGAGGTGGAGTTTTAGGCGGTCATAGGTACGTTTTTGCCAAAGAGAAGCGATACAGTCAGATCTTTCGATGACTACAAAAGGGATGCCTTGATCCTTCAGGCAGGCCGAAATGGCTAGCCCTGATGGACCCGCCCCTACTATGACAGGACCGTTAACCCACACACATCTAGGACCAAAGAAGTTATTTTGTTGTGAGAAGCTAAACATTTTGGCAATTTTGTATGAAATTAATACAAGCAAATAGGTTTCTTGGGGAGATTGGTTAAAGGCTTGTTTTCTTTAAGGTTTTTAGGAGTGGAGATTAAAGTTGATTGTTGTTGAAGTGAGTTTTGAATGAATTGTGAAAGGGAATGCATATGTGTATATATAGGCTTTAATTAGGGGTTGAGGGGGATGGGAGGTGGGGTCACGGTGCCATGTGATAAGGTGGTGGGGGTAGTTAATGACCCTTTGAAGGGTCACTCTAAATCATAAGCTAAACACTAATTTTAAATGATTGATTAAGAATAATAACAATTATAATACACGTCATTATTTTTATTATGTATTTTATAAGCTAAACAATAATTTAGATTAGTGTTTTAAGAATAATAACAAATCATAATACACGTCATTATATCATTTATGTATTATATACCTAAAAATAAGTTAACGTAATCTTGTAAGATTACATTTAATTTTTAATTTATTGATTCCCATATTGTTATTATTTTAGTCTTTTCATAGTTTTTGAAAAGACAAAATTATATTATTCATCAGCTATTTTATGATGATTCAACATTAAACGATTTATTATTTTTATACTTAACCGTTTCCATGAATATAGTCGATGATTATTTGAAAACCCTAATTCTTGATGTCATACTTTCCTTAATTGCAGAAAGAGATCACAAAGGCAAAAGAATGAGTTGAAGTGATGTGTCAAATTTAGTGTTGATGGTGATGTTGACTACGTGGACCAGAGTTGACTAGCTCGACCACTTCGAGGCTGGACGGCTTTTAGCCAACTTGGACCCTTACTGGTTACTTCTGATAGCTCATTGCCAGCCACGTTTACATATACAATATTGCTGTTCATCCGATGAAAATGCATTAGTTTATAAAGATTACACTAGTTGGATTTCTCGCAAATTGTGACGAGCTTTCGGTTGGTATCATTTTAGTTCGTTACGGTGTCAGTATTATATTGATACTCGGTGTAACAATCAAAAGTGATAAAGATGAATGGCGATGCGAATATAACAACGTTTTCAATGAATTTAATATCTTAACGTTGAGAAAACCACAAAAAACGAATAGTGAGACCGATGTTTTGAACGTTCGGTTCGACACGAGAAAGAACAAAAGTATCATTTATAGGTGACCCGCTCGATTTTGAATGATAATACCGACAGTTCCAGATGTTTTTCGGTTTGTTTCGGTGTGTCGCCTGATACGGTATTGTTACGGTACCAACACTTAATATAGCCTACGTCACCAACAAAGTACTACATTTTTCAAACACAACTCCGTTTTCAACAAAAATTATTCCCGAATGTCAAGAAAAAATAAACACAACTACATATTTAATTTTTTTTCTAAAAAAAACTAACGAATGCAGAACATTAAAAGTAGAGTGGTTAAAATTTGAACCCGCAAAGACGTATGTGTGTGTATATATATACGGTGGAGGTCGGCTACAAAGCTTAAATCTCCTAAAAATTGTAAAAATCATAAAACACCATGATGTCAACTATAAATCACACTCAAAACCCACAAATAAAGAGTGAATATTACTAAACCACTATATTAGAACTCTAACAATCCATAAAAACTTCAAACACACAATCATACAACTACGGATATAAACACAACACGATCATTAACTAAAACACAATAATGTCAACAATTCGAGAATTAGAAGCTTATCATCCAAAAAAACAAAACAAAACTTATAGACATAGTCTTTTTTGACTTTTTACACCTTTTAAGAGTTTAAAACTTTGTAGCCAACTCCTACACTATATATATATACAGAAACGGGATCAGGAGAAAACAACAAAAAGTGTGAAACGGTGAGAACGCATCCTGACCGAACACGTGGCGCGGGGCATGATCAGGGTCCTAGGGATTTTTTTGTCTTTTTAATATTCTTCTCCTTTCACGATTTTCGCGTTTGACATGCTTCTTTATTTTTTGCGTGCAAGATAATTTTGGCGTTATGTAGATTTATTAATTATTTTGGCGTTTTCTGTTTTTTCTCAGATTTCTTCTCGTTGAATTAATTCTTTTTGTGTCACACAGTTAATTTTTTGGCGTTATGGCTTTTTCCATGTCATTTTTTGGCGTTTTGTATCTTTTTGTTAATAATTCATTACCATAGATTAATATTTTATAAAACTACAATAACACGAAAATCAAAATAAACTAATAGTCTTCCTTAGGTGGGATTACATCAGAGATGTACCCATCACTTTGTTCATCACTTTCTTCAGATTCTTCGTCACCAAATTTCATTTTTGCGTATAACGCCATTAGCTCGTCTCTTCTTTGCTGCAGCATATTCTTGAATATCACTGCATCCTTTGATTTAGGATCGTTTGAAGGTGGTAAATCATAGAGTTGTTCAATGATAGATAGCAACCCTGTTTTCAACATTTCTTCCATTGGTCTTGAATATTGCACCCCATTTTTATAAGTTACTTCAAGTGTTCCTTCTTGCTCATGCAATACCCAACTGCTAAGTTTTGGTATAGGAGTATCGTCAACATCATCATCATCATCTTCATCATCTTCTGCTGGAAACTTTCTCTCCAGTCTTTTTATTACAGTTCTGGTTCTTTCACAATCGTTATCTCTTGGAACCCCAAGGGCCAGGATATCCTTCTGAACATTTTCATTCATTCCCATCATGGCTTTTATTGTTCTTACCTTTACCCTTCTCCTGTCAGAGAACTTTATGATGAATCGTTTTTCTTTCCTTTCAAACCTCCATGCAATAACCTTAGCAATTTTTTAAATTTTTTGGCTTTTTGGAGAATATGTGGTGTTTTAGTCTTTTTGGCGTGTTTGAGCTTGGGTTCTGATGGTCTTCTTTTATATTGACTTTTTTTTTTCCGCGTATGTCAGTAATTATGGCTTTTTGAAAAAAGATAAATAAATTTAATATAATAAATGTTAGTAATTATGTTTTCCGTCGTTTCATTTTACTGTTTTTTGCAATTTACCGTGTTTTGTTTTCAGATTCAACTGTTTTAATGGTGTAACACGTCAAATCTTTTGACGGCTATAATTATGGCGTTTTGTTTTCCAATGGCGGTTAGATAACTATTGGACTTCTTTTGTTTTATATTCTTTGCACATTGTTTCACGCTTTTTTTATAATATTAGTTGTTCAAATTAATTTTATCATAATTTAGTAGTTGTTTGGGGGCATTTTTTTGGCATTATGGCGTTTTACACGTATTTGCTAATTTTGGTGTTTTATTATATTTTTCATTATATGTAACACCCCGAAAAGGGGTTTGGTAATTAAACCCGTTAATACTAAAAGACGGGTAACGTACCGTTAGTAGTAAAAATAACCCGACAAATATTTGGATTTAAATAAGAAATCCTAATATTAAATAAAAACGAATCAAAGTTTTAAGGAATTAAGTTTATAAGAGCCTGAGTTAACGGGACTTAAAATAAAACGGGTTATGACTTCCCGAACCCAGTAAGCTAACTAGGAATAATTAACCTAGTTAATAAGAGGGAATGTTACTAGAAATAAGTAGGTTATGGCCTACTTAATAACTAACCAAACTAGAGGGACTTAAGTTGCAAACAAAGGGACTTGATTTATAAAAACTAAAAATCAAACACAACACACACTTAGTGTGTGTGTGTGTGTGCGTACGACCAGGGACAAGAGCAAGGAGCTCAAAACCCTAGTTCTACAAATTGGTCAAATTGAAGCTCGAATCAAGATCCAAATCAATGCATGAACGTGTAGAAACGATCACCAAGTCAAGGGGATCGTGAGGTATGTTGAATTTCTAACATTCTTGAAGTTGTGAAAATCGATTAACCTTGCATGATGCAATCTATGTATGAATCGTAGAGGCTATGGCCGAATTAATGAAGTGTCATTGCTTAGGAACAAACCCTAAGTAGAAATTTGAAGAAAAATTTGCTATGATTTGAATAATTTGATGGATTACTACACTTAGACAAGTGGGTTTGGATTATGTAGTGAAAATGATGATACACACATGTTAAAATCATCATATTTAATAGTTGAAGCAAAATACTTGAACAATTTACAAGTTTGAGTATATGATCATAATTGCTATGAAATGGGTTTAGTTGATTTGATGAAATTAATGTTGTATTGGTATTTATAAACGCCATACTAACTCGTATGAATGAACTACTTGAACAAAATAGGGATTTTGTTAAGAGTTCATAATTGATTAGAAGTGAGTCTTGACACAAGAATTAAACTCATGATTCATGATTGAGTTTAAAGAGAAAAATAGTCAAAGAATCATAAGGTGTGAAAGTCATGATTTGGAATGACTAATCTAACAACCTTGTGAATAATGAATGATAGTTGGCGCTTAACAAGCTAGGTGAAGCTTGGGGAGAAAGCGGGTCGAACGAGTCAAGCATAAAGGAAAAGCGTATTCGGAATGCAAGGTAAGTATGGCTTACACTAGTCTTATATTTTAGAATATTCTCTAATCGTATTAGTTACGAATAAGATAAATACATAGTTGAGGTATGATGTTTCGACGGGTAGACGTACGGAACAAGATAGTCGAGCATGACAAGAGACCATGTTGATGGTTTAAAAAGGAGTTAAATCGGTAATTCGATCATTTTATGACAAATGGAAAATGAACTTTTAAATGGTTACCTTATAGGGTAAACCAAAACAAACAATAAGGGTAAAACGGTAAATTGGTCACGCGTCGACCATAACTATTGGTTTTAAAAGACACTTATGAAGTAAGCCTTAATAGGCCGAAAAGTATTAAGAAATAGATTTATAAGTGTCTTTTAAAACCAATAGTTATGGTCTTTGTCCCTTAATCATTTTACATGTTTCTTTGTCCCTTTTCTCGGGCTCATTATCCTAACATAATACGCTTCCGTCACTCGGCTGTGCGTTTACATTATGATCAAATATTTTGCTTATCTGATTCATTTGGGTACTTTTAATTTGTCCCTTTTTACCCCGTCCTTACTACATCGGAAGTAAACGTGTCCGCCATAAGAAGCTCATGGTATCATATGCCACTACTTACTTGGCCAAAGTAAGCGATTAACACATGACACACATGACCTTTTTATAGTTTTCACATCACGCCCTATGTAAGTAACGCCTCTATTTGTTTCTCTTGGAAACAATATCCCGAATACATTTTCTATTCGGGGTTTTCCAAGTTTTTAATCTACATATGCAACTTTCAATTTCTACTTATTTGTTGCATATTACTATTTGTGCGATTATTTAAAATGTGCACCTGGTAATGTTTGCCCCGACGGGCGTTCCTTGCCATTAACCTTGTTCGCGTTCGTTACGCGATTTAGTCCTCGGTGAGCATGCTCCTCTTGTCATACTTCGGACCGTTCCTCTATCATATCCATAATTTGTTCAACCCTCGTCATCTTCAAATGCGAGTTTCCTCCAACTAAAACATTCATAAAAGTTAGTAATGTCAACTTTACTAAATGCCTGTATCATAATACAAGGCTTTTCTACTATACGTGTTAACGTACGTAATTTTGTTAACTATATCTATTATTTAATTGAGGTATCGTATATTACACGATAACCCTATGTGTTATTTACAACACTTTAACATGCTAAACCATTAAAATACTCGTACTTACCGGATTTGCGATCAAGCCTCGAACCGAACACATTTTGTCAACAACCTTAAGCTCTGATTACCAACTTGTAACACCCTTGTTATTATTTTAAAGGTTTTCGTATAAATAACGAAAATAAACATGTAACTACGATGAAGTATCCTTAGAAAATACGGGTTTACTAAAACTTTTACAGTTTAAAAGTTTGACAACATATAGTATATGAATTCGTCGTTTAAAAGGTACAACGAAACGCCACGCGGAAGCTTGTATTTTATCGTGTTCGGTTCCTCATCGAGCTTGATCTTCATCCGGGCACTCTTGGCGATCACCTATGATCAAAACCAACTTAAAAGTTAGTTTTGATAGTCAAATATTAAGTTTAAACAAGTACAGGGGTTTAAATGACAAAATTTAAAAATTTTCCGGAGTTAGGGGCGTCGCGTGACGCCAAGGGCCTAGGCGTCACGCCTAGCCCTTGTTTTCACAGACTGTTGCCTTCAGCTGTTGCTGTACATTCCCAGCTCAACCCGATTTCACGGAAACGGCCATAACTTCTTCGTTATTGATCCGTTTTACCCGATTCTTTTTCCTACGCGTCCGTAATTTAATTCTCCATCTTATGGAGTTAAAATCCAACATCCAACATAAATAAATTTTGAGACTTTCAGGCCTTCGACTCGTTACCTTTTTATCAAATTTTACCCGTTTATGCATTTTATCAAACAAACATATTTGTTTGATTCCTACATCACCTACACTTCTTCAAATAAATGTTATATACCATATTAGGTCCTAATCACAGGTTTATTACCCAATTTAAACCCGTTTTCGCTCGTATGCTTCTTTTGACCTGTTAAGGGTATTTAAGCACTTTCGAGCCTAAAATCGCTTTCATTTGTATCTAACTTTATATTTCCACATTTATTACCAAGTAGTCTTCCACCACAACTATATTTGTGGTGGATTTAATGTGGAGATACATATATTCTGAGTTTTATCCCTCGGACTATCATTTTACGGCAAAGACCCATATTGAGTCATTGACCCAAGATTTACCCTTTTCATTCTTTATACTTATTCAAAGTATTTGCTTGATCATATAACTTGTTTTTAAACAACTCTTAAGGTTCATTTACTCGATTTTGCTTACGAGGGCGTTTTGGTCATCTTAAACCCTTTCTTTACAACAAAGGACTTTTCATGTCGTAATTGACCAAAATTCCACTTTTTAAACTAGGATCTTGTTTAAATAGCCATCATGTTTTTAAAACACAATGACAATAACTTAAATCATTCGGTTTACTTAAAAGATAACCCAATGTCCATTTTAACTTGTTTAGCCCTCATTGAACTTCAAGTTCTAATGATGATTTGACCAATTATACATACCTGACTCGAATCAATATATTGACCCGTTTTGATACCTTACCTTAGTAGCCGCTAAGTAATAGCGATGTCAACATTCAATCGATATTTATTCCTGTAATCATTCAACTCGACAAAACATTAGCCGATATTGTCAAAGGGTGATATTTTCAGGAACAAAGATGACAGTATGACATATGGGTGTCATCAGTCCCTCTTTTTTCAATTTTGTCCATCTCATGCAGCAAAATCTTACTATACTCACGTAACAAATCATTAAATGAAGCTTCACACAGAACATTACTGAGGATCAAAGAAAAGATGTTTTCTGTCGTTGTATTTTTTGGCGTTTTACATTGAGTTGTAAATTTTTTTAGCAACCACTGTGTGTGTTTTTTTTTTGTTTTTTTGGTGTGATAAACGGAAGGTGGTGAGAAGTTTCTATTTATAGAATTTTTTTGGCGCGTAGTTTAGGCGGGATGTTATTTTTATAACAAAAAATGTAATTAACATTTATCCGGATGTAAGATTTGGCGTTATATATAATGGCGTTTCATATTTTATGGCGTTTTTGTAGCCAGAGAGCTTAAATAAAACACAGAAAATGTGACACCTGTGTCACTACAACCATCATACAAATGCAAATCCATTGAAATCTTGTATTTCATTCTTGGGATTTGTACAAATATGTGAATCATTTGCACATATCAATTCTTGTTCAATTTCGAGCTTTAAATCGCTTTCTGGAAGGTTATACGCGCACTGATGCGTAAATATAACCAGTTTAACGCAACAAGCACTCTGGAATAGTAACATAAGCTTAACATACCTTAAATAACCTTTACATAACTTAGAAATAAGTTTTGAAGGGTTTGGTATGGCAAAAACAAGTTTATTCGCTAACAGGAACTAATTGCGTCAAACTACGAAAGTCTGCCGTTTTGTAAGGAAACATACAGTCCAGAACATGATCATAAGCTAAACATACCATATACAACCTAAATATAGCTTAGAAATAAGCTTTGAGTGGTTCGGTGTGCGAAAATATGCTTATTTGATCTTACAGGGACTAAAAGTGTCAAAAACGGCGTAAGTTTGCATTTACGCGCATATCTTACGTTCTGACCACATCTGGACATCCAAAATTTTTGTAGACACTAAAATATTTTTATTTTAGTGATCGGCATGCAAAAATACCATTCGTCGCTTAATTTGGATCGTTTTCGCGTCCGTTCGAGTTTCGTCGTAATTAGACGAATAACGTGACCGTACGACCAAACGAATCGACATTCGGGACTTTTCTGAGCATATTTTGAGTCCTCTATACTTTGACTACCTTGTAGAGCCTTGAAATTGGGTTAACGGGGGTTAAACGCGTCGAAAAAAAAGTTTGGAGCGTGCATGGACTGTTTCTGCCAAAAATGAAATTCTGATATGAGGGCGTGGCGGGGCGCGACAGCCTAAGGCTGTATCCGTCGTGGGTAGCCACAGCCCTATCTGGGTAGATTCATTGAATTAGTTTTAGCCCTTATTTTCAATGCTAATTTTTGCAAACTTGTGGGCTCTTGTGTGATCATCAAGGCTTTAAACCTGCACCAAACACTTGTATGGATGGGATTCTTCCTTGTTAACCACACAATACACATGTCTTGATCTTGTTTCTTCACCACAACTATAAATAGCCAAGCATTCATACCATTTCATTCACCTTTGATCTGATTTTCTCTAAGTTGGAGTTATTAACTTCATACCTGAGATTATTTAGATCAATTTCTCCCTAACAAGGACCCTTTGTAAGCTTCTTTCGTTCTTTTATCGCTTTCCTAGCGTGAAAGTCAAACAGTGTTTGACTTTCAGCTTTGACCAGTCAATGGTCAATGCAAAGTTCGTTTGAACTTTGCAACGTGATTGTAATCACGATGGTTATAGTCCCTTGTGACTATACCTACTGATTACCACGTTGACTAGGCGTAGTGACGAGTCGTAGTTTCGGTCAAAATGCACATTTAAGCGTATTTTGCAACCAAACTACTCTTGGGTATAAAAACCCTTTGTTTTGATATCAAAACCTGTTTTCTAACTTAGTTAAGCATGTTTAAACACGTTTAGCTCGTCACTTTTAATTTAGTGTTTGTTTAGAGTTGTAAGTCAAGCGGTCTAAACCACCCCTTAGACTTTCGAACTCGACCCGTTTGGTCGATCATTAGGATCTGATCAATCATGTTTAGTGACCATAGTTGCATAGGTAATAACCTTCCGAGGTTATACCTTATGGTCACCTAGTTTAAGTAGTTGTATGATAGGTAGTTTATATGCCTTAGGAAAATGACCAAAATGCCATTTTCATGCATAATTGGATTTAAAGCATATGTAACTTAACTTTTGTCACCTAAACTAATTATGAAACATATTTAAACATGTTTAGGCATATAATACTTGTCAAAGGACTAGTTAGACGTCTCGAATGCGTTTTAGCGCAAACGACGCGTTAAAGTAGCGTAAGCTACCTTAATGGGTCGTAACGGGTCGTAAGCACTTAGGTTAGGTTCCGTTTTAGAATGTAGACTTCGTTAAACCATATCACATGAGTTCCAATGCTTATTTGGTTTACGAGACCTCATTCTACCCAATCTTCTGACTTAGGAACCGATTGTTTAATTAGCGATTCCATACTAGGTGCCACTTGATTCCTTGATTTCCCGAGCTTCGTCAGGACACTTAATCAAGGATACTTGCAATCTCAAGTGAGTACATAGTCCCCTCTTTTACTGTTTTCAACTGTTTTGGGGTGAAACATATGTGCCTAATTGTTATTTTCATGATTTGTAACTATATGATTACACATGCTTAGTACTTATTCTTTTGACCAATTTAAACGATTATCTATTGTTTAAACACTGATTTTCAAATCTTGTAAAACTAATTGTTGGATAGTACTTATTTTAATACATTCACCAAGCCGATTGGTAGTATGATATAGCACTATAGGACTAGACACCCCATTCCTGTTGTATGGAATGTCAGAAACCAAATTTTAACCAAATAGAAATTGCCTTTGTGGTATTTCTATAGTCTCCAAAGTGTAGTTTGATACACTAAGGTTTGAATGAATACTAAATCACAGTTTCTTTTGTATATTTTGATATACTACCAAAATATAGATTGATATACTCTCAAATGTGATATTATCCAAAGTATATTTTGATATACTATGTACAAAATCCAACATATGTTTTAATATACTACTTTGTTATTTACCAAAGCATAGTTGATATTCTATTATCAAAACCAAAGCATAGTTGATATGCTATTTTCAAAACCAAAACATAGTTGATATGTTATTATCAAAACCAAAGCATAGTTGATATGTTATTTTCAAAACCAAAACATAGTTGATATGTTATTTTCAAAACCAAAACATAGTTGATATGTTATTATCAAAACCAAAGCATAATTGATATGTTATTTTCAAAACCAAAACATAGTTGATATGTTATTCTCAAAACCAAAGCATAGTTGATATACTATACGTTTAACTATTTCCAAACCAAAGTATATTTTTTGTATATACTACAAACCTTTTATCAAAACAATACATTTTTAGAAACAAATCTTTTACAAGGATTCATGGCTATTTTGTAAAACATAAAACCTTTTTCTTATATTAACTAAAGCCATGAATCTAAATCAACAAAACCTATGTTACTCACAGGCATTTTTATGCTGACGTACCTATTTTCATATATGTTTCAGGTGATGTTATGAGATGATTGTTGGTGCATGCTATACATAGGATGGACTCGTGTCTTAGTGAGTTTAAAACTGGAAAGACAATATTTGTATTTATCTGAATTGTAATAAAACAATGAGCTCAATAATTCAATAAAACGAAACAATTTAATCCATGGTTGTGAAACAATGATTCTGTTACAACACTCCCCGACGTTTCCGTCACGATTTGATGTTTTACGTGGTCGAGGTGTGACAGAAAAGTTGGTATCAGAGCCAATGGTTATAGGGAATTAGGTTATTATAAATGCTTTGACCTAGACTATAACCTTCCTAGGACCCTAACACAAGATTCTTGTGTTTAGATCTTAAAACAATACTGTCACTTATCCTTAAGTGACAACTACAACAAGAACACAAAATTTCAAATCTGCTTTGAAAACTAATCATCTGTTCTAGGATGATTTATTATAAGGTTTTGAACCTTCAAAGTTTTCAAAATCTCGTCAAAGTTCGGGTCTAAATAATGTGAACACGTGCAAACTGGAAGGGTGAATGCCTGTACCCTGAGTTTTCTGTCTAAGGCTAGAGTGTTCGTACAAATCCGCAGTATTGGACCAGTCACTCTTACCTGGGAACTCTTGGGGTGAGTGTTCACTTATAGGCGAGCATGTCTTCGGTGATACATTATATTGATCCATTTACTTTGATTAGTCACTGCGTGTCGTTTGTTTGTTCGAAGTAACGAACGAATGATCGCCTTCCTTGTGTTTTGTCGATGTCTTCAATACCCCATTTGATTTTCCAATTGTCGACCTCACTCGTTCCTCATGTTCCCTTGTTCCATTTAGGCAATGCCTCCTCGACGAGATGCACAACCTCTAACCAACGAAGAAGTCGCAGCCCTTGTCCCTCAGCAAATGGCTGTAGTGCTTCCGAACCTAGTAACCCAGATCCATCAGTTATACAACAACAATAACAACAACAATGCTCGGTGTAGTTTCAAAACCTTCAATTCTGCTAAACCTTTGAAGTTTTCGGGGTCTCAAGGAGCAACCGCGCTCCTACAATGGTTCAAAAGTTTGGAGAGCACATTCAGACATGTGCAATGTCCGAATAAGCGCCATGTTGAGTTTGCATCCAGTTCATTCGAGAAGCGTGCTCTTACATGGTGGAACGGTGTGATGCGTGATAGGGGTGCCGATGTGGCAATGGCACAAACCTGGGAAGAGCTTCGGGCTCTAATGATGAAGGAATTCTGTCCTCGTCATGAGCTCAGGGATTTGGAATAGGAATCTGACGATCTTAAACAAGACAGCGGTGAACATCGAGCCTACACTGATCGTTATGAGGAGTTAAGTCTGTTATGTCCTACCATGGTTACGCCTTTGGAAAAGGCAATTGAAAAGTATATCGATGGCCTCCCTGACCCAGTTCAGGACATTGTTACTGGTAGCAACCCTACTACCGTCAGAAAAGCCATCGAACTATCTGCTATCCTGACTGAATCTCATATCAGGAAGGGTAAACTTTTCCGAAAAGGCGACCCGAAACCATCTGACAAGTCAGCACAAGAAAAACTAAAGAATAAACAGACCGAGTCCTCTAAGAAGTCGAAGAAGCGTAAGGCTTCACAAAACTTCGCATTAGTTGCTCAGAATGATCAGGTTGCACCCAATCAGCCAGCACATTGTAGGCTGATTTTTTTATTAAAAAATTGAAAACTCGAAAACTAATTAAAAAAGGGGAAGGTTCAAATGAAAACCACTATTTATTGTGAAAACTCGCATTGCAACCAGGGTTCTGAAGCTTTCGCTTCTTCCCCTTCTTACCACTCGATTGTTGGGTGATTTGATTGGCTGGTTTCGAGGTGTTGGTAGGGGTAGCAACTTGTTGTCACACCCCAACCGATGGCGGAATCATCGGGGCATGGCACTGAGCGAAACAGATTGTCCAGGAGTTTCCATAACAACTATCATTACCATTCAATTTAAATTAACATGTCCCATACCATGTCTCAAACAGTAACCAAATTATTACAGACATAAATCCAGGCAAATATTCTGTTCCGACAACTCAGATTCAACATAAATAGTTTATTTATTGGTTTCTAGGACCTCCGTTCCTAGTTTCAATTTCATCACAGCACAAAAAGCATGTAAACTTCCTAAGCACCTGTCACATACGTTAAAATAAAGTCAATACATAAAATGTAAAGGTGAGCATACAAGTTTGATAATAGCATATAGAGTTCGAATTCGTTTACGCATAACCAGCACGTACACATAGTGAAATGAAGCACGTTAGTTATAGACATAGATCCATCGATACCAATGACTGCGGGTTGACTGCCTGAGGCAGTTCACAATACATGATTACCACCGTAATCCATGCAAGTAAAAGATCCTTAACAACCCCCGTGTGAACGGGTGCTGAGTCCAAACTATAGTATTATCGTTGCTAAGGCAGGTAGACAACATTCCATGTGTAATCATAACAAACAAGCATTCATAAGCCACGTATAACATGCATTAACGGTTAGCGTTCAAATAGTTGAGTAGTGTGATAGTTGTAGTTTGAATATTCGTAACGTATGTAACACCCAAAAGTGCTTAAAGCAAAAAGGGATCGAGTATACTCACAGCGATTATGGATTGAAGGGAGCGCTTAGTGAGTGCGGTTAGCCTGAATAGATTCGGTAGTATAACGATAAGCGATTCGTAAAACGTCACAAAGTATGAAAGGGTCGGATAGGGGTTTGATCGGATGGTAATTCGATCGGACAGCAATCCGTGCGGGTAACAATCCGTTCGGGTGGTCATTCGATCGGATGGTAATTCGATCGAGTGACTATTCGAGTGGATTGTTTCTTCCTATGAGAAGGATGTGTTTGTGTAAGATGGTTTGACTTTTGAAGTTTTCTTTGTATCATTTTGAAACAACGAAGTATCTCTATCTTTCAAGTCGGTCGGTCGGATGACTAGTCGTGCGGATGGCAATTCGTTCGAATGGTCATCCGGTCGGACGGCGATTTCACGATGAGGTTACTTAAAACAAGTTCACTACATAAGTGTCATTCGATCGATGAGGTTTACTTAGTATCTCATGATCCGAAGAGTAATCCTTTCAAAGGGTCGTTCGATCGGATTGCAATTCGTTCAATACCCAAACTTTAATTAAAATTGTTTAAAGGTGGGACCCAAGTGTAATCCGTTCGGGTGGCAATTCGTTCGGGTAACCTATCCGGTCGAATGGTAATTCGATCGATTGGCAATCCGTTCCGATTGTCCTGTTCGTTCTACACTTGGTCGCTTTGAAGGTCTGTCGTTATGTCGAGTCACTTTGACAACGTGTTAGCCAACAGAACCCCTAGTTCAACCCAGTTGACCAACCCGACCAGGAATCACCCTAGTCCGGCCGGTTACCGGCTTGAGGCGGTCGTTCTTGGTTAACCCGAAGTCGATAGTCTCGAAAGTAGAATCCGGATCTTGAACTAGTACGACACTATAATTGAGTAGAAGACTAATTCAGGGTCGGATCCTACCGGTTTGGAGTACTTGGAGTGCAAAAGAGTTGAAAGAGAGTTAAAACCATCTTTCAATCCTTTTTCTCCATACTTGTGTCAAGATCCTTACAAGATCTATGTGGAAATCGCCTAGATTTACGTTGTTCTTGGTGGATTGAGGTCAAAACATGAAGTTCTTGAAGAACACATGATGACGTCACCTTAGAACTCCCGAAATCTAGTGATTTCACGGTTAAAAGTTAAGATTTAAAAGATAGAAAGGTGTAGGAGTGCGTGTAGATCAAGAAAGTACAAGATTTAGGACGAGATCTTACCGGAATCGAGAGAAATCTGAGAAAAGGTTGAGTTAAGCATGCTGGTCGAACAGGGATTTCCAAAAGTGGAAAGAATGACAATGACAGGGGTATTTATAGGATGCCAAAAGAGGAAAGGGCTGCTCGGTCGGACAGCACATCGCCTGGGTGACTGTCCGGTCGAATGGCGATTCGATCGGATGGCACCTGTCATCCTTTACCAAGTGGCTATCCGGTCGGATGGCTATTCGACCGGATGGTTCTTGGTTAGAGTGTTTGACGCGCTGATCTTTGCTGATTCGATTTCGATTGCGATCGATGCAGTACGGTAGATTCTCCTAGTCAAATTACTCTCAGTCCTAAACACTCATATCTCGCATAATCTATTTTCCACCATTGCTAGAGTTCGTTTCACGATTCGGATTCGAATTCGATTACATTTCGAGTTGGATTTCGAGTTTCGATTGAGTTCGCTTGCTTATCACAACATAACATAAATAAACATGCACAGGTAACACGTAAGGCACACGTACACGTATAATAACAAGTAAAATTCATAGCTCGAGTTGCGGTTAGAAGTCGATTCGATTAGCATAGCTTGATTATTGATTAGTTAACTTTATCGCATTGTTACTTCCTATAATTCACAGTCGTAAGTCGGTTGATTAACGATTAACACACATCGATTATTGCATTAACGACACTTACTCCACATAATACAAATAAAATAAAGAAATTTCTACGAGTCGAGTTGCGCGAAATCGCTCGTTGACTTTGACCTTGACTTTGACTTTCACTTATGAAAACACGGAGTGTTACACTTGTTTATCGCGAATGCAATTGTTGTTTAGGCTAGCTGCTAGACGGTACACTTGTAACAACCGTCTAATTTCTATTCGAATTTAATAAAAATATACATGATTTTATATAAAAAGTACTTTACTTCAACACAAATACAAAATCGAAGTTTTAAAGTGAACACATACTAGTTAACTACTAACTAGTTTAAACATTCAAAACATGATTAGTAAATCGTTTACATCATAAACATTGTCCAAACAAAGTTAATTTACGCGGAAGCTTCAAAAGTTCGTGTTCGGTTCTTCAAAACATGCTTGATCATTGTCCACATGCTTGCAATACCTGAAAACTGGAGATTTTAATAAAAAATTAATGTTAGAGTTCTTAGAATTATTGCTTAATCGAAACTACGCTTAAGGACGGATTCGATTAGCTAGAATATACGAGACTTAACAAAAATGTTTAGGTTCTACCGTAACTTACGGTATCTACCGTAAGTTACGGTAGTTGCTGGAAAGCTCTGGTCTGCCGTAAGGCAGTAAGAAACTGCCGTAACCTTTATATTTCTACCGTAAGTTACGGTATATACCGTAACTTACGATAGTCCCTGTAAGTTCATGTTTTGATTGATTTGATTATTTAGCCCAAACCAAACTCTCGGATTTCTCATTCTTACAAACCAACATGTTAAATTCTCGTATTCTAATATGTCGTTTATCAACAATAACAAAAGACCAATTTACTATATTACGAAGCATTTGCCATGCATTAATCGATTATTCGACCCGTTTGGCTCATTTACGGAATCCTCCATTATGATGACTACCAACAAGTTCTAACCAATCCTGGTCTTATTAATCGATATAGCGAACATTATCGCTTTAAATTAAGACAACCTTTATTCTACAATTCACTACACATATGCAAATTGTCAAAGTTTACCCAATATAAAGAATCAAGTTACATACCTTCAAAGTACGCCCTTCAAACGCAAGTCGCCACCGGCTTGTCCACTCGATGTTCCGGTGTCCTTTCCTATAGAGTTCAATCACATCACGTTTAGAACTATTTCTAATTCATATATCACACAATTTGCCAAAACATCGTAATTATGCATTTTAACTTTAAAATTTCAGGTTTATGTCTTCTTTGAGGCATTTATACAAACACCTTAAAGGCAGAATTTTAAATAATTCATTAACAAGCTCATAACTTGTCATATAACCCGAATTTTCATCAATCAAACTATCTAATACAAATATTTGCCTTTATAATTCTGAAATAACTTTACATATGTCAAATTACACTAGAACAACCCCAAATTTCCTAGTGTTTATCAAGTTCTACATAACCCACTAGTCACCAACAATGGTGACCATGGATTTCACTAGAATTTAGCATAATTTCAACATGTACTTGTCTAGGTTTTACTCCTAGACATTTTAATGTTCCTAATTCATCTACAAATCACACATGCATCATCAGATTTCAAGTTCTCTAAATTCATGAGAATTTTAAGTAGAGAATTTTTGTCAAATTTTACATACCTTATGATCTCCTTGCAATGGGGATCATTAATCTATGCTCGATTTTCGTTTTGGACTTGATTTGATCCTTCAATTGGGTGTGTTTGACAAGAACCAGGGCTTTTGGGGAAGCCTGGGATCGCCCCCTGACTTCTGTTCGACCTCAGCAACACAACAAATGTGTTGTGAGTTTAATTTCCTTGTTTTATTATTATTGGTTTTCATTTACACACCTTTGGTCCCTCAACTTTCATTATTATTCTGTTTTAACTCTTTAATTACTCATAAGTCATCATCTAACTAGGTTAAGGCCATTCCTAGTTAGTTTATGTTTCTTATTTATTCACTACATAATTGTATTATAATCGTTTGTGTTTTCGGGGTGTTACAAGTCCACCCTCCTTAAAAAGGGTTTCGTCCCCGAAACCAGAGTACGTACCGAATAGTGTAGGATAGAGGCGTCGCATCTCTTCTGTCACGGCCCCCGACCCGGTTTGACCCGTTTCAGAAGCCGCGGGACAGAAATACTGCGGTATTGATTTAATTGAGTTTAACAGCGGAAGTTTATTTAACAGGATCGTTTAAAGCTAAAATTTTTCCCCGATTATTTTATTTCACAATTCGGGATAAAACCCCGATAATTTACAATAGTATGATTTTTCTAGAAAATCGTTATGTTACAAAACTTATTTCTTTATTTTATAATGAGCCACTATTTTAAGCTTGAATGCTCCTCAGCACTTTTTCCTGAATTACAGCAGATCACCTGAAACATGTTTGAAAAAGGTTTTGTCAGCGGGAAATACTGAGTGAATCATTCATTTTTACTAAAACGACTCGTTTGTTATAATTTTCAGTATTAAGAGAGATTACAATGTTTCTGATATCAAACCAACTACCCACAGTATTTGTCACTCGAATCTTTACGGTGACTGTGGTCATATCACCATTGGCTGCCCCAATGAATGACGAATATCACTAAATTTAGGTTCGCCCACCTAAAGTGATAAAAATGTAATACTGTGCACAATACCCCACATACCGGCTGTAATTTGGTGATTACATAAACTTAATCACTGTAATTATAACTTTGAAAATAAACATGTTTTTGTAAATAGATTTGATAAAAAGAGAGAATCACTCACATTGCTGTTTTAATACGGACAGAGTCTAGTCTATAATTTAGCCTTGTTAACCTAATTTAAATGCACACAAAACTGGGTTAGTAATCAATCCAGCAATTACGATAACTCACGAGATCAAATTCTCACAATGAATGACAAAATGCAATACTTCATCCATCGAATTAACGATGATCCGTTGAATTAACAACGAATGACAAAGTATAATACTTTACCCATCGAATTAACGATGATCCGTCAAATTAATGACGAACGATAAAGTATAACCCTAATGTGGGCGGCACTTAAACATTCATTGGATATATTGATCGTCGGAAAATGAATCGTAGCAGCGATTGTGCTAATACCCTGTTTTGCAGCGTTGATTTGGGAACTGTGATAGTAATTCGAACGTAACTCAGTGAATATTTCGAAATTTTACGTCGTTTCTGTGCCCAGATTCCAGTCCCAAACCCCACTATTTATAGGTGAAATTTCACCCTTACGCGGCCCGCGTGAGGTTTAAGCTTATCCTTACGCGGCCCGCGAGACACCTAGTTTTAGGCATAGGGTTGCCACGGTTGGCACTAGCCTTGCTGAGTTGGTAATTTTCGAAATTTACTTGCTGCCAACGTTTTAGATGGATAATCGTCCATAGGGTTTAACCCCCCCTGAGTTTTAGGGGCCCTAATCCTGATTCTGAAAATTATGAAAATTTTAGGGTTTGTTCAGAATCACTTGGGTGTCTCAATTAGGGTTTCATTTTGGACTAATTAATTTAATAATTATGACTTTTGATTAGAGTTGTTACATTCTCCCCACCTTAATAGAAATCTCGTCCTCGAGATTTACTGGAATAATTGAGGATACTTTTTCTTCATTTCTGATTCCAGTTCCCAAGTGTACTCAGCTCCTCTCTTTGAATCCCATCTAACTTTGACTAGAACTAGTCGTTTGTGCTTGAGAAACTTGATCTTTCGATCCTCAATTTGAAGAGGTCTCTCAATGAATTTCAACTTTTCGTTTATCTCTATATCTCGAAGAGGTACTACCAGTGATTCATCTGATAAGCATTTCTTGAGATTGGATACATGAAATACATCATGTACTCCAGATAATTCTTCTGGTAATTGTAAACGATAAGCTACTGGTCCTATACGTTGGATCACTGGAAATGGTCCTACGTATCTGGGACTTAGCTTTCCTTTCTTTCCAAATCTAACAACTCCTTTCCAAGGAGAAACTTTCAATAGTACCTTGTCTCCAATTTGGAATTCTAGCGGCTTGCTTCTATTGTCTGCATAACTCTTCTGGCGATCTCGAGCCGTCTTCAGCCTTTCTTTGATTTGAGAAATCTTATCAGTTGTTTCTTGCACTATTTCAGGACCTGATAATTGACTTTCTCCTATTTCTGCCCAACAAACTGGAGTTCTACATTTTCTTCCATATAGTGCTTCAAATGGAGCAGTATCGATGCTTGAAGGATAACTATTGTTATAGGAGAATTCAATTAATGGTAAGTGATCATCCCAACTTCCACCAAAGTCTATTACACATGCTCGGAGCATATCTTCTAGAGTTTGGATTGTCCTTTCACTTTGTCCATCTGTTTGTGGATGATATGCAGTGCTCAAATTTAATCGAGTTCCCATGGCTTGCTGGAAACTTTTCCAGAAATGGGAAGTAAAACGACTATCTCTATCCGAAACAATGGAGAGTGGAACTCCATGTAAGGATACAACTTCATCTACATACAATTTAGCCAGTCTTTCCATGCTAAAGGTTTCTTTTATAGGTAGAAAATGAGCTGATTTGGTTAATCGATCCACAATTACCCAAATTGCATCATTACCTTTTCTGGTTTTGGGTAACTTAGTAACAAAATCCATTGTTATAAGTTCCCATTTCCATACTGGCATCTCTAATTGTTGTAGTAACCCTGAAGGTTTCTGATGTTCTGCCTTAACTTGTGAACAAGTAAGACATTTAGAAACATAGATGGCTATGTCCTTTTTCATTCCTATCCACCAAAAGTTCTTTCTTAAATCTTGATACATCTTATTGTTTCCTGGATGCATAGTGTACCTAGATTTATGAGCTTCTTCTAAAATCTTTGGTCTTAAGTCTCCCTGCTTAGGTACCCAAATTCTACTTTTGTGAAATCTCCAAATTCCATCTGCTCCTTGTTCTAATTCTTTGATTCGTCCTTTCATTCCTTCAGCATCATCCTTGATTGCTGTAGCTTGACTATTCTTCAATTGTTCCATTAAATCTATTTGTAGATTTAATCTGAGAGCACGAACTCGTCTTTGTTTTTCATAATATTTACGACTTAAGGCATCTGCAACTACATTCGCCTTTCCTTCGTGATACTGAATGTCACAGTCATAGTCACTTAGGATTTCCATCCATCTCCTTTGCCTCATATTTAACTCTTTTTGCCCAAAGATATATCTTAAACTCTTATGATCTGTATAGATAGTAAACTTACTTCCGTACAGATAATGTCTCCAAATCTTAAGGGCAAAAATTACGGCTCCTAATTCTAAATCATGAGTCGTATAGTTTTCTTCGTGCTTTTTCAATTGCCTTGATGCGTACGCAATTACCTTCTTGCGTTGCATAAGTACACATCCAAACCCTAGTTTTGAAGCATCACAATATACTTCAAAATCTTCAGTTCCTTCTGGTAAAGCTAAGATTGGTGCATGGGTTAATTTCTGTTTCAAAATTCTAAAGGCTTCTTCCTGTTTAGATCCCCATTCAAACTTAGTGGCTTTACAGGTTAACTTAGTTAATGGTACGGCTATTTTGGAAAAATCCTTAATAAACCGTCTATAATACCCGGCTAAACCTATAAAACTTCTAATTTCCATTGCTGTTTGTGGAACCTTCCATTTGGTAATTGCCTCGATCTTAGCAGGATCTACATGAATACCTTCATGATTTACCATGTGTCCTAAGAATTGCACTTCCTTTAGCCAAAATTCGCATTTCGAGAATTTGGCATACAACTTTTCTTTTCTTAACAAAGTTAAGAGTGCATGCAGATGTTCACAATGCTCTGTCTGACTTTTGGAATAAATAAGTATATCGTCAATGAAAACAATTACAAATTTATCCAAGTACGGTTTACAGATCCGATTCATCATGTCCATGAATGCTGCAGGTGCATTCGTTAACCCGAAGGGCATGACTGTAAACTCGTAATGACCATACCTAGTTCTGAAAGCAGTCTTAGGTATGTCTTCTTCTTGTACCTTCAATTGATGATATCCAGAGCGTAAATCTATCTTAGAAAAATATCTAGCCCCTTGAAGTTGATCAAAAAGATCATCAATCCTAGGTAATGGATATCGATTCTTAATTGTAACCTTATTCAATTCCCTATAATCGATACACATTCTCATTGAACCATCCTTTTTCTTCACAAACAACACTGGCGCTCCCCAAGGGGATGAGCTAGGTTGTATGAATCCTTTACTTAGTAATTCATCTAATTGCTTTTTCAATTCTAACATTTCTGTGGGTGCTAACCGATAAGGTGCCTTGGCTATCGGTGTAGTTCCTGGAATTAGATGAATCCTAAATTCAACTTCCCTATCTGGAGGTAATCCTGGTAAATCTTCTGGAAATATATCAGAATATTCTGAGACTACTGGTATTTCCTTAAGATCTTTTCCCTTAGTGCTAATGATTACTGAAATCATATACACTATTCCTTGTTTTCGTTCATAATTAGCAACTTTCATTACTGATATGAACTTCATGGGCTTTCGTGGTTTATCTCCTGTAATCCTAATTACTTCTCCGGTAGGTGATTGAATTTCTATGGAATTCTGATCACAAAGGATTCTAGCATGGTTGGCTACTAACCAATCCATTCCTAATACAACATCAAATTCAGCTAAATTCATCGGCAATAGTCTTGCAGAGAATTTATGTCCTAAAAGTTCTATGTTTCCTTCTTGCAACACTTTATCTATTTTAACTGAATTTCCGTCTGCTGTTTCAACTGTAAAAATCTGCCTAGTATTGGTTAAAGGTAAACTAAGAGCTTGACAGAATGAAGTATTTATAAAACTTTGGTTTGCACCAGAGTCAAATAATACTTTTGCATATACGTTGTGAACTAAGAACGTACCCGCTATCACATCTGGAATAAGTTCTGCTTCTTGAGTAGTCAGCTGAAATGCCCTGGCATTCTTCTTAGTAGTTCCTTCGGTCGTCTTGGGTTTGTTATCTACTGGTTTGACCAATTTAGGACATTCTGTTTTATAATGCCCTGCTTCTCCACAATTAAAACAGATTACGGTTTTCTTTTTGCAGTTTTCTTCACGATGTCCTATACCCTTGCAAAAATTACAAGTGATATTGCATCTTCCATAATGTTTCTTTTTGCATTTTCTTCAGAATGGCAGACCTGAAGATTGCCCTGTTCCTTTTCTCTTGAAGCTGTTATTATTACCCACACGAAATCCTTGGGTAATTTTATGAGCTAGTTCCTTTTTCCTATCTTCATCTCTTGTGCGCACTAATTCATCGGTTAAAGTGTTAGCTAATTCTACCGCATCATCAATAGTGCGAGGTCTCGCAGCTTTAACAATATTGCGGATTTCGCTAATTAGCCCCCAAATATAGCGAGAAATAAGTACCGGTTCTGGCGAAGCTAGTGTTGGTACCACTCTTGCATATTCAAAGAATGTCGAGGTATAACCGTGACAATCTACATTCATCATCCGATGATTTAGAAACTTATTCGCCATCTGTTCCTTCTCATACTCAGGACAGAATTTTCTTTCCACCAAACCCTTAAATTCTTCCCAAGTCATAGCATAAGCTATTACTCTTCCTTTTGATTGTAACACAGTATTCCACCACTCGAGTGCTCCTTCTTTGAACAGATTGGATGAATACATGACCTGGTCCTCTTTACCACATTTACTTATTGCAATGACTGCTTCGGTTTTCTCTAACCAACGCAGTGATGCAGTTGCTCCTTCATTGCCTGCAAATTCCGTGGGTTTACAAGCAAGGAATTCTTTGAAAGTGCAACCAGGCGTTGCAGTTTTCATTTTCTTGGGTAATGGAGCTTGATGTGGTTCCTTATTATGGTTATTGCCTCCATTTACACTATTACTGAAGTTATCTTCAGTAATTTGTTTACTAGGAACAATCTGTTGCGGTTCGATCGGATTCTTTATAGCAGCAACAAATGCTGGAATAGCATTAGCTATCCCTTGAGCAACAATGTTTTCGATATCTTGCCGAGTCATATATTGATCTCTTGAATGTTGTTCGGAATGATTAACTTCATTTATAGGTTCATTACCACTGTTTGCCATCTGATAATGTATATATATATAAATTTTATTAATAACTGATAAATAATAATTATATACAAATAATCAGAAAATTATATAATACAGATATAGTTAAAACAATCGATTTCTCGATTTCATTTATATATCTATCATAGTATGCATCATTACTCACAGATATCATATAGAGTTTTATTGGTTATTTACAGATTAACTTTACTAGTACTATTATACAACTACCATTTTATCATCGTTCTATCTCTCGTTACTGTCTGTTCTAAAAACGCATTTCCCTCTCATCGTACTTCCAAGCAATCTGTCCCCTATTTCCCTGATTCTAGTTCCAGCATCAAACAACTCTTCGCCAAAGTGGCGAAGTTCAGCCATGTTTTCATTGCTCATGGGTGGATTAGGTAATGGTTCTGGATCGAATTGTGGAAGAAAAGAGTAAGGATCGTTGACAATATTTTGAAATTGCCAATCATTCGTCCACCATTCGTCCATTCCTATGGGTTGGGAGTGGACTATTGGATCTGGAATTGCTGGTTCCCAATTCATAGGGAGTTGGTTTCCAAGAGAATAATTAAAAATATTATTATTATTGACAGGCTGAATGGTTTCACAGCTTGCCAATAGGAAATCTATCTCATCTTGAAAAGTTCTCTCCTGGGTTGGATTGGAGCTCTCTCCGATTTCTCTCTGAGCTGGTATAGACCCTTGCCCAACTTCTATTACTACTTCTTTAGTAATTTCCTCCATCTGTATTTCTATCTTCTTATCCTCTTCCTTGTCTCCAGTTTCCATTTCCTGTTGTTTAGAACTCTCTCCGTTTATAATTCCTTTTCCCTTTTTCAAAGGATTGTTTATTTTGGGCAGTTTTCTAGCTGGCTTCTTCTTACGTATTTTCCTCCATCCTACATAAGTTCTTTTCTTTTGTTTTGGCTTACTCAAAGGTGGAACCTTGAATTCTACTGGTTGTTCAACATCGGGATAGTAACTAGTATATTCTTTGGAAGCTTCGATAGTTACGGGGTAAAGATTAAGGTTCTGAAAAGCTTCGGATATCCCACTCATGCTGATGTAGCATATATGCAAAATGCATAAAATACTAAGTTAAAATTTACAAATAACTTTGTAATTTATTACACACTGTGTACTATTTGATTACAAAGATAACTGAAAAACACACTTAGGTTTTAAATTTTATTTATCACACAGAGTTTCTAGATTGTGAGGGTAGGATGCTAAACTTTAAAGATTTATATTTTCTGCTACTGTGGCTAGCATATATAAATTTGCCCATTTCTCATCTAGTTTATCTTCCCAAGGTGATTTATTAATTAATTCCTGAGTTTCCCGTTTAATCCTCTTTTCTCGTATTTTCTCTTTACTTTTCTTAATAATCATTTCCCTCATTTGAGGAGAAAGTGATTCCTCGGATTGTGCCTTTCGCACGAATATTCCTTCTTCAGGAATTTCAGCCTGATTCGAGGATTTGGTTCGGGATGAACTTCCCTTTTCACTGGATGATCTATCTAATTTAAGATAGATACTTGACAGCTTTTTCTTACCCATACTGTAACTAACAAATAATCAAATAATCAGTTAATAATACAATTAATCACATAATAGTAATTAGGAAAAATTAAGTATTTCTAAATACTTAATTAGCTTAACCCAGTGGCTCTGATACCACCTTTTTCTGTCACGGCCCCCGACCCGGTTTGACCCGTTTCAGAAGCCGCGGGACAGAAATACTGCGGTATTGATTTAATTGAGTTTAACAGCGGAAGTTTATTTAACAGGATCGTTTAAAGCTAAAATTTTTCCCCGATTATTTTATTTCACAATTCGGGATAAAACCCCGATAATTTACAATAGTATGATTTTTCTAGAAAATCGTTATGTTACAAAACTTATTTCTTTATTTTATAATGAGCCACTATTTTAAGCTTGAATGCTCCTCAGCACTTTTTCCTGAATTACAGCAGATCACCTGAAACATGTTTGAAAAAGGTTTTGTCAGCGGGAAATACTGAGTGAATCATTCATTTTTACTAAAACGACTCGTTTGTTATAATTTTCAGTATTAAGAGAGATTACAATGTTTCTGATATCAAACCAACTACCCACAGTATTTGTCACTCGAATCTTTACGGTGACTGTGGTCATATCACCATTGGCTGCCCCAATGAATGACGAATATCACTAAATTTAGGTTCGCCCACCTAAAGTGATAAAAATGTAATACTGTGCACAATACCCCACATACCGGCTGTAATTTGGTGATTACATAAACTTAATCACTGTAATTATAACTTTGAAAATAAACATGTTTTTGTAAATAGATTTGATAAAAAGAGAGAATCACTCACATTGCTGTTTTAATACGGACAGAGTCTAGTCTATGATTTAGCCTTGTTAACCTAATTTAAATGCACACAAAACTGGGTTAGTAATCAATCCAGCAATTACGATAACTCACGAGATCAAATTCTCACAATGAATGACAAAATGCAATACTTCATCCATCGAATTAACGATGATCCGTTGAATTAACAACGAATGACAAAGTATAATACTTTACCCATCGAATTAACGATGATCCGTCAAATTAATGACGAACGATAAAGTATAACCCTAATGTGGGCGGCACTTAAACATTCATTGGATATATTGATCGTCGGAAAATGAATCGTAGCAGCGATTGTGCTAATACCCTGTTTTGCAGCGTTGATTTGGGAACTGTGATAGTAATTCGAACGTAACTCAGTGAATATTTCGAAATTTTACGTCGTTTCTGTGCCCAGATTCCAGTCCCAAACCCCACTATTTATAGGTGAAATTTCACCCTTACGCGGCCCGCGTGAGGTTTAAGCTTATCCTTACGCGGCCCGCGAGACACCTAGTTTTAGGCATAGGGTTGCCACGGTTGGCACTAGCCTTGCTGAGTTGGTAATTTTCGAAATTTACTTGCTGCCAACGTTTTAGATGGATAATCGTCCATAGGGTTTAACCCCCCCTGAGTTTTAGGGGCCCTAATCCTGATTCTGAAAATTATGAAAATTTTAGGGTTTGTTCAGAATCACTTGGGTGTCTCAATTAGGGTTTCCTTTTGGACTAATTAATTTAATAATTATGACTTTTGATTAGAGTTGTTACATCTTCTTCGGACTCCCATGTAGTGTCCGAACATTTCCTATGCTCCCACTTGATCTTGACTTGATCGATTTGTTTATTTCGCAAGTGCTTAACCTTTCGATCTAAAATCTCTATTGGCCTTACAATATAATTCAAGCGATCATCCACCTCGATATCGTCATAATGGATGTAAGCTGTTTCCTCTGCTAGACATTTTCGTAGCTGTGATACATGAAACGTGCCATGTATTCCTCTCAACTCTTCCGGTAGCTCGAGGCGATAGGCTACCTTACCAACCCGTTCGATGATTTTAAATGGCCCGATAAACCTTGGGCTTAGTTTCCTTCTTTTTCTGAATCTGATAACCGTAACACCCCGTGTTTTCACAAGTCAAAGTCAAAGTCAAGGTCAAAGTCAACGACCGATTTCGCGCAACCTGACTTGTAGTAGATTTCTTTTATTGTAGCTATTATGTGGAGTAAGTGTCTATAAATCCAATAATCGACGTATGTTAATCGCTATTCAATCGATCTACGACTGTGAATTATAGGAAGTAACAATGCGATAAAGTTAACTAATCAATAATCAAGCTATGCTAATCGAATCGACATCAAATCGCAACTCGAGCTACGTATTTTTACTTGTTATTATACGTGTGTGTGCCTTACGTGTTACCTGTGCGTGTTTATTTATGTTATGTTGTGATAATCAAGCGAACTCAATCGAAACTCGAAATCTAACTCGAAATGCAATCGAACTCGAATCGTGAACGAACTATGATAATTGGTTGAGAAGAGATTATGCGAGATATGAGTGGTTGGGACTGAAAGTAATTTGACTAGGAAACCCTCTCGTGTCGTACCACTCGCAATCGAAATCGGAATATCAAAAATCGACGCGCGAAACACACGAAACGTGCGACTGATCGATCAGGCTCCCAGCCGATCGAACAGCCAGCCGAACGGACTGCTGTTCGGTCGGACAGGCTGTCCGATCGAGCTGCCTGGCCGATCGGCCAGCACTTACCCTTTTTGGCACCCTATAAATACCCCTAACATTGTCATCCTTTCCACTTTTGGAAACCTATGACCGACCAGCACGCTGAGCTCATCTTTTCGTTGATTCCTCTCGATTCCGGTAAGTTTTCGTCCTAAATCTTGTACTTTCTTGATCTATACACACTCCTACACCTTTCTATCTTTCAAATCTTAACTTTTAACCATGAAATCATCAAGAATCAAGTGTTCTAGGATGATGTTATCATGGGTTCTTGAAGAACTTCATGATTTGGCCTCAATCCGCCAAGAATAGCTTGGATCTAGCCGATTTCCACATAAATAAACAAAGATCTTTTGTAGATCTAAACATATACACGGTGAAAAAGGATTGAAAGATGGTTTTCCAACCTTCTTTCAACTCTTTTACACTCAATGCCTTCGAACCGGTAGAAACGGAGCCTGTGCCGGCTCACAACTCACTCCGGTGGTTGTATGGCTCAAGATCCGGATTCTACCCACAAGGTTAACCGGTTACGGGTTAAACGTTAAACTCTGTTCCGAACAGTTCACCGGCCGGATTTGGGTGATTCCTGCCCGAGCAGGGGAAACAAATAAGAATGAGGGTTCTATGGTTCGACTCGTTGTCAAAATACCTCGATATAACGACAAACAAACCAGAACAGCCAAGTGTTAGATGAACAGTCCGACCAGGTCAGAATGCTGACCGATCGGACTGCTATCCGAACGGACAGCCAGCCGATCGGACAGCCAGCCGATCGACCAGGCCAGCCGATCGGCTAGCATATGGTCCCACACTTGAGCAATTCATTGAAGAGAGTATTGAACGAACTGCTGTTCGATCGGACTACCGTCCGATTGGATTACTCTTTGGATTATGAGATACTATGCTTCAACACTTAGTCGATTTTCAACATATTCAACGCGTTTGGAGTGCCACCCGATCGAACTACCGTCCGATCAGGTGACATCCTGCTGAGAACCTATTTACTGAAGTACCTAACCGATCGGATAGCCGGTCGATCGAACGACCGTTCGATCGACCGACCTGAAAGGTAAAGATACTTCAAAGTTTTCAAATACTACAACGAAAACTTCAAAAGTCAAGCCATCATACACAAACACATACTTCTTATAGGAAGAAACAATCCACTCGAACAGCCATCCGATCGGCCTACCGACCGACCGGACAGCGGTCCGAACGGACTGTCAACCAAACGGTCAGCCGTCCGATCGACCAGCTGTCCGACTCTCCAACACTTGTTTCCGTTTTACGCTTCACTTATCGTTATGCTACCGAATCTATTCAGGCTAGCCTTACTCGCTAAGCGCTCCCTTCAATCCATTAATCGCTGTGAGTATACTCGATCCCTTTTTGCTTTAAGCATTTTTGGGTGTTACATACGTTATGAATATTCAAACTACAACAATCACACTACTCAATACTATTTGAACGCTAACCGTTAATGCATGTTATACGTGGCTTATGAATGCTTGTTTGTTATGTTTACACATGGAATGCTGTCTACCTGCCTTGGCAACGATAGTACTATAGTTTGGACTCCGCACCCGTTCACACGGGGGTTGTTAAGGACCATTACTTGCATGGATTACGGTGGTAATCATGTATTGCGAACTGCCTCGGGCAGTCAACCCTCAGTCATTGGTATCGATGGATCTATGTCGATAACAAACGTGCTTCATTTCACTATGTGTACGTGCTGGTTATGCATAAACGAATTCGAACCCTATATGCTATTATCAAACTTGTATGCTCACCTTTACATTATATGTATTGACTTTATTTTAACGTATGTGACAGGTGCTTAGGATGCACATGTGGTAGGAATTTGAAGCTAGAATAAAGCTTTAGAGCCCAACAAATAGTTGTCTGTAGATAACGAATCAAGGGTCTCTAGAAGCAGATAAACATTTGCTGTCTATTTAAATCTGAGTTGTCGAAACAGAATATTTGCCTAGATTTTTGTCTGTAATAATTATTTTACTGTTTGAGATACGGTATGGTACGTATTAACTTAAATTGAATAGTATTGATAATTGTTATGGAAACTTCTGGGCAATCTGTTTCGCTCAGTGCCATGCCCCGATGATTTCGCCATCGGTTGGGGTGTGACAGATTGGTATCAGAGCCATAACTATAGGGAATTAGGCAAGACTCGACCTAGTCCGGGTCGAAGTCTTAGATACCTAGACTATAGTTAAGAACCAACAGACCGACTCGAGTACATCCAGTAGGGATTACGTACGAGCTTATTCCTCACTATCCCTGCTTATACCACACAACCACTACACTCGAATTTTCGACTATACATGGTGATAAAGTCGAGATTAGGTGTGAAAACCATGAACTCCCGACTAAATTGCCTAATCGACACTGCTCAGCGGGGGAAATTATACCGAACTAGGGGTGAAACCCATATTTTGATGAATAATCTCCTCTATTTTATCAAAACGGGGATGAAGTTGTTAAGACAGGGGTGAAACCCTAACCTTGACGACTTGATCCGCACATTTTACAAAACTCTCACCAAGGCCTCGACGGACTCCAATGACCTGAAATCTTGATATTACTAGCGGGATGTGTGCCAAATGCCCCAGAATCGAGGCAAAAGCACAAGTTCTGAAGGTCAGACATGGATGACAAGTCCTTGTGAATAGTCGAACCACCTTGGTTAGTCCAAGTCTATTAGCCGCAGACGATCTATCTCTCGATTTTTTTATGAGTTTCGAAGCTGACTCTGATAATTTGTCGATTTTATGTGTTTTATGTGCTATTACCCGTTTATGTGCTTATTTTTCGCTCCGAAACGATTGCGACCGAACACGTGACGTGTGGAATCCATACACGAACGTGACCGAACACACGAGAACGTAATATAATCAGTGATTCTATTGACAGAATTGAAATCGTACAAAGCACCTGAATCACGATGTCACTTTCTCTCTCTAGTTTCTCTCTCTAGACCTAGAGCTCTTCAACTCTCCAATAATGCCACATTGCCTTCTACTAACTAGATACAACAAAAAGCCTAGAATTAGATAGCCTCAGCTACGATTTGAGATAACGGAGGCAATAGACATAAATGCACTAACAACTTATACTACGCTATTTTCGAACGATCGCAGACCTTGAATAATAGGTTTCTGTTTTCTGATTGCCTCTAGTGATTAAATGCGTATGTGTTTCCTTGCTTCTGTGCTTTACATGCTTAGACGTTACGTGATTATGTGCTCTACATGCTTATGTGATTTTATGCTCTACACGTTATGTGTTATGCGTGCTCCTGAGCTTTAGTAAGTAGTAGACGTGTGAAGTGAGATTCGAATACAATGTGTTGAGTCCTGTGACGATGTCTGTTACAGACGATGTCTTCTGGATCCCGTCATGCACTTTCTCGTCAAGAAAAGAGGGACAAACGCCTTGCTTCCATCATCGCTAAAAGTGTGGCAAAGGCCGTAAGTCATCTGAGGAATCAAGGACCGACGCTCCTAAAGTTGCCGCAAGGCCCTTCAGTTTCAAGCAATTCAAGTCGTGTGGGCCAAAAGAATTCTCCAGCGAAGGAGGTCCGACTGCACTATTCCAATGGTTTGATTCCATTGAGGTCACTCTGCGACAGAGTGGTTGCCCTGATGACCTTCGAAGTCTGAATGCTACCGGCGTTTTCCAGTCCCGTGCACTAGACTGGTGGACGGCCGAGAGGAACAAGCGAGGGAGTGATGCAGCCTACGGTCTGTCGTGGGACGAGCTCAAGGAAGTTATGCTAGAGGAATTCTGCCCTCCTCACGAACGTCAAAAGCTTGAAGATGAATTTTGGCACATACACCAGCATGAGGGTGACAACGCTGCTCTCACTGCTCATTTCAAACAACTCAGCATCATATGTCCCGATCAAGTCAAGACTCCAGAGATCACAATCAAGAAGTACATCCGAGCTTTGCCCGACTGCGTTGCTGATTTCGTGCAAGCGGCTAAGACTACGACGATCGAAGAAACTTACCTATCGGCCGCCGAAATCAACGACAAAAGGGTCAAGGCTGGTGTCTGGGATAAAACTTCAAAGCACCTGCATCAAGCTACCGCCACCGCACCAACTGCTGAACCCACCTCATCGAGCAACAAGAGGAAGAAGAAGAGAAAGAACAGCTCCAGCAACAAGAACTGTGCGATCACTGCTGCACCAATTCAATATATACCAGCCCAGCAGCGTCAAGTAGCGTCGCCTGTGGCTAATGCACCGCCTGCAAAGCGTGCATACACTGGGCCAGACCCGCTCTGCCCTACTTGCACCTACCACCACCCAACTGCCATTGCTTGCCGTTTTTATGCTCATTGCAATGTATACGGCCATTTTACTGCCAATTGCCATATTCGACAAGCTCCTGCTCTTCAAGCTCTACTCACTGCCCCTCAGGGTCAACAAGCTCCTCCGGCACCCGCAGTCAAAGCCAGAGCCTGCTTCGCATGTGGCGACCCGAACCATTTCGCCAACATGTGCCCAAACAGGGTCATGAAACAAGAGCCTCAGCAACAGCAGCCTCAGCATCAACAACAACGGCACCAGCAACAACAGGCCGCACGCGCCAGAACTTTCAACCTCAACGTGCGTCAAGCCCAGGCCGACAACAACGTGGTCAATGGTACGTTCCTTGTGAATGGTATTTATGCTTCCTGTTTGTTTGATACTGGAGCCGATAACTTCTTTGTGTCGTTCGAATTTGAGAAACTCCTTAGTCGTAAACGCTCCCAACTCTCCTCGACATTCGATGTTGAAGTCGCTACCGGAAGAACCATCGCCGTCAATTCTGTTCTTCGTGATTGTACTCTTGAGCTCAACAATCACATCTTCCCAACGACCTTATTCCGATGTAACTCGGAAGTTTTGACGTCATAGTAGGCATGGACTTTCTTCGAGAAAACCATGCTGAAGTTGTGTGCTTCGACAAGATGATTCGATTCTCGCTCGCGAATGGTGACTTATTGTGTGTATACGGTGATACTACTTCAAAGGGTCTCAAGCTTATGTCATGTGTCCAAGCTAGCAAGTATCTCCGCAAGGAATACAAAGCTTTCTTGGCCAACATTGTAGTAGCGGAGAAGGAAAAGAAAGAGAAGAAGGAAGTGAAAGACGTTCCTGTGGTTCGTGAATTTCCTCATGTGTTTCCTGATGATCTTCCAGGTTTACCACCAAGTCGCGATATCGACTTTCGTATCGACCTCATTCCTGGAGCCAACCCTATTGCCAAAGCTCCCTACCGACTCGCGCCGTCCGAAATGCGCGAACTCTCAACCCAACTCCAGGAATTACTTGAGAAAGGCTTCATTCGCCCGAGCACCTCTCCTTGGGGCGCGCCAGTCCTTTTCGTCAAAAAGAAGGACGGGTCGTTCAGGATGTGCATCGACTATCGGGAATTGAATAAGTTAACTATCAAGAACCGTTATCCCCTACCTCGCATCGATGATTTGTTTGATCAACTACAAGGCGCTACCTGTTTCTCCAAGATCGACCTACGTTCAGGATATCACCAGCTACGTATTCAAGAAGAGGATATACCCAAAACCGCGTTTCGCACTCGATACGGTCATTACAAATTCGTTGTCATGCCTTTTGGTTTAACCAACGCACCAGCGGTTTTCATTGATCTTATGAATCGCGTGTGTAAACCATATCTCGACCGTTTCGTCATCGTATTCATCGACGATGTCTTGATCTATTCCAAATCGAAAGCCGAACACGCGCAACATCTACGTTTGGTTCTTGAGTTACTCCAGGGGAACCAACTCTATGCCAAGTTCTCCAAGTGCGAATTTTGGTTAGAAGAAGTTCAGTTTCTGGGTCACATTTCTAATAGTCAAGGTATTCACGTCGATCCTGCGAAGATTGAAGCTGTCAAGAGCTGGATTACACCTAAGAACCCGTCTGAAGTTCGCTCTTTTCTCGGACTAGCGGGCTATTATCGACGATTTATCGAGGGATTCTCAAAGATCGCTGTACCGCTTACCTCTCTCACGCATAAAGACAAGCCTTTTGTTTGGGGAACTAAACAAGAGACTGCTTTCCAAACCCTCAAGCACATGCTTTGCAATGCTCCTGTTCTCACATTGCCCGACGGAAACAATGATTTCATTGTCTACTGTGATGCTTCCAACCTTGGTCTTGGTTGTGTTCTCATGCAACGGGACAAGGTCATAGCTTACGCATCTCGTTATCTCAAAATCCACGAGAAGAACTATACAACCCATGATCTCGAGCTAGGCGCAGTTGTTTTTGCGTTAAAGATTTGGCGACACTACCTGTATGGTACCAAGTGTACGATCTTCACCGATTATAGGAGCCTACAACACATCTTTAATCAGAAGGAACTTAACATGCGTCAACGCCGATGGGTAGAACTTCTCAACGATTACGACTGTGAGATTCGTTATCACCCAGGCAAGGCGAATATTGTTGCCGACGCACTTAGCAGACGGAGCTACCTGCTTAGCACTCGTAATGTCCAAGCCCAACACGATCTCGAAACCCTCATCCGCGACGCTCAACATGCATGCTTTAACGAACGCATCCTGAAGAAAGAAAGAATCTACCACGATGGAGCCCAACTTGTGAGCAAATCAAACGGGATATTCCACTTTCTGGACTGAATTTGGATTCCCAAACGAACCAATTTGCGACAAATCTTGATGGACGAAGCCCACAAATCCTGGTATTCGGTTCATCCCGGTGCTGATAAAATGTACCAGGACCTTCGTTATAAGTACTGGTGGCCGGGTATGAAAAGAGATATCGCTCTCTACGTCGGAAAATGCCTAACTTGTGCTAAAATCAAGGCCGAACATCAAAGACCCTCTGGCTTACTTGAACAACCACCAATTCCCATGTGGAAGTGGGAAAGTATAGCAATGGACTTTATAACCAAGCTACCGCACACGTCATCAGGTCACGACAGCATTTGGGTTGTGGTCGACCGTTTGACTAAATCAGCTCACTTTCTACCAATACGGGAAGACTACAAGGTAGAACAATTAGCCCGAATCTACACCAACGAGATCATTTGTAATCATGGGACGCCTCGTGACATCATCTCTGATCGTGATGCTCGATTTACTTTGCGACTGTGGGAAACGTTTCAAACGGCACTCGGTACAACGCTTAATCTAAGTACCGCTTTCCACCCCCAAACCGACGGTCAGACTGAAAGAACGATTCGTACTCTTGGGATAAATACCTGCCGTTAGTCGAATTCTCGTATAACAACAGCTACCATTCTAGCATTCAAATGGCACCATTCGAGGTATTATACGGAAGAAGATGTCGATCACCTATTGTGTGGCACGAGATCGGTCATTCGCAATTAACCGATCCTGAGCTATTACAAGGAACGACAGACAAAATTTTCCAAATTTGAGACAACCTGGTGAAAGCTCGGGATCGACAGAAAAGTTACGCCGATAAGAAACGCAAGCCCCGTGAATTTGACATTGGTGACTACGTACTCCTAAAGGTATCACCTTGGAAGGGTGTAGTCCAATTCGACAAGAAGGGAAAGCTCGCGCCTCGATATGTTGGACCTTTTAAGATTCTTGAAAGGATCGGAAAAGTCTCCTACAGACTCGAACTACCGGAGGAACTTAGTAATGTCCACCCGACTTTCCACGTGTCAAACCTCCGAAAGTGCCTAGCCAACCACGACTTACACGTTTCTCTAGATGATCTACAAGTGAACGAAACATTACACTTCATGGAAAAGCCTGTCGAAATCATGGATCGCCAAACCAAGCAACTCAGACGCTCTCGCATTCCTATCGTGAAAGTCCGATGGGAAGGTAAACGAGGCGCAGAGTTCACTTGGGAACTCGAAAGCGACATGAAGGCTAAGTACCCGCAGTTGTTTAAAGAGAGTTCTCAAACGTGATTCACGGCGTTGAACAGCTTTCAGCTTAATTTCGGGACGAAATTCCCTAAACAAGGGGAGGCTGTAACACCCCGTGTTTTCACAAGTCAAAGTCAAAGTTAAGGTCAAAGTCAACGACCGATTTCGCGCAACCTGACTTGTAGTAGATTTCTTTTATTGTAGCTATTATGTGGAGTAAGTGTCTATAAATGCAATAATCGACGTATGTTAATCGCTATTCAATCGATCTACGACTGTGAATTATAGGAAGTAACAATGCGATAAAGTTAACTAATCAATAATCAAGCTATGCTAATCGAATCGACATCAAATCGCAACTCGAGCTACGTATTTTTACTTGTTATTATACATGTGTGTGTGCCTTACGTGTTACCTGTGCATGTTTATTTATGTTATGTTGTGATAATCAAGCGAACTCAATCGAAACTCGAAATCTAACTCGAAATGCAATCGAACTCGAATCGTGAACGAACTATGATAATTGGTGGAGAAGAGATTATGCGAGATATGAGTGGTTGGGACTGAAAGTAATTTGACTAGGAAACCCTCTCATATCGTACCACTCGCAATCGAAATCGGAATATCAAAAATCGACGCGCGAAACACTCGAAACGTGCGACTGATCGATCAGGCTCCCAGCCGATCGAACAGCCAGCCGAACGGACTGCTGTCCAGTCGGACAGGCTGTCCGATCGAGCTGCCTGGCCGATCGGCCAGCACTTACCCCTTTTGGCACCCTATAAATACCCCTGACATTGTCATCCTTTCCACTTTTGGAAATCTCTGACCGACCAGCACGCTCAGCTCATCTTTTCGCTGATTCCTCTCGATTCCGGTAAGTTTTCGTCCTAAATCTTGTACTTTCTTGATCTATACACACTCCTACACATTTCTATCTTTCAAATCTTAACTTTTAACCGTGAAATCATCAAGAATCAAGTGTTCTAGGATGATGTCATCATGGGTTCTTGAATAAATTCATGATTTGGCCTCAATCCACCAAGAATAGCTTGGATCTAGCCGATTTCCACATAAATAAACAAAGATCTTTAGTAGATCTAAACATATACACGGTGAAAAAAGGATTGAAATATGGTTTTCCAACCTTCTTTCAACTCTTTTACACTCAATGCCTTCGAACCGGTAGAAACGGAGCCTGTGCCGGCTCACAACTCACTCCGGTGGTTGTATGGCTCAAGATCCGGATTCTACCCACGAGGTTAACCGGTTACGGGTTAAACGTTAAACTCTGTTCCGAACAGTTCACCGGCCGAATTTGGGTGATTCCTGCCCGAGCAGGGGAAACAAATAAGAACGAGGGTTCTATGGTTCGACTCGTTGTCAAAATACCTCGATATAACGAAAAACAAACCAGAACAACCAAGTGTTAGATGAACAGGCCGACCAGGTCAGAATGCTGACCGATCGGACTGCTGTCCGAACGGACAGCCAGCCGATCTGACAGCCAGCCGATCGACCAGGCCAGCCGATCGGCTAGCACATGGTCCCACACTTGAGCAATTCATTGAAGAGAGTATTGAACGAACTGCTGTTCGATCGGACTACCGTCCGATTGGATTACTCTTCGGATCATGAGATACTATGCTTCAACACTTAGTCGATTTTCAACATGTTCAACGCGTTTGGAGTGCCACCCGATCGAACTACCGTCCGATCAGGTGACATCCTGTTGAGAACCTATTTACTGAAGTACCTAACGGATCGGATAGCCAGCCGATCGAACGACCGTTCGACCGACCGACCTGAAAGGTAAAGATACTTCAAAGTTTTCAAATACTACAACGAAAACTTCAAAAGTCAAGCCATCATACACAAACACATACTTCTTATAGGAAGAAACAATCCACTCGAACAGCCATCCGATCGGCCTACCGACCAACCGGACAGCGGTCCAAACGGACTGTCAACCGAACGGTCAGCCGTCCGATCGAACTACCGTCCGATCGACCAGTTGTCCGACTCTCCAACACTTGTTTCCCTTTTATGCTTCACTTATCGTTATGCTACCGAATCTATTCAGGCTAACCTTACTCGCTAAGCGCTCCCTTCAATCCATTAATCGCTGTGAGTATACTCGATCCCTTTTTGCTTTAAGCACTTTTGGGTGTTACATACGTTACGAATATTCAAACTACAACAATCACACTACTCAATACTATTTGAACGCTAACCGTTAATGCATGTTATACGTGGCTTATGAATGCTTGTTTGTTATGTTTACACATGGAATGTTGTCTACCTGCCTTAGCAACGATAGTACTATAGTTTGGACTCAGCACCCGTTCACACGGGGGTTGTTAAGGACCATTACTTGCATGGATTACGGTGGTAATCATGTATTACGAACTGCCTCGGGCAGTCAACCCGCAGTCATTGCTATCGATGGATCTATGTCGATAACTAACGTGCTTCATTTCACTATGTGTACGTGCTGGTTATGCGTAAACGAATTCGAACTCTATATGCTATTATCAAACTTGTATGCTCACCTTTACATTATATGTATTGACTTTATTTTAACGTATGTGACAGGTGCTTAGGATGCACATGTGGTAGGAATTTGAAGCTAGAATAAAGCTTTAGAGCCCAACAAATAGTTGTCTGTAGATAACGAATCAAGGGTCTCTAGAAGCAGATAAACATTTGCTGTCTATTTAAATCTGAGTTGTCGAAACAAAATATTTGCCTAGATTTTTGTCTGTAATAATTATTTTACTGTTTGAGATACGGTATGGGACGTATCAACTTAAATTGAATAGTATTGATAATTGTTATGGAAACTTCTGGACAATCTGTTTCGCTCAGTGCCATGCCCCGATGATTCCGCCATCGGTTGGGGTGTGACAATAACGCCCTTCCATGGGGAAACCTTTAACATAACCATGTCGCCTATCTGAAATTCAATCGGTCTTCGTCTTTTATCGGCATAAGACTTTTGCCTATCTTGGGCTACTTTCAAATGGGTTCGTACCACTTCAATTTTCTCATTAGTGGCTTGGACAATATCTTTATGGGCCAGTTCGCGTGGTCCCACTTCACCCCAACACACCGGGGTTCTGCATTTCCTACCATATAGCATTTCGTAAGGCGCCATGCCGATGCTCGCATGGTAACTATTATTATACGAGAATTCAGCCAAGGGTAGGTAAACATCCCAACTTCTGCCGAAATCAATAATACATGCCCGTAACATATCCTCGAGCGTCTGTATTGTTCTTTCACTCTGCCCATCCGTATGAGGATGGTAGGCGGTGCTAATGAAGAGTTTCGTTCCCATTTGTTCTTGAAAATCTCGCCAAAAATTTGAAGTAAACCGGGTATCTCTATCCGACACGATGGATACCGGTACTCCGTGACGTGCCACTATTTCATTTGTATATACCTCGGACATCTTTTCCGAAGTATATGTTTCTCGTATAGGAATAAAATGTGCACTCTTCGTCAATCTATCCACAATCACCCATATAGCGTCAAATCCCCGAATCGTTTTAGGTAGTTTGGTCAATAGGTCCATAGTGATATGTTCCCATTTCCAAACCGGGATCTCCAAGGGTTGCAGTTTCCCATAAGGTTTCTGGTGTTCCGCCTTGACTTGTAAGCAAGTCAAGCACTTTTCCACATATTTCACCACATCCCTCTTCATTCCGGGCCACCAATAATTTTGTTTCAGATCATTGTACATCTTGGTCGCACCTGGATGAATAGAATATCGGGATTTATGAGCTTCCTCAAGTAGAAGCATCTTCACCCCACAAGTATTTGGAACCCATATTCTACCGGATCGAGTCTTCAACCCATTCTTTCCATCCGACAAATCTTTTAACTGGCCGATTATTCTTTCCTTCTTCCAGTTCTCCTCCTTCACCGCTTCTACTTGTGCTTCTCGGATACGTTCAAGTATACCCGAGGTCACTACCAGCTGCATCGACCTTACTCGTATTGGGACATAGTCCGCTTTTCTGCTCAGAGCATCCGCCACCACATTTGCCTTTCCAGGATGGTAGTGTATTTCACAATCGAAGTCCTTCACCGTTTCTAACCACCGCCTCTGTCGCATATTTAACTCCTTCTGATCGAAGAAGTATTTTAAGCTCTTGTGATCGGTGAATATGGTGCACTTTACCCCATACAAATAGTGCCTCCATATTTTTAACGCAAACACCACCGCAGCTAATTCGAGATCATGCGTGGGATATTTCTTTTCATGTATCTTCAATTGCCTCGAGGCATAAGCTATAACTTTTCCCCTTTGCATCAGAACGCATCCGAGACCCGATAATGAGGCATTCGAATAGACCACCAAGTCTTCGACCCCGTCCGGCAATGTTAATACCGGAGCTTGAGTTAACCTCTCTTTTAGCGTTTGGAACGCCCTTTCTTGTTCAACACCCCAAATGAACTTCTCCTCCTTTCGGGTTAACTTGGTTAGCGGCGACGCAATCTTGGAGAAATCTTGAATGAATTTCCTATAGTACCCTGCAAGCCCTAAGAAACTTCTATTCTCCGAAGGGTTCTTCGGGGGATTCCATTTCGACACAGCCTCGATCTTTGAGGGGTCTACCAATATTCCATCAGCACTTATGATGTGGCCGAGGAATTGCACCTCTCGTAACCAAAATGCGCACTTAGAGAATTTCGCATACAACCTTTCTTGCTTAAGTGTCTCTAACACCTCTTGTAAGTGGTGTGCATGCTCATCTTCACTTTTCGAATACACCAAAATATCATCGATAAACACGATGACCGATTTATCCAGCATTGGCTTACAAACCCGGTTCATGAGGTCCATGAAAGCCGCGGGTGCGTTTGTTAGCCCAAATGACATCACGAGGAACTCGTAATGTCCGTATCGCGTGCGGAAAGCCGTCTTCGGCACATCTTCCTCCTTGACCTTTAGTTGGTGATACCCCGATCTAAGGTCAATCTTTGAAAACCAGTTCGCACCTTGTAATTGGTCGAATAGATCATCTATCCTCGGAAGCGGGTATCGGTTCTTTACCGTGAGTTTGTTTAACTCCCGGTAATCGATACACATGCGCATGCTTCCGTCTTTCTTTTTCACGAACAGTACCGGTGCGCCCCAATGAGACACACTCGGCCTTATGAATCCTTTGTCAAGTAGGTCTTGAATCTGGGACATCAACTCTTGTAATTCCGACGGCGCGAGTCGGTACGGTGCTCTAGCTACAGGTTTTGCGTCCGGAATCAATTCGATTCCGAACTCTATTTCCCGTTCGGGCGGTATCCCCGGTAAATCTTCTGGAAACACATCTTCGTAGTTCCGTACTACTAGTACATCTTCAATCTTCAGTGATTCCTTCTCGGGCTCATTCGCGTATATTATAAACGCCTTGCATCCTTGCTTCATAAGCTTGTGAGCTTTCAACATCGAGCATATTATGGGGTTACCTCCCTTTTCGCCATAGATAGTGACGTGTTTCCCGCTCGGAGATGTTAGCTTTATCTCCTTACGAAAACACACGACCTTTGCGTGGTGCTGAGATAGCCAATCCATCCCAACGACTACTTAAAATTCCCCCATTGACATCGGGATTAGGTCTATCAAGTATTTTTCATCATCGATGCTTAATTTGCAGCCTCGACAAATATCACAAACTATAAAAATTTTGTTGTCCCCTATTTCAACTTCTAAGGGCACAGATAATTTCGTCAATACAAATGAAGGATGTCGAATAAATCCATGTGAAATAAAGGATTTATTCGCACTCGTATCAAATAATACACGTGCAGGGATCGAGTTTATTGCGAATATACCTGAGACCACATCAGGTTCTGTCTTTGCTTCAACTGCAGTAAGTTGGATGGACCTAGCTTTCGCCTTTGGAGCTTCCATTAGAGATTCTTTAGTGTCTCTCTTTCCAACCAATTCTGGGCATTCAGACTTTTTGTGGCCGGGCTGATAACATTTATAACAAACGGAAACCTTTCCGGGACATAACGATGCGGTGTGTCCCGTCTTCCCACATACCGGACACGGCTTGTCTTTGAAGCGGCACTCACCCTTGTGCCCCTTTCCACACACCTTGCAAGTTGGCGACCCACCTTTAGCATCAACCTTCTTTCCCGATTCTCCAGTTCGAGCTTTCTTTGTAGGGCTTGGATTCACATCCTGTGCCCTTTGCTCACCCCTTTCAACTTGTTTCTTCAGCTCAATTTCCCGTTCCCAAGCAACGTTTATGATCTCAGTAAGGGTTTCGTATTTTGAAGGAGTCATGAACTCCCTATACTCGGCGCTTAACATGTTATAGTAGTAGTATATCTTTTGTTCCTCATTCCTCACCAATTCACTGCAAAACTTCATCTTATCCATAAACGCCGCCGTAATCTTGTCTATGGTCTCGCCCTTGTGCCTAAGTTGCATGAACTCTTCCTTAATTTTATTAATGACCGCCTTGGGACTATGATGTTTAAGAAATGGCGTCTTAAACTCCTCCCATGTCATGGCTCTTGCCGCTTAGGCCCCTATTTCATTCTTTTTATTGTCCCACCAATCTTTGGCTTGTCCTCTCAACTGACCCGTTCCGTAAGCAACAAAATCACTTTCGTCGCAATGGGTCCTTTCAAACACCCCTTCAATGTCGCCCAACCATCTTTGGCAAATTATCAGGTCAACCTCCCCATTGTAGATTGGCGGTTTTCATGCCATAAATTCTTTATATGAACACCCTTTACATTCTCCCGATTTCTCCTTCATAAGGTTGACACTATCCTCCAACCTTTTGACTCGTTCTTTGACAAGTGATAACACCGTGTTTTGAATTTTGTCTATAAATCCGGATAGACTACTTTCAATTGCCTTCCCCACTTCTTCGGCAATTATCTCTTTCATTTGTTCGGTGCTTGTCTGCACCGGATCATCATCGTTTCTTTCCGACATCTTGAAACTGAAATGTTTACATTAAACGTTAAACATTTCATTTATAACATTGCTTCATTTGTTTCGGTTTAGCCAAGTTCCTAACTTGCTTTAACCGTTCACATTTGGTGCACTTTCCGGGTTTGAGTGAGTTATCACACTCTTCCCATGCACATCAATTCACTTCTCATTTCTTACATAAGATATAATCTATTAAAATAAAAAGTTAATTCTTACCGGACGATCAATCAAGCTTGAACCGAACACTTTGTTGACAACCTTAAGCTCTGATTACCAACTTGTAACAACCGTCTAATTTCTATTCGAATTTAATAAAAATATACATGATTTTATATAAAAAGTACTTTACTTCAACACAAATACAAAATCGAAGTTTTAAAGTGAACACATACTAGTTAACTACTAACTAGTTTAAACATTCAAAACATGATTAGTAAATCGTTTACATCATAAACATTGTCCAAACAAAGTTAATTTACGCGGAAGCTTCAAAAGTTCGTGTTCGGTTCTTCAAAACATGCTTGATCATCGTCCACATGCTTGCAATACCTGAAAACTGGAGATTTTAATCAAAAATTAATGTTAGAGTTCTTAGAATTATTGCTTAATCGAAACTACGCTTAAGGACGGATTCGATTAGCTAGAATATGCGAGACTTAACAAATATGTTTAGGTTCTACCGTAACTTACGGTATCTACCGTAAGTTACGGTAGTTGCTGGAAAGCTCTGGTCTGCCGTAAGGCAGTAAGAAACTGCCGTAAGTTCATGTTTTGATTGATTTGATTATTTAGCCCAAACCAAACTCTCGGATTTCTCATTCTTACAAACCAACATGTTAAATTCTCGTATTCTAATATGTCGTTTATCAACAATAACAAAAGACCAATTTACTATATTACGAAGCATTTGCCACGCATTAATCGATTATTCGACCCGTTTGGCTCATCTACGGAATCCTCCATTATGATGACTACCAACAAGTTCTAACCAATCCTGGTCTTATTAATCGATATGGCGAACATTATCGATTTAAATTAAGACAACCTTTATTCTACAATTCACTACACATATGCAAATTATCAAAGTTTACCCAATGTAACGAATCAAGTTACATACCTTCAAAGTACGCCCTTCAAACGCAAGTCGCCACCGGCTTGTCCACTCGATGTTCCGGTGTCCTTTCCTATAGAGTTCAATCACATCACGTTTAGAACTCTTTCTAATTCATATATCGCACAATTTGCCAAAACATCGTAATTATGCGTTTTAACTTTAAAATTTCAGGTTTATGTCTTCTTTGAGGCATTTATACAAACACCTTAAAGGCAGAATTTTAAATAATTCATTAACAAGCTCATAACTTATCATATAACCCGAATTTTCATCAATCAAACTATCTAATACAAATATTTGTCTTTATAATTCTGAAATAACTATACATATGTCAAATTACACTAAAACAACCCCAAATTTCCTAGTGTTTATCAAGTTCTACATAACCCACTAGTCACCTACAATGGTGACCATGGATTTCACTAGAATTTAGCATAATTTCAACATGTACTTGTCTAGGGTTTACTCCTAGACATTTTAATGTTCCTAATTCATCTACAAATCACACATGCATCATCAGATTTCAAGTTCTCTAAATTCATGAGAATTTTAAGTAGAGACTTTTTGTCAAATTTTACATAACTTATGATCTCCTTGCAATGGGGATCATTAATCTATGCTCGATTTTCGTTTTGGACTTGATTTGATCCTTCAGTTGGGTGTGTTTGACAAGAACTAAGGCTTTTGGGGAAGCCTGGGATCGCCCCCTAACTTCTGTTCGACCTCAGCAACACAACAAATGTGTTGTGAGTTTAATTTCCTTGTTTTATTATTATTAGTTTTCATTTACACACCTTTGGTCCCTCAACTTTCATTATTATTCTGTTTTAACTCTTTAATTACTCATAAGTCATCATCTAACTAGGTTAAGGCCATTCCTAGTTAGTTTATGTTTCTTATTTATTCACTACATAATTGTATTATAATAGTTTGTGTTTTCGGGGTGTTACAACACTGCTTCAATGTTGTCAAGTTTGGTTGCCTCAATGGTATCACGCATGGCAGAAGGTAAACCATTGATATACTTCCTAATCATGCGGTCAGTGGTCAACACTAGATGTGGTACAATGAAATTGAGTTGCTTAAAATGGGTGGTGTAGGCTAAGTTGCCGTCGCCAATCTATTTGAGCGCCCAAAATTCTTCCTCGAGTTTTTGTTGCTCATGAGGAGGACAAAATTCTTCCATCATAAGTTGCTTAACTTCCTCCCAAGGTAGCACATAAGCTACTTCATTCGAGCGAAGGTTTCTTTCGTTGATCCACCATTCCAAGGCTCTGGCTTGGAAGACCCCAGTAGCGCTACGAGTTTTAAGCTCTTCAGGACATTCACTATTGATGAACGTGACTTCTATGCTGTCGAACCACTCTAGCATAGCAGTCACCCCATCGTTGCCAATGACTGGCTTAGGGTTGCATGACGAGAAATGCTTGAAGTTAAACGACACAGGCTTGCGCACATCAATCTTTGAATTGACGGAGGAGTTTGGGGTAGAGGTAGTTTGGATTTCACTAACGATCTTGGGGACGATACGAGCGATCTGATTGGCCATGAATGCCATCATCTTCTTTTGAGTGCTGGACTTGGACCTCTTGGTCGCGTTGGAGAATTGGCTTGAAGACATCTAAAGATTCAAAAGAACGAATAGGTGAGACTTGATCATAATGTTTGTTTAAGGAAATTATTTTCATGAATGCATCACATAACACCTAGTTTCACATAGCATATGAAATGTTCAAATTGTTTCACATAGCATAATCATGAATTCCACATAGCATAACATAGATAATGAAAGCATCGTAAATTTAGTTTGTTCACGAGAGATTATTATTGTTTTTTATTGCGAGAAACGTGCGAATTGTGTAACGGTTTTGAAATGAACGAGGTAGCAAGTATAAAATCACATATAAATTGAGATAACATAAAAGAGTGGCTCATAAAACATTGGATTGTTTCGGGTAGAGAAACGTCGACTATTCCAAAGTGGATCAAAAGTCCTTTCGAATTAGAGAAACGTGCTTTGACCTATAGGTAAAATCGAGGAATGGGACTTAATCGACAAGATGCGGGTTTCACCCCTAACTAGACGATTTCGTACCCTAACGTGGTTGGTACTCGTTGGGTCAAAATTAAATTTCGAAACTTTGTCGAGGGTCCACTAGAGTTTGAATTGGAAATTTACCATTAAGATGTGGATTTCACTCCTAATTTAATGGTGTATTTTCGTGCAAAATAGAATTAAGCGGAATGAGAGTCGTTTACCAAATTGTGGGTTTCACGCCTATTTTGGTAAACTCGTCTCGTTTGTGTCACGAGTGTCTTCAAGTCTCCAAGTCTTCAAAAGTGTATTGTGTTAGCCTTAGGAAAGGCATGTATGTTTAAAAGACAAAAAGAGAATAGATAAGAAGCAAATAAGGTAGAATGCAAGTAGTTTTAAACGACAAATAAGCAGAAAATTCCTAAACTATAGACTAGGCAAAAGTATTCATACTTTTCCTAATTCCTTATAGTTATGGCTCTGATACCAATCAGTCACACCCCAACCGATGGTGGAAACAGCGGGATGAGATGAACAAATTGCTCAAAACGTCATAACACTGTGTGACAATATAATTTAAATTCAATTTCATAAAAATACTAAATTGTCATACAAAATTCAAACATAAACAACATTGTTTCAAACATAACATCAATATAATTGTTTATTCTATGTGTGTTTCTAAGTCCATCTAAATCTCGTTTCTTCACTTAGCATCATCTCGTCTATCAACCTGCAACATGCATTAAAATATGATCAACAAAAAGTTGGTGAGTATACAAGTTTTATACATAGCATAATATAGGATAAAAATGTTTAACGTGCTTATATCCAACATGAATAACCATATGCAAGTTACTAATATGCTGAAACGGTGTAACTATATGTTCAAACCCAAGTATACAACGCAAATTTGCCTATCCCAAGAGATTAGCGGGATGTTAACATGTTTAACTTAACAATACCCCAAGACTAATGGGCGGCGCGTTAATCCTATAGCACTATAATTGGTAAGGTAGGCTAGCAAAGTTAATGAGCATATATCGACACAAAAGTTTACATAGCATACGAGATTAACAAGCATCATATAGTTTCATGTTTAAACGTGGATAGAGGGTGATTGAAATAGTTTCAAGTGTTGCGTGTTTTGTATAAAATACATGTTGCACCCAAAGTGTTTAAAAGTAAAATGGGATCAAGTATACTCACGGTTTTGCAAGCTTCCACTTGGTAAATCCGCGAGGGTTGGTTGGTTGATTAGAATCGAGCACCAAGTCCTTCTACACGAAGAAACATAGGTATATGAGTATTGGATGTTAACGGAGGATTAAGGATTCGGAGTTTAAAGTACATGAAAAGTACACATATGAGAAAATGATCATCTAGCACATAATACTCGTTTTGACACTATCAAACCCAAAAGGGTTTGAATGTTTTCATGGGTTAAAATACCCATTAGAATCGTAACAAGTATTAAGGTCTTAGATGATGTAACTTAACATTTTGACAAATGACCACTAGGTCATCATCAAAGGTTTGGTTACTAGGATATTATGTATGTTATATAGTATATATCATAAGTTTCTAGTTCAATAATTCAACAAGAACATCATATAAGTCATGCATGAGGTAGGAAGATAAATCTTCCATTTAGGAACCTCTTTTGTATTCACCATTACACATGTTGTCATGGAGAACAAGGATGGTCATGAATATACATTAAGTAAATGAAATACATACTAGCTAGCTAAGAAAACATTAAGTGATGTGTGGATTTGCAAGTAGGATAGTGTAACACCTCGAAAATTCACGTCCTATAATGTGTTGACACGTGTCATAAAGTTGAACGTGTGAAAGAATGTTATAGAAGGACTAAAATTGACAAACGTGGAAAGTATGTGAATATACGTATTCTAAGTGTCAACTGTGAATAAAGATAATGTATATTAACCCTACGTGATGCTCGTACCTTCAAACGAATAAATCACGGATCATACGAAGCTGAAAGTGAGAGATTACAAGCTACAGGGGTTAAACGTGTCAACATGTTTAATTTATACCTCTGAGTGACCTTTTGACATACCCGAAGCTTTGTAACGATAAATTATGCTCACTAGAATGCACGGTTAAAATTTCATAAAGTTTCGGCAACGTATGAGAAAGTTGTGATCAAATTCGTGTGCGAGGGTTTAAAGCGTAAACGTTGAAAGTTAGACCTTTTCGGGTGACAACTAAGTTACCCGGGGCCTTGGCAAAGTGGGTATATGTTTTAAAGCCCTTATAGATCAATTGTGAGGGTTCATAATGCAATAAACAAAGTGCCTATTCAATATTTGAAGAGCCAAGGATCAATACGCAATAAATCAAAAATTTAGATTTTCTGCAGGTAGGCCTCGCGCCACGCGAGGACCCCTCGCGCCACGCGAGGGGTGCCAGCGACCAGAATTGTTGCTGTTGGCTGTTATGCGCGTGGGAGTGACCTTTGATCGATTTTCCTCATCATTCTTGACCCCTAAACACCCCCTAAACATGTAGGACACATGTTGATCGGTTGTGGTTAGTCCTAGACCTTGTTGTCAAGGATTTGTGGTGAGAATGTTACTATAAAAGGGCCATGTATGTGCAACATTGTTCTTCATTCATTCTTGCATACATTCTGATCATTTGAGGAGCTTCCAATCTGATTCAAGGCCTTCCTAATCAACCATTAACCATCTAGTAAGTTGCCTAACCCTTCTAAATTAATTATAGCTTAGTAATTAGCTTAAAAGTCAACATATCGTTTTAAACGGTTGACTTCGTGATTAAGTAACGACAACTCAGTCGTATCACGAATTAAAAGTACCATTAGATAGGTAATTATATGGGTATTAAACCCTTATAAGGGCACGTACCGAATCCAGACCTAACTAGGTCGTTTGTCGGGTCAAACGATTGACCGAAAAAGTCAACAGAATTACAAAATGTGATTTAATGCACGATTAGCAATCCGCGAGGCGTGTAACCTGTTCTAAACTTAATATAACTTGGTAATAAGTATAAAAACTTGTCTACGCTTGTCCGACTCGACAAATTTCTGTTTAAACCCGGTTCGGAACCGAAAGACGCAAAACTTTGACTTTTGCATTGACTTCGGTTCTGACCCGTTTTAATTTGATTCGGTATTGCCTTAGTGCTTCATTAGGGTTGGGTTACATGATAGTATAAGTCTCGGTACTTGTTTCGTTGATTATCCGATGCATGTACACGTTTCCGTTAATCGCTTAAATTGGACCATAATGCCCTTATGACCATACAACGAGAATTTTGAAAATGTGGAAGTACAATAATCTTAGTTACTGATTATTAGACATGTACGTAAATTTTCACGTCAATCGGAAGTCTAGATTAAGAGATATGCGCATTAGCGTAAATAATAAGCTTTTTATTAATTAAACGGCGCGATTAGCGCATAGCCTATCTAAACCCGATTTTCGGTACCAAAACCTTTACCCTCTGATGTTAAATAATATTTTGGGATTTTTGAAGATTTTTAATTATTTTTAAACTGATCTTAAGCTAGGCTTATCGCATCGATTCGGTTAATACCGAATATGCCCTTTTAGGCCATAAAACGAGTTTTACGAATCCGTTTGATACCAATCCAATTGCCACTGCTTTAAAATAATAAATGTAGTGTTTTGAGCCTGTTTTGCTGATCAGAAAACTCAGAAACATATTTTTACCCGTACGTCGCTTAAAACGGCTTTATACGCGTATTATACGCGTAGTTTGCGTTTAAAACCATTTTGCCACGTAAGACTAAATACCTACTGATATAACATATTAAAATAGGTAATTTTACTGATTACTTCAGTCCCGAACATCAGGGTTATGTTAAACCCCTTTTATAATCTTTAAAATGACCAAAATACCCCTACGGGGCATAATTAAAGTTTAAACTCGTTTCGGGCATTATGGAAGGTATCTTAATGATATCACAACATATTTAAAGCGTATTAACTCAGGAAACCTGTTCGCGACCTATTCGGTTACCCGTTACGCGTTATTCGCGTTCGGATCGGTTTATATAACTAGTTTATATAAGTTAGCCGAAACGGGTCAAACCTTATCGGTTTTATCTCAAAATTCAGAGTGTGTATGAAATACCCATATAAGACAAGTCTTCAAACTTGTTGGGTCTAAATCACATTCTATCCGGTCTTCGCTTAATCGTGCGTACGAACCGTATCTTCGAAACTAGCCGGTCTAAGCTTAAGCTTAATTAAAGACCCGTTAGGATTCTAATAGGTTATTAAAAACCTTCGTTCCAGATTAGGAGCCCAGTAAAAGCTATCTGTACTTGCTGATTGATATACGGCTGGGATTGAATTTATATTTAGCTCAGGTAAATACTTTTAACTTATTTTCCCTATACGGGCTTGGGTTACGGTACATAGCGTACCGCTTGATCGAGCATCAAATCTTCCACGCTTAGTGGTTAATTGAATAATTTGATCGGCTCGTTTTAAACAGATGTGTTTACTTTACAGCCTTTGGGGGGTTAATGACCATGTCCCGGATATCCTCGGCATTATCCTACGAGATGGCCACGACCTGAGCACGGGGTGTAGGCGTACACCTGTCGGTGTATAACTCTAGAATTGTGGTGTGTCTATTGATCTTTAACCCGGATACGTCCGGGCTACTGAACGCATAAGTAACATGTAAATCGTTCACAAGATTATAATATTAAATAATTCTCCCAAGTTAAAAAGATTAATTTTGCCTCTGTGCATTTTAATCAATGTGTCAAGATATTTTGTGCCACGTGCATTCAAAACAATTTACAAACTCTTTTTCCAAAATGAGTCAGTTGAATGTATTTACCAGTGTAAACTGACGTATTTTCCAAAAAGGCTAAATGCAGGTACTATACGAAATTGGCTGGATATGTCTCCTTAGCATCAATAGAAGTCTCGCAAGCTTAAGATGCCTAAAAGTCTGTTGAACTATTGTTTCCATTTTATGTTCGATCCTTCTGTGGATAAACTTCCGAATATTGTGACAATTGATATTACAATAATAAATTCGGTTGTATCATACTTTAAATTGCTTCCGTTGTGCATGTTGATATCGTGTTGTTTGACTATTATGTTGCCAACCATGACGTCACGATACTCCCCCACCGGGCCCACCGGTGACACGTGGAAATCGGGGTGTGACAGGTTGGTATCAGAGCCAACACTGAGTGAATTAAACACTAGCCTTTTGTGTTTAATCTCAGTTACACAATTGCACAATCTAAACTTCTGAGTCTAGACTTAACATAGGAATAATCTTAATCCTAATATGAAAATTTTTGCTTCCAATTTTTATTATTATTATTGGATACGTCGCCAAGCGAGGAAGCTGAACTAGGGATTCTCCACACCTGGAGCCTTGAAATGCTGAGCTTCGTACAGCGACCAAGATGAGATGTGCAATCAAGGAGAAAGCATTCAGGAATTGAATGAAGAAGAAACTCCTTTGCTGAAAATCGTTTCCTTAATAGTCCTTATAAGGACATAATTATCTTTCAGTCCCTCCGAGGACACATTATTCCTTTTAAGTCCCGCTTAGGGCAACTTTATACTTTTATTTTCATATAATGGAATGATTAAGTTTAAACTTTCATTCTAAAATAAGAAATATTAAATAAATGGAAAAATATTATTTCCTTTTTGCAAGATCTACCATTATAATGAAATGGCAAAATCTAAAAGGGCAAGACCTAGCTTCGGGTCATATTAAGACCGGCCAAGATGGCAGTTCCGCAATTTAGATTCAGATCCATATTTACACCTCAATTTAAATTTGTTCTGCGTTAATCATTAATTAAGAATCTTAAGTGTGAAACCTAGCCTCGGGTCAATTATAAGACCGGGCCAAGATGGTAAGACCTGTTAAAAAGATTCAAATCATTAATTAAGAATCTTAAGTGTGAAACCTAGCCTAGGGTCAATTATAAGACCAGGCCAAGATGGTAAGACCTATTTAAAAAGATTCAATTCCCTGTTAACATCTTAAAACATGTTAACACTCCAGGCAGATGTGATTCATTTAAAATCACACACGTCATTTTTATATAGGATTCTTCAAAAGATCCCTAACCCAGTTTAATGATCCCTGAATCCTGGGTTTACGTCATCAATTAAGATGATCATATTTTAACCATACGTGGTAATATAGAGCCTACGGGCCTTGCTCATTTCTACATGAGCCAAAATACAGTGGTAGCTACGACTCCCTGTCAGATAAAGGTAATGAACTAGGTTCAAACCTCACATGCTTTGATTCTCTGAAATCATAGCTTGTAAATTATATATGTCCTTGTGACTAAGCCAGTTGTGCTAATATACTTAAGGACCTTGATTCTCTGAAATCATGGCTTGTAATTTAAAAATTGTCCTTTGTGACCAGGCCATTTGTGCCAGTATACTATCATGCTTTGATTCTCTGAAATCATAAGCTTATAATTTATAATTGTCCTTGTGACCAGGCCATTCAGTGCCACTAATAAAACTGTTAATTAGGATAAACTATAATAGAAATCCTAAATCTATATGATTAATAAATTAACCAAATATGGTCTCTGCTTACCATGGTTAATGAATTTTCCCTAAGGGGCAATTCCGTAATAAACGTCACTTAGAAGGGAGGTGCCTACGGGCTATAGTTGATGTCCTCTGAGACTAAAGACAGTGGTAGCCTACAGCTCCCTGTCAGGAAGAGGTAATGAACTTTGATTCAAACCTTAATACCACGATTCTCTGAAATCATGGCTTATAAATTCAACTTGTCTACGCGACTAGGCCATTTGTGCTATTACTGACTTATGAATTAGGATTTATGATAAAAATCCTGAATGAAACAAATATCTTCCTTCCCTATCAGTATGCATTTTAAAAAGAATCTTAAAGGTGAAACCTAGCCTACGCGGCCAAGATGGTGAAACCTACTCAAGGGATTCAGATCCTTGTTAACACTTAGAAATGTGTTAGCACTCTTGACAAATGTGACTCGAGAAAATCACAACAGTCATCCTTAAATTGGGTTCTTCCAATTCCCTCATCTAGCCTAGTGATTTAGAAATCACGGCTTATATCATCCCATAACACAATCAGGTTATAAACATCCATTAGTGATGATGATTGGCTTATTTTTCTGCTAAAGGAATCGTCTTTCAAGACGATGACAGTTGTAGTCTATGACTCCCTGTCCAAAGGTGAAGAACCACGTTCAAACCTTGAAGCCCTAATCTAATAAGATTGCGGCTTATAAATTAAGGTTCTTAAAAAAATAGACCAACGAGTTATGTTTTAAAGTCATTTAGGACAAGCCTATGTGCTCTAATTGGTCATTCGTGACAAGTTAATATATTAAATGTTGACATTTCTGGTGATATGCCTTTGTACCAAATTTGATGAATGTCCTTATAACAAGGCTGTTTGTGCCATATCTAAATGTCATCACGACAAGGCCTTCGCGCCATATGATTACTTATGTCCTTCATGACTGTGCTTTATGCCATATTTTCTACGTCCCTCGAGACAGGCTTCTATGCCATATATATATATATATAATAAAAGCCTTTGGGCTATTTATAATCGTCCTAGTGACAAAGACAGTTGTGACATTATGGTCCCCTGTCAAGCAGGTATTGGACTCGCTCCAAACTTTGCATACCATTGACGGTCCCGTTGTGACCTAGGCTAAATATAATGGAAATACGTTCAAATAACATTCACTATGAATGTTCGGAACAAAATAGCCCATACGGTTTATGAATGCCGTGGCTAACCTAAGTCTGGTCATCAGGATGATGACTAATAATGGTTAAATCTTGGTGATTGGTACCAAGTTTCGAGTATGGAAAAACTCAGATGAGGTAGACGAAAGTCGCAATGCTAATAAGGTGACGAAAGTTAATAAAACTACAAGCGTAAACCTCAATACTAATGGAGTTGATCTTCAAGCTGTGGTTGACGCAGCAGTTGAAAGGACCATGGAAAGATCATGAAATAATCTAAAGAGCCGAATGCTCCTCGCTCTGAATTTCATTTAAAAACCATGTTCAATTACTCATGAGAAGAGGTTTTGTTCACACTTCGTATATGAAGGATGAACCAAAAGTAGGAGAATAACTCCCAGAAATCTGAGAAAGAGAGCAAGTACAGGCTTAAAAAAAAAAAAAAAAAAAAAAAAAAAAAGCAACGAAAGTTCGGTAAGAAGCCAGTATACCTCTGAGACTGCTCCAGCATTAATAGATGGATGTTTTATATTCATTAGGAATCATTTTTTTTGATGTCATAGTTCCGTTAAATACAAGGACTCAATTTGGTGATAAAAATCAAGCCCATATTGTGGGTAATAAGAAGCGATTAATTATCAAAGACTCCTTATGAGACAACTCTCATAATTACACGTATTCGTACGATTAATTAATATTAAACATAAAAGAATGGTGGAACTGGCCATCCCCGGAATCGAACCTGGGTCTAGGCCGGCCGCACCCTTTCGCGCGCCTAGCCAACTGAGCTAGGTGCCTAGTTTGTGAAACTTCCATTATTAATTAGATATAAGCACTTGTGCAATAAACTTCCTTATCATTTACCAATGATAATTTCTGCTAAGTGTCCTGATTTAATACAGGCAATAATAAATCTTCATAAACCATAAGCTTAGCAAACTTTTATATTATCCGTAAGGTATAACTACCAAGGAAACCATCGTAAACCGATTCTTATAGATCGGCAAGGAGTCCTTCTGAAAAAAAAAAAATCGAAGAGTACTCTTTCTTCGAATAGAGTACGACAATATATATTACCTTATTCTATCATTTTCTCTTTAATCTCTATCAATTTCGAATACCAAAAGTATGACAAAAGCGTTATATGAAGATTGGTGTATCTTAATAAATTCCATAGATTGCTTCCATGCCTGATCAGTATGGAGGTTTAATGCATGGAACCACAAAGATATCCCAATGATCATATGGTAGTAAAGTCAACTAATGGCATTCAAAGAAGATATCCATAATATAATTGTCCAAGTAAATATTCCCGATTAAGGAATTCGTGGACTAGTAACATAAATATGTCATTTTTTTTTTCACAAGCAATGATGGATGAACTGGAGCTTGAGATATGGAAAATCTCTGTAACCTCCTTGCAAGTTGGTCATCTTCTTCTAAGTTTATCCTGTTTACCCCTAGAGACAGGTGGAGTTAAGATTAACATCCCACTTTGAGTTAGAGTGTTGTAAGAACTCCATGTTGATTATGGAATAACCGAAAACCTGATTAAGTAAATTTTAAGAAAGGAGATTCATAGCCTAACTCAATATCCTGAGAATTCGGTATAGGAAATTTTGAAAGACGGATCATTTTGCTAAGGCATTGTTCACCGCAACCCTAACTAGGCGACGATTAAGAATCGCCATCAGCTGCCCAAAATCGTCGAATTGTTCGACTAACTGTAAAGATTAGCTATTCCGTAAGATTAATTTTAAGTAGTGGTTGGAATAACCATCTCACCTAAGATAAGCTTGTCTATGATAGTTGATATGTAAACATCAAGGCTACTCCCTTGGAGACCCTGTAAAAGTAGGATGATAAACATCTATTGTAAGGGCAATAGATTGGCAAGTTCAATTACCAGGACCCAAGGGCAAATTATTGGTGAATAGGCTTGAAGAAGTTTGTAGCCACCTATGTAGGTAAATGTTTGACTTGTGCGCGAGTCAAAGTTGAGCATCAGAAACCGTCAGGTTTGCTACAACAGCTTGAACTTCCTACGTGGAAGTGGGAAATGGTAACTATGGATTTTATTTCCAAGTTACCCAAGACCAGGAAAGGAAATGGTACAATATGGGTTATAGTGATAGACTGACTAAGTCAGCACATTTCTTACCCATCAAGGAGACTTATAGCTCCGACATGTTAGCCCAGTTATACGTTGATAAGATTTTAGCCTTACATGGCATACCTGTGGCTATTATCTTTGATAGAGATACTAGATACACGACACATTTTTGGAAGAGGTTCCAACAATCCTTAGGCACACATTTGAGTTTTAGTACGGCGTACCATCCTCAGACTGACGGTCAGAGTGAGCGTACTATTCAAACGTTGGAAGACATGCTGCGTGCATGTGCGATCGATTTGGGAGATAGTTGGGATAAGAACCTACCATTAATCGAATTATCCTATAACAATAGCTACGATACCAGCATTAAGGCTGCGCCTTTCGAGGCATTATATGGTAGAAAGTGTAGATCGCCCGTTTGTTGGGCGGAAGTTGGAGATGTCCAGTTATCAGGACCAGAGATCGTGTTCGAAGCAACGGACAAGATTGTCCAGATTCGTGACCGTCTCAAAGCTGCCCGGGATAGGCAGAAGAGCTACGCAGATCTGAAACGTAAAGCTTTTCACTTCGAAGTAGGTGATAAAGTATTGCTTAAAGTATCACCCTGGAAGGGAGTGATGCGGTCTGGTAAGAAAGGCAAGCTAAGCCCGTGATACATAGGACCTTTCGAGGTTAACGACTGTATCGGGTCAGTTGCCTATGAGTTAAACCTACCGGAAGAGCTCAGTGAATTTCACAACGTGCTCCACATCTGCAATCTGAAGAAGTGTCTCACTGACAAATCACTGATAATACCCCATACAGATATGCATATAAATGAGAGCTTAGAAATTTGTGGAAAAACCTTTGTCGATTGAAGATCGACAGGTAAAGAAGCTTCGAAGGAAGCACGTACCTATTGTAAAGGTCAAATGGATACCCGTAGAGGTCCCGAATTCACGTGGGAGGTTGAATCCACGATGAAAGAAAAGTACCCTTACTTATTTCAGTAAATCTCGGGTCGAGATTTATTTTAAGGGGGTGAGGATGTAACACCTCGAAAATTCACGTCCTATAATGTGTTGACACGTGTCATAAAGTTGAACGTGTGAAAGAATGTTATAGAAGGACTAAAATTGACAAACATGGAAAGTATGTGAATATACGTATTCTAAGTGTCAACTGTGAATAAAGATAATGTATATTAACCCTACGTGATGCTCGTACCTTCAAACGAATAAATCACGGATCATACGAAGCTGAAAGTGAGAGATTACAAGCTACAGGGGTTAAACGTGTCAACATGTTTAATTTATACCTCTGAGTGACCTTTTGACATACCCGAAGCTTTGTAACGATAAATTATGCTCACTAGAATGCACGGTTAAAATTTCATAAAGTTTCGGCAACGTATGAGAAAGTTGTGATCAAATTCGTGTGCGAGGGTTTAAAGCGTAAACGTTGAAAGTTAGACCTTTTCGGGTGACAACTAAGTTACCCGGGGCCTTGGCAAAGTGGGTATATGTTTTAAAGCCCTTATAGATCAATTGTGAGGGTTCATAATGCAATAAACAAAGTGCCTATTCAATATTTGAAGAGCCAAGGATCAATACGCAATAAATCAAAAATTTAGATTTTCTGCAGGTAGGCCTCGCGCCACGCGAGGACCCCTCGCGCCACGCGAGGGGTGCCAGCGACCAGAATTGTTGCTGTTGGCTGTTATGCGCGTGGGAGTGACCTTTGATCGATTTTCCTCATCATTCTTGACCCCTAAACACCCCCTAAACATGTAGGACACATGTTGATCGGTTGTGGTTAGTCCTAGACCTTGTTGTCAAGGATTTGTGGTGAGAATGTTACTATAAAAGGGCCATGTATGTGCAACATTGTTCTTCATTCATTCTTGCATACATTCTGATCATTTGAGGAGCTTCCAATCTGATTCAAGGCCTTCCTAATCAACCATTAACCATCTAGTAAGTTGCCTAACCCTTCTAAATTAATTATAGCTTAGTAATTAGCTTAAAAGTCAACATATCGTTTTAAACGGTTGACTTCGTGATTAAGTAACGACAACTCAGTCGTATCACGAATTAAAAGTACCATTAGATAGGTAATTATATGGGTATTAAACCCTTATAAGGGCACGTACCGAATCCAGACCTAACTAGGTCGTTTGTCGGGTCAAACGATTGACCGAAAAAGTCAACAGAATTACAAAATGCGATTTAATGCACGATTAGCAATCCGCGAGGCGTGTAACCTGTTCTAAACTTAATATAACTTGGTAATAAGTATAAAAACTTGTCTACGCTTGTCCGACTCGACAAATTTCTGTTTAAACCCGGTTCGGAACCGAAAGACGCAAAACTTTGACTTTTGCATTGACTTCGGTTCTGACCCGTTTTAATTTGATTCGGTATTGCCTTAGTGCTTCATTAGGGTTGGGTTACATGATAGTATAAGTCTCGGTACTTGTTTCGTTGATTATCCGATGCATGTACACGTTTCCGTTAATCGCTTAAATTGGACCATAATGCCCTTATGACCATACAACGAGAATTTTGAAAATGTGGAAGTACAATAATCTTAGTTACTGATTATTAGACATGTACGTAAATTTTCACGTCAATCGGAAGTCTAGATTAAGAGATATGCGCATTAGCGTAAATAATAAGCTTTTTATTAATTAAACGGCGCGATTAGCGCATAGCCTATCTAAACCCGATTTTCGGTACCAAAACCTTTACCCTCTGATGTTAAATAATATTTTGGGATTTTTGAAGATTTTTAATTATTTTTAAACTGATCTTAAGCTAGGCTTATCGCATCGATTCGGTTAATACCGAATATGCCCTTTTAGGCCATAAAACGAGTTTTACGAATCCGTTTGATACCAATCCAATTGCCACTGCTTTAAAATAATAAATGTAGTGTTTTGAGCCTGTTTTGCTGATCAGAAAACTCAGAAACATATTTTTACCCGTACGTCGCTTAAAACGGCTTTATACGCGTATTATACGCGTAGTTTGCGTTTAAAACCATTTTGCCACGTAAGACTAAATACCTACTGATATAACATATTAAAATAGGTAATTTTACTGATTACTTCAGTCCCGAACATCAGGGTTATGTTAAACCCCTTTTATAATCTTTAAAATGACCAAAATACCCCTACGGGGCATAATTAAAGTTTAAACTCGTTTCGGGCATTATGGAAGGTATCTTAATGATATCACAACATATTTAAAGCGTATTAACTCAGGAAACCTGTTCGCGACCTATTCGGTTACCCGTTACGCGTTATTCGCGTTCGGATCGGTTTATATAACTAGTTTATATAAGTTAGCCGAAACGGGTCAAACCTTATCGGTTTTATCTCAAAATTCAGAGTGTGTATGAAATACCCATATAAGACAAGTCTTCAAACTTGTTGGGTCTAAATCACATTCTATCCGGTCTTCGCTTAATCGTGCGTACGAACCGTATCTTCGAAACTAGCCGGTCTAAGCTTAAGCTTAATTAAAGACCCGTTAGGATTCTAATAGGTTATTAAAAACCTTCGTTCCAGATTAGGAGCCCAGTAAAAGCTATCTGTACTTGCTGATTGATATACGGCTGGGATTGAATTTATATTTAGCTCAGGTAAATACTTTTAACTTATTTTCCCTATACGGGCTTGGGTTACGGTACATAGCGTACCGCTTGATCGAGCATCAAATCTTCCACGCTTAGTGGTTAATTGAATAATTTGATCGGCTCGTTTTAAACAGATGTGTTTACTTTACAGCCTTTGGGGGGTTAATGACCATGTCCCGGATATCCTCGGCATTATCCTACGAGATGGCCACGACCTGAGCACGGGGTGTAGGCGTACACCTGTCGGTGTATAACTCTAGAATTGTGGTGTGTCTATTGATCTTTAACCCGGATACGTCCGGGCTACTGAACGCATAAGTAACATGTAAATCGTTCACAAGATTATAATATTAAATAATTCTCCCAAGTTAAAAAGATTAATTTTGCCTCTGTGCATTTTAATCAATGTGTCAAGATATTTTGTGCCACGTGCATTCAAAACAATTTACAAACTCTTTTTCCAAAATGAGTCAGTTGAATGTATTTACCAGTGTAAACTGACGTATTTTCCAAAAAGGCTAAATGCAGGTACTATACGAAATTGGCTGGATATGTCTCCTTAGCATCAATAGAAGTCTCGCAAGCTTAAGATGCCTAAAAGTCTGTTGAACTATTGTTTCCATTTTATGTTCGATCCTTCTGTGGATAAACTTCCGAATATTGTGACAATTGATATTACAATAATAAATTCGGTTGTATCATACTTTAAATTGCTTCCGCTGTGCATATTGATATCGTGTTGTTTGACTATTACGTTGCCAACCATGACGTCACGATACTCCCCCACCGGGCCCACCGGTGACACGTGGAAATCGGGGTGTGACAGATAGCCTAAGCTAACCATATAATCACACAACTTCAAGCTTAATACTTGTTCATCACTTGCGGGTTAAAACCCTATTAAAACATAAAGTTTTTTTAGGATTAAACCTCTGGATTTACATGTCACAACCTTGTTTTTAAGCTCACATAATCATGGTCTTAATTAGTGGCATAAGGACATAGGAATGTGTTGAGAAATCTCAAGTTTAAGCAAGTTTAACAAGTATTTATACAAAACAGAAAGTTTCCTTGTACTTTTCACCTTATTTGGTTGATGTTCCAACCTTGGTTTTCTATGGAAAACCTATGGAAACACACCTAAGGTTGTTCCAAGTGCAAAGGAGAAAGAATGAGTGAAAAATATGAAGTAGAACTGAAGTTATGCTCACTTTTGTAACTTGGTATACTTCTGTCTTTGCTACTGATTTCCAGCTGAATTTGGAGTGTTTAAGTGAGTTTGCAAAGTGAATTTGTGGAGGAGGCTTGGGTTTTATAGGGTATGATTTAGGGTTGAGTTTGGTGGCTATTAAATGCAAGAAACACAAATAAAACAACCAAAATCGCCCAATCCCGCAGCTGATTAGGGGAGTCTGCGGATCGAACTACGTCGCGGGGCACGACCGAACTGGTGGATGGGTTCGCGGGCCGCGAGCCATGTTGTTCGCTGATTTTGTTTGATTTTTGACAATATCAACCCCTATACTTTCATAGGTTGATGTTTTTAAGATGTTTTAGGGTGTTTAAGTATAAAGGACCATACTTAAGGGTATGTAGTGTAATTAAATCATAAAACACATACAAAACAAGTATAAACAAGTACGTTTGTCGAGATTAAGTATCGTATTTGCATAAATTGAGCATATAAGTCACGTGTTTGTAAGTTTAACGTATTTCGCATGAATCATGAATATAGGGTCACATGTATAATCAATCCAAATGTATGAACAAGTATGAAATGTGTATAACATGAATGTAAATAAATATGAATTTTATTATGATCCAAGTCTCGGATTTTACAACGATTACAACGAAAGGACGATAACAAGAATACAAGACTTCCAAAAATAGAAATACAAGCATGCTTTCTAATTATGGAAAGTACGAAAAAGCAGATCGTTACATTAACGGCCCGCCAAGAATGTACCTTCCTGTCAAAAACGCAGATTGATTTTCTGAAACAATATTACTCATAATCATCTTCAACCGATTCGCCAACACCTTTGACACCACCTTACTAATACACCCTATAAGGTTAATCGGTCTAAAATCCCCTAGATTAGACGGGTCTCCCACCTTCGGAATAAGAGTAATGAACGACGATCCAACCCCCATACTAAACCTCCCAACTCTATGAAACTGATGCATAATATCCACATAATCCTTCTCGAACAAATCCCAAAACGTTCTGATAAACCGAAAGTTGAAACCATCCGTACCGGGCGCTTTATCCGCGCCACATTCGAAGACTGCACGTTTAATTTCCTGAACCGAAAAACATCAATCATTCCTTCGTCATCCTCTAAATTTAATCTCTTCAAACCGTGAACCACCTTGTTCGGCCTACGACCAATTTCCTCCTTAAACTTAGATCTAAAAAAACCAAGCACCTCTCTTTTGATCACATTCGGCTTCGTTTCCCACACTCCTCTAACCATCAAACCAGGAAGATAGTTCGCAGCCTTACGTTTATTGATACAACCATGAAAATACCTGGAGTTGTCGTCCCCATGTGTTGCCCATTTTCTACGTGATTTCTGTTTCAAATCCCGTTGATAGAAAGCTTCAATCTCACGTAAACGACATTTAGTCTCTTCCAACGTCCACACCTCCACTTCCGAAATCTCTCTCACTTCCATGGCCGCATCCAACTCCCTAAGTTCTTGTTCCAATAATTGTTTTTCACCCAATTCCTTTTTCTTGCACTCATCGACCCAAACCGAAATATCTTTACGTAGTCTTTTGAATTTCCTCATCAGCCTTTTGTCTGGATCCCCCAAATGAAAATCATCACCAATCGACTTCCTAACTACTTCACCAAAATCCTCTCGAACAAGCCAAAAATTGTAGAACCTAAACGGTTTAGGCCCAAAATTCCTAGAAACGGTCTTCAACACTAAGGTGTTCGTGAAAGCTACAACTTCAATCCTTTTAACTCCTTCTGTTATTTGAAAATGTAACTTATTTTATTAACGTTTATTTAAGTACATAACGAAAATGTAACTTATTTTATAAACGTCTATTTAAGTACACAAAAATAACATAACACTATACCTAAGAAAAAAACTAATAATGCATACTATTTTTAGGACTTATATGATATCTTATTAGATCTAGAAAAATATTAATACAAGATGGTTAAATCATCATATATTTTTTTTTACCACGAATCTCATCATATTTGTTTTGAATAAAATTGGCAAACATGCCCAAACCTCAGGGACGATTTTTGCAATTTACTCTTTTCTTTTTAAAGTTAACAAATGTATTCTTCGATGTCTGGTTTATACACAATAGAAGTTCATCTTTGTGTAATTTGATAGGTTGATAACTGCAAACTTAACGCGGTTGTAATGCGTTATATAATCATGTATGGCGAGAGACAGATTTTCTAAAATGGTGGGGCTGGGCTTAATATGTCAATTAAATTTGTATAAGTATTTAAATCAATTATACTTATCTTCTTGTTGATTAATAAAAATAAAACCATGATTGAGTTATAAGAAATATATATATGCCTCAATTATGATTTCTTCATGATATTGTTAAATAAGAAAATTAGTATAGTTTTTAATAATATATAATAATAATAATAATAATAATAATAATAATAATAATAATAATAATAATAATAATAATAATAATACATATAAGGAGAAAAAAATGTAATTTTACATCACTCTAATTCTTTAAGTAATACTAACTTTTAAAAATATGGTACATTCTTTTAAAACATATTTTTAACTTTTAAATAATTTTTCTCAACGTTTTTTAAATGACTATATTTTTTTGTTCGTTAATAATCTTTAAAAAATTATATCATAATAAAAGATAATACATTTAGTGTAATTTAGCTACCATAACTTTTTTTTAATTACACCATAAAAAAGTACACAGTAATAATTTTGATGAAGCTCATGGCTTTATAGCCTAGTAGCATTTTGTGGATGGGATAAGGCTTTGAGACTAATAGATTCTGAGTTCGATTCTCACAAGGGGGATTTTACCATATTTATTGAGTTTCCTCCTGAATTGGTGTATAGAAATTATGCCCATTCTAAGTTCGATTCTCACAAGGGGGATTTTACCATATTTATTGAGTTTCCTCCTTAATTGGTGTATAGAAATTATGCCTAGTGGAGATATATATGATCGGGTGGTTCCGCTGGTGACACGATGATACTCCATTGGTCCGTCAGTGATGCAAATTTGCCAAATTGCCATTCAAAAAAATTTGTTTTTGATGAACAAACTTTTAGTGTAATTTAGCTATCATAACTTTTAGCTACCTACAAAGTGTTATGCTTAAGAGTTTGATTAGCTAGTATGAGTGAGATATTATTTAAGAGTTTGATTAGCTAGTATGAGCGAGATATTATTTAAGAGTTTGATTAGCTAGTATGAGTGAGATATTATTGGTATTTTTTTTTTTTTTTGAAAGGTAAGATATTATTGGTATGTTTGCTTATTTGTTTCATAACTTTTTTGTTATATATTTATTTTTATATTTAGGTTGTTATATTTTATTCATGAATTATCAACTACCTAACGAGTAACCATCATTACTATTATATTATAATTGTACTTTAATTATTCCTTACCTATAGCCCTAAATATTATGTATTTATGTTTATCATTATAACGATTATTAATAGAAAGGACAATTTCCATAAATAAAAGGATAAATTACACTTTTCGTCCTTTATGTTTGTATCAGATTGCAATAGATAGCCTTTAACTTCAATAATTACAGTCACAGTCCTTTATTTGTAAAATTCATTACACCCTAGGTCCTTTAGCCCTAACCAAGTTAAAATTTTTAGTTAAATTTGGCATGTGCCTTGCACATGAGGGTAGGTTAGTAATTTCACCAATTGTATTTAAAATGTGTGTTATTTTTCCTTTCATCTTCAGCTCTTCACAGTCAAACAAGTGAACAACCAAAACCCTTATCCCCATTCTTATCTCTTCTCTCTCATGTCCCTCCCTCTCTAGGAAATGGCCGGCTGCCACCTTGGTGGCAGAGCCACGAGCCAGCTCTGACTTCAATTTCAAGTTGCTGAGAAATCTCAACCGTCGATCATATTGTTTGATGAGATCGATGGTTTGGCTCCTTCACGCACTAGACAACAAGATCAAACACATAATTCAGTTGTCTAAACTTTATTTGCTCTACTCGATGGTCTAAAGTCGCGTGGCTCCGTTATAGTGATCGGTGCAACAAATCGACCCAATGCTATCGATCCAGCTTTAAGGCGGCCCGGGAGATTCGGTCGAGAAATTTACTTTTCACTCCCGTCAGTTAACGATCGGGAAGCTATTCTATCACTTCATACGCAGAAATGGCCCACACCTGTGAACAGATCGTTATTAAAGCTGATCACAAGAAAAACCGTAGGATTTGTCGGTGCTGACTTGCAGGTGGGCGCCGGAGGGTGGACCAAAGGAAGTGGGTTCGCAGGTGGGCGCTGGGGGTTAGGGTGACGGTGGTAGTCTGCCTTGCCGCCGTGGCTCCGCCACCAAGGGTGGCAGCCGGCCATTTCATAGAGAGAGAGGGACGTGAGAGAGAAGAAAAAGAAAGGAGATAAGGGTTTTGGTTGTTTGGCTGTGAAGATGAAAGGAAAAATAATACATATTTTAAATATAATAGGTGAAATTACTAACTTACCCTTATGTGCAAAGCACATGTCAAACTTAACTGAAAATTTTAACCTGGTTAGGGTTAAAGGACCTAGAGTGTAATGGGTTTTACAAATAAAGGACTGTGACTGTAATTATTAAAGTTAAAGGCTATCCATTGCAAACTGATACAAACATAAAGGACGAAAAGTGTAATTTATCCTAAATAAAAGAAAAGAAAACAACTTCTCTCAAATTACACAATTGATAGCAATTCCAATAACCTTGGAATTGCATAAAGCTGTTATAGGGTTGGTTCCACATAGTACTTGAAACAATTTTAAGATAATACATATGCATGCAGCATGCTTAATTATATATGTTATTATTGTGTGCAACTGTGCACAGACTTGAACAAAGAACCCTACCCATCAAGCTCTATTATTCACAACCGACCACCTTTTAAAAAACCCTAATCCACAACTCTAAATCAACCATTTTAGCAAGTTCGATGAATTGCACATCGATCAAAGATAAGAATATTCAAATATCCTTTTATAATTGTTCATCATGCGTGAATGAATCGAAAGTAATCTGAAGCCCTAATCTTTTTCGAAAGGTGCTAATAATTATTTCTTAAGTTTAAAGCGCAAAGATTAAACTAGGGTTTTGAGACTTTTTAGAGTTTTTAAATGGGCAAAACTATTGGCACACCAAAGCTGCCTATTTGCACACTTAGGGTTCTAATACGTTGCGTATAAAACTATACGCATCGTATAGGTTGCATGAAATTCAGCATCTGACCCAGCAATCATAGGCACAGACAAGTAGGGTTTATATACGTTGCGTATAGCTCTATACGCAGCGTATATAACCCATCAGGATTTTGTTTGGTTATTTTGGTGTATTTGTGTTATAAATTATCATCTGGTTCTAACGTTAAATCGCTTAAAATACATAACCGTTAATATTATATACCGTTAAAATATTTTGAAAAATGTATATACGGTTCGAATATATTATATTGCTATCGTTAAAATTAAATTATTATACCACGTCAAGTGCGATTCGAATATTATAAACGTTTAAATATCATACCGTTAATTATTTTTAAATACTCGTGTACGGTTCGAATATATTATACCGTTTGAATACTATACCGTTTAAATTAAAATACTATACCAAGTATGGGTGCGGTTCGAATACTATAACATTAAGATATTATACCGTTAAATATTTTGAAATATCCGGGGTACGGTTCGAATATATTATACCGTTTAAGATTTTTATACCGTTAATTTTATTAAATTAATCGGGTACGGTTCAAATATATGCTACCGTGTTTCCATACTATATCGTTTAAATTAAAATATTATACCAGTTTTAAATTTTTATAACGTTAATTATTTTGATATACTCGGGTACGGTTCGAATATGTTACACCGTTTCCAAACTATACCGCTTAAATTAAAATATTATACTGTTTCAATACGACTGAATATGCTATATACAGCATAAGTTTGTACATACATAACAAAAGATATAATATAACTAAATACTAAATGCATCGAAGAAGATAAAAGACTATGGCAGCGGATCCTGCTGCTGCTGATGCTATCCTACAGCCGGAATGAAGTGTCGTGGAGGTAACCCCTCACGTTGTTGACGATCCTGCACCTCCTTAACTAACCACTCCATCACATACGTCAGCATGTCAACGTCATGACATAGCTGCTGATACGACGCGTATGAGGGGGCAGGACCGGGCCCAACATGCCGTGGGAACTGAGACGCCCCAGGTGGTCCACACGGCTGTGGTAGTAGGTTCAAAATGTACATATCCGACTCTTGCTCTGCCACCTGCTCCGGCACGGTTGGGGAATCTATCGGGTCGAACTGTTCCGGAATGTACAATATTATTATTACTAGGTTTTACCACCCGCCGCGATGCGGCGGCGGCGGGAGCGTAACACCATGCCAAGTAGCACAAAGACCCCGAGCGTCTTGACGGTAAGATATGGCGACTCGCATTAAAAGGCACTTTAGGATCATCAGCGAAACCAATTACATTACGTTAGTTAATACTTTGGCATACATTGCAAAATTGTTAGTTGTTACAAACATCACATTTTATTTGACATTTTCCTTTAATTTTGAAATCCCCTTTTGACATAATAATTGACATTAAGAAAAGTAATGGTTTCAGTGGAAACTGTAAAGATTAACCATTTACATGTAAACTACAATTACTTAGGCTCTATGTTATTAGTTTATTTCATGTCAAGAATCTTGTTGGAGATGAAAGTTTGAAAAAACGTTAAAACAATGTTTATATGGTTTTGTGTTCCTAGAATCACACGACACTTGCATAATTAACCAATTTAATGTTATTAAAACACATTCAACCATCTCTGTGTAACTTTATATACATTCATCATAAATCAACTACAGGTTTGATTCAGTAGATTTTAAACTACAATAATCCTGGGGGTGGAAGTTCAAATGTTACATGCATGTATGATGATGTTCACATGCTACCAATATGAGACCATGCTTTCACTTTTATTTCTGACTAGGAAGTTAACGACTTACCATTTTAAACTAAGATATTATGACATATGGAACTCTTTTATGTGGTACTGGACACCATGAACACTTAAAACCATGATGGATCTTCATAGTATATATTGTGTTTTTCATTTCCAAAAGCAAGTTTTCGTCAAAATCTCAATGTATAGAGGGATTCAGCTCTCTACTCACTTTCAAATAAAAACCAAGCCAATGCCCACATGCTTAAAGACCCCAATTCATACGTAATCGCCATTTTCAGGCCTGCTAGTGAGCAAAAAAGCTTGCAAACCTTAATTCTTTGTTACCCACAACACCATATGAATCAAATCAATACGCAGTTCTATATTCATATTCCCTTTCAAGATTTGCATATCCAAAACACAATTTTCAACAAATTTCTTCACAATCCAGACAAACCCATGTGAAAAATCAAAAAATAAACAAAATCCCAGCATACCACACCACCACTGCCACCGCCTACACACCACCACCACACAACCATTGCCGTCGCCGTTGCAGTGATTTTGCCTTATTCAGAACTTATAGAAGGCGTTCAAGCCTGTCACCGGACCAACATGTCCGGCCGCCGTAGCAGTGATCGCCCGCCACCGCGGAAGGTTGTATTCAGAACCCCACACCACCATTGCCACCGCCCACATACCACCACCACCACACAACCATTGCAGCCGCCATATCGGTGGTTTTGCCATATTCAGAACCTACAGACATTCAAGCCTGTAACTGGACCATAAGGTCTGGCCGCTGTAGCGGTGATCAGCCAGCCATCGTGGATGGTTGTATTCAAAACCCATTTTGTGTATACAAAACAAAATAATAGAGGTCCTTTTATTGAAAAAGTTGGTTGGAAAAGTTGATTTGAAATGGGTGGAGTGCTTGCCTTAATAAAGATGGAAGAGATGACTGGTGAATGCATGTTAATGACACGTGTTGAGAAAGTTGAAGGAAAGTATAATAGCTGGCAAACACACATCACACATGTCCTAACTAAAAGCAAAAAAACTAAAAGGTCCACTCACCACAAGCCACAAAGAACCTATCAAATGAATAAATGCCACCACTTGTGTGGCACTATTCTAGCCGGTTTGGTTGGTCTCCCAGTTGGTTGAGGGCCGGTTTGGTCTCCTAGAGGTCACCGGTTCGATCCCAGCTTGTGGCGAAAGGGGGTAGGACACCTGTGCGCAATGATGGTGAAAAACCTACCGAGGAGGGTTTGATCCTGAGCGTCACTCCGGTTTTCATCCGGCTGTTACTCTAGCGAGGCAACTCGTGTAGAGGCAGTACGGTTTCCGGGGGAAAGCCTTCGACCCAAGACTGGTAAACCCAGCGCTGGCCTTGCTATCTGGGCCCTTAATCTTGGCGAGGGTCCGCGATTTGCGGATGTGACAATGGTCACCATTAAGAAGTTCACCTTTCAAAAAAAAAAACTTGTGTGGCACTATTCATTTCCATTGGTTCTTTAATAGATATAAATTATTATTATTATTAATGTTGTTTTTGTTGTTGTTACAATAATAATAATTATAACTTAACAATAATAATATTAAGAATTCTAACAGTAATTCTAATTATTAATATTTTGATTAATGTTTTTCTATTCAAAAGGGGGTGGCGGCGCAACTTGTTGCCCGACTACCTGCCATTGCTTTGTAATTGCCCTTTTTCGTGTGGAATGATATTAAAATATTTCTACTCGAATATTATCAAAAATATAAAAAATTTTAATTTTAAAAATAATAAGAATATTAAGAATTTTAACAACAATGCAAATATTAACAATAATAATAATATTAATTATATTTTAACAATAATACATAATTTAAGAATTATACAAATATAATATTAAAAAAATTAATAATTATATTTTAACAATAATAATAATTATTATAATTTTAACAAAAATATTAATAATTATAATATTAACAAAAAGATTAAAAATTATAATTCTAACAATAATACAAATATTAACAATAATATTTTAACAATAGTCCAAATCTTAATAATTATACAAATATAATATTAACAAAAATATTAATAACTATAATATTAACAAAAATATTAAAAATTTTAAAAATAATAAAAATATTAAGAATTCTAACGATAGTACAAATATTAACAATAATAATAAATTAATAATATTTTAACAATTATACAAATATAATATTAAAAAATTAATTATTATAATTTTAACAACAATAATAATAACTATAATTTTAACAACAATAATAATATTTTAACAATAATACAAATGTTAACAATTATACAAATATAATATTAACAAAAATATTAATAATATTTTAACAATAATACAAATTATATTATTAACAACAATAATAATATTAAGAAGTCTAGCAACAATACAAATACAATTAATAATAATATTTTAACAATAATACAAATACTAATGTGATACCTGATTAATTTGAAACGGATTATCCGGGTTAGAGGGTTGATAATAATCATACAGCGGTGTGTTCGGAGGCTCATCACAGTATCCACTGTATCCTCCGTATCTATCTGTATTATCTTGTTACACGTAAGAAACTTTACACCCGTATTCGTAATCCAGATATGATTGTTGTGTCGGGTAATATGATTCATCAACAAGGGCATTCTCAGCACCGTATCCTACGTATCCATCCGGATTACCTTGTTGCACGTACGGAGATTCACACCCGTATCCGTAATTAGGATACACTTGATGCGCCGGGTAGTATAGTTCATCAACAGGTGGAGTCAGAGCATCGTTCAAGTCTGGCAACTGTATGTTTTGATCAACAGGGACGCCAGACACAACCACCTCCTCCTCATTAGCATCATTCACTCCCCGCTAGTCATTAGAATACTTTTTAAAAAAATAATTGTCGTCCAAAATGATTCCATTCTAGCTCCGTAGTCGTGCGACAAATTATAACCGATGAAGTAAATAACTGAGGAAGTGAAGAATGCGAATTGTTTTGAATTCGTAGGCAGATGGATGTCTAAATACTGTTTTGAATTTACAATTGTTAGCCTCGTATAGCTCTATACTCGGCGTATACATTTATTCACGTGCCTATACAACATCGTATCAATGTCAAATATGTCCGACATACGCTGCGTATAGCTCTATACGCAGCGTATAGGTGCCTCGTATACTGGCTTCGTTTGGCTTTATACGCAGCGTATATCTGCATGATATGACAGCGTACGAGGTTGACGTATACCTACCATGTACCTACGTTGCGTATAGCTCTATACGCATCGTATAGGTGCTAGGGATGAGCAAATCTCGATCCCGTCCCGATCCCGAATTTCGCCAAAACTGGGTATCGATACCAATACCGAAATATGTCAGTACGGTACGGTATCGGTACGGTAGCTGTATTTGAAAGTAAAATTCGGTATTTTACCGGTACCGATCCCAAAAATACCGATACCGAAAATGCCAAAAAGTGGATACCGTTTCCGGTACCAAAAAAAATCGGTACGGTATTTTCGGGATCGGGATTGGGATCGGGATTTGATACCAAATGCTCATCCCTAATAGGTGCCTCGTATACTGGCTTCGTATGGCTCTATACGCAGCGTATATCTGCATGATTTGACAGTGTACGAGGTTGACTGACTGGTCGTGTAACTACCCTGTACATACGCTGCGTATAGATCTATACGCAACGTAGGTACATGTAGGGTTTAGTGTGCAAATAGCCAAGTTGCTGTGCCAATATGCAAACCTTTTTAAATAAACACAAACTTTACATTTTTGTGTTTTTTTGGTTACACATTTTTATCTGATATAATATATACACTGCATGGACTGATTTAATACCTCTAGTCCCATGCCAATCCGATAAATTTAATAAACTTGATATTGACATGCTTAAATGGTGTTTTGGTGTGTTAAATGGTATCACCTTCCTTAACGATCAAGGGTTTAGGTCTTGTTGTAAACTGTGAATTAAATTATGAGTAGATTAGAGTAGTGTGTGAGTTGTTATTCTATGCATAAGTTTCGTGTCCTATAATCCAAACCGTTGCATTTAGCCTATTGATTTTTAATTTCTAGGATTAATTGCTTTTGTTCTTAGTTTTTAGGCTTTAGACCTCTATTGATATAATTATATAAAATTTAAGTGATTGGAGAAATAAATTATGTTTAGTGAATGATGTTGCATTCCCCGCATATGATCATTTGACTAGTTGCATACACCCATGACCTAGTGATCTACTGATGGATATGTTGTTTATCCACTACAAATTAGTGTATTCATATCTCATTCCTTAATCCCTATACTCATCACAACCATAAAACCTAAGAAAACTACTGAAAAATACAACTTCATCCCATTCTTTATCCTATACTTTATTCATATATTTTAATGGAAAAATTAAAGTGAGCTCTTATATTTAAGAAAAACTAAAGAAAAATCTTATATTTTTATGGACAGAGAATGAAATGTTGGAGGGTTCTAAAAAGTGATAGATAAATTTATAGAATAGTGGATTGTTGTTAAATTATATGGATAAAAATAAAGAATGAAATGTGAATGATGTTAAGGTGTAAAAAAATGTTAAAATATTTTTGTAAGTATACATACAGGACACGAAACTTATGCATAGAATAACAACTCACACACGACAAATGAGAAAGTTCAGACACGGATGGAATCCGAAGAGGAGGTCAAAGAGATGCGGTTTAGTAACGAATCAGAAGCTTACAAAGAATGGTACGGGAAAGCAGTGGTATGCGAGTTCCATAACATCAGTTTAGTAAAGCAAACAGATGTATGTTCAGAAGAATTAAGGCTGGAGGAAGGAATAATGAGGTATTTGGGTGGCCTAAATGTACTGATAACGTTCAATGATACAAAGGAGTTGAAAGCTTTTGTTAGTGGAAAAGAGCAAATATGGAGGAAATGGTTTCAGAAGTTGGAGGTGTGGGAGGGACAGATGCTCCCATATCAAAGAATAACATGGATAATCATAAGGGGAGTACCAATCCAACTATGGATGAAGGAGGTAATGAACTGTATAGCAGAAAGGTTTGGAAGTATAGTTCAGCAATCAGAAGCGGATAAGTTCGACCTGAATCTTCAGTTTGATGTCGTCGGTATCATGGTAAACCACGGATCAACTATCAAGGAAAAAATACCGATGAAATGGAAAGAACAGTCTTTCGATGTCTGGGTCTCGGAGGTCGAAAAGCCATGGGTACCAGGAAGCATAACAAGGAGAAGAAACTCTGACAGGAACAACATATCAAACCCAGAAGGAGGTGATAATCAGGAAGAAGAAGAAAAGAAAAATGAAACGGTAGAAAAGAAGTCACCGGAAAAAATGGTGGTAGATGGTACGTCACCGGTAGTAACAACGCCGGTGCCGGCAGTAGTAAATGTTGAAGGATACGAAGAGGTGCATGTTGGAACACGAGAAGGATGCAATGAAAAGGTGGGAGGGAATGAGATAAATGATGACACAAGACCCAATGATCATGCGGATTTCACGAAGGTAGTTAATGAAGAGACGTTTGAATTTCCTAGGAATATAGAGGAGACAGGAGACTCGGTACATATGCATCACAAAGGTGGGCCACAGAAAACAAGTGCAGAAGGTGGGCCTAATTATGAGGATATACCTGGGCCCTCAACTACAAAACCAAAAAAGAGGAAGAGGAATAAGTTGGCTGAAGCCCGTACGAAGTCATTAAGGCCCAATACTAAAATAAACAAAGGCAAGTTACCAGATCTAAATGTGGAAATCTCGGAGGAATTTAATATTCAGCCAGGAATAAGGAAATTACACAGACCAATAAAAGTTAACCGGAAACAAAAGAATAAATTAAAAATAAAAGAGGGGAATGAGGACATTTTCAACAGTGAAATAAAGGGAACAGCACCCGATGATGGTTTCTACTCAGAATGGGAGGAGGATCAAGACTCAGATGGCACACTTGTAGAAGAAACTCAAATCAGAAAAGGAGTGGAGGTCACGAGACAAAGCACAGAAGAGGAAGTAAGGAAGGAAGTAGAAGAAACAAGTCGATTAGGGTCAGGTTTGGGGGTAAATCTCACCGGAAAAGAGGCATTGATCAAGGAAGCAATTTTGGAAGAACAGGAGGAAGTAAGAATCCAATGAACTACGGAACAATAAATATCAAAGGAGCAGGGGGGGCGGGTAAAGCGGCAGCAGTTAGAGGTATGTTATCCAAATATGGTCTTAATTTCATAGCAATACAAGAGACACAGTTTGTTGATTTACCTGAAAAAATTATAAAAAGATTTTGGGACAAATCAGCATTTGAATACGCAAAAGTAAATTCAGAAGGTAGATCTGGGGGTTTGTTATCGATATGGAGCCCAAATGTATTCAAGAAGGAGCAAGTAATTATGAATCAACATTTTATTCTATTGAAAGGAAAAGTAGCGGGAGATCAGGATGATTTGATAGTCGTCAACGTATATGCATCGACGAGTCAAAATAAGAGAAGAGAGACATGGGATGAGTTACTAGCATTAAAACAAACGATACAAGGAAGGTGGATAATGCTAGGTGACTACAACGAGGTACGAGTACCGGAGGATAGGTTTAACTCGCATTTTGACGCAGCAGGTGCGATGTGTTTTAATAACTTTATAAGGAATGGAGGCTTTCAAGAATATAATATGGGGGGCAAGCGATATACGTATATGTCAAGTGATGGGAGAAATCTTAGTAAGATTGATAGAGTTTTGGTGTGTGATGAATTTCTACAAAAATGGGCAGACGCGTCACTATTGGCCCTTAACAGGGACATATCAGATCACTGCCCACTGATATTAACTACGACAGAAAACAGGTTTGGACCGACTCCGTTTAGAGTATTTCACAGCTGGTCCGAAATCCCCGGATATGATGAAGCGATAAAAAAGGGGCTGGGAAAAACTATTGATTCGAGGTTCAAGGATGAACAGGTAGCATTAAAACTGAAAGCAATTAAGGATGAATTAAAGAGTTGGAGGAAAGAAGAAAAGGAAAAAGAGGAGATAGAAATAGCCGAAGCATCGAAAAACAAAGAAAGATTGGAACTCGAAGCCGAGAAAAGGAGTCTCAGCGAACAAGAAATAAAATTATGGCAGGATTATAAGAGGAAGATTAAGGTTTGGCACAAAAGAAGAGCAAAGGACCTACACCAAAAATCTAGAGTAAAGTGGATTGAAGTTGGTGACGAAAATACCTCATATTTTCATGCTGTGGTTAACAGCCATAAAGTTAGAAACCAGATAAATGGCTTGTGGCTGAATGGGGTCTGGACCACAGATGCAAAAACAATTAAGGAAGGATTCAGGAAAGCGTTTCAGGAGAAGTTCAATGAACCACATAGCTCTAGACCAAGAATGGGAGTCGAAGGATTCAAAAAAGTGAACGATTCAGAAGCAACAGAATTAATAAAAGAATTCAGCGAGGAGGAAGTACGGGAAGCAATATGGGAGTGTGGGAGTAATAAAGCACCCGGACCCGATGGAATAACTTTCGCGGTTGTTAAGGAGTATTGGACCGAGTTAAAACTATGGGTTATGGATATGATGAAGCAATTTTTCAAGCATGGCTCCATTCATCATTCCTGTAGCTCCTCATTCATATCACTTATCCCGAAGGTAAACGATCCTATGACTTTTTCGGATTTTCGGCCTATTTCACTAATTGGGGTAGCAAATAAAATAATTTCAAAAGTGTTGGCGAACCGTATGAAAAAAGTGTTAAATGGTGTGATTTCAAATTCTCAGTCAGCTTTCGTGTCAGGAAGAAACATAATCGACGGGCCATTGATTATAAATGAGATAGTAGGGTGGGCAAAAAAAGCGAAAAGGAAAGTTTTTATTTTTAAGGCAGATATCGAAAAGGCGTATGACACGCTGAATTGGAAATTTATAATCTCTGTATTAACCCACATGGGATTTCCTCCGAAGTGGAGAAATTGGGTAATGGGAATACTATTTGCGGGAAGAGGCTCGGTACTGGTTAATGGGGCCCCAAGTGGGGAATTTCAATATAAGAGAGGCTTACGACAAGGAGATCCACTCTCCCCGTTCCTCTTTATCATTGCAATGGAGGCACTGCATGTATTGATGGCAAAGGCAACGACAAGAGGTAACTTTATGGGTGTGAAATTACCGAATGAAGGATTGATGATATCCCATATGCTCTTTGCGGATGACTCGATCTTCGTCGGGGAATGGGAAGAAAACAACCTAAAGAACCTCAAAAGAATACTTAGAATTTTTTACATCGTTTCGGGTCTCAAAGTGAACTCTAGAAAAAGTCAACTGTACGGTATTGGAGTAAATGAGGATGAAGTTATTGGGCTGGCATCAAACTTCAACTTCAAGGTGGGAAACCTACCATTTACATACCTAGGATTAAAGGTTGGAGCGAACATGAATAGAGTAAACAATTGGAAGGAGGTTATTGATACTTTTAATAAAAGACTCTCAAACTGGAAAGCGAGATTATTATCCTTTGCGGGTCGGGTAGTACTCGTGAAATCGGTCCTAGGCAGCCTTCCAAACTATTACTTATCACTGTATAAGTGTCCGAAATCAGTAATTAAAATACTTGAAGGCATTAGGAGGAAATTTCTTTGGGGGGGATGCAATACAAACAAAAAATTAAGATGGATTAAATGGGAAAGGATCGTAGCACTAAAGAAATTCGGAGGACTCGGGGTGGGAAGCATAAGAGATTTAAACCTTGCTTTACTAGTAAAATGGTGGTGGCGAATCAAAATGGAGCCACAGCAATTATGGGTAAAAGTGGTAGAAGCTATTCATAAAAATAAGAGAAAGGTGCATATGCTCCCAAAAAACAATAACCAGAGTGGAGTGTGGAAGACGATTACCGATGTGGAAAAAGATATGGGCGAAAGAGGGGTAAATATGGAAAGAAACCTGATAAGCAAAGTTGGAAAAGGCGACAAAACAGGATTCTGGACTGATGTATGGCTGGGTGAAACAGCACTACGTGAGGAATTTCCATTATTATTCCAGCTAGCAAAAGACAAAAGAGCGAAAGTGCAGAACTGCTACAAGCTTTGCAACAACGGAGTTGTTTGGGACTGGGCATGGATTAGGATTCCGTGCAATAATGAAGAGAAGCAGCAGATGGAAGAACTAAAGGCGAGACTGATGCAGTTTAGGATATCGAAAGAAACAGACGTTTGGATATGGAAGAACGAAAAGGAAAAAGGCTTCGAGGTAAGAAGCGTAAGGAACACTTTGGCAAATCAATTGAATTTGAATGAACCGGCAGATGATTTTGTCTGGAACAAATGGGCAGCAAGTAAATGCAGTATGTTCGTATGGAGGGCAATTCAAGGAAAAATTCCAACTGCGACAGAATTGAGAAGAAGAGGAGTACAAGTACCAACAGCAACGTGTAAACTTTGTAATAGATCGGAAGAAACACCCGATCATTTATTGGTGACTTGTGAATACGCAAACTCGGTGTGGGATCAGATTCGGACATGGATAAAAATGACAGATACATTGAAGCCGGAAACAATAAAGGATCTGATGGATAGCGTACATGAATATCAGGGGCCGAAGATTAAGAAGAAGGCTGTACACGCTGTCTTTACACTAACGTTATGGTGCATATGGAAGAACCGGAACAACAATACTTTCAAACACAAAAGCGATGAAGTCTATAAGATAGTTGGAGACATAAAAGAGGAGTCGTATCAGTGGATGAAACAAAGAACAAAGGTGCAAATAACATCGTGGGATGAGTGGAAATTTTTTACATGGTGCAAGTAGTTTTCTTTGTTTAAATGTAATCGAATTTGTAACAGTGTTTGGTTCGTATAGCTCCTGGCTATAGAACTGTTTTTATGTTGGTTTTGAGTAATAAAAGTTCCGTTCTCTATTCAAAAAAAAAAATACATATAGATTATTCATGGGAAGAAGACCACGACCATGTGCTATAAGCCTATAACTTGATCACATTCCCATGAAAAGGTTTTGGTTTCTGGAATTTGGCTTTCCGAGTGGCTCAATATATTACATATATTTACCTTAACAAGACCTACTTTTTTGGAACAGAACAAGCCCTAAATAGTAACTATGTTACGTGTTTATTAGATCATTGTTGTTAGGGTGGAGGGTATAATGCTGATTGAGTTGTTCGGTGACTCAAGTCACCGATTCGGTGACTACCCCCTGGCTTCCAACACATTCGGTGAACAAGAGAGAGAATGCCAAAATCGGTAACCTTTCACCGATATGATTGAGAGGAGAGGGGAGAGGAGAGAGAGGGGCTCAACCAATAAGGTTTTTTTTTTTTTTTTTAATTGAGGGGTGTTTGACTATACCCCCTGATTGAGTGTAAAATGGAGAGTGAAATGGGGAGTTGACATGGCATAATATTATTGGGTAGAATTTCACTCAAACACCCTAAGGTGTTTGACTATACCCTCCACCCCTTAAGAGTAACATGTGTTGTTATAAAATATTGCCATAGACATATGTATAAAAGACACGTAGCTAACTTCTATGAATATGATTCTAATTATGTATATACAAAAAAAGTCATGTAACATTAAAACTAAAAAACTACTATACATTCTTGTAAATCAAGCTACATTAGAACTAAAAAACTACTACACATTCTTGTAAATCAAGCTAAAGGATCAAGATTAAATATGTTTTTTATAGTTTGTATAAAAACTCTCTCAAGTTAATTTGTTTATATAGTTGAAAGAGTTTTATTTAATAGAAATCATCAATTTTATAAGTTTGTTTGAGTTTGAGATATGTTGTAGATGTGGTGTTTAAGCTATAGCATCTTTGATATAGATCTTCTAAGCTTAGTAGTCATTTTACTCCTGAAATCTTATTCATTATGGACTCCTCAACTGTTATCTTGATTTTATTTATTTGAAAATGTAGTTACAAAAATTGTTAAATACACGGGGCACACGTTTGTTATTTATTAAAACATAAGTATGCCAACGTAAATTTAGTATAACCATATTGGCATCAAAAAAATTATTTTTTTAACGACAAATTTCTTTTAGAGTAAACTGAAATTTTACCCCCTGAGGTTAGGGGTCATTGGCATGTCTACCCCCCCCCCCCCCCTAAGGAAGTAATTTCATTTTTACCCCCCACTGTTTGGGGTTATGTCGCATGTTTACCCCCTGACCATTTCAACGTTATTGTTACCGTTAGTTTGTAGTGAAAAGTCCAAACTACCCTTCATCTTCCCCATTAATAGCTTGAATCCTGCCCTAAATGCTCTCGTTCTTCAATCGTTCTTCAATCGCTGCCCTGAACATGTCTTCATCTTCGTCGTTTGTGCTTCGATTCAAGGGCAAAACTCAACATTCCGACATGATATGTCCATGTGGTGCGAAAACAGTGGTGAAACAATCAGAATCGACAGCTAATCCTGGTCGTTGGTATATTCGATGTGTAAGTTTCTTCTGTTTTATGCTTATTGAATCTTAACTTTGTTGGAAAGTGTTGCTTATGATGTCCGATAATAGGTTGGAGGATGTGGATTCCTAAGATGGGCTGACAAAGGTGAAGAACAGGGATGTCCGGTTTGCGGAGAGGTAATGCCTGGTTTAATTGATGAGTTGGCTAACTGCAAAGAACAGTTGGGTCGGTACAAGAATGGAGATGTGTTGAAACTGAAGATGTACTTTGTGATTACTTGGGTGTTGATTGTTCTACTGTTTTTGGTTAAGTAGTATAATGTGGACAAATTGGATTTGGATGTGTATTTTGACTGCTTGTAATTATACTTTTTCATGCAATGGTCTTTTTCAAGTTCTTATTATATGTTTGTGTTGGTAGCCTTCTTGTAATTCTGTAGGTAAGGATGTTGAGAATGAGAAAGATGTTGGTAAGAATGAAGACAAAGATGTTGGTAAGGATGAAGACGTCGTTGCAGCCGAAGAACCAGACAGTTATGTCTACTTTGAGGATCAAGAGTCTGAGATACTCAGACCTTACATGGAGCAAGAAACTAATTATGAAAAGATATTCGGAGATCCGACAAAGGATTATGACCCTGAAGTGCTGGAACATGCATGGGATTACACATATTGGGATGAAGATGATGATTGGTACTATGACCCATATGAAGGGGAGCATGGTTCTGATTCGGATTGGTCTTGTTTGGATGATTGTCACTGAAAATAGGCTAGATTTTGTTTGGTTTTAAGTTTGTATGTTGGACATCTTATTTGTACTAAATGTTGCAATGTAGTCTAATCGAATCACTTTCCGCCTCTTATTTGTACCAAAATGATCATTTTGACTTTATAAATGGTCATGGTACTTGTACCAATTATCCAAACATGTTGCAAACCAATTATCCAAACATGCTGCAAATTTATATAGGCTGCAAATTCATATAGGCTGCAAATTACACATAATAATTTTGACCTTAACCTGCTGCAAATGACAAAAACTAACCTGCCTGTGATCATCTAAACACAGTCAAACATGCATGCCAGTTATAAACAAGTCAAAACCTGCTGCAAATGGATCATATGGACATTTTGACCTTATAAACAAGTCAAACCTGCTGCAAATGACCAAAATGGTCATTTTGACCTTATAATTAATTCCTAACTGCTGCAAATGACCAGAATGGTCATTTTGACCTTATAATTAAGTCCTAACTGCTGCAAATGACAAAAATGTCATTTTGACCTTATAATTAAGCCTAACAGCTGCAAATGGATCATATGGTCATTTTAATATAAACATAACATTGTCTTGACCAAACCAAACCAACCAAACATTGTCTTGAACAAAGTTGACAAACCTAACATTGTCTTGACCAAACCAAACATAAAGGTACAAACCAACCAAACATTGTCTTGAACAAATTTGACAAACCTAACAAACATAGTCTAAACTTACAAACCATCCATCACTCATCAAGATTGTAAACTGGTGCACCTTGAGTGGCAGTGTGTGATTCCTGTGAAGCAATGGATTGTTCAGCTCCTTGTCCTTTGCAGCTCCTGACATTGTGACCCATATTCCCACATTTACCACACCTGATGCTACTACCCTTTCTGGTCATTTTACCTCCTTTGTCGAACTCCTGCTCAAGTTCTTTTTCACCAAATGCCTTCTTTCTTTTCTTCTTTGGCCTTCCAACTTGTGTATGATGCTTTGGTGGGATGAGTGTTGTTGGACACTCTGAAGGAGTCCACATCTCCGGCCCGTTGATTGGCTCTATGACATTGTAATAAACTTTCTTCCATGTTGACAGCCAATACACTTCATCCACCCAGTCTTCTGGTATGCCAGCATCAATGCTATTCCTTGACATATCCCATATGGCTGCAACTGCATGTTTGCAAGGCATCCCGGTCAAATCCCACTTCCTGCATGCACAAGTTTTATGTTTAACATTCACAACACACTGTGATCTCGGACCTGTGACTTGATACTTGTCCGAATCAACCATTAAAACAGACATTTCAGCAGCTTGTTTCTTGATCTCATCGAAGACCTCAGTGGCATGAGGAGTCAGTGGCCCCATACACTTTTCTTGTAATTTCTTGACATTCACTATCCTCTTGGTCATGTACTCCCGAATGAATTCTAGGCATGTGATAATCGGCTTGTCCCTTGCTCCTATGATTTGTCTGTTAAAAACCTCACATATGTTGTTCAGCAACATATCACATTTAGCTCTTCCAGAAAAATATGCTCTTGACCAAGCGGTGAATGGGATCTCATTCAGCCAGTCATACATAGCTCGTTCTGTTGTCTTAATTTCTTCCATAGCTTTGTTAAAGTATGGAATAGATGTCTTCCTTCCGGCTGACCAAAGCAAATTCTTGTAATGATCTCCACACCACTTGGATTTCATGTTCTCATAAATGTGCCTCAAACAAAATCTGTGCTCAGCATTAGGGAAAACAACTAGCATAGCAGGAATCAGACCCTGTGATACAAAATGCAATTAATGACACTATTTTGCAAGGTTTTAATTAACACTTAAGAACATATTACCTTTTGTCTGTCACTGATGAAGGTGAAACAAGAGTTAGTCGTACACCCTAGGTCATCTCTCAACAGTTGCAAAAACCATTTCCAGGTTTGTGTTGTTTCTGCCTCAACAAGGGCATAACAAACTGGATATATGCTATTGTTCCCATCAACAGTTGCAAAAACCATTTCCATGGTGAAATTTAATGGTAAATTGAGATTGGGTTTCTCCTATAAACACACATCAACAACCAATTAAGACAGAAAAAAGTTAAATTTTTACCTAATTCAGACCCTTTGAACTTGCATGTCACTTACGGCACATTTCACCCGGTTCGAAATACTGATCTTCAGCTCGTATCTTTCACAATCGAAGATCCATGCTCGTAACAGACTTCTAATCTGTTGTAATTGTTGAAGAATGGCTGATCGCCGGTGCGGAGCTCTTCAATTTCGAGTTAGGTTAAGTTCAGGGTTTCAATGTGATGAATTGGTGATTAAATGAGGTTGCAGGTCAACAGGAAAGCGAAATTACCTAATTGCCCTTTGACCATTAACAGAAATCGCTAACATCTAACGTTGAAATGGTCAGGGGGTAAACATGCGACATAACCCCAAACAGTGGGGGGGGGGGGGTAAAAATGCAATTACTTCCTTAGGGGGGTAGACATGCCAATGACCCCTAACCTCAGGGGGTAAAATTGCAGTTTACTCTTTCTTTTAAGTTTTAGGTTTAAAAGGTGAAATCCAAACACAGTATTTTCAAATGAAGTTGAATAAGTGTTTATCAATATAATGGATTTGAGAGATGGTAATCACTACAAGGATTAAGACCTATAGTGACGGAATATTTAAGGTCTATAGATACGTAGGTATTTACCATCTATCTCGACAACATGTCATCGTTACAACGTTTGTGTCCATAGATTCGTAGGTATAGGTTCTCTAAATCATCGCTACAAGTGTTGTAGCTGTAGATGACTTTTTAGCTGCGTCAAATCGTCACTACAAGTCTGTGGTAAAACATAATTACAAAATAGATAAAAATATTTTTTTATTATGTTAATATTTACTAAATAAAAACATTTATTAAATTATATTGACCAAAATACCGTCAATATAAAGTTATCCTAAATAACTTAACAAATAAATAAAAACAAAACTTAAACCTGGAAGCTTGTAGCGACTACTTTCGTTGAAACCTATAGCGACAATATGCCGTTGCTTTTTTTTTTTTTAACATTAATATGCCGTTGCTACAGGGCTTAAAACATTTTTTTTAAATTAAGTTTTTTTTTCCAGCTTTTTAAACCACAAAGTCTCAATAATTAAACAAAATTAAACCCGTTAAAACATATTAAACCAAAACATCATAAATTAAATCATGCATTACAACCAAAGTATCCAGAATAAAACGAAGTCCAAACCAATACAAATTATACAAAGTAGCCAATCATATTCATTATCACCACTACAATCACCACCTCTATGATTTCTTCAAAATATTTTTGCATTTGTTCCACTCTTCGGTCAAACACTCGCCGCATGTCTTGTTGCATTTTTTTCTCATTCTTGGTTAATTTGTTTTTGGAGTTGTTTTTCGAGTTGTTTTGCAATATGTTCTTGTAGGGTAAAATTCTTGTAGTGAATGTCCTAAGTGCATGTACACTTGATGTCATAGGCTTATCTTAACAAGCTCATCGTGCAACACTTGTTTTCTACTAAGTCGATCTAGCTTGCACCAAAGTCTAACGACTCCTGTAACCGAAGAGTAACGCAAGGTTACAAGTAGAAACAAAGAAAACAATTATATCGATTTGAGAGATCTTTGCAAGTTGTATTTAAGGTGGTTTGTGCAAATGAGTTCACCATTGTTTATACTAAGTGGATCTATTTAGATCCCGATTATGATCATAGGTAAGATATTTTAGCGATTGTGAAATCCCATGCAAATAAGAGGTTAGGTTATTTAATTCCCTTTTGGGCATCTCTAGTTTTATACAGGCTCGCATTACTGCTTTCCAACCAGAAATTTGTTAGATTTAATCAATTGCTTGGAGATATGAGAAGATTCATCAATCCAAACAAACACAACTTTTTATTTTCATTTATTTATTTATTTAAAGTAACTTATTTTGTTTTCTTTATTTTTAACTTTTTATTATCACATTTAGTGTGGCTGGCCCCAATAAAGCGTGTTCTTGGATGAATATTTGCTAATTAAATAATTCTAGGTGATGGGTATGTATGATAACGCGTAATGAGGCTTTGGAAGAAGGAGATGGGATATTTATATCTATACAATTACAAAGTTTTTATAAAAATAATTGGCTATATGGAGCCATGGAGGATTTGGTGGAAACACAATTGCATGGGCTCACTCCTACAAAAAAATTAGGTTCTTAGACTGAGACATAAAAGACAATGGCGAATGATACTCTTTAACTAATATTAGTTTTCTATAAATTTTATACTAAATAGATTAGTTATACCTACTATCTCCGTTCAAATAGAGTTGATATAATTGCTATCAAATTTTAGTTTTAGTTCTAGTTTTCTATAAATTTTATACTAATATTTATTATAAAACTAAGTTTAGTTTATTAATATCTGTGGACATGATTAATTATATTTTTTTTATTTCATAATTGATTATATTATTAAGTAGAGTGAACTGTTATTTTCGTCCTTATGTTTAGCCATTTTTACGAGTTTCGTCTAAAAGTTTTTTTTTCGCATTTGGGTCCCTGTGGTTTGAAAATCTTGCCATTTCCGTCTAACTAAAAAAACATATAGACGAAACTCGCAATATAGCCATTTCGTTCATTTATATATATGTTTTTTTTTATTTAAACCTAGAACTAAAAATAAAATCTACCTAAAACTCCCCACGTGACACTTATGAAACTCCCACACTACCACTATGCAATCACCTTCTTCAACCAAACCTCCCCACCACCACCCGCCACTTGAAACCGTTGCCGCCATCAATCCATCATTATAGCCTGAAAATGTTGGTCAGAGCACCCTTTCTGCAACCACCATCATTATAAACTGAAACCGCCACCACCATCAATCCATCATTATAACCTAAAACGTTGGTCAGAGCACCCTTTTTGACGCCACCATCATTATAACCTAAAACCCACTTTGGTTCTATGCATATCAGGTGGTTCCTCGTTTTCTGGTGGCTCTTCTTTTCCAGAGCTTGATGGTAGTTGCAGATCTAGTGGTTCCTTGCTTTTCTAGAGCTTTAACGGTGGTTGCAGATCGGGTGGTTCCTCTTTTAACATGATTTCCGAGGAAGGTGATATAATGGTTGCGAAGATGAGAAGGTGGATGTGGAGGTGGACGGTGGTTGTGGTGGTAAGATGGTGGTTACAGAGGTAGGCGTTGGTCGCGAAGGTGGACAGTAGTTGTGGTGGCGGTAGAGGTCAAAGGAAGCAGTCTAAGTTCTCGCATTGTATGTGTAGGGGTGTTCAGAATTTGATTTGATTCGTATTCAAGTCCAGTAATCGAAACGAATACAAATTATGATTTTCAATTTGATTAGAAAGTCGAATTCAATTTATACATCCCAAATTTATATCTATGTGGAATGAAAAGGTACAAATAAGAAAATCACCTATTAGATATTTTAAATTTCAAATTTGTAAAAGGTGAAAAAGTATAAGTTAGCAAAGTTGAAAATGAAAAGGTATTGTAAGACCCAAACTTAATAAACATAAATTTAATAAAAAAATTGCATTTATTAATAATAATGCAAATACAAGTTCCTTTGTAATTTCGAGTTTCGTAAAAACTTCATAAGTAAAAAAACATTTCAACGTGTTGTCGTCATTTAGTTTCGAAAACAACTAAACAAAATGCGGAAGCTTAATTCTTTGATTGTGTTCGGTTCTTCAACTATGCTTGTTCGCCAATCCATGTATTCAAAATCATTACTTCCATAAACCACCAATTATGTTAGTAATATGGAGTTTGAACGTATCTAAAAGGCCCCGATTGACAAAATCAACAAACAACAAATTCTGCCATCAACCCCGCTGTAAGCTACGGCTAGGCTACCGTAGTGTCGCAACCCCCGATCCCTATTTCCGCGGAAACGGGCGGCCGCGAGCCAGTTTCGGTGGTATCTGGTATTATCTAATTTGGCAGCGTAATTTTCATCAGGACCATACTTAGAAAATATTGGATCAGAGTAAAATACCACATTTTCATAATATTAAACACATGGGATAAAATCCAAGTTTTAAGTACACACATTTTCATAGGAATAAAACCTATTTTATTTAATAAAAACATCTATTTTATCTTAGGTAACTTTATTGCCACTTTCCAAGCCTTCAGTGCTGTACAGCTGGCTTCTATTTGGCTTTCACATTTTGTTACCTGAAACGCGTTTAAAAACATTTTGTCAGTGGGAAATATTGGTGAGTGAATCCCAGTTTAATCAAGTTTGATAAAAAAAACCATTCTACAGTATTGAGGGCGATCTCGCAATTACATTTGTTTCCAAGTTATATCAATTAACATCCATGGTACTGTCAGACCCGACTTGTGGAAATGTTACCCTTCGCAAGGCAGTAACATAACTTTGTATACAAAATCCCAACATATCCATGATAATTGTATTCTTACAAATACTCAATAACTGTTTAGTATATAATTAATCGTGTGAGGTTTTGTAAAAACAATTTACAAAAAGGAGATTACTCACATTGCTGTCTTAGATTATCCTTTAGGGTTTCCTGTTGACAATCCATAATTTACACAAATGGACACGTGTTAGTATAATAACCCATTTTAACATTAGTAATACCCTCCCCGAGACGGCATTCCAACGACTACGTCGGGCAGAACCACGACTGCCGTTACGGAACCCTAGATTGTAACACCCCAAAACCCGGATATTCATATTCGTTAAATGTTATGATATGGCACATTAAGAAATAAATAACTAGGTTATTTATCCTAGTTAAATATATGGTAGAAACAATTAGAGAATAAGAGTTGTGCAAATTATAAATTAAAAAGAGAACATGAGGGACTAGGATTGCCAAACTTGAAACATGATTTTATAAAACAAAATTAAAACACCACACACACACATAGTGTGTGTGTGTGTGTGTCGACATCAGGAAGGAGAAAAAGGGGTTCAAACCCTAGTTTCACTATAATCATCAAATTGAAAGGGGAATTCAGCTCGGATCTAATGCATGAACATGAATTCATGATCATCTAGCCCTATAAATCACTTGGTAAGTTGTAATTTATGATTTGGTGATTTTAGTATGAAGTGGGTTATGATCAATCCACGAATTTGTATGAGATTTAGCATGAATATGTGTTAGCATCATCTTAGGAATCATGTGCTAGGCATAATTTTGATTAATTGATGCTTAAAGATGGAAAACCCACTAAGTTGAGTGATGAAGATGACATGGGTATTTCATCATGTTCAATTCTTGTTCAAATGTTGAGGTGCCATATTGAATATGATGGGATCTCGTTAGATGAATTGAAAGGAATGTGTTGTTTGTTATATTGATGAACTATGTATGAACTTGGAAGATTATGCATGAATTAGTTGTACATTGTGCTAAGTTAGTGGTACGCACACCAAGTGTTTGATGAAATGCCTAGGTGAGCTTAATAGACGAAAATTGTATGTAAGTATAAGATGAATAAATGTGAAATGTGGAAATGATGTGTTTGATAGTAAACTAACTTGAGAAGTGTGTTTTGGATGTAGTTCATGTGGATATCATGTTGAAAGGATGTTGGGTTAGTTTAGTATGGGTTAAAGTGTTAGTTGTGAAAATATGAGATGCTAGTGTGGATGGAGTGGATTATGTAAGTATATGTATATGCGTGTATAAGTAAATGATCGTGTAGTTGTAGATGTCACACAATACGAGGGTGTAATGTGTATAACATTAATATTATGGTCTACTCTATTAAGATGGATACATGTTCATAAGTTGAAAGTGTGTAAATAGGACATTGGATTTTCTGAAAGTTAACAATGAATGTATAACATGGATAGCCTATCGGATATGATTGTATTAGTAGAGAAATCATTAAGTACATGCTATGTCCATATGCGAGTTTATACTAACGAAGTGGCAACCATAATGACATGAAAGTTTAGGATCATGTCAAGATGGGAAAGCATGGAAGGCTAACGGAAAGGATAGGAGAAAGCACGTACAAAACGGGCACTCGAGGTAAGTGATTTCCGTAGTCACTTCTTAGTTGTTTAAGTAATATAATGCTTTATTTAATTAAACATGATGTTGATGTCAAGTATGTGTTAAAGTCTTTCGTTGGAAGTAATGGGATGAAGTTGACTAAAACGCCCTTGATGGGTATTTTGGGGTAAGCAATCTTACAAGTAGTTTAGAAACAAGTTATGCGACTAGTGTAATATTTTGGACAAGTTTAGAAGCGAAGAGCATGGTCTTGGTATGTCATAAACCAATTAACGCGCAAATACTCTTAACGGGTCAAAAATAAACATATGAACGACAATGTGTTAAGAGGATGCATAATGTCCAAGTATTTAGTATTTTATGATAGATGCCACTGATATTATGAGGTTTATAAGAGTTTATAGTAGAATAAACAAGTTATGTTGATGAATGAATGAACGGGTCAAAGCTTGGGTAAGAGGGTAAATAGCCGATAGAGTGTAAGTTAAGAATTTCCTTAACCCGGGTGTGAGATCTTAAGTTCACATGATAGAATGTGAATTTACAAGCATGTGGGAAGAAACGGGAGGTTAAACGGGTAAACGGTTCAAAAGTTACGCGCGTTTTAGTGCGTTCGGACGACGAAACGATTCTGCAGAAAAAGTGGTTTTGGAGGGGGCGTCGCCGACGGGTAGGGAGCCCGTCGCCGACGGGTTCGTATGAACAGATTTTCGTCCGACGCCTTAAGTCCCTGCCGACGGGCTGATGTGTGAGACGGGCTTTTCCCGAGCCCGTCGCCGACGGGTATAGTGCCCGTCGCCGACGGCTTCTTCTGCTTGTTTCCTCCGTTTTTCGCGTTATGCCTTCCCGGTTAAACCGTAACACTCCCGAAAGGTTGCTTAACATTGTATGAGTTAATACGTATGTGTTTATGTACGTATGTAGAGGCGTAAGAATATGTACGTGTGAATGGAAGCATGTATATGTATTGCAGCATTAATTTTATGAACGTAACTAAGTATGTAATTATATATGCATGTATGTTTGTATGTAGGTATCGGTGTATGTATGTATGCAAGTAGTTATGTATGAATATGAGTACTATGCATTTAAATATGAAGGTACATACGTGTGCAGGTATGGACGTATATATATGGATGCAAGTATGTAAGTATGTTTGTGAGTAGGTAGTAATGTATGTACGTATGTAGTGACGAAGTAATGTATGTGTATATGTAGATGTGTATTTGGTACAAGTGAAGGTACATATGAGTGTAGGCATGTATGTAACGATGTAGGAATGTATGTACGTATGCAGGTGTGTAATTATGTACATATAAAGATACGTATGAGTGTATGCATGCATGTATTGAGTTTTACGCAGGTATATTATTGAAGACTCACGAGGGAATGAATACGTGAATGATATGCTTAAAAATGAGAGAGAAAGCTGAATGGAAAGTGTACATGTAATATATTCTTGTTTATGTATTGTATACTAATGTGTTGAATGTATGTTGGAATGCAGGTTGTACGGATAGTGAGCGATATCACGAAGATTAGAGATCGAAGACCGAGTCACTAGAGAGATTGTACGGGGACGTTGAATGTAAAATGTAGCAATCGTAAGCTATGTTTTTAATTAGTAAGTAAGAGGATGACGGATTTATGAATAGGAATTATGTTAATGTTATTATTTAAAGAAGTTGGGGTATTTATAATGCAAGAAATTTTATAGTTAGTGTTTCCGCTGCGACTTTTTGTCAAATACGAATTAGGGTCTAACAAGTTGGTATCAGAGCCCTGGTTTGAGAGAATCAAGTGTAAGAAGGTAAGTGCTTGAACTCAAACCTGTGTGCTCTTGTGATAAGAAACCCGTACAATCCAAGACTCGGTCAAGATCCAAAGGTAAAAGAGAATGTAAGTATGTACTTATGTATACGCATAAAGAAACTGACGGTTTTGTATATGCAAGGTAAGTATAAGCGTTTGAAGAGGATGATCCGCGAGTGCGGTCAAGTACCAACACCAAGGCATGAAATAAGATAAAGTTGAACCCAGGTACGTAAATTTAATATGTCGGTATATGAAATGGTAAAATGCATTAAGGGAAGAAAAATGCTAAATGAAGGACCATGATGGTATAGTAAACAAGTTTTGAAAAAAAAAATGATACACGTGCCGAAACCAAATTCTTCGAACATAAGGTGACAATTACACGAAGACACGAAACTAGTATGTGGATTGTGTACCTGGCCAGTACACGTGAAGCATATGATGTTCGTGGGACCGTGATAATTGATACAGGTATGTCCGCTAGAAGTAAGTAGTAGGTGGACGTGAGGGTGAAGAGAAATGTAAGACTCTCAAGAATGAGAGTATGATATGCTATGCTAGAATCCGCGAGACGGATTCGAAACATGATATGCTATGCTAGAATCCGCGAGACGGATTCGAAACATGAAAGAAGTTAAAATATGAATGCAATGCTTGAATCCGTGAGACGGATTCAAGGGATGAAAAGCGTACATGCAATGTTTGAATCCGCGAGACGGATTCAAGGAATGAAAAATATGAATGATGCAAATTCCTTGTGGAATTGGTTATGATAAGCGAAAGCTGTAACAAGCTATGCACGTCGACCGGTTCAAGTTGAACAAGTCGAGTGAGGATAAGGTACCATCCGTTTAGAACGAGTGGTCGTGAATGCAATAACGAATGTATGAAGTTCAATCCGTTATACGGATAGAACGGAAGAATTATGTTGAAAGCAATTAACCCGATGTTGCCGGGTCGTAAGTGGTATGCTTGAATCTCATTATGAGAGTATATGCTATTACCCAATTAAGTGGATAACCAAATGCGTGAAAGAAATGAAAGTATATAAGCGGATGAAACCAAAAATGTTGGAATGGGCATGGCGTAATATGGAAAGCTTGGTTCTAATAGTTGACGTAAGAATGAAAATTATGTCATTAAGAAGTGAAATTTTAATGTTTTGAGTAAAATATACGAGTATTAGTTAAACTCTTGTATGATGAATGTGCATGATGCGTATACCTATGTAACTTAAGTAAATGCGCGAAATGAGAGGGATAGTAATGTAGAAAGATGTTAACTATGGAGTTAAGCATGTAGACGTGATTATGGAATGAATGAATAAACATGTAGTGATGATCATCACTAAGAAACTATCATGAGGCAAGAAGTTGAGGTCTAAAGATATATATATTTTAGAAGCATGTTATTTAGGAGGGATGGTAGTAACCGGTAAGTAAAGGATTATGGTCCCGTAGATATGAGCAAGGTTTCGGGGACGAAACCTCTTTTAAGGGGGGTAGACTTGTAACACCCCAAAACCCGGATATTCATATTCGTTAAATGTTATGATATGGCACATTAAGAAATAAATAACTAGGTTATTTATCCTAGTTAAATATATGGTAGAAACAATTAGAGAATAAGAGTTGTGCAAATTATAAATTAAAAAGAGAACATGAGGGACTAGGATTGCCAAACTTGAAACATGATTTTATAAAACAAAATTAAAACACCACACACACACATAGTGTGTGTGTGTGTGTCGACATCAGGAAGGAGAAAAAGGGGTTCAAACCCTAGTTTCACTATAATCATCAAATTGAAAGGGGAATTCAGCTCGGATCTAATGCATGAACATGAATTCATGATCATCTAGCCCTATAAATCACTTGGTAAGTTGTAATTTATGATTTGGTGATTTTAGTATGAAGTGGGTTATGATCAATCCACGAATTTGTATGAGATTTAGCATGAATATGTGTTAGCATCATCTTAGGAATCATGTGCTAGGCATAATTTTGATTAATTGATGCTTAAAGATGGAAAACCCACTAAGTTGAGTGATGAAGATGACATGGGTATTTCATCATGTTCAATTCTTGTTCAAATGTTGAGGTGCCATATTGAATATGATGGGATCTCGTTAGATGAATTGAAAGGAATGTGTTGTTTGTTATATTGATGAACTATGTATGAACTTGTAAGATTATGCATGAATTAGTTGTACATTGTGCTAAGTTAGTGGTACGCACACCAAGTGTTTGATGAAATGCCTAGGTGAGCTTAATAGACGAAAATTGTATGTAAGTATAAGATGAATAAATGTGAAATGTGGAAATGATGTGTTTGATAGTAAACTAACTTGAGAAGTGTGTTTTGGATGTAGTTCATGTGGATATCATGTTGAAAGGATGTTGGGTTAGTTTAGTATGGGTTAAAGTGTTAGTTGTGAAAATATGAGAATGCTAGTGTGGATGGAGTGGATTATGTAAGTATATGTATATGCGTGTATAAGTAAATGATCGTGTAGTTGTAGATGTCACACAATACGAGGGTGTAATGTGTATAACATTAATATTATGGTCTACTCTATTAAGATGGATACATGTTCATAAGTTGAAAGTGTGTAAATAGGACATTGGATTTTCTGAAAGTTAACAATGAATGTATAACATGGATAGCCTATCGGATATGATTGTATTAGTAGAGAAATCATTAAGTACATGCTATGTCCATATGCGAGTTTATACTAACGAAGTGGCAACCATAATGACATGAAAGTTTAGGATCATGTCAAGATGGGAAAGCATGGAAGGCTAACGGAAAGGATAGGAGAAAGCACGTACAAAACGGGCACTCGAGGTAAGTGATTTCCGTAGTCACTTCTTAGTTGTTTAAGTAATATAATGCTTTATTTAATTAAACATGATGTTGATGTCAAGTATGTGTTAAAGTCTTTCGTTGGAAGTAATGGGATGAAGTTGACTAAAACGCCCTTGATGGGTATTTTGGGGTAAGCAATCTTACAAGTAGTTTAGAAACAAGTTATGCGACTAGTGTAATATTTTGGACAAGTTTAGAAGCGAAGAGCATGGTCTTGGTATGTCATAAACCAATTAACGCGCAAATACTCTTAACGGGTCAAAAATAAACATATGAACGACAATGTGTTAAGAGGATGCATAATGTCCAAGTATTTAGTATTTTATGATAGATGCCACTGATATTATGAGGTTTATAAGAGTTTATAGTAGAATAAACAAGTTATGTTGATGAATGAATGAACGGGTCAAAGCTTGGGTAAGAGGGTAAATAGCCGATAGAGTGTAAGTTAAGAATTTCCTTAACCCGGGTGTGAGATCTTAAGTTCACATGATAGAATGTGAATTTACAAGCATGTGGGAAGAAACGGGAGGTTAAACGGGTAAACGGTTCAAAAGTTACGCGCGTTTTAGTGCGTTCGGACGACGAAACGATTCTGCAGAAAAAGTGGTTTTGGAGGGGGCGTCGCCGACGGGTTCGTATGAACAGATTTTCGACCGACGCCTTAAGTCCCTGCCGACGGGCTGATGTGTGAGACGGGCTTTTCCCGAGCCCGTCGCCGACGGGTATAGTGCCCGTCGCCGACGGCTTCTTCTGCTTGTTTCCTCCGTTTTTCGCGTTATGCCTTCCCGGTTAAACCGTAACACTCCCGAAAGGTTGCTTAACATTGTATGAGTTAATACGTATGTGTTTATGTACGTATGTAGAGGCGTAAGAATATGTACGTGTGAATGGAAGCATGTATATGTATTGCAGCATTAATTTTATGAACGTAACTAAGTATGTAATTATATATGCATGTATGTTTGTATGTAGGTATCGGTGTATGTATGTATGCAAGTAGTTATGTATGAATATGAGTACTATGCATTTAAATATGAAGGTACATACGTGTGCAGGTATGGACGTATATATATGGATGCAAGTATGTAAGTATGTTTGTGAGTAGGTAGTAATGTATGTACGTATGTAGTGACGAAGTAATGTATGTGTATATGTAGATGTGTATTTGGTACAAGTGAAGGTACATATGAGTGTAGGCATGTATGTAACGATGTAGGAATGTATGTACGTATGCAGGTGTGTAATTATGTACATATAAAGATACGTATGAGTGTATGCATGCATGTATTGAGTTTTACGCATGTATATTATTGAAGACTCACGAGGGAATGAATACGTGAATGATATGCTTAAAAATGAGAGAGAAAGCTGAATGGAAAGTGTACATGTAATATATTCTTGTTTATGTATTGTATACTAATGTGTTGAATGTATGTTGGAATGCAGGTTGTACGGATAGTGAGCGATATCACGAAGATTAGAGATCGAAGACCGAGTCACTAGAGAGATTGTACGGGGACGTTGAATGTAAAATGTAGCAATCGTAAGCTATGTTTTTAATTAGTAAGTAAGAGGATGACGGATTTATGAATAGGAATTATGTTAATGTTATTATTTAAAGAAGTTGGGGTATTTATAATGCAAGAAATTTTATAGTTAGTGTTTCCGCTGCGACTTTTTGTCAAATACGAATTAGGGTCTAACATAGATCAATCGGGCAGAGTATCTAATACGTATCCAGGGGTTATGATACTTACAACGGAGCAGAACTTCGTTATTTAGGGGGGGTATTACACCCGTGTATAATGCCTATACTTCAGTTTTGAGAGAAAGAAAAGAGTTCGGTGCGATTTGGGACTGAAGGCCACTGCATGCTACTTATAGTACTGAAACCTGACTTTCTCGCGGCTCGCGTAAGGGTAGGCAAAGGCCTACGCGGCCCGCGTCAACGCTGGTCAACAGCGTAGCTGATCTGGGTCAGCATATAGGTTCAACACGAGTCGGACACGTGTCAACACCGGGCTGCGCCACACCTTTGATCTCTAGCGGCCCGCGTAAGATCCCTAAGAGGTCTACGCGGCCCGCGACAAAACCTAAAAATTGATTTTTGATTATTTTTAATAATATTTAAGGTATTCCGGGCCCGTTTTCACGTATGGGGTGTATTTTAGGACATATTGGGATATTTTTAAAATATATTGGGGTGTCGAAAATATTTCGAGGGTGTCGGTTTAAATTAGGGTTGTTATATCCTTCCCACCTTGTTTTAGAGCTCGTCCTCGAGATCTACTGGAATATGTATGGATATTTCCTTTGCATTTCTGATTCAAGCTCCCATGTGTACTCATGTCCTCTTTTGGAGTCCCACTTTACTTTGACCAAAATTAATCTCTTGTGCTTGAGGTTCTTGACTTTCCTGTCTTCAATCTGTAGAGGCCTTTCTACAAACTTGAGTTGTTCATTTACCTCTATATCCTTAAGAGGCACTACAAGTGATTCATCAGCTAGGCATTTCTTGAGATTAGATACATGAAATACATCATGTATTCCTGCCATTTCCTCTGGCAGTTGTAGCTGATAGGCTACAGGGCCTATTCTTATAATAATCTTAAAAGGTCCAACATATCTGGGACTTAGCTTTCCTCTTTTGATGAATGTTACTACTCCTTTCCAAGGAGAGACTTTTAACAATACTTTATCTCCTACTTGAAATTTCAACAGTTTGCGTCGGTTATCAGCATAGCTCTTTTGTCGATCACGTGCTGCTTTCAGTCGTTCCTTGACTTGAATAATCTTGTCGGTTGTTTCTTGCACTATCTCAGGTCCAGATAGTTGCTTTTCCCCAATTTCTGCCCAACAGACTGGGGTTCGGCACTTTCATCCATAAAGTGCTTCGAATGGTGCAGCATTGATACTTGTGTGATAGCTGTTATTATAAGAAAATTCTATTAAAGGTAAATGATCGTCCCAATTACCTCCGAAATCAATTACACAAGCTCTAAGCATGTCTTCCATTGTCTGAATTGTTCTTTCGCTTTGTCCGTCTGGTTGAGGATGATAAGCTGTGTTTAGATTTAACTTGGTTCCCATGGCTTTTTGGAAACTTGACCAAAAATGAGAAGTAAAACGACTGTCCCTATCAGAAACAATTGATAAAGGAATTCCATGTAATGAAACTATTTCATTTACATATAATTTAGCCAACTGTTCCATGCTGAAAGTTTCTTTCATTGGTAGGAAATGAGCTGACTTGGTTAGTCTATATACAATCACCCAGATTGTATCATTACCTTTCTTTGTTTTGGGTAATTTAGTAACAAAATCCATTGTTATCAATTCTCATTTCCACACTGGCATTTCTAATTGTTGCAGCAATCCTGAGGGTTTCTGATGTTCAGCTTTAACTTGTGAACAGGTTAAACATTTAGAAACATAGGCTGCTATATCCTTTTTCATTCCTATCCACCAAAAATTCTTTCTTAAATCCTGGTACATTTTATCATTTCCTGGGTGCATCGTATATTTAGACTTATGGGCTTCCTCTAATATACGATGACTCAGGTTACCTAATTTAGGTATCCACATTCTCTTTTTATGGAATCTCCAAATTCCATCTGTTCCTTGTTCTAATTCCTTAATCATACCTTTTAGTTTTTCAGTATCATCCTTGATTACTGATTCTTGTGCTTTTCTAATTTGCTCACTTAAATCTACTTGTAGATTTAATTTAAGAGAACGTACCCTTTTTGGCTTTTCATGATACTTTCGGCTTAGAGCATCTGCCACTATATTTGCTTTTCCTTCATGATACTGGATATCACAATCATAATCACTAAGCATCTCTATCTAGCTTCTTTGTCTCATATTCAACTCCTTTTGCCCAAAAACATATCTTAAACTTTTATGATCGGTGAATATAGTAAACTTACACTACAAGAAAAGTGACCATTAGAGACTAAATTATTAGAAGCTGATATATCAGTCTCAGATACGTAATATCTAGGACTGATTTATCAGTCACTAATAATATCGGGGACTGATTTCTACACCACGTATTTTAGTAACAAAAAATCAGTCCCTAATACCTTGACACCTTATTTGAGACTAAATTTCAGTCGCAAATATGTTCCCACCATATAACTTTTTGGAGGGACAGTTATTTGCTACTGAATTTTAGTGTTAAATGTGTTCCCGGTGTAATGAAAAATGGCGTAAATGTATTAATATAAAAAAAATCTAAAATTAAAAAAATACACACAACATTTAAAAAAAAGCCTAAAATTTTATTAAAATTTCCTAAACATTACAAAATTCTACAAAAAAAAAGGATTACAAAAAAAAAAAAAAACCTAAAGCGTTAGATAGATTTCGAAAATGGCGAGCTTGTCAAACGGCTTCCGCTCCTTGCCCCGAAACTCGATGTTGGCCACCGCTACCCGGTCTTCGTGACTTATCTCACCGCCCGGGACGCTGTCGTAGTAGGCTTTAAAACGATCGAGTTTCGTTCATAGCTCGCGCCACTTGTGTTGGCACGCGTTTAAACACTACTAGAAAACTTGGCAATTGTCACCAAAATTTGCTACCGAAAAAATCGGTGGCAAATTTAGCCACCTATTTTCCACGGATATGTAAATTAAGCGTACTTAACATCGTTTGGTAGCAAAGTCGTGGAAATTTTTGCCACCATCTATTTTTGGTGACAAATTCATGAAAAAAAAAATAACTTCCCTAGATTATCCCAAATATATGCTTATTTTTGTAATTGCTACCGTCTTGGCGGTAACAAAATGAAATTTTATGCCCAAATTTAACTAGGCGGGTTAATATCCCGCTCATTATTTAGGGTTTTTTTTTATTGAAAACCAGGGCCGGCTATAGGTAATCGTCGTTACCAAAACCTATGAAACTTCTCATCCTCCATCTGATACCTCCAGTTCTAAGCTCTCAAATGGAAACGCAAGGTCCTCTCATCTCTTCCCATTCACAACGTATAGATCTTGCAGAAACCGTCAGCTGAATCGAAATTAGCTTCGATGAACGATTTGAACAAACCTTCAGTTGAATCGAAATTATCTTCGAATTAGGTCAAATTATCTTCGAATTAGGTCAACGTATAGATTTTGGAATACACCGCTAAGGTAAGTTTGTTTGTTACTTTGTTTATTGTTAATTGTTAATGTTAATTATATGATGATGATTGATTTGTTTTTATTGATTGGTGTAATTGGTTTAGTTTTATGTAACTGGATCTAGAATTAAGACAAGTTTTAGTGAAAATTACAAAAAATAGACATTGTTAGACCAAATTGGTCGATATGGTGACTGTATTAGTCTATATTTAATTTCAGATCAACTTTGCTTGATGAAGTAACCTACTCTCTCTCAGGTAGTATATACTGTATACTGGAAACTGTATACGTGTCTTAGATGTTTAGAACTTCTGTGATTGTTGTTGTTCGTAAGGTTTTGATGTTATTTGAGAAGTTAATTGATATGATATGAAGCGTAAGTTGATAAAGTGTTTTGATGCGTAGAGGTTTGTTGATCTGTAATCTGTATGAGGATATGATGATTTTAGAGTTCAATTGATCGGATAAATGTGCTTAGAACTTCTGCGATTGTAAGGTTTTCATGTGATTGAAGAAGTTAATTGATATGATGTGAAGCATGAATTGATCGAGTTTTTTGATGCGTTGATGTTTGTTGATCTGTAATCTGTATGAGGATATGATGATTTTAAAGTTTAATTGATTTGATGCATGCTGTTGTTTAATCAGAGAGTAAAATTTTACAGAATGATGTTTGTGATGCATGTTCGTCAGATGCTTTCTGTTTTCATGTGACTGGAGAAGTTAATTGATATGATATGATCCATGAATTGGTCAAGTGTTGCGATGCGATGATGTTCATTGATCTGTAATCACTCATCTGTATGAGGATGTGATGAGTTTACAGTTCAATTGATCGGATACATGCTGTTTTTTAATTGGAGAGTAAATTTGATGGAATGATAGTTATGATTCGTGTTCGTTCAAACGATTTCTGTTTCTATCTCCCAAAACTATGTTAGTTGAATTATTTTTTTGTTTACTTTTTATGATAAATTATTATATTTTCTCTAGATTTCGGTGGTATCTAAACATGATGTTGAGATCTGATTTAGGCTTTTAGGACAGGAAACATGAGGTTGATAGTTGTACAGTACAAGTATGCTAATGCGTATGTGTATGTTAACCTATTAGTGTTAGCAACATATATGGAATGGTAAATGGTTCTTATACTTCACGTACATATCTAGATGACTTAAGGATTTAGAAATCGGAATGTGTTTTCTGTATCCGATTCCCCCCTATTGAATGCATGGATTAGTAGTCATATGATATACACGAATTCCACAAATTAAAGTGTTTCATTTTTACATCATGTGTAGTGGGGCTTGAAGTTCAAGCCCCTTCCTTGGGCATTATCCAACATGTGGTGTCATAGTCAACAAAAGGGCATTATGGGGCTTGAATTTAAAAAGAGTGTAGTGGTATAATGCCCCATAATGCCCAACAATGATTACCCAATGATTACCGAATTTACCGAACCGGGGTACATTTTCGGTACCGACTTTTGACATTTTCGATGCTGGTTCGGTACCGGTTCGGTATCAGTATTTACCGGTTTTTACCCTGATACCCTCAAATACCGGTACTGAACCGTACCGTACCGGGTATATTCGGTACCGGTACCTACTTTTGGGGATTTTCGGTAACGATACTTTCGGTTCCGGTACCGGTCGGTACCGAGCTCATCCCTACTAAATGAAGAGCATTATGTGTGTATTTTTTCAGATGAACACTAGACCAATGAAGTAAGTAGCAAATTACAAGATTTGTGCATAAATTTTGATTTTACGGATGCTGTTGTTTGAAACATGAATGTGTATGCGTGGCTAATTAATTTGATTAATAAAATCTTTAATATTTCCTTGCAAGATCCAATGCTTTAGATTATATTAATAAGGGGTTGTTTGGCTTTTCTTTATGAAACTTGACTATTTCATTATTGTGTTTTCAAGCTGTAGATAGTCAGTTTTGTAGTGTTTAGGTGTATGAAACTTGGATACAAATCGTGGTTGGAGTTATGGTTAGCCTATAAGATGTTCAAGAAGCAAATGCATTGTTTGTCTTGAATCTTAATAGTATTTTCATTAACATGATTAGATGGACAAAGTGCTATTTTAGGTTGAGTGCTAACTGCTATGGCTTCAAGTTTAATACATGTTGCTTTTAGTTTATGCACTAAACTACAATTCTTTGAAAAACGGCTTCAAGTTTAATAATGTTTATGTTAATGCAATTCACTATTTTTACATAAAGTTGCAGGTGTGACTCCAATGAGTTCTAAGAAAGAAGGATATTCATCTGAGGACTTGTCGGTTGATTCAAACGAAGAGTTCAAATCGGTTAAATATGTTAACGGAGGTAGCTATCTAAACATTATACGTGTTGTTGAGTAGTAATAACTAATAAGTCGGTCATAATGTTTGTTTGCTCATTTTCGCCTTCTCATTTTGCAGTTGCGGTCAGACATTTGATGGAACTCCCAGGTTTTTCTTGTCAAGAATGTTTGTTTGACCGTGCTTAGCCGCGAGCGACCACCAATCGACCGTTTGCAGTAGTTCGACTTGAGCAATTAATTGTAGTCAAATGGCTTATGATTTACTCCATGAGTCTAACATTATTTTCATTTCAATGTGTTCATCAGCAACCTGCTTGATTTGTTGCGTCAAGGGTGCAAGAAACTCATTTAGAGAGCTACACAAGGCAAAGATCAAGGTTGCGTTCTGGCTTTAAACTTAAAAGAAGCAATATTTAGTGTTGAAAAAGACATCAAAGTAACTTGTCATGAAAGTTGTGGACCTTGCAACGAGTCTTGTGCCAAACCTAGGACTAGTGCGCCCAAAAGCACATGTGGTGATCAAAGTCAAGCTGTATATTCAGCTTTGTTTATGCAATTTTAGCTCTATATATTTGTAGAACTTATACATTGTTGTAAATTTTTATGAATATAATATCTGTAAAATACGTTTAGCAACGTTTTTGTAATAGAACTCAGTGAAAATCATTCGTTTTGTATTAAGACATGTTGGATACTAAAAGTAAATGTTACCTGATATTGATTTCTAGTCTCTAAAACCATACTGGAGTCTAAAATGACATGATATTTGAGATTAATTTTCAGTCTTTAAAAGAATCATAATAAGAACTAAAATGATGTGGTTTCAGAGACTAATTCTTAGTTTCCAAAACATCTTACTAGAGACGGACTAGACATGGTTTAAAGTACTAATTTTCAGTCCCTAAAAAATGTGTAGGGAACTGATATATTGTAGTATCAGAAACTGAATTTCAGTCAGGGAAAAAATGTTTCGGAGACTGAAATGATGTGGGACCAGGGTAAACATTTAGGACTAAATTTATATGTATCAGAGACTGAATGATAGTTCCTGTTGGTGCCATCCAATGGGGACTGTTTTTTAGTTACTAAAACCACTATCTAGTACTAGGTATCCGAGACTGGCTAGGGATTGGCAAATCAGTCCCTGATACCCATCAAGGACTGATTTTGATGCATTAGAGACTGATTTTTCAGTCCTTAATAATCATTTTTTTTGTAGTGTTACTACCATAAAGAGAATGTCTCCAAATTTTAAGGGCAAAAATTATAGCTTCTAATTCTAGATCATGGGTTGAATAATTCTCTTCATGATTCTTTAGTTGTCTAGATGCATAAGCTATAACCTTTTGGCGTTGCATTAATACACATCCATAACCTAGTTTGGAAGCGTCACAATAGACTACAAAGTCTTCATTTCCTTCTGGTAACGCTAGTATGGGTGTATGGGTTAGTCTTTGCTTAAGAATTCTAAATGCTTCTTCTTGTTTTGGTCCCCATTCAAACTTAATGGATTTACAGGTTAACTTGATTAAAGGAATGGCTATTCTAGAAAATTTTTGAATAAATCTCCTATAATACCCGGTCAATCCTAAGAAACTTCTGACCTCGGTTGGTGATTCAGGGGTTTTCCATTTGGTAATCGCTTCGATCTTAGTTGGATCTACATGAATTCCTTCATGGTTAACTAAGTGTCCAAGAAACTGTACCTGTTCTAACCAAAATTCGCACTTTGAAAACTTAGCATAAAGCTTTTCTTTTCTTAATAGACTTAAAAGTGCGTGCAAATACTTTGCATGTTCCTCTTTACTCTTAGAGTAAATTAGAATATCATCTATGAAGACAATTATGAATTTATCCAAATATGGCTTACATATTCGGTTCATCATGTCCATAAATGCGGCTGGGGCATTGGTTAAACCAAATGGCATGACAGTAAATTCATAATGACCATACCTTGTTCTAAATGCGGTTTTAGGAATGTCCTCTTCCTGTACTTTTAATTGATGATATCCTGACCTTAAACCGATTTTAGAGAAAAATCGAGCTCCTTGCAATTGATCGAATAGATCATCGATTCTCGGTAATGGATACCGGTTCTTAATTGTGACCTTGTTCAATTCACGGTAGTCAATGCACATACGCATTGATCCATCCTTCTTTTTGACAAACAGTATCGGCGCTCCCCATGGTGATGAGCTTGGTTGTATGAATCCTTTCTCTAATAATTCATCTAACTGTTTCTTTAGTTCGTACATTTCAGCGGGTGCCAAACGGTAGGGTGCTTTGGCAATTGGTGCTGTTCCTGGCAATAGATGGATTCTGAATTCAACTTCTCTGTCTGGCGGTAGTCCTGGTAATTCTTCCGAAAATACATCTGAAAACTGAGACACTACTGGAATGTCTTTCAGTTCCTTTCCTTTAGTGTCAGTGATTTTGGAAATCAAATACACTATAGATCATTTTCTTATATAACTTGCAGTTTTCATTACAGAGATGAATTTCGTGGATCTAAAGGGTTTATCACCTTTAATTGTGATCTTTTCACCCTTTGGTGAATTTACTAGAATTGACTTTTGATCACATAAAATATTAGCTTTATTGGCTACTAACCAATCCATTCCTAATACAATATCAAATCCTGTCAGATTCATTGGGTAAAGGTTTGTAATAAACTTTTGGTTTAAAAATTCTATTCTTGCTCCCTGCAAGATTTCAGAAATCCTAACCATTTCTCCATTTGCTGTCTCTACTAGACATTCTTGTGGAAGTTTAGTTAATGGTTGATTAAGAAGTTTGCAAAATGAAGTATTAATAAAACTTTGGTTTGCACCAGAGTCAAATAATACTTTAGCAAATATATCATTAACTAAAAACGTACCAGCTATGACATCCGGAATCATTTTGGCTTCATCTACTGTTAGAACAAATGCTCTAGCATTTTTAGTGTTTCTGTTATTTGCAGCTGGGGCCAATTTCGGACAATTTGGCTTGATGTGACATTTTTCTCCACAATTGAAGCACAGTCCATTACTGGATTTTCTTCTGCAATCTTCTTCCTTGTGTCCTGGTAACTTACAGAAATTGCAATGAGTGGAGCATCTTCCTGAATGCTTCTTCCTACACGCTTTGCAGTATGGTGCAGAGGTAGAACCTATATTCCTACGATTGGAATTCCCATAATGGAATTCTTGAGTAAATCTTTGGGTTAGGTTTCTCCTCTGGCAGTGGCGGACATAGAGTGTTAATAGGGGTAGCACGGGCTACCCCTCAACCTCGTCTCCGTAGTGTAAAAATACCCCTTAACTCCATTTCCGTAGTGTGAAATACCCCTCAACTCCGTTTCTGTTATATAAAGGATACCCCTGATCCTAAAAAAAATTAGGATACCCCTAACTTTTTAGGCTAGTTCCACCACTGTCCTCTGGTCTTCTTCTTTAGTACGGATTAATTCATCTGTCAAGGTATTTGCTAGTTCTACAGCTTCTTCTATAGTTTGGGGTCTAGCTGCCTTGACCACATGTCTAATCTCTCCAGTTAATCCCCAGATGTAACGGGAGATTAATACCGGTTCAGGTGAGGCAAGGGTTGGTACTATTCTAGCATATTCAAAGAATGTGGTAGCATAACCCTTACTATCTACCCCGGTCATTCTTAGGTTTAGAAACTTATTCGCCATCTATTCCTTTTCATTGGGAGGGCATAATTTCCTTTCTATCATATTCTTAAATTCCTCCCATTCCATATTGTATACCCTATTACTTCCTCTTGATTGAAGAATAGTGTTCCACCATTCTAAGGATGAGTTCTTAAACAGATTAGAAGCAAACATTATCTTGTCTTCTTCAGCACACTTGCTTATTTTTAAAACAGCCTCAGTCTTTTCTATCCAGCGTAGAGCTGCAATGGGTTCTTCAGTACCCGAGAATTCTATTGGTTTGCAGGACCAGAATTCTTTATAAGAATAGTCGTAAGACATGGTTCTTCTCCTTTTAGGAATGGGCACTTGAAGTACGGGTCCATTGTTTATTTTGTTTTCTGGTTCAGTTGGTCGCTTACGGCTATGTTTACTTTTATTATTTGCTTCTTGAACCGTTTGAATAATAAATGGCATTGCATCTATGATTCATTGTGCCACAATGTGTTGGATAGCACTATTATCCACTTGGTTTCCATTGTTATTGATGCTCGGATTCTCATTAACCAAGTTAATGTTACTCTGGTTATCGTTATTCAGATTTTCTTGATTTCCTTCCTCGGCCATCTGAATTTTTAAACAGTTACCCCGTATTAATATCACAAAATAATATTTAATATAGTCAATCACATGACACGCATTTTGGTCAAAAGCGTCGATCATTGCGACTTTACTTTATTCATATACTATGCATCTATTACACACCAGTACTGAAATTAAAATTACAATACCGACTGAAATTTAAAGTTACACTACTAATAATAGGCATTCGTAGTTTTTTTTCATACACATACTCACATATCGTATTATTTTATTATTAATATTATTACTACCATTTCCACCATCACATTTACGGATATGGATTCATCCAGAAATCCATATTGCGCTCGTCGTACTTCCAGACGAGTCGCTCTCCCACCTGTCTCATTCTTTCACTGCTTTCTAAAATTTCCTCACCAAAAGTCCTAAGTTCTTGTACATTTTCTGCACTCATTGGGGGTGCAGGTTCTAGGAGTGGGTTTGGAATCTGGGGTGCGGGTTCCTGATATGGAGGTGTAGGTGCCTGGAATTGGTAAGGATTCTCTAAAATCTCCCTAATGTATACATCGTTATCGTAATGGGGATCTAGAGGGTCCAAACCTGGGTAGGCTCCTAAGTTTGGCATGGGCGTGTCTTCATGTATCGGGTAGCGTTGCACATAGTCTCTAACGTCATCCCACCACGGGTCGTAATTTGGGTCTAAGGGGTTTGGTGCAGGTACCCTAGGTATTTCCTCCGGATTAAAATCATGCATTTCTATTTTATTTTCAGGGTTTTCTATCTCCATCGGTTGGTCAGGTTGTGGTTGTGGTTGGGGTGCTATCATTTGTTCCAGGTTAGGGTCAGTTGCAGTGGTTGCTAGAATGTGGATGTTGGCTATACCCCTATTAATCATATCCTGGGCATAGGCATCGGTTTTTCTTTTGGCTGCCGCTAGTGCTCTCTGATCTTGTAACTTTTTCATACGCTTCCTACGCTCATGTGCCCCTCGACTGAACCATCCTCTCTTTTTCTGAGGGAATGGCTCCTCGGACTGAGCTTTAAACACGAATATTCCTTCTTCCGTATCAGCAGAGTACCCTGAGAGGGCAGGCTGAGAAGAGGCACCTTCGTTTCTAGGCGAACCAGACAATTGACGGTACGCGTCAGATGGTCCTTGGTCGCTCATACTGTAAACTAACAAATAGTCAAATAAGACATAACAAGAAAATACAATTATACATGTATTCCCGTAATTTATTTCCTAACAATTTAAATTTTGATGTCAGTAGAACGCTTCTGTGGCTGAATCAGTGGCTTAGCTCTGATACCACCTTCTGTCGCAACCCCCGATCCATATTTCCTCGGGAACGGGCGGCCGCGAGCCAGTTTCGGTGGTATCTGGTATTATCTAATTTGGCAGCAAAATTTTCATCATAACCGTAGTTAGGAAATATTGGATCAGAGTAAAATACCACATTTTCATAATATTAAACATATGGGATAAAATCCAAGTTTTAAGTACACACATTTTCATAGGAATAAATACTATTTTATTTAATAAAAACATCTATTTTATCTTAGGTAACTTTATTGCTACTTTTCCAAGCCTTCAGTGCTGTCCAGCTGGTTTCTATTTGGCTTTCACATTTTGTTACCTGAAACGCGTTTAAAAACATTTTGTCAGTGGGAAATACTGGTGATTGAATCCCAGTTTAATCAAGTTTGATATAAAAAACCAATGTACAGTATTGAGGGCGATCTCGCAATTACATTTGTTTCCAAGTTATATCAATTAACATCCATGGTACTGTCAGACCCGACTTGTGGAAATGTTACCCCTCGCAAGGCAGTAACATAACTTTGTATACAAAATCCCAACATATCCATGATAATTGTATTCTTACAAATACTCAATAACTGTTTAATATATAATTAATCGTGTGAGGTTTTGTAAAAACAATTTACAAAAAGGAGATTACTCACATTGGTGTCTTAGATTATCCTTTAGGGTTTCCTGTTGACAATCTATAATTTACACAGATGCACACGTGTTAGTATAATAACCCATTTTAACATTAGTAATACCCTCCCCGAGACGGCATTCCAATGACTACGTCGGGCAGAACCACGACAGCCGTTACGGAACCCTAGATCAATTGGGCAGAGTATCTAATACGTATCCAGGGGTTATGATACTTACAACGGAGCAGAACTTCGTTATTTAGGGGGGTATTACACCCGTGTATAATGCCTATACTTCAGTTTTGAGAGAAAGAAAAAAGTTCGCTGCGATTTGGGACTGAAGGCCACTGCATGCTACTTATAGTGCTGAAACCTGACTTTATCGCGGCCCGCGTAAGGGTAGGCAAAGGCCTACGCGGCCCGCGTCAACGCTGGTCAACAGCGTAGCTGATCCGGGTCAGCATATAGGTTCAACACGAGTCGGACACGTGTCAACACCGGGCTGCGCCACACCTTTGATCTCTAGGGCCCGTGTAAGATCCCTAAGAGGTCTACGCGGCCCGCGACAAAACCCAAAAATTGATTTTTGATTATTTTTAATAATATTTAAGGTATTCGGGGCCCGTTTTCACGTATGGGGTGTATTTTAGGACATATTGGGATATTTTTAAAATATATTGGGGTGTCGAAAATATTTCGAGGGTGTCGGTTTAAATTAGGGTTGTTATACGTAGCTTACGTCCAACACTGCCCAAAACATTAGCAGCTACCTTCCGTAACCTACGGCTGGCAGCAGGTTACGGCTCAACTCCTCTGCAGCTTTTCCAATTTTATCATTTTTATGTAAAACTCTGTAACCTTTTCGTTACTAGTCCGTTTTGCTTGAAACTAGTTTCTAAATGACCGTAAAACATTTGTCTACGTATTTAACCCAAAATCCTTAACCCGGATGCATAACTTTTATGAATTAGGCAACCGTTACCTGGTTTATGCGCATATTTATTTTGACCCGTTATGGGATTTAAGCACTTAAACTTAAATTATCCGTATCTCTTCATATCTCCTGTTCCCACTTTATGACTCTCATTCATCTATCATCATAACTTCAATTGTGATGGATTATGATAGGAAAAATCATTATATTCCTATTCTACCTCGGGTTTGACATTTTTACGAAAAAAGACCCATTATGTAGCATTAAGCCAAAATGGTTTAAGCCTTCCACTTTTTACCACCGAAAGGGTTGCTCAAATTATAAAACTCATATTCAAACTACCCTTAAGGGTCGTTTGTCCAGTTCGTCACTCAGGGCGTTTTGGTCAATTTTTAGTCCTTTTAACTACGAAGGACATTTAAAGCTTGTTTTGACCAAGTGGATTCTTTTACCCCGTATTCCATTTAAAATTTATTGTTTTCTTAAGAACATGATATCCCCAATTTAAATTACTAGACATACCTCACTTTAGGTAATCCCATGTCCACCCATAACTCGTTTAACTCTCAATGGACCCTAAGTCCTTATTGAGAGTTTGACCCATTACACATACCTGGCCCGGGTTGAAGTATTGACCCGTTAGCTATACTTTGCAATCCTATATACTAACGCGTGGCAATGCATGCCCACAAATCATGCTTACCCGTAAGCATGAAACTTAACAAACGAGATATTAAAAATTATTTTCAAATGGTGATAACATCACCATTTTATCCGTTTGTCCATTTGACCTGTTTCTTGGCTCAACCTTTTTATATATCTGTATAACCAAACACAGTTTATTGTAAAAAGGATATTTAATTATCGTTTATGGCGCGCTATGGTCCGCTCCATAGGGTTTTGTTTATAATTTTTTTTATATTAATAACCGATGTATGATTGATTATTCACCATTTCACTTGCTCGACCCAATTTGGTTCGCGTCAGCAAATATTTACATCAAGAACTCATTTTTATTCGTTTGACCTGTTACGGTTTACACCATAGAGTCCTGTTTCAAAATTTTATTATGATTATAACCGATATATGGTTTTTCGCTATTTCGTTCCTTTGACCCGTTATGGTTTACACCATGGGGTCTTATTTCTATGATTTTTTGTTTATTACCAAATTATAATATAACTAATTCTACCCATTTTGACCCGTTATGGCTTTCGCCATGGGGGTCTCATTTTAACATTTCTCCTTTGTCGGGAACATTAGTTCGTCATAGCTTATCCATTTTGACCCATTTCATGGTTTACACCATGGGGGGCTCATTTTGATGTTTTAGCCGTTTAACCGCGTCCATTCTTAATCATTTACTTCCAAATCACTTATGTAATAGTTCTATTCTAGGAGGTGTAAGTTTTACTTACATTACATTCGATCATGCTTCCTCGCGTCCTTGACCCAGTTAACCCATTCCTTCCAAGCTTCCATCTAGCTCATCAGTAGTCAAACTATAATGTAACATCCACAAGATGGTTATATTAGTCATCAATATCATGACTATCATTCTTATGGACTTTTTCGTATTTGATTCTATTATAGGCCAGTTTGACTTTTAAAAATCAAACTGCTTATAACATATGCAAATGCACTAATAAACTCAATAAACTCATTTGAGCATTTCATCACACACTTGGTGGGTATCATTTTAATCCTCACTCAGTGTGTCTAAACTCTAACAATTTACCATGTATTCATACTTCATGTTATTCAACTATATTCAATCATCAAGACTTTCTATCATAAGTCTAATGTATACAAATTAACCTAAGGAGGTTAATTTCTTGTAATTATGTCAAAACTCATTTGATCAACTACTCAAACACTCATCATGTATACCATGTGCTAAATATTTCACATAATCAATAACTATGATAGTGAATAATAGTTCTACTATCATCAAAACACATTAATTCATCGTGTTCACCTAGGCATTACATCGAACACCTTATGGGCATGAATTTTACACTACTAACAAATCTATGATTGAACTATTAGCCATTTATATTCATCTCATAACATCAAAATGGTTAGGATGTTCAATTAACACCTAAACTCAATGCATCAAACATCCAACACATCATTTTCATCCTCATAATTCATGTGTTATTTCTCATTATTCAAAACTCAATTAACTAAGTGTGGTAAATCATCCAAACACCCAAATCATAGCAATATACTTAAAATTTTCACTTAGGGTTTGTTCCTAAGCAAGTATACATCTCTTATCCTACTTAAATTTCTGAAATTCATACATGGATTGAAATCCATGAAATTTATCTACATTCATAATATCACCAAATTAAGACTTTTGACATACTTTATGATCCCCTTGTCTAGGTGATCGATAATCTATGTTCATGCACGAATTTGAGACCCGAATTCTCCTTCAATTTGGTGATCTATGATGAACAACGGTTTCCCCTTGTTTTCTCCAGCCGTGATCGACACACACACACACACGCACACTTAGTGTACCGATAGCCTCGGGCCTTGATAAACTTATTCTAAAAGCAATTCATCTATCTTTGATTTAGCATTAGGTTTATTTAATTAAATTCTAATGTTTAGCGGGTTAGCTTTTATCACTACGGGATTTTACCCGCTCTTTGATATTAACGAGGTTTAATTACCAAACCCGTTTTTAGGGTGTTCCAAGTATTAAGTAAAAAATGAACAATGATTTTTGCCAAACTTATAAAATAAGAAAAATGTAGGGGTGGAAAGTGTAACAAAATTGAATAGTAACTCTTACTAAAAAAACCAAACTTGTTAATTAACATAAAGTTAATATATAGTTAATTAATAAATGGTTTAGATAAAATTACATAGTTCTTTATTACTCAAATCTATACTATATAATAAAAGAAACCATTTTGGGGACACTTGTCATCATATTAGGCCATGTTTTATAGATAAGTATTATTTTAGTTTAATATTTTCTAATTAATTATAGATAATCCTCCTACTAAATATTATTTAGCTTAATTTCTTATGGATAATTATTATTTAGTTTAATCTCCTTCTCATTTATAATATTATTTATTTAACTAATAGAGTAAATATGATTTTGGCCCCTGTGCTTATATCACTTTTACTCTTTTAGCCCGAAAATAATTTTTAACATCTGAGCCCCCAACGTCTTTTTTTCTAATCTTTTTGGCCCCTAACGTCTTTTTTCTAACCCTTTTGACCCCTAACATTTAATGGATGAGATTAGTGTTAAGGGCTAAAAGGGTTAGAAAAAAACACGTTGGGGGCTCTGATGTTAAAAAAATTCTTTTTTGGGCTAAAAGGGTAAAAGTGGTATAACCACAGGGGCCAAAATTGTAATTTACTCTAACTAATATTATTTATCATTTATACATTTACGGAGTTTTAAATAATGGGTTAAATTTATTGACACTTCGTTAACAAATTTTGCTACAACAAAATAATCTATTTATATCAATCTAAATTTTTATCTATACTATACTATATAATAAAACATTAATGTGTGACACATGTTGTTCATTGTAGGTATTTATTTTATGATTTTCTCGCCTCACTTCCAAACTTATCTTATATTAATTAAATGAATAATGAGCTAATATTAAATTTTATCCTACTTTAAATTTTGAATACCATTCTTCTATTTTTCTAATAAAATATTATCCGCAATTGTAAATTGTTAATTTAAAACATTTTAAATAAAACAAATTATTTATCACGAAAACCAAACTTTGTATTAATATATTAAATATTTTTATTTTCACTATACAAAATTACATTTACTAACTTTTTTATTATTTGGTATATAAAATTACATTTATTTAACTCGTGTAATGAATGAGGTTTTTTAGAGATGTATTATTTTATTATTTGGTAAACAATATTACATTTATTCAACCCGTGTAATACATGTGGTTTTAAAGATATAATTTTTTTTATTTGGTATATAAAATTACATTAATTTAACCCGTACAATATGGTTCTTATATGTATAACTTTTTTATTATTTAATATATAAAATTATATTTATTCAACCCATGCAATAAAGGAAGTTTTTAAAGATATAATGTTTTATTATTTAGTATATAAATTTATTTACTCAACCCGTGTAATACACGGGGTTATAATCTAGTACAGAAATAAAGAGGCTCCATCGTTATTTGTAAAAGTTTATGGTTAAAGCCTTCAATGATTTGTATGGTTATCATCTAATATTCCCATAGAGTATTATTTTCTCTAGGTCAACTAAAATAAATCTAAAAAATTACTTCAAATTATGCAAGTAGTTGCACAACATAATAATACGCAAGTAGTTGTTGCACAACATAATAAGGTTCGTAGCCTTAGGTCATCCATTATTCAAAGTTGGTCCCACTCAGATTTCGATTCTTTCGTTTTTTTTAGTCTGCAAACTGCAAATTAAGTAAGAATATATGTACCAAATCAGGTTTGAGTTAGCAATATCAAGGTATTGAATAAAATTTTACCTTTTTAAGTGTTAAGAGTCTAACATCTATGGTGCACATAAAAGATGTAGTCTAGAAATAGATTAGAGAGCGTGTGTGTGAATTGTCATTCTAAAAAATATATATGCAACTATTAATATTACAAAGTAAATCTAAAAAATTTGGTATTTGATTAATGTTGTATGAACAATTATTTTTCTAAAAAATTTGGTATTTGATTAATGTTGTATGAACAATTATTTTTCTAAAAAAATTGGTATTTGATTAATGTTGTATGAACAATTATTTTTCTAAGCAAAAGAATGAAACTTCTTTTGTAAATTAAGATCGGAAACTTTATGGAAACAAACCATATTGGGCTTTAATTGTTTTAAAGTTAAGCTCTTACTCTAGTATTTGCATGAAAGAAAGAAAAAAAACCTCTTAATCCGAGATATTTCAAAAAAATAAGTTTTTACATCTAAATAAGAGAAAAATATCTATTTCTCACATAGGTGAAGCTTAACGCATCGCTTATGAGAAAAAGTAGAGTAATGTTGGGACTCGTTTAATGGGGGAACAAATATTCTTCTCCAATTTGAGTTTTACTTACATCTCGAATAAATTCAAGGACATATTGAAGAAATTCTGACCGCCGGTCAGAATGGTTTGTGGGTTCCGAACGGGTAGAACGGCTGAACCTAATAAGATAGCAATTACAAACCAAAGACATTTATTAATAACCATAAAGATGTCTTGTATAGTTAAATTTGATGGTCATGTCACTACTCTTGCTACAACCACAATTATTGTCAATGCAAAAATGTTAATTAAATCAGTAGTAACAAAACGATAGAGAATCCAAGAGAGAGGAGAGAAAAGAGGGGAATGTGAGAATAGAATAAGCTAAAAATAAAAATAAAAATTACATTCTTAATTTGAAATTAATCAAAATCATACATAACCCACCGTTTATATTTATACATTTTTTATCCTTTATTAAAATTTAAACACACCCAATATGCATGGTTATAAAAATCTCGACTAGTCTCCGATTAATTACTAACTGGAGGTTCACCGACTAATTCTGCCCAAATTTTGGCCAGATCTCAACCAAATTTCATCCAAAACTTATAAGTTATTGTCAATTACTTATAAAAATGGGTCAATTAGGGATCAAAACTAGTCTATTTTAAAAAAAAAAATTATGTATAAAAATGTGTGTATGTATATATAACTAAAAATTACATATAAAAATCTTAATCCGATTAATCGCTAGTCAGCACCCCACCGACCGACTAGCGCCTAACAATTCTTATAACAATGCCTATGCACCTTCGAGCTGTATGGTGTTAGACTGTGGGGTATGGGGCGTGGGTTGGCTGAAAACGCCCAAGCCACCACCCCGGTGGGCTTGGGTTGGGGCGTGGCCCAATGGGCGGGAGTTTAAAGCCGGGCATGGGGCGGGTCTAGCAAGGTGACATGTCGGGCTCTTAATGGCCAAACCAAACTAGCCGTTGGGCTAGCCGTTGGGGGCATTTTTTTTTTAAATTTCCTTTATAGATGTATATAAAAGATTCCTGATATAGAAAATCTAAAATTTATCATTGACACATATGTTTGTGATTCATTCTAAATTGTCAATCCTTATGGCTTTTGGATTTCCTTATATACATATCTATATAATCATATATTTCACATACTGTAATATACATACCATTCAAAAGGTTAATGTATTTAACAGATTCATGTTTCCAAACACAAGTCAGACATCAGGTCATGATACTATTTAGGGAATTCTGTCACTTGTTTGACATATCATATACCCCATCTTTCCCGGTTCTCGCCGGAGAGGTAACCACATCTTACCTGGTTCTCGCCGGAGAGGTAATTATCATTGTATTTTCCATAAATAGAATTTTCTCAATTCATGATTTTGAAAATGCATCCTTTATTAGGACTTTCATCAGAGAACAAGGAATTTAGTATTCACATGACGGATCATATTCCAGAACCCAGTAGTACCAATAAATAAGAAATAACAGTGGCCAAGTGTTATTGCTTATTTACCATACTTGCAACGTTCTAGTCATCATCCTCACAGCATACCAATACCTATCACACTTTCTTTATGCAAGCTTATCTCGAAGCTTATACAAAGCATCTTTCTTAAGTTCAAGTCTAAATACTATCCTTGTTGCTACCAGTTAATAACAATTTCCTAACTCTTTTGTTTAAGCTTAGGTATTATTACAACACCTAATTGCTTAAACCAGTGGCTTGGCTCTGATACCACCTCTGTCACGACCCCCGACCACACCCTAGACGGGAGCCGCGAGCAGTCAAGTGGTACCTGTGGTTATTTTGAAAATATCACAGCGGAAAAATTTCATCAGGACCGTGAGTTAGGAAAATACCAGAGTTTAGAAACACCGGATTTTATTTATTAAACAGATGGGAATAAACCCATGTTTTACAAAGGTAGCTTTAATATGGGATAAACCCGAATATATAAAAATAATATTTAATTCATTTGATAAAATAAGCCACTTCTTTAAGCCTTTCGGTTCCGTATCATCACTCTTATTCCAATCTACTGTAATCACCTAAAACGCGTTTTAAAAACATTTGGTCAGCAGGAAATACTGGTGAGTTCATTCATTTTTGTACAAAACACATTTGTTATAAATTACAGTATTAAGGGCGATTCAATGTTTATATCAACCAATTACCCAATGGTATTTATCACTCGACTCGTTTCTGTGACTATGGTCATATCACTCATTGGCTAACTCGTTGTCCAATGGTGACGATTATCAAGTAATGTATACAAAACCCCACATACCGGCTGTAGTTGAAGACTACAAAGACTTAATCCCTGTAATTATAACTTTGAAAATAAATAGGGTTTTGGAAATAATTTAGTAAAAAGGGAATGACTCACCTTGTTAGCATATAGTCTTGATTAAACAAGCATCTTGATTCTAAGTCTTCTGATGAATATACATCTTGTTTGATAGTATGTTTATGGAGTTTTCTGATAGTTAAACATAGAGTTTAACAGAGTGGAATACGTTTTAGTGTAAAACCACATCAAACCTAACGATGGTCACGAGATCAGAACCTTAACGAAATTCACAAAGTATAGTCTTATTTAGTAAGCACTTTGGCATTCGTTAGTTGGTTTCCGAATCGATCGGACAGAATATCGCATTGGTGATTATTGGTTTGAACACCAACGTATAGAGAGAAGAATAGAAGGAATGAGCAAAGAAAAATGATTCCTAAGCTTCCTATTTATAGGTAGGAAATATGCAAATTTCCAGGAAGTTTCCTATATACTTTTCTAGGAAGTTACCTATACATTTTCTAGGAAGCTTCCTACCCACATATATATCCTCTTGCATCTTCCTTGCACCTTCCTCATATATATCTATTTTCATATATATCTATTTAGGTGTTTAATTAACTTTAGTTAATTAATCTTACTTAGCTTATTTAATCTTGCTTAACTGATTAATTAATCTTATTTAGCTTAATTAATCTTACTTAACTATTTAATTAATCTTATTTAACTGTTTAACTGGTTACTTTTCCTTAACTGTTTAATTAAGTAATTTACTTAGCCGATTAATTAGTTAACTTAATTAGCTTACTTAGCTTGCTTAACTGTTAAGTTTCCTTAGCTATTAAGTTTTCTTAGCTATTAAGTTTTCCTTAACCTCTAAGTTTTCTTAATTGCTAAGTTTTACATAACCATTAAGTTTACTTAACTACTAAGTTTACTTAATTGCTAAGTATTCTAGTTTAACAGCTTCCAGATTATAAGTTCTAATTCTAGATACAATGGAACTCGTATTAGCGTATTAACTCAATTCAACTTTAACGATAATCACGAGATCAAAAATCACAACGACTAACAAGTATAGCCGTATACAGGCATCACTTAAACATCAGTTGGACCAGTTTCAATCAATCGGATATAGTACCGTGTCCGTGATTTGAGTTATTACCCTGATAACGAGCAGAGTTTCTGGGTTTTAGGGGTTTTGCAAAGAAACGGAGATACGAGAGAGTAAGTTCATCAAAATTTGATCGAACTGGTGCACAGATTTCAGTCCCACTGCTGCCTGTTATATACTCCATTTGGGTCTCCCCCGCGTGTCGCGCACGGGTCGGCCTCCCCTGGCGCGTGTCGCGGGGATGGTCGACCTGGCTTCGGTCGCCACGTGTCACACGTAAGCCTGACACGTGTCGCAGTGTCGTGACGTGTGTCCTTGGCCGCCCTTCTCATCCAATCGCGTGTTTTTCTCGATTTCCGTGCTAGTGTTTATCACGTATGTTTGGGTCTTGATCCTAATTTGTTTGGTTTATAATTGCGAGTCTAATAAAGGTACTTTTGTGTGGGTTGGTTCATCAACCATCAGGTTTTCAAGTTTTATCGTGCATATTTCGGATTTTGTTTATGGATCTTTCTGAGGGTCGTTACATTTGTTTATGGATCAAAACCCACAAATAATAAAGTGAAGATTACTAAACCGCCATATTTGTGGGTTTTGTGTTGTGTTTTGGATGATAAGCCTTTAATTTTCAAATGACTAACATTAGTGAGTTTTATGTTGATTATCATGTTGTGTTTTATATTCATAGTTCTTGATGGTGTGTTTGAAGTTCTTATGCACTGTTAGGGTTTGAATATTGTATTTTAGTGATCTTCACTCTGTTATTTGTGGGTTTTGAGTGTGTTTTATGGTTGAAATTGTGGTGTTTTGTGACTTTGTACACTTTTTAGAAAAACTGGACTTTGTAGCCGAACCCCACCCATGCTAAACAATATCTATTGATTAGAATATATGATAAAACGATCCATTTGTATTTATCATATAGATATACTAGGTTAGAACCCCGTGTATTACACGGGTTGAATAAATGTAATTCTATATAGTAAATAATAAAACAATATATCTTTAAAAACATCTTTTATTATACCGGTTGAATAAATGTAATTTTATATATATTAAATTATAAAAAAAGCTATATATTTAAGAACCATATGTATTGTACGGATTGAATAAATGTAATTTTATATACCAAATAATAAAAAAGTTATATCTTTAAAAACCTTGTGTATTAAACGGGTTGAATAAATATAATTTTGTATACTAAATAATAAAAAAATATATCTTTAAAAAAACTCGTATATTACACGAATTGAAGAAATCTAACTTTATAAACCAAATAATATAAAAGTTGTATCTTTAGAAACTCTTTGTATTACATGGGTTGAGTAAATGTAATTTTGTATACTGAATAATAAAAAATTATATCTTTAAAAGCTCTCGTATATTACACAGGTTGGTTGAATAAATGTAATTTTGTATATCAAATAATAAAAAAAAAGTTGTATTTTATTAATCAACAACAATTACGATTAGCATCTGATTCTCTTTTTTTAGTTTTATTAATCAACAAAGTAGGTTAGAACCTGTTATCACTATTTAACTCTATGGTTATTTTTTTAAATGAATTGATAAGTTTGTTGGATTATTGTTCGGATAAAATTTAATATTAATTTATTATTTATTTATTTAAATAAGATAAGTAAGAGAGAGAGACGGGAAAATAAAAAAATAGATGTCTTCAATTAATCACACGTGATACACGTTGATATTTTTATTATATATTATAGTTGTAAATATAGTTTATATTGAACTATTGATACATAATCAAGAACAGGATTTATTAGATTCTCATGTGATGCATATGCTTGTTCTAGTTGATTTGGAAAAACTGTGTACACATCTAAAATATTGATTTTATATTTACATTATAATTTTATAATAGTGATTTTATATTTACATTATAATTTTATGATTGCTTAGTCAAGAGACAATTCATAGACATCATTTTGTCGATGAGGTGTTACGAGTTAAAGCTTGTCATGTTGTTACTAAGTGAGATGCTTAAAAATCGAGTTAATTATTTTTTAATTTGATAATTTATCTCAATCTTTAAGGTAAATTTTTTGTTTTCTTTTTTATATTCAAATAACTTAGGCTGCAAACGAATCAAACGTTCGACGAACAGTTTGTGAACTGTTTGGCGGGAAGTTCGTTTGTGTTCTTTCGTTTATTAAACAAAGAGCACGAACAAAACATTTTGTTCTTTTAGTTAAATGAACGAACATGAACAGAAGTCGTGTTCGTTTGTGCTCGATAGTTCATCAATGTTTTTAGTTTTTATTTTATTTAGAAATTTTTAAATTCTGACAAATAAAATATTTAGTAAGTGTCAGTGTATTATATATTTTGTTCATGAACGCTTGTTTATGTTCGTTTGTTTCCATTTGTGTTCATGAACATTAGTTTGTGCTCATTTGTGTTTATCACATTTGTTTTCGTTCGTTGCCTAAAATTAACAAACGAACACGAACAAGTTCATTTCCTTAACAAACGAACGCAAACATAAAATCTCGTTCAGTAAATGTTCGTGAACAGTTTGTGAACAGATATATTTCTTAACATACAAATACGAACAAGGTCTTATTCATATTCGTTCGGTTCAAGGCCGGCTCTGGGCCCGGCAAACCCGTGCCGACGCCCGAGGCCCAAAATTTCAAAGGGCCCGAAAAATCTTTATAAGCTTGTATATATTTATTAAATTATATATTTAATATATTCATCCGTTTGTTATGCAAAAAATTATTGGTGGTGTAGTGGCAAAAACCATTTCAAAATAATGTAAAGGTCGTAAGTTCAAGTCTTTGCTCCATCACTAAGTTTTTATTTTTGTAATTCATTACCCTTAACCATAATTTTGGGCCCAATTCTTTTCGTCGCCCAAGGCCTAAATTTTTTCAAGAGTTTTCGGAGACGGCTCTGCTTCGGTTCATTTGCAGTCCTACGAATAACATATACAACCTAGTCTTGTAAAAGCTCCAACTGCGGATCAAACTTGTCGTGTGTAAGATTATGCTCGACTTCCTCTAAAACACTTATATAGGCTTACAACAACATCTCTACAAAGTTATGCTTTATGATCGCGATTCTTGTCCTTTTTTATGGATTCTTATCTATTGTTCTACATATGTATATGTCTCACATGTATTAAAGAGTTATGCTACCACATATACTTCTAAATTGTAGGATTTGGAAAAGGGTGAGACAAAGTAGTTGATACATGATGATTGATAAGGGTGTTGGTGCACTAAGGATACATGATGATAAGGATGTTGGTGCATAGTTGAAGTGGATGGAATAAGCCACGTCTCTAAGTTCCATACCATTAGTATGATCACATGGCAACATGGAAGGAATAAAACCATCATACGAAATCTAAAGAATTAAGATTTATAGCTACCCAAGATCTTCAAGAAACCCCAAAATAATAATTAAAATGGAAAAAGAATCTAGCATATGCAAAATATTTGAACCTTGGATTTACAAAGATTCTTGTATTCAATACTCCATTCTTTTATTTCTAAATGTTTATAAAAAAGAATGCATGGAAAATGTGGATTTTTCAAGTGGATATACACTAGCTTGTTTTTATTTTAAAGGTGGTATAATGATTGGGTAATAATCGGTCTATATTTTGTTCTGTAATATTTTTTATTTATTCTTTTAGAAATTTTAAATAGCTGGAATGCTAAATATGACTACAAAGACCATATAGATTATAAGGTGGAGTTCGGCTACAAAGTCCAAAATTTCTAAAAAATGTACAAAGTCATAAAAAATCATAATTTCAGTCATAAAACATACTCAAAACCCACAAATAACATAATGAAGATTACAAAAACACCATATTCTAATTCTAACATTCCATAAAACTTCAAACACACCATCGTAGACCCATAAATATAAAACACAACATGATAATCAACATAAAACACAATAATGTTAGTCATTCAATAATCAGAGTTTTATCATCCTAAACACAAAACAAAACCCACATATATGATGTTTTAGTAATCTTCATTATGTTACTTGTGGGGTTTGGGTGTAGTATATAGTTGACATTATAGTATTTTATGACTGTTTATGCTTTCGAGGAATTTTGGACTTTGTAAGCAACTCCTAGCCATAGATTATATAATGATAAGGTAAGATCAAATAAAAAGTTAATTTTAGAGTTAATTACTGTTTTCGTCCCTGAGGTTTGTCAAAAATAACGGTTTCAGTTCATTAGTTTAAAAATTGCGATTTCAGTCCATTAGTTTCATTTTCGTAACCATTTCAGTCCACTAACTTAACTCCATCCATTTATTTTGTTAACTTTGAGTTAACTAACTAATTCAGTGATGGTTTGCGTCAGTTTTAGAAACACAGGGACTTAAGTGTAAACTCTAAAACATTAAAACAAAAAAAATAGTAAATTCCAAAAAATCAAAAAAAATCCAAAAAACCAAACAAATTCCAAAAAATTCTAAAAAATAATAAAAATTCTAAAAAATCATAAAAATTCTAAAAAATCCAAAAAATCCGTTTCGGCGCGAACTGTTTCGAACCCGAACCGTTTCGACGCGAACCGTTTCGACCCGTACCGTTTCGAAGCCGAACCGTTTCGAGCTGAACCGTTTCGAACCGAACCGTTTCGACCCGTACCGTTTCGAAGCCGAACCGTTTCAAGCCGTACCGTTTCGAACCGAACCGTGCCGTATCGAACCGAACCGTTTCGAGCTGAACCGTTTCGAACTGAACCGTTTCGAGCTGTACCGTTTCGAACCGTACCGTTTCGAGCTGAACCGTTTCGAACCGAACCCTTTCGAGCTGAACCGTTTCGAACCGAACCGTGCCGTATCGAACCGTTTCGAGCCGAACCGTTTCGAGCTGTACCGTTTCGAACCGTACCGTTTCGATGCGAACCGTTTCGAACCGAACCCTTTGGACCCGAACCGTTTCGACGCGAACCGTTTCGAAGCCGAAACGGTTCGGCTTCGAAACGGTACGGGTCGAAACGGTTCGGCTCGAAACGGTACGGGTCGAAACGGTTCGCGTCGAAACGGTTCGGGTCGAAACGGTACGGACGGTTCAGCTCGAAACGGTTCGGGTCGAAACGGATTTTTTGGATTTTTTAGAATTTTTATGATTTTTTAGAATTTTTATTATTTTTTAGAATTTTTTGGAATTTGTTTGGTTTTTTGGAATTTTTTTGATTTTTTGGAATTTACTATTTTTTTTGTTTTAATGTTTTAGAGTTTACACTTAAGTCCCTGTGTTTCTAAAACTGACGCAAACCGTCCCTGAATTAGTTAGTTAACTCAAAGTTAACAAAATAAATGGATGGAGTTAAGTTAGTGGACTGAAATGGTTACGAAAATGAAACTAATGGACTGAAATCGCAATTTTTAAACTAATGGACTGAAACCGTTATTTTTGACAAACCTCAGGGATGAAAACAGTAATTAACTCTTAATTTTACCTAAGTACTAAGTATGATAAAAAGGGATCTCAATCTTTTATTTTTTTAAATCAATGAGTAAGATAAAAATGTAGGAAAAAGTGGGGTGTAAGGGTATTTTTGTAAAATTGCATATTTATTGATTTTATCTCTTCACATGCCAATCAGATGCTTATTTTCCTCCATTTGTTAAACGTTCATAACGTTTTTATACGACAATACATTTTTTTTAATTGCCATAAAATCGAGCATATTTTTTATCTTTAATTTGAGTACTCTATTGCTATATAAAATATGGAAACTAAAAAAATTATGTTGTATGTCTTTGTTGTATAACATTTTTTATTGGATTTTTTTGTACTAGATTTTGTGCTACATCTTTTGTGCTGAGTTTTTTTTACTAGTTTTTTTGTGCTACATTTTTGTGCTGATTTTTTTGTACTAGTTTTTTTGTGCTACAATTTTTTTACTAGATTTTTTTGTGCTAAATTTTTTGTACTAGATTTTTATGTATGAACGACACTTACGTATCCACTCTATATTCAGGTATCAATCTATATTTTTTATTTATATTGGTTTAAGGCCGTGTGATACAGCTTTTATCATCATAAAAATCTTTGTTACAAACACGCTACTAAGAGTGGTGAAATAACCTTTGCTTCACACAATGCTTCATATTCATCTTTGTTTGATGCAAACCTAATTTCTTGCAGTTAGTTGCATATTATCCTTTGATAGCTACAAGAAATCATATGTAATTTTATTTGAAATTGTTTAAGCTGTCTAGTTTCCAAACAAAGTATTGTGATGTCCATATAAAAAAGTTCTCAAAGCTAATGATAAATGATATCATCCACACCTAATTGAATATATAGTTGTAATTATTTCTGAAAGACATTTAACACAACCTTAAGTTCAAGGAGATCTCTTTTTTTTCATAAAAGATTAATTTTTATCAGAATTACAAACTCTCACATGACTAAAAAAATTGTTATTGTAAGTCCATGAAAAAGGGGAAAACTTAAACCCCAGAATGATGTTAAATGTCACTTAGAAATGGGCACGACCTAATGTTTTGCATTTTGTGGGCTTTAAAGACTACATTTCCTTTCTTCATAGACACTTTTGGAGTTAACATATTCCTTTTGATATGCACATGTCCTCTTTTTGAACTAAATTCAAATTAATCAAGAACCTTTACCTTATAAACTTAAATTATAAACATGAGCATTAGTTAAACTAACAATCTTACATTATCTTAACATGATCCAACATTATCTAACAAGATCCAACACTATTAAGAAATATCCAACATTATCTACCTAGATACACCATTGGTCCAACATTCTATATAGTAACAATTCAATTTGTGAACACTAGAAATCTTAAATTTAATTTGTGAAAAAGTAGAAATCTTTGATTGGTCCATGTTAGTAACTTTTTATTGGTCTATGATATTTTAATTTAGAATATTATTGTTTTTTTATTTATTAATTTATGTTTCTAAACCCTAAACTATAATAGAGTTATTGTAGGACTCTTAACTTTAATAATTTTTTATAAGAATTTATGTTTATACCCCTGACCTTTGATAGATTTATCATACACAAGTTTAATAATAACTCATTTTCTATAAATGATTTAGGTTTTGATCCCTCAAACTTTAATAGAGTTATTATACGGGCCTGAAGTTTAATAAAGTTAATTTTTAATAGTTATAACAAATATTTGTTCTTTTATCTTTTTTATATTTATTTTACTTAATATAGTTAAAGCTAACTTTTAACTTTAGACACGTTTACTAAATTGTGTTGCTTGCTTATATTACCATCGTTGAGATTAAAACTTGTGGTTTATAAAAACTCGTCAATATATCATGTAATAAATACATCCTTGCCAGCACCTTTCTACGATCCCGTAGCGAAGTGCGAGCTCCAATACTAGTTATTAAATACATCAATTCAACATTATTAAACATAAGCATTATGTTGTTATGTGTTGTGCACATCATAGGCATCAATTAAACTTACAGATTGATCCATGATTATCTAATAAGAGGGTGTAACACTGTATAACACATCGATCCATGTAACACCCGTTCTTGTAAACCAAGGTTTAACGTATATTTTGAAAGATAATCATGTAATTAATCACTATCATATACATCGGAAATACGGGTTTATTAAAACTTTTGCAAATCATAAGTTATTCTACATAACGTGGTTGAATTCGTTGTTTAAAATTTACAATGTGTCAAAGTGCGGAAGCGTGTGTCTTTATCGTGTTCGGTTCTTCGTTGAGCTTGATCGTCTTCCGGCATCCCAAAGTGTACCTACATTTCATTAAACATGAAATGCTTTAGTCTTACGGGGTCTAAAACGTATTCAAACAATCCGGGAAACAATTTATTCTAAAAACAAGAAATTGAAAATAACCTCCACCGTAAATTACGGTGGCACCGTAATTTACGGTGGCCCTTTGGTTCATATTCTTATGCCGTAAATCAGAAGGTTACTACCGTAACCACATCAGTTCCACCGTAAATTACGGTGGCACCGTAATTTACGGTGGACCCTGCATCAGTTTTTCCATTTCGCCGTAATTTGACACGAAATCTTTCGTATCTTTCAAACCGCTTATCCGTTTGACCTACCGTTTCTTCCTACATGATTGTAATTTAATTCTCCATCATATGGAGTTAAAATCCGACATCCGACTTAACAAATTTTAAGACTTTTAAGTCTTCGGTTTATTACCCCTTTTTACCAAATTTTGACCCATTCGCGGTATTACCAAACAAACGTATTTGTTTGATTCCTATGTCACATGAATCTTGTAATTTCAATGTTGTCTATCATATTAGGTTCAATTCACGAGTTTATGTATATTCTTAAAACCCGTTTATACTCAAATGCTTATTTTGACCCGTTAAGAGTATTTAAGCACTTCTCCGCATAATTCATAATTATTTATTTCTAGCTTCTTAATTTCGCAATATTTGCCAAATGATCTTCCACCACAACTATACTTATGGTGAGTTTACTAAGGTAATCTATGCAAACCGAGTTTTACCCCTCAACTCATTATTTTACGGCAAAGACTCAAATAGAGCCGTTTGACTAACGTAATACATCTTTCGACTTCCATACTTGTCCTATGTATTTATTTAATCGTAATAATCATTTCCAAACAACTTTTAAAGGTTGTTTGTTCAATTTAGCCTCCAAGGGCGTTCTGGTCCTTTTTAGTCTTTTATTAACAATGAAGGACTTTTGAAAGTATATTTGACCCATAATCCCTCTTTCAACCTATGATTTTGTTTGAAAAGTCATTAAGCTTTCCAAACGCTATGTTCATTACTTTAAACATTTGGTTTACTTATCAAGTAACCAAATGTCCATTTTGACCTCTTTTAACACTCTTGAACCACATGTTCTAAATGAGTGTTGCCCTATTTCACATACCTGGCGCAGATCAATCTATTGACCCGTTTTTAATACCTTGCTTTTATAACCGCTAATTCATAGCGTTGCTAATACCCATTTGACATTTACACCTGAAATAATATAGCTCGACAATAATCATTAGTCGTTATTGTCAAAGGGTGATATTTTTCACCTTTTGACCCATTTGGTCTAAGTGACCGATTATGTTGGCGAGATGATATTTATTACCATCTCATCTATATGACTCGCTTCGGTTTACACCGTGTGGTCATTTCACGTATTAATCGTTCTCTTACACTTTTTGGCCTATCATGGCTTACGCCTTACAGTGTCTTTCAAAACAAATAGTTATGGTCAACGCATGACCAATTTACCATTTTAATTCCTTTTAAACCATCAACACGGTTTCTTGTCATGCTCGACTACCTTGTTCCGTACGTTTACACGTCGGAACATCATACCTAAATTATGTATTTATCTTACTCGTAACTAATACGATAAGAGAATATTCTAACATATAAGACTAGTGTAAGCTATACTTACCTTGCATCCGAATTATGCTTTTCCTCCATTCTTGATTTGTTTGACCCGCTTCCTTTCCCAAGCCTCCACCTAGCTCGTTAGGCGTCAAACTATTTTCAATCATTTGCAAGGCGGTTAAATTAGTCATATAAATCACGACTATTCCACCTCACCTATTTACTATGCCGAAGCTACTATTCGACTTCATGATTAGCTAACTTAGCTTATCAAAGTTTAACTACTTTTTGATCACATGTTTTGCACAATTAAGTCAAATCAACATTATGATTGGAACCCGCTTTACCCCATCTTTCACGTAATTAATCAAACAAGGAAATTACGCGTTTCATTCGAACTCTCAACTTACAATCATTCACTTAGGCATTTTAACAAACACCTTGTGGGCATATTCTATAAAATCAACAATCGATTTTCATAACTAGTTATTTAGCCAAGCTTAACATCAATTAAGCATGTTCAAATCAATTTTTCATATTAACAAAATCTGCATTCACTTCCTAGAACTCAATTACACTAGAACAACAATCAAAATTCTAGTGTTTAACATATTCTTACAAAACCCACTTATCACCTTCAATGGTGATTGTGTTAAACAAAATTTCTACAAGTAATTGACTAGGGTTTATCCCTAATCACTATCTCATTCCTATTTCATCCAAGCAACCATCATGCATCATAAATTTCGAGTTTCAAGTATTGATTCAGAATTTCAACTAGAATCATTCAACGAAATTTAACATACCTTATGATCATTTCGCTGAGGTGATCATCAATCCATGCTTGGATTTCAATTTGGGTGTGATTTGCCCTTCCAATTGCTTGAATTTTAGCTTGTTAGGGTTTTGAAGATGAGGGCTCCTGGCTCCTCTAGAAATGTCGACCAGAACACACACTTTGAGTGTGTGTTTTGGTGTGTAACTTTTGTTTTAATAAAACAAGTTTCCCCACTTGACAATATTAGTCCCTCATGTTTCCTTTTGATCAAATGAAGTTATAACTCACCATTAGTCATTTAATCACATGCTACTAACTAGGTTAATTATTCCTTGTTACTTTAGCGGGTTCGGGAAGTTATAACCCGTTATGTTTTTAAGTCCCGTTAAATCTCGGGCCTTTTAAGCTTTTATTTCTTAAAAGCTTTTATTCACTTTTTATTTATTATTAGGATTAATTATTTAAATCCTAATATTTACCGGGTAAATTTTGCCACTAACGGTACTTTACCCGTCCTTCAGTATTAACGGAGTTTAATTACCAAACCCGTTTTCAGGGTGTTACAATCCAACATTATATTGTTTCAACAAATATATTTTAAAATTGAGTACGTTCATAATAAGATGAAGTAGATAACATACCATAGATATTTCGGTTATGGTTTTGTATGATAAGAAAAACAAAGTAGAAGGTTTTGTGTGTTACTCTCAGACTTAGGTAATAGAAAACAGTACACGTAAAGAAAAAAAGATGGCCTTGAACTTCTCAATCAGGTTGTGGATTTGGCAATAGAACTTGTTTGCCGAACGAAACAAAATCGATCTCTATAAGTTTTAAGGGATTCTGTGTCCGTTGTTTACCTAAAAACTGGACTTTATGAGCTTCGAATAGATCTTTTTTAACCAGATGATGTATTACGTTTGGTTCCCTAATAAAGTTTAGTTATTTACTTAAAATCCGAGTTCAATTTCTTAATTCGGCACCAAATTTTTGTTTGGACAAATAGAGTTCGTACCAAGAATTTAAGTTCGATTTCTTTGAAAATGTTGTATTTTAAGACAAGGTTATGTTTAAAGGGGTTTATTCTGTATTGTATGATAATGTGACTGATTCTCGTAGAAATGGTTGTACTTGAATGTAACACACGTGTGAATGGACGAAACTAGTACATAAGCATGTTTATATTCGGAAAATGGTGTGCCTAACAAAGTATGGTGCTTGAAAGAAATTAAATGAATGTGATTGTATGTGTGTATATAAATAAGAATTTATAGTGAGTGTATGCGTGTGTATGGGAAACGTAAGTATGTGTTCGGATATATGAACGTGTATGCAGGTGATATAATCTAATGAATGTTGATTAATAGAATGTGTTTATGTGAAGTTGTGGGTTTTTAATATGTTTAAGGGTACACATTGTTAATCATGTTATCGTTGATAATGAAATGAAAAGGTGCAAGTATGATAACGTTGGGTCCAAGTGAGTTGATGCCGGGAAGTAGTGGATGAGTTTGGAAGGATGATCGAACAAGATATCTTGCGTCGTTAGAATGAAATATGGTCCTTTAGCTATATGTTTATAATATAAGTATGATGTCACCATATACTAATGTGTCGGTTGTTTATGGTGACCGCATGTTACATGGATCATTACCATTTATGACGAAGGACAAGCGGACGAAGATCAAGTTATAGAACATGGATTGTATGGAAGGGTGGTCACTTAGTTTGTATTCACATGTTATATTTGGTACATTAATTAAAAATGAATGATGTAATTCTTTTAAAAGGATTCGTTTTAAATGTTTTTCAAGTATGTTAGAACATTTTTAAAGAAAGAAATTTTGAGGTCCGTATTTCCGTTGCGACTATTGGTTAAAACGTATTAGGGTCTAACACTAGGATTTGTGTTCAACACAAATTCTTTAAAATAGATTGTGCGTCCCTCTTAATGAATATGTATGTTTCCCACTGTAGTTTGTACTACCAAAGAAGACTCTTGAACTCAAAATTACGCCTGAAACGAGGAGCATGAAAGAGCTTTATTTGCTAGTAAGGATGGGAAAAAACCTGAGCCCGACAGTATACACTAAACCCGAAACATTTGGGATGGGAATATGCTTGAAGTCCAATGGGTATCTGATTGGGTATGAGATTAGTTTTACAAATTTCGCAAGTATTGGTCATTGGATTAGGTGATACTCGACCCAATTACCCAAAACTACATACATGTTTACTCGAATCATATACCCAAAACATTTTGTTTTTATTTCCGTTTATCCCTTGTGTATTAGACTTTATTTTAGTAGATCCATTATTTGGATAGTTAATTCTTCTTTTAGAATATGTGTTTGTTAATATTTGTAGAAAACTAGGGGGGAGGTCAACAAATTTTTTTATTTTTTCTTTGATTAAACGCTAAATTTGGATGGTTTAAACTTATTCTAACCCAAAAATGATAATATGCAAGAAATGTAAAGAGTTCAGGGTTTAAAAGACAAAACTGATTATAGAGGTTCAAGTGGATGTTAACTAATACACTCTACGTCCTCTCCCCGATTTACCAATTGAGAGTTGTTCCACTAAACGTTTCTCTTAAACAAAAGAGATCACTGGTACAAGTGTTTCACTAAGCAAAGTAGCGATCACCTAACAACATCTCACTAATATCAAGGTAGTGATCACCTGCTTTGTTTCGCTAATATCAAGGTATGGATCACTTTCACGTTTCACTAATCTCAAAAGGTAGTGATCACCTCTATCCCAACCCCAGAACCATAGTGGTTCCCGTTTACAAATGTATTACTCCAAAGCAAGTGATAACCTCACAAGTACAAGAATATGAATGTATAAGTTGAAGCACAACTTCCTCATTTTGATCGTGAACTTTGATCTACAATTTCTCCTTGATTGGAATATATATCAAGGAAACTAGAGTGGTATTAATTAGATGTGTATATTGAACTGTTATGAGCAAAAGTGGTGGATGAAATAGATTGGGGAAGATTGTATTTATAGGGAAAATACAAGAGAGTCAAGAAAAAAAATTACAGGATCTCAGTTGATGTGACAACTGTAAAAAATCCAGGTATCCGTACAATTAATTAATCATGATTAGTGACTAAGGACTGTGCTGAATTGCAATTAACTGCTTTCTGATTACTGTCTCATACATACATGTGCATCATACATTGTTTAATGTCATACCAATATTGCATGAAAGCTGTATTGCCTTAAATGATGCATTAAGTACAGTTGGCATAGTTATCTGATAAATCAGGAAAATGCTGACAGAACTCAGCACATAGACAGACAGTGCATTTAGATACAGAATGAGCCTGAAACTAAGTATTACACTAGTGTAGTGTGTAGAAAAGTAAGGATCACAAAACTGCCTTGCTAGTGATAGTTTAAGTACCGGAAAGTGCCTAAAACTCACCCAAAGTGCTGAATTCAGCAAAATTCAACAAAAGTCAGCAAACTAACACACTAATATTATGTAGAAATATGATTAAATGGTCCTGAATGATTTTCTAAGTGTCGGGAATCAAAAGTGTCACAAAAAGATACATAAAGCACACTAAACTGCAAAGATTAGCACTTTAACGAACCAGTAACCAACCAAACAACCGGACACTACCCGAAACATCAAATTTACACTAAAATCATTGCTTTAACATTACCAAGCTAGATATGATCCCTGAACATCATAACACCTCCTAAAAATATCTAATAACTAGAACATGTAACTAATACTTGGAATTGAACTAGTAAGTAATCAATCTAGTTAAAACCTAATCTACTCCCCCCCCCCCCTAGTTCACGGCCCAAGTGGCCCCCACCATCTTGATTTGTTTTAATAATATATTAGATCTTGTTTATGCTTTTTGTGACATAAAAACCAAGGGTTAGAATGAGAGCATGGTTATAAGAAGAACTTGTAGGACATAAACTCATTTCACACACACTAAAGCACACACAAATTATCTCATCTTCCCCTCTCCTTGTTCTCGGCCGACCCCTCACACACATACATCCACCTTCATTCATTCAATCTCATCCAATCTAAGCATATACAAGAGTGTTGAAGATCATACAAAGAAGCTAGGAGCTTGTGGAAGATCAAGGACCTCTCTTGTTTGCTTTTATCCTCTTGTTTTCTACTCTTGAATCATCCCTAGCCTTGAGCTAGTGGTAAGAACCTTGATCTATCTATTTTACTTCCATTTTTAGTGGTTAAAGAAGAATCATAATCAAAAACTTGAAGAACACTAAAGAACATAAGAAGTAAACATGAACATAAGCTTGTTTAATGAAGTAATCGTGATGAATATGAGTTGTTATGCTTGTTGATCATTGATTGTTTGTTGAGATGATGTTGATCATCATAAGATCTTGCTAGATCATGATTAAAAACATAATCTAGCAAGATGAGAAAGTAGAAATGTTGTAGGATGATGGATCATCCACACATGAATCATGAACTTGAAATAATACTTTGATTTCTTGAAAAATAATGATCAAAGTAAGTTAATAATCATATAGATCTAAGGATTTATGAATGGTTTTTCAAAGGAACCAAGTTAAAAATATGAGTTTCACTTAATCATGGTTCTTACATAAACAAATCTTATTTTTAGTGGTTAAACAAGTGTAGAAACACTTGTGTAACAAGAAGAATGCATAAAGAAATATTTTTAGAAAATATGATTTGAAGTTGTAAACATCTAACTTCTTTAAAAATGAAGTTTTTAAAGAACTAATCACATTTTAAAGGGTAACAAGGCCTACAAAGAACACTAGTAAGTTACTACAAATTTTTACAAATATTCAAGTTCATGAAGTAGTAGGAAATGTATGATTTTGGCAAAATTGGTAAGTAAAGGTTGATTATTGTTGATTGTGAATTGATTGTGATGATTTTTACAAAAGAAAATGATATGCTTGAAAGCATGGAAACTTCCATTTTTAGGGGAAACTATGGCAAAATTTTCTAAAAATATAAACAATTAGAAAAATATTTTTAAACAAATATTTACAAGTGTATTTTAACCATGAGTTTCTACAAAAACTTTGCCATAATTTTTGTTACAAAAATACAAATATTGGAGGTTGATTTTCATAAATAAAAGTGTCTAAATATGTATTTAGGAAATATATATTTAGAAGTCACCATGTGTGTGATTATTTGTATACTTTGTGTATTAGTTATATTATTTTAGGATATGAAATAATATAACACTTCAAAATACAAAGAATTACAATCCAAAATATTACCAAAATTCCAAAGAATAAATATGCACAATTACACAAAAGTATTGGAGAACCGAACTATGGAATAAGACTTACAAAAATATTCCGGAATTTATTCACAAAGTATATTTTGGTAAATAATATTTTGGACACCAAGGAAACAAAAATATGATTTAAATAATTACTACAAGAATATATCATATTTTTTACAAGGAAAAACATATTATTTTTGACAAGTATGAAATATATATTTTTCTTGAAATTTTAGAAGATATATTATTTTTAAGAAATATATATTTTCTTACACAAACATGAAATACAATATTTTGAGGTGAAAAGTATAATTTCTCAAATAAATATAAAACATATCATTTTTGGAAGAAAAATGAGTTTATATATATTTTCTATGTTGGACATGAAAATATATAATTTTTGAAACTTATGAAGAATACAAATACAAATACACCCATCCTTGGGAAGGAAATACATGTATAAACACCCGAAGAGTATCAAGTCAAAAATATATTATTATTCCAAAATTTATAAATATAATTTAAGTTGAAATATTAATTATTTTAACAGATAATTATATAACTTGGAATAATATCGAAGACACAAAAGAAATGTAACTCAAAAACAATAATACTAAGTCAAGGCACGACCCGTTCGTCTAATAGGTTAGTACGTTGTAGGTAGTCGTGTTCGCCGAAGGAGCTTGAGTTACGATTATTGAATACGCAAGACTGTGAGTTCATGTCCTCCTTTACTTTAAACTGTTTCGTTTTATAACTTCGGGGGTGAAGTACATGTTACTAAATGTTTACATACAATTACAAATGGTATGGTTAGCTTTGGAAAGTACAGTAGATCATGTGAATGGGTAGACGCACTCTTAGGGCCATTAATCCTCGCGTTAGGACCGAGGGACATGAGTGATAGATCTATTTAGGTGTAGGGAGCCCACACCCATGCGGACCAGGGTGGCCCATGAGGTGACTATGTCTTACAGCTGGAGGCCCGGTGCAAAATCTGCTAGGTTTGAGTCTTCCTACGCCGTTGCACGCATATTAATGGCCTTGCAAACCATTAATCGATCTGTTTCCTTGTTTTGCTTTCATATCGGGATTTACAAAACTTACTTACATATAATGTTTTCAAAGGTTTATTCACAAACACACACATGAACTCGCTCAACTTTTGTTGATGTTTACAAAATACATGTATTTCAGGGAATTAAAAGTGGATCTGGCAGGCGTTGAATGTTTCAAGCTGCGTTAAGAATAAAAGATGTCATCCATGATCTTAGGTGTTGGTCAGTGTGTCTTATTCCTGGACGAGACACGTCTCCCAACTCCTGGTTTTATTTAATGTCATTGGTCGAGTCTTTGTGAACTTTTAAACAAGTTGCATGGTTGTACTCGTATTTGAATTTCTATGTTTTAAGACAATGTTGTCATGTTTTTTTTTAAACTTAATTTATGGATGAACATCTATGGTTTTTATCATTTAGTTGTTGTTATGATTGAATGCAATGGTATTAAGAAAGTCACACCATAATCACGCTTCCGCAAAAGTTAGGGTGTGACAGCTTGGTATCAGAGCTTCGATTGTAGCGAACTAGGATTCCTTCTCGAGTCTAGACTACAATCATTAGGGCTCTCACGAAAATGATTTTACAACATGTTTTCATTGCATACACGAAACGCCTAGATCCAGGAAAAACAAACATTTTTACAAAATAAAAAGACACGAAACACATTTCAAAGTTTATGTTTATGGTTCAGTCTGGGAGACTGGGTGGTTTAGTCTGAGAGACTAGGTAGTTCAGTCTGGGAGACTGAGTGGTTCAGTTTAAGAGACTAGGTGGTACAGTCTGGGAGACTGGTTGGTTTAGTCTGGGAGACTAGGAAGGATACATGATTACGTGATTGCATTGTTATTAATTGCATGTTTAATGTTAGATGTTGATATATGTGCATATGTTGTGATTGTTTTGTTACAGACACTATGTCATCTTCCGAGAGTGGTTTGTCCGATACCGATGACCCCATAGCTGTAGTCTCAGATGATGAGATTGCCCATGAGCCAGAGATCTTTACTTCCGATACCGAGAGTGACCCGGAGATGATGTCTGGCGATGACGACGACTTTCAGCCCTTTGCGCTGCCCGATTTCGGAGTTGATTTACCGCTCGCTGATGGTATCCCAGACGAGGATCCTTTTGTTATTCCTATTCCTGTTCACGATCATCTTATCATCGGTCACCCCGATGGTGAGCATGTCGTGGCACCGATCCTCGCTCCTGTTCCTCTCATGGTCATTCCCCCTGAGGATTGGCCTTTTGACGATCTTTTTTATGACGATGTTGACCTGTTTGTCGATGGTCCTCCCGATGGTGCTCATGGTGATGGAGAGCTCGATGAGGACGTTGTTGCTATTCCACTTCTGGGGATTCCTGTTATCGAGATTTCTTCTGATTCTAGTTTACATTCTGACCCCGATTCTTTTGAGTCTGTTTCATCTTCCGCCTTACAGGCAGTCGGTTTGTGACGATATGCTACTGATTCTGATGACGATACAGCTATGTAAGCTGCACTGTTACCCCCACATGATGTTGAGCCTGCACCTGAGCCTGCACCTGATCATGACCCTGTCCCATTTGGCACACCTGGCATTGCACCACATATACCAGATCCGATTCCTGCACCCGTTGACCCTCCTGTTGTTGAGTCAGTTACTCCCCCACACGCACCTTCACTTTCTTGCAGGATATACCTGCACCCCTTTTTCACCCGACTGAGTCCGATGTTCACCGCACTGACTTACCTATCACTTTCTTGCAGGATATACCTGCACCCCGTCCAGGGGAAGGCCCTTCTGGCCAGCAGCCTGACCGTGATCCTCATGTTTCAGCCGCACTTCCTCACATGCCTCAGTATACACCTACTGCTCATTTTACTTCTTCACTACTAGATGAGCCATTTAGATGGTTCCCACCTTACACCATGCCGATATCTGATCCCTACCATCCCTCGCCCTTTACTGGTTATACACAAGATGAGTTACTTTTGTCATTGCAGCTTCAGTTTGAGATCATGAGTCGCAGGATCTTAGAGCTTGAGATGACACCGCGACCTTTGCCATGTCCGTGTCAGCCATCTTTTGTTCCCCCACGTTCATCACCGTCCCCATTTTCGCATCCTCCTGCACTGCTTACTCCATTTCCCGAGTTTGACACTCGCTTTCTTACCGTTGAGCAGCAGATTAGTTATATGTTGCATCATGTTTATGAGCTTGAGGCGGAGCTAGCGCATGTGCGCAACTTACTTTTTGTTCCTCCTCCTCCTCCACCACCATCAGCATAGACATTTTTTGGTTTTATGTAGGTAGCTTACTTTTGATGAGAGCATCGCTATTAAGCCTAGTTAGTGAAGCCTTTTGGAGACCACCTCTTGACTGTATGACTTATGGTAGATTGATAGACATTATGGACAAGGGTAGTGTGACCCTGTGTTCCCTTTTGATATGATACTTTTGTAAAACATGTAACTGTATTTGTGGTCGATGATTAATGAAAGCTCAATCATAATGTTCTCATTAAATACATTGTTAATTTGATTGTTTATGCTATGATTGCCTGCTTACTTGTTATAACATGCGCTAGTATATACGTACTACTTATTATATACATAAGACCTGACCTATACAATCTTCTCTTAGAAGATGCCTCCTCGAAGGAACAATCAATTGCCCACAACAGAGGCAGAACTGCATGCACGGATTTCACAAGCAATCGCACAACATGAGGCCTTACGCTCTGAACACAGCGGAGGTACCTCAGGAAACAACCCACCTCACAGTAATGTTTAAGTCATTAAGGACACATTACGATACGTTTGGACTTTCTGTGTGCAATTGCTAATGCTTTCTGTGAATGATGTTGCTTGTACAGGTTGTACTTACAAGAAGTTCCTTGACTGTAAGCCTTTGAATTTTGACGGCACTGGAGGTGCTGTAGCTTTCGTTAGATGGGCGGAGAAAACCGATTTTGTGCTGCGGATGAGCAAGTGTGCCCCAGAGCACCAGGTCACCTACATTTCTGGACTTTTTCTAGACGGAGCTCTATCCTGGTGGAACCTTCAGGTTCAGACTCTGGGAGAAGATGTTGCATACGCTATGACTTGGGACGAGATGAAAGAGCTGATGCGCAAGAAGTACTGCTCGAGAGTTGAGATTCAGAAGCTGGAAACCGAGTTCTGGAATCTGAAGATGGATGGTCCGAAGATTGCTGAGTATGTGCAGAGATTCCACGACCTATCTCGAATTGTCCCCTACATGGTAGAACCGGAGTTCAAGCGAGTTGAACGTTTCATTTGGGGATTGGAACCCCAAATCATGAGCATGGTGACGACATCCAAACCTCCAACCATCACTGAGGCCATTGATTTGAGCGTAGCACTGACTGAAGAAGCGATTAGGCTGAACAAGTTTTTTGTCTCTTAAGGAAAAAAGAAGGAGACTCACGTCGAGTCATCAGGAGAGAACAAGAGAAAGTTCTCCAACTTCAAGAAAGTTACCCAAGGAAGCAACAGTGGTAACAAGAAGAGGGATACGAATCCGCCAGCCGAGGTTAAGACTGGTGCTACCTCTAGTGCTAAGAATAGAGGAAAAGGATATATGGGCACCTTGCCCAAATGTGATGTGTGTCAGTTCCATCACACTGGTCGATGCAGAGTTGGAAATTGTGAAACGTGCGGAAAAGTTGGCCATACCAAAGAGACATGCTGGCAAGTAGCCGGTCATGGGAATAATGGTGGCCAGAGAGGTAGTGGTAATGGCAATGGAAATTGTGGTGGAAACGGTTATGGAAACCGCAATCAAGGAGGAAATGGCGGTAATGCGAATCGTGGCGGTTCTGGAAATCAAGCCGGTAATGGAAACCGCAACCAAACCAACAACCAGGGTGGTACTGGAAACAAGCAAGGATGCTTTAGTTGTGGAGATGTCGGGCATTTCAAGCAAGATTTCCCAAAGAACAATCAAGCCCAAGGAAGAGTCTTCAACATAGGAGCTAGGGAAGCTCGCCAGGATCCGAACATAGTTACGGGTAAGTTCCCTATCAACCAACACTTTGCATCTGTGTTATTTGATACCGGTGCTGATTATAGCTTTGTGTCCCTGGAATTTAAGAATATACTTGGATTAGTAGCCAGTAAGCTAGATATTCCATACTCGATAGAACTAGCTAATTGAAAGCTAGTAGAGGCAAACGAAGTGATTAGAGGTTGTGTAATAGAGCTCGGAGAGCATGAGTTTACACTTGACCATCTACCAGTCGATTTGGGAAGCTTTGACGTGGTAGTTGGAATGGATTGGCTGTCAAGCAACCGAGCTGAGATCGTATGCCACGAGAAGATCATTCGCATTCCGGTGGCGAATGGAGAGATGATTGTGGTGCATGGAGAGAAACACGATACTCCTCTAAGGATTATCAGCTGTTTGAAGGCCCGAAAGTTTTTGCAGAAGGGATGTGTTGCCTTATTGGCTCACATTGTTGACAAGGAAGCTGAAGAGCCGAAACTGGAAGATATCCCTGTGGTGCGAGAATATCCTGAAGTCTTCCCCGAAGACTTACCAGGATTACCGCCCCAGCGACAAGTCGAATTCCACATTGACTTGGTTCCAGGCGTTGCGCCTGTAGCCAAGGCACCTTATCGACTTGCGCCTTCCGAGATGCAAGAGTTGTCGACGCAACTTCAAGAGCTTTTGGACAAAGGATTTATTAGACCAAGCTTCTCGCCTTGGGGAGCTCCAGTACTGTTTGTCAAGAAGAAGGACGGTAGTTTTCGCATGTGCATTGACTACCGAGAGTTGAACAAGTTGACCATTAAGAATCGGTACCCCTTGCCGAGGATTGATGATCTCTTCGATCAACTTCAAGGTTTGAGTTATTACTCCAAGATTGATCTTCGATCTGGTTATCACCAGCTAAGGATCCAGGAAGAGAGTATTCCGAAGACTGCTTTTAGAACTCGTTACGGACATTATGAGTTTCTAGTGATGTCGTTTGGTCTGACAAACGCGCCAGCAGTGTTTATGGATCTGATGAACCGAGTCTGCAAGCCGTATCTCGATAAGTTCGTGATTGTATTTATCGATGATATTTTGATCTATTCAAGGATGAAGGAAGAGCATGAGCAACACCTTAGAGCTATTTTAGAGCTGCTCAAGAAGGAGAAATTATACGCAAAGTTCTCAAAGTGTGAGTTCTGGTTGCGTGAGGTACAATTCCTCGGTCATGTAGTGAATGAAGATGGGATTCATGTGGACCCCACCAAGATCGAGGCGATTAAGAATTGGGAAACTCCAAAGACGCCGACTGAGATCCATCAGTTTCTAGGTCTAGCTGGGTATTATTGCCGATTCATTGAGAATTTTTCAAAAATCGCTCAACCGCTGACCTCCCTTACTCAAAAGGACAGGAAGTGTGAGTGGGGAGATAAACAAGAAGAAGCTTTTCACTTGATAAAGAACAAGCTTTGCGATGCACCTATTCTATCCCTACCCGAAGGCACCGATGACTTCGTGGTATACTGTGACACCTCGCGTCAGGGATTAGGCTGCGTGCTGATGCAGCGACAGAAGGTTATCGCTTATGCTTCGCGCCAGTTGAAGGTTCATGAGAAGAACTACACCACGCATGATTTGGAATTAGGCGCAGTGGTGTTTGCTTTGAAGATCTGGCGACATTATTTGTATGGTACGCGTTGTACGATCTTTACAGATCACAAGAGCCTCCAGCACATTTTTTATCAGAAAGAGCTCAATATGAGACAGCGCCGATGGGTGGAGCTGTTAAACGATTATGATTGTGAAATCAAATATCACCCAGGAAAGGCGAATGTGGTGGCAGACGCCTTGAGTCGAAAAGAAAGGATTAAACCCATAAGGGTTAGGGCTTTGGAGATGATCATTCAAACAGACCTCTCGATGTGCATTCGTGCTGCGCAGAGAGAAGCTCTTAAGAAGGATAATCTTGAGGATGAATAATGTCGCAACCCCCGATCCCTAATTCCCGGGAACGGGTGGCCGCGAGCCAGTTTCGGTGGTATCGCGTGTTTGTCTAATTTCGCAGCGTAATTTTCATCAGGACCGTAGTTAAGAAATATTTGATCAGAGTAAAATACCACATTTTCATAACATTAATCACATGGGATAAAACCCAAGTTTGCCGTACACACATTTTAATAGGAATAAATCCTATTTTTATTTAATAAAAACATCTATTTTATTTTTGGTAACTTTATTGCCACTTTTCCAAGCCTTCAGTGCTGTCCAGCTGGCTTCTATTTGGCTTTCACAGTTTGTTACCTGAAACGCGTTTTTTAAAAACATTTTTCAGTGGGAAATACTAGTGAGTGAATCCCAGTTTAATCAAGTTCAAATAAAAACCATTGTACAGTATTGAGGGCGATCTCGCAATTACATTTGTTTCCAAGTTATATCAATTAACATCCATGGTACTGTCAGACCCGACTTGTGGAAATGTTACTCCTTGACCAGGTGGTAACAAATTTTGTATACAAAACCCCAACATACTCATGATAATTGTATTCTTACAAATACTCAATAACTGCTTTAATATATATTTAATTGTATGAGGTTTTGTAAAAACAGTTAACAAAATGTTTACAAAAAGCGGATCAACTCACATTGTTGTCTTAGATTTTCTGTAAGGGTTTCCTGGTGACAATCTATAATTTACACAAAAGCACACGTGTTAGTATAATAACCCATTTTAACATTAGTAATACCCACCCCGAGACGGCATTCCAACGACTACGTCGGGCAGAACCACGACAGCCGTTACGGAACCCTAGATTAATCGGGTAGCGTATCTAATACGTATCCAGGGGTTATAATACTTACAATGGAGCAGAACTTCGCTATTTAGGGGGGTATAATACCCGTAGATTATGCCTACAATTTAGATTTGAGAGAAAGAAAACGTTTTTGAACGAATTCGACTGAAGATCCGATGGCCTCTATATATAGTGTTGGTTTTCGACTTTTACGCGGCCCGCGTAAATGTAGATAAGGGGCTACGCGGCCCGCGTTAAACCCTGGTCAACGCGTAGGTGATCCGGATCAGCAACTAGAGTCGCCACGATGATGACACGTGTCATCACCGGGCTGCGCCACATCTTTGATCTCTAGCGGCCCGCGTAAGACCCTTAAGAGGTCTACGCGGCCCGCGACAAACACAAAAACATTATTTTTAATTGTTTTTAATAATATTTAGGGTATTCGGGGTCCGTTTTCACGTATGGGGTGTTTTTAGGGACATATTGGGATATTTTAAAATATATTAGGGTGTCGGAAAATATTCGAGGGTGTCGGTTTTCTTTAGGGTTGTTATATCATCCCCACCTTGTTTTAGAGCTCGTCCTCGAGATCTTACTGGAACAAGTGTGGATATTTTCTTTGCATTTCAGATTCAAGCTCCCATGTGTACTCAGGTCCTCTTTTGGAGTCCCACTTCACTTTGACTAGAACTAGTCTCTTATGCTTGAGGTTCTTGACTTTCCTGTCTTCGATCTGTAGAGGCCTTTCTACAAACTTGAGTTGTTCATTTACCTCTATATCCTTAAGAGGTACTACTAGTGATTCATCAACTAAAAACTTTTTGAGATTAGATACATGAAATACATCATGTATTCCTGCCATATCCTCTGGCAGTTGTAGCTGATAGGCTACAGGTCCTATCCTTCTAATAATCTCAAAAGGTCCAATATACCTGGGACTTAGCTTTCCTCTTTTGATGAATCTTACTACTCCTTTCCAAGGAGAGACTTTCAACAACATTTTATCTCCAACTTGAAATTCCAATGGTTTGCGTCGGTTATCAGCATAGCTCTTCTGTCGACCACGTGTTGCTTTCAGTCGTTCCTGAACTTGAATAATCTTGTCGGTTGTTTCCTGCACTATCTCACCAATTTCTGCCCAACAGACTGGGGTTCGGCACTTTCGTCCATAAAGTGCTTCGAATGGTGCAGCATTTATACTTGTGTGATAACTATTATTATAAGAAAATTCTATTAAAGGTAAGTGATCGTCCCAATTACCTCCAAAATCAATTACACAAGCTCTAAGCATGTCTTCCATTGTCTGAATCGTCCTTTCACTTTGTCCGTCCGTTTGAGGATGATAAGCTGTACTTAGATTTAACTTGGTTCCCATTGCCTTTTGGAAACTTGACCAAAAATGAGAGGTAAAGCGGCTATCCCTATCAGAAACAGTTGATAAAGGAATTCCATGTAATGAAACAATTTCATTTACATATAATTTAGCTAACTGTTCCATGCTGAAAGTTTCCTTCATTGGTAAGAAATGAGCTGACTTGGTTAGCCTATCTACAATCACTCAGATTGTATCATTACCTTTCCTTGTTTTAGGTAATTTGGTAACAAAATCCATTGTTATCAATTCCCATTTTCATACTGGCATTTCTAGCTGTTGTAACAATTTCCATACTGCCATTTCTGGTGTTCAGCTTTAACTTGTGAACAAGTTAAACATTTAGAAACATAAGCTGCTATGTCCTTTTTCATTCCTATCCACCAGAAATTCTTTCTTAAATCCTGATACATTTTATCATTTCCTGGATGCATCGTATACTTAGACTTATGGGCTTCTTCTAATATACGATGACGTAGGTTTCCTAATTTAGGTATCCACATTCTCTTTTCATGGAATCTCCAAATTCCATCTGTTCCTTGTTCTAATTCCTTATTATACCTTTTAGTTTTTCAGTATTATCTTTGATTACTGACTCTTGGGCTTTTCTAATTTGATCATTTAAATTTACTTGTAGATTTAATTTAAGAGAACGTACCCTTTTTGGCTTTTCGTGATACTTTCGACTTAAAGCATCGGCAACTATATTTGCCTTTCCTTCATGATACTTGATATCACAATCATAATCTCTAAGCATCTCCATCCAACGTCTTTGTCTCATATTCAACTCCTTTTGCTCGAAAACATATCTCAAACTCTTATGATCGGTAAATATGGTAAACTTACTACCATAAAGGTAATGTCTCCAAATTTTCAAAGCAAAAATTATTGCTCCTAGTTCTAGATCATGGGTTGAATAATTCTCTTCATGATTCTTAAGTTGTCTAGAGGCATAGGCTATAACCTTTTGACGTTGCATTAATACACATCCATAACCTAATTTGGAAGCGTCACAATAGACTACAAAGTCTTCAGTTCCTTCTGGTAACGCTAGTATGGGTGTATGGGTTAATCTTTGCTTAAGAATTCTAAATGCTTCTTCTTGTTTTGGTCCCCATTCAAACTTAATGGATTTACAGGTTAACTTAGTTAAAGGAATGGCTATTCTAGAGAAATCTCGAATAAACCTTCTATAATAACCGGCCAATCCTAAGAAACTTCTAACCTTGGTTGGTGATTCAGGGGTTTTCCATTTGGTAATTGCCTTGATTTTTGTTGGATCCACATGAATTCCTTCATGATTAACTAAATGTCCAAGAAACTGTACCTGTTCTAACCAAAACTCGCACTTGGAAAATTTAGCATAAAGCTTTTCCTTTCTTAATAGACTTAAAAGTGCGTGCAAATGCTTTGCATGTTCCTCTTTATTCTTAGAGTAAATGAGAATATAATCTATGAAGACAATTATGAATTTATCCAAATATGATTTACATATTCGGTTCATCATGTCCAGAAATGCGGCTGGGGCATTGGTTAAACCAAATGGCATGACAGTAAATTCATAATGGCCATACCTTGTTCTGAAAGTGGTCTTAGGAATATCCTCTTCCTGTACCTTTAATTGATGATATCCTGATCTTAAATCGATTTTAGAGAAAAATCGAGCTCCTTGCAGTTGATCGAACAGATCATCGATTCTCGGTAATGGGTACCGATTCTTTATCGTGACTTTGTTCAATTCACGGTAATCAATGCACATACGCATTGATCCGTCCTTCTTTTTAACGAATAAAATTGGCGCTCCCCATGGGGATGAGCTCGGCTGTATGAATCCTTTTTCCAGCAATTCATCTAATTGTTTCTTCAGTTCCTATATTTCTGCGGGTGCCAAACGGTAAGGTGCTTTGGCAATTGGTGTTGTTCCAGGTAGTAGGTGAATTCTGAATTCAACTTCTCTGTTTTGGGGTAGTCCTGGTAATTCTTCTGGAAATACATCTGAAAACTGAGACACTACTGGAATGTCTTTTAGTTCTTTTCCTTTAGTGTTTGTGATTATGAAAATCAAATACACTGTAGACCCTTTTCTTATATAGCTTGCAGTTTTCATTACAGAGATGAATTTTGTGAATCTAGATGGTTTATCTCCTTTAATGGTGATCTTTTCACCTTTTGGTGAATTTACTTGAATCGACTTTTGATCACATAAAATACTGGCTTTATTGGCTATTAACCAATCCATTCCTAAAACGACATCAAATCCTGCCAGATTCATAGGATAAAGGTTTGCCATAAATTTTTGATTTAAAATTTCTATTCTTGTTCCCTGCAAGATTTCAGAAATCCTAACAGTTTCTCCATTAGCTGTCTCTACTAGACATTCTTGTGGTAGTTTAGTTAATGATTGATTTAGAAGTTTGCAAAACGAAGTATTAATAAAACTTTGGTTTGCACCAGAGTCAAATAATACTTTAGCAAAAACATCATTAACTAAAAACGTACCGGCTATGACGTCTGGAATCATCTTGGCTTCATCTTGTAACACCCCAAAACCCGAATGTTTATATTCGTTAAATGTTATGATATGGCACATCAAGAAATAAATAACTAGGTTATTTATCCTAGTTAAAAGCATGGTAGAAACAATTAGAGAATGAGAGTTGTGCCAATTATAAATAAGAGAAAGAACATGAGGGACTAAGATTGCCAAAATTGAATATGAGTTTAATTAAAACAAGAAACTCACACACACTGGGTGTGTGTGTGCGTGAGATCGAGCAGGAGGAAGAAAGAATGGGTGTAAACCCTAGTTCACAAGAAAGCTTCAAATTGACAAGGAGATTAGTCTCAAATCCGATGCATGAACTCGTTTTCTTGATAATCTAGCCCTAGCAAACATGTGGTAAGTTGTAATTTAAGATTTGATGATATTGTAAGAAGTGGGTTATGATCAATCCACGAAATTGTATGAAATTAAGCATGGATATGTGTTAACATCATCATAGGGAACATGTGTTATGCATAATTTTGACTATTTTGATGTTTAAGGATGTAAACCCACTAGTTGGATGATTAAGATGACATGGGTGTTCATCATGTACAATCCTTGTTCAATATTCATGAATTATATTGTGTTATGGTGAACTATTGTTAAATGAATCGAAAGAAATATGGTGTTGATATGTTTGATGTTTATGTGTTAATGGTATTTGTTAATAAGTAAGAAGATTTGATGAAATATGAATGAATTAGGAAGATTATGCATAAACTAGTTGTACATGGTGCCTAGGAAGTAGTACGCACACCATGTGTTTGATGAAATGTCTAAATGACAATAATATGTGAAGGTTGTGTTATGATGATGTTGAGTATGCTATATGCTTGTTTGAATCGACTATGAAATACATATGTGAGATATGAACTTGATATGATCGTTCATATGAATAATCATGTATGCTAATAAGGATGTAAATGTAATGACATGAAAGTATAGGAATCATGTCATGATGGATGGGAGCATGGAAGGCTAACGGGACAAGAAGACTCAAGTAAGCGAATGCAAATACGGACGCGTAAGGTAAGTAAATCCCGGACTTACACTTTAGATGTAAAATATATTGTAGTATGATGATTATTGTGATTCATGTGAGAAAGTATTAACAATGGCAGTAAATAGGTAAGTTTACGGAAAAAGGAGTCGAAAGTGATAGGAAAGTATAATGATGCAAATTGTTTTCTGTTAAAAATGAAATGGAAGTGCAGGTATACTAATAATGGAAAATGAAGGTTAAGTATGGAAGTCAGACGAGAGTGTCCGAATGGATGGACGAATGGACTTATATGAACGAGAATAAGAGATGTTGATGCTTGATTATGCACGTTTTAAAGTATATATATTATGTCACCGGTTGCTAATGAAGTAATTGGTTGTGGTGACTGCAGGTTGTTCAGGTTTATAAATGTTTGCGCAAGATGTGTACGCGGTTGCAGATCGAGTCAAGACATGGATTGTACGTGGGTGTGTATGTGGTCATTTAATTCGATACTCGTATGATATTTTTAATTAATTTATGAAAAGGGATTAATGTATTTAAGTGAAAGAAAGAATATCATGAGAGAAATTTTTAGTATGTATTTTTCCGTTGCGTTAAAATTGTTTAAATTTGGTTAAAACGTGTTAGGGTGTTACACATCTGCAGTTAGAACAAATGCTCTAGCATTTTTAGTGTTCCTGTTGTTCGCAGTTGGAGCCAATTTCGGACAATTAGGCTTGATATGGCCTTTTTCTCCACAGTTGAAGCGTAGTCCATTACTGGATTTTCTCCGGCAATCTTCTTCCTTGTGTCCGGGAATCTTGCAGAAATTGCAAAGAGTGGAGCATTTTCCCGAATGCTTTTTCTTGCAGACCTTGCAGAATGATGCAGAGGTAGAACCCATATTCCTACAGTTGTAATTCCCAGAACGGAATTCTTGGGTAAGCCTTTGGGTTAGGTTTCTCCTCTGGTCTTCCTCTCTAGTACGAATTAATTCATCTGTCAAGGTGTTTGCTAGTTCTACAGCTTCTTCTATAGTTTGGGGTCTAGCTGCCTTGACTACATGTCTAATCTCCCCGATTAATCCCCAGATGTAACGGGAGATTAATACTGGTTCAGGTGATGCAAGGGTTGGTACTATTCTAGCATATTTAAAGAATGTAGTAGTATAACCCTTACTATCTACCCTTGTCATTCTTAAGTTCAGAAACTTATTTGCTATCTGTTCCTTTTCATTGTGAGGGCAGAATTTCCTTTCTATCATATTTTTAAATTCGTCCCATTCCATGTTGTATACCCTATCACTTCCTTTTGACTGGAGGATAGTGTTCCACCATTCTAAGGCTGAGTTTTTAAACAGATTAGAAGCAAACATTATTTTGTCTTCTTTAGCACACTTGCCTATTTTTAAAACAGCCTCAGTCTTTTCTATCCAGCGTAAAGTTGCAATTAGTCCTTCATTGCCCGAGAATTCTATTGGTTTGCAGGACCAGAAATTTTTGTAAGAACAACCATAAGGCATGGTTCTTCTTCTTTTGGGAATGGGCGCTTGAAGTACAGGTCCATTGTTTACGTTGTTTTCTGGTTCAATTGGTCGCTTACTGCTCTTACTTTTATTATTCGCTTCTTGAACCGTTTGAATAATAAATGGCATTGCATCTATAATTCCTTGTGCCACTATGTGTTGAACGGCACTATTATCCATTTGGTTTTCATTATTATTGATGCTTGGATTCTCATTAACCAAGTTAATGTTACTCTGGTTATCGTTATTCAGGTTTCCTTGATTTCCTTCGTCGGCCATCTGAATTTCAAACAGTTACCCCGTATTAATATCATAGAATAATATTTAATATAGCCAATCACATGACACGCATTTTGGTCAAAAGCGTCGATCATTGCGACTTACTCTATTCATATAGTATGCATCTATTACAAATCAGTACTGAAATAAAAATTACAATACCAACTGAAATAAAATTACACTAATAGTAGTAGGCATCCGTACACACATATTTTATTTTTATTTTATTATTTTATTATTATTACTACCGTTTCCACCATCTCATCTACGGATATGGATTCATCCAGAAATCCATATTGCGCTCGTCGTACTTCCAGACGAGTCGCTCTCCCACCTGTCGCATTCTTTCACTATTTTGTAAAATTTCCTCACCAAATGTCCTAAGTTCTTGTACATTTTCTGCACTCATTGGGGGTGCAGGTTCTAGGACTAGGTTCGGAATCTGGGGTGCGGGTTCCTGGTATGGGGGTGTAGGTGCCTGGAATCGGTAAGGATCTTCTAAAATCTCCCTAATGTATTCATCGTGGTAATAGGGATCTAAAGGATCCAGACCTGGGTAGGCTCCTAGAGTTGGCATGGGCATGTCTTCGTGTATCGGGTAGCGTTGCACATAGTCCCTATTGTCGTCCCACCAGGGGTCGTAATTTGGGTCTAAGGGGTTTGGTGCTGGTACCCTAGGTATTTCCTCCGGGTTGAAATCATGCATCTCTACTTGGTTTTCGGGGTTTTCTATCTCCATCGGTTGGTCAGGAATTGGTAGTTGTGGTTGGGGTGCTATTATTTGTTCCAGGTTAGGGTCAGATGCAGTGGTTGCTAGTATGTGGATGTTGGCTATACCCCTATTTATCATGTCTTGGGCATAGGCATCTGTTTCTCTTTTGGCTGCTGCTAGTACTCTCTGTTCTTGTAACGTTTTCATACGCTTTCTACGCTCGTGTGCCCCTCGACTGAACCATCCCCTCTTTTTCTGAGGAAATAGCTCTTCTGACTGAGCCTTAAACACAAAGATTCCTTCTTACGTATCAGCAGAGTACCCTGAGAGGGCAGGCTGAGAAGAGGAGGTGTCTTCGCTTCTAGGCGAACCAGACAATTGACGATACGCGTCAGATGGTCCTTGGTCACTCATACTGTAAACTAACAAATAGTCAAATAACACATAATAATAAATACAGTTATGCACGTATTTTCGTAATTTATTTTCTAACAAATTGAATTTTGATGTCAGCAGAACACTTCTGTGGCTGAATCAGTGGCTTAGCTCTGATACCACCTTCTGTCGCAACCCCCGATCCCTAATTCCCGGGAACGAGCGGCCGCGAGCCAGTTTCGGCGGTATCGCATGTTTGTCTAATTTGGCAGCGGAATTTTCATCAGGACCGTAGTTAGGAAATATTTGATCAGAGTAAAATACCACATTTTCATAACATTAATCACATGGGATAAAACCCAAGTTTGCCGTACACACATTTTAATAGGAATAAATCCTATTTTTATTTAATAAAAACATTTATTTTATTTTTGGTAACTTAATTGCCACTTTTCCAAGCCTTCAGTGCTATCCAGCTGGCTTCTATTTGGCTTTCATAGTTTGTTACCTGAAACGCGTTTTTTAAAAACATTTGTCAGTGGGAAATACTGGTGAGTGAATCCCAGTTTAATCAAGTTCAAATAAAAACCATTGTACAGTATTGAGGGCGATCTCGCAATTACATTTGTTTCCAAGTTATATCAATTAACATCCATGGTACTGTCAGACCCGACTTGTGGAAATGTTACTCCTTGACCAGGTGGTAACAAATTTTGTATACAAAACCCCAACATACTCATGATAATTGTATTCTTACAAATACTCAATAACTGCTTTAATATATATTTAATTGTATGAGGTTTTGTAAAAACAGTTAACAAAAGGTTTACAAAAAGCGGATCAACTCACATTGCAATCTTAGATTTTCCGTAAGGGTTTCCTGGTGACAATCTATAATTTACACAAAAGCACACGTGTTAGTATAATAACCCATTTTAACATTAGTAATACCTACCCCGAGACGGCATTCCAACGACTACGTCGGGCAGAACCACGACAGCCGTTACGGAACCCTAGATCAATCGGCCAACGTATCTAATGCGTATCCAGGGGTTATAATACTTGTAACGGAGCAGAACTTCGCTATTTAGGGGGGGTATAATACCCGTAGATTATGCCTACAATTTAGATTTGAGAGAAAGAAAACGTTTTTGAACGAATTCGACTGAAGATCCGATGGCCTCTATATATAGTGATGGTTTTCGACTTTTACGCGGCCCGCGTAAATGTAGATAAGGGGCTACGCGGCCCGCGTCAAACCCTGGTCAACGCGTAGGTGATCCGGATCAGCAACTAGACTCGCCACGATGATGAAATGTAGATAAGGGGCTACGCGGCCCGCGTCAAACCCTGGTCAACGCGTAGGTGATCCGGATCAGCAACTAGACTCGCCACGATGATGACACGTGTCATCACCGGGCTGCGCCACATCTTTGATCTCTAGCGGCCCGCATAAGACCCTTAAGAGGTCTACGCGGCCCGCAACAAAGCCAAAAACATTATTTTTAATTGTTTTTAATAATATTTAGGGTATTCGGGGTCCGTTTTCACGTTTGGGGTGTTTTTAGGGACATATTGGGATATTTTAAAATATATTAGGGTGTCGGAAAATATTCGAGGGTGACGGTTTTATTTAGGGTTGTTATAAATACCTCCATGGGATGGAGAAGAAGTTGGTACCCAACAAGGAATGAACCTTGTGTTTTATGGAACGAATTTGGGTTCCGCTCTTTGGAGGTCTTAGAGACGTTATTTTTTATGAAGCTCATAAATTGAGGTACTCGATCCACCCAGGATCGGATAAGATGTACCAAGATTTGAAAGATTTCTACTGGTGGCCAAGATTGAAGGGTGATGTTGCTACTTATGTTGGAAAATGCTTGACTTGTGCCAAAGTGAAGGCCGAGTATCAGAAGCCTTCGGGTCTTCTACAACAACCCGAGATACCCATGTGGAAGTGGGAGCAGATCTCGATGGACTTCATAACAAAGTTGCCCAAGACACCCAGAGGTCATGATACGATTTGGGTAATCGTAGACCGTCTGACAAAGTCTGCACACTTTTTGCCAATCAGGGAAAAGGATAACACAGGTAAGCTAGCTGAGCTGTACCTAAGGGAGATAGTCGCACGTCATGGAGTGCCTATCTCAATCATTTCTGATAGAGATGGGAGATTTGTGTCAAGGATTTGGCAATCTTTCCAAGAAGCGTTTGGCTCACAGTTGAATTTAAGCACTGCATTTCACCCACAGACGGACGGTCAAAGTGAGAGGACAATTCAGACGCTTGAAGATATGTTACGAGCTTGCGTAATGGACTTGGGTGGCAATTGGGACACTCACCTGCCATTGGTTGAGTTCTCCTATAACAACAGCTACCATACAAGCATTCAAGCTGCACCGTTTGAAGCTCTCCACGGACGAAAGTGTCGATCGTCGTTATACTGGGCAGATGCAGGCGATAGACAGCTTGTTGGTCCTGAATTGCTCCAGGAGACGACAGATAAGATCATGCAGATCCGAGAATGCATCAAGGCGGCTCGCGATCGACAGAAGAGCTATGCGGACCAAAGAAGGAAACCTTTGGAATTCGAAGTGGGAGATATGGTTTTATTGAAAGTCTCACCTTGGAAAGGTGTAGCACTCTTTGGGAAGCGTGGAAAGTTGAACCCGCGGTTCATTGGACCGTTCAAAATGCTGGAAAGGATTGGCACTGTAGCCTATAAGTTGGAACTACCAGCGGAACTGAATGGTATTCATGATACATTCCATGTATCTAATATGAAGAAGAGTCCAACACAAGAAACGGTGGTCATTCCTGCTGACGAGGTTCACATCGATGACACACTCCGCTTTACCGAAGAACCTGTTGAGGTTACTGATTGGAAGGTTAACAAAACTCGGAGGAGTAGTGTTATTATTTGTATACTTTATGTATTAGTTATATTATTTTAGGATATGAAATAATATAACACTTCAAAATACCAAGAATTACAATCCAAAATATTACCAAAATTCCAAAGAATAAATATGCATAATTACACAAAAATATTGGAGAACCGAACTATGGAATAAGACTTACAAAAATATTCCGGAATTTATTCACGAAGTATATTTTGGTAAATAATATTTTGGACACCAAGGAAACAAAAATATGATTTATATAATTACTACAAGAATATATCATATTTTTTACAAGGAAAAACATATTATTTTTGACAAGTATGAAATATATTTTTTTCTTGAAATTTTAGAAGATATATTATTTTTAAGAAATGTATATTTTCTTACACAAACATGAAATACAATATTTTGAGGTGAAAAGTATAATTTCTCAAATAAATATAAAACATGTCATTTTTTGGAAGAAAAATGAGTTTATATATATTTTCTATGTTGGACATGAAAATATATAATTTTTGAAACTTATGAAGAATACAAATACAAATACAATCATCATTGGGAAGGAAATACATGTATAAACACCCGAAGTGTATCAAGTCAAAAATATATTATTATTCCAAAATTTATAAATATAATTTAAGTTGAAATATTAATTATTTTAATAGATAATTATATAACTTTGAATAATATCGAAGACACAAAAGAAATGTAACTCAAAAACAATAATACTAAGTCAAGGCACGACCCGTTCGTCTAATAGGTTAGTACGTTGTAGGTAGTCGTGTTCGCCAAAGGAGCTTGAGTTACGATTATTGAAGACGCAAGACTGTGAGTTCATGTCCCCCTTTTCTTTAAATTGTTTTCGTTTTATAACTTCGGGGGTGAAGTACATGTTACTAAATGTTTACATACAATTACAAATGGTATGGTTAGCTTTGGAAAGTAAAGTAGATCATGTGAATGTGTAGGCGCACTCTTAGGGCCATTAATCCTCGCGTTAGGACCGAGGGACATGAGTGATAGATTTATTTGGGTGTAGCGAGCCCACACCCATGCGGACCAGGGTGGCCCATGAGGTGACTATGTCTTACAACCGGAGGCCCGGTGCAAAATCTGCTAGGTTTGAGTCTTCCTACGCCATTGCACGCATATTAATGGCCTTGCAAACCATTAATCGATTTGTTTCCTTGTTTTGCTTTCATACCGGGATTTACAAAACTTACATACATACAATGTTTTCAAAGGTTTATTCACAAACACAGACATGAATTCGCTCAACTTTTGTTGATGTTTTCAAAATACATGTATTTCAGGGAATTAAAAGTGGATCTGGCAGGCGTTGAATGTTTCAAGCTGCGTTAAGAATAAAAGATGCCATCCATGATCTTAGGTGTTGGTCAGTGTGTCTTATTCCTGGACGAGACACGTCTCCCAACTCCTGGTTTTATTTAAGGAAAAATTACAAGTTTTGTCCTTTATCTTTATAGTACTTTACAGGCGGTGTCCTTTTTTTCAAAACTTTACAGGCGGTGTCCTTTATAGGGAATTTTGTTGCAAGTTTTGTCCTTTGAGCCTAACCTAGTTAGATTTTTTTGTTAAATATGGTCACATGCAAGTCACTTGAGGGTAGTTTAGTCATTTTACTTATTTAAAGGACAAACCTTGTAATTTATTCTTTAAAAAATTATATATATATATGTGTATACTGATCTTGAGTTTCATTGACTCAATCTAAACGGTTCGAACCCAAAACCAGGTTTTGTGAACCTTGGAGCTCAAACAATGGTCGTCACCCTCAACCACCATCCTCTACCCTCACCGTTGTTCACTCTCCCACCGTCCACCACCCCATTCCACCGTCATCTTCGCCGCCACAAAACCTCTCTATCTAAACCCACAAAACACACATCTCTCTCTGCTACTTCACCCCAAAATCAAAACCCTTCATCCTCAATCTTTCTCCCTTTTCTCGAAGAACAAGAACAAGACACGTCAGATTATCTAAATTATCTGATTTTGAATGTTGCGTGTGACATTTGTTGATTAATTTGTGTTTTCGGTTTTATACTTTTATATAATTTGTTTGATTGTTTGAAACTTTGATTTGTTGTTGTTGTTGTTTAGGTTTTGAAGGTTTTGTTTATTTTGATTTTGTTTGGAAGGTGTAGGAGTAGGATTTTGTGTTTTTAGTTAATTTAAGATTCATATCTAGTAATATTTGAATAATCTGCTAAATTTTTTAGGATTGTCTCTTGATTAGCAAATGATAATTGAGGTAATTAGGTGAAGTTCATGTGCTATTTGTCTTATTTGAGTCATTAAAGTAGATCTGATATTAAATGTTGCCTGTGACATTCGTGAATTAATTTGTGTTTTCGGTTTTATTTAATTTGTGTTGATCATTCAAAATTGTGATCTGTTGTTAAGGTTTTTGAAGGTTTAATTTAACTGAATTAGTAGGAGTAGAATTTTGTTTTTTTTTTAAGTTTGTTCGAAGTGGTATTTTTTGCTTAAACGCAGATTCAAGCGCTAAACTCTGAAGGATTTGAGGTTATCTTGGTGTCATCTGGTGCTGTTGGAGCTGGTCGACAAAGGCTTAGATACAGGAAATTAATCAATAGCAGGTACTTAGTAGCTCTAAAGTGTCTCATGAAACAGTTATAGTTCCTGAACAAGAAGAACAGAGCAGTGGTAATCAAGGGGATGTTGAGGCCACTGTTACTGTTCTTGTTTCCCGTTCGAATGTGCTCACCATGTTCATTGGGTCTATGTTTTTTTATTGATATATGAATTTACATCAATGTTAAGCCACAGAGAACATTTTTTTAATTGGGTATATGTTTTTTGATTGTGTACTTTGTTTGATGTTTGAGCATATGGTGGATTGCAGTCGAATGGGTAGAGAAAATGATAAGAGGGTGTTGGGGTTTTTGTAGGTGGCTAGTGGTGGCGGTGGCGGCGGGCCGGCGGCATATGGTGGTGTTGGTGAAGACGGTAGTGGTGGTGGTAGGTGAAGGGAGAGAGAGGGTGAGGGAGAGGGGGGAGGGATAATCTGGATTGTTTGTTACAAAAATTGTCCTTTATATGTATAAAGACTAAAATACCCTTGGGTAATCAGATTTAACAAAAAAATCTAACTAGGTTAGGCTCAAAGGACAAAACTTGCAACAAAATTCCCTATAAAGGACACCGCCTGTAAAGTTTTGAAAAAAAGGACACCGCCTGTAAAGTACTATAAAGATAAAGGACAAAACTTGTAATTTTTCCTTTATTTAATGTCATTGGTCGAGTCTTTGTGAACTTTTAAACAAGTTGCATGGTTGTACTCGTATTTGAATTTCTATGTTTTAAGACAATGTTGTCATGTTTTTTTTTAAACTTAATTTATGGATGAACATCTTTGGTTTTTATCATTTAGTTGTTGTTATGATTGAATGCAATGGTATTAAGAAAGTCACACCATAATCACGCTTTCGCAAAAGTCAGGGTGTGACAGTTGATACATCAACGATAGGTCACTTGATTTTGTTTTTTTTTCTCCCACCATGATTACATGCCGCATATGGAAAGAACTCAACTAGAGTCTTTCAGTTTTGAATTTCAGTGCCTCTCCAATTAATTTCCATGACTAGTGTTCCTTGTACAAGGGATCATTATGTTTTAATTAACCCATAGTTTTTATTTAAACCTTGTTTTCCCAATGATATATTTTTTTTATGTTGTGAAGTATATACATAAAATTATATAAAATTTGTAATGATATTATTTAGTTGTGATATAACTTATGTGTATGTAATGTGTCATATTTTAACTTGTAACAATTGTGTAAATGAAAATTATAAGATACTTTTAATAGTAAAAAAGAAATGTATTTACAAATCCTAATGGGTATATTTTAACAAACTAATGGGTAATTATCATGGGACACGATTTTACGATCAAGTATAAAACTGGGATAATCAATACCTGACCTAAAACTGGTTCATCGGTATACCTATTTTCTAGCAAATACTTTCTTTTGCAAAGGGTTTTTTTGGAATTTGAGAGTATTTCGGTGTGTACCTAATTGAATAAAATGTGGGAGTTAAATTGTTTTAGAAGTCTTTAATAATTAATCGTTTGTTGATTAGTTATGAGTTGAAAGAAATTGTAGAACTCATGTTTAAGAAAATAATATCCAATGAAGAATCCCATTTATAAATTTAGGGTATGTTTGGCATGAAGCTTTTAGGAGCTTCTACCTTTAAGTTTTTAAGAAAAAAACTCATACTCAATAAAAAGACTTGTTTGGTTGAAGAAACTTGAAGCTTTTAGGTTAGGAGCTTGAAGCTTTTGGTTGAACGTTCATACTAGTAGCGTTTAGAAGGAGCTACAAGCTTTTAGGGAAAAAATGACTATTTTAACCTCTAAAGATAATGATTTTTTTAATGCACATACTTTTTAAATTTTTAGTTATGTACATTTTGGTCATTTTTATACATTTTATTAAAAGCTCCAGCTACTCTGCCAAACATAAAATATATCTAAAAGCTACAGCTACTAGCTACCAGCTACTTTTGCCAAACATACCTTAGTTATGAGTTGTAAGAAATTGTAGCAAGGGCGGACTTACCCCTAGCCCAAGGTGGGCGGGCGCACCCCCGGGAAAAAAAATTTAGTGCTATTTTCCGTTGAAAATTCCGTCCGCACCCCTTGGATTTTTTTGTCCGCACCCCTTGAATTTTTTCATCCGCACCACTTGGAATTTTTCGTCCACACACCTTAGGTAAAAAACGTTATCGATTTATATTTTAAATTTTTTTAGTAAACTCTAATTAAAAAAAAAACTACCTAAATTATATAAACTTATACTACCCAAGTTAACCCAAATACCCAATACCTTAACCCACTATTTCATTAAACATAATTAGCCCACTAATTACTAGCCCATTAACCAAACTCAACCTAAGTTCAAACTATAATAATTAAAATAAGCCCAATAGTCCCTTAGAATTCCTCTCGCCCTCCCTCTCTTGGGTCGTCTCCTGCCAACGATCATCGAACACAACAGCAACCACAACAGCACGTCATCAGCAGCCGCAAACCACCGCCATCCGACACCAAAGGGTAACAAAATTTTTAAATAGGTTTGAAATTTCATGTGTTTTGATGTTGTTTATGGTTGTTTAGATGATTTTTAGGGTGATTATTTTGTTTAGATGATTTTTAGGGTGATTACACACGATTTCTAGGGTTGAAAATTAAAATTAAAACATTATGTTATGGAGCGATGAACTTATGGATCAATTTGTTTGTGATAGGAACCATGAGTAGGGACGTTATGGCGCGATTTCTTTTGTTTTACAAGACACGACCCGACCCGACCCGACCCGACCCGATACGAACCGATTTTTTTACTTATATACCTAGGGGCCTAAAATTTTTAAAAATGTTCCGCACCCCCATGAAAAAATTCCTGAGTCCGCCACTGAATTGTAGAACTCATGTTTAAGAAAATAATATCCAATGAAGACTCCCACTTATAAACATTTGTGCACTTACACCATCCTATATATATGGGAGAAATTCTCAACATTTTTTCATAGTTTTACCATTGAACACACTCAACTTTTAGGTTGGTAGTAGCTCATTCATCTTGTATACACTTTGGACATGCTTTGGCTTATCATGGAGCTCTCTGAATGATCAAGGACAACGCAAATCCAATTAAAAAGTGAAAACAACTATTACATATAGGGCATGTTTGGGATTCCTTCTCAAAACAACTTATTACTTATATTTCACTATTCAAGAAGTTAATAAGTCAGGATTTCCTGACTTATTGACTTCTACACTCACATCAAAAGAAATCCCAAACACTCAAAAAGTCATTTTTCACTATTCAATAAGTTAATAAGTCAATAAGTTGAAAGAATAAGGAATCCCAAACACCCACATAATCATTTGTTTCCAAAGTTAGTGAACCATATTTGAGGGTTTCCGACAGCCCTTAGATTTTCTTTTTTTACTATTTTCTAACAATGACAAATAATACAAAAACAAATCCTACAAAATACACTTCTTTGAAATAAATTTTACTACAATATTAAAACATTGGATCGAAACATACACATTTTCCAAGAACGAAGTAATTACCAACTAGAGAGATGTCGGATATAGTACCAATTTTAAATAAAGAGTTAAATGACATTCTAGTCCCTTTGGTTTTGGTCATCAGTTTAGTTCAAAGATGTTATTTTTCGCCTGTGGGTCTAAAAAGGTTTCACCATTGTCATTTTAGTCCACTGGGTTAAATTCATCCATTTTTTCTGTTAGCGAGAATGGCAATTCAGTTCTTTTATATGGTCGAATTGCTCTTCTAGTTAATAGAATTACATATAAAATGACTAAATTGCCGATCTCGTTAACAGAAAAATGGATGAAGTTAACCCAGTGAAATAAAATGGCAATAGTGAAATCTTTTTGGACCCACAGACGAAAAATGAAACCTTTAAACTAAATTCATAAAATGACCCAAACCATAAGGACTAAAATGGCATTTAACTCTTAAATAAAGAATCACGAGAATCATAGTCACTTATGCTAAAATGTGATACATAATAAGATTTTGTGCTTCGTGAAATGTTTATGTGACTTTTCACATGAAATTGATTATATATCAAATGTACCCTATCCCGCTACTTTTATTAGACGACTTTGTACATTTATTCTTATGAGTTACGGGGTGCTATTATAGTATAAAGTGTGTTAAGAGACTTTGAGCAATTGTCTAAAAATGTATCTTGAGTCATAAAATATGAGAGGTGTGTCAGTTTATTTTTCAAACTGAAACATAGTGAGAGATGTAAGGTATTATTAAATATTCTATCTATCTTAAATCTATCTATACTTTCTATAAAAAAGAGAAATCCCAATGACATAAGAAAAGCTGATGTGTCAGCAGGAGAGCATGTCCAACAAGGTTTTTCTTATGTCATTATTACATCATAATGCCTAATATTAAAAGACTTTAAAATTCAAAGTTGGCCCACATTTAAGATGCAAAGGTCTGCTGAGAAAAGGTCTGCCCATGTTAAGCCTAATATAAAATAACATTTAAACTCTTGTTTAAACATCTGCCCTCAACATTTTATAATCAAACATCAGTTCCCAATAAACATCTGTCGAGATTCAAAATTCTGGTTCCACATTCAAAATTCAAACCATATATTCTAATCCTATAAATAAAGGTTAATAATCTGTCTCCACATTCAAATCTCTCCCGCTCACATCTGTGATCGTATCTCTCCCTCTCAAATGCATCTTTCTCGTGATTCAGCCGCTAATATCCGATTACACTTCTTTGTTCGAATGCTTGTTGATTATGTTTACATGTAATCATTCCAGTATCATTGTTCCAACATCGTCGTTTCAATGAAGCTTCCCATCACACATCAACCTTTCAATATCGATGTTGCAGTATCATTGTTGCAACATCGTGAAAAGTTGCATGTGCTATTTTCTTTGATGGGAGAGTTGCATTGTTCGATTTTCGTTAAATCGAAAGTCAGGTTTTCTTGCGTCAGGAAGATTTTCTCCTTTTATAGAAAGTATAGATTCGTGCAATATCGTGAAAAGTCAGATGTACTACAACAGTTGAGAAGAGACCTTTGCATGTTAGGTTTGTTTCTTATTTTGATTAACTGTTGATGATGTTTAGAGTTTTTATAGACACTTAATTTTAGAATATTAAGATGCATGTTTATATTATTAAAATAAAACGACTACATAGAAAAATACAAATTTAAAGAAATATTTATAAAGTATTACACGCTAGAGTTAACACTTGCTAGGATTTCGTAGACTCTGGCCTTTCTCCATGTGATTTCATGTTCTCTTTTGATTTTCAGGTCAGTTAGCATGTTGAAGATTTTCTGATCCTGTTTTAGAAGTTGTGTCAGAAACACTTCTGCATTCTTCTGGAACTCTGATGGAGGAGAGTGGAGGACTTCATCGAGCAATGCTATGCTGTTCCAGGTTTTGTTGTAATTAGTGTCATTTATTATGTCGACTTTCCTATTTAGTTCTTCGTCTGTTCTTTGTTCTTTGAGTGACCACATGGAGAACTGTGTTTTAACATTGCTGGTGTCTGACCAGTGGTAGAAGCTGAAGTTTGGCATGTAGTTTTTTTGTTGGTTTTCTGATTTGGAACAATTTTTGATAGAAAGTGATTTGTAGGATAATTTGTTGATGTTTTGAATCAAAAGTAATCATCGGTCTTTTATAGAGTTTAAAAACGCGTCTACATGGTAAATCAAGAGGTTAATTGTAATTGTGATAATCTGCTTTTGTTCTTTGAACTTTGAAATTTTGTCCCTTGGGTTTCTTGGTATTTAATTTTACAGTTTTCCCATAAAAGTTGGGGTTTGAAAAGGTTTTTGCATTAAAAGATTGTTGTTTTGAAATATACATTAATATGTTTATATTAAATGTACACGTTTTCATAATACCAAATTTCAGTATATAAACTCATAGTCACTTCACCTGTTTTTCATCACGTTTTCCTACGAAGATATCATACTTTCAGGAAAGTCGAGTAATATAGTTTATTCAAATGGCGTCATTCACAAATGCAAAATCAGATGATTTAAAGCAGCGTTTTGTCAGGCAAATCGAGGAACAGGTGTATGAAGATAGGGCTACTCTTCAAGAGTTGAAGAGATGTTTTGATGGATTGCAAGTTGTCCTGTTCACTAGAGAGCAGGTTTCCAGAGATCTTATGCGGATGCCTTCAACTTCCGTTCGTGAGCTTTGTGTTGTCAGTAATATAGAGTGCGGTGATAGAGACGTGGAGTTCATGGCGATGTTGAAGGACATACATCGAGAGGTTCAGCAATCGATGGAGTTGAAGCTAAAGTTTCTTAATTCTTGTTGTTATTGTTAGATTTGACCTTTAATGTTGTTCAGTATGTGAAGTAATTATTGGAGTTTTAGTTTTAATGTCATGAATAAATTTTAATTTTAAGAATCTATGTTGTGTTTTGTTTTTACTTATTTAGTGTTTGAGTAAGATTTAGATTATGTTGATGTTGAATTGTGTTTGAACATCTGTTTGGTAAGTCAACAAAGGTTTAATAGTATCAAGGGTTGGTTTGATGGTGAACAGATGAGTGCAAAGATAAAACAAATGTTTAGAATTTGATCATTGATAGCAGTTTTTTGAAGAATCTGTGCTCCTGCAAATTACAGAGAGTCAATACTTTGAGTTGTAAAAGGTCTGTTGTAGTTAAAGTTTGGCAAAAGAGAACATCTGTTGATGATGAAACAACTGTGTATTCTAACGACTGTTGATACTAATAGTGGTTGGGCTAATGATGAATAAGTATTATTATATAACGTCTGCTATAAGTATTATTATATAATTTTGTTTATCAATAACAGTTTTTTGGAAGAATTTACGGTATATTTTGGTGTTATAAAATGTGTGTTGTAGCTAAAGTCTGACAAAAGAGAGCATCTGCTGATGAATAAATGTCTGAAGATGCAAAGGTCTGCTATGGGTCAACAGATGTTAACGAACAACAGATGATATTCAATCTTAAAATTCTTAACATAGGATTTGATACTAACAGTGGTTGGGCTAATGATGAATAAGTATTATTATATAACATCTGCTATAAGTATTATTATATAATTTTGTTTATCAACAACAGTTTTTTGGAAGGATTTACGGTATATTTTTGTGTTATAAAAGGTGTGTTGTAGCTAAAGTCTGACAAAGAGAGCATCTGCTGATGAATAAATGTCTGAAGATGTAAATGTCTGCTATGGGTCAACAGATGTTAACGAACAACAGATGATATTCAATCTTAAAATGCTTAACAGAGGATTTGATACTAACAGTGGTTGGGCTAATGATGAATAAGTATTATTATATAACGTCTGGTCCAAGTATTATTATATAATTTTGTTTATCAACAACAGTTTTTTGGAAGAATTTATGGTATATTTTTGTGTTATAAAAGGTGTGTTGTAGCTAAAGTCTAACAAAAGAGAGCATCTGCTGATGAATAAATGTCTAAAGATGCTCAACAGATGTTAACGAACAACAGATGATATTCAATCTTAAAATGCTTAACAGAGGATTTGATACTAACAGTGGTTGGGCTAATGATGAATAAGTATTATTATATAGCGTCTGCTATAAGTATTATTATATAATTTTATTTATCAACAACAGTTTTTTTGGAAGAATTTACGGTATATTTTGTGTTATAAAAGGTGTGTTGTAGCTAAAGTCTGACAAAAGAGAGCATCTGTTGATGAATAAATGTCTGAAGATGCAAAGGTCTGCTATGGGTCAACAGATGTTAATGAACAACAGATGATATTCAATCTTAAAATGCTTAACAGAGGATGTGATACTAATAGTGGTTGGGCTAATAATAGATGTTAGACCTACGACTGTTGAGTTACACCGATTGAAAAAAAAACTGTTTTTGAAACTTCTGCTTGCCTAAAAATACATCCACTATTAAAGGTTACCGTCTGTTGTCATAATTTCTGTTTATTCTAATGACTGTTGATTTACTAAACTGATGACTGTCATCCATTATGACAACAGAGGTTCTGACGTGGACAGATGTTAGCTAAAAATAAAACAACTGCTGAAAGTTATCATCTGTTCTCATAACTTCTGTTTATCTAACGACTGTTTGACTCACACTGTTCCCAACGACCAACAGAGGTTTCCAAACAACTGTCATCGGTTGTCGCAAGAGAGGTTCTGACGTGGACAGATCTTAGCCATCAAATATTTGTAACTACTGCCACGTCGGCATTCACTTCTTCTCTCTATATAAAAGTTGTTTCATCCCTAGATCGAGGTTCTACCACTGCAGTCTCGAATTCAAAATTCTCAAAAACAGTTTCCAACATATTAAAAGCCCTCCAATTTAAACCCTGTTTCATCCCCAAATCACCTTCTTTTCCGATCATGTCTCTGAACATCAAAAACCCTCACAACTACCTCCCCATATTCGAGAAAACCAGCAAAAATACCAGCTATCAGTCAATAATTGACCTTTTAACGTCATCAAAATACAAATCAATTCTTACTACTGATGCTCCGGTTCATAAAGAAACACACTGACAATTTTGGTTTAATGTTGAAATAGAGGCTGAAGATAATAATCCAGTTGCCATCACATCTAAGGTCTGGGAAAGTGTGGTACGAATTTCTCCCTTTACAATTTCCACTACATTTGCATTGGACGACTTGGGAGGTAAGAACAACTTTGAAAAACTTGAACTTCATACAGAGTTCATTGAAAGAGGGTATGATGCACAATTAAAGGAAGTTACTATCTACAAACGAAACTTCCCTCCGCCAATGAAATTTTTGTTTCATACTCTTTTAACTTGTCTCTCAGCCAAGACCACCGCATTTAATGAGATACCTTTGAACATTCAGTATTTCGGTTATGTTATTTTAACAAAATCTGATTACAATTTATCACAAGCACTATTTTCTGATTTGTTGAATAATGTGAAAAATGTGAAAAATTTTGAAAAAAGGTGTTCGTAGTAATGCTTTTCTGTTGTATCCAAGACTTCTAAGCTACTACCTACGAAAACAAGTGTCACAAACAGATTTTGAACAAGGTGTAGCTTTTCAAATAAGTAGTCTTACAAGTAAAACTTTTACTAAACTTATGGATAAAGAGTCAAAAGTTTCAACAACTGAAACAAAGGGAGATGAGCCTGTTTTAGATGCGTCCGCATCAGTTGCTCAAACTTCTGTTGTTGAGCAAACTGCTCCTGGTGATCATGACACCACAACCGGTGTTGTGAAACACACACCAGGAAAACGCAAAAAGAAAGCTGTCACATCCAAAAAGTCCATCAAAACTAAACAAAATAAAAAGGTTCCTTTGGAAGATGAGATCCCAGAGGTTAATGCAGTGACAACACAAATGTCACTTGAAACCACTGCTGCTACTTCTTCACAGTTGTTGGAAAGATCTCAACCCATCCAAACTCCTCATGTATCATCACAAAAGGATCATGTTGTAAGTACAGGGACACCACAACATGAAGTAGACCTTTCATATGAAAGTATGTTTAAAAGTCCCTTTCCCAGGGCAATCACTCTTTCTACACCACAACCCTCGGCTCAAGTTCCATCAACAATATTACCTCTGTTTGAAGCAATTGAATTTCAAAAAGAAAACAGTTCCTCTAATGCACACATTACTGAGAGTAGATCGCAACAAATGACTGTGTCTGAACCAATTCAATCTCCTATCCTACAAACAGTTGAGGAGGTTATCCCCGTTGAGTATTATGAAACTCTTGGTGGTAGTTCAAGTGGAGCAGCCACTACAACTGTTGAACCCATTGGTGATCAGTTGGACAGTGGTTACATCATTAAGACTCCCTTGAAGGCAACTACTGATGAGGTTACAACTGTAATCTCTGCTTCAGTGGGAAGTCCCCAGAACGAAGAAAAAGGGGCATCTGTTTCTGATGATATGGAGACTTCTCCTATTATCAAAACAAATACAACCACTACAGGTAGGAATTCAGATGATCCTATTAAAGTAGGTGATGAATTAACTTATAAGGATTTGACGGTTAGAGTGTCTGCCATTGAAACAGATGTTGCTGAAATGAAAGAATTGATTAAGCAGATGATAGAGCTTTTTAAAAGTCAACCTACCAGACAGGAAATTGCCAATGAGCTTTGGAATTCTATGCAACCCATCCTTCAAGCTCAGAGGAATTTAGCTGAAAGTAACCGCAATTTCAGTTTGGAATTTATCAGAAATTTGGTTGATGCCAGGTATAAAGACACACAAGCAAACATTATGAACATTAAGGAACATCTGTTGGAACTTACTGGCTCCACCTCTACATCAATATTTGAGAAAGATGATGATGATGATAATGATGCCAAAAAGGGGGAGAATGATTCATTGAGAAAGTTGTCACCAGATTCAAAAGCTAATCCTACAGAAATTGTATCGCCTGCTCAACCTAAATCCCAACCTTCTCCAAAAAAAACCACTACAAAAGGAGAAAATACCTTCCACACCATCATCACCCATTTTGTCAATAGATGTTGGGAACACAAAAGTATCAGCAGATGTTTACCAAACAGCTGCTGAGACACCAGTTGTTTCAGCAGAAGTTTCTCAAACATCTGCCGTGATCATTTTCACTACATCAACCACAATCCAACCATCTCGAACGTCACAAAGATTTCCCATACATTCATCTTCACTACCAAAACATTCTCCTTCACCAGAAATCATCTCCACACGTAAGAGAAAAACTCATATCGATAGAATCACAAAAATGAACAATGATCCTCTGGTAAAGCCAACTCAACCTAATTGGAAGAAAGTCAAAACAGTGGATTCAGATGAGGTATTGAAGTTTAAAAGAATGAGAGCAGAGCTTGTGGCTGCTGATTATGGTCCAGTTAGATCCATGGCCAGATGGTCTAAACTGAAGATAGTTGAGACCTACAAAAAGCTGGAAGAAGTTAGAGCTGAACATTCAAATGTTCTTCAAAACTCAGTCTATCCTACAACTGCTGCTCTGTCTCCAAAAATCGGTACTCTGAAAAACCTTCTCTCATCATCTGATTTGTCTAAATCAATTGCAAATTTAGTTAGCAGGCCACAATCACCAAACTCATCTTCAATAATTCTTTGCCCAAGAAAACCAACTGATCCAAAAATAGTAAAGTGGAAGTCATACTCAAAAACCCAAGTATTGACTTTGATCAGATCAGATGGTAGTGTTGAAGAGATTAAAATGGATAGTGCATATAATCTGAATGCATATGATCTCCAAGATTTGTTGGACCTTCAACTTGAGAGGGATGATGAAGAAGACATGTTCTCCCTGGACTTTGAACTACAATTCAAAGGACAAATCAGGGAGATGTTGATGAGAAATAAAAATCAGTAATAAAGAAGGGTTCTCGTATCATCTGTTGTATAGGGAGATTGTTGGATCAGCAGCTGTTACATTGTTTGCAGTAGCACATTTAACCAGATCACAACATGTAGCGAAGGACATGTTGCTGGGTAACAAATTCTTGAGTGAGGTTTGATGTGTGTTGTTTAGGCAGGTGATCGTATCTTCTTAGTTAATGTTTGTTAAAGTTAAATTGTATTCGAATTTTATTAAGTTTGTTAGACATTTTTCATATGTACTTATGTTTATAACAATTTATATTGTCAATGTGTGGATACTCTCTTTTATGAATAAGAGAATGGAAATAATCATATGTAACTGATGAATTTTATTAAGTTTGTTAGACGTCTTTTAGACATCTTTTATTAACTTTGTTAAATATCTTTTATATTTACTTATAGTTGTCTTTTAACTATAATAGATAACACGTTTTGGTACAATCAGTGTTGTAAAAGTCGGATTACTCGGCCGAGTACTCGGCGAGTACTCGGTCCTCGGACCCCCTCCGAGGCGACTTCCTCCTAGGCGGTCTCAATTAGTCGGCCTCGGGATTACTCGGGAGTACTCGGTGCCTAGTCGGCCTAGTCGGCGCCTAGTCGGACGCAGTCGGCCTAGTCGGTCTAGGCGGTCAACGTGGTTTGTTGACTTCTAATCGGTCAAACTCGGTCAAAATCGGCCTACTCGGACTACTCGGCCTTGTACTCAGACTAGTCGGACTTGTATTCAGAATATTTGAACTTTAAACATGTTTCATTTTAAATTATTCTCAGTTGACATGAATTATGCTTATTTTAACACATAAATAATATATAACAATTAATTTTCTTTATATTTACCATGTCCGCGTACTCCCCGAGTACTCTCCGAGTACTCCGATTACTCCCAACTCCCCAGTCGGCCGACTAGGGACCGCCTAGCGACTTTTACAACACTGGATACAATATCTATACACATATCTATATGTTCTGTCAATATATACACGTTTTGGTACAATATAACATGGTTTTCTAAGAAACGACCCGTGTTTGCACACGGGTCTTACCGCTAGTACTATATAATAAAAGAAACCATTTGGAGGACACTTGTCATTCTCTCATTCAATTGATTAAAATTATTAATAATACTAATAATAATAAAAATAATATTTAATCTAATCTAATACAAATTCTTATTATTAATAATATTTAATCAAATCTAAAATCTAATCTAATACAAATTCTTATTATTAATAATATTTAATCAAATCTAATAAGAATTCCTACGAATTCCAAAGTTGATATTAACTTTCAAATAATTATAAAAAGAGTAAATTGCCAAAATCGTCCCTGAGGTTTGGGTTTGTTTGCCATTTTCATCCAAAACAATTTTTTTTGTACCATGTAGTCCTTCACTTTTGGGATATTTTGCTATTTTCATCCAAACGTCTAAATTTTTTGCCAAAATCGTCCCTGAGATTTGGGATTTTTTGTCATTTTCATCCAAATGTTTGATAGAAAAAATAAAGCAAATTAGATGTTTGGATGAAAATGGCAAAAATGTCCAAACCTCAGGGACTATATTGTACAAAAAAATTGTTTTGGATGAAAATAACAAACATGCCCAAACCTTAGGGACGATTTTGGCAATTTACTCATATAAAAAATATCCACCTAACATCACAAATGTTTCTGTTAAATTCATTCAATTAATTAATTTGTTTAACAATCACTATTATTATTATTATTATTATTATTATTATCTAATATTTTGTTAAAATAATATAAATATAATATTCAAATATAGATCATTGTGTAATTTTATCATCATACACGTGAATATTAGACATAAACTATAAAAAAAAATAATACCATAGTCCCATGTTAACATAAACATTGTGTATCCTCATTATTATTAATTTAGTTTGGAGAAAGTGTAATGACATATAAATAAATAAAAAATTCAAGAACTATCATCGCAATCACTCTATCTATTGTGTATTGAGTATATACAGCATATCCGTTAGTTTTTTTAAAAGATATAACTTTTTTATTATCTTATCTGGCATATAAAATTAGATTTATTCAACACGTGTAATGCACAAGGTTTTTTTTTAAGATATAACTTCTTCTATTATTTACTATACAAACTTACATATATTCAATCCGTGTAATACATGGGGGTTTTAAAAATAAAACTTTTTATAATTATTATTTGGTGTATAAAATTAGTTTTATTCAACTTGTGAAATATACGGGGGTTTTAATTGTTTAATATATAAAATTATATTTATTCAACCCGTGTAATACACGGAGTTCTAACCTAGTATGAATATGAAAGTCGGTGAACTTTCTATTTAGGATCCCTCCCTTTTTACATATTTACGCCATCATTCATTACTTTTTCTTTTGTAATTTACTACACTCAAAACTTTAAAAATGTCAACTTTAGCCCCTAGACTACTACACATAAAAATGAATCAACTCAAATATAATACATTTTCGTGCTTATTTTATATACGTTTTCAGTTGGCCTACATTTCAACGTAAATTTTGTTCCAAACCGAGTGAGGTTATATATAATACATTTTCATTGGAGGGTATAAATTTGAGTTATTCTATATTCCAACCCCGTCGCAACACACGACGGGTAAAATTACTATTATATTGTCACATATCTATACCAAAAATCAAAGTCGACTTTTACACCCCCGACTTTGGTCCCTTTACTTTGAAAAACACTTATGGTTGAATGTCTTTGTTTCCTTTTTGTGGTTTCTTTTTTAAGCTATAAGAAGCTCTTTTTAATTACAAATGTCAATTATTCATTTATACACGTTTTATATTTTTTATGGTATATTTCCTATGTATGAGTCAGGTCACATATAATACATTATAATTGTACGGTATAAACTCGATTTACTTTATGTTTTGATTCAGCCACAATTCTGATATATGTTACATTGAGTTGAATCGACTACGTCGAAACACGGGTTTTTAAATGGTTAACACGTGACATGACATTTGGAAGAACCCATTTGATTTTTGCAACGGAACCCGCGGGTCATATTTGTCACACCCCCAAAATACCACTTGCGGAAACACCGCGGGGCATGTGACGTATCAGGATCTAGCCACCAATCAAATTGAACTCATAGATATATTTAAATCAAACTTTCATTTATTAACAATAAGTGTTAAAACGTTACAAATAATTCACAGTGTACAGCGGAAGCATAATTCATTTGCTAACTGTTTATAAACCACATGTAAAAACCATTAGTCTTGTGTTGCGATTCCATGTATCTCGACCCATGACCACTCCAACCTTCCAGACAGCAAGTTTCATGATATAACCCTACAGACCTGCAAGCATGCAGACAAGTGTGTCAGACGACGCTGGTGAGTTCAAAGTTTGTTAACGTGTTTAGATACCAGTTACCAGATTAAAACGTTTCACATATTTGATGATTTGATGTTGTAATAACTTGTTTACCGCTGATGGCTTAAAGTTGTTTTGACCAAACCCCATTGCCTCTATCAAAGCAATGGTCAAGACTGGGATCATTAGTTCACTCCCGACCTCCCCGGTGCGGTGTGAGGTTGCCAAGCCTAAATAGCGTTGTTAACTAATATCCCGTTGCCTCCCCGGCAACAATCGGTAGATGGGACTTGATTGATAGATATGCGAGTATTAACAAACATCCCAATAACCCAGCATTCCTCCCCGGAACGTTTACCAGATGTCCCTCCCCGGGACGCATGCTTGGAAAAGAGCAGTGAACTCACCTTAGATTTTCTCGGTATTTAACAAGTTACTTTACCCGTTCCAAGTCGGTCAACCAACCCTACCGTGGTTACCAAAGACAATTAGTATTGTGTTCACACATAACACGTATCTAACGTACACATTGCACAAGTAGCAGACAGGTAAGACACATGTTCTCATACAAGTCATAACCGTTAAACATGCAACCCATTGTTCTATAACGTTTATCGTAAAATCTCATAACGAGTGTTTTGTTCCCAAGCCAGTCCACGCCCCATGTTTATGACACATATCCATAATATCAGTTACGTAATATTCAAAGTCGCGTATTTCACACAGAGTGCATTCATTACAAGGTTTACCAAATAACATGCATCAAATATCCAGTTTACATACTTTGCAGCACATAACAGTTGGGTCTACTACTCCCACGAGTGACAACAGATTTCTCATCATACGTAACATATATTTTCAATAATTATTGACTTCTATTAGCATGCGTAGTATAATTCTTACTGTTGGTTCACACAAAACGGTTTTACACATAGTAGGTATTTAGTTTTCATGCAATCAATACAGGGTCCTCATTCTTAACCAGAATTATCATGAATTCAGGTAACATGCTTATACATCAAACTCATTACATGTTATATTAGTTGTTCTGTTAATTTGTTCTCAAAAGGCATCCTGACGAAAGGTCGTATTTCGTCGTCTACTGTCATGACGAAAGTCCTTGACGAAAGTCCATGTTTCCTCGATAGCCTTGTGACGAAAATCCAATGTGTTTCGTCGAGTTGCCTGTGACGAAAATCCCCCATCTTTCGTCGGGTTACTCTTGACGAAACATCTTCAATGTTTCGTCGAGTTCAACTAACAGATTCTACCGAGGTTGCCAGTTTCTAAACAGATCAAATGACGATATGTAACCAAGTTCGATAAACCCTAAACGTGTGCTCATCATCAACCAGTAACACCTTAATATCAACATCAAATAAATACGCGTAATCATAGATTAACCATATCCGATCAGGATTACTATCGTCTAAATATCCAATACTCAGATCAGATCAACAAAGATACGTGGTTTATTGTTAATTCTTATTATCATACAACCCTAATTCATAATCGTTACCCATGATTAATAAATATTATACATTGTCATGCAAGATCATCAGCCAAACATTTCGTCCGTATCATCGAACCATACAGATTTTATACAATACCATGCCATGTTAGATCAGGTTATATCAGTTTGCATTAAAACCCCAAATCATACAACATTCATGATCAAGTTACACATAAATAATCACGATAAATCAAGAACTAGACAAATATGTTTGTACTAACCAGGCGATCAAAGAAGGTGTGCTAGTACTTGAATTATTCTCGCAAGCAAGGAGAGATCTTCGGCCAAAGGGGCTGCCGTCGACTCAGGGGAGGAGAGAAGAGGTGGTTAGGGTTTGCACATGATTTCTAAATATACACATAGAAGGAGTTGGGCCTGAGACAATTCAGGCTCGGGGATCTGTTTGGGCCGAAGCCCTTATGCGGCGAAAGAACCCATAGACGAAACATAAGTTTCGTCGGGCTCTAGATGACATATGCCCAATGTTTCGTCGAGTGTGTTAATTCCAACTTTAATCAGCTCATAAACTTTCCCAATTCTTTAATAATCAATATCTTTGCACAAATGGATTCACTAACCATCCAAACTCTAATCTCAACAACCACACATAAAACAAATAGTCAAAACAGGATAAACAAAACAAGTGGTAAGTAGAGGAAGGAACTTGAAATCCCGGATTGTCACAATATTACTAGTTAATCTTAAAAAGTTTGTTTTATTTTACATCTAACATTAGCTCATAGAAATAATGCCCATTATAAGTTTCCAATCTCAATGATACAACAACTTAATAATATTCATTAGTTAACTAATGCTTAGTTGATAATTAGTTATAAGTTATGTAGAAGCACCATTCTTGAAGTTGGTTAATAATTGGTATTTTTTAAAATACAAATATTATATAGTAATTTATATATTATTTTTAATCACGAAAAGTCTTCCTATAATATGCAATTGTTTTTAAATACAAATATTATATAGTGATTTATATATTGTTGTTAATCGCGAAAAGTCTTCCTATAATATGCAATTGTTTAAAACAAATAGTCCCTCTACATATTAATTAATCAAAATACCCATAACCTATAACAAAATATATACTCTAAATCAAATTCAATATCTTTGTGAGAAGCAAATTGTAACATTCTCACATAAGCTTTTGGGTTTGAAAACACAAGAAAAATAAGTTGAAAACTATGCCCATTGTGCACCATCGTTGGCTTGCAAACCCATATAGTACAAAACCAACATAGAGTCACTATAAATCCATTTTTACTATAAATATGTTATTTTCAGTTCTTTCAAACTTAAAACAAGTTTTATATAGTTTAATTTACTTCCTTACAAGCAATTTATTAAAATTATATACATAGTCATAGGGCTACAAACGAACCGAACGAACACGAACAAGAGCTTATTCGTGTTCGTTTGTTAAGAAATATATGTGTTCACGAACTGTTCATGAAACACTTACCGAACGAGATTTTATGTCCGTGTTCGTTTGTTAAGGAAATGAACTTAGTTGTGTTCGTTTGTGTCTGTTTGTTAATTTTAGGAACGAGCGAAAACGAAACATCGATGAACACAAATGAGCACCGACTAATATTCTTGAAAACAAACGAACACAAACAAGCGTTCATGAACATAATATATAATACAATGGCACTTATTAAGTAGAAAGATTAGGGAGGAAAATGGCTATTTTTAAAAGATTTGGGCAAAACCATTAAAACGACCAAACCACAGTGAGCAAAACGGAAGTTAACTCTATTAAGTTTTTTATTTGTCAAAGTTTTGAAGTATTTAAATAAAATAAAAACTAACAACACTAATGAACTATCGAACACGTTACCGAACGTTCACAAACATAAATGAACGAACACGACCTCTGTTCATGTTCGTTCATTTAGCTAAACGAATCAAATTTCTTGTTCGTGTTTGTTTGTTTAAAAACAAACGAACGCAAATGAACTTCCCACCGAACGATTCACAAACTGTTCGTCAAACGTTTGGTTCATTGAAGCCCTACATATTCATCAAGCACATTAGGTTAATACTATTTGCACATAAACATATATTTCACTAAGTTTCCTCTTTTCTAAGTGTTTGGCTACATATACTCTAAAGAAGGAATATAACTACAGACTACTTAAAAGTGTTTTTAAAATATCTCCATACGATTTGTGGTAAAGAAAATATTATTTCCTATCATGTTAGAAATTGGCATTCATAGTGGTAAGGAAAATATTATTTCCTATCATGTTAGAAATTGGCATTCATATGTTCTATATTCAAATTTACATTTTAATACAGAAATAACATAGTCAAAGGACTTTGTTTTTTTCCCACACTACAAGAATTTGTATCTACGACGACAAGGGATATCTCAACGATATTCGGTCGTCGGCATAGCCTTGGGCAGGAGTTATGAAAAAGGACATATGCCATTTAGAATGGTTTCCCGATGATATATTGTCAGCATAGGTTAAAACTAAAGAATTTTTTATATTCTTAATTAATGGAAAGCTATAACATTGTCGTCTCAGTAGACCCTATGGAGGTGACATATCGTTCGCATTGCCTTTGGGGGGGGGGGGGGGGTTGTGAAAAAGGAACTACCATTTTAAAAGGTTTCTCGACGAACAGTATCCTGACGACCTCTATGGCGATGACATGTAATGCTAGTCAAAACTAGTTGAGTCGGAACATATGTGAATATGTATTTAGTATGATTATACGCATCTTTATTCTAAAAGTAATTCTCGCAATTTAAAATGTTTTATGTCATATTAGAATACATTTTGGATCGTGCTGCAATTGCTTTTGAAGATGTTGCTTTTTTAAGCTATAAAGCATGTGTACAAAGTTTAAAACATAAGCCTTATCACAAGGGTGAGACATCATAGTAAAGTTTTTACGTAGAAATTGCTTAAGAAAGCAATAAATGCTTATTGAATGTTACATGAGGTTGGTAAGGGTTATTTAGTTATTTATGGGGTGTTATCTTCTCTTCTAAATAACGCATGATAAGTTCTAAGTGTCTAATTAACGTGTTAATTACGTGTATTAAGGAGTTTGTCCTTTTGACATCCTAGCTAAAATACCGAATTATGTTCATAGAACAACAAGGTAATAGCGTGTAGCTCTTATACTTTTGTCTTATTTTAAGACTTATGGAAGTGAGAAATATACCCCTTAAATGTTTAACATGGTTTATGATTTAGGGTTTATGAACGCGAATCATAAATAATGTTTAAATGTTTCATGATCTGGACAATACTATGGCACATTAGGGTGGAGAGGGCACCATGTGGGTAGGGGCTGCGGGTATATACCCTAAGCGGGTACGTTGTCGCCACCCCCTCAGGTTGCATTGGGTAGGATTCACGGCTTCGTATATACCCGCTATGTTTCTCCACTTTTGGCCGTTGACTTTTTGACCCCAAAAAAATTAGGTTAGTTGCAGTGGCGGATCTAGAAAAAAAATCTAAAGGGGCAACGTTTCTATAAAAAGGGGCAACGAAATTGAAAAAACGTCAAATTTTTTTAAAATTTACACTAATTTTACACTACCGCCGGTGCATCAAGGGGGCAACGGGGGTTGCCCCTTGTTCTATGCTAAGTCCGCCCCTGGTTAGTTGGATGGAATGCTGTAAGTGTTTTTTTTAGATTTAAGGTAGTTTAATGTAAAATTAATGAAAGGTGTTACCTCCAAAGTCTAAACTTAATTGATGGAACACCTTGATTATAGAAAAAATTAAGGAGAACCATTGCACCTGGCTGAATCACAGGCTTGCATGTGGCATCTATGAGCTTTCTTTACACATATTTTATGTATTTTACATTATATTATTAGGAATTATTGAAAGAAAATTGTAATTTTAAAACCCACAACTTGCTTATTTCATTAACCAAGGGGAGGATCATGCCAAGTTGCCAACAAAACTTGACACAGGTTTAGCTTTCCCAGGTGCTCTCCTTGTTTTTTACTTTTGTGTGCTCTCCCTCAACCCATCTTTGATCTATTTTTAATTATTTCTAATCAAACTTGTTATGATTTTTTATTTGATTAAATAATTATTTCTAATCAAACTTGTTATGATTTTTTATTTGATTAAAAAGTGTAACAAAAACTTCAACTTTATATAAGTTCTATTTACTATAAACACAGTCTAAATTCATATTGACTTTCATAGACATTCATTTAATTAAGACCTTAAAGAAAAATACACATTAAGCTCTATGAAATTCATGTTTAAAGTTTTTTTACAAATCAAGAGCATCAATATTATGCCTCTTGTCCTTTTCTTATACTTGTTTTTCTTTTCAATCGCTGAAAAAAAAAATAACAAATGAGTTGAGAAAACCCGTAAAAACCCTAAGTAACAAATAGTTATTTTATAAAAATTTAAGGCATGTAATATAATTATACATATTTTCAAGCGTTTTAAGCCAAAACAAATCCAAAAGCATAGAGTTATTTTTTATTATTTTCTTAACATAGTATGTGTGTAACCAAACTTTCCACTCCACCTTTTTTTTCAATCAAACGATCGAAATCATGTATATTACATGCCCTATTTTTTTTTTCTTTTAAACGTTTTGTTACATAGGGTTTTCATGACTTTTTTTTAATTTAAATGGGATTTTTAATTAACCGTGTATATATATGTATATATGAGTTTTTTTTTCAAACAATGGCTATTTTATTTAAAACTCATAAAGTAGAACATAGAGGTTAATAAGAAGCCGGAGATCCAACCAAAAAAAAAAAAGACTATCACATAAAACAGAACATGTATGTATGAGTATGCGTAGTGGCGGACCTAGAAATTATTTGCTGTGGGTGCGGATGAGTGGTTCAAGTGTATTTTTAAGGAAGTGCGGTCGGGTTTTTTGTCTAAAAAATACACTAACTTTTTTTTTATCAAAGGGTGTACCCGTCCACCTTGAGCTTCACCTAGGTCCGCCCTGACTATGCGATTGTTTAAAAAGGCACATGGCAAACACTTGGTGGCCGGTAAAAATATAACTAGAATTAAAATTGAAATAGATTAATATTCTTTTCTTAGTTGACTTTAATCCAAATTTATGTGGCTCATGTTATATATGTTTCCCTAAGTAGAATGTCAACCTTAGTTGATTGTTAAACTAATATTATTTATTTTTTAAGTAGTTTCTGTTTATAGTTTTAGAATATTCTAATTACAAAGTCGACGGGAAAAGTCAACCCCTTTTTTTTCAAATTTATTTGTAATAACTCATTAAGTAATAGTTTTTATAGCATATCTAAAACTTATAGAGTTAAGTTATAAAAGAGCAAATATTTTATGTGTTGACTTTGTAAGAAGAAAAATTGTGTAAAAAGAATATGTATACCTTGAAAATCATTTTAATGGAGCAAAGAATTATAACGAGTAATGCTTTGAATCTTCACAATATCCATCAAAATGTAAATTAATAGATTTTATTCTAAACTTTAATATATTAATCAAGATAATAAGTTAGGCCCACCTAATCAACTATATTAACTGCCAAAATAATGATAGTGCTATTTTGAGATATATATAAATATGTATATACACAAAGAGAGAGATGCAAGAATAATAAGAACATGATATATATATGGTTGAGATTCTTTGAGTTTATGGTATGTAAAGAAAGTTTGACCACCATTAAGAGAGAGGAAACACATGAGACCACATGAAAATTTGGTGAGAAAAGTCTTTGAAGGGATTTTGAAGATGATTCAAATTATTTTAAATTGAATGTGATTAATAAGACAAAATTAAGATTCTTATTCATCTTTGTGAGAGAAGAAGCATTTACATACATATATCTTTAGGATTGTACATTTTTATTCATCTTTGAAGGGCTTGCTAAAATTTGAAGACAAGATGGAAAGACACTCACTAGAATTTGGCTCATTTGTGTAAGAAACATTCATTTAACATGCCATTTTATAAAAATACAATTGACATCTTTTAGCCTATAGCCCTATATTCATCACAAATGCATTTTAAGGTTTTTTTTTATGGTTTGTTAATTCATTCCAATCACTAAGGCAAATTACATAAAGATAACAGGTAGACGAGCAACAAACTGCGCCGTCATCATCTGCTGAATAGAAAACCCTAATCTACATAAATTTCTTAATTTGATTTGAGAAGTATTATTCCATTAGAAGCTTTTTACTAGGCATGTAATGCTTTATTTATATGTTAATTTAATTAGTGAGAAGACTAAAAATCTATTAAAGTAAAGATTTTTTTAGATAGTACTATTAATTAATTAGTAAAATTATAAAGACGGCCCCACAATGAATTGTGGAAACTTGGGCACACATTTGACTTGATTTTCAAAGTCATTTGGACCCTTAATGATGCTGCAAATGTTGATCAAGTATCCTACATCCTAAACACCACATCACCAAACTAACATGTGCATCATTATTATTATCATAATTAAATAACTAATTTATTCTTAATCCTTAATGATATTTACTTACTCACCATCACAATAATTTAAAAAACCAACTAAACTACTATTTAATTCTCTTTAATTAACATTAATTTTCTTTGTTTGACCGAATAATATAATACAAATATATATTGTTTGGTTTGAATGATTACTACTTAACAAACAAATCAAATGAGATGTTGACTTATATCAAATTGGACCTAACTGTTTCATGTTCTTGAATTTAATCATGAATTAATTTAAATCTTATAAACTAGAGTTTAGATGAGGTTGATTCATGCATGCAAAGATGTGAACATGATAAGTGCTTCGTTGGTCAAAGTTTTTTTGGCAATCACTATGTAAATTAAGTTTTAGTTTTAACATAAAATGTAAATGGATATTCTCAGACGAGCAGGGATCTCGGCAAAGAAAGAGGCACCGGTTAATTTTCTTACAGACCCGACGGAGGGGAGGTCCACCCTACGCCCAGCTAACGTGCTAGTTTTTGGTTAGGAGGGCGGGAAACATGCTTGTGTCGATCTCACAGGTGTATCCCCCCTAGCCGGGTTTCGGGAAAATGGGTTTGTGGCGGGGCAAGCGGTACTGAAAGCAGAGTCAAAGAAGGTGGAAAAGCACGCGAAAGCCTGTGAGGATAATCAGCATGCCTTTGTCCCCCTGGCCAGAGGCGAAGGTTACTTGGTGCACGGGGGTGCACCCGCCCACCCCAATGTTTCGGTTAGAAGTGTATAGGTTCCGACTTTTTGTCCGGAAATTTTAAAAATTATATAGGATCGCCTCCCCCCCAATTATTTTTCCTAAATATTTATACATTATATAAATTAAAATAAAGTTTGTTACCACTTTGTATATCCTAAATATTTGTACAATATATAAATTAAAGTAAAGTTTGTTACCACTTTGTATATAAGTGATTGGTAGTTTTGTAAATATATTTTAACTCTTATTTGTTTAACCCTAGATTACCTACCACACAATAAACTTTCTCGCAAGTTTTTATGTGTAAGAACGGGTCCTTTGAATGAATGAATTTTTTTAGTTTTATTTGGAACTATTATTATTTGACCTGACCCAAATCGATAGCCGACCCGACCCGAAACATAACGATAGGAAAAAAAATTTGGGTCTCATCACTTTACGCCCCCTCGAAACTTTTGGTCAAGCTCCGCCACTGCCCCTGGCGTTTGACACGTTCGGCTCCTTGGCGCCGGAGTCAGTTCGGTTATTGGCTAGAGTTCAGCGTGTGGTCCACAGTAACTTTTCGACCCTTCAGGGACGAGGCTTTGTTTTTAGTAGATTAGGGTTTTCTATTCAGAAGGGGATGACGGCGCAGTTTGTTGCCCGTCTACCTGCTATCTTTATGTAATTTGCCCTGGTGATTGGAATGAAATACTAATCGGAGAATAGATTAAAAAAATATATTTTAACAAACAAAATTTGGGATTGAACTTAATATATATATATATATATATATATATATATATATATATATATATAGGGTAGGGATCCTAAGAGAAGTCCACCCTATTTGAGAAACTTGAGAAGCAATCTGGACCACACATTTTCCTTAAGCAAAAAATGCAAAAAAAAATATGAAAAAAATGCAAAATTTTTTTTTTTTTTTTTTTTTTTAAAATCGCAGCTTTTTTTTTAAGGATTAAAAAAAAAAATTTTTAAAAATTTTTTTTGGATTTATACACATGTGTATATTGTTAATCTTTTAACTATACATATATGTATATTGTCAATTATACATATATGTATATACATGTTTAAAATTGAAAAAATGTGTATATTGTTAATCTTAAACCATAAACACTAAAGCTAAACCTTAATGCTAAACCCTAAACTCTAAACCCTAAAGCTAAACCCTAAAGCTAAACCCTAATGCTAAACCCTAAAGCTAAACCCTAATTCTAAACCCTAAAGCTAAACCCTAATGCTAAACCCAAAAGCTAAAACTAAACACTAAAGCTAAACCCTTAATGCTAAACCCTAATACAAACCCTAAAGATAAAGCTAAACCCAAAAGTTAAAGCTAAACCCAAAAGCTAAACCCTAATGCTAAACCGTAAATACTATTGCTAAACCCTAAATACTAATGCTAAACCCTAAATAACACTTATTTTTCAATTTTAAACATGTATATACATATATGTATAATGGACAATATACATATATGTATAGTTAAAAGATTAACAATATACACATGTGTATAAATCCAAAAAAAAAAAAATTTAAAAAAAAGCTGTGATTTTTCAAAAAAAAAAATTGCATTTTTTCACCTTTTTTTTGCATTTTTTTGTTTAGGGAAAATGTGTGGTCCAGAATGCTTCTCAAGTTTCTCATTTAGCCTACTACTTCTCACATGATCCTTATCCTATATATATATATATAACAAACAAACAAATGTTACATGATCAATGCCATAGACATTATATGGGTTGCTAGTAACCAAACTTTAATTTTTGAGAAAAAATTATCTCAAGATGATTGATTAATGCAAAGGCCACCAAAATAAATTGAAAAAACTACGCTCTTAAGCATGGTTCTTAAATAAGGTTTTCAAGTCCGAGTACTTTCCGAGTAATCGCTCCAAGGTAGGCTGTCGATGCGACTTTCTTCAACTCCGCCTGATTACTCGTAAGGAATATTGGATTTTAATAATCTCAACTATTTGTCGTTGGCCGCCAACAATTTCAATTTTAAAAATAACCACTGGCAGTCGTAACTTATAACATATTAGCCTCCAATGGACTCTTACTAACAGAACCCTAACGCCGTTAGTCTTCGGTTGCCGGAAAAACTTTTTTTGGCCGGAAAACTCAACATTTTCGTCCCGAACCTCTTTGTAACCTTATTATGGACCTTTGGGAAGCTTTTTCTAGTAAAAGCCCCAACTATTAAAGTTGACAGAAAACTCTTTTTTCGCCGGAAAACTCTTTTTTCGCCGGAAAACTCAACTTTTTGGCCGGAAAACTCAATATTTTCGTTCCAAACCTATTTGTAATCTTAGATCGGACCTTTAGAAACCTTTTTCTGGACAAAAACGGTTTTCCGGCGACCGGAGACTAACGACGTTAGGGTTCTGTTATTCAGAGTCCATTGATGGCCAATATGTCAATAGTTGGGACTGCCAGTGGTTATTTTTGAAGTTGTGACTGTTGGCGTCCAACGACGAATAGTTGAGATTATTAAAATCCAATATTCCTACGCGTAATCGATCAACGCGGTCAACCTCGGTCAGAATCGGATCTAGTAGGTCAACTCAGGTCAAGTTTGACAAAAATAAAACATAATTTCTTTGCCTATCATATTAAAAAAATGAATATCATTTTCACATATTTTGTTATAACTATTAGTTAATTTATGTTATTTAACATACATTTAATTTCCGAAAACTAATTTCTTTATAATTTAGCATGTCCGAGTACTCTCCGCCTAGGCCGAGTACTCTCAACTCCACGCTCAACCGACTAGGGAGCGCCTAACGAATTTTGCAACCATGCTCTTAAGAGAAGAATCTAATTCAAATGTGTCATCCTCCAAAAAGTCCATACCCCAAACCAAACCCGATAAATCAAAATTTAGAATAGAATCGCAAATTAAACTCGCAACTAAAATAAAAATCAAACGCCAAACCTGCGTATCTTACAAACTGGGTTTACGACGTCATTGGTGGAGATCATGGCAATCAAACTCCCACAAAACATTAAATAATAGGAGCTATGGTTGTTTGATACTTTTAACGTAACGATACTAGTGAGAATGAGGACAAGCTTAGCAACAAGCCAACAACCACGAAAGTCACCTACATAATAGGAGTCAAATTAAGGGGGTTGGGGGCTGTTTGGTAACTTTTAAATGGTTAAGTGCTGAACCAGTAAGACGTCTGAACCATTAAGAGTCAGTATAATACTTAACCATTCAAAGGCAAATGTCTGACCAATTCAGATTAGAGGTCTTAACCATTCAGACTCAGTATAATGCTTAACCATTCAGAGGCAAATGTCTGAACCATTCAGATATTTTCTCGCGAAACAAACAGTCTGAACCATTAAGTGTTGAAACAGTAAGAGGTCTGAACCATTAAGAGCCTCATTAAGAGGTAAACAAACAGCCCCTTACACTTTTTATTTACATATTAATGTATAACTTTTTTATCTTCGTAATCTAGGATACCCTTTAGAAAGTAGTTAATTTGTTGGTCTTATTTTCGGCATAAATGGTAAGGGTGATAAGAGGCCAAGTTGGTGGGTGAAAGAGAATACAAGGGAAAGTGATTATCGTGATGTTTGAAAATAATTCGTGGGAAAGGACGTGAGTCGAAGGTGATGAGTATAGAGGAGAGAGTTCGAGGATAGAATGTGAATCGAGTCGAGAGAGATGAGACGTAGAGGTGGGAGAGTTTAATGTTCACTAGTGAAACACTCATTTTAGAGTTTAATGTTATAACATGATAATTATTTTTTTATTTTTATTTTTTTTTAACCACAACAATATCATTCCACACAAAAAAGAGCAATTACAAAGCAATGGCAGGTAGTCGGGCAACAAGTTGTGCCGCCACCCCATTTTGAATAGAAAAACCAATTCTAATAAATACAAAGTTTGAAACCTTTAGCGACGAAGAATTACTATTAACGACTTTTTGAACCCGATTCAAAAGTCGCACAGCGTCAGGAGCGAGACCACCAAAGGTATCAAACGCAAACGGGACAAACACATGTTGATTCTCATTTTTACCTTACTTTTTCAAGAAATGAGACTACCCAGAAATGAGACTACCCGGCGAATATTTATTAGAAAAGAATGAAATAATACAAGAACCCTAAGGCTAAGCTAGCCCTTAAAAACCTAAAAATCAAGTTTTACAAACAGTCTTTTAAGCCCAACTTGGTATAGACGGACCTAGCCTAGTCCCATTTCTATATTTAGCATCCATAAGGACCAGAGGTAGCGGTGCACAAAAAACCCGAACTCGGACCCGGACCCGGAAAAAAAACCCAGAACCGGGTATTATAAAAACCGGGTTTTCTATACCCGAACCCGACCCTACCCATAGGGTAGGGACCGGGTATTCATATTTGATCTAAAACCCGAACCCGGAACCGGGTTTTTTTATACCTGGTTTATACCCGAAACCCGGTTTTTATAAATACCCGGAACCGGTTTTTATAAATACCCGGAACCGGGTTTTATAAATACCCGGAACTGGGTTTTTTTATACCCGGTTATATAGCTATGTTTTTTTATCTATGTTATTTTATCTATGTTTTCAACCATTAAGATTTCTAGTTCTTATGATTTAACAAAATTATGTATGCACTTTGATGTAATCTTGTTTAATTATTAGGTTTCTAATGATATTTGAAGTATTTGGTCATTATTCCCCTCTATTTGCTGGAAAGATCGATTGGTGTTTGTCTAATACAAAAAAAAATGAAAAATTGATGGAACTTGGTTAAAACATAACATAGCAAATAAAATACATTGTTGTTTATGTAATCAAAAAGGATTCAAATCAGGACTATTCCTTCGATCTAGCACTATCGAATTTAAATTTAGAAATGTGATTAAAATTTCAATAGGCACCACCCACTAAAACATATAAAGAAGCATTAATACCCGGTCGGATTTTTTTAATACCTGGTGCGGGTTTTTTCCCAACCCGGTGCATACCCGAACCCTACCCGATTAATACCTGAACCGGACCCGAACCCGGAAATAGGGTATTATAATACCCGGGTTTTATAAAACCCGACCCGAACCCTACCCGAACCCGGGTATATAGGGTATACTTTTTTGGTAGAAAACCCGGACCCGACCCGGTTTTTAAAAAAACCCGATTTTATAAAACCCGATCATACCCGAACCCAGTTCCATACCCGGAACCGGTTTTTAAAAAAACCCGATTTGTGCACCACTAACCAGAGGTGGGGAAATACAACCGATTAATTAATCGAAACCGGTAGAACATTAACCAACTAGTGGTTAATTTTAACTGTCGGTTAGCAACCAGTTATAGATTTTTAGTATGAGAACCGGTTATTAACTGGTTTTAACTGGTAGATCGGTTAACCAAAAAATTCAAAAAAATACAAAAAAAAACGGTTAATTAACTGAAACTAACCGGTTGTTAAACAAAACGGTTAAAGTGATTAGCCAGACAAGTTAAAGCTAAATCCGGTTAAAGTAATAATTGGTTAACGTAAAAAAAAGATGAAATTAACCGGTATAACCGAACCGGTTATGGAAATTAAACGATTTGTGCACCTCTACTAGGTACGAAGCACAATACTAAAAACCAAGTTTCAAAAACGGGCTTTTTAGTTCAACACCTTTGGGCATACTATAACATTTTACCATATTTTATGAGCAATATTTCGTACATATCACAGCCACTAATGTGGCAACCTATTTTCAAGTTTTAACTATAAGATGTTATATAAAACTAGTAATTATTTGATAAAAGATTAATACATGCCACTCTAAAATGTTATATAAAACTACGAATTATTTGATAAAAGATTAATACATGCCTTAGCTTTAAATAAAAATTACAAACATCTCATTATTAATAATAATTCAAAGATGAAAATCCAAAAAATATAATAATCCTTATAACTTGTGTGTAGCTTATCATATATAAAAATCATTACAAGATGGGTGGAATATAAGACAAGACATTTTTGACCAAAAGGAAAACAATATCTAAATTCTTCTATAAAGAATGCTGCTTTAAAAGTAGCAGAAAATTTTAAACCCCAAAAATATGACACTGCACAATGAATCTATCAAGACTCTTAACAGACATGATAAAAAAACAAAACAATTTTGCAGTCCAGAAAAAGAAAAATAAAATAAAAATAAAGAATGGACCTTTTTACAACAATCAAATCTTATGTTATATTTGAAAAACATAAGATTATATATATCATATATATATGTATATATTCAAGTTCCACGGCCTTTACTCGTGTAAAAATTGGAAGGCCGGATTCTCAGCAAGTTCTACTGCGGGTTTCACGTCGCTAAATTCTTTTACTTGCAGTGAACTAGAGAGATCGTCAACGGAGAAAGGTATACTGCAACCAGAAAATCGCGTTGTTTATCATTTGGAAAAAGATATTTGAATTAGTAATTATTTTTATTTATTACAGCATTACCTGGAATTGTCATCCAGTAAAAATGAACTGCTGGTGGCATTGTTGGAGTCCTCAGTCATTAATATCCTCATGCTTGAAATGACCTGGTCGAAAGAAAACGGGTCGGGTTATTTACAAGATGTTTTTGGATAAACGGAATTTTTAAATTTTGATACTTACGTCTGGAGATACGCTTCGGGTGTTATAGTTGTCGTCCCAGTAAAGTGTGCATATTCTATACAGTTGTTGGACGCTTAGAATCTGGGTATAAAACGATATCAAGTCAGTCTTAGAATTAATAAAAAAAAAAGATGGCATTTATTCTACAAGTTTCATTGTGTGTATAGAGAGAGAGACGTACAGGGCATAGATCATTGATGATTTCATCATATGATATTCTGTATTTTTGATGTATAACCTGAGGGCACAAAACACGTAGAAGTTAGAACAATCATATATTGAAAACAAAGAAAGATAAATTGAACTTCTTAAAAAATCTGAAGACGTATAAACATCTCAGTCAGAAGGTACATACCAAAAACCCAACAGCTTGTCTAATATGCTTAAGTTCATCCCAAGCTGATCCTGCATACTGCAAATATAATAACATTTTTCAGTCGCGTTATCTTTAGATCGGGTGATAGACACCAATACATACATATATACACACGCATAATATGTGTGTATGTGCGTGCGTATGTGTGTGAAGAGTTACCTCTTCTTTTGCCTGACAACACCACAGCTCTAACTCGGCTAACCCAGCTTTGACATATTCTCCATTGCTGAAAGTACAACACTCACGTCGCAGAAGAAGACTGCAAAGTGACGATAATAATAATTGAAAAAAAAGTTTAGCGGTAATATCATAGAATATGTTAGGGAAACCAAACCAAAGTGAACTTGCCTGTTAAATAGTTGTACGTTGATATATGAAAATATCTGAGTAAATATCTTCTGAACAATGATGGGGGGCACCTGAAATGCAACTGCCGTAAGTATTCCACCATCTATATAAATATAACGTTTAAGAGACAACAGGTATAAGATACATACAAAATTTTCTTTCAATGTATTAAGGAGATTGTTTAGGCAGTCAATAATGCCTTGCCAGTGATTGGATTGAGCATCTTTGCCGAATGATCGCCCAGATCGTAGCACTCCCTTCGATGCTCGCGGAGCCTGTATTTATCACAATTAAATTACTGAACTCATGCTGACACTTAACTTCAACTCATTTCCTACTGAACAGATCAACTACCTGAATGCATAAGGTGAGGAATGAACCCAGCTCCTTTTTCAAGTTGTCACGGATAATACCGTACATTTTCTCCACATATGCTGTTAATTGTTGCTTGAAGAGCAAGGCAGGGTATTTGGCTTCGACCTGACGTACTACCTCAAGTGCAGCTGCAGCTGCAGCAATGTTTACGGTAGACGGTGATGAACGAAATCCCTGCACATTGTAGCATATCATATAATTAAAAGTTATCGTAGTTGTGTTACACTTATTGTTTAAAAACTTAGAACATTTTGGAGAAAAGGCTTTTCAAGTAACCCGCCCTTTTTGTCACATCCACATAACCAAACCTTCAGCGAACAGTTCGTGAACTGTTCGGCAGGAAGTTCGTTTGTGTTCGTTCGTTTAATTTTATTAAACAAATGAACATGAACAGAGGCCGCATTCGTTCGTTTATGTTTGTGAACGTTCCGTAAAGTGTTCATTTGTGTTCGATAGTTCATTAGTGTTTTTAGTTTTTATATTTTATTTAAATATAAAATAAAATATTTCAATACTTACCCTCCTCAGACCCTACTTTAGTTTTGCTATTGGTGGGATTTAGTGAGTATGATGATGATGATATTTTATTTAAATACTTTAAAATTCCGACAAACAAAATATCTAATAAGTGTTGGTGTATTATATATTTTGTTCATAAACGCTTGTTTGTGTTCGTTTGTTTCCATTTGTGTTCATGAACATTAGTTTGTGCTTATTTATGTTCATCAACGTTCGTTTTCGTCAGTTACCTAAAACTAACAAACAAACACAAACAAGTTCATTTCCTTAACAAACGAACATGAACATAAAATCGTTCAGTAAGTGTTCATGAACAGCTCGGAACACATATATTTCTTAACAAACTCCGTTCGGTTCGTTTGCAGCCCTACATCCACATAATGTCAATATTAAAGTTACGTATCAATACCATTGTCATTCTTCCAAACAAGGAAGTCGGAGGTGTTGGTTTACGAACTGAATTTGCACCATCAGATTTAATACTCCTTTGGAGTAAGAACAACAAAGTAGATGCGTTCGATAACCAATATGCCATGTGTTCGTTATTATCTTGATCCTGCAATAAGAGAACCCTTAGTTATACTTTATATAAATTAATAAACCGGATAAATCTCATTTTGCGGTTTTGAACTTTTGGAAAAATACCTCGATAGCTGAACCGATCATCTGAATAAGACGATCAAAGACGCTAGTCCTTTCAGCTTCGAAAGATTTCCAATGAATAAGGCATTTGTATATGGTAAAGGCTGCGACAGGTTTGCCTTGACTAAATCCAATGTCTTTCATAACACATTCAATCAGAGCATCAACATTCTCCTGCAACAAAATTAAGAATATTCATATGATCAAAATCAGAAACGTTTAACGCAACCGTTTTAATATAGTTCTTACATGCTGACGATCAATTGGTGGTCTTTTAGCCTTGCTGTCAAATTCAGTAGTCAAATTCCTAGCAGGTGTTTGTGGTTCCTGTAAAAAAGTGTCCTCCAACATGGTAAGAATGTTCAAGCTTTACATATAATGATATTATATTAGTGTACTACATTCAGTATAACATTGCTTTACATACCTCATTCCCAAAGTGACCATTCGTCATTGCTTTAGCATCAGGAGTTTGAGGATAATCTGTCACACGAGAAGCAGTTGTAGAAAAGCCTTTCTGGCGAAGAATTTGATTCTCAGATGCCATGTCAGAAACCTTTTCTTGTAGACTGAAAGAGGAAACATAATGAGTCTTTAAAGTTACAATCAGATATAGCATTACACTAACATCTTTATTACTCGTTTAAAAATCTATGAGAAAGATGTTAAGCTTAAAATAATTGATCACGAACGAACCTCTGCATAGCAGTTTTTAACTGAATAATTTTCGTCTCTGCGTCCATAGCTTGTTTCAACCTCTCCTCGCTGAGTTTATTTGATTCTTCGTATTTTTTCTCTGTGTCATCGATTTTCTTCTCTAGAGAGCTCACTAAAGCCTGAAATTATTTACGAAAGAAATTTATGTTTTAAGTACAAGAAAAGGCTGCAAAACACATACAACTAGAGGTGGCAAAATTGATATATTTAAAAGTAAGAGAAATATGCCATTTTCATCCCTGAGGTTTGGCCAGTTTTGCGACTTTTGTCCAAAGGTTTATTTTTTTTGCATTTGGATCCAAAAGGCTTGAAATCTTGCCATTTTCATCCGGCTCGTTAATTCCATCCATTTTTCTCTGTTAAGTCAGGGGTATTACCATCTTTTTAGACATTTCTAAACAATATAAGAAATAAAGTCAACAGAGGTGGATCTTTATTTCTCTAGTGTTTTTAGCTTAATAAAAAAATGTCTAAAAAACAGTAATACCCCTGACTTAACGGAGAAAAATGGATGGAGCTAACGAGCCGGATGAAAATGGCAAGATTTCAAACTTTTTTGATCCAGGTGGAAAAAACAAACCTTTGGACGTAAGTCGCAAAACTGGCCAAACCTCATGGACAAAAATGGCATTTTACTGTCATCAAAAGTGAATATTGAAAATTAGCTGGTAAATTCGACTCGATTTACCTTGAGTTTCTCATTTTCAGAAGCGAGCTTATTTGTGAGCTCATGGTCAACAACCGGGACCTCCTGGATGACTGGGACAGTTTCAACAACCTTTTTGGCAATTTCACGTTCCTTCATGAGCAGCTCTTTAGTCTCTTTAAATTGAAGTTGCATATCCTGCAAAGCGGATTGCAGTTTTGCGTTTTCCTGTGTTTTGGCTTCTTCCAAATCAGACTGCAAAAAAGAACAGTGTCATTGTAGAATTTACGTAAAAGTTAAAACACGAAAGCACATTGTTTGAGGTTTACTCTCATGCGCTTCTCAAGCTGCAGTCTCCACGTCAGTTCTTCAACTTGCTTCTCTAGTTTATTTTTAGCAGCTTGCAGAGCACCAGTTTCCCTTGCAGCCTACATCCAAAGACCAGTAGTAGGTACAAAAGATCAATATATGTATAGAGAATGTTACGATCCCAAAAACTAGACACTCGAAAATTGGCTAGCTAATATTATTATTTCAATAATAATCTAAACTTCTTGATTAATATTATTAAGATCTCGTGTGTTAAAAATACACTGGAATACTATACCATCTTAAGTTTCCGTAGCTCTTTACGAGCAACTTTTCCCCTCCATGCACATTGTATAGAAACCGCACCCTTCTTTGCCTTGATAAAGTGCAAGCGGGCCAAGAACTTGCGGCAATGGCTCTGCAGTCAAGAACTAGAGTGAATCAAATATACATATAAAATGGAATTTGAGCAACAGGTAAAATAAATGCCACCCTCATCTTACAATTCTCTTGCTCTTAAGATGTTTGCAGGATAGATATTTTAACAAATAGTACTGCCAGGCTATGCAGTTAATATTAGTGGTATCGGTTATCGGTCCCCATGTAAAATATCAGTGTCAAATATCGGCCAGAATATTGGTACCGATATTATCGACGATATTAACCGATATATCACCGATATTTGACCGATATATCACTGAATTGTTAGTTTTAAATTACTATATATATAAATTCTGCATGATATTAAAATTACCGATATCTCATCTCACCGAGATAACCTATATCTCAAATATCGGTCCTTGACCGATATCCGATATTTTAACGCATTAACTGCATAGCTGCCAGATTTATTTTTTTAAACATATAGTTTAACAAAGAAAACGGAGGTGATAAAATGAGGTCATGTGGGTCGGGTAAATGATCAAAATAAGTAGTTTTCAGTGTGGATCAGCGAGTTGGGTTGACCAGAAATAGTTTGGTCCAAAAGTTTCGAACTTTTTTATAAATAATTGGTGTTGTCAAACATAATAGTTATTAGCATTGTAAGTTTATAATCAAGTATTTGTATTAAAATGATTTTGCTTAGTTATTCTATGCTGTTTCACTTCAAGCTAATTTTATTTATTTGACCTGAATAAGGATTGCAGCTTTTGTCTGCCGTCTAAACCGAAGCTCATCACGTGCAGCCATTCCCCGTAAACCTGTTTGGATTGAAACAGCCGAGGAATGAAGCTCTTTGTAACCTTTCCTTGCAATATGCATTCGTAAATTCCTTTGAATCCGTATACTAGAAGCTTCTCTCCTCATGTTTTCATAAATTCGGCGAGTAAGTTGACCTGTTCGAAAATATATAATCGCGTGCCAAATTTAGGCGTGCTCTGGTCTGTCAAAGAAAGAATATTAATTTAACATGTTCACAAAAAAGTACCTCGGCAAACAGATTGAATTTGCAAAGCAGAACGCTTTAACAATATATAACTCTTCTGAGCGATAAATGAACGGACTTTTCTTTGAATGATGCTAGCTGATCTACCGAGAACCTCAGTCCGTCGAGCATCAAGCTCTGCCATCTGTCCGGCCCTTAGAAACACCTTTGTTTTCCCAATCTGCATGTGACATATAAACAAACGAGCGAATATAAGTTATTATAAAAAAGTAAATCTTAACTGAAACATCGGATGTAGGAAATCTTTCGACAGACGGAATTGCAGCCCATCTTACCTGATAGCCTTCAAGTCCAGCTTTCTCTAGAAGCATCTTGCAAGCACGAATTTCATCGCTACTATCATAAGTCGGTCACAAAAATGACACAGAGTTAGTTCATTTATCTCATCATACACATGTTTTTGACAATTTGCCCTTATATTAATTTACAAAATTTCTCCCCTCACAAAAACACTGTTCTTTTTTTCTTTTCTTTCAACCCTTTTACTTTTTGTCTTTTACACTTTTATTCCTTTTCATCTTTTACATAACCCCCATAGTTTTCATCGTTCACACTTCTAACCCCTATAGTTTTCATCGTTCACATATTTGTCACAAACATTTTTTTATTTTTAACCCCAACACTTTTCCACTTTCAACTTTGGTCCCCTGTACTTTACATCTCTTACAAATTTGTCGTTTTACGACTCGTTCTAAATTTGGCGAGTTAACCAGCTGCAATGCGCGCGTGTGGTTCAACGTTTTTACGTCTATTTTTTACGGTTTAACGACTCCCTTGAAACTTGCAGGTCCTAAGCCAACTTAGTTATTCTTTTCTATGTTTTACTTTTTCGGTCTAATATTTGCGAGTTAACACGTCGTAACGTGAGTGCATGATTCATCATTTTTACGTTTACTTTTTGCCCAAAGTTTTTTAACTTTTTAGTTTCTATAAATATTTAGTGTCAAAAATGATATCAAGAATAACATGTTTTTTTGAAGAAAAAACAAATTAGGAGGCTGATGCGTTAAAAATATACTATGGGAGACTTTTGACCCGTTTGAACCATACCCATGTCCTTTTAAGTAATATATTTGTTAGAAATGAACATAAGCCAAATTTCCAAATCGACCCATGTATACAAACAGGTTGAAATCGGCACCATAGACAAGATCGTTCGACTTACTTTCCATCCAAAACTTCTGGAGCCAAGATGCCAAACCGATCCACGAATTCAACAAACGGTTTTCTGGTGGGATATCCGGCACAACTAATCCTGATTGCCTCCAAGACTCCCTGATTATATTACGTAACATGTGTCAGCTAAATATATGAAGCAACTGTGTTAAAAAGGAACAAGAGAGGGAAAAAATGAAGAATGCTAGTTTTGAGGTGTCGTAAGTCATGCATATTCCTACCCCACATCGTAGTTGTTGCAGAACATTATGATTTTCAAAGATAGCAGGCTTGAGAAGATTGTTAGGCTTTACACAACGTATATAATGAGGCTCGGTTGAACTTAAAGTTTCAAGAAGTTGTTGAAGTTGTTGCTGAAACCAAAATAAAAGATGACAAAACTTATGTTAAGAGAGGAGAGAGAGAGAGAGAAGAAAGATGGTGTGTGTGTGCGTGTGCACGTGTGTGTGTGTGTGTGTGTGAGAGAGAGAGAGAGAATATGCATACCTTGAATCGTGTTCCAATCGAAGAGAACTTTGATGATTTGGAGGATTCATCAGATGAAGTAGGAAACAAACTTGCAACAAAGGAACATGTAGAAGCACTCAAGAGTGCTTGATGTTCAGCAATGACATAATCTTTGTTTTTGTCCAGAAACAACTCAGTTTGATAAGTGACCTAAATATACAATTCAAACCGATAAGCCATGGTTTCTCAAACTTTAGAAAGTCAGTAGCTACAAGGAACTTCAGAATACACACATGTATATATGTATCATGTATTTGTGTGTGTGTATATATAATAAGGCAACACTTACATCACCGGCATAATGACAAATTGTGAAGTCAGAACGAGCCAATTTTGGCTTGGCGAAACGCTTGTGATTCTTAAAAGTTTGGTACAGCTTTTGTGCAAATGTTTCATGTGTTGATCTGGGAAACATACTGCAGAACACAAGTAGATGCTTACAGAATACCGTAAATTTTATGATAGTGATACTACATAAAAATTACAAGAGCTGTAACGTTAACCATTTCCAATCTTGATTAACTTACCAAGCTTCATCTAAAAGAGCTATAATGCCACCCGGTTTCTGTGCAAAAGAAAGACAATACATCAGAACTGAAAGAAAATGAAATATTAGAACAATATTAAAGTTGTTAAATAATGGGTGCTTAAACATAGATAAGATCTTAAGTAAGTGTTTCTGCTAGATATATGAACGATAAACAAAACAAATACACTAGGGCGCACAAGTAAATATTCTAAAAAACAATAGAATAATCTGATATTATCGTGTTTTAAGGAAAATGTAACTCATAGTTTTGCATCCCTATAAGCACCAAACCTTCTCAATGAGATCCAAGATATCTTGATTGTCAATAAATTCAATGTAGCTCCAATTAATTTCTTCTTTTGTGTATTCTTCTTGCTCCATTTTGAAGACATGCTGCAAAACAAAAATAGCTCGCCATATAATTGTGTATATACAGTATTTTATATTTATATTTCAGAAATGACATAAAAAGAATCTGAAATCCTCCTATCAACCTGATTGAAATGTTGTTGCAGTTTCTCATTTGTCAAATTGATGCAAAATTGCTCAAAGCTGCAAAAAATAGAAAAAAACACTTCTGGTATAAGATATCATGTTATTGTACACACAACATTTGTGAATGTTTCTAACCCAATACTTGCAGACACTGATGTACAAGGCTATTTGGCTAGTTTTCTGTAGTTTGCGGGTCAAAAGACGAATTTTTTTAATCTTATTGTTGACGGCATTAGGGAAAAAATCCCTAAAAAGGTTATGCCACATGGCATAACTGGTCAACAATGAAAACAAAAGGCATACCAGTGAAGCACCTGTTTGTCTTGAAACTCTCGAATCCGTATATGTCCAGCACTCCTATAATGTATTTTGAGTCTGGGTCTTGACCGATTGAGCTGTTAATCCTATCAACAAGCCTGCAACAAAATATGAATAATATAACCAACAGTGGAGAACATGAACATAAGCTTGGTAATCGGTTTTTAATGTCTGAATAAAAACAGTATGCCTATGATTATCAGGCTATTTAGAGTTCACATAATCAATTTCATACAGGTTACAACAAAACTTATCATTTTACGGCAAACTGAAGTTACTTGCTTGCCCGTTCTTTTACTCCCATTTCACAAAATGTCCTTTTTTTTACAAAATATGCCCTCTGTGACCATTTATTTATTTATTTATTATTACAACTTCAAGTGGCAGAAGCATATCCAAACACTATCGTCTACTTACCAATCAAATAACCTTGAGTAAACAACTTTTGCTAATGCATCTCTACTGACAGCAGCAGCTTCTGGATCTAGCCATTTGGTGATAGTTTCATCACGTGTTACAATTACACGTTTGCAAAGAGAATCCTCTAAAGCTTTCACATCACACCTGAATAAACCTTTAGCTTATTAAAACATTTATTTGTGCTTTCGTACTCTAAATAAATGTCTCGGTACATGACAGTCAGTCGGTCATTTTAATCTATGAATATGTACGAAATCATTTCGGTCACTCACATGAAAAGCTCTGCAGCTGTTTTCAGATGGAACCAAGATTTGTCATCTTTGGGGGTAGACGAGTCCATTTCCTTTCCTTTCGCAAATTCTATGTTACCCAGATGAAGAATAGCAGCTACAACTCTAAAAATCGCATCCTGTAACGAAGATGTATGTCAAACTTTTTTTCCTTTTTTTGAGTATTTTCTCTATAGGTGGGTTCGTTAAATGTACCTGTTCCTCAGAGTTAATCCCGACAACATCCATTGCTGTTCTTGTAGCAATGTATTCTTTGCTTTCATCTAACCCATCTATCTGGTAACAGTTCGATTGATTAAGATAATGGAATGTCTTCGGATCTCCCACTTTGTATCTTTTTAAATCCTGGAAGCATAGAAATAATATGAATTACAATAACAATACAATTATACTAATAATATGAATCTTTGAATAAAACGATTTAGGAGTTTGTAACTTGTATGCATTAAAATAGACTTTGGGTGACTTTCACCCATTTTACATGTTAAGCCAATTTTTATTTGACCCGTTTATGATAAAAGGGCAATCCAAATCAACCCATAAGCATATTTTCCGTTTCTGTTCATTGAACATATGCCAAAAGAAGAGTGACCCCTTACCTCCGGTGGTGCAGCACAAAGCATGTAGAAGCAATGATAATTCCTCTCGGGATCCGATAGTTGACAAACCCGAGATCTTTCAAGCAAATACGTTCTGATGGCTGCCCCTGAGATTCTTCCCTTCTGGTCAAACTGAATCTCAACAAACTTGCCAAAACGACTAAAGCAATAGCAAAAAAAAAAGATGTGTTAACAATAAACGTACAAAAAATGCAATACATTCCAGGTAATTAATAGCAAATGAATTTATGATTTTATTTGCACCTTGAGTTGTTGTTTCTCACGGTTTTCGCATTACCAAAAGCTTCCAAAACAGGATTGGACTACAACATGGAGCAAGCATAACAAAAGTTTGATTATGATTAATACTTATTTTTTAGTTATAAGAAAGTACATTAAATAATGAAAAACTTAATGTTTATAACTAAACACCTCTAGAACTTTCTGTTCAACACTCCTTCCGTCAGTAGAAGCTCTACCTCCCATGTAAGCAAGATAACGCATCAGCTGCTTTGTGCTTTCAGTTTTACCAGCCCCACTTTCTCCACTAACCAAAATTGACTGACTTATACCTTCGTTGATCATAACTCTGCACGAACGTAATAAATCGTTTAACTTTTTTGAGCGTAAAAATGTAATATACCGACATGTTGAATGTGAAACAGTACCTGTATGCGGCATCTGCAACTGCAAAAGGATGAGGGCTCAATTCCCCAAATGCTGCCCCTTTGTATTGTGCCATCATATGGCTATCATACAAATGTGGCAATCTTGTGAAAGGATTTACGGCTATTAATATACTCCCTGTGTAAGTCTGGTAGCACCATTTAAGTTCGTTAGCTTCAGTTAAATAACATCGAGATATTTGTAGAAAACGATAAGAATACAGAGGATAACACTAATACAGAACTCACATAAATCTCGTTAATATCGTATCTGGATCTCAAATTATTTAAAACCCCTGGTTCATGCAAATAAGCCAGCTTTGTCATGTCATCCACTCCACATGGTGGTGCTTCGGCGTCTTTGGGATATACATTTGATGACTTGGCAACAACCTGTAATTAGAATCAAGGTGAAACATAAAGAAAATAGTAACCACCTGAATACAAGGAACCCATTTCTCACTTCCTACTAATATTACAGATCACCGATTCTGAACAAATAACACTCCTTGACTAAACTTACAATCAGCTAACAAGATGACAATTAAAATGAAAAAAAAAATAAACAATTAGCGGAGGTTGAGAAACAATACTTACCGTCTTGCCTGAAGTAGAAGCAATTTTAATGTTGTCACCATTGACCTCAATAACTTCCCCATCTATCCAAGCTTCTTCCGGATCCTCCACCCAGACTAGTGAGCCGACCCCTAGACTGACTGCCGCCTACAAACGTACCGAGAGTTGAAAATTATTCATCTTTAACAAGTGTTATACAGAGATAGTCATCCAAAAAGTAAATGACAAGAAACATTAACCATACACTTATTATTTTAATGAAACCAAAAACCTACCACCACCATTGCTATACCAAACAACTTTTGTATTTACACACATAAACAAATAGATAACCACGCTTATTGGATAAATGTAGTAGTTACATACATAATAACAAAAGTTGAGATGGCCAGGTAGAAATTTGAGGAAAAAAGAGGGGGTTCGGTTCACTAAAGGCAACGAGAACGCAACTTGTACATCAAATTTGTTTCCATAATGAACAAATAAAAACCAAAGGTGTAGCAACTTTGTACATCAAATTTGACTGGTTTGTATTTATCATCTTCCTATACGACATTCCAGCAAACCGATACACTAATATTAAAAAAATCTATACACATATACATGTAATAACACGAGAAGCAACTTTGTTAAAAGTTTTCTCTTCCATAACGAGTCCCTACATTTCTCAATAAAATTTTCCCCAAAATAAAACTAACAAAACAAACTCTCATTAACACGAGAAGCAACTTTGTTAAAAGTTTTCTCTTCCATAACGAGTCCCTACATTTCTCAATAAAATTTTCCCCAAAATAAAACTAACAAAACAAACTCTCATCATCTTATTACAACTATTTACATGTTTCCAAAATCCATATGCTAAACAGATCAACAATGTAGATGAACAAAAGCTGCAAAATAACACATTTATCATCAAATCAGCTTCAACTTTAACCATCAACGGACACAAATCCAGTTCAACTCAAGAAGCCTAAATCTAAAACAACTGCATTCATATAACAAATCATTTCCACATAACACAACAAAAACAAAATTAAACAAAACTCCAAACAAATTAATCAATTTAATCACAGCAAAACACAATAAACACCTGGAAAAACACATCTACAAGTTTCAATTCAATTCAATTCAAATCACCAGCATTCACATCAACAAAACTCGAAAAAAAACCATAGATCCAGCTTAACAAAACGAATATCTATCACATCACACATACCATTAGCAATCAAGCTTGGATCAGATCGGGAATAAATCAACAAATCAACGCGTGAAACCAGTTCAATCGAGCACACAGATCAACTACAGCTGAAACCTTTGCTTCGGTGATGAAATTGAACAAAGGAATGAGCGAATCGACGGCTGATTCGTTCGCAGGAAGTTTGAATCGGTGAAAAACAGAGGAAAAAGGTGGAAATGGAAGTGAATTGAAGAAGAAGAGTGAGAGATCGGACAGAAGAGCAGAGATGGAGTTGAATTAGGGTGATTGTGCCCAAATTTGGAAATGGATTGTTGAGATTTTGTAGGTAAATGAAATCCCTAAATTGTCGTGTGTTGATGAATGACGACTGTTTCTTCTTCTTTTCTTTTCGTTTCGGGTTGGCTTCGCTGTGGGTGTTTGGTTTCCCTCCCACGTTGTTCGGAATATTACTCTAAATTCTATTTTTCATTAGGATAATAATATTATACTTCTTTTTTTTTTCGTACTCTTCAAATCGGTAGAGTCTAGTTGTCTCACTTCGGTCAGACTATGTTTTCTTAACTACGTCACGTTAACTTTTGAGTTTAGATTGGGTGTCCCTCAGGAAACTATACAGCTGAATGTCACTTGACAGACGTTGTACCAACATACGAGTTGAATGCTTTCTACGTAACAAACGGTGGGACGAAAACTCGGATGGGCCAAGGATAGACCGTAGCACCTCTGGAAGGAGACTATGCTCTATCCATCATTGTCTAGTCCACCAAAGTTACACAAGTAGAGATCGAACTTGAGTCTCCGTTAGAAAATCCAAGCTTCCCTGCAACTAGAGCATAGTGGTATATCTAACAATTAATAATTTATTACTAGTTGGGTGATGATCCATTGGTAAATACAAAGCCTTTAAACACTTCGGCTTGTGAATGAAAGGTTCAAACTTCAAATCCTTCAGACGACAGCAATTAAAAGAAGTCGTTAAAATATTATTATTATTAATTGAGCACCAACACCAAATATATAATGCGTAAGTAGTGTTTGGTATGCATAATGAGAGGTGGAATGGAATAGATTATTATGAGTGAATGAAGAAAAGAGTGTTTGGTTGGTCGATGGAATGGAATCGTTCATTCCAAAATGCATTTCATTCTCTCAAAATCATTCCACCCCCCCTGTTTTTTTTCCATTTCATTCTCTCTTCACCCTTCATTAACAACACTGCAACCCAACACCGTTGCCATCACCCACCACCACCATCATCTGGCGTCGCCACCCACCTCCGCCGGCACCACCGCCACCACCCTCCTCTGTCGCCACCACCCACCATCGTCGCGGCCACCTCCGATCACCACCACCACCCACCTTTGATCATCGCCGCCATCGCTGCCACCACCCACCGCCGCTACCACCTTCAACCACCGTCGTCGCCGCTACCACATCCGACCACCGCCGCCACCCACCTCCGCCATTACCCACCACCACCACCGCCGTCACCACCCGCCGTCGTTTCCACCCACCACCACCGCCAACCACCGCCGTCGCTACAACTGCCACTGTCTAATTTTATTCCTTCATCTTTTCTCGCATAACAAATAACAAAGAGTAATGGTTCATTCCATTTTCATATGGTAACCAAACAAGACATGAAATGGGAATGATCAATTCCATTACCTTATTCATTCCATTACCTCATCCATTCCATTACATTGTCCATTCCATTCCCACGTCCATTCCATTACCCCATACCAAACAGACCCGTAGAGTATAGTGTTAAATAAAAAAAACTCGTGAATTACAAAGGTTTAATATAAAAAAACTGAATAGTTATTAATTTTTTTGAACGTTCAACAAAGCTCAGTCACCTAGATACATCAATAGGAAAAATGTCATCCATGCCTGCGATCGTAAATGTAAACCTTAGATATCAAAAGCGATTAATTATGTAAAGGTAAAATGAATGTGTTTTTAATTTATTGTTAAGGTAATGGAATTGACGAGGGAATGCAATGGATCATTACCATTTCATGTTTTGTTTGGTTACCATGAGAGAACATAATGAATTATTATTGTGTATTGTTTGTTAGGCAAGAAAAACGAAGGAATAAAATCAGCTGTTAGTGGTGGTGGTCAATGGTAGTGATTATGGGTGGTTATAGGTGGCGATGGGTGGCGGCGGCGACGAGTGGTGACGGCAGGTGGTGGTGTCGGGGGTGGCGGCGGCGGCCGTTGGTGGTGGTTGGTGGCAGCGTCGGCGGTGGTTGGTGGTGGCGGTGGTTGTGGCGTCGACAGTGGTGGTGGGACGGTGGTGGTGGGTGGCGGTGGCGAGTGGCGGTGGCGGTTGCGGGTTGAGGCGGTGATGGCATTGGTGGTGGTGGTGGTGGGTGGGTGATAAAGGTGGTGGGTTGTGGTGTTGTTGATGAATGATGCAAGAGGGGATGTAATGAAAAAAAACATGGGGGGTGCATGGAATAATTTTGAGAGAATGGAATGCCTTATGAATGGGTGATTACATTTCATTGACCAACCAAACACCCTTTTCTTCATTCTCTCGTAATAATCCATTCTATTCCCCTTCTTATTCCTATATACCAAACACTTCCTAAATGTATTAAAAGTGATTTGTAACATGTTTATTAGTATCAAGCGGTGTTTATTTAGGGGCTGTTTGGTAGCCTCTTAATGACCATTCAGATGCTACCTCTTAATGGTTTAAAACCTTTGAATGAATAAGAGGTAACCTCAAATCTGAATGGTTAAGAGGTAACCTCTAAATGGTAAATCATCACATGTCACATTCTTCTACATTCTCATTGGTAAAATTCTTAATAGTTCCATTAAGAGATAGCCTCTTAATGACCATTCAGAGGCTACCAAACAGCCCCTTATTGTCACTTTTAACGGTGAACATGTATGTAAATTGTGTGAGAAGCATAATTGTGTGTATATTTAATTATTTAATTCAGCTTGTGAATAACTTACATTTAATTTAATGAATGATCGGTTTAGAAATCGCAACAAAACCACCATAAATTAATTGACTACCCCACATACATTGAAAGGTTCCTTAATTGACGGTTGGTATGTGTGAAACATAAATTAGTTTTCATGAAATTTTTGTTATATTTAGGCTAGAGGGTATGGTGATGGTCCTTCAAGGAAGGATGATCCGCCACGTAGGCGCCACGTCATAGTCCTCCCAAGGATGGTCCATCCCTCAAAACTAGAGGATATGGAGGATGGTCCTAGTCATAGTCCTCCCCACCACTTTTACGTTTTTTTTATTTTTTTAATCTTCTATTTTTTTTTTAACATTTAACATATAAACTAACAAATATTTTCATTAATATTAAAAACACATTACATAAACTAAAAAAAATATAAACTTAAATTGAAACCAGAACGTGTTGAGCTGTAAAGTGTAGACACTACACACCTTCTGACCTTCATATATATCAAATCACCGACTCTGTGTTCTTCTTCTTCATAACCAGTGAAGAAGATAAAATATCATTCATCAATAACTTACATTCTACCATACTAATCGTCTTATATATGTAATACCAAGCTCATATTAATGTTGAATGGTGTAACCAAGCAGGCTCCATAAAGTACCTTTTCAAGTACATTAACAAAGGTCCTGACCGGGCTACTGCCGTTGTGTTTTGCGAAGCAGAAGGTTCCAGCATTCAGAAACAAAAAGACGAAATAAAAGAGTACTACGATTGTAGGTACATATCTGCTTGTGAAGCTTCTTGGAGAATTTTCTCAAATGAAGTGCATTATAGATATCCTGCTGTAATGAGGCTTCCTTTTCATTTACCTGGTCAGCATAATGTTGTATATGGGGCAGATGATGATATTGAAGATGTCTTGAGCAAACCATCTGTTGCTTCTTCGATGTTTTTGAAATGGTTTGAATTAAATCAACGTGATGAGGAAGCATGTAAATTGACATATGTCGAGTTCCCACAAAAGTATGTTTGGAATGTAAAAGATAGATGCTGGCAAATACGAAAAAGGTATCAAACTGTTGGTAGAATTCATTCCGTTTCAATTGCTTCTGGTGAACCTTATTATTTAAGGATTCTCCTAAACAAAGTCAGGGGTCCCAAATCATTCGAAGATATTCGAACAGTTAATGGAGAGTTATTCCCCACTTTTAAAGACGCATGCTATGCAATGGGTCTTCTAGATGATGACAACGAATATGTTGAAGCAATTAAAGAAGCAAGTTTTGATGGTCATTGTCGGTATTTAAGAGCATTATTTGCCACAATGCTGTTAACAAATACTCTAACAAGACCTGAATTTGTTTGGGATAAAACGTGGCATTTATTAGGAGACGATATTTTGTACAGACGTCGTAAAGAGACACGTATCCCTGGTAAATGAGTTATTTAATTTTGTCACCTATATGTTTTACATTATTATATATAATTTTTTCTAATTTTTCCCAATTTTTTTTTGTACTTTTTGTAGATTTAACGCTTCCTGAAGATCAACTGAAGAATCAGATTTTGTTTGAAATTGAGAATTATTTAATTTCCAATGGTTCATCTTTAAGTAAGTTTACTACAATGCCTTATCCTGATCATCAATCTTTACGTCAAATTACCAACCGTCTAATCAACGATGAATTATCCCAAGACACAAATGAGTTGCAAACTGAGTTTTGTCGAATGAAAGAATGTCTAACTGAAGAGCAGTCGAACGTTTTTAATGAAATTATGCATGCAATTGATAGCCAAACTGGAGGGTTGTTTTTTGTATATGGTTATGGTGGAACTGGGAAGACTTTTTTGTGGAAGACATTGGCTTCTGCAATTAGATCTAAAGGGCAGATTGTGTTGAATGTTGCTTCGAGTGGTATTGCTTCGTTATTACTATCTAAAGGAAGGACGGCACATTCTAGGTTTAAAATCCCCATTAACTTGACAGAAGACTCCATGTGCCACATTAAGCCAAACGATGATGTTGCTGACCTACTAAAAGAGGCAAAGTTGATTATATGGGACGAAGCCCCTATGGTCCACAAGCATGCTTTTGAGGCACTAGATCGAACAATGAAAGACGTTTTATCGTCTTCTATGGGTCACCAGTCTGAACTACCATTTGGGGGTAAAGTTATTGTTTTTGGTGGGGACTTTAGACAGATCCTCCCGGTCATTCCTAATGGTACTAGACAACAAATTGTCAATGCTTCTTTGAGTTCTTCATATATATGGTCAGAATGCAAGGTTTTAAAATTAACAAAAAACATGAGGTTGACAGTTGGAGCTCAAACATCTAACATTGAGTCTATTGAGAAATTTGCAAGATGGCTACTTGATATTGGTGAAGGAAACGTTGGTTCAGAAAATGATGGTGAAGCAATTATAGAGATACCGGATGAATTAGCAATCACCGATTCGGACGATCCAATACAAAGTTTAATCGACTTTGTTTATCCATCAATTTTAGAAAATTACAAAAAATCTGGATTCTTTTCTGAGAGAGCTATTTTAGCACCAAAAAATGAAGTTGTTCATGAAATTAATGATCGTTTACTTTCGTTATTTCCGGGTGAAGAAAAAGAGTATTTGAGCTCTGACAGTATCTGTCAAACTGAGCAAGTACTTGATTCTTTCCAACAAGATTTGTATTCTGCTGATAATTTGAATGCTCTCAAAATAGCCGGTTTACCTAATCATAAGTTGGTTCTTAAAGTTGGTGTTCCTGTAATGCTTCTTCGAAACATTGATCAACAAAGTGGTCTATGTAATGGAACTAGACTTCAAATAACCTTTCTCGGTAAACGAGTTATTGAAGCTGAAGTAATATCAGGTGGGAATATTGGTACTAGAGTTTATATTCCAAGGATTTCAATGATTCCTTCTGACAAGAAGATACCGTTTCAGTTTCAAAGAAGGCAATTTCCGTTATCAGTATGTTTTGCTATGACAATTAACAAAAGTCAAGGGCAGTCTTTATCAAGAGTTGGGCTATATTTAAAGGATCCAGTTTTTAGTCATGGCCAGTTGTACGTTGCTTTATCGAGAGTGAAGACGAGAGAAGGTGTCAAAATTTTAGCGTATGATGCTGATGGTAAACCTTCGAAGCAGACATCAAATGTGGTATACAAGGAGATATTTGGTAACTTGTGATGTAATTTTAATTACAGTTTTTTTTTTAATATAGTAGATATTTGGTAACATGTGATGTAATTGAATCAAGACTAAATTACACAGTTTGTCCTTTAGTTATCTATCAAATTTCATCCTATGTCCTTTGTTTTTAAAATGCACATTCCATGTCCTTTACGACTAAATTAAGCACACTCCATGTCCTTTACCTTAACACCGTTTATCAACTCCGTTAATCTCTCTCATGGTGCCACTCATGTGAGGGGTAAAATGGCCATTTTACACAAAAACTCTTCACATAGTTCATATATACCAGAGAATTAAACCCGCGACCTTTTTTTCTAAACCTTAAACTGGACTTTGGCTGCAATATTACAGACGTTTGTAATGCAATATTGGTTACACTTTGCCTGATAATTGGTTGCAATATTACATGCGATTATAACACACTATCGGATACAATATTGGCTCCACTTTGGCTGCAAATTGGCTGCAATATAACAAGCAAATGTAATGCACTATCAGATGCTATATTGGCTCCACTTAGGTTGTAAATTGGCTGCACTTTAGTTGCAATATAATAAGCAAATGTAATGCACTATTGGATGCAATATTGGCTGCACTTTGGCTGCAATATAACAAGCAAATGTAATGCAATATTGGCTGCACGTTGGCTACAATCTAACAAGCAACTATAATGCAATTTTATTTAACCATTCCGACAAATAATAATAAATAATTAATAATATCCTAAAAATAAATCAACCCGTGGGTACCACGGGTGATAACCTAGTTTTTGTTATATTTAGGCTAGAGGGTATGGTGATGGTCCTTCAAGGAAGGATGATCCGCCACGTAGGCGCCACGTAGGCGCCACGTCATAGTCCTCCCAAGGATGGTCCATCCCTCAAAACTAGAGGATATGGAGGATGGTCCTAGTCATAGTCCTCCCCACCACTTTTACGTTTTTTTTATTTTTTTAATCTTCTATTTTTTTTTAACATTTAACATATAAACTAACAAAATATTTTCATTAATATTAAAAACACATTACATAAACTAAAAAAAATATAAACTTAAATTGAAACCAGAACGTGTTGAGCTGTAAAGTGTAGACACTACACACCTTCTGACCTTCATATATATCAAATCACCGACTCTGTGTTCTTCTTCTTCATAACCAGTGAAGAAGATAAAATATCATTCATCAATAACTTACATTCTACCATACGCAACTTCAATTTCAAGTTTCCACTGATTCAGATCCACCACACATTGTTCAAATCGCACTTTCAACTTTCAATCCTGCAACTGTGTGGAGTAATTTCGAAAAAGGTAAACTCGCTTTTGCATCTTCAAGTTTCAACTGGAATCTATGCTTGCATTTAGTTCTATAACTAAGATAATCAGCTCTCATTGCGGAAGTGTTTCTAGTTTCAGATCTGTAAATTAGAATCACAAACAAAGGGGGCCCACCAGCTTGGATCGTCTTGAACGTCCGCAGCTCGACGTCGAAGACGGTGACGGAGGGGGGCGGCGTGGAGGGTGGTTCGTCACCGGTGGAGGACGGACCAGGATGGTCCTCCATACCGTGCAGCCTTAGAGTTATTAAATTATAATAATCTAGACCGTTAAAAAATAACAATAATCTAGGCTTTTATTAATTGGTAGAGATTAATTTTAATCTAAAAAAAGTTTAATGACAATCTAAATGAATGTTAATCCGGATAGTTTTTTTGATAAAGTGACATGCTTATTCGAGAAAGAAGTCAAAACGTTGTTGACATGGACCACCATAATCCCCACCTCAGTCACCATCTCTCTCTCACACACCCCACAGCCACCACCACCGGCCACCCCAGCCATTAGGGCTGACATATCGTATATACATGTACACGATAATACACGATACACGAAATCACATACATGAACCCGACACGATAAGGTTTCGTGTCCAGTTTTCCATACACGAACACGAAATATTTTTTAACATGTATACAGGATAATTACCTATTAATACCTTTTTACGATTATTTCAATAATTACATATCTAGGAGCATGTTTAATGAAACAAAATTTGCCAAGAGTTCACAGTAGGCTTAAATAATGCATAGACGCATAATACGTAACACGTTTGAAATAATCTATAAATGACAAATCACAAAAGGTTTAAATAATTCATAACATCCATTCAAAAGAATGTAAAGTTCACTGGAATGGGAAGGGGAAGGGGAAGGGTTAGGGAAACTAGAAAGATAAGTGATAAAATCAGGTTTTCAAATCACATGGTCACACTAAATTATATTTTTTATTATATTAAAACTGTTAACAGGTACTAAACATGTAAACATGTATTTTACCTGTTTAGACAAGAAAATTAACAAGTATTTTCGTGTCTACCTGTTTAGTACCTGTTACATGTTAAGGCCATACACGATACCTGTTAACTTCGTGTAGGTTCGTATCGTGTATTCGTGTACGTGTCTAAAATTGTCGGCCCTACCACGTCAACCCCCGCCCCCTATCTGTCCCGGGAACGGGCGGCCGCGAGACCAGTTTTGGTGGTATCATTTGTTTATCAATTTGGCAGCGGAAATTTCATCAGGACCGTAGTTAGGAAATGTTTTATCAGAGTAAAACCACCATATTTTATATTAATAACCACATGGGTAAAACCCAAGTTTCTTATTACAACATGTTTATAGGGATAAACCCTATTTTATTGAATTTAAAACATCGTCTTTTAGGTAACTTTTATAGCCACATTTTTCCAAGCCGTCAGTGCTCTTCAGCTGGCTTTCTTCTAATTGGCTTTTACATTTTATTACCTGAAACACGTTTAAAAACATTTTGTCAGTGGGAAATACTGGTGAGTGAATCCCAGTTTAATCAAGAAGAGTTTTATCATTTAACAGTATTGAGAGCTATCACATTGTTTATTTATACACAATTACTCATTCAGTATTGTCAATCCTGACTGGTGGGTCATATTACCCATTGGCTAACTCTTTGTCCAATGGTAACGTGTTCCACATTTTGTATACAAAACCCCAACATACCGGCAGTAATTGAAGAACTACAAAGACTCAATCACTGCTTAATCATATTGTAAAACATTTAAGGTTTTGTAAAAACGATTTACAAAAAGGAGATTACTCACATTGCTGTCTTAGGTTTTCTGTAAGGGTTTCCTGGTGATTATCTATAATTTACACAATTGCACATATGTTAGTAAAATAACTCATTATTTACATTAGTAATACCCTCCCCGAGACGGCATTCCAACGACTACGTCGGGCAGAACCTCGACAGCCGTTACGGAACCCTGGATCAATCGGGCAGCGTATCTAATACGTAACCGGGGTTATAATACTTACATCGGGGCAGAACTTCGTTAATTAGGGGGTATTATACCCGATAATTATGCCTACTATAAGAAATTCGAGAGAGAAAGTCGAGAAATGAATGAACTGACTGAAGGCCCGATGCCCTCCTTATATAGCGCCTGATTTTGGTTTCCTCGCGGCCCGCGTAAGGTGAGACCTCGAGCTACGCGGCCCACGTAGTAGACTGGGTAGGCCCTAGCCTGGCCCAGTCAGCGCACTAGCTCCGCCACGATTGTGACACGTGGCAGCACCGGGGATCGCCTGATCTCGTAGCTGTCGCGGCCCGCGAGCGCCTATAAAATTTGTTTTTAATTAATTTTTTATGTTATATCGTATTTTGGGCTCGGTTTTCACATACGGGGTGTATTTTAAGACATATGGGAATATTTTAATATATATTAGGGTGTCAGAAAAATTTAGGAGGGTTGTTATATCCTCCCCCACCTTGTTTTGGAGCTCGTCCTCGAGATCTACTGGAACAAGTGTGGATATTTCCTTTGCATTTCTGATTCAAGCTCCCATGTGTATTCTGGTCCTCTTTTGGAGTCCCACTTCACTTTGACCATAACTAATCTCTTATGCTTGAGGTTCTTGACTTTCTTGTCTTCAATTTGTAGAGGCCTCTCTCTAAATTTTAACTGCTCATTTACCTATATATCCTTAAGAGGTACTATCAGTGATTCATTAGCTAAGCATTTCTTGAGATTACATACATGAAATACATCATGTATTCCGGTCATTTCCTCTAGCAGTTGTAGCTGATAGGCTACAGGTCCTATTCTTCTAATAATCTCAAAAGGTCCAACATACCTGGGGCTTAGCTTTCCCCTTTTGATGAATCTTACCACTCCTTTCCAATGAGAGACTTCCAATAACACCTTATTTCCTACTTGAAATTCCAATGGTTTTCGTCTGTTATCAGCATAACTCTTTTGTCGATCACGCGCTGCTTTCAGTCGTTCCTTGACTTGAATGATTTTGTCTGTTGTTTCTTGCACTATCTCAGGTCTAGATAGTTGCTTTTCTCCAATTTCTGCCCAACAGACTGCGTTCGGCACTTTCGTCCATAAAGTGCTTCGAATGGTGTAGCATTGATACTTGTGTGATAACTGTTATTATAAGAAAATTCTATCAATGGTAAATGATCATCCCAATTACCTCTGAAATCAATTACACAAGCTCTAAGCATGTCTTCCAGTGTCTGAATTGTCCTTTCGCTTTGTCCGTCCGTTTGAGGATGATAAGCGGTGCTTAGATTCAACTTGGTTCCCATTTCTTTTTGGAAACTGGTCCAAAAATGAGAGGTAAAACGACTATCTCTGTCATAAACAATTGATAGAGGAATTCCATGTAATGAAACTACTTCATTTACATATAATTTAGCTAACTGTTCCATACTGAAAGTTTATTTCATCGGTAGGAAATGAGCTGACTTGGTTAGCCTGTCTACAATCACCCAGATTGTATCATTACCTTTTCTTGTTTTGGGTAATTTAGTAACAAAATCCATTGTTATCAATTCCCATTTCCAAACAGGCATTTCTGACTGTTGCAGTAAACCTGAAGGTTTTTTATGTTCAGCTTTGACTTGTGAACATGTTAAACACTTTGCAACATATGCTGTTGTATCCTTTTTCATTCCTATCCACCAGAAATTCTTCCTTAAGTCCTGATACATCTTATCACTTCCAGGATGCATCGTATATTTAGACTTATGGGCTTCTTCTAATATTCGGTGGCGTAGGTTTCCTAATTTAGGTATCCACATTCTTTTCTTATGGAATCTCCAAATTTCATCTGTTCCTGGTTCTAATTCTTTAATCATTCCTTTTAATTTTTCAGTATCATCTTTGATTACTGATTCTTGTGCCTTTCTAATCTGTTCATTTAAATCTACTTACAGATTTAACTTAAGAGAACGTACTCTTTTTGGCTTTTCATGATATTTTCGACTTAAAGCATCAGCTACTACATTTGCTTTTCCTGCATGATACTGGATATTACAATCATAATCGCTAAGTATCTCCATCCAGCGTCTTTGTCTCATATTCAACTCCTTTTACCCAAAAACATACCTTAAACTCTTATGGTCGGTGAAAATGGTAAACTTACTACCGTATAGGTAATGTCTCCAAATTTTAAGGGCAAAAATTATGGCTCCTAACTCTAGATCATGGGTTGAATAAGTCTCTTCATGATTCTTAAGTTGTCTAGAAGCGTAAGCTATAACCTTTTGACGTTGCATTAACACACATCCATAACCTAATTTAGAAGCGTCACAATAGATTACAAAATCTTCAGTTCCTTCTGGTAACGCTAGTATGGGTGCATGGGTTAATCTTTGCTTAAGAATTTTAAATGCTTCTTCTTGTTTTGGTCCCCATTCAAACTTAACAGATTTACAGGTTAACTTAGTTAAGGGAATGGATATTCTAGAAAAATCTTGAATAAATCTTCTATAATAACCGGCCAATCCTAAGAAACTTCTAACCTCGGTTGGTGACTCAAGGGTTTTCCACTTGGTAATCGCCTCGATCTTGGTGGGATCTACATGAATTCCTTCATGATTAACTAGGTGTCCGAGAAACTGTACCTGTTCTAACCAAACTCACACTTCGAAAACTTAGCATAAAGCTTTTCTTTCCTTAATAAACTTTGAAGTGCGTGCAGATGCGCTGCATGTTCCTTTTTACTTTTAGAATAAATAAGAATATTATCTATAAAGCCAATTATGAATTTATCCAAATATGGTTTACATATTCGGTTCATCATGTCCATGAATGCAGCTGGGGCATTGATTAACCCAAATGGCATGACAGTAAATTCATAATGGCCATACCTTGTTCTGAAAGCGGTATTAGGAATGTCCTCTTCCTGTACCTTTAATTGATGATATCCTGACCTTAGATCGAATTTAGAGAAAAATCGTGCTCCTTGCAATTGATCGAACAGATCATCGATTCTTGGTAATGGATACCGATTCTTAATTCGTGACTTTGTTCAATTCACAGTAGTCAATGCACATACGCATTGATCAGTCCTTCTTTTTAACGAATAAAATCGGTGCTCCCCATGGTGATGAGCTTGGCTGAATAAATCCTTTCTCCAACAATTCATCTAATTGTTTCTTTAGTTCCTCCATTTCTGCGGGTGCCAATCGGTAAGGTGCTTTGGCAATTGGTGCAGTTCCTGGTATCAAATGGATTCTGAATTCCACTTCTCTGTCTGGAGGTTGCCCTGGTAGCTCTTCTGGGAATACCTCTGAAAACTGGGATACTACTGGAATATCCTTTAATTCTTTTCCTTTAGTGTTAGTGATTATAGAAATCAAATACACTAATGATCCTTTTCTTATATAACTTGCTGTTTTCATCACAGAGATGAATTTAGTGGATCTAGAGAACTTATTTCCTTTAATTGTGATCTTTTCACCCCTTGGTGAATTTACTTGGATTGACTTTTGATCACATAAAATACTGACTTTATTGGCTATTAACCAATCCATTCCTAATACAATATCAAATCCTGCCAATTTCATTGGGTAAAGGTTTGCAATAAATTTCTGATTTAAAATTTCTATTCTTTCTCCCTGCAAGATTTCAGAAATTTTAATAGTTTCCCCATTTGCTGTCTCTACTAGACATTCTTGTGGAAGTTTAGTTAATGATTGATTGAGAAGTTTGCAAAATGAAGTATTAATAAAACTTTGGTTCGCACCAGAGTCAAATAATACTTTAGCAAAAACATCATTAACTAAAAACGTACCGGTGATCACATCCGGGATCATCTTTGCTTCTTCTGCAGTCAGAACAAATGCTCTAGCATTTATAGTATTCTTGGTATTCGTAGCTGGAGCTAGCTTTGGACAGTTAGGCCTGATATGACCTTGTTCTCCGCAGTTGTAGCATATCCTATTGCTAGGCTTTTTCCTGCAGTCTTTCTCCTTGTGTCCAGATATTTTGCAGAAGTTACAGTATATGGAGCATCTTCCTGAATGCTTCCTTTTGCAGTACTTACAGTAGGGTGCAGAGGTAGAACCTACATTTCTCCCATGGTTAGAATTTCCAGAACGGAATTCTTGGGTAAGCTTCTGGGTTAGGTTCCTCCTTTGATCCTCTTCTCGTGTACGGACTAATTCATATGTTAAGGTGTTGGCTAGTTCTACAGCTTCTTCTATGGTTTGAGATCTAGCTGCCTTGACTACATGCCTTATCTCCCCAATTAATCCCCAGATGTAACAGGAGATTAATACTGGTTCAGGTGAAGCAAGGGTTGGTACTATTCGGGCATACTCAAAGAATAATGTAGTATAACCCTTACTATCTATTCCAATCATCCTAAGATTTAGGAATTTATTTGCTATCTGTTTTTTTTATTGGGAGGGCAGATTTCCTTTCTACCATGTTTTTAAACTCCTCCCATTCCATATTGTAAGTTCTATCACTTCCCCTAGACTGGAGGATAGTGTTCCACCATTCTAGTGCTGAATTCTTAAACAGATTGGAAGCAAACATTATCTTATCCTCTTCCGCACATTTACTTATTCTTAAGACTGCCTCAGTCTTTTCTATCCAGCGTAGAGATGCAACGACCCCTTCATTGCCCGATAATTCCATTGGTTTGCAAGAGCAGAATTCTTTATATGAACAACCATAAGGCATGATTCTTCTTCTTTTGGGAATGGGTGCTTGAAGTACGTGTCCATTGTTCACGCTGTGTTCCGGTTCAGTGGGTCATTTACTACTATGTTTGCTTTTATTATCAGCTTCCTTAACAGTTTGAATAATAAATGGCATCGCATCTATTATTCCTTGTGCCACTATGTGTTGGATGGCACTGTTGTCCACTTGGTTTCCATTATTGTTGTTGTTCGGGTTTTCATTTTCCCGGTCAATGTTACTCTGGTGATCATTATTATGGTTTTCCTAGTTTATTTCGTCGTCCATCTGAATTTTAAACATTTTCCAATTATTAATATCACCAAATAGTTAATAATTTAGGCAACAACCACACAATACACATATTGGTCAAAAGCGTCGAGCATTGCGACTTTACTCTTTCATAGTGTGCGTCTAATACACACTAAAGCTGGAATTAAAATTACAACACTGCTATGCATCGTTAACCACGAAGTGGTCTATACTACAACATATATTATTATTACACACACACACATATATATATTCATACAAACATATTATATATTATTATATTATTATTATTATTATTACCAACTCTACCATCACTTTCACTGATCTGGATTCATCCAGTAATCCATATTGCGCTCGTCGTACTTACAGACGAGTCGCTCTCCTACCTGCCTCATCCTCTCACTACTCTCTAAAATCTCTTCTCCGAAAGTTCGGAGCTCGTGCACATTTTCTGCACTCATTGGGGGTGCAGGTGCTGGTACTGGGTCTGGGTACTGGGGCATGGGATCCTCCTGAGGGTACGGATTCTCTAAGATCTCCCTAATGTATTCATCGTTATCGTAGTAGGGATCTAGAGGGTCAAGACCTGGATAAGTTGCTAAGTTCGGCATGGTTTCGTCGTTTAGGTGGTAGCGTGGCACATAATCCCTATGATCATCGAACCACGGATCATAATCTGGGTCTAAGGGATTAGGGGCTGGTATCCTAGGTATCTCCTCAGAGTTGAAATCATGCATTTATACTTGGTTTTCCGGGTTTTTTTCTATCTCCATCGGCTGAGTGGGAAACAAAGGTAAGGGTTGTGGGGCTACTAGTTGCTCCAGGTTTGGGTCGGCAGCAGTTGTTGCTAGGATATGAAACTTGGCTAAGCTCCTATTAAGCAGATCCTGTGTATGGGCATCTGACTCTCGCTTAGCGGCTACTAGGACTCTTTGCTGTTGCAACTTTCACATTCTTTTCCTACGCTCGAATGCTCCCTTACTGAACCATCCTCTCTTTTTATGAGGGAATGGCTCTTCAGACTGAGCATTAAAGACAAACATCCCTTCTTCCTGATCAGCTGAATACCCAGAGAGGGCAGGCTGGGAAGAAGTACCTTCACTCCTAGGTGAATCGGACAACTGACGATATGCGTCTGAGGGTCCTTGATCACTCATACTGTAAACTAACAAATAGTCAAATAACACACAACAATAAAATACAATTATGCACATATTTCCATAATTAATTTCATAACAATTTAAATAATATATTGGTGTCAGCAGAACACTTTTGTGGCTGAATTAGTGGCTTAGCTCTGATACCACCTTCTGTCAACCCCCGCCCCCTATCTGTCCCGGGAACGGGCGGCCGCGAGACCAGTTTTGGTGGTATCATTTGTTTATCAATTTGGCAGCGGAAATTTCATCAGGACCGTAGTTAGGAAATGTTTTATCAGAGTAAAACCACCATATTTTATATTAATAACCACATGGGTAAAACCCAAGTTTCTTATTACAACATGTTTATAGGGATAAACCCTATTTTATTGAATTTAAAACATCGTCTTTTAGGTAACTTTTATAGCCACATTTTTCCAAGCCGTCAGTGCTCTTCAGCTGGCTTTCTTCTAATTGGCTTTTACATTTTATTACCTGAAACACGTTTAAAAACATTTTGTCAGTGGGAAATACTGGTGAGTGAATCCCAGTTTAATCAAGAAGAGTTTTATCCTTTAACAGTATTGAGAGCTATCACATTGTTTATTTCTACACAATTACTCATTCAGTATTGTCAATCCTGACTGGTGGGTCATATTACCCATTGGCTAACTCTTTGTCCAATGGTAACGTGTTCCACATTTTGTATACAAAACCCCAACATACCTGAAGTAATTGAAGAACTACAAAGACTCAATCACTGCTTAATCATATTGTAAAACATTTAAGGTTTTGTAAAAACGATTTACAAAAAGGAGATTACTCACATTGCTGTCTTAGGTTTTCTGTAAGGGTTTCCTGATGATTATCTATAATTTACACAATTGCACATATGTTATTTACGTTAGTAATACCCTCCCCGAGACGGCATTCCAACGACTACGTCGGGCAGAACCACGACAGCCGTTACGGAACCCTGGATCAATCGGGAAGCGTATCTAATACGTAACTGGGGTTATAATACTTACATCGGGGTAGAACTTCGTTAATTAGGGGGGGTATTATACCCGATAATTATGCCTACTATAAGAAATTCGAGAGAGAAAGTCGAGAAATGAACGAACTGACTGAAGGCCCGATGCCATCCTTATATAGGGCCTGATTTTGGTTTCCTCGCGGCCCGCGTAAGGTGAGACCTCGGGCTACGCGACCCACGTAGTAGGCTGGGTAGGCCCTAGCCTGGCCCAGTCAGCGCACTAGCTCCGCCACGATCGTGACATGTGGCAGCACCGGGGGTCGCCTGATCTCGTAGCTGTCGCGGCCCGCATAAGAAGTAGCCAAAGGCTACGCGGCCCGCGTAAGTAGTAGCCAAAGGCTACGCGGCCCGCGAGCGCCTATAAAATTTTGTTTTTAATTAATTTTTTATGTTATATCGTATTTTGGGCTCGGTTTTCGCATACGGGGTGTATTTTAAGACATATGGGAATATTTTAATATATATTAGGGTGTCAGAAAAATTTAGGAGGGTTGTTATATACCAGCCACCACCACCACTTCCTTTGTCTATTTCTCACTATATATCTCTCACACATCCAAAGCCCTCATCACCAACGTTGCCACCATCGCCCACTTACCTACGCACCTGTAAATCGAAGCACCACCTTCAAATCGAGTGTTTTAGTTTGACGATGGCTAGGATTTAACGACGAGGGTTTAGAACTCGAAACATAAGGGAGACTAGGGTTTATGCTTTTAGTTCAAATCCGAGTGGTTTATGTTTGACGACGACGGCTAGGGTTTAGGTTCGAATGTACAGCAGAGAGTAGGCGGTGGTGTTGGTTGGTGTTGGTTGGTTGGTGGTGGGTGGTGGTGGTGGTTGGTGGTTGTTGGTTGTTGGTTGTTGGTGGTGGTGGTGGCTAATGGTGGTTGGTGGTGGTGACGACATGTATATCAGAGAATAGGCAGGGGAAGAAAGGGATGAGTTTGTCAAATAAGCATATCACGTCATCAAAAAACTAATTGCGTTAGCATTTAGCTAGTTTGGGATCATTGTTAGAAAATACGTTCAAAGTTCGGACTGTTTGTAAACATTTATTGAGCTGGAATTAATCTCGGTCAATAGATGAATGTTAAAATTATCAAAAACCAAACCACCCTTATATTTAAGTAAATTTTATAAATTTCTTTGTTGAAACAACAAGTTATTTCCAAAGCTATATGGTGGGTATATTAATTTATACTTTTTCAATATAATTTTTTTATTACGTTATAAACAGACATAAAATACAATATGTGCAAAATTTATTAGTCATTGGTATTTATCCTCTTTTTGTAAGCGGGTATTTTCTTTTATTGCGTTATAAACATACATACAATATAATATGTGCCTCATTCCATCATAAAAGACAAGAGACCCATTAACACGGGATCGTGCCTGATCAATCACGTCTTCGTGTCACAACTGAAGCAGTTAAGACAAAATAGGCCATCACGCACGGATCGTGCCTCCCTTGCCACACCCCGTGGCATATCCTCTTAAGATTTTCAAATCTAATGACAGTTGGACCCACAATGTTGCCTTGGGTCGTGCCTCATCTCACACACCCCGTGTCACACCCCAACCGATGGCGGAATCATCGGAGCGCGGAACTAGGCGAACCAGATTGCTCACGAGAATCTATAGCAACTATTAAGTGGCAATATTTAAAAGGTTAATTGTCTCATACCAATCAACAAACATTCCACAAACAATTATTACAGACAACGAGTTTCTCTCAAACAAAGCAAGTCCGATAACCTAGATTTCTATTAGTGTAGTTTCTAGACTGCCTATCTTGATTCAGCATAGCATAGCATCCTGTCAACCTGTCACATACGTTAAAATAAAGTCAATACATAAAATGTAAAGGTGAGTACACAAGTTTGCATAGCATATAGTAGAGAAAGCGTTTACGCATAACCAGCATGTATAACGTAACGGGCGAAGCAAGTAACTATCAAACAATGACTACAACTTAACCACGAGACTGCATTTTGGAGTATGCGCGACACATGTTCGCCACTGTGAACACGTGAAGTAAAGTAAAGTGATCCCTAGCAACCCCCGTCCATGACAGGTGCTGAGTCCAAACTATAGTACTATCGTTGTTGGAGGCGGTATAGTGTAACACTGTGTAAGCATAGTACAAGCACTCATAGATCACGTATAGCATGCGGGAGCGGTTAGCGTTATAAAGTGTTTGCGTTGTATGTTGTGTTTTTATATAGAACGTATGTAACACCCAAAAGTGCGTTAAAATAAAATGGGTTCGAGTATACTCACAATATGTGTTTAACAAGTAAACACAAGCTTGGTTGGATTGAAGGGAGCGCGTTGAGTTAGCCTGAGCATAGAACAGTAGCGTAAGCGTTGAACTGTGCGTAAACAGAATGTCGAATGGTTGAGTGTTCGAATGGATAGGTTTTCCTTCGAGCGGATGACCATTCGAACGGATGGCCATTCGAATGAGTGTGTGTTTGTAAAATTGTTAAAGTTTGAAGTTTAATCAAATCGTTTTGAACAAGGTTTAGTATAAGGGGTAGTTCACCTGGTCGAATGGTCATCCGATCGGATGGTCATCCGATCGGATGGCCACTCGAGTGGGCGATCTGTTATTTGAAAATTTTACAAAATTTTCTAAGTAAAAAAGTTGAAATTTAACGGAGCCGGCGTGACGACGTATCAACAACGGAAACGCACTAAGTCCAGCTCATTCGGTCGAATGGTCTAAGCCCATTCGATCAGACTCACTGTTCTTGATGAAATTTCATGTCTAACCCGTTAAACGGTTATCTCTTCGATGGAAATCCGTTTTTAAGCCGTCTCTTGGCTAAGGAACGAGCCAAGAGTCTGTTTGAGTACAGATCCCATCAAAGTTGGTGTGAAATTCGGAGGAAGGTTGAAAGTAGATGAAAATGTGTTGAAATCGTTCATAGTTTTAGTTGAAAGTTGTGGAAATCTCTTAGATCTGGGCCAATCTTGATGAGTTGGTGCTCCACAATAGGTTGCATAAGCAAGATGAGTGAAGAACACCTTCAAGAGGTCCAAATCAGAGATTTCAGAGAAAAGGTTGAAGTGTTTGTGTGAATTTGATGGAGAAGATGATGTAAAAGTGTTTAGTGATGGAGGTTGTATAAGATTTGAAGAAAAAAGCTTACCAAAAAGCCGTGAATCGCGATTAAAAGTGACTGAGAGAGACTTGAGTGCGTGTGGTCGGATGAGAGTGTCAAATCAGAGAAAGGAGGTGTACGGGTGGTATTTATAGGCGTTAGAGAGGGAGTTCAGTCGGTGCGCGAAGTGATGTGGTCGGATGGCGTCCGATCGAATAGCCATCCGGTCGGATGGCCATCCGAGCGGATGTCCATTCAGACAGCCGAGATGCGTTTGTTGGTTTTCCAACTTTCGTTTCGTGTGTTAAGCGTTGCGTTGCGTTTAATCGAGGTGCGACTGAGCGTTTTAGCGTATAAGCGTTGCGTTGACCACCATATAACATTAACCAAATAATCACACAATAACACACATAACACGTAACACATAAGTAAATCCGCGTTTCGAGTTTGCGTTGCGATAGCGTTGTGACAGCGTTTAGTCTAAACAAGCGATGTAACATGCGATAAAATGCGTTTAAATAGTATGCGTTTTAAACTGCGTTTAAATGCGATAACTGCATTTTGAATAGGCGTTGTATTATTCGTTTAAAAATATGCGTTGAAAAATATAGTTTAAACCCTTTTGCGTTAATCGAAATCTCGGGAATACAAGCGTTCACGAAGAAAATACAGCGTTGGGTAATGACCCGAAGAGTCGGGTTGTTACACCCCGTATCTGTATACGAACTATGAACAAAAAATAAAAGACAAAATGGTTGCAAAAGGCTATCACACGGGTCATGCCTCTCCCAAGTTGCAACCTATATAGTGCTTGGGTTACCATTCTCTCCAACATTTAGCGCCCACTCTCCCTCACTCACCACTAGGGCTGTAAAAGAACCAAACGTTCGGCGAACAGTTCGTGAACCGTTCGGCGGGAAGTTTGTTTGTGTTTGTTCGATTATTAAACAAACGAACACGAACAATAAATTTCGTTCGTTTAGTTAAATGAACAAACATGAACAGAGGCCGTGTTCGTTTGTTTATGTTCATGAACGTTCGGTAACATGTTCGTTTATGTTCGATAGTTCATTAGTGTTTTTAATTTTTGTATTTATTTAAATACTTTAAAATCCCGACAAATTAAATATCTAATAAGTGTTAGTGTATTATATATTCTGTTTATGAACGATTGTTTGTGTTCATCTATTTCTATTTGTGTTCATGAACATTATTTTGTGCTCATTTGTGTTAGTCAACGTTCGTTTTTTTCCGTTGTCTAAAATTAACAAACAAACACAAACGAACACGAACAAGTTCATTTTCTTAACAAACGAACACGAACATAAAATCTTGTTCGATAAGTGTTCGTGAACAGTTCGCGAACACATATATTTCTTAACAAATAAACACAAACAAGGTCTTCTTCGTGTTTGTTTGGTTCGTTTGCAGCCCTACTCACCACCACTATCCACCATGTTTCCATCTAGTATAGGGGTTTATTTGTCTTAAAATCCAAGTTTGTGAGAAGTTATATTTATAACAATTCATTCTTCTTGATTAACATATTTATTCATACAAGATTGATGATGTTCATCGTTATTGCCATTCTTGGCTAAAGTTTTTGCATCACTCGGTGAAGACGGACCTTTAATGTCTTTTTAATTTCTTAGTTTTGGACTTTTATCATTTGGTGTGTTTTAATGACTTTGAATATGATTATGTTATATTGAAAGTGAGCTTTAATCCACCTACTACTTTGTGTTTGTTGTTTCGAGCATTTGTGTATTTACGTCTTTATAAAAAAACGTTAACTACTTGGAAGAGGGGTAGAAATGTGGTTTGAGTTAACTTCTTGCCTTGCACAGTGTTAGGATCGTTTGCACGACTAAACGAGTCGTTCAGAAGAGATCTCGTCCAATACGAATGGCGGAATCAGACGTATCGGAGTTATTTCAGCTGATTTGCATAAAGAATCACTTTAAATGTCTCTTGTATTGATATCAGATCATTTTACAATGCTGGAGACACTTCGGCAGAGCTTCGCTACCGGAATCAGAACGTTACAAATGAAATGATCAAGCGCACTATTTATAGGCCATCCATTTCGTGCGAAATGGCAATCACCATTTCGTGCGAATTGGCCAGTTCCCATTTCGTGCGAAATGGTTGTTTCCATTTCGTGCGAAATGGCCACATCTCACATGTTTCTCAATTTTCTCGTACTTCATGCCCTGATCTATCTACACTATTACAAGACTCGATACAAGATGAAGTCGACAGACATATGCACCAACAGACTCCCCCTTGGATGTTGACGAAGTCTTCGGTGTTGAGTCTTCGGTATGTCACATCTTAAGTCTTTATCAGTCTTCATGCTCTTTCAAAGTATCTGACATTGTTAGCATCTTCAATCTTCTCTCTTTCTCTTTCAGAATCGCAACCTGGCTCTATACATCTCTTGATCATGTCTCTTGATTCTTTAAGCACATCAGCTTCAGCAATTTCTCTCTCAAGCTTTGTTCCAGGATCTGAATCTGGCTCTTACGTCCTCAGACTCCCCCTTTCGATAAGCTGGGATCGCAATCTGGAATTCTCTATCAGGCTTTGGATCGGAAACCTGGCTATACAACTTTCACAGGTTCTAAGATCGTAACCTGGCTTTCTTTAGCAACAGAAACAGAAACCTGGCTTTACCTGCACAATCCTCTACCCAAAAGTAAATTTATGACAATTTTAAACTCTGCTTACAACTTGTAAAATCAATCTCAACACATCACTTGTTAGATTATGACATTTCTCAAATTTTCTCAAACTTTTAACTTCACTTTTCATCACAAACAAACTCTCCAAAACCTGTTGTCCATCATGTTCAGCACTTGGAATTTTGAAAATCAGCTTTTCAACATCAGTTGTCGAAAATAAGATGAAAGAAAATCTTTTTGGATTTTTCAAAATTTTATGCTAAAACACAATCTTTTTGGATTTTGTTTTTTTAAATGAAAAGCAGTAAAGAAATATTTACAGACAATATTTTTGTGAGATTGCGTAAGAGGATCATATCAGTTTTATTGAGACCAATCACTAGCACCGTTAAGCGTTAAACATATTAAGTTCTAAACGATTCACTTAGATTGTCAGTATACTGATCCACTTAAATTTTCACACAAAGTTCAACTGTTTCGAGATACGAGATTAGTGTTTTAAGCACTTGAACTTATTCGCGTGTACCACCTCAGAATATACTCCCGTATCCAGACTCCTATATTCAGTCTTACATGTGAATGTACACTAATGATATCTGTAAGGGGTTAATGCGAGACCATGAGAGCTCAGGCTATTGCTTCCGCAAAATCATAGAGATGATGGTTCGCTTTTCGGTGGGTTCCCTTTAGAGAATCTTTTCTTTTCAACAGCACATGATTAGCATTTTTCAATGTTTCATCATTTTTTATGCTGAGGGCGGGCTTTATGAATAAAGCAATGCAAAGCATTATACGAGGACTAGGCTATTGCTCCCGTAAAATCAGAAGTCCTGGTATAATACCCTAGATATCACCACGCACAAAGACCTAGTATGTCAGAAATAGAAAGCCCTTCAAACAAGATTTCGGGGGTTACCCATATATTCGAGAGATGTTCCCCATGAGATAAGTAAGTAATGATTTAGGTTTATATCTCGAAGACAATCTACTAAGCGTGCGAAAACCTACTGGCACATCATCAGTGAGACCGTTTATCACATTTTAACTTTCCAATTCTTTAGCATGCTGTGACTGTCTACTGATGTACTATCATTTCCTCTTTTTCACAACAAAACTCATTTTTATTTTTATCATGTTTTTGGCTTTTTCAAAATTTTCTAATGTTTTTGGATTTTCTGAAAATTCTTACCCCCCCTAAAATTCAAAACTATCTAAAGAAAAATTTGACAAACCGATGTGAATTGCTTCAATTCGCCATCCACTTGGCATAAACAATCAGAACTCCCCCTGACAACAAACTATTTTCCCATAATGATTTCAAAACACTTAAGTTTGTTTTAATCAAATGGTTTTTCCGGAAAATAAGTTTTGTTGTAACCACTTGTAAGATCGGGGTTTGATTCATCATTTTGTCTTTTCAAACACTTGAATGAGAGTTAAATCAAGTTCAACTTAATGACCTTGATTAACCACTTGTAGGTTTTCTTGTAAGAACTTATCAACAATACCACTTGGAAATCGAAATATGACAATTTTCAATTACTCAAGAAAGATTGCGATTCTTGCTCCACGATTACCAACTTGGGAGCTCCGGCAAGTCCAGAGTTTAGTCATGATAGGTTCTATCCCAGTTACTAACCTGGGATGACCCATCTTCATCTGGTTTCTTCGTTTTCAATTCATAAAATTCCTTTACCCCTTTGACCTTCCCGTCAATCATTTTTTCAAAAATATGTTTCACATTTGGGTTAAAGGCCTTTTCAACATCAAATTCCTTCTTTTCAGAAAAAAATTGATTTGAAATCTCGACTTTTCCAATTTTCTGTTTAAAATTTTTAGCCCGCAATGGTGGAAAGTTTGCGTCATCCATTGGCGGTACTAACTTTTCTCTTTTTAGCTCAACTTGTGGCTCCTCTGACTTTGACGAGTCAGATTCATCGCCAGAAAATAGCTCCTCTGATTTTGATGAATCAGAATCATTGCTAGAACTATCATCTGATTTCTTAACAACCCACTTGTGGTTGTTAAGATTCACCTTTCTTTTGTAAAAACTTTTTGAACTTTCAGCAACCTTAAACTTTGAATTTTTTAAAAATTAAAATTTTTTGGTTGGTGGTTCATTCTCAACCATCTTTTCTTTCAGTTTTTCAGAAACTCCCTGTTTTGTTTGGATTGCCTTTGAACAATTCCTGGCAATGTGACCAACTGTTTTGCATTTATAACAGGCTCTTGTCTCATTCTTCTTCTGAGCAGCTTCATTCTTCATTTCTTCTTGTTTCTTTGCAAGGAATTCTTTGTTCGTCTGCTTCCTGAACAAATACTCTTTTTCCTCTTCAGAAGATGTTCCTGAAACAAAAACAGTTTTTGATTTATAAGTTTTCTCATTTTTATGATTTTCTGGTGAAATAAAACCCAATCCCTTCTTTTTGAAATTACCGTTATGGTTTGGTTTCTTTCGATAACCTGAACCAGAACTGTAACCATTTTTCTTGTTTAACCTTTGTTGAACTCTTGAGGTGTAAGGTTTAGGTTTTTCAGCTAGATTTACATCTTTTATTTTAGAAATATTAATTTCTGTTAGTTTGAAAACCTTGTTAATCATTTCAGTTTTAACACCTCTTATTGGAAATTTTTCATCAGAATATAATTTGTCAGAATCTTTCAAAGTGTATGCTACTTTGAATTGTAACACCCTAGTTATTTTATATGTAAATACCAACAATTAGATGTGTAGTTAAGACTACACACGCTATAAAAATACGGGTTTATTAAAACTTTTACAAATCATAAGTTATTATAAAAAAATAACATGGTTGAATTCGTTGTTTAAAATTTACAATGTGTCAAAGTGCGGAAGCGTGTGTCATTATCGTGTTCGGTTCTTCGTTGAGCTTGATCGTCTTCCGGCATCCCAAAGTGTACCTACATTTCATTAAACATGAAATGCTTTAGTCTTACGGGGTCTAAAACGTATTCAAACAATCCGGGAAACAATTTATTCTAAAAACAAGAAATTGAAAATAACCTCCACCGTAAATTACGGTGGAACCGTAATTTACGGTGGCCCTTTGGTTCATATTCTTCTGCCGTAAATCAGAAGGTTACTACCGTAACCACATCAGGTCCACCGTAAATTACGGTGGCACCGTAATTTACGGTGGCACCTGCATCCCACCTTTCCATTTCGCCGTAATTTGACACGAAATCTTTCGTATCTTTCAAACCGCTTATCCGTTTGACCTACCGTTTCTTCCTACATGATTGTAATTTAATTCTCCATCATATGGAGTTAAAATCCGACATTCGGCTCAACAAAATTTAAGACCTTTAAGTCTTCGGCTTATTACTCTTTTACCAAAATTTGACCCGTTTACGCATTTTATCAAACAAACGTATTTGTTTGATTCCTATATCACATACAACTCTTTAATTTAATATTACTTACCATTTTAGGTTCTAATCATAGGTTTATTACACAATTTAAACCCGTTTTCACTCGTATGCTTATTTTGACCCGTTAAGGGTTCTTAAGCACTTTCGAGCCTAAAATCGCTTTCAATTGCTTCTATAATTAATCTAAGTATTCATTTAATCATAAAACTCATTTCCGAACAACTTTTAAAGGTTGTTTGGTCAATTTAGCCACCAAGGGCGTTTTGGTCCATTTTAGTCCTTTATTAACAATGAAGGACTTTTGAAAGTATATTGGACCCATAATCCCTCTTTTAACCTATAATTATGTTTGAAAAGTCATTAAGCTTTCCAAACGCCATGTTCATTACATAAAACATTTGGTTTACCTAACAAGTAACCAAATGTCCGTTTTGACCTCTTTTAACACTCTTGAACCATATGTTCTAAATGAGTGTTACCTTATTTCACATACCTGGCGCAGATCAATATATTGACCCGTTTTTAATACCTTGCTTTTATAACCGCTAATTCATAGCGTTGCTAACACCAATTTGACATTTACACCTGAAATAATATAGCTCGACAATAATCATTAGTCGCTATTGTCAAAGGGTGATATCTTCACCTTTTGACCCATTTGGTCTAAGTGACCGATTATGTTGGCGAGATGATATTTATTACCATCTCATCTATACGACTCGCTTCGGTTTACACCGTGTGGCCATTTCACTTATTAATTAATTTTCTTAACGCTTTTTAGCCTGTTATGGCTTACGCCTTACAGTGTCTTTCAAAACCAATAGTTATGGTCAACGCATGACCAATTTACCTTTTTACCCTTATTGTTTGTTTTGGTTTACCCTATAAGGTAACCATTCAAAGGCTCATTTTCCATTTGTCATAAAATGATCGAATTACCGATTTAATTCCTTTTAAACCATCAACATGGTTTCTTGTCGTGCTAGACTACCTTGTTCCGTACGTTTACACGTCGGAACATCATACCTCAATTATCTATTTGTCTTTTTCGTAACTAATACGGTAAGGGAGTATTCTAACATATAAGACTAGTGTAAGCTATACTTACCTTGCATCCGAATTATGCTTTTCCGTCATTCTTGCTTCGTTTGACCCGCTTTGTTCCCAAGCTCTCACCTAGCTTGTTAATCATCAAACTATCATCATCGTTTTCAAGGTGGTTAGTTTAATCATAATTTAATACGATTATTCCACCTTACAAATTTCATATCAAAACTACCATTTATCGGATTATAGGTCAGTTTGACTTTCAATAGTCAACTAACTTCAATCACATTATACACACAATAAGCTCAATCAACATCACGTTTCGAACCCCTATTATTCCGTATTACACGTAGTTAGTCGAGTTAGCCAATTACGCGTTTCTTTCATACTTTCATTATGTCAACATTCATTCGGGCATTTTAACAAACACCTAATGTGCATAATATTACTTATTTACTAACTAGTTCATAACTAGTTATCTTTACCAAGATTTACATCAACACATTTAAACCTCTAAGTCTAGTGTTCATGAACTATATCAAGAACTTATATCATCATCTCAATATTCATAAATCTTACATTCTAACATGAGTGTTCATCATATCAACATAAAACCCACTTAGCTTATCAATGGATCATCATGAATCTCATAGATTATCCAACAATCTAACATGTTATTTGACTAGGGTTTACTCCTAGACATCATATTACTTCAAGATTCACTCATGCATGACACAATCAAGCTCAATTTCAGTTTTTTACAATTAACCTAGAACTTGAGATGAATCAAAATACTAGAATTTCGCATACCTTATGATCCCTTCAGTGAGGTGATCATTAATTCGTGTTTAGAACTTGATTTGGGACTGAATTGAACCTCCAATTTCTGAGATTTGTGAAGTTTTTGGGTTTGAAGAACCCTGGTCGCCCTTCTCTTCTCCTGATCGAACCAGACACCAAAATGGTGTGTTTGGTTTTTGTTTTAATTATTTCTAGTTTCACTTTTTACAAGATTAACCCCTCATCTTTTGTGTAACTTATAGTTTGGCATGTTTTTAACCTTATTATAGGTTATTTCTAGAATATTAGCTAACTAGGTTATAATTCCTAGTCAGTAAATTCTTGTTTATTTAATAATCCAAATATTCACCGGGTTACTTTTACCACTAAAGGTAAATTACCCGTCTTTTAATGTAAACGTGATTTGATTACCAAACCCGTTTTCGGGGTGTTACAAGTCTACCCCCCTTAAAGAGGTTTCGTCCTCGAAACCTTTTCTTACTTAATTTATCGAGTTCAATTCCATGTATTTGTTCTCGATAATCAATTAAGCATTTCTCATATCTTAATTGATTGTTAGTATTACCAGAAAAGTATGGTAATATTCTTTTGGTTATTAATCATCTACGTATCTTACATGACATAATGCGACTGGAAATAACGTAATCTCGTTATTTCCACTAGTTTAATTAACTTAGCGATATTCCTCGCTTTCATATACTATCGAATTCTTTATGAATCCATTACTTTGACCCGTTTAAAGGTCTCTAGTGAAATCTTTCACCTCTAGCAACAATTTCTTTTATTTTCAAATTTATTCATTCGGTTTAGTTATATCGAATTTACCGTTTACAAGCGAACCAAATTTCTTAACTTGAATTGCTGACTTTGGTCGGTTTCACTAACTAGACTTATTTGTCCAGTTCCTTTTTACCGCTTGCTTTGTTATAATGTGATTCTACTTCACATTACATTTCTTGACCGTGAATGTGTTACATCATATTTAATTTATATCAACCTTTCATTTTCGAAAATATCTCACTTTTCGAATATATTGTCTTGCGCCTAACAGTGTCAAGACTTGTATCTTTCATACTTATCGTTTAAATTCCTATCAGAATTCATGTTTGTAAAAACACTATTTCTTACTAAAACCGAAGTTTTAGTTTTAGGATCTTCTCTTTAACTTCTGTCAATTATCCATTCCAGGATATTGACAGTCCAAAATTTATTCTTTTACAGCCTTTGTTTTATGCGGGGATTCTCAATTTATCCGTCGCTTTGTCTAATTAACCCCGTAAGTTTTATCGTTTTGCTCTATAGGCTATTTTATTAGACTTTCACCTCTTTAAGGCTAGGTCCTTGTAGTCTATTTCTTTCTAGTCGTGACCCGTAGGTCATATTAGTCTCGTAGACTTTTCCATTGTTTATAACCCCAAGGGTTATATTGATCCCGTAGATCATTCTTTACGCATGTCTATATTGAAATATATATATGGTGTCAAAGCACTCTTTTTATGTTTGAAAATCATTTGTTTTCACCCTTGAACTTCATTTGACCTTGACCGTAGTCTAAGGCTTCATTTGTTTACTTCCGGGCTAATCCTCCGACTTTATGACTTCTGACGTTATTTACGCGTCAGTTTGTCTCAAGCTTACCGTTATCCGGCTTGCGCTTACTTATGCCATTAAGCATTTATACTTTATTCAACCCGTTCAACCTCAAAATGGTTGAATATAATTATCAAAATTTCTGTTTACGAAATTTTATGGTCTTTTAGTCATAACTCATAATCCGAGTCTTTTGACTTTAAATTCATGTTCTCGTCTCTCGGTTTACGCATGTGTTTAAATCCTTACCCATCAACCGGGTGTTTTACCGAAGTCGTTATTATTGCAACCCTTCCGGTATGCATTAAGACCTCGCTTCATTTTTATATTCCGACTTTGTCTTTAAGTTGGACGTTTTACAAAAACGACCCGTTAAGGGACTCATTTGCAATTTCCGGGTTCGAGCGTAAGTACACTCCCTCCCAATACTTGTCTAATCATGCTTGCGTTTTCTGGGTTCGAGTGTAAGTACACTCCCTCCCAATACTTGTCTAACATGCTTGCGTTTTCTGGGTTCGAGTGTAAGTACACTCCCTCCCAATACTTGTTTAATCACGCTTGCGTTTTCTGGGTTCGAGTGTAAGTACACTCCCTCCCAATACTTGTTTAATCATGCTTCTTTGTCCCTTCACTCGGGCTCATTATCCTAATGTAATACGCTTCCGTCACTCGGTTGTGCGTTTACATTATTATCAAATATTTTGCTTGTCTGATTCATTTGGGTACTTTTTACTTAGTCCCATTCACCCCGCCCTTACTACATCGGACATAACTGCGCTCATTATAAGAAGCTCATGCTATCATGTGTTCACTACTTACTTGGCCAGAGTAAGCGATCAACACGTGGTACGCGTGACCTTATTATAATTACCACATCACGTCCCATGTAAGTAACTCCTCAAATTATCCTCATGTTTATGGTTTCATTTGGTAAAACTTTATTTAATTGTTAGTTAACAATTATTAGTTTTAATCGTTTATCCTTGAACATGTACAATGTCCCTTTTTATAAACATTTATTCACATTCATTGATGTGATCATTAATTTTCTCAATAGGGTTTGTATTGAGAATACTTACTTGGATGATCACTCTCGTCCAAGTTTCTATATAAATAAGTCTTGTTATTCATTTGTTATTCATCATTGTGAATAACACATTTCCTATTAAATTTCTCTTGGAAATCAGGTTTTCCAAGTTCTGTCATATGTGTATGCAACCGTTATTACTTACGTGTTTGTTGCATATAACGACTCGTGCGATTAAATTTAAAAGTGTGCACCTGGTGATGCTTGCCCTAACGGGCTTCTCTTGTCATTAGTCTTGTTCGCGACCGTTACGCGATTTTGGTCCTTAATGAGTATGCTCTTCCTGTCGTACCTCGGACCGTTCCATCATCATATCCATAATTCGTTTGACTCTCGTCATCTTCAAACGCGAGTGTCCTTCATTTAAAACATTCACAAAAGTTAGTAAAGTCAACTTCAATAATCGCCCGTATTATAATACAAGGCATTTTCTACTATACACGTCAACGCGCGTATTTTCGTCAACTACATCAATCGTTTAATTGGGGTAACGTGTGTTACACGATAGCCCTATGTGTTATTTACAACAATTAGCATACTAAACTATTAGCATACGTGTACTTACCGGATTTGCGATCAAGCCTCGAACCGAACACCCATCTTTATTAAGAGCATAAGGTTTAAGTCCAAGCATAGTTTTCCCACCATACTTGAATCTCTTAAACCAGCGCTCTGATACCAACTTGTAACACCCTAGTTATTTTATATGTAAATACCAACAATTAGATGTGTAGTTAAGACTACACACGCTATAAAAATACGGGTTTATTAAAACTTTTACAAATCATAAGTTATTCTAAAAAAATAACATGGTTGAATTCGTTGTTTAAAATTTACAATGTGTCAAAGTGCGGAAGCGTGTGTCATTATCGTGTTCGGTTCTTCGTTGAGCTTGATCGTCTTCCGGCATCCCAAAGTGTACCTACATTTCATTAAACATGAAATGCTTTAGTCTTACGGGGTCTAAAACGTATTCAAACAATCCGGGAAACAATTTATTCTAAAAACAAGAAATTGAAAATAACCTCCACCGTAAATTACGGTGGAACCGTAATTTACGGTGGCCCTTTGGTTCATATTCTTCTGCCGTAAATCAGAAGGTTACTACCGTAACCACATCAGGTCCACCGTAAATTACGGTGGCACCGTAATTTACGGTGGCACCTGCATCCCACCTTTCCATTTCGCCGTAATTTGACACGAAATCTTTCGTATCTTTCAAACCGCTTATCCGTTTGACCTACCGTTTCTTCCTACATGATTGTAATTTAATTCTCCATCATATGGAGTTAAAATCCGACATTCGGCTCAACAAAATTTAAGACCTTTAAGTCTTCGGCTTATTACTCTTTTACCAAAATTTGACCCGTTTACGCATTTTATCAAACAAACGTATTTGTTTGATTCCTATATCACATACAACTCTTTAATTTAATATTACTTACCATTTTAGGTTCTAATCATAGGTTTATTACACAATTTAAACCCGTTTTCACTCGTATGCTTATTTTGACCCGTTAAGGGTTCTTAAGCACTTTCGAGCCTAAAATCGCTTTCAATTGCTTCTATAATTAATCTAAGTATTCATTTAATCATAAAACTCATTTCCGAACAACTTTTAAAGGTTGTTTGGTCAATTTAGCCACCAAGGGCGTTTTGGTCCATTTTAGTCCTTTATTAACAATGAAGGACTTTTGAAAGTATATTGGACCCATAATCCCTCTTTTAACCTATAATTATGTTTGAAAAGTCATTAAGCTTTCCAAACGCCATGTTCATTACATAAAACATTTGGTTTACCTAACAAGTAACCAAATGTCCGTTTTGACCTCTTTTAACACTCTTGAACCATATGTTCTAAATGAGTGTTACCTTATTTCACATACCTGGCGCAGATCAATATATTGACCCGTTTTTAATACCTTGCTTTTATAACCGCTAATTCATAGCGTTGCTAACACCAATTTGACATTTACACCTGAAATAATATAGCTCGACAATAATCATTAGTCGCTATTGTCAAAGGGTGATATCTTCACCTTTTGACCCATTTGGTCTAAGTGACCGATTATGTTGGCGAGATGATATTTATTACCATCTCATCTATACGACTCGCTTCGGTTTACACCGTGTGGCCATTTCACTTATTAATTAATTTTCTTAACGCTTTTTAGCCTGTTATGGCTTACGCCTTACAGTGTCTTTCAAAACCAATAGTTATGGTCAACGCATGACCAATTTACCTTTTTACCCTTATTGTTTGTTTTGCTTTACCCTATAAGGTAACCATTCAAAGGCTCATTTTCCATTTGTCATAAAATGATCGAATTACCGATTTAATTCCTTTTAAACCATCAACATGGTTTCTTGTCGTGCTAGACTACCTTGTTCCGTACGTTTACACGTCGGAACATCATACCTCAATTATCTATTTGTCTTTTTCGTAACTAATACGGCAAGGGAGTATTCTAACATATAAGACTAGTGTAAGCTATACTTACCTTGCATCCGAATTATGCTTTTCCGTCATTCTTGCTTCGTTTGACCCGCTTTGTTCCCAAGCTCTCACCTAGCTTGTTAATCATCAAACTATCATCATCGTTTTCAAGGTGGTTAGTTTAATCATAATTTAATACGATTATTCCACCTTACAAATTTCATATCAAAACTACCATTTATCGGATTATAGGTCAGTTTGACTTTCAATAGTCAACTAACTTCAATCACATTATACACACAATAAGCTCAATCAACATCACGTTTCGAACCCCTATTATTCCGTATTACACGTAGTTAGTCGAGTTAGCCAATTACGCGTTTCTTTCATACTTTCATTATGTCAACATTCATTCGGGCATTTTAACAAACACCTAATGTGCATAATATTACTTATTTACTAACTAGTTCATAACTAGTTATCTTTACCAAGATTTACATCAACACATTTAAACCTCTAAGTCTAGTGTTCATGAACTATATCAAGAACTTATATCATCATCTCAATATTCATAAATCTTACATTCTAACATGAGTGTTCATCATATCAACATAAAACCCACTTAGCTTATCAATGGATCATCATGAATCTCATAGATTATCCAACAATCTAACATGTTATTTGACTAGGGTTTACTCCTAGACATCATATTACTTCAAGATTCACTCATGCATGACACAATCAAGCTCAATTTCAGTTTTTTACAATTAACCTAGAACTTGAGATGAATCAAAATACTAGAATTTCGCATACCTTATGATCCCTTCAGTGAGGTGATCATTAATTCGTGTTTAGAACTTGATTTGGGACTGAATTGAACCTCCAATTTCTGAGATTTGTGAAGTTTTTGGGTTTGAAGAACCCTGGTCGCCCTTCTCTTCTCCTGATCGAACCAGACACCAAAATGGTGTGTTTGGTTTTTGTTTTAATTATTTCTAGTTTCACTTTTTACAAGATTAACCCCTCATCTTTTGTGTAACTTATAGTTTGGCATGTTTTTAACCTTATTATAGGTTATTTCTAGAATATTAGCTAACTAGGTTATAATTCCTAGTCAGTAAATTCTTGTTTATTTAATAATCCAAATATTCACCGGGTTACTTTTACCACTAAAGGTAAATTACCCGTCTTTTAATGTAAACGTGATTTGATTACCAAACCCGTTTTCGGGGTGTTACAAGTCTACCCCCCTTAAAGAGGTTTCGTCCTCGAAACCTTTTCTTACTTAATTTATCGAGTTCAATTCCATGTATTTGTTCTCGATAATCAATTAAGCATTTCTCATATCTTAATTGATTGTTAGTATTACCAGAAAAGTATGGTAATATTCTTTTGGTTATTAATCATCTACGTATCTTACATGACATAATGCGACTGGAAATAACGTAATCTCGTTATTTCCACTAGTTTAATTAACTTAGCGATATTCCTCGCTTTCATATACTATCGAATTCTTTATGAATCCATTACTTTGACCCGTTTAAAGGTCTCTAGTGAAATCTTTCACCTCTAGCAACAATTTCTTTTATTTTCAAATTTATTCATTCGGTTTAGTTATATCGAATTTACCGTTTACAAGCGAACCAAATTTCTTAACTTGAATTGCTGACTTTGGTCGGTTTCACTAACTAGACTTATTTGTCCAGTTCCTTTTTACCGCTTGCTTTGTTATAATGTGATTCTACTTCACATTACATTTCTTGACCGTGAATGTGTTACATCATATTTAATTTATATCAACCTTTCATTTTCGAAAATATCTCACTTTTCGAATATATTGTCTTGCGCCTAACAGTGTCAAGACTTGTATCTTTCATACTTATCGTTTAAATTCCTATCAGAATTCATGTTTGTAAAAACACTATTTCTTACTAAAACCGAAGTTTTAGTTTTAGGATCTTCTCTTTAACTTCTGTCAATTATCCATTCCAGGATATTGACAGTCCAAAATTTATTCTTTTACAGCCTTTGTTTTATGCGGGGATTCTCAATTTATCCGTCGCTTTGTCTAATTAACCCCGTAAGTTTTATCGTTTTGCTCTATAGGCTATTTTATTAGACTTTCACCTCTTTAAGGCTAGGTCCTTGTAGTCTATTTCTTTCTAGTCGTGACCCGTAGGTCATATTAGTCTCGTAGACTTTTCCATTGTTTATAACCCCAAGGGTTATATTGATCCCGTAGATCATTCTTTACGCATGTCTATATTGAAATATATATATGGTGTCAAAGCACTCTTTTTATGTTTGAAAATCATTTGTTTTCACCCTTGAACTTCATTTGACCTTGACCGTAGTCTAAGGCTTCATTTGTTTACTTCCGGGCTAATCCTCCGACTTTATGACTTCTGACGTTATTTACGCGTCAGTTTGTCTCAAGCTTACCGTTATCCGGCTTGCGCTTACTTATGCCATTAAGCATTTATACTTTATTCAACCCGTTCAACCTCAAAATGGTTGAATATAATTATCAAAATTTCTGTTTACGAAATTTTATGGTCTTTTAGTCATAACTCATAATCCGAGTCTTTTGACTTTAAATTCATGTTCTCGTCTCTCGGTTTACGCATGTGTTTAAATCCTTACCCATCAACCGGGTGTTTTACCGAAGTCGTTATTATTGCAACCCTTCCGGTATGCATTAAGACCTCGCTTCATTTTTATATTCCGACTTTGTCTTTAAGTTGGACGTTTTACAAAAACGACCCGTTAAGGGACTCATTTGCAATTTCCGGGTTCGAGCGTAAGTACACTCCCTCCCAATACTTGTCTAATCATGCTTGCGTTTTCTGGGTTCGAGTGTAAGTACACTCCCTCCCAATACTTGTCTAACATGCTTGCGTTTTCTGGGTTCGAGTGTAAGTACACTCCCTCCCAATACTTGTTTAATCACGCTTGCGTTTTCTGGGTTCGAGTGTAAGTACACTCCCTCCCAATACTTGTTTAATCATGCTTCTTTGTCCCTTCACTCGGGCTCATTATCCTAATGTAATACGCTTCCGTCACTCGGTTGTGCGTTTACATTATTATCAAATATTTTGCTTGTCTGATTCATTTGGGTACTTTTTACTTAGTCCCATTCACCCCGCCCTTACTACATCGGACATAACTGCGCTCATTATAAGAAGCTCATGCTATCATGTGTTCACTACTTACTTGGCCAGAGTAAGCGATCAACACGTGGTACGCGTGACCTTATTATAATTACCACATCACGTCCCATGTAAGTAATTCCTCAAATTATCCTCATGTTTATGGTTTCATTTGGTAAAACTTTATTTAATTGTTAGTTAACAATTATTAGTTTTAATCGTTTATCCTTAAACATGTACAATGTCCCTTTTTATAAACATTTATTCACATTCATTGATGTGATCATTAATTTTCTCAATAGGGTTTGTATTGAGAATACTTACTTGGATGATCACTCTCGTCCAAGTTTCTATATAAATAAGTCTTGTTATTCATTTGTTATTCATCATTGTGAATAACACATTTCCTATTAAATTTCTCTTGGAAATCAGGTTTTCCAAGTTCTGTCATATGTGTATGCAACCGTTATTACTTACGTGTTTGTTGCATATAACGACTCGTGCGATTAAATTTAAAAGTGTGCACCTGGTGATGCTTGCCCTAACGGGCTTCTCTTGTCATTAGTCTTGTTCGCGACCGTTACGCGATTTTGGTCCTTAATGAGTATGCTCTTCCTGTCGTACCTCGGACCGTTCCATCATCATATCCATAATTCGTTTGACTCTCGTCATCTTCAAACGCGAGTGTCCTTCATTTAAAACATTCACAAAAGTTAGTAAAGTCAACTTCAATAATCGCCCGTATTATAATACAAGGCATTTTCTACTATACACGTCAACGCGCGTATTTTCGTCAACTACATCAATCGTTTAATTGGGGTAACGTGTGTTACACGATAGCCCTATGTGTTATTTACAACAATTAGCATACTAAACTATTAGCATACGTGTACTTACCGGATTTGCGATCAAGCCTCGAACCGAACACCCATCTTTATTAAGAGCATAAGGTTTAAGTCCAAGCATAGTTTTCCCACCATACTTGAATCTCTTAAACCAGCGCTCTGATACCAACTTGTAACACCCTAGTTATTTTATATGTAAATACCAACAATTAGATGTGTAGTTAAGACTACACACGCTATAAAAATACGGGTTTATTAAAACTTTTACAAATCATAAGTTATTCTAAAAAAATAACATGGTTGAATTCGTTGTTTAAAATTTACAATGTGTCAAAGTGCGGAAGCGTGTGTCATTATCGTGTTCGGTTCTTCGTTGAGCTTGATCGTCTTCCGGCATCCCAAAGTGTACCTACATTTCATTAAACATGAAATGCTTTAGTCTTACGGGGTCTAAAACGTATTCAAACAATCCGGGAAACAATTTATTCTAAAAACAAGAAATTGAAAATAACCTCCACCGTAAATTACGGTGGAACCGTAATTTACGGTGGCCCTTTGGTTCATATTCTTCTGCCGTAAATCAGAAGGTTACTACCGTAACCACATCAGGTCCACCGTAAATTACGGTGGCACCGTAATTTACGGTGGCACCTGCATCCCACCTTTCCATTTCGCCGTAATTTGACACGAAATCTTTCGTATCTTTCAAACCGCTTATCCGTTTGACCTACCGTTTCTTCCTACATGATTGTAATTTAATTCTCCATCATATGGAGTTAAAATCCGACATTCGGCTCAACAAAATTTAAGACCTTTAAGTCTTCGGCTTATTACTCTTTTACCAAAATTTGACCCGTTTACGCATTTTATCAAACAAACGTATTTGTTTGATTCCTATATCACATACAACTCTTTAATTTAATATTACTTACCATTTTAGGTTCTAATCATAGGTTTATTACACAATTTAAACCCGTTTTCACTCGTATGCTTATTTTGACCCGTTAAGGGTTCTTAAGCACTTTCGAGCCTAAAATCGCTTTCAATTGCTTCTATAATTAATCTAAGTATTCATTTAATCATAAAACTCATTTCCGAACAACTTTTAAAGGTTGTTTGGTCAATTTAGCCACCAAGGGCGTTTTGGTCCATTTTAGTCCTTTATTAACAATGAAGGACTTTTGAAAGTATATTGGACCCATAATCCCTCTTTTAACCTATAATTATGTTTGAAAAGTCATTAAGCTTTCCAAACGCCATGTTCATTACATAAAACATTTGGTTTACCTAACAAGTAACCAAATGTCCGTTTTGACCTCTTTTAACACTCTTGAACCATATGTTCTAAATGAGTGTTACCTTATTTCACATACCTGGCGCAGATCAATATATTGACCCGTTTTTAATACCTTGCTTTTATAACCGCTAATTCATAGCGTTGCTAACACCAATTTGACATTTACACCTGAAATAATATAGCTCGACAATAATCATTAGTCGCTATTGTCAAAGGGTGATATCTTCACCTTTTGACCCATTTGGTCTAAGTGACCGATTATGTTGGCGAGATGATATTTATTACCATCTCATCTATACGACTCGCTTCGGTTTACACCGTGTGGCCATTTCACTTATTAATTAATTTTCTTAACGCTTTTTAGCCTGTTATGGCTTACGCCTTACAGTGTCTTTCAAAACCAATAGTTATGGTCAACGCATGACCAATTTACCTTTTTACCCTTATTGTTTGTTTTGCTTTACCCTATAAGGTAACCATTCAAAGGCTCATTTTCCATTTGTCATAAAATGATCGAATTACCGATTTAATTCCTTTTAAACCATCAACATGGTTTCTTGTCGTGCTAGACTACCTTGTTCCGTACGTTTACACGTCGGAACATCATACCTCAATTATCTATTTGTCTTTTTCGTAACTAATACGGCAAGGGAGTATTCTAACATATAAGACTAGTGTAAGCTATACTTACCTTGCATCCGAATTATGCTTTTCCGTCATTCTTGCTTCGTTTGACCCGCTTTGTTCCCAAGCTCTCACCTAGCTTGTTAATCATCAAACTATCATCATCGTTTTCAAGGTGGTTAGTTTAATCATAATTTAATACGATTATTCCACCTTACAAATTTCATATCAAAACTACCATTTATCGGATTATAGGTCAGTTTGACTTTCAATAGTCAACTAACTTCAATCACATTATACACACAATAAGCTCAATCAACATCACGTTTCGAACCCCTATTATTCCGTATTACACGTAGTTAGTCGAGTTAGCCAATTACGCGTTTCTTTCATACTTTCATTATGTCAACATTCATTCGGGCATTTTAACAAACACCTAATGTGCATAATATTACTTATTTACTAACTAGTTCATAACTAGTTATCTTTACCAAGATTTACATCAACACATTTAAACCTCTAAGTCTAGTGTTCATGAACTATATCAAGAACTTATATCATCATCTCAATATTCATAAATCTTACATTCTAACATGAGTGTTCATCATATCAACATAAAACCCACTTAGCTTATCAATGGATCATCATGAATCTCATAGATTATCCAACAATCTAACATGTTATTTGACTAGGGTTTACTCCTAGACATCATATTACTTCAAGATTCACTCATGCATGACACAATCAAGCTCAATTTCAGTTTTTTACAATTAACCTAGAACTTGAGATGAATCAAAATACTAGAATTTCGCATACCTTATGATCCCTTCAGTGAGGTGATCATTAATTCGTGTTTAGAACTTGATTTGGGACTGAATTGAACCTCCAATTTCTGAGATTTGTGAAGTTTTTGGGTTTGAAGAACCCTGGTCGCCCTTCTCTTCTCCTGATCGAACCAGACACCAAAATGGTGTGTTTGGTTTTTGTTTTAATTATTTCTAGTTTCACTTTTTACAAGATTAACCCCTCATCTTTTGTGTAACTTATAGTTTGGCATGTTTTTAACCTTATTATAGGTTATTTCTAGAATATTAGCTAACTAGGTTATAATTCCTAGTCAGTAAATTCTTGTTTATTTAATAATCCAAATATTCACCGGGTTACTTTTACCACTAAAGGTAAATTACCCGTCTTTTAATGTAAACGTGATTTGATTACCAAACCCGTTTTCGGGGTGTTACATGAATGTTTCATCATTCAAATTATTTTGTGATAATAGAAAATCTTTATTGTAAACCCGTTTGTCCTTTTTGACTGTTGGACTTGAAGTGTTGGACTCAGACTTTGACTCTGATTTTGACTTTTACTCCTCCGTTTCATCTTTATCCAACACCTGATCAACCACTTTCTTAATTATCTCGGACTATGATCAGTGTCGGATGATGTAAACGTGACATCAATGTTGTCTGGCAAGTTATCTGAAGGCTCAGATTCCCACTGTAAATTGGTTGCCTTTTTGACTCTTTCTGAATTTGGATTTCGTGGAGAATATCCATTTTCAAGCAGAGGTGGACACTTGTTATAACTGGCACTTTGTTTCTTACCAGAATTCTTCACTTCAGTATCCTCTTTTGTTTCGAAATTCTTCACTCCAGATGTTTTTTCTTCAAATGCCTTCATGCCTTCCACTGTAGAGTAAATCCTGTCAATCACATAAGAAGAACATGAGTAACTTTTCAACAACCTGTTTACTCTTTTAGTTTTGATTCTCTGAGTTTCCAATTTCTTTTCAAGCTCAGCACACATATCAATGTAATAATTGACCATTTCCTGCTTTATCATGTATGCTCCATTGAGTGTCTTCATTGTTGTAGCTTGTTCACTGCTTGACTCGTTATATTGATTCATGGCTTTGTTTAAGACATCATACGATTCTTTCAGTCTGTTCATGTTATGAATCAACTCGTTGTTGTGTTTTTCAGAGTCTCACAGTTTTCACAATTCTCAGACACCTTTTCTGCATTAGCTTCCTTTTTAATCTCAAAAGCTGGAATTTCTTTGACCTGCTTTTTTATCACACGGACTTCTTCATCATCATTTTTATCTTTCTCGGCTCGAGATTTTAAATACTCTTTCTTTCTTTCTGCATAATATGAATTATCATCATCATGATCATCATGTTTTTCAACCTTCTTCTTTGCCATTCGAGCCCTTTCAGCATCTCTCTCGGCTAGATATTTTAAGTGCTCTTTCATACTATCTGCCCAATACGAATTATCATCAGCACTATCATCAACGATTTGAGCAACAAAAGCTTTAGCCTTTAAGATATCTTCATCCGGACAATATTTGTCCCAGCTAAAACCTTCTGGCAATCTTTCATCCTCTTGATTAACTAGATAAGCTTTCTTTGGTTCTTCAATCTCCTTTCTAGCATGTGAGGTTTGTGGCGATTGCTGTTGATACGGCTGTTGAGCAACTTGATGATAAATCGCTTTCCGATAATAGTCATTGTTTCCAAAAGGATTTTGAGCTCCACTTGCTTCGCGGTTTGTGCATTCTCGCTTGAAATGCCCTTTTTCCTTGCAACGAAAACAAGTAACTTTAGATTTATCAAATCCTAAAGTAGAAACATTTGCATCACGAAAATCATCTCTTCCCGTAATCTGTTTAAACTTTTCAGCTCTTCTCAACACACTAGCCAAACACCACTTTATATCCATTAATTCCATCTCCTCAGCATCAACCTGATCGTAATCCTCTTTTGTCAACATCGGATTTCCGATCCTTCCTGCAACTAAACTCCCATAAGACTCTAACACAGTCACCAACAAAGACATATGACTTTTGGCTACTTCTTCAGAGTAATTTTGATCATTCTCAAGATTTAGTGCAATGTTGCATTGTAGAACTTTGCCACTCTTTGTTGCTGAAAATTTTGGATGGAATGATGGATATGAAGAAAATCCAGTTTTGCTACTTGATCCTTGAGATGAACCTCCAGAAGAACTTTTTGCATTGAAAGCAGTTTCAATCTTTGGTGCACTGTGGGTCTTCTCAGTAGTACCTCCTTTATAATACAGACCAATGTCTTGTTCACCATCATAGTTCTTCATTCTCGCTATCTTTCGTTGTTCCATCTCTTGAGCTTCAAGTTGTTCAATAAACTCGCTCAGCGTTAGAATGTCAAATTCAGGTTTATTTTTCAACATAATAAGATACGTGCCCCAAACATCTTGTGGCAACGCATCGGCCAACTTTTCAATCAATTCTTCTTTATCTTTATTAATGTTCAATCTCTTCATGTTCATCACCAAATTGCAATATCTTTCTATAATCTGCTTGGTGTTTTCAGTTCTTAATCCACGAAAAAGATCAAATTCTTTCTTCAAAAGCGACATTTTGCTCTTGATCATCTCTTTACTTCCAACAAACTTTGATTTTAGTTCTTTCCATATTGAATGTGCACTTCTGTTGTGTTGTAGTTAAATCAAGATTTTTTCCTTAATAGCTTGCTGCAAGAGACTAACCATCATATTTTCATTTTTGTATTTCTTTTTCTCATCAACATCTAGATCTTTAATATCAACCTTCTGTCCGTTGTCCTTAACTGGTCTAATATATCGAAATTCAGTATATTCCCATGCATCTAAGTAATATGCTTGAACCCAATTTTCAAAACGTTCTGCCCACCCACTATACTCATAAGCTAAGGCGGTTTTTGCGTGGTGCCCGTTTCATTTTCTAACATCGCATTCTGAGTCATAGTGATCGGGGTAGTAGCAAAAGCATTATAAAACTCATTATCCATGATTCAGTTTTGAAGATTTCACAAACTCGGACTTTCAAACTAACTGGATGATCTTTCTAACGAGTTGGAGTCTTTCAAGCGAATTGGACCTCTTCAAACGAAATGGATTTGTTCAAACGAAATGGACCTCTTCAAACGATATGGACCTCTTCAAACGAACTGGGGTCAATATTGATCAATTCGTGCGAAATAAAGTGTATTCCAAGCGAACTGGACAATTTGATGCGAAATGGTCGATTTGATGCGAAATGGGGACAAAAATGCTCAATCCGTACGAAATGAAGTCACTTTCAAACGAAATAAATCCTGTTTTCCCACTTCGTGCGAAATGGAATGCTAATTCAAACGAATTGGACAATTGGTGCGAAATGGAATACTGTTTCAAACGAAATGCCCCTTGGTGTGAAATGGAAGTCTGTCTCGTGCGAAATGACTGCAAATTCAAACGATCTGGTATGCACTTCGTGCGAAATGGTGCTGACGTCACACTTTCGGACAGTTTTTGATAAAATTGATCAAGTTTTAAGCCATTTTAAAGTCTGATTCTTTCAAGGATTTGTTAAAACAATGTTTCGAATGTTATATGTGAAAATCAAGCCATTTTACCTGTAAAATCTTGTTTAATTTTGTAAAATGTGAAGAAAGTGAGTAGAAATCAGAAATTTTCAGCTGAAATGGTAAGAACTCTTCCTCCTGTGCTCTGATACCACTTGTTAGGATCGTTTGACGACCAAACGAGTCGTTCAGAAGAGATCTCGTCCAATACGAAAGGTAGAATCAGACGTATCAGAGTTATTTCAGCTGATTTGCACAAAGAATCACTTTAAATATCTCTTGTATTGATATCAGATCGTTTTACAACGCTGGAGACACTTCGGCAGAGCTTCGCTACCGGAATCATAACGTTACAAATGAAATGATCAAGCACACTATTTATAGGCCATCCATTTCGTGCGAAATGGCAATCACCATTTCGTGCGAAATGGCCACATCTCACATGTTTCTCAATTTTCTCGTACTTCGTGCCCTGATCTATCTACACTATTACAAGACTCGATGCAAGACGAAGTCGACAAACATATGCACCAACACACAGAGAGGTGGTATACTCGATGCGCAAGGACTTGTTTTTTTTCACATTCCTACTACCCTTGAGGAGATAACACCATATCAAGGGAATCATAGTAGATAATGGGCCTAATATCTTATAACGAAAACATATTTAACACTTTTTCCGGCTATACTATGCCAACGGTGGGTGCATTTGCCCTTGTTGTAGAAGTGGTTGTATTTTATTGTGTTTATAAATTTAGAGCTTGAAATTGTGTTAAGACCGACCCAAAATAGTCAATGTTTCTATACATGTCTCGACAAGTCAGGGTGGCTTAGGACCCAACCTTTTTTTTAGGGTGGGGGGGGGGGGGGTTGGGATTAATAGGATTGGTATTACAAATCAAGCTCTATTAGCTAAATGGACATGGAGGTATGAAACATACAGTAAAAGTTTATGGAAGAAAATGGTGGATGCTTTTCATTTGAGGAAGCCAAGGTGGGATTTGTTATCAGCTAATACTCAATTTCATGGAGCCTGGTGCAATATTGTGAAGCTTGTAAGCAAAATGGAGGTGAAAGGAGCCAAATTGGCTGAATTGTTCAAAGAGGTGGTGGGCAACAGAGAACACACTAACTTATGGATTGATGTGTGGTTTGGGAATGAGCCTTTTAAATCGACTTTGCCTAATTTGTTCAGACTGTAGGGTAATAATTTGTACAAAACCAGAGATCCGTTTAGGTGGCATGACCACGGTGTGGAGTGGAATTAGGGTTGGAAGAGGAACCCGTACAAAACTACGGAGATGGGGGAATGGGAGAAGTGTCTCGAGTTGATCAGCTCGGCTAGAAGAAGTAACAAGGAGGACTCTTGGATGTGGCTGGGCGATTCCTCGGGGGCTTTCTCGGTTAAACAATTAGATTTTTGCTATGTGTACACAACTTCACGTCCAATCACATTACCGCTGCACATGATCTGATTGAGCAAACTGAATCCACCTCAGCTCTATACATAATCTGACATCTGATGCTAAATGTTAGAAATGAAATTCCAGATTTATTATTACATCATATGGAAAACATGTCACTCATGTAAGTCACACACAAGAACACAATCATATGATTACAAAATCGATGTCTAGAAAAAATAACATTTAATAAATTATATAGAAATTCATCATTTAAAAAAATTGCTCATTTTGTAACCTCAATACGTTGATAATCATGATAATTACATCTTTTAACAACAAGATTTACATCTTTTAACAATGTAGAGACAACATCAATCAGGCCAAACATCCTGACCAGTTGCCGGATAACAAATGAAGGCATCCGTTCCAGAGGTCACTAAAATCACCCCGGCCTTGTGACTGGCCGCACATCAAACCAAGGAATGGAGCCGAATGACGCCATCCTAATTTATGGGTATAAATACTCCACTTCAAAATATGTTATCTTGTACCTTCGCCCTTACTCTCTATCTCTCTCTCTCTCTCTCTAAAAACACATACTTACTCTCACGTCGGATGGTGGTTGCAGAATGGCCTTCCCACCTCTGCGACAAGCCTAATGGTTTATTGGTTTTGCAGGTAATCTTACTTGCAGTTAAAGGTTCATTCACTATATCGATATGCAAGTCTGGTTTTTGAATGTTTAATTGACGCCATCCGTGGGAGAAATTATACGGAATTAATCATTATATATTCTATGTAAAAAATGAAACCATGGTCTCCTCCTCAAAAGGTAAAACCTCTATCAATCAGTCAAAAGCAAGTATTACATAAGGCTTCCGCTATTCTCACATCTCTAAATCTTATTTTCACACCCTTTTTACTCTATCCTATCTCTATATATCTATGTATGTTTAGAGAAATGAGGGGTGTGTGAATATTAAATCCGTTACATAATTCATATGTATCTATTTGAATGTGATACAAAATACGGTTATATTATTGTTTATATTTCTCTTTCATTACTGATAATTATAGCTTACATTTTACACATATATGAGTAAACTGTCAAAATGGTCCTTGAGGTTTGGTCACTTTTGTTACTTTAGTACAAAACTCAAACATTTTAAATCTGGGTCCATGTGATTTCAATTTTGTTGTCATTTTCATCCAAAATCAAAATTTGGTCAGATTTTTCAGTTAACATCTAGTTTTTTTGTCTTTTTCATCCTAACAATACCCCAAAGACTAACGGGAGGTGTGTTACCCCTATAGCGCTACTATTGTTAAGGCGGAACTACACACAAGGATTAAACATTCACATAGCATAAAAGTCTCAAGTATCACAAGTTTCATGTTTCATGTTTAAATGGATAGAGTATGTTTCAAATGAGTTTCAATTGTCAAGTGTCTTGATATAGAATACATGTTGCATCCCAAAAGTGTTTAAAACAAAAAGGGATCGAGTATACTCACAGTGGGTGCTTAGAACCAAAGACAATTAGATTGGATCGAAGGGAGAACTGGATCAGCCTCTGTGCGGGGAACAGAGCATAAGTCCTCTAAGTGCTGACCCGGTCAGGAACAGAGTGTCGAATGGTGCGAAAATCGAGTAAAAGTGTCTGAAGGGGTAAGGTCCCAAAAACCTCATAAAAAGGATTTGAGACCATACCACAAACCAACCTTTTTAGCCTTTCGACCTTGCGCGGCCGCGCATTGGTCTTACAAAGAGGAAAAAGAAGTCAGCGATCTATAATCGCACGCCCAAAGGAAAACATAAATCCTTGCGCCTTCTCCCATTTAACAAAGGATTAAAATCCTTTGTTCAATACCTCCGCCTAGATATCCAGACTTGGATATTATTTTACCCAGACTTGGGACTTATTCGTCTGTGTCCACACAGCAAGGTGTCACACCAGATTACAGCAGTAATCTTCTAGAAAGAAATACAATCGTGCACCACCCAGACGGTTATAACCGTCTGGACACGTGTCATCACCACAAGCAACCCTGGAATCACAACGAAGGCATGCAATTGGAGAGTAATCTCCACTTAATCACTTTCCACGTGGCAACCCCCCAGCCATAGATCAAACCACGATCCGTGTGCATTCACATCGGATCGAGACAACTTGACGTAGGATCAAAGAACTTAACGGAAGAAAATATAACCGCTACGGCGTTAGCATCTTTCGTCATCTTTTCAATAACAGGTTTTCCCTCCCAAACTCCCGGTCATAAATATGAGAACTGTTCAGGTATAAACTCAGATCACACTCACTTCTCAAATACTTTCTCTTCTCCATTACCAATACTTATTCTCACACCGGAGTCGGGTCAATGAGAGAACCCTCTTCTCCCCTTGGCGAGGCTAACGGTGTTCTTTTTTGCAGAATCACCGGAGAAGAAGTTCAGCAACAACTGAATCAACCGAGAGAGAGCTAACCCTTTTATGCGGATTCAAACCCCCTAGATATTTCGGTTCCGACCATTTATCTAGTGTTTCTTCATTGGCGCCCACCGTTTTCTCAGTTTTTCTAGTTTCTACCTCGTTTCGATTCAGTTCATTCCGTTTTCTGTTTTTGCACATGGCAGAAAATTCGTCATCTCACCAGCAACCTGGTCCTCGATCAAACGTCGGAAACAATTTACCAGTGGAAGGGATCGTAGAAGAGGCCTCGGACGATAATGAGGTTCAATCCAATCGAGCAAATGATCCTGTTACTCCAGGAATGTTACCAGCAAACCCTGCACAATCAATCTTACCACCAGGAGAAACTCCGATATCATGGTATGTCCGGTCCCAAGGGGCATTAAACGCAGTATACACACAGTTGTGTGCTCAAACTGCTCCCGTGACCCAATCCCGGAGGCCGGGATCAAGAGCTCATGCCTCTCAGCGAGAAGAATCAACTTATGATGATACAGGCAGTTACCAGAGACAACACCATGGTAAACCACACCCTCGTCGAAGACAATCGGTTCATGATAGGTTGGGTTCCCAACAGGACACTCATACTGATGAATCCGATCAAACATATCGTTTGAGTGCAAACACCAGCGTATTCAACAGACTGCAGCCAAACTATAAAAAATGCAGGCCTCGAGCGGTTTATAACCCTGAGGCAGAGCATAACTATGATTTAGTTTATCGCCCTGCTGAAGCGGCGGAAAACTCGAAGTTCATATTAGAGATAGCTCTGGCTCCATTGGAAAGGGCCAAATTACCATCTAACGTTGGGAAATTCAATGGGTTAACTGACCCTGATGATCATCTAAGGGTATTCACCAGCGCAGGGTTGGTTGGCGGTTGGACTCTTCCGCTATGGTGTCATTTGTTTGTGCAAACACTAACCGGCCCAGCGCGAATCTGGTTTGATAACCTACCAACGGGACAGATCGAGTCGTGGAAAGATCTGCGTAGAAAGTTTTTAACACACTTCAGCCAACAAAGGCGATCAATGCGTGATACATCCGACGTCATGAACATCTGGCGCCGCGATGACGAGAATCTGGAGGATTTTATCACCAGATACAATAAAGAAGTGTTAGAGATTGGAGGTGTTAACGAACAACTAATCCGTGCTCAGTTCAAGTACGCGGTTAGATGTGACGACATGGTCAAGGTATTATCGGGAACAGAGGGCCTTCCCACGAGTTGGGAAAAGATAATGGCGGCGGCCAAGGTTTATGCGCAGACCGAGAAAAACCTTACTACAAACAGGCCACCACCACCACACAACAGGCCCGCAGACTTAAGCGCAACCGGTGAAAGAAGGTACAAAAAGTCATGGCGCGAGTCATCAGGAAGTCGTTCCTCTGAAGATGCCCGCACAAACAAGCTCTCTGCACAAAGAGAGAACAAGCACGAAAATAGGGAGAGGTAGTGGACTCCCCTAACAAAGACCCCGGCGGAGGTTCTAAGTACTGAGGACTACCAATTCAAACCTCCGATTCCGATGAAGAGTAAACGTGGTCAAGACCCGGCGCAATACTGCGAATATCATAAAGACAACGGGCATACCACGAACAACTGCATATCTCTGCGGACGGAAATAGAGAAGGCCCTCAAAAATGGAGAACTTACGCATTTACTCCAGAATATGCGCAAGGAGATTAAGCAGATTACCCGGGGAGAAGAAAGCTCAAGCAAACGGGCTAAAACTTAAAGGACTCTATAAGTTTTCCGCAGAAAATACATGGCTTATCAAATGCGGCGGAACTATCAGGGAGTAAGTTAAGTTCAATTTAATTATCAGAAAAACTTTGTAATGCCTCTGAGCACTATCCATGAATAAAATTACAAAGTTTCTATTATTTTTGTGTTTACAAAGTGCATGCAATTTCTTTTTAGTAAGTGCAAAAACATTATGGTAGTATAACACAAAGCTCCATGCGCGGTCAGTGATCACGTCACAAACGACCATAAACTCACACATGAGCTTCATACCAACTTTATTCGCCTTACTCAAAGCAAAAGTAATTGTACTCATGCAAAATATTGTAAAGTCATTTAACAAAACAAATAGAAACATACTATTTTTAGCGTACAAATACGCCCTAAAGAGTTTTAGACACAGCAGTGTTTAAAATCCTTGCGCAACAGCACACCGACAAAACAAGGATCTACATCCTACATAAAAAAATTGTTCAATACAATTTCATCCTACTCTAAATCTTCACCCCCATCCGGAAAGATTTCTTTGAGTTGCGCAACGTGATCATCCGATTGCAGCGCCACATTTATCAACTCCATCACTGGAAGTTGCAAATTATTAAACTCTGTCTTCATGGAAGCAAGCGCGGCGGCAGTATTAACGCCAAAGGTAGCAGACTTGCTATCATCCCAGTTAACCTTCAAAGCGCTATTCACATGTTGGGAACATTCCGCATAACCTTGCGCGTAACCATCTCGTCGCGCAGCGACCATCAAATTAGCAACAGTTTTATCCAGTTCTTCAGAGTTTAACACAGATTCAGCAACCTATGAAATCAAGCAAAGATAAAGCATCAAAAAAGCATATATGAACAAAAAAGAAGAAAGGAACTTACACAAGCGATCCCGCGATCTTTCAACCAGGCCATATCATTCTTTAAAGGTTCAAGCTCGCTTTCCGCTGAAACTCGCGCCATTTCTGAATTCTCCAGTTTCTCTTCAACCTCAGTCAAACGGCGGGAGGTTTCAGTATTCTCAGAATGCGCAAGCTCTAGATCCTTCTTCAATTGTTCCTGGTCAGAAACCAAAGCGGTGAGTTCCTCTAATTCTTTATCTCTAACGGCAAGAGTGGCTAAAGCTTGTACCTCCCGTTGCTCGCTTCGTTCCCTATGAGAGCGCGCCTCCATCAACATAGCTTCCATATCAGCTTTTTCTTTCTTCAATCTTTCTACATCCGCATCTTGGTTCTTCAGATTTTCAACTTCAGCCTTGAGGTTATTTATAATATTGCGAAGGTTTGCTTTCTCAGCATTATCCTTCTCACAAATTCTCCTCCAATTTTTGCGTTCCTCAGATAGAAGCGAAGCTTCAGCTTTTCTTTTCCAACCAGCAACAGACCATTCCTCAGTCTTGCGCTCAGCTTCAAACTTAGCTTGCCCAGCCTCTAATTTAGCCTTCAACTGAGCCACATGTTTTTCATCTTTAGCAAACTTCCTTTGTGATGCTACAAAAGATGCCCGCTCTTTATGCATGCTATACCACTCACGCACTATACGGTGAGTAGTAGAAACATAAGAAGCAGTTTCTGCAAGATAAGACTGATAGGTCTGTTCATAAGGCTGATTTTCCTGAAATTTAATCTCGCCAGGCGGAAGTATCCCCTGCAACCAATCTTGGCATACACGCCAATCCGAGAAGGTATCACCCTTTTTCACATTCCAAACAGGGACATGAGGATCAGAAGCATCTTTCTCCGTATAAGTCCGGTAATAATATTCTCCCAGAGTTTCTTCTGGATGAATTGGAGATTGCTTGTCAACACCAGCAGATGAACCTGCCTCCTCAGTTGTGGCCTTCTCAGTATGCTCAGGTATAGTTTCAGAAGGTCTAGGGGGAGAAGACTGAATTTTTTCAGCAGTTTCCTTTTTTCCCAAATCTTGAATAACAGTTTCCGGTGTCGGTGGATTATCAGCATCATCTACCACACCCGGTCCAACAATCTGTTCAGTCTCTGTATTAATACGAACAGGCTCCTCAGCCTCAACATTTTTCTCAACACCTTCCCCAGCTATCTCTGAAGACTCTAACGGGTCTGCAACGGCAGCGCGCGGCGGAGTAGGGAGAAGTTCTTTATCAACCACAGATGGTACTTCTATAGGAACAGGGGAAACATGAACTTCTGGACAAATAAAAGTCTGTAAGAATCCCATTCGCTTAAAGAAAACAAAGAAAAACAATACTTACCAGGAACAGATTCTGAAACAAAAGCATCAAGGTTTCCTTTTCTGGTAATTTTCTTCCTCTGCACTTTCTTGGGAGGTTGACCCTCCGCATCAGCATCAGCTTGCTTTCTTTTACCAACCTTCCTATGAACCAAATGTTCGGGACTGGAATCCAGATCGATAGGCTCATTTGGGTTAGAAGGAGGAATATCAGCAGAATCCTTTGGTTCAGGCTTCGGTTCACGCATAGTCACTACAGGAGTAAGACCCTCCAAAGAGTCAGAAACCACCACATAATCACACCTGGAGACAGAAGAACGGCACGTACCTTTCTTCTCTCCAACATTTTTCGCTTTCAAAGGTTGAGTCTTAACAGTCTCACTTCTCTTCGGCGCGGAAGAGGACGTAGTTGCGCGTTTTTTCTTTTCAGGGCCTACGCCCAAATTCAACAATTCACCTACAAAAGCGCAAGGCAACAAATTACTCAAAGCAAAAAAGAAAAGAAAAACAGATATAAACTCACCAGCACCAGCAGCCGGTTGAACAGATAGGTCCGCATCCCGTGGAAGAACAAAATTTCTCACGATACGATGATACCAGAGCTCCTCCTCAGGCTTCTTCTTGATAGTACCCATTCTCCCGCCTTCCCTCTTGAAGGCAACAACATATAGAGAAACAACTACATTTGAAGAGAGAGCAGGTCAAAAAAAAAAAAAAAAAATTTTGGAAAGAGGAAAAGCCCCAAACTTACTATGACCATCCTCCGTGTATACGGGTTTGTCATCACGCTCCATTTTCCAATTTAAACTCATACCGGCTCCGACAAGAGCTTTCTCCGGCAAAGCAATATTGGGCACATCCTTCAGATCCTGATACCAGTTTTCATCAACCGGAGTCTGAAGGGTTTCGATCGGAATATCTTCTTTCCCCCTAAGAACCATCCTCACAGGAATTACTCCAGCTTTAATAAAGAAGAATTTTTGCTTCCAATCATGAAAAGACTTGGGGGGTTGATGTAAAATATTCTTTGCAGAAGCCCTCTGAACGAATGAATAAAATCCTTGGGTACAATGCATCTGATAAAAAACCCTAAATCGGGGAACGGTTGGCTCCACATGCATCGTCCGACATACGAATTCGAAATGTCGAACCCTAACCATACCAATAGGGTGAAGTTGGGAGATGTGCAGATTGTAGAATCCAAGAATTTCAAGGAAAAATCTGGTGACAGGCAAGCGAAAGTTACCGTCACAGAAAAAAATCCCAAAAGAGGGTAATATACCCGGCCGGAGCATCTGCTGCCGTTTGCCCCTCTTCAGGATACAAAGCACCCCAGTTCTCCGGAAATTTGAGATTCTGAATCAAACCCTCAAAAGACGCCCTAGGCCACTTCAATGGTGGAAGTTCAGTCGACATATCTTCAACAAGATCCTCTTGACGTTCTCCGGTTGACATAAGCGAAAGAATGATGGAAATTTTTCTTAAGAACAAGGAATGGGGAAAAGTTTTCAAAGAAAGCAATGATTGCACAGAGGAGGTTACCCAAACGATTATATACCCATCGCAATAAATAGCATCGGTAACCGTCACAGCACTGTTCCGGGTGTCACAGTTCCCCAAGCAACAGAAAAAGAAGAGGTCAGAACATACACGCGTTTACACGCGCGCGTGTAAGACACGGACAGTAAAAAACAACTGACAATGACAGGTTGTCAAAATCAATTTACTGTACTAGCTTCAAGTCAAAGATTTTCCATAAAAAAAAAATCTTTACAAACTCAACAAATTCAAATCTTCTCATAGAAGCTTTCTTACTTTTTCGCACCCAAAAAACATTTCCCTCTCATAAGTCCAGTGCTCCACTTATTTGCATAAGTACAACACTAGACTGGGGGGACTTGAAGGGGTAAGGTCCCAAAAACCTCATAAAAAGGATTTGAGACCATACCACAAACCAACCTTTTTAGCCTTTCGACCTTGCGCGGCCGCGCATTGGTCTTACAAAGAGGAAAAATAAGTCAGCGATCTATAATCGCACGCCCAAAGGAAAACATAAATCCTTGCGCCTTCTCCCATTTAACAAAGGATTAAAATCCTTTGTTCAATACCTCCGCCTAGATATCCAGACTTGGATATTATTTTACCCAGACTTGGGACTTATTCGTCTGTGTCCACACAGCAAGGTGTCACACCAGATTACAGCAGTAATCTTCTAGAAAGAAATACAATCGTGCACCACCCAGACGGTTATAACCGTCTGGACACGTGTCATCACCACAAGCAACCCTGGAATCACAACGAAGGCATGCAATTGGAGAGTAATCTCCACTTAATCACTTTCCACGTGGCAACCCCCCAGCCATAGATCAAACCACGATCCGTGTGCATTCACATCGGATCGAGACAACTTGACGTAGGATCAAAGAACTTAACGGAAGAAAATATAACCGCTACGGCGTTAGCATCTTCCGTCATCTTTTCAATAACAGGTTTTCCCTCCCAAACTCCCGGTTATAAATATGAGAACTGTTCAGGTATAAACTCATATCACACTCACTTCTCAAATACTTTCTCTTCTCCATTACCAATACTTATTCTCACACCGGAGTCGGGTCAAGGAGAGAACCCTCTTCTCCCCTTGGCGAGGCTAACGGTGTTCTTTTTTGCAGAATCACCGGAGAAGAAGTTCAGCAACAACTGAATCAACCGAGAGAGAGCTAACCCTTTTATGCGGATTCAAACCCCCTAGATATTTCGGTTCCGACCATTTATCTAGTGTTTCTTCAGTGTCTAATAGAATACCTAAGCGAATGGTCATCCGGACGGATGACCATTCGAACGGATGGCCATTCGAACAGTGGGTGTTCACGAACTGTTAAAGTTTTCAATGTTTTGATCATAGCGTCCTGTAAAACAAACAATAAGTGTCATCATAGCCAGATCCTCTGGACGAATGGTCATCCGATCGGATGGCCATTCGGACAGACGACCAGTGTGTGAAGTTTTGTGGAATTTTCAAAGTCTCAAGTTAACGGAGACGGCGCAACGATCTGTCAAACAACGGAAACGTACCAAAACCCAGTTCGTTCGATCGGATGGGCATCACCCCTTTTCAAACCGACGAACTGTTTCTGATGAAGTTTCATGTTTGGACCGTCAATCAGCCCGTTTTTCGGTGGAATTCAGTCTTCAAGCAGGATTTCGACTAAGGAACGAGTCGGAAGTCTGTTTGAGTCCGATTTCACCCATGTTTTGTATAAAGTTTACAGAGAAGTTTGAAAACTATTTGTAAAACGTGATGTTCATCAGATCTGAGCCGGAAACATGTGAAATTCCATCAAATCTGGTGTAAAAGTGTGAGATTCCTTTAGATTTTTGTATAAAAGCTGTGAAAATCCTTTAGATTTGGGGTTGATCTTGATTAAATGATGCTCCGCCACAGTTTGTACAAACATTTGAGTGAAACCACCTTCAAGAGACCCCAAATCAGTTGGTTTTCATGAGAAAGTTGAAATGTTCGTGTGATTTTGATGAAGAATATGGTGTAGAAGTGATAAATGATGAAAGTTGTACAAGAATCGGAGAAGAATACTTACGAGTTTGCCTTGAATCTCGATTAAAGTGCCTGAGAGTGCGTGTGGTCAAATGGCAGAGAGTAAAGGTGAGAATGAAGGGTCAAGGGGTGTATTAATAGGTGATGTTGACAACTAAGTCGGTGTAGAGTGCAAGGGATCAGATGGCTTTCCGGTCGAATGGCCATCCGATCGGATGGTCATCCTAGCGGATGGTCATCCGAGCGGATGGTCATCCGATCGGATGTCCATTGGACAGCCAATCCCGTTTGCTAGTTTTCCGACTTTGGTTCGTTTTGCGATCTAGATTAAGCGTTGCGTTGAGTATAATTGTGAGAAATCATTACATGGCATTATTATATAGTTAACACAAAAGGTTTCGGGCTTCAAGTATGTGTTTAAGCTAGTTTCTCGTTCCATAAGTATCAAGTTTCTCGTTCAACTAAGTATCAAAGTTCGTTCAATAAGTATCAAGTCTCTCGTTCAATAAGTATCAAGTGTCAAGTTTCTAGTATCACAAGAGTCAAGATTCACATTGTTTACCAATAAAGCATCACAAAGTAGGAATTATGACGAGACTTGCCAAAGGATATAAGTTTCGAAACGCAGGGTGTTACATTTTTATCGGCTAATACTCAATTTCATGGAGCCTGGTGCAATATTATGAAGCTTGTAAGCAAAATGGAGGTGAAAGGAGCCAAATTGGCTCAATTGTTCAAAGAGGTGGTGGGCAACGGAGAACACACTAACTTATGGATAGATGTGTGGTTTGGGAATGAGCCTTTTAAATCGGCTTTGCCTAATTTGTTCAGACTGTAGGGTAATAATTTGTGCAAAACCAAAGATCCGTTTAGGTGGCATGACCACGGTGTGGAGTGGAATTAGGGTTGGAAGAGGAACCCGTACAAAACTACGGAGATGGAGGAATGGGAGAAGTGTCTCGAATTGATCAGCTCCTTGAGAAGAAGTAATAAGGAGGACTCTTGGATGTGGCTGGGCGATTCCTCAGGGGCTTTCTCGGTTAAATCAATTAGATTTTTTATAGTTATTGTTGGATGCTAGCAACAAGTATGTGATGGATTGGAGCACATGAGTCCCAAATAAATATAATATTTTTATTTGGAAGGCGGAAATGGATCATCTTCTCACTTTGGAGGCGTCAAGTGAAAGAAATATTCTAGTTATATCTTATATGTATTCTTTGTGTGGCTCCCATACATAATCCACATGCCCCATTTCACTAGTTGTTTGATTGCGGCGACAGTGTGGCAACATGTCAACTATTGGTACCGATTGCCGAATCCCCTGATCTATGCTTTCTCGGTTATAGACCTTTTGAAATCATAATTTGGTCAAGCTGAGCGAGCATGAAAAGGTAGTTTTGCAAGGTATTGCGATTATCTGGTGTTTGAGGATTTGGAAGGCTATAAATAAGAAGATTTTTGATACAAAGAGATCAAGCAAATAGATTATTAAAGATGTGAAGTCGCTAGGTTTTTTTATTGCTTCAAAGTAGATCTAAATTTAAGGCAATCCAATGACCGAGTTGGTGTAGCTTTGAGTCAATCTTGTAGTTGTGTAGAACCGGTTAAACCATCTGCAGGGCCGGCCCTAAGAATTCGTGTACCCTGTTCGAGCTCAAAAAAACGTGCCCTTAGGCCTTAACGAAATTGGGTATTGAGCTCAATAAATGTCTAAACCTAATGCCAATGGGCTAATAACTAATCTAAAACATAATAATAGTTTTGTAAGTGGGCCTATGTTTGTGTTTGTATAGGTATACCCCATTAAAAACGAAATTTTTATGTATACATGTCGGGTTTTTCTAAAAATAGCGTGCCCTCCAAAATATCGGGCCCTGGCCGGTGGTCCTCCCCGCCCACCCCCAGGCCCGGCCCTGACCATCTGATACACCCAGTTGAACCGTCTCTGAGCCAAATCCGGTACGGTATAAAAAACGGATTTTAAAAGGCGTTTTGATCTTTTAGTGTGAGTTCAAGTTGGACACTATTTATGTGACCAGTAAAAAAGAAAGATTCCCAAATTCATAAACATTTGAATATCGAAAAACAATGATACCGAAAAAATGTCTAATTCAACCATTTAATGCTAACATAAATAAGTATAACTAGTGTATGTGTTAGCATAAACACTACAAAATTTTTGGACCACCTAAGATTCGATATATCTATTAAAAAGAAATGATACTTAGTTTCAGGGGAGTTCACATGGCCTATGATAAAATCATATTTGACCTATCACGACTTAAGGGGGGAGTAACTTTCAAATGAAAAAGGGCTTTGTAAAAGCAACCCTTTTTAACTTCAAAGGCCTTCAATTATCATTAGTCTAATCACTTTTATTCTAATTCTGACGGTAAACTGACCTTTTTTATTTATAATTGCAAAGACATTAAACATTAAAGACTTCTGTTATTTAAAAAAGATATTTATAAAGCTTTAACTCATAAACTAACCCTTTTTTCAAAACACTTTTTTAAAAGTGTTTCCTTTATTTTTATGATCAATTGTTAACTGTCAATTTCATTATTTGCATAATTTTTATACGTGGTAAAGAAAAAGGTGCATGTTGCATGTAATATACGAGATATATATACAACAAATACAAAAATCAAATTACCGCTATTACATGACACTGACACATGGGATATTATGATAATGCTTCTCTCTTGGGGGTTATGTGATACGTGACATCAAGCTCTCCTTTCAAGATCAAGCCCCTCACCAGGCGTTTTCACAATCACGCGAACACCCATTTTCTGAAGATCACGTCCCAGGGGCTGTGTACGGAGCATTATGGGACGTTATTTTTGCTATGTGTGCACAGCTTCACGCCCAATCACATTACCACCGCACATGATCTGATTGAGCAAACTGAATCCACCTTGGCTCTAGACATAATCTGACATCTGATGCTAAATGTTAGAAATGAAATTCCAGATTTATTACTATATCATATGGCAAACATGTCACTCATGTAAGTCACACACAAGAACACAATCACATCATTACAAAATTGATGTCTAGAAAAAATAACATTTAATAAATCATATATAAATTCATCATTTAAAAAAATTGCTCATTTTATAATCACAATACGTTGATAATCATGAGAATTACATCTTTTAACAGCAAGATTTACTTCTTTTAACAATGTAGAGACAACATCAATTAGGCGAAACATCCTGACCAGCCGCCGAATAACAAATGAAGGCGTCCGTTTCAGAGGTCACTAAAATCACCCCGGCCTTGTGACAGGCCGCACATCAAACCAAGGAATGGTGCCGAGTCTAGGGGTGTTCAACGAATCGAATATCGAATTTTCGAATTATTCGAATAATTTTTATTTTTCCTTGAATTCGAATTCGATTAAAACCTACCTAATTCGATTCGTATTCGAATTAAAAACCCAATTCGTATTCGATTAAAAATTCGAATTCGAATAAATTCGATTTGATTCAGATTCTTTTAAAACATGTAGAAAAACTATCAAAATGAAACATCATTTAAAGCAGCCATAAAACACGATATCAAAATAAAAAGTTTCAATTAAAGTACCATAAGTCTAGCACTCAAAATGAGAAGTCGGTAATAACCACTCCACATTACAAGTTAATATTTTTGGTGTTAGAAATCTATTGATAGATTTGTTACTTACGTTTTAGTTATGGGCCATATAGTGGGTTTGGTATTGGGTAATTTTAATACTTGGAATAAATTTTAAAAATAATTTATAATATAGCCGAATAAAAGTTATATATGTATTATATATAAAAACAAGTTGACGCTACCCGCACGTTGCGGCGGGTTGTTAATTATAAATTACTATTATGCTTAATTTGAATTGAATAACTTTCCGTTGACCCGATCATTAATATCATCAAATACTAATTTTGCTCCTACTCCAGTGTATTATAATAATACATTCTTTAATATTGCCAAATGGAAAACTAAGAGTAAATAATTCGACATGTTAACCAATTACCCGCATAACTTTCATTGATAGTTTCTTCATTGAATTTATATTACACATCATTGATTAGTGAACCGGAAAATCAAGATTTTCATTTAGATAATGAACATAGATGTCCATTGGTTAACAACTAAAAGTTTACAGTTTCCATCAGTCATTATTTTCTCTTTGGTTTGAGATGACAGGTAAATGGGCATATATTTATCCATTGAATTCACACCATGCCCTACAAAAGCGTGCATTTACTTATTTTCTAAATTTATAATTTGGTTTTGATGACCAAAAGTGATTGTCACTAAAGGATCATCCAATATAACATTGAAAGAATTTTAAATTTTTTATTGTCGTAAGAAAACAACACGAAACCTAACAAAAATTTCAGTTTTTGCAAAAACAACATGACCATTATGAGTGATAGAACTTTTAATATGCAAATAGATTAACATGAATATGCGTATTCTTCAAACTCATCAAACAGAATCCATATACAAAATGTAAAAAAAGAGGACCAGATAATAAAAAAAGAACCGAAGTAATAAAAAAGATGGGAGTGAAAACATACCGTAATCAAAACTTTAGATTATATCGTGAAAACGTTTGTCACCAATCTGGGATGAACGTAAAATTGAAAGTAGAGACAATCAGCGAGGCGGTAGTACGGTTAACATGTGGATGTGACGTATGAAATATGGTGTGGCGGAATGATTTTTATTTACATTGGGGCAATATTTCACTTTGATTAGATGATGATGTCTCGTTGTTGCTTTTTTATTTTTTTACCATTGGGAAATAGTCATGATGTTAATAAATCTGAACCGTTCCCAATGTTTTCGTGTTTGCGTGGAAACAAAATACCATATATTTCATCAAAATGATTCGGAATTTCTCTGTATTACGAAAAAAGCATAGTCAATTGGAGAATGAGAATCCAAGAAAAGAGGAACCGACATGTTCATATGCGAAGTAACATATTCTTCTATTCATTTTGTTTATATTCCTAGCCTTTATTTCATTGGAAAATATGTTTTTTTTATAATATGAAGGGTTGTGACTTTTTGTAAAGGGTGTGATATATATTTAAAAGTAGTTTAAAGGGTTGTGTCTTTTTGAAGGGATGTGATAAATTTAAAAGTGTGACTTTTTGTAAGAGATGTGATGTGTTTAAAATTAGTTTAAAGGGTTGTGACTCTTTGAAAGGGTGTGATATATCTAAAACTTTTTTGTAATGGTTGTGGTATATTCAAAGTAGTTTGAAGGGTTGTGACTTTTTGAAGGGGTGTGATCCAAACCTTTATGTCTTAAGTTACTTTATATATATATATATATATATATATATATATATATATATATATATATAGGGTTGAGTTCATTTCAGAACTCTAAATAACTACAGAACTTTCAGAACTCCTAATAAACAATCATTTTATATATAAGTTTTTGTATTTAGGATCTTTTTATCATCTATTATATGTATTTCTTTGATTACATACATGTTAAAAGTAGTTTACATATGTTTAATTGCCAAAATTATATATATGTGTCATAACTAATTACATATATGTAAAAAAACTAGTTTACATATGTGTAATTATAAAATTACATATAAAAAATGAGAAAATTACTCTTAACATGTATGTAATCGTAAAAATATACATAATAAATGATAAAATTATCCTAAACATAAAAATATAGAAATAAAAAGATTGTTTATTAGGAGTTCTGCGAGTTCTGTAAATATTTATGGTTCTGAAATGATCCTGGCCCTATATATATATATATAATATAATATATAACATAATTTATTAAAAGGGTGTGTATATTGGGATATGTTGGTTTGGGTTGCATAACATGTGTTTAATATACGGTATGTGCTTATAATATATGGTTTGGTTTGGGTATTATTTAATGGTGTGATGTGAAGAGACATACCTATTAAGTTAGCCTAAGGTACCCCAAGTTACTTTTTGTAGGGTTATATAATAATAAATAAAAATGTATAATTTTTATTCGAATTTCGAATCGAATCGAATCGAATTTGAAATTATAAATTCGTATTCGATTTACTTAACTCGAATTGAATCGAATTCGAATTCTTATAATCGAAACTAATTCTTGATAAACGAATCAAATTTAATCAAATTTTGAATTTTTCGGATTCGAAACGAATTTTGAACACCCCTAGCCGAGTCATCCTAATTTATGGGTATAAATACTCCACTTCAAAGTACTTTATCTTGTACCTTCGCCCTTACTCTCTCTCTCTAAAAACACATACTTACTCTCACGCCGGGTGATGGTCGCAGAGTGGTCTTCCCACCTTTGCAACGAGCTTAATAGTTTATTGGTTTTGCATGTAATCTTACTTGCAGGTTCATTCACTATATCGATATACGCGTCTGGTTTTTGAATGTTTAATTGGCGCCATCGGTGGGGAAATTACACGGAATTAATCATTATCTATTCTGTGTCAAAAATCAAACCATGGTCTCCCCCTCAAAAGGTAAAACCTCTATCACTCAGTCAAAGCAAGAATTACATAAGCCTTCCACTATTTGCACATCTTTGAATCTTATTTTCACACCCTTTTCACTCTATATATATATCTATGTATGTTTAGAGAGAGAAGCGGTGTGTGAATATTAACTCTCTTGCATAATTCATATGTATCTATTTGAATGTGACACAAATATTGTTTATATTTCTCTTTCATTACTGATAATTATATCTTACGGTTTACAAATATATGAGGAGTAAACTGCCAAAATGGTCTCTGAGGTTTGGTCACTTTTGTCACTTTAGTCCAAAACTCAAACTTTTTAAATCTGAATCCCTATGATTTCAATTTTGTTGTCATTTTCATACAAAATTAAAATCTGGTCATATTTTCAGTTAACATGCATTTTTTTTTGTTTTTTGTTTTCTCTCTTTTAATGAAGAACAAAATGATCTTTTAACGTTTTATGACAACAAATTAAAAGATCTGACCATGTTGCCCTTATTAAAAGAGAAGAAAAAGACAAACAAAAAAAAAACTGGATGTTAATCGAAAAATATGATCAAATTTTGGTTTTGGATGAATATGGAAACAAAATTGAAACCAAAGAAACCCAGATTTAAAAGGTTTAATTTTTAAACCAAAGTAGAAAAAATGACCAAACCTCAAAGGCCATTTTAGCAGTTTACTCGTTATATGAGTTAAGACGTTATTGAATAAATTGCGCTTGATTTAAAAATGTCATTACTATATATATATTTTATATAATAACATTTAGGGTAGGATCTTGTCTACAGTGCTAAGGGGCACTTTAGGTATTTACTTATGTCTCCCCCTTTTTGTAACCGTTTCTTCTCCTTTGATTCCAGTCGTAAAATCTGCTACTGCTCGCTAGGGTTTCCACACGACTTGCAGAAAGATGAGCGAAAAAACGGTTTTCTGGACGAAATCGCCAGATTGAAAGCGTTTCTGGAGGATCCATGGCTGATTAAAGGTGAGAAGAGACGGTACAGGTTGTTGTTCCGAAGGTAACGGTTGTGGTTCCGCTGGTTCAGCCGCGGTTGAGTGTAGATCCGGCGGTTTTGGATCGCGGTAAGGCGGAGGAGATGCTGTCGGCGCGGAGTAAGCGTGCGGCGGTGCAGAAGAAGGTTGCGGCGGCGTTGTTAGTGGCGGAGGATTATGCTCGGAGGCTTGAGTCCGGCGAAACGGTGGTGAGTTGTTTTGTTTTAGTTATTTTTGTTGAATTTGTTGTGGAGTTTGAAGTTAATTGAGTGTTTGTGATTTGTGATAGAATGTGGTGAAGTGAATTATGGATAAGTGTTTGGTTATTTAGGGTTTTGAAATGTCATTGTCAGTATCTGTATTGATGAAATGTCGTTATCTTGAATCATGTGTGTGATATGTTTGTGTAAGAGTTGAATTTTATGATGAAATATGTGTGACAATCATGGGAAGGTGGTTACTGAAAGGTAAGTGAGGATGCTGAAGTTAATTTCTATTTGACTTTAGGTCATCCTTTCATTGCTTTATGCTAATTTTGAATTCATTTCCTTGAGTTTTTCTTATTAGTTACGAGGAAGAATGTCTTCCGTGAATTTGTATGCAGTTTTCGTTGATGCGGAGGCTTAACAGTTTACGCCATCTCGCAGGTCGGTATTAATTTGAGTTCATCTATGTTTCACGTCACATGAGTCACTTGATCGTTTTTCCGGTTTTGATCATCGTTGGGTTGCTATTTAGCATGTTTTTTGGCCCCCACCTCTAATTGCACAGTTTTACGCCCCCCGCCCCGCAACGCGGGGGGCTCAATTCTAGTTATCTATAATAACATTTTGCGTATGTTCTTAGGAACAGTAGAATAATTAGTCAAATTTTTAGGTCTTATTTACATAATTTTTAGGAACAGTAGAACAGTAGAGTGAGAGGAGAGAGAATCAAAGCAACAGAAAAAGAGGGAGCCTGAACGGAAGGGGAACCGGCCATCGCCTACGGCCGGCCACAGCGTTGATGTCCTCCCTCTTCTGTCCATTAAGAGACGTCGCTCCCTTCAATTTCGATTCCGACGAACCCTCCATCGGAATCCACGCTTGATGCTTGTCGTCTGAAAGTTCTCTGGCAGGTATGTTTCAGCAATTAGGGCTCCAATTTTAATTACTTATGGGTAAATGTTTACAATTTGAGGTATGTCGTTTTTGTTTTCAGATTGCATGTACAAATTGACACGCATTTTGGGTCTCACTTAGGTTGATTGTAGGATTCCGCAATTCTCTTTGCTTTTCATCGAAGATGAATGACTTGAAAGACATTTCCATGGAGGTGTTGATTGATATAAGAAAAAGGTAAAAATCAATCGTTCTACTTTCTTTATTTGGATGATTAGGAGTCTGTATTTCTTAGTTTCATTGACTCTGCACATCTATCAGACCCACATATGTAGCAGTAGCCTTCATTAACAATTTTTTTTGGCAATTTTAAACCAGGTAAAATAGATTTTGTATAGCTATTTAGTTATTTTGTTTTTCACTACAAATCAATATAGGGATAGGTACCTTGATATTCATCAAGGCAATTTAGAATCTGCTGAATAGAATTGAACTTGAATTTTCATATGTCCAAGTGTTTTGAAGTGCCAGCTAGAACAGATTTTGTATATGTATTTAGTTGGATTAGTTTTCACTTCATCTGGTGTTACATTCATAGGCTTAGTGTTCCATTTTCTTAGGCATCATTGACCGTGACCAGTAGTCATAGTTGGCTTAGATTGACATTAAAAAATGTTTTGGGGACTGTCAATGGACTACGTTTACGATGATGATGATGGTTGTTGTTAATAGTAAAGATGTGGTGTTTATGGTGAACCACATGATGTTGGTTAGGGAGGTGTATCGTGGTGGCTGACGTAAAGTCGTAGCGGTGGTGGGAGATGACGGTCAGTGGTGATGGTTGTGGCAAAGGCACATGCAGAATGAAGCCAGCTAAAGCGTCTTTTGAAATATATAACAAATACGTAGATCCTTGTGAACAGTACAATAATAGACCAAAATTTTAGGATTATTTACAATACTGCCATGATTTATTTACCTTGAAATTGTGCTCCAAAATTTTTGTCAGTATCAAACTGCGCCTGACCCCCCGAACTTTTCGCTCAGTAGTGTTATATATGTAGTTTTCATATAGAAAATTTTGGGTATATACGATTTTGCCCCCCCCCCCCAAGTCGAAAACGTCAAGCTTCGCCACTGGTTGGTGGTCGTTTGATTTTAAGAAAATTGGTGTCTAAAACATTTTATAGTGATAAATTTGTGCCGTGTGAAAGAGTTTCCAACTTCAAAACCATGGTTCACTATCAAATAATGGTGTCTACTGTTTGTATTTGGGTTTTCCCAATTGAATTTGCTTTGTATAGCTGCTATACCTTCTTTAGTGACTTGGGCAAAATGAATTATGGTCTTTGTTTTTTTCTTTGTAGAAGATGGTATCCACTGTTGCTTTGTTCCTATGTTCTTATTGTTTGTATATAATATGCATTTAACCAAAACATAAAAATAGTATATACACACCAGTTCAAGAATCATAATCTTTTTTTTTATGTCCAATTGTTTTACACCAAGAGTTGTTTGTTGTTGAATTAGTTACTTACAGATGCGCCAACAGTAACACTATAGTTGAAGATCACTATTTTAGCCAGTTTTAAAAATTGGCTTTTTTTATTGTAAACTCAAATCGACAGATGCGTCTACACTATAGTTGAAGATCACTATTTCTACCGGTTTAAAAATTGGCTTTTTTTTTATTGTAAGCTCAAATCGACAATAAGGGCTGCGTTTAGTAGACGGTGAGGTCCCACTATGAGAAAAGGTCAACTTTAATAAACTAATTGTTGTGATGTTTCTAATGTGCATTGTGTTGATTGAAATATGATTTTGCATCTGTAGACGTACCAATGTCTGCATCTTCATGTGTGCTTAATTTAACATATCATGCATGATGGATACTATTTACATTTAAATGGGGTTTATTTGATTTGTAAATTTAAGACCAATCTTTTAGACGATTGCAAGTATGTTAATAGGTATCTAGAGGCTTAAGTTTGTGTGATTGACACGGGTCAAATACGGCAAAAGTACGTCTACTAGAATTGGATTTTCTTACCTTTATGTTGAAGACGCTACAGATTTTACGTTCTCTTATGATGATCTTAAGGGTTCTTTTGTTTTCTTTTTGTTTAGGTTGACAAGCTTGGAGGGATTCTCTTGTGAATTGTGCAAAGACAAGCATGTATTCTTAGTTGTTATCTGGCATCTCTTGAGTTTTTTCGCAAATTGGGTATGCTTTTATCATCTTTCTGAAAGTTCCATTTTGGTTTACTATGATTCCTTATCTTTTCTTTTAACTCGTGCTTATGCAGGTGCAATACCCCAGGCAGCAAGGTCCGGGGTCAAGCGACATCACCATGAACCGCGTGTTAACAGATGACATGGAATTGGAACATGCAGCAGCAACTCCCTTCCCCAGCCACGAAAGAGAAAAAAAGAGTGTCGTGCCCCTCGCGCAGCGCGCGAGCGGGAATTCTCCTAGTATATAACATTTGGAGTAGGTTCTTATCTACAGTACAAAATAATGCCCTTATGGTTATTGTAGTGAGGGTGGTCTTTTTTGTCTTTTTTTTTATTTGTGCTGTTATTTTTTTAATCTTTTATTGAAGTTTACATTTTCAGTTCATCATATTTCTATGTTTAACTCTTATTTTTGTAAGTTTTGTCTTTTTATTAAGTTAAAGGTTTCTCGCTATAAATCGAGTTCGTCTACGTTTTACACCAACTCACAACATTAATTCGCATTTTTTTTGTCTACCTTTGACGTCACTTGATGGTATTAATTTGCGTTTTTTTGTTTTATGATTTTCTACGTTTTGGGCGGTGTTTAGTTACTACTTAGCACGATTTTACGATCTACGCTTCCGCAACGCGGAAGGTTAATTACTAGTTATTATAAATTATAATACTTAAAACTCACGGAACAAATCCGATGAAATTGAGGGTCCAAATATAAATAAAATAAAATAAAATGGGCTTTCTTTGATAAAGTGACTTAGAATTTGTTTGACAGCCATTTCAGACAAACCGCGTGAAGAAAAGGAGGCTGAGACGCGACTGTGAATTCGCGTGACAACACGATCACTTAAAAGCCGTAGATTCATGTAATCAAGTGACGCGTAAGGGAGCGTGAGAAAATCAGAAAGTGGGATCACTGAAGACAACGTGAATGCATGTACAAAGTTGCACCGCTACCGAAAGGAGTTGTCATGAAATCTACTATACTATCCATTTTTTATAAACAAATAAATAAAATGAATTTTCTAAATACTGGTATGAACTGGCCTGTAATATCGGTAATACCAGACACACTGGATATGGATTCGGTAAGATAAAGACCGGTAAAATCAGAATACATTATGTCTTATGTACCAACAGTAAATCCGGTTCTACCGATATAGTTGAATCGTTTTGCATTATCTTAAAATTTGATTTTTAAATTTTAATAAAATACGATATTAAGATAATACTAACCTTCCATATTTCCGGTAATTAACCTAGTGCATTCCATTTCAACAAAACATCGATGTTGACAATGTTACCCCACCTCGCCCAATGTAATATTGTTTATAAGTAATAAAAATGTTCTTAAAATGCTTAATATTTTACAAGAAAATAGTTATTTTTTAGATAAAATCATGATCAGTTACATATATCCTAATTGAGATTGGATTAATTTTTTAAATTATATTTTATGGAATTATAGGGTTAACTAGTAACTCGGTTGAACCGTTCGATACAACCCGCTTCAACCTATTGAACCGTTTCAGAGGCTAACCTGGTATGATTTATTACTTGTATAAAATCCCCAACTTAATATTTATTCATTTTTTCTAGAATAAGATCATGACTAGTTAAATATCTCCATGCGGCGTGACACAAATTTAATACGTATTGTTTTGGTTTGGTTTGTTACACTATCGGTACTTATCGATAAAGAAAACACAAAAAATAAAGTCGTGATATGTCCAGAAGAATACCTACATGTGTTTACATCTATCGAAAAGCAAAAAAATGAACCAATGTTCTGATGATACCGATGTCGGTACCGATGATGTTTGGTTCGTCAAAGGATCCACACTCGTATAACTTGATAACAAAAAGAAAATATACATAATTTTGGATACAACTTTGTTTTTTTATTAAAGAGTCAATGCATACAAAGCTAGATGAATTGAAGGCGTATATTATTTATAGTATAAATGGCGAAAATGAAAGTTAAAAAAGATTGTTGGACTATGTATAATGTATAACAACTATATATTTCTATAAAGTAATAAAAACTAGTATTGAGCTCCCCGCGTTGCGGTGCGGAGGCCGTAAGTAGCAACCGAACAACGACCAAAATCGTGAAAAGACGTAAAATAAAAACACGAATTTCTAACACCAATTAACTCAAATGCCGTAAAACGTTGATAAAACATATTAGAAAGTCAAGGGGGGTCAAAGTGATATTTTATAGAGTTTTTTAGAAAATGAAGGCAAAGTCGACCACTTTGAAAGTTGAGGGGAAGGAAAAATAATACAATTTCTAAAACACCAAGTGATTTACGTGACTTTAAACGTAATCGTACTAAACTCATATAACTTTTCTGATAAAATTGTAAAAAAAGTTAGAAAACTCTATGAATTAAAAAAAAATCACTAAGTGACAAAATTGTCTACTATTCCTCCTAGTGTTAGAAATTAATATATATATATATATACACAATATATATATACAATAAGTTAAGAGACCAAATAACTAATTGGATGAATTGGTCCATCTCAGGCCCAAAACACGAATTTCTAACACCAATTAACTCAAATGCCGTAAAACGTTGATAAAACATATTAGAAAGTCAAGGGGGGTCAAAGTGATATTTTATAGAGTTTTTTAGAAAATGAAGGCAAAGTCGACCACTTTGAAAGTTGAGGGGAAGGAAAAATAATACAATTTCTAAAACACCAAGTGATTTACGTGACTTTAAACGTAAACGTACTAAACTCATATAACTTTTGTGATAAAATTGTAAAAAAAGTTAGAAAACTCTATGAATAAAAAAAAAATTCACTAAGTGACAAAATTGTCTACTATTCCTCCTAGTGTTAGAAATTAATATATATATATATATATACAATATATATATACAATAAGTTAAGAGACCAAATAACTAATTGGATGAATTGGTCCATCTCAGGCCCAATATGCTTTCACCAGGCCCGACTAAACTCAACATGTCCACACACACCCCATTCTCTTCCCCCCCCCCCCCCTGATTTCGGTAATATTTTTACAATAAGTGTTTTTTTAAACATCATATTCGAACTAACTTTTTTTTTAGAGTAAACTAGGTTAGAACCCCGTGTATTACACGGGTTGAATAAATGTAATTTTATATATTAAATAATAAAAACTAATATATCTTTATGAACCTTGTATATTGTATGGGTTAAATAAATATAATTTTATATATCAAATAATAAAAAAAGTTATATCTTTAAAAACCATGTGTATTACACAGATTAAATAAATGTAATTTTGTATACTAAATAATAAAAACGTCGTATCTTTAAAAAAACCCGTGTATAATCGGGTTGAATAAATCTACCAAATAATAAAAAATTACATCCTTAAAAACTCCGTATATTACACGTGTTGAATAGATATAAAAAAGAGTTATATCTTTAAAAACCATGTGTATTACACAGATTAAATAAATGTATTTTTGTATATAAAATACTAAAAACGTTGTATCTTTAAAAAACCCGTGTATAGCCGGGTTGAAAAATCTACCAAATAATAAAAAAATTATATCCTAAATAAATGTAATTTTGTATATTAAATACTAAAACGTCGTATCTTTAAAAAAACTCGTGTATAGTTGGGTTGAAAAATCTACCAAATAATAAAAAAAATTATATACCTCGCGTTTTACTCAATTTGAATAAACATAATTTTGTATACCAAATAATAAAAAAAGTTATGTTTTTAATAAATTAGGATAACATTTAATATTAATTTATTATTTATATGAGTGGGGATCCTGCGGAAAGTGTGTTTTTCCTATAAAGTCTAGGAAGCGATCTGGGCCATCAAATGGGTGTGTTTAATGGTTGAGATCATCTTGGTGGTATTTTGGTAATATGTGTGTCTTAAAAATAGGATTATTTAATTACTCAGGGGTAGATATGTCATTTAGCTTGTTTTAAATATGGAAATAACTGTCATTCCATAACCACCCCACATTTCTTGCGATTTTCTCTCTCTCTCTCTCTCTCTCTCTCTCTCGTCTCTCTTCCTTCTATCCTTCATGAAGAAACACAGCATCAAGAAAACACATCGTGACAAATGTCACACATCGTAACAACATGAATGGTAAAACACAGCGTCAAGAAATCCTCCAACATTATCAGCATAAATGCTAAAACACAACGGTATCAAACTGCTTGCTGTTAAAACACAATGTCAAGAAATCCTCCAGCATTACTAGTATGAATGGTAAAACACAGCGTCAAGGAATCCTCCAACATTACCAGCATGAATGCTAAAACACAACGGTATCAAACTGCTTGCTGTTAAAACACAATGTCAAGAAATCCTCCAGCATTACCAGCATGGATGGTAAAACACAGCGTCAAGAAATCCTCCAGCATTACCAACATGAATGCTAAAACACAACTGTATTAATCTGCTTGCTGTTAAAACACAATGTCAAGAAATCCTCCAGCATTACCAGCATGGATGGTAAAACACAGCGTCAAGAAATCCTCCAGCATTACCAGCATAAATGCTAAAACACAACTGTATTAATCTGCTTGCTGTTAAAACACAATGTCAAGAAATCCTCAAACATTACCAGTATGAATGGTAAAACACAGCGTCAAGAAATCCTCCAGCATTACCAACATGAATGCTAAAACACAACTGTATTAAACTGCTTGCTGTTAAAACACAATGTCAAGAAATCCTCCAGCATTACCAACATGAATGCTAAAACACAACTGTATTAATCTGCTTGCTGTTAAAACACAATGTCAAGAAATCCTCCAGCATTACCAGCATGGATGGTAAAACACAGCGTCAAGAAATCCTTCAGCATTACCAGCATGAATGCTAAAACACAACTGTATTAATCTGCTTGCTGTTAAAACACAATGTCAAGAAATCCTCAAACATTACCAGCATGAATGGTAAAATACAGCGTCAAGAAATCCTCCAGCATTACCAACACGAATGCTAAAACACAACTGTATTAATCTGCTTGGTGTTAAAACACAATGTCAAGAAATCCTCCAGCGTTACCAAACATCATTCATATTATAGGATCTATAAAAACATTGACTTTAACCCTCTAACTGTTAGAACACAGTACCAAGAACATGCTGATAGATTCCAGATGCCATGATTTTTCTCTCCGTATAAAAATATGATCAGCGATGAATCTTGTGAGCAAGAAAACGAAGGAATGATTGATATTAAGTGAGATCAGAAATCGAAAACAAAAAATTTCTAAATTTATGGAGCAAATCGGTTTCATTATGGATAGTTAGTTATTGAAGATAATTTTCCTAAAATAAAAATAGATTGTGGATAATTGCCCTTCTAGTTAAAATCCTTCAATGCCACGTGTCGCATTCTGATTGCTTCATAGACTTTTTAGGAAAAATCCACTTTCTACCCAACTCCTCCTCTTATTTATATATTTAATATAAGATAAGTAGATAAGATAGGTATTTGTTTTAAAAATATATTAAATTAACAATTTAGATTTGAGGATAATATTTTATTAAAGTATGATAAGATTTAATACTAATTTATTATTTATTTAGATAAATATAAATTTGAGGCTACCTTCAATTAGTTTCCTATTTCATCTATAAGTAGCAAAACTAACAAATATCGTTATTATAGTTTACCACGTAATCACATGTTTAGTCCCTGGACTAGACGTCTATCAAAATTTAAGAAAATATTAACTTTCATGATTTGCACATAAGAGCATTTTCGTATTTTCATTTTTTCAAGTTCTTATTATTTTCCTTTGCGTTCCTTTTTCTTCCTTCTCTTCCACCGTTTACTCAGTCAAATGTTCCAAAATCTTGAACTCCATCGATGGTTATTTGCTATTATGGAAGAGAAATCATCGGTTGAACATGTTGGACCAATGTAAACCCTGGCTTTCATTCAAAAATCTAACCCCATGTAGAACAATCCTTAACTATATAGTCTTAAAACATTACACAAAAGATTTATTATTTCTAAAATAACTAGTTGATTTTTCGCCTGCGCCTTGCGGCGGAGACCCAATGTCTGCAAAACGCGTGTTAGCAGCAGATACCGAATATCAAAACATAAACAAAAATGACGTGGTAACTTGGTCCTATAAAACGATTTTAAATAACCTAATATATAATAATAGGACCCACACGTCCTACATGTTGGAAATTCAGTTGTTTTCAGTTTAGTTATTACGGTGCTAATACGTTAAAATATGGATGAGCTCGGTACCGGTAACGGCACCGAAAGTACCGATCCGGAAAATCATCGAAATTAGGTACCGGCACCGAAAATGCTCGGTACAATACAGTATGGTATTTGAAGGTAAAAATCAATAAATACAGGTATGGTGCTAGACCGGTGTCGAACCGAAAGTAACGATTCTGAAAACCCCAAAAGGTGGATACCAAATTGGTACCGAAAATGATTTGGTATAGTAAATTTGGTACTGATATGATACCGGTTTGATTACAGGATTTGATACGATTTGCTCATCAATAATCTAAATATCCATATTAATTTTTGATGCGTGCGAAGTGTTACTTATATTAGGTGTATATTTTAAGCCCTTTTTAACACTTATTTTAGCCAAGTTTTAAATTTATAAAACACGATATTTCACTAACACTAAACACACATATGGGCAAGTGCACCCATCGTTGAGTGTAGTATAGCGTTGGTAAGATACCGAGGTCGTCCAAGGACACAAGAGCTTTTAGTACCGGTTTATCCTCAACGTCTAACCAAAATAAAAGTTTAGAAAAATGTTTTAAACTAAAAAATAAAACTAACTAAAATGCTGAAAATAAAAAAAAAAAAAAAAACAGATAGACAAGATGAATCACTTGGTTCCGACTCGTATCTAGTATAACCTTTGATTATTTCCGCACTTTTGCACATAATTAAGAGATTATCTTAGTTATTGTAGTAGGCCCCTCTTTTGAAGGCGACGTTACCCTCACCCCAGTAGTTTGAGTCAGCAGGGATACAATCCTAAAAGGGTGGATTATTGGAAGATAATGAATTAAGTTATTAATGCAGTATTGTGGTAGGCCCCGCTTTTGGCGGTGACGTTACCCTCGGCTAAGTAGTCTGAGTCAGCAGGGATACAGTCCTAAGTAGCCGGGTTATAGTATTAATAGTAGTTAACTTATGAGGGGATCAAAGAGTTTGGACCCCCGCCATCCAATACCGTGAAGTATTGAAGGAGGTCCTACTAAATTTGACCCAGGTCCATTGCAGGACCTCTAAACGCTGAACAATGGCAAGACCTTTACCAAACCGTTCCCTTAACCCCCTACCAGGTAGCCAACATATCTCCATATAGACCGTGGAGATATGAATGGTGAAAATCCTTTATTTTATATAGACAGTAAAATAATGCCAAGACACCACGGACAAACGATAAGGAAAGATCACCTTCAACATAAGTAACTAGTTATTAAAGTCATTAATACAAAACTAAATAAAAAGTGCAAAAGATTAGAAATAAAAAGTATTATACTAGACACTTTGTCTTCACCAAGTGATGTAAGAGACTTAGGCAAACATGGCCTTGATTGTCAAGAACTCTTACGATCAATCTTGGATCCCGAGACGACTCACACACTCTACGATGGACAATGGATGATGGTGGTGGATGATGGTGTTGTGATGGTGGTGGGTGGTGGATGAAGTGTGAGAGAGGTGGTGTGCCAAGGGATGAGATGAAATGAATCCAAGCACTCCTATTTATAGGCTGAACAGAGAGCTGGACACGGCCCCGTGTCCGCTGGACACGGCCCCGTGTCCGTCTGACACTCTCTCTCCTCATTAATTGTAATTCGCAATTACAATAAATGCGCCTGCTGTACTTTCGACACGCCCCCGTGTCCGCTGAGCACGGCCCCGTGATGGGCAATAGAAGCTTCTATAGGTTTGTCTTTTCTGCTGCTTCTTGGGCACGGCCCCGTGCTGGCTGAGCACGGGGCGTGTTCAGCCTTCTGTTTTCTCTATTTTGCTTTGGAAGGTGCCGTTGAGGGTTCGGGCAGTCCACTAATGTTCCTTTTCTTGTATTTATGTTGGATTTAGCTGTCTTTTTGCTTCTTTTGCGTTTTTGAGCTCATTTAATCCTGAAAATACAAAAGGAAGACAAAAACACTCTTTTTCCAATATTAGTACTAAAAAAAGGTTAGTTTTATGCCTCATTTGATGTAATTTATATGTTGCATTTTATACACATCAAATACCCCCACACTTGAACTTTTGCTTGTCCTCAAGCAAAACTCTTTAATATGTGGCTTACACTCCCAAATGGAATAGGTAGAAGAGAAGGTTTTGGGCTTGTCGTAGAGTGTCGGGATTTCCAAGATCTTTTTGGGTTTTATTTTTATTTATTTACACTCCTATTCGTAATGATTTATTTAGAACTGTTCATAAAAGAAATTACTTATTTGGGCATAACATGCCTTTTTTAAAATTCTATTTACATACAAGTTCACATACCTCGCGGGGAAATCACTCACACTCAGCCGAAGGTGTATTTTTAGTGAATCACTCGAGAGCGGCACGGAACTTATTCCTACCATAGGCTTGCCAAGAAATCAATCCTCCTCCTTTTTAACTTTTATACCTTTGTAGATATCAAGAGGACTTTGTGGGTTAAGGGTTGGCTAGGGTTAAAGGTAGGTGGTTGGGTTAGTGGTTAGTAGAAAAAGGGCTAAAAGCGTAACAAGTGTCGGTTTTCGTATTTTTGCAACTTTTTATTTTTAATGAAGCTTTTATTCAAACAAAATTATTTTTGATTACTTTGTTTGTTTATTTTCTTTTTGCTTCATCATTATCACAAAAATTTATTTATTTATTTATTATTATTATTTTTTTTTCACGAAGAACCGAGCTTGTTACTAAAATAAAGGGTTAAAAATGAAAAAAAAGGGTTTTGGTGGATGAAAGGGTTTTTTGTTTGGGTGATGAAACGAAAAGGTTTAGGCTCAAAGGGGCTAACTAGGGGGATTTTTGGGTAGGTGGTAAAAGAAAAAGAAAAATAATGGTGTAGAAATGAAAAAGGTTAGTCCTAATGCCTCCATCATTTACTTACTTGGGTTTAAGTTGATAAGGACCGGGAATGTATTGTCATGGCAAGTTCTAGAGTCGTAAGAACCAAGCGGCTATTCACACAAGAAACGAAAAATGAGCATTTAGTCAAATGATATGAAATTGTGTGCTCAATTAAAGGCTCAAAACTCACTTTTGTGGGAATGGGTTTTTTTTATGTGATCAAGTATATAATCAAATTTTAAATAAGTTTGCTATGCCTTTTCATAATTTTCTTATGTTGGTTCTTTTTATCACTACGCTATCGGTTGTAAATTTGTAAAAATATAACCTTTTTGAGAACTTGAATTTCCCGAGTTAAACCTAGACAAGTAAAAAAAAATGAAATTTTTGAAAAAAATTTGGGGTGATTAGCGGTTCCAATAGAGTTTTGTGTAAGGCTTGTATTTAGGACTTGCAAAATTCAAGGTTTTAGCATCCCCCCCATACTTAAATTACACATTGTCCTCAATGTGTCCCAAAAATAAATTTTTAGGTTGATTAGATGTGTAAAATAGTGTTTAAAAAGCAAAAATTTGTGTTACTGGGCACTGAACACGGCCCCGTGTTATCCGGGCACAGCCCCGTGTTCAAGTGCCAGTAACAAAATTGAAATAAGAGAAACAGAAGTCTGGACACGGGGGCGTGTTGGGTGAACACGGCCCGTGTCCAGGTACCTGTACTGGGCGTTTTTGTGCAGGTGGTTCGACACGGGGCCGTGTTGGTTGAGCACGGCCCGTGTTGAACCTTCTGAACTGGAGAAACTTGTCGGGTTGCCTCGTTCTTGTGCATGGGATCATTTTTCTCGTTCCCCTTTTCATCCTTTACCACCATGAGTGTGTTTTATTCCTGAAAATTAAACTAACTAGAAAACATAAAAATTAATCTAAATTAAACTAAGGATAGTTCCGTGGAATGCCTCCATGGTGCGCCACGTTTATAAGGGTCCTTGGCTAGACCCAAAGCCTGGTCATATGTTACCCAAGTGGGATGTGTTGCATCCCATGTTACACCGTCGGAGAGCGTCATCCAAGCTTGAGTCTATGACCTTCATGTAGTTGACCGGATCTTCTTCCTCTACTCGCTTTCCACATTCAAATTTCACTTCCTCATCCCCAAACTTCAATGTTAGAGTTCCGTCATTCATATCCACCAGTGCTTGAGCGGTGGCTAGGAATGGCCTCCCGAGGATGAGAGGGACCTCGGTGTCTTCTTCCATGTCTAGGATAACAAAGTCGGTTGGAAAGACGAATTTGTCGACCTTGACTAGCAGATTTTCGGCGACCCCATGTGGGAATTTGACGGACCTGTCGGCGAGTTGTATGCTCATCTTCGTAGGGCTTGTTGTTCATAGGCCGAGTCGCTTGAACATTGAGGTGGGCATGAGGTTGATGCTAGCCCCAAGATCGGCTAAAGCATTTCGGACGGGGGACTTCCCAATCGAACAAGGGATTGTGAAGCTCCCGGGGTCGATTTTCTTTTGTGGAAGTTTGTTGAGTACTAGAGCTGAGCATTCTTCGCCTAAGTTAACTAATTGCAATGATTCAATTTTCCTTTTGTGAGTGAGGAAATCCCTCATGAATTTTGCATATTTAGGCATTTGGGTTAAGACCTCAATAAAAGGAATATTAACATGCAATTGTTTTAGTAAACTTTCGAACTTTGCGAATTGCTCATTGGTCTTTTGACGATTTAACCTACCGGGGTACGGGATTGGAGGAGTCTTGGTGGGCTCTTGATTTGGTGTAGAAGCCTTTTCTGGCGTAGGCGGAGTCACAGTCTGGCTAGAATGGCTTCTTTCGTCTGGCGGCAATGGAGCATCCTCGGGACCCACGGTTCGATTTCTTAATGTGATCAGATGGACTTGTGCCTTTGGGTTCGGTTCGGTATTACTGGGTAATGCGCCTTGTGGTCTCTCGGAGAAATTTTGAGCTAGTTGATTTAATTGTTTTTCAACGTTTTGAATGCTAGCTTGTTGATTTCTGAAATTCGATTCCAATTGTTGAAATCGATCCGAGTTCTTCTTTTCAGTGTCAGAGATGAGGCGAGATACAGTATCCTCAAGCCTTTCTCTTCCACCTTGTTGTTGAGGAAAATTTTGCGGTTGTTGAAAATTAGTTCGTTGGTTTTGTTGGTTACTACTATTTCCGGGATCTCTCCAACCAAGATTTGGGTGGTTACGCCATCCTTGGTTGTAGGTACCCGTTGGAGGACCCGACGGCCTAGGTCTATTATCCATGTAGTTTACCGTTTCAGTTTGTTCATCTAATTCTTTCATACAACTCCAATTTTCATGTGACCCACCACACCCTTCACAAGCCATAACCGAGGCCGTTTTTGTCATTTCTAGCCTTTTGATTTTTGAAGAGAGGGCCTCGATTTGGGCTTGTAAAGAGGTGCTTTCATCAACCTTATGGGCGCCCGGGGTAATAGATTTATTACCTCGGGGAGTGTGCCATTGAAAATTGGTTTGAGCAATTTCCTCAATTTGGTTATATATTTCATTTGGGCGACGATTACCTAAGAGTCCCCCGGAGCTTGAATCAAGTGTTTGTCTTGTGTGTGGCAACAATCCATTGTAAAAAGTGGATACTTGTTGCCATACCGCTAGACCATGGTGAGGACACTTTCTTAGAAGCTCCTTGAACCTTTCCCAAGTTTCATATAAGGATTCCCCATCCTCTTGTGAGTATGTATTAATTTCAGTCATTAATTTAGCCGTTTTAGCAGGAGGGAAATACTTATACAAAAACTTCTGGGCGAGTTCATCCCAGGTGTTTACCGATCCAGCTGGGAGGGTGTTAAGCCAAGCCTTAGCTCGGTCTTTTAGTGAAAAAGGAAACATTCGAAGGCGGATGGCGTCATTTGATGCTCCATTGATCCGAAAGGTATCACATATTTCTAAGAAGTTAGTAATATGTAGATGGGGATCCTCGTCCGCAAGCCCGTGGAAGGTTGCGGAGTTTTGGAGCATTTGTATCAAATGCGGCCGAAGTTCGAAGTTGTTGGCCTCGACATTCGGGGCATTGATAGCGGCGCCAAGATTGCCTACGGTAGGCCGTAGGTAATCCATGAGGGTACGTTGGTCCGCCATTGGAAATGGGTCCCCCGAAGCTTTCTCTTGATTTTTAGCTTTTAGTCTTTTTCTGAGAAAGCGCTCGGGTTCTTCTAGGGGTTCTTTTATGTCTCTACTAGAACTGGAGCTCATGCACTACGTAGGAGGTTCAAATGTGGCGCCTGGGTTCCAAGTCCTGCAACAAAAACAGAAAAGAACGCTGGTCAGAATGTTCACCACGGCCCCGTGCTCAATGAACACGGCCCGTGTTCAGAGGCACAGTAATTGATTTCTGGATCCCTGTTACTGGGAGTTGGACACGACCCCGTGTTGCACCGACACGGCCCCGTGTTCAGCTCTCTGTAACTCAGAAAATAAAAACTGCCAGTGATGATTGCTGGGCACGGCCCGTGTCTGACCGGGCACGGCCCGTGCTGAGCGCTGCAGAAGCTGAAAAACTAAGAAAATCCTAAAAAAAATAAAAAGAAAAATAAAAGATGATTAGGCCGTTGATTCCTAACTTTCTTAAAATCCTTGTGTCCCCGGCAACGGCGCCAAAAACTTGATGCGTGCGAAGTGTTACTTATATTAGGTGTATATTTTAAGCCCTTTTTAACACTTATTTTAGCCAAGTTTTAAATTTATAAAACACGATATTTCACTAACACTAAACACACATATGGGCAAGTGCACCCATCGTTGAGTGTAGTATAGCGTTGGTAAGATGCCGAGGTCGTCCAAGGACACAAGAGCTTTTAGTACCGGTTTATCCTCAACGTCTAACCAAAATAAAAGTTTAGAAAAATGTTTTAAACTAAAAAATAAAACTAACTAAAATGCTGAAAAAAAAAATAAAAAAAAAAAACAGATAGACAAGATGAATCACTTGGTTCCGACTCGTATCTAGTATAACCTTTGATTATTTCCGCACTTTTGCACATAATTAAGAGATTATCTTAGTTATTGTAGTAGGCCCCTCTTTTGAAGGCGACGTTACCCTCACCCCAGTAGTTTGAGTCAGCAGGGATACAATCCTAAAAGGGTGGATTATTGGAAGATAATGAATTAAGTTATTAATGCAGTATTGTGGTAGGCCCCGCTTTTGGCGGTGACGTTACCCTCGGCTAAGTAGTCTGAGTCAGCAGGGATACAGTCCTAAGTAGCCGGGTTATAGTATTAATAGTAGTTAACTTATGAGGGGATCAAAGAGTTTGGACCCCCGCCATCCAATACCGTGAAGTATTGAAGGAGGTCCTACTAAATTTGACCCAGGTCCATTGCAGGACCTCTAAACGCTGAACAATGGCAAGACCTTTACCAAACCGTTCCCTTAACCCCCTACCAGGTAGCCAACATATCTCCATATAGACCGTGGAGATATGAATGGTGAAAATCCTTTATTTTATATAGACAGTAAAATAATGCCAAGACACCACGGACAAACGATAAGGAAAGATCACCTTCAACATAAGTAACTAGTTATTAAAGTCATTAATACAAAACCAAATAAAAAGTGCAAAAGATTAGAAATAAAAAGTATTATACTAGACACTTTGTCTTCACCAAGTGATGTAAGAGACTTAGGCAAACATGGCCTTGATTGTCAAGAACTCTTACGATCAATCTTGGATCCCGAGACGACTCACACACTCTACGATGGACAATGGATGATGGTGGTGGATGATGGTGTTGTGATGGTGGTGGGTGGTGGATGAAGTGTGAGAGAGGTGGTGTGCCAAGGGATGAGATGAAATGAATCCAAGCACTCCTATTTATAGGCTGAACAGAGAGCTGGACACGGCCCCGTGTCCGCTGGACACGGCCCCGTGTCCGTCTGACACTCTCTCTCCTCATTAATTGTAATTCGCAATTACAATAAATGCGCCTGCTGTACTTTCGACACGCCCCCGTGTCCGCTGAGCACGGCCCCGTGATGGGCAATAGAAGCTTCTATAGGTTTGTCTTTTCTGCTGCTTCTTGGGCACGGCCCCGTGCTGGCTGAGCACGGGGCGTGTTCAGCCTTCTGTTTTCTCTATTTTGCTTTGGAAGGTGCCGTTGAGGGTTCGGGCAGTCCACTAATGTTCCTTTTCTTGTATTTATGTTGAATTTAGCTGTCTTTTTGCTTCTTTTGCGTTTTTGAGCTCATTTAATCCTGAAAATACAAAAGGAAGACAAAAACACTCTTTTTCCAATATTAGTACTAAAAAAGGGTTAGTTTTATGCCTCATTTGATGTAATTTATATGTTGCATTTTATACACATCAATTTTACATGCTACAATTCATTCATTACAGAAAAAAGACAAAAAATAAATCAAAATAAGTTGTTGTGTATATAAAACCTCATTCAAACGAAATACATTTTACTTACTGTGTGTATCTAAAGTAATCTAAATGATGCAATTACTTGCATTGCTACGTTGCTACAGGATTTGATGAGCTCGGTACCAACCGGTACCGAAAATATCGTTACCGAAATCCCCAAAAGTGTGTACCGGTACCGAATATACCTGGTTTGGTACCGGTCGGTACTGGTACGACAACGGTATTTGAGGGTAAAAATCGGTGAATACCGGTGTCGAACCGGTACCGAAAATACACCCGATTTGGTAAAAGCGGGTACCGGTACCCCCGATTTGGTAAAAGCGGGTACCGGTACCCGATACCATTTGTTCATCCCTTAGTGATGTTACTGTTCATTCAATTCGAAAATGTCAAAAGTCGGTACCGATTCCGAAAATATACCCGGTTTGGTAAATTTGATACCATTACCGGTACCCGATACCATTTGCTCATCCCTTTGATGATGTTACTATTCATTGGATTGTGTATGACAAATAATCTAAACCGGTGCAATTACTTGCGTTGCTACAGGATTTGATGAGCTCGGTACCAACCGGTACCGAAAATACCGTTACCGAAAATCCACAAAAGTGGGTACCGGTACCGAATATACCTGGTACGGTACGGTTCGGTACCGGTATTTGAGGGTAAAAGCCGCTGAATACCGGTGCCGAACCGATACCAAAAATGTCAAAAGACGATACCGATTCGGTACCGAAAATATACCCGGTTTGATAAATTTGATACCTTATTGCCCTGATTTAATATAAGGAGAATTACTGTTCATTTTGTTTCTTTTTTAATATAAGGATAAATGTTTTATATTTTAATGCATTTAATATTTTATGAAATTAATTTTGTATACAAAACTTCAATACTTTCATCTAAATTTAAAATTTTAATATGACTTATCACCACCACTATCACACCTAGCCATCGACATAAGCAAAAAAGCACACAAAGTGTAAACAAATGCTTCAGAGAGAATATAAATATATTGTTTATGATGTCTTAGCAGTGGGTGTTTATGATTAGATTTCCAATCTTTTAGATACTTCCTAAGTTGTTTGAGAAACCAATTGTAGTCGGATCTCCTGGTGTGTTAAAGGGGGTTGAACCCACATCTTACCGCAATTTTTTATTTGTTAATCGTAGTTAGATCTAATGGACTGTTTCAAATCGAACTTTTTAATTAATTATAAACTTCCAGTAAATATACACACAACACAAATACTAAACTCATATGACTTCATAAAAAATAGTTATATTATTATTCATTTTAATTATAAAATAAGAATGTTACCTTAAAAAAGTATAATTATTTAAATAAATATAGAAGTCATGAAAATTACAATAATATTAATTTAGATTTTTCATGTAAAATATTAATTAATAAGATAACATCACATTCCATATGATTGGATAATATTATGTTTGTAAGTCACCTATATGTCAATTTAATATTTACTGTAACTAACAACTTATTCAATTATATATAGTAACTAGAAAATCAACCCGCGCGCTGTGACAACCCTCATAATTACATGTATCCGTACGATTAATTAATATTAATTAAGTGCTTAATGACTGTGCTGAATTACTTAACTGCTTTCTGATTACTGCGTCATACTTACATGTGCTTTTTAACATACTAGTCTTGTGCAGAAAATTGACTAAATGGTCCTGAATGTTTTCCTAAGTGTTGGGAATTAAAAGTGTTACAAAAAGATATATAAATGACACTATACGGAATAACTTAGTACTTTAACGGAACAATATCTAACCGAACAACCGGACATTACCCGGGACACCAAAAATATTGTTAAAAACATTGTTTCACTTTTTCTGAGCTAGTCTTGGTTCCCGAACACTTAAACACATTACATAAGACATTGTACACACTAAACACTAGACATACCACTTTAACCTTCCACTTATTACATTTTACCATCAAATATTACACTTAAACCCCCCCCCCCCCCCGGGTGATTTTCAGTTCATCATGGCCCTACCCTAAGATCTTTCATAATCTCATCCATAATATTTACCTTGGATTTGATGAGATTTGCTAGTACATGAAGAAGCACAATACCTATTAGATATTAGATCAAATTGGATTATATGTACACTAGCCTACTCATTCATCTTCACCACTTAAAAAAAAAAACTTCTTCCTCTCTCCCTCACTAAGCTCTCGGCCAAACATCCCATACACAACACCACCATTTTCTTCCACCATCCAAGCAATCCAAGGTCTTCACAAGGTGCATAAAGGTGAATTAGAAGGTGTGGAACACTTGGATCTTGAAGGACCTCTCTAGTGTGCTTTTATCCACTCATTTTTCCCCATTGATCTTCCCTAGCTTTAAGCTAGTTGTAAGCTTCTTGTTAATCCTTATTTACTTCATGTTTTTAGTGGTTAATAGATATATAATGATGAAACATATGAACACTAAAAGACTTGAATCTTGAATCATGAAACATAAGCTTAAATAAGATGAATCATGATGTAATATTGTTAGTATGATGTTGTTTGGTATATGTTGATGCTTGCTTGTTGGTTACTAGTAATATGATGATTGATCATCATATGTAACTTGTTAAATCATGATTAAAAGCATGAGTTAACAAGTTAGGAGGTGATTAGGGGTTTACATAAAAGAATCACCTCCATATTTAGACATGAACTTGGTGATAAAATGATTTCTTGTAAAAATAATAAACCAAGTGAACTAGTGATCTTGTAGATCTAAAACTTGTGAGTGATTTTCCTAAATAAACCAAGTTTAAAAGACGGTTTTTGAAAGATCACGATCCTTACACTATTTTGGAAATAAAGTAAGTATATGGATACTTGTGACACATGAAAATGTTGTAAATAAATATTTTTGTAAAATATGTCCACAAGTTGTGAACATCTAAAAATCCCGAGAATGAGATTTTAAATAAAGTAAACACACTTTGGAGGGTAACTAAACCCACTAAACGCCTCACCAAGTTACTACGCGTTTTTACAAAACATCAAGTTCATGTTGTATATTAAATGGAATGGCTTTGCACTTGGTAAGTGTAATATTGTTAGTGACTTGTTGTTGATTGATTTGAATGATGTTTCGAAAAGAAAATGATATGCTTGTTAGCATGGACACCTCCATTTACAAAGGAAACTAGGGCGAAATTTTCTAAAAATCCAACACTTAGAAATTATTTTTCTAACAAGTGTTCGCAAATACGTTTTAACTTTGTTACAAAAATACAAAGTATCGGAGGTTGATTTTTACAAGTAAAATGGATAAATATATATTTAGAATATATATTTTATACTAGAACACTTGTGTGGATACTTGTTTATTTTGTGAGATAGTTATATTATTTGAGGGTAAAATAATATAACTTAACAAGATACCTTGACATTAGAATTGTGTGGTACGTGATAGAAGTAATGAGTAGATAAACCGTACGTAGGATACGTGTTATGCATGCACGAAAAACTGATTGTTTTCTGTACCTTATTAGGACGTGCTTGATTTCTGATTATTAGAGTAACTAATCTAACCGAGCAAACCAAGGTGAGTTCACACACTTTCTAAGGCATGGGATTCCCGGTGGTTGGGAATGGGTTAAAGAATTAAAAAGGAACCTACATATTCTCCTTGGGTAGGATATGTACCGCCATCCTCCATAGGTAGGATGCGGGTTAAAGAATTAAAACGGAACCTACATATTCTCCTTGGGTAGGATATGTACCGCCATCCTCCATAGGTAGGATGCCAATATTAATCCTGCGTATTCTCCTTGGGTAGAATACGTACGTTCGTCCTCCTTGGGTAGGACAATAACCTTAAAACTTACTGGACAAAACTCTATCATTAAGTCCCTCATTTTATATCGACTTAATCGCCGAGGCCAATGGCGAGCGGGTCATTAGTTAATAGCGCTATTAGGTTTAACAAACCTCACACCGTGCCAGTCGGACGGGCGTGTACTAATGGACTATGGCAAACTGTCAATGAGGATAGACATTGACGTAGGGCACAACTAATTTTCGTTAGTAGTCGATATGGTAACGGTCTAGTGGTTCACATGGGGAAGCCCCCACTGATTATGGATATGGTTTGGGTAATAAATGTAACACCCCAAAAACGGGTTTGGTAAATTAGAACCCGGTTAATATAAAGAAATGAGTTTTAGTCTCTTATATAATTAAAATGAAACTTGAGGGACCAAAACCGTTAAGTGGGAAACATGATTTTTATTAAATAAACTTAAAACACCACACACACAGTGTGTGTGTGTCGACATCCAGGAAGAAGAAACAAGGTTCAAACCCTAGTTTCACTAAAATCCTCAAATTGGAAGGGTAAATGAAGTCTAAATCCATAACCGAGTGCGGATTAACGATCACCTTCTCAATGGGATCATAAGGTATGTCTTAAAAGTTAGATTGGTGATCTTTCACGAAGTGGGTTATGATGTAAATTTCGAATTTGTATGAAATTGAGAATGGGTATGTGTTAGAATCATCATATAGAACATGGATTATGCATGGTTTAGGTTAATTTGATGTTTAAGGGTGAAACCCGTTTGTTATGGTGAAGATGATGACATGGGTAAATCATCCATTTCCAAATTCTTGCCTATTATTGATGTATTTTGACATATATGATGAATTGAATAAAATGTGATACTAGCATGTTTGATGTTTATGCATAAATGATTTATGTTGATTAGAAGGAGGAATTTGATGAATTATGAATAAGATTAGAAGGATATGCATGAACTAGTTGTACACTATGCTTAGGAGGTAGTACACACATCAAAAGTATGATGAAATTATGAAGAACTTAAGACTAGATCACTTGTAAGTGATTAACAAAGTAGTTATGAAGTGGGTTTTTGATGATATGATAGAAGTAATGATATGCTTATGTTAATAATGTTGAAAATCATATATGTGTAAGTATGTTTAAAGAATTGGATAAGAAATGATGGATTAGCATGTTTTAAGGTTAAATGATAAACTTAATACAAGATCCGTATGATGAAAAGGTTTTGATGAATGATGAATAAGCTAACTATCTTAAGAATGATATATGATAGTTGATGCTTAATAAGCGACATGGAAGCTTGGGAAAGAAGCGGGTCAAACGGGACTAATGCGCACGGGAAGCATATTCGGATGTTAGGTAAGTAAAGCTTACACCCGTTTCTGGTAGAATATCTATTTAATGTATAGATTACGAACATGGTAAATAAATATGTGAATTATGATGTTCCGACAAGTTTTGATATGGGTCGGAACATGTGATTATGTTAAGAAACTAAGTTGATGGTCAAAAAGGGTAAAAAGGGTATTATGGTGATTTTGGTTTCTAGTTAACGAAGGAATAAGTTACATGAATGGGATAATGACTAACTAAAGTCCCACAAGGATAAAATGGACATTTAGACTTAACGGGTCAAATGGTGAAGATATAACCATTTGGCGATATTGACTAATGAATTGTTTTGTCAAGTATTATGCATTCACAGGATGAATAGCGAAAGGAATTATGTTGCTATTAACTAGCCATTTAGTGCACGAAATATTAAAACGGGTCATAGCTTTGATCTGAGCCAGGTATGTACGATTTGAGTTGTAGTTAAGTCGTGCGATTAGTCAAATGTTAAAGGAAGTCCTTTGTAGTAAAGAATGGAACAAAGTTGACAAAAACGCCCTTGATGGGTAAATCGGGCAAACGGTCTTAAAAGTTGATTAGAAACAAGCTATTTGATTAAGTGAATGTTTTGAAAAAGTAGGAAAGCGAGAAATATGATTTTCGTAAGCCAAGGACCTTAAAATGCGGAATATACCTTTAACGGGTCAAAATAAGCTTTTGAGCGAAAATGGGTTAAGAGGATGCAAGACATCCAAGAATTTAGTCTTTCATGATAGACGTCATTGATATTATTAGGTTCATAAGAAGTTATGGTCAAACGAAAGAGTTATGTTGATAAATGCATGAACGGGTCAAAATTTGGTAAAAGGGTAATAAGCCGAAGGCTTAAAAGTCATAAATTTCGGTATTCCAAATATTGGATTTTCACTCCATGAGATGGAGAATTAAATTACGGTCGCGTAGGAAAAAGAATCGGGTAAAACGGATAAAAAACGAGAAAGTTATGCTCGTTTCCGTAAAATCCGGATGTGCTGGGAATGTGCAGCAATCAATAAAGGAACTTGCTGTCAAAAAGGGGGCTAGGTGTAGCGTCTAGCCCCTAGGTGTAGCATCTAGCCCCTAGGTGGGGGCGTCTAGCCCCTAGGTGGGGCGTCTAGCCCCCCCTGAATCCCAAAATTGTTTAATTTTGTTTGTTTGACCTATATAAATTGTTTAAACTTGTTATTTAACTATCAAAAGAAGGTATGTATGTATGTATGTATGTATGAATATAAGTGGTATGTATGAATGAATGTACGTATGTATGTATGCAAGTAGGTATATATGAGCGTATGCACGTATGTAGGCATGTGTGAAGATATGAATGTATGTATGTATGTAGGTGTGTATGTAGGTAGTATGTGTATGTATATATATATCCAAATGAGTATGTACGAATGTATGCACGTATGTAGGGTTGTGTGAAGGCATGTAATAGGTATGTATGTAGGCATGTATGTATGTAGGTATGCACGTATGTAGGCACGCACGTATGAATGTAGGTACGTATGTAAGTAGTTATGTGTGAACGGATGCATATATATGTAAGTATGTATGAAAGTATATACGCATGTATTCATTGAAATTGAGTATTGACGATAATAATAGCGTGCCTTGTGAACGAAGTGTAACGCAGGTACAACAAGAAAGTCTCACCACGGATTGTTTGATCAGATGGAAAGCTGGGATGTAAAGAGTTAACGGAACGAAAAGTAAACGTGAATAAATCTTGTATGTTTATAATGCGTACTAATGTTATGAATATTATGTGGTGAGTGCAGGTAGTACGAGTCATGAGGATCATCAAGGAATAGAGATCGAGGATCGAGTCACTAGTGAGATTGTACGGGAGCGTTGATGTATATAATGTAGTAAACATAAGCTATGTTTTTATTTAGTAAATAAGTCGATTGATGGAATTATGTGAAAGAGTTATGTTAAGGTTAAATTTTAAGTTAAGGTATTTATAATGAAAGAAATTTTTAGACATGAACTTCCGCTGCGACTTTTGGTTAAACGTGAATTAGGGTCTTACAAGTTGGTATCAGAGCCCTGGTTTGAGAGAATCAAGTACGAGAAGGTAGGTACTTGAACTCAAACCTATGTGCTCTTGTGATAAGGAACCTGTACAATCCATGACTCGATCAAGATCTAAAGGTAGAAATGGAATAAAAACGTGTATGTATGTATTCATATGAAGAAGCTAACGGTTTTTATATGTGCAAGGTAAGCTTAAAAGTTTGGAGAGGATGATCCGGGGATGCAGTCTAAGATGGATGCTAAGGCAGGCAAGGATGCGAATGGACGGACGGACCCCAGGTACACAATGTTAATATGTATGGTACCGGTGTTAAAAGAAAAAGGAAGAAATCTCCTTGGGAAGGTAATTAGTAAACGAAAGACAATGATATGGTCTTGGGGAAGTTTTGGAGATGTGCATGAAACTGAAACCCATCTCTCGGACATAAGGCGATGATTACACGAAGGCACGAAACTAGTATGTGGATTGCGCACCTGGCCAGTACGCAAGAAGCATATGACGTTCGCGAGACCGTGGTAATTATCGCAGGTATGTCCGTTGGAATTAAGTAGTAGGTGGACGTGAGGGTAAAGAGAAACGTAAGACTTTCAGGAATGAAAGTATGAACGATATATTAGAATCCGCGAGACGGATTCGAAGCATGAAAGTAATGAAGTATGAATGACTTGTTTGAATCCGCGAGACGGATTCAAGGAAAGAAAGGCATGAATGGAATGTTTGAATCCGTAAAACGGATTCAAGGAAATGAAATATAGAAATGATATGTATGAATCCGCGAAACAGATTCAACACATGTAAAGAATGAAAGATGTGAATGATATGTTTGAATCCAGGAGATGGATTCAAAGCATAGAAGGAAGAAAATATATGAATGGTATGTTTGGAACCGCTAGACGGATTCAAAACATGGAAGCAATGAAAAGTTTGAATGTGACGTTTGAATCCGCGGGACGGATTTAAAATATAAAAAGGAGGAGATTAGTCCACATTAGAATGTGTCGATAGTTTGACCGTGGTTGTGTCAAATGAGTTATAGGAGATGGTGTAAAGCAAATGAATGAAAGACTGGTCTTAATTGGCACCCAAACCCAAATTTTAAAATGAAAGAAAGAAGTTCAAACAAGTTATGTGTTAAATGTGTTAGTAATCGACTCTTAGGAGTCATAATAAACGACGGGCTACGACCCGGACAATGATTTAAGTATGAACAAGAAGGGTAAGTTTTGTCGAGAATACCGAAATGATGTAATGAATGTCTTTGTAAGTAAGCATGAATGAGAAGAAGTACGAATGTGTACCTCAATGCATCTATGATAAGTAAGAAAAGTCAGTTTCACCTTAAAAGGTCAAACTGCAAAAGATGACAAAATAAGTAACCAGATGAAAGAATTGCATGTGAGAAATGAAATGTGTGACACGTAATAGCGTGTACGTAAGAAATTATAGGAGAATTATAGGTGAGTAAACACCTAGTAGAATGAATGTTTGAATGAAGTGTGCTAACCGCTAAATGGTTGATGATAATGCTAGAACTCTTGACGCAATGAAACCAATCGAATTGGTGGAAGGATGTGTACAAGTGGGGACACCTTATGTGGATAAATGAAATCTAGCCTGGTACAGCTAGTGTTCGGGAAGAATGCGGATCAATCTGGATCATGAATCGTGGATTGATGATATGAGATGAGGTTAGTAAAAGTTTAACTTATGTCGAATAAGTATGAATTGGTAAATTGAAAACAACCTACGAAATGAATGACAGAATGGGTATGGTATAGTATGGAATGTTGATTTCTAATAGTCAACATAAGAAGAAAATTATGCCATTAAAAAGTAAATCTCAAAAGTTTTGAGTGGAAGTTTTGCATATTGATTAAACTCTCGTGCGATGAACTAGTACGACACATCTACTTATGTAAATTAAGTAATGCATGAAGTGAAAGCAATAGTAATGTGAAATGAATGAAATGATTCAAAGGTAACGTAAAGGTACGCATAGTACAAATAACTATAGAGAACGTATAACGATGTTAACTTTGGAGTTAAGTACGAATGCACGACTATGAAATAGTAACTTCGTTGCGATAACGAAGCAAAATTAAATATTATGTAGTATATGTATAGAATGTGATCTTAAAGGACGAGATGAAGGTATTAGACCGGATATAAACGGATCATATGAAAGTAAGCATTATTATAGGTTTGAATGTATATGTACGTTGAACTGTTACTAACCGGTCAAGGAAATGAGTAGATTACGTGGAAGTATGGCATGAAAAGTATGGACTTGTTAGAAAGAAGTCAATTATATGAATGGTTATGAATCGAGAATGGATAGTTACTTAGCATTATGACGTACCTCTTGAAATTAAACATAGATATGTATGTATAAATTACGAATTTAGATCGTATAGTCGACGAAGATGATATGAAATTTGAAATAAACAAAAAGGAATGTTATTAATAGGATGTCGGAATTGTTTCAAGTAAACAAAATGGTATATTGCATAGGATATACAAGTATTAGAATGATGAATGAACCATTAGCTATGAAAGGAGTTAGAAGCTAACGCTATTAGTGAAAGCGACACTAATAAGAACTCCAGGACGGGTTCTTGAAAATAGAAGATTGTCACTGAGATGGGCTAGTGGTTGTGTGGATGGGGCAAAGGGAAAGGATAATTAGTGTTTAATGGAAATGAGAAAGGTTTCGGGGACGAAACCTAATTTAAGGGGGGTAGACTTGTAACACCCCAAAAATGGGTTTGGTAAATTAGAACCCGGTTAATATAAAGAAGTGAGTTTTAGTCTCTTATATAATTAAAATGAAACTTGAGGGACCAAAACCGTTAAGTGGGAAACATGATTTTTATTAAATATACTTAAAACACCACACACACAGTGTGTGTCGACATCCAGGAAGAAGAAACAAGGTTCAAACCCTAGTTTCACTAAAATCCTCAAATTGGAAGGGTAAATGAAGTCTAAATCCATAACCGAGTGCGGATTAACGATCACCTTCTCAATGGTATCATAAGGTATGTCTTAAAAGTTAGATTGGTGATCTTTCATGAAGTGGGTTATGATGTAAATTTCGAATTTGTATGAAATTGAGAATGGGTATGTGTTAGAATCATCATATAGAACATGGATTATGCATGGTTTAGGTTAATTTGATGTTTAAGGGTGAAACCCGTTTGTTATGGTGAAGATGATGACATGGGTAAATCATCCATGTCCAAATTCTTGCCTATTATTGATGTATTTTGACATATATGATGAATTGTTGTTAGATGAATTGAATAAAATGTGATACTAACATGTTTGATGTTTATGCATGAATGATTTATGTTGATTAGAAGGAGGAATTTGATGAATTATGAATAAGATTAGAAGGATATGCATTAACTAGTTGTACACTATGCTTAGGAGGTAGTACACACATCAAAAGTATGATGAAATTATGAAGAACTTAAGACTAGATCACTTGTAAGTGATTAACAAAGTAGTTATGAAGTGGGTTTTTTATGATATGATAGAAGTAATGATATGCTTATGTTAATAATGTTGAAAATCATATATGTGTAAGTATGTTTAAAGAATTGGATAAGAAATGATGGATTAGCATGTTTTAAGGTTAAATGATAAACTTAATACAAGATCCGTATGATGAAAAGGTTTAGATGAATGATGAATAAGCTAACTATCTTGAGAATGATATATGATAGTTGATGCTTAATAAGTGACATGGAAGCTTGGGAAAGAAGCGGGTTAAACGGGACTAATGCGCACGGGAAGCATATTCGGATGTTAGGTAAGTAAAGCTTACACCCCTTTTTGGTAGAATATCTATTTAATGTATAGATTACGAACATGGTAAGTAAATATGTGAATTATGATGTTCCGACAAGTTTTGATATGGGTCGGAACATGTGATTATGTTAAGAAACTAAGTTGATGGTCAAAAAGGGTAACATGGGTATTATGGTGATTTTGGTTACTAGTTAACGAAGGAATAAGTTACATGAATGGGATAATGACTAACTAAAGTCCCACAAGGATAAAATGGACATTTAGACTTAACGGGTCAAATGGTGAAGATATCACCATTTGGCGATATTGACTAATGAATTCTTTTGTCAAGTATTATGCATTCACAGGATGAATAGCGAAAGGAATTATGTTGCTATTAACTAGCCATTTAGTGCACGAAATATTAAAACGGGTCATAGCTTTGATCCGAGCCAGGTATGTACGATTTGAGTTGTAGTTAAGTCGTGCGATTAGTCAAATGTTAAAGGAAGTCCTTTGTAGTAAAGAATGGAACAAATTTGACAAAAACGCCCTTGATGGGTAAATTAGGCAAACGGTCTTAAAAGTTGATTAGAAACAAGCTATTTGATTAAGTGAATGTTTTGATAAAGTAGGAAAGCGAGAAATATGATTTTCGTAAGCCAAGGACCTTAAAATGCGGAATATACCTTTAACGGGTCAAAATAAGCTTTTGAGCGAAAATGGGTTAAGAGGATGCAAGACATCCAAGAATTTAGTCTTTCATGATAGACGTCATTGATATTATTAGGTTCATAAGAAGTTATGGTCAAACGAAAGAGTTATGTTGATAAATGCATGAACGGGTCAAAATTTGGTAAAAGGGTAATAAGCCGAAGGCTTAAAAGTCATAAATTTCGGTAGTCCAAATATTGGATTTTCACTCCATGAGATGGAGAATTAAATTACGGTCGCGTAGGAAAAAGAATCGGGTAAAACGGATAAAAAACGAGAAAGTTATGCTCGTTTCCGTAAAATCCGGATGTGCTGGGAATGTGCAGCAATCAATAAAGGAACTTGCTGTCAAAAAGGGGGCTAGGTGTAGCGTCTAGCCCCTAGGTGGGGGTGTCTAGCCCCTAGGTGGGGCGTCTAGCTGTCACACCCCGATATGTCCACGCATTACCGGTGAGCCCGGTGGGGAGTATCGTGACGTAGTTGATATCATCATAGTCAAACAACACAATATTTAATATGCACAGCGGAAGCAAAAGATAGATATGATTTCAACTGAATAAAAGTGTAATATTTAAGTATCACAACACAGTTGAAACAGATCCACAGGCGGATCAAAATAAAGAGGAAACTTGTTCAACAGACTTAAATGCATCCAAGCTTGCGAGACTCTTATTGATGCTAAGGAGAGGCCAGCCTATTACGAGTAGTACCTGCACTTAACCTTTTTGGGAAAATACGTCAGTTTACACTGGTAAATACAATTTAACTGACTCATTTTGAAAAGGTTTAAAAATTGATTTGAATGCACATGGCACAAAACTTTTTATAACTTGGGATAATTATTTGAATATAATACTTGTAAAAGAATTACATGTTTCTTATGCGTTCAGTATCCCGGTTCATGCCGGGTTAAAGATCAATAGACACACCACATTATTTATTTAGGCACTGACGGGTGTACGCCTACACCCCGTGCTTAGGTCGTGGCCATTTCGTAAAATGATGCCAAGGATATCCGAGACATGGTCATTAACCCCCCAAAGGCTTTAAGCAAACAAAACATTTTCAAACAGGACATTTCAATGATTTAACCTTCATACAATTAAAGATGCAATGTCCGACCAAGCGGTATTTTATATACCGTACCCCAAGCTCGTATAGGGAAAATAAGTTAAAAGTATTTACCTTTGCAAGTATTAATCACAAATAGCAAGTGCGTGTAGCTTTTACCGGGTCTCCTATTCTGGAACAAAGGTTTTTAACAACCTATTAGATTCCTAACGGGTCTTTAATTAAGTCTAAACTTAGACCGGTTAGTTTTAAAGGAAGATACGGTTCAAACGCGTAAATAAGCGAAGACCGGAATAGAATGTGATTTAGACCCGACAAGTTGGAATACTTGTATGATATGGGTAAACTAAACACATTCTGGATTTTGAGACAAAATGATAAGGTTTGACCCGTTTCAGTCAATTCATACAAACTAGTTACATAAACCGAACTGAACGCGCAAGATGCGTAACGGGTAACCATAAGAGCCATATACAAGTTTCCTAAGTTAATATGCCTTAAATATGTTGTGACATCAGTAAGATATCTCCTATTATGCCCGAAACGAATTTAGACTCAAGCTATGCCCCGTAAGGGCATTTTGGTCATTTAAAAGGTTATAAAAGAGTTTAAATATAAATCTGAGTTTCGGGTCTGATATAATCAGTAAAAATACTTAATTCAATAAGTTATAACAGTAGGGTCCTAATTATACGTGAAATTTATCTATTAAAACCAAACTATGCACGTAGGGGCATTTTGGTAATTTCACATAGCCTTTAAAGGTCAAATGTGAAAATCTGAGTTTAAAACTTTAGCTTACTGTTAAAGTATAGAAATATACTTAAAATATCAGTAGGTATCAAACCTTGTATGTTTAAAATAGTTTTAATACATACTATGCGTTAAAAACGCTTAAAAAGGCGATTTGGAGCCATTTCCGGGTTCTATATAGAAAGCTGATATTTTGATTATTCCAGAAGGTTTAAAATAATTTATTTATCATATAAAATCAGTAGCAAAAGGTTTGGGGTCAAAAAGATTTGTAAAACTTATTTTATAGCCCAAAAGGGCAAAACCGGCATTAACCGAATTAAAGCTACAACCCTATGTTATACTCTGCCTAAAATTAATCAAAAATCTTCAAAAATCCCAAAATATTATATTACATCAGTGAGTAAAAAGTTTGATATCAAAAAGTGGGTTAAACTAGGCTATATGCTAATTATACCTTTTAATTAACAAAAAGCTTTCTAATTACGCTATTGAGCATAACTCTTAATCTAGACCTCAAACTGATGTCAAATTTTGGATGCAAGTTTATAAATCAGTAACTAAGGTTTCTACTCTTTTACATTTTCAACAATCACGTTTTAAGGTTATATGGGCATAATAGTCAACATATAAGCAATTAACGGGAACATGCATACGAATCGGATAACTATTGAACCAGGGTGTATAATCACAGAGGGTTATACTAACATATATCCTGGTCCAAATAAAGCTCTAAGGCATTTCTAAACTATGCTCAATTGGGTCAGAACTGAAAGTCAAAGCAAAAGTCAAATTATGCGACTTTCGGTTCCGAACCGGGTCTCTACTGAAAATTGTTGGGTTGAACATGTTTAGACATGTTCTTACATTAATTACCAAGTTATATTAATGATAAAACAGGTTGCATGTCTTCTACATTGCTACTTATGCATTAATTTGATTTTTAGCCTTCTGTTGACATTTTAATATCAAGTTTGACCCGACAATTGACCTAGTTAGAGTGGGAATCAGAGAGTACCCTTTTAATGGTTTATTACCCACATAATTACCTACTTATAGGTATTTTTAATTCGAGATTTGACTGAACAATATTTGATTAATCTCGAAGTCAAACCTTAATTACGACGGTTTGACTTTTAGCTAATTAACTAAGCTAAACTGAATTAAAAAGGATTAAGGATGCTTACAAGAGTCCTAAATATGATTAGGAACTTTAAGAAGACTTGTTGCTGATCAGAGGAGCTCCAGAGAAGTCTTGAAAAAATTTCCAAGTGAGCAAGTGAGAATGTTGCAACTTGTTCTTCTTATATAGTGAACCCAATTGAGTTGGATGATGCCATGTAACTCTACTAATGTTATGGGATGCTCCCAGGTGTCCCTATGTTGCCAAATACCAGTTGCAAGGCCCCTGTTTTCGAAAACCATCCATATAAGGCGGTGCAACCTGCTGAACAGGCAGCTGTCCAATTTCTGCTGCCAGCGACCGGCTTACGGACCGTAAGCAGAAGTCCTTGCGGTCCGTATGCTCCTCTTGCGGACCGTATGCTTAAATGGATGCGGTCCGTAACCGACCCTTGCTTAAATCGCCCAGTTGCAGGGCTTGCGGACCGTAAGCCTAAGGCCATACGGTCCGTATCCGATGACCAGAATCCAAAAATTTGTAAACTTCCAAGCTTTGACCATGCATTTCTTACAAGTCCGAATCTTATGCTTTCCTTTTCAGTAGAGGGACCAAGTGCTCAGACTTTGCATGCTTTGCATGCACTTACACATTTTTGGATCTTGTGGGAGGTTTTAAAATGTCGAAAATACCGAGAATTCACATTGGATTCATGTTTTAGGTTATAATCAATTTATTATTTAGGACAACCAGATTTATTTACATCATTTAGATGTTGATTAAGTATATCATGGTTAGGGATTTATTAATAGGTCATTCAAAGGTATAAATTAACATATCGACGCTTTTAAATCCTACCGTACATCTTTATCTGGATCCGTTTTTCATAACACGTTTGTATTACATGACACGTGTCCTTATTTTATTGGGTATGATTTTTTTACGAGGTGTTACATCCTCACCCCCTTAAAAGAAATCTCGACCCCGAGATTTACGGAAACAATTGAGGGTATTTCTCTTTTATTGGGTATGATTTTTTACGAGGTGTTACACTAGCCCCCCTGAATCCCAAAATTGTTTAATTTTGTTTGTTTGACCCATATAACTTGTTTAAACTTGTTATTTAACTATCAAAAGAAGGTATGTATGTATGTATGTAGGAATATAAGTGGTATGTATGAATGAATGTACGTGTGTATGTATGCAAGTAGGTATATATGAGCGTATGCACGTATGTAGGCATGTGTGAAGATATGAATGTATGTATGTATGTAGGTGTGTATGTAGGTAGTATGTGTATGTATATATATATATCCAAATGAGTAAGTACGAATGTATGCACGTATGTAGGGTTGTGTGAAGGCATGTAATAGGTATGTTTGTAGGCATGTATGCATGTATGTATGTAGGCACGTACGTATGAATGTAGGTACGTATGTATGTAAGTAGTTATGTGTGAACGGATGCATATATGTAAGTATGTATGAAAGTATATACGCATGTATTCATTGAAATTGAGTATTGACGATAATAATAGCATGCCTTGTGAACGAAGTGTAACGCAGGTACAATAAGAAAGTCTCACCACGAATTGTTTGATTAGATGGAAAGCTGGGATGTAAAGAGTTAACGGAACGAAAAGTAAACGTGAATAAATCTTGTATGTTTATAATGCGTACTAATGTTATGAATATTATGTGGTGAGTGCAGGTAGTACGAGTCATGAGGATCATCAAGGAATAGAGATCGAGGATCGAGTCACTAGTGAGATTGTACGGGAGCGTTGATGTATATAATGTAGTAAACATAAGCTATGTTTTTATTTAGTAAATAAGTCGATTGATGGAATTATGTGAAAGAGTTATGTTAAGGTTAAATTTTAAGTAAGTTAAGGTATTTATAATGAAAGAAATTTTTAGACATGAACTTCCGCTGCGACTTTTGGTCAAACGTGAATTAGGGTCTTACAATAAAGAAGGAACTGGTTAATCATATTTTCAACTATGGGGTAACCCCCACAGCATGTAAGCCAACAAAAGACAAACCATGTTTTCGGAAACAACTTAAAACTAAACAATCAACTGTGAACTCACTCAACTTTGTTGTTGACTCGTTGTTACATGCCTTACAGGTCGTTAGATGCTTATGGAGCTTGCACAGGGAGGAGTGATTGTTGTGGGACATGGACTGTTGAGTTCCATGTTAAACATTCAAACTTATGAACTTATTACTCGTGTTTGAGTTTCACGTTTTATGCTTCCGCTGTTAACTTAAAGTTGTTTACTTTCTTTTGGGCACCAATTATATCAGGGTTGGTTTTATGTACTTAATCACGTTGTTCAATATGATTGGTGGCTTGATCCTGGTCATGTCACGCCTCCAAGCGGTGATACTCCGCATGTGGATTATGGGGGTGTGACAGATTGGTATCAGAGCCATTGGTTATAGCGAACTTGGTTTTAAAAAGGGGAAAAGCTTTTTGAAAGACCAGACTATAACCTGTTCAGTGCTCAACGATCCACAACGACGCTTAGCTCCACGTGCAAGGCTCAACACACTAGGTGGTACGATTTAAGTTTATATTTCTTACTTGCTAGATTACTTTTGTCCGGTTTGGTGTTTATTATGTGTTTATTTAGGGTAGTAGCATGCTGTCTATTAGCCCTACTGCGTTCTTTATGACACACAATTGTTTACCTGAAATTTGATAAGTGGTGGTCAAATTCTATTCTGTTTTCTCCTCACCCCACTACGACAACTGTTTTATGTGTTCTACCTATTCATGCGATTGTCTCGACATGACATCGCCGTTGCAGCCAGAATTCAGATCTGACTCTCCATACATTTGGTTTTACGCGTCAGCATTCACGTATACCAGAACTGGACTAAACGAACTCGGATTTAGGAGAACAATATACCCAGGCGTCCATGTTGACGAACCCCATCATCTCCACTAGTCGTCGTCATCAGAAGCAAAGTAGTCGCAGTTACACGCATTTGGCGTTGTACCACTCGAAACCTTATCAGCTAAACTCTGTTTCGGACCAATGATATACTCACGTAACCATGATACAATGAACTTTTCTTTCGTGTCGTTGCTGCCACCTACCAATACTGAAACTGCCCCTGGAGAACAGAATAGTTTACGAGATTCTTTGTTTATTTGTTGGATTTTGTTTTCATTCAATTCTTCGTATGAACATCACCCACCTTCTGTTTTTTCGATTCGCAACCGATATAGCGAAACGCTAATAAGCATACCACGATTTCCACCGATCACAAGATTTCCCCATTACCCCGCTGGGTGGTTAATTCTTATTCTACTTGATTTACACCTTCGTATACCCAACCTAGCGAATGGATGCCCTTACTGATGGGATAGCCTTCAGGACGTTCAAGGACGGAGATATGGATCACTCAACCAACAGGCGAACACGATAGTCTATACGCTTACCTGACCCACCTTACACTACAAGAAATCGTATTATTCCATGATAGTCTTCTTAATTACGCGAAATCTTTACACTAGCTTTTGTACCGACACATGATTGTTGATTTATGTTATGTCTAATTTCTACCATTTGCTTAGACCAAACCATCATTCTCTTACCACAGTGACATTTCGTTCTCGCTCCTCCATGCAAAGACACTGAAACGAACACCCTCTAGCACAGAGAGTTTGGAAGGCTCGACTCTCGATCCTCGGTGATCACTCCTTGAAACCTTCAGGGTGATGCAAGGAACGATCCCAACGTGGTGATGGGTAAGTTTCTTCTGGATGATTTCTTTGTTACTGTTTTATTCGATTCGGGTGCCGATACTAGTTATGTGTCCTTAAAAGTTAGTCAAATGCTTAAGCGCACACCAACACTTTTGAACACCAAACACGTGGTAGAGCTAGCAAACGGTAAAAGTTTAGAGGCCACACACATAGTTAAGGGTTGTAATCTGGTTCTTGCTAATCAAACCTTTTCTATCGATCTTATTCCTATCGTTCTGGGTAGTTTCGACGTTGTTATTGGGATGGATTGGTTATCTCATCAGCAAGCGGAAATTCTTTGCAACGAGAAGATTGTCCGCATCCCTCGTTCTGGTAAAGAACCCCTAGTAATTCGTGGCGACAAGAGTGGTGCTGTTGTGGGCATCATCTCTTTCCTTAAGGCCCAGAAGTGGTTGCGAAAGGTCCAGACTGCTATTCTAGCCCTCGTTCCTGATACATCTTCGAAGGAAAAGAAGATGGAAGATATTCCTATTGTGCGCGACTTTCCTGAGGTATTTCCTGAAGAATTACCTGGTCTTCCGCCTCATCGACAAGTCAAGTTTCAAATCGAGCTAGCTCCTGGAGCAGTGCCCATAGCTCGAGCACCTTATCGTCTAGCTCCATCAGAACTTGAAGAATTGTCCACGCAACTACAAGAGCTACTGGAAAAGGGTTTCATACGTCCTAGCTCTTCACCTTGGGGAGCTCCAGTGTTATTTGTGAAGAAGAAAGACGGTACCTTCAGAATGTGTATTGACTACCGCGAACTCAACAAGGTGACCGTGAAGAATCGTTATCCTCTCCCACGCATTGATGACTTATTCGACCAGTTGCAAGGGTCGAGTTTCTACTCAAAGATTGACCTGAGGTCAGGCTACCATCAACTGAGAGTCCGAGACGATGATATCTCTAAGACAACATTCAGGACTCGGTATGGGCATTACGAGTTCCTGGTTATGCCCTTTGGATTGACGAATGCACATGCGGTCTTCATGGATCTCATGAACAGAGTGTGCAAGCCTTACTTGGATAAGTTCGTTATTGTATTCATCGACGACATCCTGATCTATTCTAAGAGTCAGGAAGAACACGAACGACACCTGAGACTTATTTTGGAACTCCTTCGAACAGAGCAGTTGTATGCCAAATTTTCGAAATGTGACTTCTGGTGTAACACCTGTGTCACTTCAACCGTCAAACAAATACCAAACCAATGAAATATTGTATTTCATACTTTGGACTTGTATAAATATGTGTATCTTTTGCACATATCAACTCTTGTTCGATTTCAAACTCTAAATCGCTTTCTGGGAGGTTATACGCGCTCTAATGCGTAAATATAACCAGTTTAATGCAACAAACACTCCGGAATAGTGAAATAGGTTTAACATACCTTAAATAACCTTTACATAACTTAGAGATAAGTTTTGGAAGGTTTGGTGTGGTGAAATCAAAGTTTAATCGCTTACAGGGACTAAAGTTGACAAACTGCGAAAGTATGCCAATTTGAACTGTAACAGACCTTCCGGAACATGACCATAAGTTAAACATACCATAAATATCCTTTACATAGCTTAGAAATAGGCTTTGAGGTGTTCGGTATGCTAAAATAAACTATTGGGTCATTCAGGGACTAAAAGTGTCAAAAAGTGCACAAGTTTGCATTTTCGCGCATAACTTACGTTCTGAATACATCCGGACATCCAAAAATCTATGTAAGCATGACTATATTATATTTTAGTGTTCGCCTTAAGAAAAATCCATTCGTCGCGTCATTTGGATCGTTTTTCGCGCTTATGCGCATTCCGTCGTAATTAAGCGAACATCGCGTTCGTACGACCAAACGAACCATCATCCGGCATATTTTTGAGTATGTTTTGAGTTCCCTATACTTTAACTTCATTTTAGAGCCTTGAAATGAGGTTAACGTCAAACGCATCGAAAAAGGCCTTAAACACGTGCAGGGACCATTGCTGCCAATTTTCAAACATTCTGATTCAGGAGAGGTGCTCGCGTAGCGCGACGCCTATGGGGCTACCTGTCGCGCTACGCGACTGACTATCTGGGCAGATTCAATGTTTCTAATTACAAGTTGCAACTAATTGATTCTTAACCACATGTTTTAAGTTGATGTGTCACTAAGTTAAGGAGCATATGTGGTTCCATAACCTTTCTGACAAGTGTACGGTTCCGATTAAGGCACGTTATTCAATAAACGATCTTAACGGTTACCCGAAATCTATAAATACCCACCCTCTTTGGCTTAAAAACCCACAAATCTGATTGAAAAGACTCTAAGTTGGAACCTTCGTTTCATACCTGAGCTATTTTGATCTGGGTTAGCATTCGGGGACCCTTCGTAAGTATTCTTTCGTTCTTTTCCTTATTTTACTGCTTTTCGAGTCAGAAAGTCAAACTTTGTTTGACTTTCAGCGTTGACCAGTAATGGTCAATGCGAAGTTCGTTTGAACTTCGCAACGTGATTGTAATCACGATGGTCATAGTCCCTTGGGACTATGCCTACTGATTACCACGTTGTCTAGGGTCGTAGGGTAAGCGATCTAATAAATCGCTTATACCTCGAACCCGACCCAGTTTGGTCGATCATTAGGATCCGACCAAATACATTAGGTGACCATAGTAGGTAGGGGATAACCTTCCGAGGTTATACCCTATGGTCACATCGTTTAAGTAGTTGTATGATAGGTAGTTTATATGCCTTAGGTAAATTACCAGAATACCCTTTTCATGTATAATTGGTAATTAAGCATATGTAACCTAAACCTTTGTCACATAACTGATTATGTAACATGTTAAGGCATATATTACTTGTCATAGGACTAGTTAGGCGGTCCGAACGCGTTTCATGCGAACGACGCGTTAAAGTAGCATAAGCTACCTAAACGGGTCGTAATGGGTCGTAGACACTTAGGTTAAGTTTCATTTAGTATGTAGGCTTTGTTAAACCAAAAGACACGAGTCTCTACACTCGTTTGGTTTACAAACCCTAATGCTACCCGATCTTCCGATTTAGGTCCGGTTTATTAATGTAGCTACCTATACTAGGTGCCGTTTGATATCCGCGATCTCTAGTATTGTTTGGTTGTTACTCAAGGACTACCGAGCAATCTCAAGTGAGTACATAGACCCCTCTTTTACTGTTTTCCAAACTGTTTTGGGGTGGAACACATGTGCCTACTTGTTACTTTCATGCTTTCCTGTTTTCACATCATATATCGGTTATGTTCATTAGTACATTATAGTACATGATTCCATTTCAGTTTATGCTATGTATGCCCATTGAGTGCGTACTTAGTACATCGTTTTACATTACATTTCATGCTACGTGTGCCCATTGTGTGCATTACTTAGTACATCTGATTTCATCACATGCTTACCTTTTGACATTTGATCATACAAGTTATTACTTATCTTCTGACAAACTAAAAGACTATCTATGGTTTTAAACACTGATTTCTCTAAGAACATAAAATAAAATGTTGAATTGTACTTATTTTATGTTCACCAGACCGATTGTTAGTATGATATAGCGCTATAGGATTTGACACCCCATTCCTGTTGTCATGGAATGTCTGAAACCAATTTGTTGCTCCATCCAAATAGGGATTGCCTTTGTGGTATTTCTATAGTCTCAAAGGTGTATTTTGATGCACCAGGTCTGAATGAATTCTTAAATCACACTATTAAAGTATATTTTTATATACTCTCATGTGTGGTATTGTACAAACCAACATATATTTTGTTAAACATCTAAAGCATATTTTAATATGTTATTTACAAAACCAAAACATAGTTTAATATGTTATTTATCACATCCAAAGCATATTTTGATATGTTACTTATGAAACCAAAACATAGTTTAATATGTTACTTACAAATCCAAAGTATACTTTTGATATGCTACTATAAGGTTATTCGTTTAACTTTACATTACTTACAATACATAAACATTTCTACAATTGTTAAACATTACTTTGGTGGTTTGGTTTGATTAAGTGATTAAGTAACGATGCATGTGTAATATGATACAAACATGGTGGATACGCCGCTGGTACTTCCTATATATAAGTGTTTGTATGGTATTACATATCGTAGCGTTAATTGAATCATTTCAGTTTGAGACATAGAACATTTTATACAAGTAACATACTTTTCACAAGACATTGATTTACAAACAACTTATCTTATACAAACTCATTTTTATATGGTTATTCCTTTAACCATACATTATTCACTTATCTATACATATCATCTTATCTTATCGTTTTTCAAATGATTTACAAGACAAAGCAAATTACAAGGTTCATGACTAAACATTTTCTCAAACATAAGTCATGAATTCTGTTTTCACAAAACCTATGTATCTCACAGGCATTTTTATGCTGACGTACCTATTTTCACATGTGTTTTCAGGAGATGAAGCATAGGACTTATCAAGACATACTTAGGCGGACCTGTGCCTTAGTGACATTAAAAGATGCAAGACTAGTTAATTGTGTTGTACTTCTTTGTTTATTTAGACATTGTAGCACTTTCAATCAATAAAACAAAACTTCAATTGCCATGGATTTGAGACAATTAATTCTGTTACAACACTCCCCGATGTTTCCGCCACGTTTTGTATGTTCCACGTGGTCGGGGTGTGACATCTGGCTTCGCGAAGTCCACTTTCTAGGCCACGTGGTAAACGAGGATAGAATTCATGTGGATCCATCCAAGGTAGACTCGATCAAGAACTGGCCTGCACCCCGTACACCAACAGAAATCCGCCAATTCTTGGGTTTGGCGGGCTACTACAGAAGATTCATCAAGGATTTATCTAAGATTGCGCAACCTCTCACCTCACTGACTCAAAAAGGTGTCACCTATCGTTGGGGTGATGTACAGGAGTTCGCATTTCAGCACTTAAAAGATAGAATTTGTAGCGCGCCTATCCTCTCATTGCCTGAAGGCACATATGATTTTGTGGTTTATTGCGACGCTTCCATCCAAGGACTTGGTTGCGTGTTGATGCAACGTGATAAGGTCATTGCCTACGCATCGCGCCAACTTAAAGTTCACGAAAGGAACTACACTACGCATGACTTGGAATTGGGAGCAGTTGTTTTCGCACTTAAGATATGGAGAAATTACCTGTACGGTACCAAGTGCACCATTTACACCGATCACAGGAGTCTCGGGCATATCTTCAAGCAAAAGGAGTTAAACATGCGACAACGTCGATGGGTCGAGCTCTTGAATGATTATGAATGTGCGATCAAGTACCATCCGGGCAAAGCCAATGTTGTGGCCGACGCCCTCAGTCGAAAGGATGCTATACCTAAGCGTGTACGTGCGTTACAGCTTACCATTCACTCTAGCCTTCCCGCTCAAATTCGTGATGCTCAGGTCGAAGCATTGAAAGCAGAAAACATCAGGGCTGAGTCCCTACGAGGATCAAGGAAACGGCTAGAACGAAAGGAAGACGGCGCTTACTACGTAACAGGGCGCATCTGGGTCCCACTTTACGGAAACTTACACGAGCTTGTGATGGATGAAGCGCACAAGTCTCGTTACTCAGTACATCCTGGTTCAGATAAGATGTACCACGACTTAAAGACTACATATTGGTGGCCTAGTATGAAAGCCAACATAACAACCTACGTCAGTAAATGCTTGACTTGTGCTAGGGTCAAGGTCGAATACCAGAAACCATCAGGCCTACTTCAACAACCAGAGATACCTAAATGGAAATGGGAGCAAATTTCCATGGATTTCGTTACTGGACTGCCTAGATCTCAACACGGAAATGATACCATTTGGGTGATCGTGGGTCGACTGACCAAGTCTGCACATTTCCTGGCTATCAAGGAAACGGATAAGTTTTCTACTCTAGCAGACATCTACCTAAAGGAAGTAGTATAAAGGCACGGGGTGCCAACCTCCTTCATTTCTGATCGTGACTCACGTTTTACATCTGAATTGTGGCAAGCTATGCACAAGTCCTTTGGCTCTCGATTAGACATGAGCACGTCATATCATCCACAGACGGATGGGCAATCTGAACGCACCATCCAAACCCTTGAAGACATGCTTAGGGCATGTGTAATCGATTTTGGTAATGGCTGGGAAAAACACCTCCCGTTAGTGGAGTTTTCGTATAACAACAGTTACCACACCAGTATCCAGGCCGCTCCGTTCGAGGCATTGTACGGACGGAAGTGCCGATCACCTCTTTGTTGGGCAGAGGTTGGCGACAGTCAAATCACTGGCCCAGAACTTGTAGTAGATACAACCGAGAAGATTGCTCAGATACGACAACGAATGGCGGCAGCTCGTGACCGTCAGAAAAGCTATGCTGATAAGCATAGGAAACCACTCGAGTTCCAAGTTGGGGATCGAGTGCTACTCAAAGTCTCACCTTGGAAAGGTGTAGTTCGTTTTGGCAAACGAGGCAAACTCAACCCGCGATATGTTGGACCCTTTGAAATCATTGAGAAAATTGGCAAGGTGGCCTACAAGCTGAATTTGCCAGCAGAACTCAGTGGAGTTCACAATGTTTTCCATGTGTCGAATCTGAAGAAGTGTCTGTCATATGAGACCCTCATAGTTCCCTTAAAGGAGCTCACAATCGACGACCAGTTGCGATTCGTCGAGGAACCAGTTGAAATCACAGACCGAGACGTTAAGATTCTCAAGCATACCAGAATACCCCTTGTTCGAGTTCGTTGGAACTCCCGTCGTGGCCCAGAGTATACCTGGGAGGAGAGGACCAAATGAAACTCAAGTATCCCCAATTGTTTAAGAAAAGTGAAACCACTACTGAGGCTGAAGCTACTGCAGAATTTCGGGACGAAATTCCAAACCAACGGGGGGATGATGTGACACCCCAGGAAAACCAGGAAACCACGCAACTTAACTAGCTTCCTCAGTAAACACGTGCTAAATTTCGGGACGAAATTTTCTTAACAGGGGGAGAATGTGACAACCCTCATAATTACATGTATCCGTACGATTAATTAATATTAATTAAGTGCTTAATGACTGTACTGAATTACTTAACTACTTTCTGATTACTGCGTCATACTTACATGTGCTTTTTAACATACTAGTCTTGTGCAGAAAATTGACTAAATGGTCCTGAATGTTTTCCTAAGTGTTGGGAATTAAAAGTGTTACAAAAAGATATATAAAGGACACTATACGGAATAACTTAGTACTTTAACGGAACATTATCTAACCGAACAACCGGACATTACCCGGGACACCAAAAATATTGTTAAAAACATTGTTTCACTTTTTCTGAGCTAGTCTTGGTTCCCAAACACTTAAACACATTACATAAGACATGGTACACACTAAACACTAGACATACCACTTTAACCTTCCACTTATTACATTTTACCATCAAATATTACACTTAAACCCCCCTGGCTGATTTTCGGTTCATCATGGCCCCACCCTAAGATCTTTCATAATCTCATCCATAATATTTACCTTGGATTTGATGAGATTTGCTAGTACTTGAAGAAGCACAATACCTATTGGATATTAGATCAAATTGGATTATATGTACACTAGCCTACTCATTCATCTTCACCACTTAAAAAAAAAACTTCTTCCTCTCTCCCTCACTAAGCTCTCGGCCAAACATCCCATACACAACACCACCATTTTCTTCCACCATCCAAGCAATCGAAGGTCTTCACAAGGTGCACAAAGGTGAATTAGAAGGTGTGGAACACTCGGATCTTGAAGGACCTCTCTAATGTGCTTTTATCCACTCATTTTTCCCCATTGATCTTCCCTAGCTTTAAGCTAGTTGTAAGCTTCTTGTTAATCCTTATTTACTTCATGTTTTTAGTGGTTAATAGATATATTATGATGAAACATATGAATACTAAAAGACTTGAATCTTGAATCATGAAACATAAGCTTAAATAAGATGAAACATGATGTAATATTGTTAGTACGATGTTGTTTGGTATATGTTGATGCTTGCTTGTTGGTTACTAGTAATATGATGATTGATCATCATATGGAACTTGTTAAATCATGATTAAAAGCATGAGTTAACAAGTTAGGAGGTGATTGGGGGTTTACATAAAAGAATCACCTCCATATTTAGACATGAACTTGGTGATAAAATGATTTCTTGTAAAAATAATAAACCAAGTGAACTAGTGATCTTGTAGATCTAAAACTTGTGAGTGATTTTCCTAAATAAACCAAGTTTAAAAGACGGTTTTTGAAAGATCATGATCCTTACACTATTTTTGAAATAAAGTAAGTATATGGATACTTGTGACACATGAAAATGTTGTAAATAAATATTTTTGTAAAATATGTTCACAAGTTGTGAACATCTAAAAATCCCGAGAATGAGATTTTAAATAAAGTAAACACACTTTGGAGGGTAACTAAACCCACTAAACGCCTCACCAAGTTACTACGCGTTTTTACAAAACATCAAGTTCATGTTGTATATTAAATGGAATGGCTTTGCACTTGGTAAGTGTAATATTGTTAGTGACTTGTTGTTGATTGATTTGAATGATGTTTCGAAAAGAAAATGATATGCTTGTTAGCATGGACACCTCCATTTACAAAGGAAACTATGGCGAAATTTTCTAAAAATTACAACACTTAGAAATTATTTTTCTAACAAGTGTTCGCAAATACGTTTTAACTTTGTTTTTCAAAATAAACTTCGCCATGAGCTTTGTTACAAAAATACAAAGTATCGGAGGTTGATTTTTACAAGTAAAATGGATAAATATATATTTAGAATATATATTTTATACTAGAACACTTGTGTGGATACTTGTTTATTTTGTGAGATAGTTATATTATTTGAGGGTAAAATAATATAACTTAACAAGATACCTTGACATTAGAATTGTGTGGTACGTGATAGAAGTAATGAGTAGATAAACCGTACGTAGGATACGTGTTATGCATGCACGAAAAACTGATTGTTATCTGTACCTTATTAGGACGTGCTTGATTTCTGATTATTAGAGTAACTAATCTAACCGAGCAAACCAAGGTGAGTTCACACACTTTCTAAGGCATGGGATTCCCGGTGGTTGGGAATGGATTAAAGAATTAAAAAGGAACCTACATATTCTCCTTGGGTAGGATATGTACCGCCATCCTTCATAGGTAGGATGCGGGTTAAAGAATTAAAACGGAACCTACATATTCTCCTTGGGTAGGATATGTACCGCCATCCTCCATAGGTAGGATGCCAATATTAATCCTGCGTATTCTCCTTGGGTAGAATACGTACGTTCGTCCTCCTTGGGTAGGACAACAACCTTAAAACTTACTAGACAAAACTCTATCATTAAGTCCCTCATTTTATATCGACTTAATCGCCGAGGCCAATGGCGAGCGGGTCATTAGTTAATAGCGCTATTAGGTTTAACAAACCTCACACCGTGCCAGTCGGACGGGCGTGTACTAATGGACTATGGCAAACTGTCAATGATGATAGACATTGACGTAGGGCACAACTTATTTTCGTTTGTAGTCGATATGGTAACGGTCTAGTGGTTCACATGGGGAAGCCCCCACTGATTATGGATATGGTTTGGGTAATAAAGAAGGAACTGGTTAATCATATTTTCAACTATGGGGTAACCCCCACGGCATGTAAGCCAGCAAATGACAAACCATGTTTTCGGAAACAACTTAAAACTAAACAATCAACTGTGAACTCACTCAACTTTGTTGTTGACTCGTTGTTACATGCCTTACAGGTCGTTAGATGCTTATGGAGCTTGCACAGGGAGGAGTGATCGTTGTGGGACATGGATTGTTGAGTTCCATGTTAAACATTCAAACTTATGAACTTATTACTCGTGTTTGAGTTTCACGTTTTATGCTTCCGCTGTTAAGTTAAAGTTGTTTACTTTCTTTTGGGCACCAATTATATTGGGGTTGGTTTTATGTACTTAATCACGTTGTTCAATATGATTGGTGGCTTGATCCTGGTCATGTCACGCCTCCAAGCGGTGATACTCCGCATGTGGAATATGGGGGTGTGACACGCGCGTTGCAGCGTGGGCTATGAAGGAAGAAACATCGGCAACACGTATTACGTGAAAAGATTGAGGCGACTCTAATCTATATTTCAATTTATTCATTTAGTAAGCAACACAAAACGCGAGATGTAAACTTCATAAAAAAATAACTATGGAAATTGTCGAGATAAACTGAAACAACAGCAAAATAACGTCAATAAACCACATACCTCCAATTTTCTTCTCAAAAATATTTACATAATCAAGCAAAGAGTTCAGCAGCTTGCTAGAATCACCTTGAAGACATTGAACCTCACTATCTTGGATATTGTTTTATAGGAACTGGCCTAATTAAAGACACCTTGAAGAGAAGGGCATAATAAAGTTGCTAAAACTTGGAGATTAACTAAACATAAGCAAAGGTCTATTCATCTCACCAAAGGTAGCAACCTATGAAACAACCCGTTAAAGAAAACAAAATTAGACAACCGAATACAATCCCAACAAAGAACCAAAAGTTAAAGCATCTGTATACCAAAAAAAAGTATTTCTCAAATCTTTTGAATTTTTATTAGTATTTTTTTTATCATAACTCAAAAGTATTTCTCAATATCGAAGAAATAATCATCAAGATTATTGGAGCCCTCTTTACTAATCAAGTAGTCATAATCAGAACACATGTAATCTGAGGATAGAAGGAAGGGGGGGGGGCAGAAAGACGAAGATGGTCACCAAAACAGGGTGGCCAGATCGAGGATGGAGGCGGGATATGTCTGATGAATGTTCTGTGGCTTTTCGTATTTTATTTTAACCCTAGCTCGCCACTACCATCATCGTCGGCCTTCCAACGATTACAACCAGCAACAACTCCGGCTCTTTTTGTCTCTAATACCGACCGCTCTTTCTCTCTCTCAAATTTTTGTTCTCTGTTGCGACGTGTACTTGAGGCAGAGAGGAGGTAGACACGTATCTCACACATGCTGAATCCGAATGGCCGGCCGGAGGCAATGGACACACACCTTCACCATCACACTTCTCTCTCTCTCTCTCTAACTCGATCTCTGTCTCTCTCTAGGGTTCGGTGTTGTGTAGGTAAAAATAAAACAAAAAGAAGAAAAAAGGTAGATGACAGGTAAATGAAAACGATATGTGGTAGGAGATGGGAAAATCATGCATCAACAATTTGTAAATACAACATCACAAAGCACAAACTATAAACTATAAACTAGACACAAAATACAATCTCTAATGCCTAGAAATGTTAGAAGTTATATAATTATATAATATAATATATAATTATATGGGTGGAGATACAATAGGAAGTTTATTTGGCTAGGAAGGCTAGGAAGTGATCTTGACCATCCATTTAATTAATCAAGGGCTAAGATTAAATGAATGAAATTGAAGCAAAAAAAAAGAGGCGCGTGGGTTTGTTAGGGACATTCTAGTCAATCCAGCACAATAGTTTCTCTCTCCTCCAATTTCCCCCCATTTTTTAAACGTTAATAATTTTTTCATACGACATTATTTTTTTATAAAAATTGCACCAAAAAAACGAGCGTTTTTTTATCTTTAAAACGAGTATACTATTGCTATATTTTTGAATTTTTTTTTGAAAACCCAGTTGCGTAAAACGTAATGGAGAAAACCCAGTTGCGTAAAACGCAATGAAAAAATATCTGACTTTTTCTAAAACGCAACGCACCAAAAACACAAAGAAATGTCTTATTTCTAAAACGCAATGATCAGAAAACACAAATAAATGTCTTATTTCTAAAACGCAATAGCCTAAAAACACAAAAGAAAGTGTACTTTATAAAACGCAATGGACTGAATGTGTTTTACCTAAAACGCAATGCACCCAAAACACTTAAAAATGTCTTATTTCTAAAACGCAATGGCCAGAAAACACTTAAAATGTCTTATTTCTAAAACGCAATGCCTAGAAAACACATAAAAATGTCTTATTTCTAAAACGCAATGGCCTAAAAACACAAAAGAAACTGTTCTCTCTAAAACGCAATGAACTGAATACACATAAAAATGTGTTTACCTAAAACGCAACGAGTAAAAACACTTCAAAAATGTTTTATTTCTAAAACGCAATGACCAGAAACTATTGTTCACAGAACCAAAAACTGTCTAAAACGCAATGACCAGAAACTGTTGTTCACAGAACCAGAAACTGTTGTTCACAGAACCAGAATCTAACTAAAACGCAATGACCAGAACCTGTTGTTTACAGAACCAGAAACACTGTCTACGAATGCAGTTTTCCAAAGGCAATTTACAGAAAATTAATTTTTCTGATGCATTTTTATTACAGCAATTTAAATAACATGGCAAGAAACTAAGAAAGCGTAAGGTTCTGAATTTAGCTTATCAACAATATCCACATAAACTTGGTTGCCTAAACAAGGAAGATTTGTAATCAAATCCGGTCCTCTAGACATTCCATAGTAGTTTGCCTACACCTTTAGATTTGTTAACCAACCACAATAAAGTCTTTACAAACAACAATCTACTTTTTCGAAAACAAATATTCTTTATCCACTATATATACTTCATACTCTCAACCCATGAACATTCACCTTTCACAAGTAAATCAATTCATTTATCAATATCCAACAATCCTAACATGGCTTCCATAGGTTACATTTGCATTTTCTTCCTTGCATTAATCTCTATCACAAGCAACGAGATGTGTTACGCTTCTCGCAACCTGTTGCAAGCAACTCCAACGACATCTCAACCTCAAATACCCGCCATCGAAGAAATAACTCAAAAGTATTTCTCAATATCGAAGAAATAATCATCAAGATTATTGGAGCCCTCTTTACTAATCAAGTAGTCATAATCAGAACACATGTAATCTGAGGATAGAAGGAAGGGGTGGGGGGCAGAAAGACGAAGATGGTCACCAAAACAGGGTGGCCAGATCGAGGATGGAGGCGGGATATGTCTGATGAATGTTCTGTGGCTTTTCGTATTTTATTTTAACCCTAGCTCGCCACTACCATCATCGTCGGCCTTCCAACGATTACAACCAGCAACAACTCCGGCTCTTTTTGTCTCTAATACCGACCGCTCTTTCTCTCTCTCAAATTTTCGTTCTCTGTTGCGACGTGTACTTGAGGCAGAGAGGAGGTAGACACGTATCTCACACATGCTGAAGCCGAATGGCCGGCCGGAGGCAATGGACACACACCTTCACCATCACACTTCTCTCTCTCTCTCTAACTCGATCTCTGTCTCTCTCTAGGGTTCGGTGTTGTGTAGGTAAAAATTAAACAAAAAGAAGAAAAAAGGTAGATGACAGGTAAATGAAAACGATATGTGGTAGGAGATGGGAAAATCATGCATCAACAATTTGTAAAAACAACATCACAAAGCACAAACTATAAACTAGACACAAAATACAATCTCTAATGCCTAGAAATGTTAGAAGTTATATAATTATATAATATAATATATAATTATATGGGTGGAGATACAATAGGAAGTTTATTTGGCTAGGAAGGCTAGGAAGTGATCTTGACCATCCATTTAATTAATCAAGGGCTAAGATTAAATGAATGAAATTGAAGCAAAAAAAAGAGACGCGTGGGTTTGTTAGGGGCATTCTAGTCAATCCAGCACAATAGTTTCTCTCTCCTCTAATTCCCCCCCATTTTTTAAACGTTAATGATGCGTATTCTAGTGTTATATATATTAGGTGTATATTTTAAGCCCCTTTACACTTTTTAGTCAAGTTTTAAATTTATAAAACACGATATTTACTAACACTAGACACACATATGGGCAAGTGCACCCATCGTGAGCGTAGTATAGTGTTGGTAAGATACCGAGGTCGTCCAAGGACACAAGAGCTTTTAGTACCGGTTTATCCTCAACGTCTAATCAAAATAAAAAGTTTAGAAAAAATGTTTTAAACTAAGAAAAATAAAAACTAACTAAAATGCTGAAAATAAAAGAAAAACAGATAGACAAGATGAATCACTTGGTTCCGACTCGTATCTAGTGTAACCTTTGATTATTTCCGCACTTTTGCACATATTTAAGAGATTATCTTAGTTATTGTAGTAGGCCCCTCTTTTGAAGGTGACGTTACCCTCACCCCAGTAGTTTGAGTCAGCAAGGATACAATCCTAAAAGGGTGGATTATTGGAAGATAATTAATTAAGTTATTAATGCAAATTATGGTAGGCCCCTCTTTTGGAGGTGACGTTACCCTCGACTAAGTAGTCTGAGTCAGCAGGGATACAGTCCTAAATAGCCGGGTTATAGTATTAATAGTAGTTAACTTATGAGGGGGTCAAAGAGTTTGGACCCCCGCCATCCAATACCGTTAAGTATTGAAGGAGGTCCTACTAAATTTGACCCAGGTCCATTGCAGGACCTCTAAACGCTGAACAATGGCAAGACCTTTACCAAACCGTTCCCTTAACCCCCGACCAGGTAGCCAACATACCTCCATATAGACCGTGGAGATATGAATGGTGAAAATCTTTTATTTTATATAGACAGTAAAATAATGCCAAGACACCACGGACAAACGATAAGGAAAGATCACCTTCAACATAAGCAACTAGTTATTAAAGTCATTAATACAAAACCAAGTAAAAAGTGCAAAATATTAGAAATAAAAAGTATTACACTAGACACTTTGTCTTCACCAAGTGATGTAAGAGACTTAGGCAAACATGGCCTTGATTGTCAAGAACTCTTACGATCAATCTTGGATCCCGAGACGACTCACACACTCTACGATGGACAATGGATGATGGTGGTGGATGATGGTGTTATGGTGGTGGTGGGTGGTGGGTGAAGTGTGAGAGAGGTGGTGTGCCAAGGGATGGTTTGAGCTTTAGCCAAGCACTTCTATTTATAGGCTGAACAGAAGCTCGGGCACGGCCCCGTGTCCAGGGGCACGGCCCCGTGTCCACATCCTTCTCTTTCTTCATTTAATGCAGTTTTGTCTTTTTAGTTGACCACGCCCCCGTGTCCGCTGAGCACGACCCCGTGGTGCAGAAGAATCTTTGTACTATGCAGATTTCCTGGATTGTGCGAATCTTATAGTTGACCACGGCCCCGTGTCCGCTGAGCACGGCCCCGTGGTGGGCAATAGAAGCTTCTACCACTTTGTCTTTTCTGCTGACACTTGGGCACGCCCCCGTGCTGGCTGAGCACGGGGCGTGTTCAGGCTTCTGATCTCTTGTTTTGCTTGGGAAGATGCTGTCGTGGGGTCGGTCATGTCACGTCTTGTTTCTTTTCTTGTATTTATGTTAGATTTTGATGGCTTTTTGCTTCTTTTTTTAATTTGAGCTCATTTAATCCTGAAAATACAAAAGGAAGACAAAAGCACACTTTTTCCAACATTAGTACTAAAAAAGGGTTAGTTTTATGCCTCATTTGATGAAATTTATATATTGCATTTTTAACACATCAAATACCCCCACACTTGAATCTTTGCTTGTCCTCAAGCAAAACTCTTTAATATGTGGCTACTACACTCCCAAATGGAATGGGTAGAGAAGAAGGTTTTTGGGCTTGTCGTAGAGTGTCGGGATTTCCAAGATTCTTTATTTAGTTTTATTTTTATTTATTTACAATCCTATTCGTCATGATTTATTTAAAACTTTTCATAAGATAAATTACTTATTAGGGCATAACATGCCTCTTTAAAATTCTATTTATATACAAGTTCACATACCTCACGGGGATCACTCAACACTCGGCCGAAAATGTATTTTTGTGGATCACTCGAGAGCGGCATGGAACTTACTCCTACCATAGGCTTGCCAAGCAATCAATCCTCCTCCTTTTTAACTTATATACCTTTGTAAATATCAAGAGGACTTTTTGGGTGAAGGGTTAGGCTTGGGTTAAAGGTAGGTGGTTGGGTTGGTGGTTAGTGGTTAGTAGAAAAGGGGCTAAAAAGCGTAACAAGTGTCGGTTTTCGTAAGACTTTCTATTTTTGTAACTTTTTTTTTTGATGAAGCTATTATTCAAACAAAGTTATTTTTGATGAACTTGTTTGTTTATTTTCTTTTGCTTCATCATCAACAAAATTTTTTTATTTTATTTTTTATTTTTTATTTTTTATTTTTATTTTTATTTTTTATTTTTTTGAAAAGTCATACGAAAAACTGAACTTGTTACTAAAACAAAGGGGTAAAAAATGGAAAAGGTTTTGGTGGGTAAAAAGGGTGTTTGGTTTGGGTTATGAAATGAAAAGGTTTAGGCTCAAAGGGGCTAACTAGGGGGATTTTGGGTAGGTGGTAAAAAAAAAGAAAAAATAATGGTGTAGAAATAAAAAGGGTTAGTCCTAATGCCTCCATTATTTACTTACTCGGGTTTAAGTTGGTAAGGACTGGGAATGTATCGTCATGGCAAGTTCTAGAGTCGTAAGAACCAAGCGGCTATTCACACAAGAAACGAAATATGAGCATTTAGTTCTAATAATATGTAATTGTATGCTCAATAAAGGCTCAAAACTCACTTTTGTGGGGATGGGTTTTTATGTGATCAAGTATATATAATCAAATTTTAACTAAGCTTGTCTTGCCTTTTCATAATTTTCTTGTGTTGGTTCTTTTTATCACGACGCTATCGGTTGTAAATTAATAAAAATATAACCTTTTTAGATCTTGAAATTCCCGAGTTAAACCTAGACAAGAAAAAAATGAAAATTTTTGAAAAAAATTTGGGGTGATTAGCGATTCCAATAGAGTTTTGTGTAAGGCTTGTATTTAGGACTTGCAAGATTCAAGGTTTTAGCATCCCCCCCCCCCCCACACTTAAATTACACATTGTCCTCAATGTGTCCCAAAAATAAGTTTTTAGGTTGATTGAATGTGTAAAAAGGTGTAAAAAGCAAAAATTTTGTGTTACTGGTCGCTGAACACGGCCCCGTGTTGTCCGGGCACGGCCCCGTGTTCAAGTGCCAGTAACAAAATTAAAACAAGAGAAACAGAAGCCTGGACACAGGGGCGTGTTGGGTGAACACGGCCCGTGTCCAGTTACCCGAACTGGGTCTTTTTCTGCAGACTGTTCAGCACGGGGCCGTGTTGGGTGGACACGGCCCGTGCCGAGCTTACTGTAAACGAAGAAATTTGTCGGACGGTTCTGTTTTCCTGCATGGAGTGCTGGTTCAAGTTTCCCTTGCATCCTTTGCCATCTCAAGTGTGTTTTATTCCTGAAAATTAAAACTAACTAGAAAACAAGAAAATTAATCTAAACTAAACTAAGGATAGTTCCGCGGAATGCCTCCGTGGTGCGCCACGTTTATAAGGGTCCTTGGCTAGACCCAAAGCCTGGTCACATGTTACCCAAGTGGGATGTATTGCATCCCATGTTACACCGTCGGAGAGCGTCATCCAAGCTTGAGTCTATGACCTTCATGTAGTTGACCGGGTCTTCTTCCTCTACTTTCTTTCCACATTCAAACTTCACTTCCTCATCCCTAAACTTCAATGTTAAAGTTCCGTCATTCATATCCACCACTGCTTGGGCGGTGGCTAGAAATGGCCTCCCGAGGATGAGAGGGACATCGGTGTCTTCTTCCATGTCTAGGATGACAAAGTCGGTTGGAAAAACAAATTTGTCAACCTTGACCAGCAGATTTTCAGCGACACCTTGTGGAAATTTGACGGACCTGTCGGCGAGTTGTATGCTCATCTTTGTAGGGCTTGTTGTTCCTAGGCCGAGTCGTTTGAATATTGACGTGGGCATGAGGTTGATGCTAGCCCCAAGATCGGCTAGTGCATTACGAACGGGGGACTTCCCAATCGAGCAAGGAATTGTGAAGCTCCCGGGGTCGATTTTCTTTTGTGGAAGTTTCTTGAGTACTAAAGCGGAGCATTCTTCGCCTAAGTTAACTAATTGCAATGATTCAATCTTCCTTTTGTGAGTGAGGAAATCCCTCATGAATTTTGCATATTTAGGCATTTGGGTTAGGACCTCAATTAAAGGAATATTAACATGCAATTGTTTTAGTAAACTTTCGAACTTTGCGAATTGCTCATCGGTCTTTTGACGATTTAACCTACCGGGGTACGGAATTGGAAGAGTCTTGGTGGCCTCTTGATTTGGCGAAGAAGCCTTTTCTGGTTGAGGTGTAGGTGAAGTCGTGCTTTGGCGTTGACTTCCTTCAACTGGCGGTAATGGGGCATCCTCGGGACCCACGGTTCGGTTTCTCAATGTGATGAGGTGTACTTGCGCCTTTGGGTTGGTTTCGGTATTACTTGGTAACGCGCCTTGTGGTCTCTCGGAGAAATTTTGAGCTAGTTGATTTAATTGTTTTTCAACGTTTTGAATGCTAGCTTGTTGATTCCTAAAATTCGATTCCAATTGTTGAAATCGATCCGAGTTTTTCTTTTCGGTGTCGGAGATGAGGCGAGATATGGTATCTTCAAGCCTTTCTCTTCCACCTTGTTGTTGAGAGAAATTTTGTGGTTGTTGAAATTTTTTTTTTTTTGGGAAACGAGGGAAATCCCCCGGGCAAACATTTATTAATGAAGTTCAAAAAGAGAATACAAACAAGAGCATTTGGCCATGGCAACTTGCCAAAGGCCAAACCTCAAAAAAGAAAACAAACAAACAACCAACAAACAAAAAAACTTCAAACTAAAAATGAAAAGAAGCTAAACTCCACGAGCGATGTCTCTTGCCGACTCATCCGTTTCAGATTCAACTTTTACTTCATCTTCACCATTTGTTTCAACCAAAGCTTCCTTTACTGGGTCAAACTTTGTAAGCATCATATAATAGGCCTTCAATTTCTCCGACCATGAGGCAAAAACGTCATCCGGTGGTTGCGTATTTGTCTCGTAAAACCTACGAACCATTAACATTTCTTTTTCCCATAACCCATGCTCGGTATCAAAACAATCTTCTTCATTTTGAAGTACATCAAATGTATTTTTTGTTTCAAGATTTGGGCTTTCCCGAGGCCCAAAATTCTGCCTTGACACATCAAAGAAACCACTTCCTTTTCTTTGGCCAACCTTTTGCATTAACACTGGATCCCGAATTGGGCTAGACAAAATTGGGTCAGCTAAAGACTTACCAGCATTTGGGCTGACTGGGCCTGACCTGTGTAGCGGCGGGTAATGATCAACAGAATTCATCGGTACTGGGCTTGGTCTAGCGTCTGATTTACAGCCCATACCAGCCGAGCCCAATTGTATATCATTAACAGTTGGGCCAGATTTAACATCATTTAGTTGCGGCCCAGCATTTCTTCCACCTGCCTCCATTGTACAGCCCAATCCCATGCCCTTTTTAAGCCCAGCAGCCTCATCGCTGGGCTTAACAGGGCCCATATATACATCCATATTAACAGTTGGGCCAGAAGTGTTACTCGGAACATTTGATGTACCAGCTCCTTTAGATTTTGGGCCATTAACCAATCTATCTACATCTTTTTTTTGCCAATGGAGCCCACTTAACATTGGGCTTTTTCTTAGTGATCAACGTAAACCCATCATCATGTACCACCGGCTTCTTTAAAATAGATTTTATACCCGGTTTTTCACTAACAATTTTGTCACCCAGCTTTTGAACCACCTCATGACTTGCCTCTAAGTGACCAAAAATCTTACATTTTCCACAAAAAGGAGGTTTCCATTTATAACCCAAGTCAAGAAACACACTCTTACTCGGTAAACCATTAAGAGACGGAAATCTAACCTTAACCCGATCCGGAAGACCACACGAGGCTTTGGCTTCCACAAGGACCCGTGCATAGCTTAGAGGCCCCTTCTTCGTTTCACACCGTTCATACGTTGCTTTATCGAGCATAAGAGGCTTTCCAATACTACTCACTATTTGTCCAATATTGCCACCATTCCAAAGACATAAAGGTAAGTCTTTAATAGTCACCCAAACCGGAACCTTGTCTAAATCCGGTTTCGAAAGAATAGTATCCGGTTGCCATAGTTGTAGAACAAGCGGAATATTCTTTACCAACCAAGGATTACGTTCTAAAACTTTAAGCATACCCTCCTCAGTTTCAAAAGTGAAGAAAAAATAACCTCCATTCTTTTTTATTATAGATTTTAAGCCAAACTTGTGCCACATTTTGATTAGATTCTCTTTAACCACTTGAAACGACAGATTTTCACCAACAAAATAACCAAAGAGTTGAAGCCGATGAGCTTTGACACTCTTAGCCATAAAATGCCCATTCAAGTTAACAATAGCTTCACCATCTTCAATTGTGGGTGGATTATAGATAAGCCTCGTTTCACTCTCTTCAACTTCAAGACCCTTTGTCAACTATATAAACAATTCTTGATTCCAGAATTTTGTACCAAAAATTGGATCAATATCAATCCCATTTGGGCCAAATTTCAGGTTTGGGTCACAAACAAACTGAAACACTGGTTTTTTAAATGATCCAAAATGCAAATCATGTGATCTCTCCAACCAAGATTTGGGTGGTTACGCCATCCTTGGTTGTAGGTACCCGTTGGAGGACCCGACGGCCTAGGCCTATTATCAATGTAGTTTACCGTTTCTGCTTGTTCATCTAATTCTTTCATACAACTCCAATTTTCATGTGACCCACCACACCCTTCACAAGCCATAACCGAGGACGTTTTTGTCATTTCTAGCCTTTTGATTTTTGAAGAGAGGGCCTCGATTTGGGCTTGTAAAGAGGTGCTTTCATCAACCTTATGGGCGCCCGGGGCAATAGATTTATTACCTCGGGGAGTGTGCCATTGAAAATTGGTTTGAGCAATTTCCTCAATTTGATTATATATTTCATTTGGGCGACGATTACCTAAAAGTCCCCCGGAGCTTGAATCAAGTGTTTGTCTTGTGTGTGGCAACAACCCATTGTAGAAAGTGGATACTTGCTGCCACACCGCTAGACCATGATGAGGACACTTTCTTAGAAGCTCCTTGAACCTTTCCCAAGTTTCATATAAGGATTCCCCATCCTCTTGTGAGTATGTATTAATTTCAGTCATTAATTTAGCCGTTTTAGCAGGGGGGAAATACTTATATAGAAATTTTTGGGCTAGTTCATCCCAGGTGTTTACCGAGCCAACTGGGAGGGTGTTAAGCCAAGCCTTAGCTCGGTCTTTTAGTGAAAATGGAAACATCCTAAGGCGAATGGCGTCGTTTGATGCTCCATTGATCCGAAAAGTATCACATATTTCCAAGAAATTAGTAATATGCAGATGGGGATCCTCGTCCGCAAGCCCATGAAAGGTTGCGGAGTTTTGGAGCATTTGTATCAAATGTGGCCGAAGTTCGAAGTTGTTGGCTTCGACATTTGGTGCATTGATAGCGGCGCCGAGATTACCTACGGTGGGCCGTAGGTAATCCATGAGGGTACGTTGGTCCGCCATTGGAAGTGGGTCCCCCGAAACTTTCTCTTGATTTTTAGCTTTAAGCCTTTTTCTGAGAAAGCGTTTGTGACAACCCTCAATTTACATGTATTCCGTACAATTTATTTAATAATAATTTAAGTGCTTGGTGACTGTGTTGAAATATTTAACTGCTCTCTGATTACTGAACTATACTTACATGAGCATGTTAACATACTGATAGTATACAGAAAAGTCACTAAATGGTCCGGTGTATTTTCCTATGTGTTAGGAATTTATTTCGTTACAAAAATATATAAATAAGACGCCTTACGGAACAATTAAACAATTTAACGGAACAGTGTCCGACCGAATAACCGGACATTACCCGAGACACTAAATTTTTGGCAGACACATTGTTTTATTATTTATGGCTAGTCATGATCCCCGTATGTCATAACACCCGCTAGAAATCAATTCACCACATTACTTACATTTTTACTTACCCTTTTACCACTTTAGTTACAATTTGTGCAACAAGACCCCCCCCCCCCCAACGATTTAGTTCCCAAGTGGGACCCCTCATATCATCTAGCCATATCTCTAAGATTATATTTGATTAAATTATTTGATTTCTTGCTTGTTGGAATAAGCATAATATGTGGAATTGATTATAGAGCATGGTCTTGAGATTTTATATCATTTCACAAGATCACAATATCAATTCACTTTTCTCTCTCTCTATTCGGTTCACACACAAGCGAATCCACCACCTTGCTTGCTAAATCTCCCATGTATCTTACAAGATCTTGCTTTGCTTGAGAATATAAACATAACATATGGTGTAAGGTTCCAAGATCATAACCATCATTCCTCAAAGATTACACCATCACTTTACTACTCTCTCACCTCACCACTCTCTCTCTCATTCGGCTGTCCCAAAACCGAACACCCCATCACCACCTTAAACATCATCATCTTCTTCATTACATTGTCCATTCAAAGCTTAGTTTTCATCCATGGAAGGTGCAACTTGAAGGAACTTCATAGGAGCTTGTTCTAGTCCTTCTCACCATCATTTTCTCTTCATTTTCACACAAGATTCTTCCCTAGCTAGAGGCTAGTAGTAAGTTCCTTGCACTTGATTGCATCTTGTTCGAAAATTATGGCATATAACATGATGTATTGTTGTTTAAACTACAAGATTACAAGAACACTAGAAAAATATGAAGCGTGAGTTATGAATATAAAATCTACATGAAAGTTTACTTATAACCGAATCATGAAGCGGAATCTTGTGGGTTTGAGGGTTGGTTAAATCATACTTGATGTTTAAAGGTTGTTTTCTTGTTAAACCCGTTAATCGGACACTTGTAACGCGATTTGATAACATGTAAAACTTCAAAACAGCATGCTGATGTACTTTTCCAGCCGCCTTCAACAGGCTGTAAACGGACCTTAAAAACTCGAAAAACGGAATTTCAAAAGCCTAAATCGTGTCATTTCGAAAAACGAAGAAAATGGCGCTGGAATCGTATTTTTCTGAGGTCGGTTACTATTTTAAAAACCTGTTTTCATGACAGCAGCTAAGGCTGATTTTTACTGCAGTAAAATGGGCTGTACGTTTTGGGTCGTAATTTGAAACCTGAATTGAACCAGCCCCTAAAATTCATACCATAGATAGTCACTGATGTATTTGTGACCCTCGAACTGGAATTTTGTCAAACGGACTTCCGAGGAATTTTAGACGAATTATTCCGTAAACTGTGATCAGAATGTTACAAATCTGATCACAGTTCGGTAGACGATTTTCTATAAAATATTGGTAATGAACCGGACCCCGATATTTTTACACAATAAAATATGGAACGTTTAAGACATCCTGTAAAAATTTGGGAATTTTTGGAATAAGTTAAGTATTTTATTTAAATGTCCGAAAACAGCCGGTTTCGAATATAAATGCTGAATTGACATAAGTTGTGACTTGCGTGTTTAAATGTCGAGTATGCTATCGGTGAATGATCTAACATGTTATATGTGTTACGTGCAATATCGTATGTTTGTTTATGAGTGGGGAATGGATGGGAAGTTTATATGGGCATAAATCGTTAAAGTGTGTACCTGTTATGTGGACGAAGTAATGTGCAAATAAACCATACGTATGATACGTGTTATGCATGAGAAACTGATTGTTATCCGTACCTTATTAGGACGTGATTGACCGACCTTGACTGTTAACTATATTTGAGAACCTAACCGAGCAAACCGAGGTGAGTTCACACTCTTTCTAAGGCATGGGATTCCCAAGGGTTGGGAATGGGATTAAATAACTACTTGTACTATCATTACTATTAAACTACTTTTTACTGTCCTCGGATTGAAGGGCACGTACGTAAAACCTACGTACACTCATACTTACTACTGTCCTCGGATTGAAGGGCACGTACGTAAAACCTACGTACACGATCATAAGACCATCAACTCTATCACTTTAAAGTCCCTCAATTATCGACTTAATCGCCGAGGCCTATGGCGAGCGGGTCATTAGTTAATAGCGCTATTAGGTTTAACAAACCTCACACCGTGCCAGTCGGACGGGCGTGTACTAATGGACTATGGGCAAAGGGTCAATGCTGATAGACATTGACTTAGGGCACCTCTTACATTTTCGTAGCAGTCGATACGCGTGGTCTAGTAACACATGGGAAACCCCCACTAATCTTCGCAAACATGTCAGAAAGACCGCGATGCAAACTTATACGATACATGGTTTTCAAAACGAACAGATGATTTACGAAACGAATGCTATAACTAAACAACCAACTGTGAATTCACTCAACTTTGTTGTTGACTCGTTGTTACATGCCTTACAGGTCGCTAAACATTTGGAGCTTGCACGAGGAAGGAGTCGTTGTGGTGTGCGGACGGTTATGTCCAGTATTTAATGTTTAAAACATTATGAACTTATTAAACCTATGTGTTGGACTTTAAACTTATGAACTGCGAACTTATATTTTGAACTTTACGTTTATGCTTCCGCTGTCTAAATTAAAAACTTGGTTAACTAGCTTTTGATCACCAATCGTATTTTGGTTGTCCTTATTTACTTAAGTACGTTGTTCAGTATGATTGGTGGCTCGATCCTGTTCATGTCACGCCTCCAAGCGGTGATACCCCGCATGGTGGATTTTGGGGGTGTGACAGATTGGTATCAGAGCCATTGGTTATAGTGAACTTGGTTTTAAAAAGGGAAAAGCTTTTTGATAAAACCAGACTATAACCTGTACAGTGCTCAACGATACACAACGACGCTTCGCTCCACGTGCAAGACTCGACACCATAAGTGGTATGATTTATGTTATATTGTCGGTTAGATAGTTCTCACCGTGTATTTGATAATGTGGTAATTGCTATTTGAACCTTGTATGCTTACTCTCTACTATCGTCCCACACTTACGTACTTTCGCGACACTTTTCTCACCTACGTTATTTCGTTGTGAAGATCATGGGTGGACGTTTGAACCTAACTCAAGCCCAGCTGACGGCTTTGATCAACGAACGAGTTGCTGAGGCACTCGCAGCTGTCCCTGCAGGAGGTATAACCTGCCATATCAACTCACCTTAGGATGTTTAGATCCTACCTCCGCAAACCAACGCTCGTGCTTAACTTTGTCTTTTATTCTCGCGCAACAGGTCAACATGCTCAGCCTCCTGTGTGCACGTTCATGGACTGCCGACCTACTACTTTCAGTGGCACCGAAGGAGCAGTGGGCCTTCTTCACTGGTTTGAAAAGCTCGAGTCAGTTTTCGAGATGTGCGAATGCCCCGAAGACCGTAGGGTGAAATATGCTACCGGAACACTTGAAGGAGCTGCGTTAACCTGGTGGAAGGCGCAGGTTCAACTACTAGGACTGGCAGTTGCTAATGCCACACCCTGGAATGGTTTTAAAGAGCTGATCAAGGAGGAGTACTGTAGTCGGGATGACATCCACAAACTAGAAGTGGAATTTTACCATCTAAAGATGACGGGGTCTGAGATTGAAGCGTATACTAAGAGGTCAAACGAACTGGCCATCCTGTGTCCAACTATGGTGGACCCTCCCATCAAACGAATCGAGATGTACCTCAATGGCCTTGTACCAGAGATTCAAAGTCACGTGACTTCAGCCAATCTGGGTACCATTCAGCAAATTATCAAGTTGGTTCATCGTCTCACCGACCAGGCGGTGGAGCAAAACAGGCTACCCAAACGTATCAGTGCCGCAGCTACTTCTGATGTACCTACCGACAACAAGCGAAAATGGGATGGAAACTCCAGTAAGGGTTCTGCTTCGGGTCAGTCTCAGCAGCGAATGACTGATGACTACCAGAGTCCTGGTCAGCAATCCTCCGGTAATCAAGGACAGGGTGGGTATCGAGGAAACCACCCAAAGTGCAACAAATGTAACAGACACCATAGTGGTCAGTGCAACAAAGGTCGTTGTCAGAGATGTCATAAGTTGGGTCATGAAGCTAGGGATTGCAGGAGCCCGCGCCCTGCGAATCAGAATCGCCAACAACAACAAGCCCCACAGAACCACCAGCAGCAGCATCAGCAGGGAAATAAAGGATGCTTTCAGTGTGGCGCTGAAGGCCACTTTAAGAAGAACTGTCCCCAGCTTAACCAGAATCAAAACAACAACAACAACCAGGGAAACGGGAATAACAATGGAGGCAACAACGGGGGCAACAACAATGGTAATGGAGCAAGGGGTCGTGCTTTCGTGATTGGTCAAGGTGACGCAAGGAACGATCCCAACGTTGTGATGGGTAAGTTTCTTCTGGATGACTTCTTTGTTACTGTCTTATTTGATTCGGGTGCCGATACCAGTTATGTGTCTCTAAAAGTTAGTCAAATGCTTAAACGTACCCCAACACTTTTGAACACCAAGCACGCGGTAGAACTAGCTAATGGTAAAGGTCTTGAAGCCACACACGTAGTTAAAGGATGTAATCTCGTCTTAGCCGGTCAGACTTTCTCTATCGATCTTATTCCTATCACACTTGGTAGTTTCGACGTTGTTATTGGTATGGATTGGCTATCTCATCATCAAGCGGAGATTGTTTGCAAGGAGAAAATTATCCGCATTCCTCGTTCTGGTGAAGAACCTCTTGTGATTCATGGCGACAAGAGTGGTGTTGTCGAAGGCATCATCTCTTTCCTTAAGGCCCAGAAATGTCTACGAAAGGGCCACACTGCCATTCTAGCACTCGTTACTGACACATCAACGGAAGAGAAGAGAATTGAAGACATTCCTATTGTGCGCAATTTTCCTGAGGTATTTCCTGAGGAATTGCCTGGTCTTCCGCCTCACCGCCAAGTTGAATTTCAAATCGAGCTAGCTCCTGGAGCAGCACCAGTAGCTCGAGCGCCTTATCGTCTAGCTCCATCAGAACTAGAAGAATTGTCTACACAACTACAAGAACTCTTGGAAAAGGGTTTTATTCGTCCTAGCTCTTTGCCCTGGGGAGCTCCAGTCTTGTTCGTAAAGAAGAAAGATGGTACTTTCAGAATGTGTATTGACTATCGCGAACTTAACAAGGTGACTGTGAAGAATCGTTATCCTCTTCCACGTATTGACGACTTGTTCGACCAGTTGCAAGGGTCGAGCTATTACTCCAAGATTGACTTGAGATCGGGATACCATCAGCTGAGGGTCCGAGATGAGGACGTCTCCAAAACAGCATTCAGAACTCGTTACGGCCATTCCGAGTTTCTGGTTATGCCATTCGGGCTGACGAATGCACCAGCGGTCTTCATGGATCTCATGAACCGAGTATGCAAACCTTACCTGGATAAGTTTGTTATTGTGTTCATCGACGATATCCTGATCTATTCTAAGAGTCGGGAGGAACACGAGCAGCATCTACGACTTATGTTGGAACTTCTTCGAAAAGAGCAGTTGTATGCCAAGTTTTCAAAATGTGACTTCTGGCTTCGCGAAGTCCACTTTCTAGGCCATGTGGTAAACAAGGATGGGATTCATCTTGATCCATCTAAGGTTGACTCAATCAAGAACTGGCCTGCACCCCGCACGCCAAAAGAAATCCGCCAATTCTTGGGTTTGGCAGGATATTACAGAAGGTTTATCAAAGACTTCTCCAAGATTGCGCAACCTCTCACTTCACTGACTCAGAAGGGTGTCATCTATCGTTGGGGTGATGCACAAGAGTCCGCATTTCAACATCTAAAGGATAGACTTTGTAGCGCGCCTATCCTCTCATTGCCCGAAGGCACCGATGATGTCGTGGTTTATTGCGACGCTTCCATCCAAGGACTTGGTTGCGTATTGATGCAATGTGACAAGGTCATTGCCTACGCATCGCGCCAACTCAAGGTTCACGAAAGAAATTACACTACTCACGATCTGGAGCTGGGAGCAGTTGTTTTTGCGCTTAAGATATGGAGACATTACCTGTACGGTACCAAGTGCACCATTTACACCGATCACAGGAGTCTCGAGCATATCTTCAAGCAAAAGGAGTTGAACATGCGTCAACGCCGATGGGTTGAGCTCTTGAATGATTATGAATGCGCAATCAAGTATCATCCGGGCAAAGCCAATGTTGTGGCCGACGCCCTCAGTCGAAAGGATACCATACCTAGGCGTGTACGTGCTCTACAGCTTACCATCCAATCTAACCTTCCCGCTCAGATTCGCGATGCTCAGGTCGAAGCATTGAAAGCAGAAAACATCAGGGCTGAATCCTTACGAGGATCGAGGCAACGGCTAGAACAAAAGGAAGACGGCGCTTACTATGTAACAGGGCGTATTTGGGTTCCACTCTATGGCAACTTACGCGAGCTTGTGATGGATGAAGCACATAAGTCTCGTTATTCAGTACACCCTGGTTCGGACAAGATGTACCACGACCTCAAGACCACATACTGGTGGCCTGGCATGAAAGCCCACATCGCAACCTACGTCAGCAAGTGCTTGACTTGTGCGAGAGTCAAGTCTGAATATCAGAAACCATCAGGCCTACTTCAACAACTGGAGATCCCGAAATGGAAATGGGAGAAAATTTCCATGGATTTCGTTACCGGCCTGCCCAGATCTCAACGCGGAAATGATACCATTTAGGTGATCGTAGATCGACTAACCAAGTCTGCACATTTTCTGGCTATCAAAGAAACGGATAAGTTTTCTACTCTTGCAGACATTTACCTAAAGGAAGTGGTATCGAAGCACGGAGTGCCAACCTCTATTATATCTGATCGTGACGCACGTTTTACTTCTGAACTGTGGCAAGCAATGCACAAGTCCTTTGGCTCACGTTTAGATATGAGCACCGCTTATCACCCGCAGACGGATGGGCAATCTGAACGCACCATCCAAACCCTCGAAGACATGCTTAGGGCATGTGTAATCGATTTTGGTAATGGCTGGGAAAAGCACCTCCCGCTAGTGGAGTTTTCGTACAACAACAGCTACCACACCAGCATCCAAGCCGCTCCGTTTGAGGCATTGTACGGACGCAAATGCCGATCACCTCTCTGTTGGGCAGAAGTTGGTAACAGCCAAATCACTGGCCCAGAACTTGTGGTAGATACCACCGAGAAAATTGCTCAGATACGACAGCGAATGGCGGCAGCTCGTGACCGTCAGAAAAGTTATGCTGATAAGGGAAGAAAACCACTCGAGCTCCAGTTTGGGGATCGAGTGCTACTCAAAGTCTCACCTTGGAAAGGTGTAGTCCGCTTTGGCAAACGAGGCAAACTCAATCCGCGTTATGTCGGACCATTCGAAGTCATTGAGAAAATTGGCAAAGTCGCCTACAGGTTGGATCTACCTGAAGAACTCAGCGGAGTTCACAATGTTTTCCATGTGTCGAATCTGAAGAAGTGTCTGTCAGATGAGACCCTCATAGTTCCTCTGAAGGAACTCACTATCGACGAACAACTGCGATTCTCAAGCATACCAGTAGAGATTACGGATCAAGATGTTAAGATCCTCAAGCATACCAGGATACCTCTGGTCCGAGTTCGTTGGAATGCTCGTCGTGGCCCAGAGTATACCTGGGAACGAGAAGACCAAATGAAACTCAAGTATCCCCAACTGTTTAAGAAAAACGCAACCACCACTGAGGCTGAAGCTACTGCAGAATTTCGGGACGAAATTCCAAATCAACGGGGGGATGATGTGACACCCCAGGAAAATCAGGAAAACAACGCAACTTAACTAGCTTCCTCAGTAACCACGCGCTAAATTTCGGTACGAAATTCTCTTAACAGGGGGAGAATGTGACAACCCTCAATTTACATGTATTCCGTACAATTTATTTAATAATAATTTAAGTGCTTGGTGACTGTGTTGAAATATTTAACTGCTCTCTGATTACTGAACTATACTTACATGAGCATGTTAACATACTGATAGTATACAGAAAAGTCACTAAATGGTCCGGTGTATTTTCCTATGTGTTAGGAATTTATTTCGTTACAAAAATATATAAATAAGACGCCTTACGGAACAATTAAACAATTTAACGGAACAGTGTCCGACCGAATAACCGGACATTACCCGAGACACTAAATTTTTGGCAGACACATTGTTTTATTATTTATGGCTAGTCATGATCCTCGTATGTCATAACACCCGCTAGAAATCAATTCACCACATTACTTACATTTTTACTTACCCTTTTACCACTTTAGTTACAATTTGTGCAACAAGACCCCCCCCCCCCCCAACGATTTAGTTCCCAAGTGGGACCCCTCATATCATCTAGCCATATCTCTAAGATTATATTTGATTAAATTATTTGATTTCTTGCTTGTTGGAATAAGCATAATATGTGGAATTGATTATAGAGCATGGTCTTGAGATTTTATATCATTTCACAAGATCACAATATCAATTCACTTTTCTCTCTCTCTATTCGGTTCACACACAAGCGAATCCACCACCTTGCTTGCTAAATCTCCCATGTATCTTACAAGATCTTGCTTTGCTTGAGAATATAAACATAACATATGGTGTAAGGTTCCAAGATCATAACCATCATTCCTCAAAGATTACACCATCACTTTACTACTCTCTCACCTCACCACTCTCTCTCTCATTCGGCTGCCCCAAAACCGAACACCCCATCACCACCTTAAACATCATCATCTTCTTCATTACATTGTCCATTCAAAGCTTAGTTTTCATCCATGGAAGGTGCAACTTGAAGGAACTTCATAGGAGCTTGTTCTAGTCCTTCTCACCATCATTTTCTCTTCATTTTCACACAAGATTCTTCCCTAGCTAGAGGCTAGTAGTAAGTTCCTTGCACTTGATTGCATCTTGTTCGAAAATTATGGCATATAACATGATGTATTGTTGTTTAAACTACAAGATTACAAGAACACTAGAAAAATATGAAGCGTGAGTTATGAATATAAAATCTACATGAAAGTTTACTTATAACCGAATCATGAAGCGGAATCTTGTGGGTTTGAGGGTTGGTTAAATCATACTTGATGTTTAAAGGTTGTTTTCTTGTTAAACCCGTTAATCGGACACTTGTAACGCGATTTGATAACATGTAAAACTTCAAAACAGCATGCTGATGTACTTTTCCAGCCGCCTTCAACAGGCTGTAAACGGACCTTAAAAACTCGAAAAACGGAATTTCAAAAGCCTAAATCGTGTCATTTCGAAAAACGAAGAAAATGGCGCTGGAATCGTATTTTTCTGAGGTCGGTTACTATTTTAAAAACCTGTTTTCATGACAGCAGCTAAGGCTGATTTTTACTGCTGTAAAATGGGCTGTACGTTTTGGGTCGTAATTTGAAACCTGAATTGAACCAGCCCCTAAAATTCATACCATAGATAGTCACTGATGTATTTGTGACCCTCGAACTGGAATTTTGTCAAACGGACTTCCGAGGAATTTTAGACGAATTATTCCGTAAACTGTGATCAGAATGTTACAAATCTGATCACAGTTCGGTAGACGATTTTCTATAAAATATTGGTAATGAACCGGACCCCGATATTTTTACACAATAAAATATGGAACGTTTAAGACATCCTGTAAAAATTTGGGAATTTTTGGAATAAGTTAAGTATTTTATTTAAATGTCCGAAAACAGCCGGTTTCGAATATAAATGCTGAATTGACATAAGTTGTGACTTGCGTGTTTAAATGTCGAGTATGCTATCGGTGAATGATCTAACATGTTATATGTGTTACGTGCAATATCGTATGTTTGTTTATGAGTGGGGAATGGATGGGAAGTTTATATGGGCATAAATCGTTAAAGTGTGTACCTGTTATGTGGACGAAGTAATGTGCAAATAAACCATACGTATGATACGTGTTATGCATGAGAAACTGATTGTTATCCGTACCTTATTAGGACGTGATTGACCGACCTTGACTGTTAACTATATTTGAGAACCTAACCGAGCAAACCGAGGTGAGTTCACACTCTTTCTAAGGCATGGGATTCCCAAGGGTTGGGAATGGGATTAAATAACTACTTGTACTATCATTACTATTAAACTACTTTTTACTGTCCTCGGATTGAAGGGCACGTACGTAAAACCTACGTACACTCATACTTACTACTGTCCTCGGATTGAAGGGCACGTACGTAAAACCTACGTACACGATCATAAGACCATCAACTCTATCACTTTAAAGTCCCTCAATTATCGACTTAATCGCCGAGGCCTATGGCGAGCGGGTCATTAGTTAATAGCGCTATTAGGTTTAACAAACCTCACACCGTGTCAGTCGGACGGGCGTGTACTAATGGACTATGGGCAAAGGGTCAATGCTGATAGACATTGACTTAGGGCACCTCTTACATTTTCGTAGCAATCGATACGCGTGGTCTAGTAACACATGGGAAACCCCCACTAATCTTCGCAAACATGTCAGAAAGACCGCGATGCAAACTTATACGATACATGGTTTTCAAAACGAACAGATGATTTACGAAACGAATGCTATAACTAAACAACCAACTGTGAATTCACTCAACTTTGTTGTTGACTCGTTGTTACATGCCTTACAGGTCGCTAAACATTTGGAGCTTGCACGAGGAAGGAGTCGTTGTGGTGTGCGGACGGTTATGTCCAGTATTTAATGTTTAAAACATTATGAACTTATTAAACCTATGTGTTGGACTTTAAACTTATGAACTACGAACTTATATTTTGAACTTTACGTTTATGCTTCCGCTGTCTAAATTAAAAACTTGGTTAACTAGCTTTTGATCACCAATCGTATTTTGGTTGTCCTTATTTACTTAAGTACGCTGTTCAGTATGATTGGTGGCTCGATCCTGGTCATGTCACGCCTCCAAGCGGTGATACCCCGCATGGTGGATTTTGGGGGTGTGACAGCGTTCGGGTTCTTCTAGAGGTTCTTTTATGTCTCTACTAGAACTGGAGCTCATGCACTACGTAGGAGGTTCAAATGTGGCGCCTGGGTTCCAAGTCCTGCAATAAAATCAGAAAAGAACGTTGGTCAGAATGTTCACCGCGGCCCCGTGCTCGGTGAACACGGCCCGTGGTCAGAGATACAGTGATTGTTTTATGGATCCCTGTTACTGGGAGTTGGACACGGCCTCGTGTTACACCGACACGGCCCCGTGTTCAGCTCTCTGTAACTCAGAAAATAAAAACTGCCAGTGATGATGCTGGGCACGGCCCGTGTCCGACCAGGCACGGCCCGTGCTGAGCTCTGCAGAAACAGAAAAACTAAAAAAAAATCCTAAAAAAAATGAAAAATAAGAAAAAACGATTAGGCCGTTGATTCCTAACTTTCTTAAAATCCTTGTGTCCCCGGGAGCGGCGCCAAAAACTTGATGCGTATTCTAGTGTTATATATATTAGGTGTATATTTTAAGCCCCTTTACACTTTTTAGTCAAGTTTTAAATTTATAAAACACGATATTTACTAACACTAGACACATATATGGGCAAGTGCACCCATCGTGAGCGTAGTATAGTGTTGGTAAGATACCGAGGTCGTCCAAGGACACAAGAGCTTTTAGTACCGGTTTATCCTCAACGTCTAATCAAAATAAAAAGTTTAGAAAAAATGTTTTAAACTAAGAAAAGTAAAAACTAACTAAAATGTTGAAAATAAAAGAAAAACAGATAGACAAGATGAATCACTTGGTTCCGACTCGTATCTAGTGTAACCTTTGATTATTTCCGCACTTTTGCACATATTTAAGAGATTATCTTAGTTATTGTAGTAGGCCCCTCTTTTGAAGGTGACGTTACCCTCACCCCAGTAGTTTGAGTCAGCAATGACACAATCCTAAAAGGGTGGATTATTGGAAGATAATTAATTAAGTTATTAATGCAAATTATGGTAGGCCCCTCTTTTGGAGGTGACGTTACCCTCGACTAAGTAGTCTGAGTCAGCAGGGATACAGTCCTAAATAGCCGGGTTATAGTATTAATAGTAGTTAACTTATGAGGGGGTCAAAGAGTTTAGACCCCCGCCATCCAATACCGTTAAGTATTGAAGGAGGTCCTACTAAATTTGACCCAGGTCCATTGCAGGACCTCTAAACGCTGAACAATGGCAAGACCTTTACCAAACCGTTCCCTTAACCCCCGACCAGGTAGCCAACATACCTCCATATAGACCGTGGAGATATGAATGGTGAAAATCTTTTATTTTATATAGACAGTAAAATAATGCCAAGACACCACGGACAAACGATAAGGAAAGATCACCTTCAACATAAGCAACTAGTTATTAAAGTCATTAATACAAAACCAAGTAAAAAGTGCAAAATATTAGAAATAAAAAGTATTACACTAGACACTTTGTCTTCACCAAGTGATGTAAGAGACTTAGGCAAACATGGCCTTGATTGTCAAGAACTCTTACGATCAATCTTGGATCCCGAGACGACTCACACACTCTACGATGGACAATGGATGATGGTGGTGGATGATGGTGTTATGGTGGTGGTGGGTGGTGGGTGAAGTGTGAGAGAGGTGGTGTGCCAAGGGATGGTTTGAGCTTTAGCCAAGCACTTCTATTTATAGGCTGAACAGAAGCTCGGGCACGGCCCCGTGTCCACATCCTTCTCTTTCTTCATTTAATGCAGTTTTGTCTTTTTAGTTGACCACGCCCCCGTGTCCGCTGAGCACGACCCCGTGGTGCAGAAGAATCTTTGTACTATGCAGATTTGCTGGATTGTGCGAATCTTATAGTTGACCACGGTCCCGTGTCCGCTGAGCACGGCCCCGTGGTGGGCAATAGAAGCTTCTACCACTGTCTTTTCTGCTGACACTTGGGCACGCCCCCGTGCTGGCTGAGCACGGGGCGTATTCAGGCTTCTGATCTCTTGTTTTGCTTGGGAAGATGTTGTCGTGGGGTCGGGCATGTCACGTCTTGTTCCTTTTCTTGTATTTATGTTAGATTTTGATGTCTTTTTGCTTCTTTTTTAATTTGAGCTCATTTAATCCTGAAAATACAAAAGGAAGACAAAAGCACACTTTTTCCAACATTAGTACTAAAAAATGGTTAGTTTTATGCCTCATTTGATGAAATTTATATGTTGCATTTTTAACACATCAGTTAATAATTTTTTCATACGACATTATTTTTTTATAAAAATTGCACCAAAAAACGAGCGTTTTTTTATCTTTAAAACGAGTATACTATTGCTATATTTTTGATTTTTTTTTTTGAAAACCCAGTTGCGTAAAACGCAATGGAGAAAACCCAGTTGCGTAAAACGCAATGAAAAAAAACTGACTTTTTCTAAAACGCAACGCACCAAAAACACAAAGAAATGTCTTATTTCTAAAACACAATGACCAGAAAACACAAATAAATGTCTTATTTCTAAAACGCAATAGCCTAAAAACACAAAAGAAAGTGTACTTTATAAAACGCAATGGACTGAATGTGTTTTACCTAAAACGCAATGCACCCAAAACACTTAAAAATGTCTTATTTCTAAAACGCAATGGCCAGAAAACACTTAAAAATGTCTTATTTCTAAAACGCAATGCCTAGAAAACACATAAAAATGTCTTATTTCTAAAACGCAATGGCCTAAAAACACAAAAGAAACTGTTCTCTCTAAAACGCAATGAACTGAATACACATAAAAATGTGTTTACCTAAAACGCAACGAGTAAAAACACTTCAAAAATGTTTTATTTCTAAAACGCAATGACCAGAAACTATTGTTCACAGAACCAGAAACTGTCTAAAACGCAATGACCAGAAACTGTTGTTCACAGAACCAGAAACCGTTGTTCACAGAACCAGAATCTAACTAAAACGCAATGACCAGAACCTGTTGTTTACAGAACCAGAAACACTGTCTACGAATGCAGTTTTCCAGAGGCAATTTACAGAAAATTAATTTTTCTGATGCATTTTTATTACAGCAATTTAAATAACATGGCAAGAAACTAAGAAAGCGTAAGGTTCTGAATTTAGCTTATCAACAATATCCACATAAACTTGGTTGCCTAAACAAGGAAGATTTGTAATCAAATCCGGTCCTCTAGACATTCCATAGTAGTTTGCCTACACCTTTAGAGTTGTTAACCAACCACAATAAAGTCTTTACAAACAACAATCTACTTTTTCGAAAACAAATATTCTTTATCCACTATATATACTTCATACTCTCAACCCATGAACATTCACCTTTCACAAGTAAATCAATTCATTTATCAATATCCAACAATCCTAACATGGCTTCCATAGGTTACATTTGCATTTTCTTCCTTGCATTAATCTCTATCACAAGCAACGAGATGTGTTACGCTTCTCGCAACCTGTTGCAAGCAACTCCAACGACACCTCAACCTCAAATACCCGCCATTCCAAATATGCCACAACCCCAAATCCCCACCATCCCGAATATGCCACAACCCCAGTTGCCCACCATCCCAACAATACCGACAATCCCTACATTCCCTAATCTGCCGAAAGTATCCTTGCCTCCATTGCCGTCTATGCCTACCATCCCAAACTTTCCAACAAGTCTTCCAAGCATTCCTTTCTTCGCTCCACCACCATCGAAGAAGTAGACGAACATTTACTGCGTGATCAGGGGAAACATCCGTAGCTTTTATTGATCTTGCCATTAGAAGAACCCTTGATTCTACTATATATTTTGACATGATTGTTTAGGTCTTTCTCATGTGTTTTTATTTTTCCTGTAATCTTTGTGGTTTGATATACTTTGTTGTAATATATTGTTATTTTAAGCTGAAAACTTCCATCGTCTTATACATATATAAAATTTTACACTTTTATACACAAATGATCAATGCTATAAATGTTAAATACATAAGAAGATAGAAAAACTAATAAATAATCTTATATAAGTTATTAATGCCATAATTTACTTTCATTGTTATCCAATTTATCATTGTAATTATTTTGTCCCAGTTAAGTCATTATAAAAAATGTCAAGTCAGCATCTATGATCTAACCACCACATTCCTTCTTTTATCCTCTCATAGGGACACAAAACCATCATTTAGTAACAACACTCAATAATGGTATAAAATAGTATTCCCAATTAGCACAAAAGCGAAAGTAAATTTCTATTATAAACTAAAAAAAATATATACAAATTGACTTAAGTTTTTTCAAAACAATGCATATGTTATAATATCATTTGTTTAAAAAAAAAAAAAAAAAAAAGAACATAGCAAAGTAGACTTTTTTATAACAGACATCTTTTTTTATCATTTATAACATGGTTGTCTCAAAGCAAAGGTAACTAAAATGGCACAAGGAGTACAAGATCTGTCCAAAAGAACCCAATGAAGTATACAAGAAAGAAAAGCCATATCCGGAAACCGGGCCCCAATTTTCTTACCCGACCCACAAGATAACGATCGCAGTTGTAAGGGGCCTCTAACCTAAAAAAGGCGCTAATCGAGGATCTGATAGACGTGGAAGGCCTGTTCGAGCTCCCAAAGCCCGGCAACTAATTGCTGCCTGTGAATATAGATACAGATAATTTAGGCCCCGGTTTCCGAGAATGAACTATTCCAACACACATAGCTTTTTTGGGTGACCGTGACAACCCGTTATTGTTTAACTCACATGACTCACCAATTCTCCGCTAACCAATATCAGGTTAAAAACAGCTTGGGCTAAATAGGTGGCCTTAGGGCTGCAAACGAACCGAACGAACAAGACCTTGTTCGTGTTCGTTTGTTAAGAAATATATATGTGTTCACGAACTATTCATGAACACATATCGAACGAGATTTAATGTTCGTGTTCGTTTGTTAAGGAAATGTTGTTCGTGTTTGTTTGTTAATTTTAGGCAACGAACAAAAACGAACGTTGATGTTCAAATGAGCACAAACTAATGTTTATGAACACAAATGGAAACAAACGAACCCAAACAAGCATTCATGAATAGAAGTATAGAACATATAATACACTGACACTTATTTGTTGGATTATTAAAGTTTTTAAATAAAATATAAAAACTAAAAACACTAATGAACTATCGAACACGTTACCGAACGTTCATGAACATAAATGAATGAACGCGGCCTTTGTTCATGTTCGTTCTTTTGACTAAACGAACAAAATTTCTTGTTTGTGTTCGTTTGTTTAATAAACGAACGAACACAAACGAATGAATTGTTTGCTGAACGTTTGGTTCGTTTGCAGCCCTAGGTGGCCGTGGCCTTTAAGGGGGTTAAAGGCAAGAAAACTAGTGGAAGCTGGATTCGAACCTTAGACCTATGCTAGAGGGACTCAATCACTTATCATTGGACCACTCCCTTGAAGGTTCCAATACACATAGTTTAGGAGGTGTTTGAATATGTGAAGTGTTTAAAAAAATCAATTATGATTTTCTGGCTTTCTAGGACCAAAAATAATTAAATTTGAACTGGTGAACAAATGCTGAAAGAAAACAAGTTATTGTTTTTAATTAGATTATTATTCGTTTATATGATTCCGATTTTTCGAATAATTACGAAAAAATCAATCTAAAACTGCACATCCAAACACCTCCGTAGTGAAAATGTTTTTGACTTTTGACTATTAAATCTTGTGGACAAAGATAAATACGATGATAAGAGCACACACGTGTAACTTTTATACTAACCACTTGAGCTGCAAAGGGTAACATTTGTTCTGGTGGCCTGTTGGTGCAAATAGCTGCAAATTACATATCGATAAAAAGTTGTTAATCTCGTCAGCTATTTCAATGACAAAATGCATAGCAAAATATTGATGAATTAATCATGGAGGTGACAATTTCACCCTGTATACTCATAAAATGGATTACTCTGGGTTACTTGTTATCTCAAACGGGTCAAATAAAAAACAGCTAAAAGAGGAATGGGGTCAAACAGAAGTCGTTCAAAGTCTAATTCTAATGTAGTAATGTATATGAACCCCTAAGCGTTTGCTTTAAAGAGCAAACTTGTTATCGAAATATAAACTATATAATATTTAACACACTGGTTATATCTATGCTTTTTGGATAAAGTATTTACGCGCCAACCCGATCCGACCGGTAGCAAATACTCAATAATTGCCTAGGTATCCGACCTGGCCATTTTGCCAACTCGATTTCCATGCATGCCACTTTATGTTCAAAGATTTAAACAGTCATTGTAGTAATATAGTTTTTGTAATCATGTTTAACACAAATTATTTCTAAGTTTGTGGAGAAAAGGCATTATCAAACGGGTCAACCCGATCCCACCCATTATGACCTGGACCAAATTAACAAGATTGTTGCGTTACCAAACCCGCCCATTTTGCCACCTCTACTTTTATGCATGTAACCTTTATGTTAAACATACATACCATAAAGGATAGCCCCTATAAATGCATCTCCAGCACCTGTTGTATCAACGAGTTCTGGGTCTGGAATCTTCTCAGCTGTTCCAAGAAATAGCCTACCACAGACACTCCCCACGCCTTTGGCTTGCAGTCTTGTAATACCCTGAAAAAAGAATTAAATGCCAACAATGAAATTAGAATAATCTGCATATTTTATGGGTTAATATCTAAAGCAAATTTTGACGAGAAACATAAAGTTTTATCATTAACATTAAGCTAAATCATAAAGGCTTACTGATGAAGCGCATGTAGGAGCAGTTTGACCACAATCAATTTTCTGCTTTAATAGTTTAAGTAGATTGTCAACATCCATTTCTTCAATTATAGCATCATCTGCTGGAACTGAAGGTTATATTAAATCATCATTGAGGTTAGAATTGGAGATGAAAATTTAAACCATTTACTTACGGACCGACTGATTCGGATATCTACATTTCAAGCAGGTAGGGCTGAAAACGAACCGAACGTTCAGTGAACAGTTCATGAACTGTTCGGCGGGAAGTTTGTTTGCGTTCGTTTGTTTAATAATGAATGAACAAGAATTTTCGTTCATTTAGTTAAATGAACGAACATGAACAGAGACCGCGTTTGTTCATTTATGTTCGTGAACTTTCGGTAACGTGTTCATTAGGGTTTTCTAACTTTTATATCTTATTTATATACTTCAAAAATCCCACCAATACAATATTTAAAAATTATTAGTGTATTGTATATAACATACCTTTTAACATATGTTCGTTTGTGTTCATTCTTGTTCATGAACGCCTTTTGTTTTTGCTTATGTTCGTTTGTGTTCATGAATGTTCGTTTGTGTTCGTTATCTAAAATTAACGAACGAACACGAACATAGAATCTTGACCAATAAGCGTTCATGAACAGTTCGTGAACACATTATTTCCTTAACGAACAAACACCAACAAGGCCGTGATCGTGTTCGTTCGGTTCGTTTGAAACAGGTAAAATGTAAACAAATGTTAGCTGAAACGTAAACAGGTCGAATGAGTCTGAATTGTGCAAAATAATTCTGATGCATAAAACCTCCTAAATCGATTTATTTAAAAGTTACGTCATCATTGAAATATATAGTTGTCGTAGTTATAACGGAAACACTAACTGTTCATTAAAATAACAAAAAAATAGACAAACCAGTTATACTTCTCTCAAGCATTATGCAACCATCCGCACCCAAAGTCACAATGACAAATTTGACCTTTGGCAATCTTAACAGCATGGAAACAAGGGCGCTTGAAACAGTTGGAGCTTTGGTCCATGCCTGTAAAATAGACTTAATTCTATTGAAGTCATTAAATAAGAAAGAAATCAGCTTACTTTATTGGAGATATAAGATATAAACCATATAGATGATTTAGAAGAAACATCAGCTTGCCTGTGGAAGCTTAGCAGAGCACATAACATAGTCCGACAAATTCAAAAACTCGTCCAATCCTTCTCTTAATCTTTCAGCATCAATTAAAATAGGTATACCCCTCTTGTTTGCCTGCACTGGTAACATATAACAGGGATTATTTATATCAGTTTTGTTAAAAAAACTATTCAATGCCATATATGGTTTCTGATATAACTGAAAGAAACCAAACAAGATTAGAAATCACAACACTTGCCTCATGTGCAACAACTAAAGCCGTTTCATGCAATCGTACATCAAAATAAGCAAGCTGCACGCCATTCAATGCAGATGACACAGTTGAGGTTGTGAGGTCATCTGGAGTCATAGGAGGTGACCCTGGAGTATGAATGCAAGTTCGAGTTTTCCTGGAATATGTAGTATTAAGTAAATAAAAAAATAAATAAATAAAATAACACAAAACTATTTTGGTTTTGCAGCCTCTGGCACAAACTTCTTATGAATGCCGAAAACGGATCATAATGTAGGTATCCTTACGTTTGATTATCCACAATGACATAGGTAAATGGTGAATTTCCTTCTTCTGATACCTGCGAACAGACAAAAATAAGCTGACATATTAATGACGCTTATCTAATAATTCTTGCTATAACAAAAGAGTCTGTGCAGTCTGTTGAAATTAACATTATATTTTCTAATTTTATATACAAAATGTTCAGAGAAAATCTATCAGGAAATATGAAGATATGAGTTAGCAGCAGCCATGTTCATTACCACAAAAAACGAGACATCTACACCATCAGCTCTTAATTCTTCCAAGACTCCTCGCCCTTGCACGTCATTGGCGACCTGAAAAGTAATTTCAGCACAAGGGAAATGTTAAAAAAGTATATAATACGGAAATTAAATGTGCTTATTGCATACCTTGGATATCAACCTTGCATTTAATCCTAAACGAGCTGCACACGTTAGGGCATTCCCTGCATTACCACCTCCTTGAACCTAAAAACAGATTTAAGTGAATGATGATGGTTATTGGTTAACCTTTAAGCCTAGAGCAACTTCTAAATTCAAGACTTCCAGTTAATTTATCCGATAATCCAAAAATTGGCTATCTATTTGAATAAGAGAGCAAAGTTTACATATATATTGAGCATTTAAAAACAATAACATATTAACAATGGATAAAAAAATACAAAAAAAATACTTAAGAAAAAGAAGAAGCATAAACTGATATATCCCAACTGCTTGCATAAAGCTAAAGAAAGAAAACTAGTAATGAGTATAGAAACTTAATTTCAAAAACAAGAAATCAGTAAGATTATGTAGAGGCTGTTGTATTATAGAATTTATAGTAATTATGGATAACTTTAAAGCACAAAATTCTAGTAATATACTTTGAGTTCATTAACATACTAGCTTATACATTGCACATATCAAATTTTATAAATTAAAAGAATAATAATCTCACATGAACATGATTTTAGCCAATAGTCTGTTACAACTCTAATCAGACTTTCCTCATGAAATCTAGTGAAACCAAATCAATCCTCACAAATCATAACCATAAATACAAACAAAATGCATCACTAAAATCAAAACTGTTGTATCAAAGCCACAAAACTTGACCTAATTTGATCAATAAACTCACTATCATATCAATCAAACATTACAATCACAGCAAATCACCAAAAAAACAAACAAATCACTATCTAGATGATTCACCTTCATGCTAGTGCTTCTGATCTTATCGTCAGGATTAGGAAAAGACGCCACAGTCGCCAACAGATCCACCGAAACACCACCGAATCCAAGCTGCGTTAATCAACACCAAAAACACTCATATCAAATCATAAGTTCATAACTAATTAACATTAATCGCCAGATAATCGCGTCGTCAATCAATCGATTAACTAACTATACACCGAGATAATAAACTAATCGAGTAGAAATACGTACTACGACTGGAGTTTCAATCGGATTTGACGGAGACAACATGTTTGACCTGAAATCCTGAATGTGTTTCGGATAGGTTTGTAGCGGAATAATATTGAGTAATGCGATGAGATATACCTGACGGTAGTGGAGCGTGAAGAAGAGGAAATGAAGGTGGAGAGCATGGTGCTTGTGGAGTGTATAGCTGTCATTGTCAGCCGTGTGCGGTGGCGCGTGTTACGTCACGTGCAGTAACCGTTTTTGTCTGATTAACGGGAGCTGCGAGACTGTTGAACATGGCGACAATTCTTGACATGACCCGTTAACTGATCCGAACTCGACACGAAAAAAACATGTTTGAGTCGACTAACACGACTTGTTTAAAAAAAACGGGTAGGATTCGGGTTGACTCGTATTAAAAACGGGTCGGGTTAACCCCTATAAAAATGGGTTGACCCATTAACCCGTTTAACTATTTAGATAAAAAATCTTTTATATTTTTGTTTTTTGTTTTTTCGGTTTCTATTTTACATGGTTAGTGATAATAATGTTAATTTTGACACATTGTATTATTTTTTTATCACACTCATACTCATCATTAAACATGTTATCGATAACCCGCTTAAAACCGAACAACTCGTTTATAAATCGTCAACTTATATCACTCATTTAAAAATATGGGTTAAACGGGTCGGGTTCAGGTTGACCCGAATTAATATGGGTCGGGTTAAGGTTGAAATCTTTGACCCAAATAATAATATGGGTTGGGGTCGGGTTCGGGTTGAACATTTCAACCCACCAACCCGTAACCCGTCAACCCATCAACCTGACACGATTGACACCCCTACCTACTACATTATATGTTGATATTTTTCGTTTTGAAAGTATCTCTTTTGTAGTTTTGTTTTGCTGAAATATGTAAAAGATGTTATTGGTATTTTGAAAGATGCTAGTATTAAAACCCGTAAAACCATGCAAATTAGCATCAAAGCCACACCACCGCCAACGACCGTTAACACTGAATTTGTAACGTGTTAATGCCAAGAAATTAGATCAAAATGTATAATATAGAAAAGAATAATTAAGTCGGTCTAGGATCCGCGTGTTGCGACAAACCCGTCAAACGAGAAAAAATAGATGTAAAAATGTTAAACCACACACGCACATTGCGCAGTGTAACTCGCAAAATTTTGAACAAAATGTAAAACGAAAATTTGCTAAAGATAAAAATTATAAGGGATCAAAGTTGGAAGTAAAAAAGTTGTGGGATTTGAATTGCAAAAGATGAAAAATTTTAAGTTAAAAGTAAAAAATCGATTTTTTTTAAAAGACTCTACACATAAGATACAACACTATTACACATCCCAAACTTGCAAATAGATACCATGTAAATTTGTTACATAACCTACCAAGTAAAACAAGTTTTTACTAATAAATATTAGTATTATGTCTTAAATTCTTGTTTTAAATAATTATGATACAAATTTAAAAACAAATATTTCTTATATTTTTTTTATCGGCGAACTCACACAAGGTGTTGTGAATGGCAATAAACTTCCCACACCAAGATTATATTAGGGTATACGGGGTGGGTGCGGTGAATGATGCGGTGAGTGTGTTTACCGACGGGGAACACCGCCACCAATGATGAGTTTACCGCGCGATGAGTTAGAAACCGATGATTAATCACCGCTCACGAGAATATGACCGTTGTCTTCTTTTTGTACCATTAGAGGAGGCAACGACTCCTTTATAGCCCGTTATTATATTTAAAAAAAATACGTATTTACACCAGTGGCGGAACTAGAACATCAACTCAGGGGTATCCCAAAAAAAAATCACCGTGCAATCATACAATATTAGACAAAACGACAATAAATAAAGTAAAGCAAATACCTAATAGATTTATCTTTCTTTTTTTCATAGCTTGAAATCGTTTCATCACATCGTCGTCTTTTACTTCATGTAAAAAATCTTTTTCGAACGCACAAACCATAGCATTGTTCAAAAATTCCGGGCCTATTCGAATGAGTAAATCCATCTTGACAAGCTTCAATTTCGAAAAACATCTTTCAACGGTTGCGGTTGCAACCGGTAAAAGCAAATCACAATTTATCTTAAACAATTTCATACCAAATTCTCACCAACCCATTTTCTCATTTCTCTAAAACTAATCCCTGCCCTTATTATTTAAAATGGCAAATGAAACCCCATTGTTTTTTCCACCCGATAGCAGTGACGACGAGTTAACTTCAACCGATAGCATAATTTTTTTTCCAAAATCTTATTGAGCAAGCCGAACTACAAGACACATGCACATCTAGCAAAAAACGATATGTTCGTCGTGATCGTGAGAGTGGCCACGAAACCCTTATGGCGGATTATTTTGTCGAGGACCCGAAATACAACGATGATATTTTTCGTCGTAGGTTCCGTATGTCAAAACGTTTGTTTTTAAAAATTGTGAACGACGTGGAAGCGAATAACTCATGGTTTGAAGAGGGCGTGGATGCGAGAATGAAGAAGGATTTTACACCGTTGCAAAAAGTTACATCGGCTATTAAACAACTTGCAACTGGTAACCCTCCAGACGAGAACGACGAGTATTTACATATGGCCGAAAGGACTTCCCGCGAGTGTCTTGAGTTATTACGTAGACCAACAAGCCACGACATAGCGCTTTTGTACGAAGCTCATGAGGAGAAACATCACATTCCTGGTATGGTCGGTAGCCTTGATTGCACCCATTTCGTTTGGAGAATGTGTCCCACAGAGTTTCGGGGCCAATATATGAAAGGAGATCACCAATACCCGACAGTTATGCTCGAAATGGTAGCCTCTCAAGATTTGTGGGTTTGGCATGCTTTTTTCGGTCCTCCATGTGCACAAAACGACATCAATGTGCTTCAACAATCTCCATTATTCTTACTGAACGAAATGGAATTGCACCAAAATGTCCATTTTACGTTAACAACCACTTATACAAACGTGGTTACTATCTCGTGGATGGAATCTACCCTACATGGTCTGTGTTTGTCAAATCATTTCCATATCCTCACCTACTAGACGAAAAGAAGTTCAAGAAGCAACATGAGGCGACAAGAAAAGACGTGGAACAAACTTTTGGTGCTTTGAAGTCAAAATGGGGTATAATAAATCGGCCAATGCGTGTTAAGAATGTGAAAAAAATAGGTGTATACGTGCATTATTTTACATAACATGATTTTAAAAGACGACGGAAACGTGATAGCACCAGTACACATTAGGGATCCTCCAGTTGAGCCCGCTCTTGATGACAATGTGTTAAACGAGCTTATGGATGAAGATACGCATTGGAGACTAAAACATGATCTCTTGATGACCTCTTGTTGGCAAAGAGAGGAGGTTTACCACCACACCAACTTTCCTTTTCTCTTTATGGTGTCCACCTAATTGTATTTTGGTGGACCCCATTGAAAAAAACTAGACCCCGTTGAAAAAAAAATATTGGGTCTGCAACTGCCTCTTATGTTTTGGGGTAAGAGCGAACTTAGCGAGGAGAGCTGACATGACAAGATAATTAGGTGGGTGGAAAGTTTACCTCTTCGGTTGAATCAAAAAGTAAGCCAAAACTAACTAAACCCAAACCAAACTAAGAGTATGCGTAGTGGGGCGCCATCACACGGCGTTTTTGGGCATAACACCAATACAGGTGGCGCTATGGGGAGAAAGTTGGAGCAGCCGTGATAAGCATAGCGGCGTGACTGAAACGAATTTAGTTAAAACCGAGAAACCTGAATTACATTTTATTTAATAGGTTCTTTTGGTTGAAATCAAGGTTTCGGTTTGAAACCATAACCAAACCTAACTCGAATTCAGATTTCGATTCAGTTCTACCAACTTTGAATTCTTTTATTTGTTTTGACCCAAAAAAAAAACCGAAACCGATTAGCACCCCTAATTAGGCTTAGGTTACACAACATACATGTAAGGACTTAACCTTTTAACTAAAGCAAATGCCAAAAACTTGATTTAATTATCTCTATGGATTTGTATAGCAAAACCATGCAAATCAAACTTTTTAATCTACAACCAAGAAAATAATAAGTCATGGGATTTTGATTTTTACGCAAACTAACAAAACTAATTTAAAAAAATAATATGGCCTGCTCTTTAGGAGACAAAACGTCTCCGTCAAGTTGTTAACTTCGGGACACGTCAAAACAAGAAGTTATATGATTGTTTTACTATCAAGATTAAATAATGTATGTGATTAAGGATATAATATTATTAAGTTAAATAATAATATACATTTTTGTATGCAAGTGGTCATTAGGCTACAAGCCACTCGTAACTTACTCGCTTAAAGGCTTAAAATGAACAAGTTTACACCAAAACTCGTTCAATAAACATGCTCGAGTCAAACCTTGACTAGACTAGGCTCAAAGGATTAAATGAGTACTTGATTACTCTATACACACATAGTTATTATAAAATATTTTTTTTTGAACGGCAAATTTGGATCATTAACGGATCACTGGAGTATCATCGCGCCACCAGCGGAACCACCCGATCATATCCATCCCCACTAGGCAATAATGCCTATACACCAATTCATGAGAAAACCCAATAAATCTGGAAAAACCCCCCTTGTGGGAATCGAACACATGACTTAATGGTCCCTTTGCCTTGTATCACCCCAAAATGTCATTAGACTATAACACGGGCAGTTATGATAAAATAATGATAAAACTGCCGAAAAATAATAATGAATTGACGATACGAGTTCGCATATAGGTAGAGCTCCAAAAAGGCCAAGTAACTCCGCTCGATTACACCCTACCAACATATATTTCTATCTTTTACAGACAAAACTATTTGCCGTTTAAAAGAAGTTAAACTCAGAAAGTCAATATTAAAAAAAAGATTAAAACCCAAATTTTGTTCTTAAACCACAATAATAATAAATCGAACAATTAAACCAAACACTAACACATTCTTGTCTAAAACCAAATATTTCAAAAGATATTGTTCAGGGTCCGAAAATGTAACTTGCTCCCAGAAAAAAAAAACCCCATGTTTTCATTTTGATCCCTTTTATAAGGGACATCTATTCCATACATCAACCCGGCCCAATTCTAACTTACCAAGAAGAACCGGGCCCGAATCTAACTTACCAAAAAAAACCCGGCCCGACTTAAACTTACCAAGAAAAACCCGGCCCGAGTTTTCAGTACTGTACATTTCCAAAATAACTACTAAAACGAACCTTCATGCCAAAAAGACTTCGAGGGGTGTCTTTGTCTACCCCCACCATGTTCACTCACGCTCCCTTTCAATCTATAAAACTCGGACTTACTCCGAACCAATTTAAGCGGGCCGGATCGGTTAATGGTCACCGAAGCCCCAGCCACTCCATGGAAGCTCGAGCTATAATCCATTGTTAAAAACGAAGAATCGTTACCGTTACTGTTACCATATATAAAATGTGGTGACTCACCCCCGCCGGCGTTCCACCAGCTGCCATCGGAAGGGGGGTGGTCGCCTTTGAAGTCGGATTCCACAGCTGAGGAGTCCCGTTGAGTAGTATCGTCGTCTTTGTCGTCGTTGCATATGAGTTTCAGGGCTTGGACTACTTCGCCCATGAAAGGCCGTTGAGCCACTTCTGGGTGCACACACATGGAGGCGATTGCAGCCACTTTGGCTAACTCGGTGAAGTCGTAGGTCCCGGATAGGGTTGGGTCAGCTAACTGTTGTAGACCTTGTTGGGTTGTAAGAAGTGGTCGAGCCCAGGTCACGAGGTTTTCTTCGCCGGGAGGTTGAGACATGTCTACTGGTCTTTTGCCGGTGAGAAGCTCTAGTAGCACAACACCGTAACTATAGACGTCACTTTTGACTAGAAGATGACCTGTCATTGCGTATTCCGGTGCCACATAACTGTCATTCATTCAGTTAGAAGTAATAAGAGAAAGTGTGTATCAGAATTAACTCAGTTAAAAATGATGAATGAAATCTCGTGTCAGAATTGAAAATGATGAATGAAATCTCGTGTCAGAATTGAAAATGAAGCGGACAAAATATTTAGGTAACGGGTCAAAATATTTCCCGCCAAAATGGGTAATTTTGTATGCGTCGAAATGGGTAACATTTTTGTCCAATAAATTTCACGGGGACAGTTTCATACGTCCGCCTAAAAACTTGTATTAATATCATCTTTACCCAACCTAAAGAGTAAAGTACACGGATGGTCCCTGTGGTTTACCAAAATTTTGAATTTGGTCCCTAGCTTTCCAAAGTTACACGGATAGTCCTTGTGGTTTGCACTTTGTAACGCATTTAGTCCCCTGCCAACAGATCTAAAGGTTTTAGCATGTCCAAGTTAGGGAATAGATGCGTTACAAAGTGCGAACCACAAAGACCATCCATGTACTTTTGGAAAAAGCTGAGGACTAAATGCATTACAAAGGGCAAACCACACAAACCTTTTGTGTACTTTTAGAAAGCTAAGGACCAAACCCAAAATTTTGGTAAACCACAGTGACCATCCGTGTACTTCATTCCACCCAAAAACTAAAATATTAAATATGATAGTTCAAAACACTTAAAATTTCATATGTATACATTTTATCAGATACAATTTATAGTATGACCTTTATACCCTTCTTCTCACTAAGCAGAAAACACTTCAAACCCGAAACTCGCAACATGAGATCCATCAGAATTTGAAAAAGATAGGAATCCCTCAACCGCTCTTTATTTGGAAAGGAGAATAAAAGGGTATAAATGTCATAAACTTGAAAACATGTATATTTGATGGTATGATTTTTTGTTGGATAAATATAATATTATGCAAGTTTTAAGAGAAATAAATGATTTTATCTCTTTTTTAATTTTATATAAATTATCAGTGTGTCAAAATGACTACAAAAAACACAATATCTTAAGCAAAAAAATTAACTTTTTTAATAGAAAGATTTAGGTGGATTAAATACTTCGACTATCAACAAACTTGACACAGTTGGTGAATTTCCTTTTATATTAGTTTTATTTTATATTACCAGCTTGACCCGTTAAAAAGGATGATATAACCCATATAACCCGCACGGACACATTCATAAGTTCATCTAGCTGCATTTTAAGAGGACACATACCCGAAAGTTCCCATGACTCGTGTAGAGATATGATAACTACCTTCTGTAGCTTCCCTTGCCAACCCAAAATCCGATACCTTAGGGGTAAAATCGTCTTCCAGCAAAACATTGGCAGCCTTAAAATCACGGTGAATCACACGAGGATTAGAATCTTCATGAAGATAAGCCAACCCTCTGGCCGCACCAAGTGCAATTTTTAACCTCGCATCCCAATCAAGAAGTCCGTTTCGCTTATCTACACGTGAAACACCAACACATAGATGAGTTTTGACACCTTTTGTACAAAAGAAGACTTGAGTGTATTGCAATATCCAGAAAAATTTAATTGGAATGGACTGATTCGGGTTATGTTTCATCTCTAACAGGAAAATTTTTAAAAAATTACTAATAGCCAAAAAAGAAATAGGTTGACTTACTAAATCACTATGCAATTAATGCAGTAAAAAATCGGATATCGGTCAATGATCGATATTTGAGATATCGATTATCGTGGTGGGATATCGGTGAGATATCGGTAATTTTAATATCATGCAGGATTTATATATTATAGCAATTTAACACTAACAATTCAGTATACTCTCCTACCATTAACGAATTAATCTTTTGCAACTTTCAAAATGCTAACAATTGTAGCAGGTAGGAACTGACTAAGACTTAAAACACCAACATTTAACAATTAAGACTTAAAACACTAATAGCAGCAATAAGAAGAAAGACGAATGGTAGAACTAAGAAGAAAGAGAAAATCGGTGATATATCGGTCCAATATCAGTCAATATCGCTAATAATATCGGTACCTATTATTAGCCGATATATATTTCTGTATATATTGTATTTATTGTGCACATATCTCTCCGTCATTTACGGAGATATAGTTTCCTTATTATACCTTTGTGTTCCTGTATTTAAACCCATTTGATTAATGAGAATTATCATCGAATTCCTAAAGATTACATGGTATCAGAGCTTGTGCTCTATACCTAACCGCAGCCTCTTCCTTTTTTTTCTGGATTTCGATCCAGTCCCTAGGGTTTCGACCCTCACCCGCCGGCCACCTTCTTCCTTTCTTTCGATCCTGTGTCTTGTCTGTTTAACCCTCCACCATGACTGATAAACATGACAACACCAACACCTCCACACAAACTGCTCCCCTACATCCTGTTTATACCGTTACTGATATCACCAAGAAGGTCCGTGTCTTGGATGGTACTACGGTCACGTACTCCGCGTGGGTGAAGCTCTTCAACCTTCATGCTCGCGGATACGAGGTCCTCGACCACATCACTGCAGAGCCGCCGTCTAAAGAAGATCCCACCTACGCTCAATGGATGAAGATTGATGCTGTTGTACTTCAGTGGATATACAGCACGCTATCCGCTGACTATCTCCTTCGGGTCCTTGAAGAACCATCTACGGCCCTCCAAGCTTGGAATCGAGTCAAGAACATCTTCCATAACAACAAAGGTCCTCGTTGTGCCGCCCTTCAATCTCGATTTGTCAACCTGAAACTCAGTTCTGTGTCCTCGTTGGAAGCCTACTGCCAAACCCTTCGGGATTTGGCAGCCCAGTTAGATGATGTGGGCAGCCCGGTTAATGAACAAACTTTAGTTCTGCAACTGGTTCGGGGTCTGCCTCGGGAGTATGACACTATCGGTTCTATCATTAATCGTGAACTTCCCTCCTGGAACGAGGCATGTGAGATGCTTCGTGGTGATATGGAACGACAGGCTGCTCGAGACGGCACTGGTCCCAATTCAGAAGCACATGCAGCCGTCGCCCCAACTCCCAGCTGTGATGGTTCCCCTCGTGATACTCAGCCCACTCGCAATCAGAACTATGACTCGAGCCGTCCCACCCGGTTCAATCAAAACCGCCGCAGCGGCCCACGCCGTGACAACCCAAACCGCAATCAAAACCCAACTAACGGCCCAGTTAATTCTGGCCCAGCCCACTATCGTTCAGGCACTTCCGGGTCCGGGTCCAGCAGCCGTGGCCCATCTAATCGGAACCCGCCAAGGAACTCGTGGAACCAGCAGTACTACCCCATGCCACCACCATATTGGGCCAACTCGTTCTGGGCCAACCCACCACCCCCGTGCCCCTACCCAACCCAACCGGGATGGGTCTCGCCTTGGACCGCTCCACAGCAGCCACCGTCCTCGGCACCGAACCAGTCTGCCCCTGAAGCCCATATGACTGATGTCAACCCCTTGGAACCTACTGAACTTGCAGAAGCCTTTAACACTATGGCTTTGGAACCCGAAACACCTAGTTGGTTCATGGATACTGGAGCATCAGACCACCTCACCCGAGACTCAGGTATGATTTCTCACCCGTGTAATCAATCTATTAAAAATGTGTTGGTTGGAAATGGACATCGGTTACCAGTTGTTGGATCAGGCCACACCAGTCTACCCACCACCTCTAAACCACTTCACCTTAAAAACATACTTCACACACCTAATATCATAAAGAACTTAATTTCTGTTCGAAAATTTACTCGTGATAATTGGGTGTCTGTCGATTTTGATCCTTTTGGTTTTTCTGTGAAGGATTATCCGAGTGGGACTATCCTGAGTCGCCACGACAGTACCAGTAATCTCTACCCGCTCACTGCTATCCAAGTACCTGATGCTTCTGCTTTTGTTTCCACCAGTTCTCAAGGCTCCTGGCACAACCGTCTTGGACATCCTGGTTTACATGTCCTAGATTTTTTGAATTCCAATAAATTTATTTCTTGTGATAAACGCAGTCGTTCAGTTTTTTGTGACTCTTGTCAAATTGCTAAACATAAACGTTTGCCTTTCCATTTATCTACTTCTTGCACTGTCTGTCCATTTGATATTGTTCATTGTGATTTGTGGACATCTCCTATACTTAGCAAACAGGGATATAAATATTATTTGGTTGTGATTGATGATTATACTCATTTTACTTGGGTATTTCCTTTGAAATTTAAGTCCGAAACATACACCAAATTTACCCAATTTTATAAATACATATCCACCCAATTTCATCACCAAATTAAGACTTTCCAATGTGACATGGGTGGAGAATTTGATAACACCCAATTCAAACAATTCGCCTCTACCCATGGCTTACAATTTCGCTTCTCGTGCCCTCACACCTCCCAACAAAATGGGACGGCTGAGCGCATGATTCGTCGTCTTAATGAAATCATGCTCTCTCTCCTCACCCATGCCTCTCTACCACCACACTATTGGGTAGAAGCATTGCACACGTCCGTATACCTTCATAACATTCTTCCTTGCAAACCCATTGGTTTTCGAACGCCTACTGCGGCCTTATACCTCAAAAACCCCGACTATCAACATCTTCGGGTGTTTGGTTGTGCCTGTTACCCTAACCAGTCTGACACCCGTCCTCACAAACTTGCCCCCCGCTCCTCTCCATGTGTCTTTCTAGGCTACCCTGTGGATCATCGCGGGTACCGATGCCTGGATTTATCCACTGGCAAAGTTTGTATTTCCCGTCACGTCACCTTCAATGAACTCGAGTTCCCACTATCCAAGACGTTTACACCTAAACCTATGTCCTACAATTTTTTGGAGTCGGACCCGTCCCCCTTAATTTTTCAACAACCCATGGCCACCACTCCCTCACCACCGATACAAACAGCTTCCGCACCCTCTCACACCACGCCTCCCCAATACCCGATACCACCCATCCCACCACCGATTCCTACATCCAGGCCCCCACCCACTTTTACCTATTCACGTAGACCACGGCCTATCGCCCAAACCCATACATCAGCCCAACCTCATACCTCGGCCCCACCGAACACTCACCCGACTCCGCCACACAATCCACCGCCAACGGCCCTCCCCACCGCCCCTACCACTTCGACACACCCAATGATTACTCGGTCTCGTGACGGGACGTCCAAACCCAAGGCACCTCTTAACCTAAATGTTGAAACCATATCCCCTTTACCCAAGTCACATATTGATGCCCAGTCTGATCCACATTGGTCCGATGCTATGAAAACCGAATACACTGCTTTAATAGATAATAACACGTGGGATCTCGTGCCTCGGCCTCCCGATGCTCATATTATCCGGTGTATGTGGTTGTTTCGCCACAAGTTTCACGCAGATGGACGTTTGGAAAGGTATAAGGCCCGTCTTGTGGTCAATGGTAAGTCTCAGCAGGTTGGCATTGATTGTGATGAAACGTTCAGCCCGGTAGTTAAACCAACCACCATTCGCACTGTACTTAGCCTGGCAGTGTCCAGGTCCTGGCCTATACATCAGTTGGATGTTAAAAACGCATTTTTGCATGGGGATCTCAACGAAACTGTGTATATGTTTCAGCCACCAGGATTTATTGATGCACGTAATCCTAAATATGTATGCAAGTTGAATAAATCATTGTACGGGCTCAAACAGGCACCTCGGGCGTGGTATCATAGGTTTGCCTCCTATATCATTCGCTGTGGATTTCGGACATCCACCTCTGATAGCTCCTTATTCATCTACAAACGCGGCACTGACATGGCTTACCTCCTGTTATATGTGGATGATATCGTACTCACTGCATCAAATGATCGGCTGCTTCATCATTTTATATCAGCTATGTCACGGGAATTTTCTATGACTGATCTTGGCAGGTTACATCATTTCTTGGGCATTGAAGTTACTCATTAATCTGGAGGTCTTTTTCTCTCTTAGCGTGCCTACATTCATGACATTCTAAGTAGAGCAAAGATGGAAAATTGCAAACCGTGTACCACACCGGCAGATACTCATTCTAAACTCAGTGCTTCGGCTGGCACACCCCTTCCTGACGGGACTTTATACCGCAGCCTTGCGGGTGCGTTACAATATCTTACGTTTACACGACCAGATATTTCATACGCAGTGCAGCAAATATGTCTCTTCATGCATGCCCCACGGGAGCCTCACTTTGCGTATCTAAAACGCATACTTCGCTATCTAAAGGGCACTGCCTACCATGGTCTCCACATGTCCCCCTCCAGATCCACGAGTCTCACCGCCTACTCGGATGCTGACTGGGGGGGGTGTCCCGATACACGTCGCTCGACCTCAGGATATTGTGTTTTTCTTGGAGACAACTTGGTATCATGGTCTTCTAAGCGGCAACCTACAATCTCACGCTCAAGTGCTGAAGCCGAATATAAGGGAGTTGCAAATACCACAGCTGAGTTATCTTGGATCCGCAACTTGTTGCTTGAATTGCATCTTCCAGTTACACAGGCGTCCGTCATTTACTGTGATAATATTTCTGCCATGTATCTGTCACAAAACCCGGTTCAGCATCAACGCACCAAACATGTCGAAATTGATATTCATTTTGTACGAGAGAAAGTTCGTCTTGGTGTTGTACGCGTTCTACATGTTCCCACTGAATACCAATATGCTGACATCTTCACAAAAGGGCTTCCACGTATCTTGTTCGAACGCTTTAAGTCCAGTCTTTGCATTCGGCCGGCTACTGCTTCGACTGCGGGAGGATATTAGCCGATATATATTTCTGTATATATTGTATTTATTGTGCACATATCTCTCCGTCATTTACGGAGATATAGTTTCCTTATTATACCTTTGTATTCCTGTATTTAAACCCATTTGATTAATGAGAATTATCATCGAATTCCTAAAGATTACACCTATATCACTGATATATCACGATTCACGATATTAACTGCAGATAAATCATTTTATTTAAAGACCTAGAATACTATAAAAATAATACAAATGTGTTGAGGGCATACTACATAATAAGGCACACAACTTTCTTTCCACTAAAAACCATCAAAGTTTCAATATTTCAGATTTAAGGTAATCTTCTAACTTCTAAGTTAACCGGTTTCCATGAAAGTCAACATGGTCAAAGCTACCAACATGCTAGCTACTACATCCTCATTTCTAAAAAATAGCATACCGTGCAACTGAGATTCAATGCTGCCATTTGGAACAAGCTCATAAACCAAGCAACGTGTGCGTCTTTCGATGCATATACCAATGAGTTTAACAAGGTTACGGTGATGCAACCGGCTTAACATCTCAACTTCTGCGATAAAATCATGGTCTGCGTTCGGATTATTATTGCCTCTATAAAGCAATTTCACAGCAACTTCCGATCCGTCTTCCATGATCCCATGATAAACGCAACCGAAACCACCTTCACCCAAAACCCGTTTAGAGCTGAACTTATCAGTGGCTTTCTCTACTTCAGCTAGTGAAAACGACTTAACGTTAAGAAAAGAAGTAGGTATGGTGGAGTCGGTAGATGCAGATGTCGAACTTGTTGGATCATTTGATAACAATGCTCCAAGTCCTGCACACTCACATTATTTAAATTAGAGTAAAATGTCATTTTCGTCCCTGAGATTTGGCTAGTTTTCCGACTTTCGTCCAAAGGTTTGTTTTTCCGCATCTGGATCCAAAGGGTTTGAAATCTTTGCCATGTTCATCCGGCTCATTAACTTCATCCATTTTTCTCCATTAAGTCAGGGGTGTTTCCGTCTTTTTTGTCAACTTAAAGAATAATTCGGTCTTTTCACTTTATGTACAAGCATTTAGCATAATGTACAAGTATTCAAAAGACCGAATCGCCCTTTAAGTTAACAAAAAAAGACAAAAATACCGCTGACTTAACGGAGAAAAATGGATGGAGTTAACAAGCCAGATGAAAATGGCGAGATTTCAAACCTTTTGGATCCAGATGCGGAAAAAAAACCTTTGGACGAAAGTCGCAAAACTAGCCAAACCTCAGGAACGAAAATGGCATTTTACTCTTTAAATTATTTCAAAAATGAAACACTAAAATAATATTTCCACTTTAACTAGATAAATACGTCAAAGGTACATGCTTACCACATCTCTTGTTAGTTGATGATGTAAAAGCAAGGCAAACAACATCTGATGAACTACAGGTCTTTTTGTACTTGATGAAAACAGAAATTGCGGCACAGCAAACAACCAAGAATACTAATGCTGACAAAGCAATTACAAAAATGGTTATACGGTCCATCTTCTGACTTCCGCCAACAAAATTTGCAGTTAAGGGGAATAACTGGGTCACGGGACTTCTGCACGGTCCGTGCTCATTTGGTGCAGTAGGAAGCCCTGATTGTAGTATCTCACGTTTAGAAACCTCATGATTGATTAACGATGAAAAAAAGGCTTTTAGCCAAAAAAAAAAAAAATGTAGCAAATTCAACAGATTTATCTAGAAATGGATTACACAGGTCGAAAATGACCCAAAGTGTATTTGTTGTATATGCTTTAAACCTCTTCAATCGCTATAAATTAAAAAAGGTTAGATAAAGTACACGGATGGTCCCAATGGTTGACCAAAATTTTGGATTTGGCCCCTAGCTTTTCAAAAGTATATGGATGGTCCCTGTGGTTTGCACTTTGCAACGCATTTAGTCCCAACTTTTTCAAAAATATATGGATGGTCCCAGTGGTTTGCACTTTGTAACTTATTTAGTCCCTAACTTGGACCTGCTGAAACCTTTAAATTTGTTAGCTTGGGACTAAATGCGTTACAAAGTGCAAACCACAAGGACCATCCATGTACTTTTGAAAAGCTAGGGACCAAATCCAAATTTTTGGTTAACCATAGGAACCATAATTGTACTTTACTCAAAAGGTTATATTGGTATCAATAATTAAAATGTTTTTGTAATCATATTTAACACGTTAATTTTTATTTTAAAAAACAAACATAAAAAGTTTTTAAGTCAATCCGCCCCAACCCACTCTGACCCGTATTAAAATTTATATGTTCTGACTCGAACCCATCTAGATTATCAATTCCGCTCAATTTGCCACTTATAGTATACGACAGTTTGTAGCTTTACCTGGATAAATAATAGATACCACTTCATAATTTCCAAAAAGGGTTCTATTTAAAGAGAGTTTCTTGTGCCAAAATCTTTCAGAAGTGAGTTTAGCAGTGAAATTATCGAACTTTTCTCCCAATGGTACCAAGTTTACATCGATAGCTGTTCTTTCTTTATTTTCATCGTCAGCACTGGCACCCGTAATAACGACTTGACTCTGTGTTAGATATGTTCCTGTTGCAATCTCGATTTCTAGCTCATTCACAACGGGGAAAACAGCATACACGGAAACTTCTAGAAGAAGTCTGACTTTCATTGGAAAAACACAGCCACAAGGTGAAACAAAAGGAGTTGCAGTAAGTGGTTCCACACATTCACAACCTGCCGGATACCATAAACAAGTTTTAACATAAAACCAATTGTAAACTTATGAGTTATGAATGGACTGATTCGAGTCAAAATGAAATAATAGCTTTAAAATATAGATCAAAGATGTCAGAAGTCGCACAAAGAGTGTTTTTTATGCATAAAACCACAAACCATTTTATTTGGAAAATTATATAATTATTAAAACTAGTTTTTTTAACAGCCACACGTTGATGTGGCGCCGTACGCGACGTGATAAATTATAGACTACAATCAAACCGACTCGTTTCCGAACTAAATTTACATTGAAACGTAGAGTGATCCGAATTCATACGGTTGAATAAAAATGTATTATATTTGACCCAACTTGTTTCCAAACAAAATTTCCATCGAAACGTAGACCAACTCAAAACATACATAAAATAAAGTAATAAACACGTGCGGTGGCGTCGTACGCGGCGTGATAAAGTATAGACTACAATCAACCCGACTCGTTTTCGAACTAAACTTACGTCGAAACGTATAGTAACTCAAATTTGAACTGTCGAATGAGAAAACGTACTATATTTGGCCCGATTTGTTTCCAAACAAAATTTACGTCAAAAGTCAAAACGTAGTCCAACTCAAATCGTACATAAAAATAAAACATTTTATAACTGACCCGACTCGTTTCCAAACAAAATTACGTTAAAGCGTAGACAAACTCGAATTTATACCAACACGTACATAAAAATAAAAACGTAAGAAATTAGTTTTAGGCTAAAATCGAAACTTGAGGGGGTCAAAGTGACATTTACAAAATTAAAAGGTTACTTTTGACACTACACAAAGTTTAGGGGTAGAATGGGTTGGTGGCAAAAAGCTACCGACCTTTTTTTAAGGTTATATAAATATATCATTTTTGGAAACATGTTAGGAATATTATTATACTATTATTTAAATAAGGGAAATTGGCCTGTAATAATCCCTAGTAGACGTCATTGGCCATTGGCAGTCCCACTTTTGAATATTCCCCCTACCAGTCCAACCTTTCACCTTTATTTCCTCCATCGGTCCCCCATTAAAAAAAACGGAGTTAAGTTTTTTTCCGAATTACAATAAGATGTTTTAGGGCTTTTGATCGAAACGACGATACGAGTCCATTGATGTAAAATTATCTCGAAACGATGCTCCAAATGACTAGATTTTTGTTAATTGGAAGTTTAAACACCCAAATTGGAGCACCGTTTTCGTCGCTTGGAGCACCATTTCGAGGTAAGTTTTACATCAAAGGACTCGTATCGTCGTTCTGATCAAAAGCCCTAAAACATTTGTTTGTAATTTGGAAAAAAAACTTAACTCCGTTAAGTATTTTTAACGGGGGACCGGTGGAGGAAAAATAGGTGAAAGGTTGGACTGGCAGGGGGGATATTCAAAAATGGGACTGCCAATGGCCAATTACGTCTACTAGGGATTATTACAGGCCAATTTCCCTTTAAATAAAAACTGGACAAAAAGCGTTGGTCAATCCAGCTCGACCCATGTTGAGTGCCGACCAGAACAAAATGTTACATTTTGACCCGAACCCATACAACTATATATAATATAAGTATTAAAAGCGTGCATCTACAGAGATCGAGCTCACAAGCAAATGAGACTTTCATAAGGATTTGAAATTATATCGCCTATTCTCATTTATTAACTTTTTCTTTGTTCATGTAGACATGCTATGTGCCTATGTTAATTCTCGAGAATGCTGGTTGGTTAGATTATATCATATACATCCAGATTTGCATTTAATATAAAAATCCGACTCCCTTGATAATATTAAAGCACAACATACATGTGATGTATAATGTGTCACATCAAATGAGAAGGAAAATGTTAAACTATTATTGTATCTATAATGTATATAAAAGATACAAACCTGGTACAGAGGAAGGAGATGGGGAGATTGCATGAGTCCTCGGCCTATGAGGATGACGATGATGGTGGTGGCGGTGGTGGTGGTGGTGGTGGTGGTGATGTAGCAGCTTAATGCTATCAATAGCACCAGCAACAGAACCTAAAAACAAAGATGTTTTTAATGCAAATAGAAAACAAACGCACTGAACCTGAGAACATAAAATGTGGATTGTTGAGGTAGAAACACGTAAAAGCTCTTATTAGAGTTCACATTGATGTGTATGTGGCAAAAAAACAAGGAGAAAATGACACTAACTGATGTAAATTTCTACGTTAACAAAGTATGACAAAGATAGCACTTTGTTGGGTACATCTAGACTCAGAAAATTAGTTGATATAAAGAACTTAATCACATACTGTCGAGTTTTTAAAATGAACTGCAACAAAATAATCTACCATAAAGCACCATCCACAGCAAGCTAAACAGTTAGAAATAACATGGAATATCAAAGGTAGTGCTATTTACAATTGATATTTTTGTATAATATTGCTGACCTTATATTTGCAGTCTTGAGCATCATTAACTATCTTAAAAGTACTCAGCTTATACAAATTTATTTAGAGGGCTATTTTACTTGATATTTTAACTATACACCTGTCGGTAATCAGCTCCTCCAAATGAGACATGATAGACGAATTAACCACAAAAGCCACTGTTTAATGATTTTTTTATTGTTTCATAATTATAGCGTGTAGGCCTCCTTGCTTAACAAGGTAGCTAACATACTATCTTACTGGTCTATGTGATATTATCATTTTGCGTGTATAATTGCGTTTACTTCAAAAATAAAAAATTAAATTAGTGTGCCATACATTCTCAACTTCATGATATACATTTGAGCTATCACGGGATGACAATAAATACCCAAAAGAACTACCACAATATTATCATTTTATATAAACGGAATGGAAGTGACGCATTACATGCTGGTAAACTAAAAGCATTTCAAAAGGATATTTGCAAAAACAAAAATGAAATGGAATTTAATTTGTTTGGAGTTTGTAACAGCAAAGTAAAAGCATACAAAATGTAACTGGTCTCAGATACTAGGAAATAATCATCATAGATAATCCGAAACAGAGGATCTACATGTACCACATGTCGAATACCAAAGCAGATTTTTTTTCCTGTTATTAATGCATAAAAAAGTTACCTAACTTGACCAATATCCTGGTGAACAACTTTGTTTGTGCGTTTATAGTAATCTTTTGAGCCCTGCTTTAGGTAGGATATAATACGATTATAAATGAAGATATTTTTTATGATTTCCCCGTCTGTAAACAGCATGAATTGGTATAGTACTATATGTTCCGCAATTATTTATGGAAATGTAAAACGTCTACAAAAATTGGATTTTGGACACCCATATATGAAAATGGTAATGTTTACAATAACTTATCAAGCATACATGCATAGCAGAAACAGGTCCATATACCAGACACGCTTTAACGTAACTTCTTCGTTGCCCCTGTCAAAATATATCTACTCCTCAGTGTCACAGTGAACGTTATTCTGGAAAAAAACGTAAACGATAACTTTCAAGTGCTACATAGAATAAAATACCTCTATGTGAATGAGTAGATCTATCACTAGTCACTGCTTATGTTCGTATATAGAGCACTCTTACATTACTAAACAATGAGTGACATTAGAGTTTAACCATGAATACAATAAAATGCCTTATCTTTGAATTTCGAGTCACTACTGAATTGCTTTTAAGCTTTATAATCCCCGTGATATTTCCTAACTAAATGTCATTTATAACAAGCAAAACAAAGTAACGATGTGACTATAAATGAAGATATTCACAATCTCCCCTTTTCTCATTCAGTCATTTGAAAACAGCATGCATAATACTATACTACGACTTCTGCCGTGTTTACCTAAAAACCTCTGTAAAATGTCTACAAATCCTCTGGCGTTAAAGTACGTACTAATATGAAGCAACCAAAGTGAAGATACGTAATGGATATAAAAATAGTATTGTTTACAATCTTCATCGTCCAAATTAAAGAACATATACTGCAGTGTCACGATGAACATTATTTCGGACAAATAAATCAGGGCCAGCCCTGAGAATTCGTGTACCCTGCTCGAGCTCGAAAAAACGTGCCCTTACGCCTTAACGAAATTCGGTATTGGGAGGTCCAAACCTAATGACAATGTGCTAATAACTAATCTAAACCTTAAAAATAGTTTTGTAAGTGGGCCTATGTTGGTGTTTGTATGAGTATACCCTATTAATTTATTTATTTTTTACATATACATATCAAAAAAAAATTAAAATAACGTGCCCTTCAAAATATCGGGCCCTGGCCGGTGGTCCTCCCCGCCCACCCTTAGGGCCGGCCATGCAAATAATGTAAAAGCTACAAACCTTTCAAGCACTTCAGAGAAAAAAATACTTCTATGCAATTCCCTCAGTACACTAGTCCTAATGCTGATATTTAAATATTATCTAACTAAACATTATTTATAACAAGGAAAACTGAATAATAACGTTAATACATTGCTCAGAAACATAGTTGTTAATGGCGAATAGCGACAAATAGCGATAAGGTACCTATATGCTACATAGCTAATAGCGATACACTAGAATTTAAAAAAAAATTATATATATTATATCAAAATAGCCTTGTATATACGCTATTTTACATGTATATTTAATAAAAACCTAAAATCTTTATAGCTATATTTAATTGCTATTTATATTAAAAAATGAAAAAAAATATAAAAAAAAAATTAAAGGTCGTTATCTACAGACCATATAGCGAGCATGGACCTATACGCCACGCTATTCGCTACAATGACCGTAGCGATCGCTATTAATAACTATGCTCATACGCATATCAACCGGCATCCAAATATTACTAAATTTAACATACCAATTCAAGTCATACATTTTCCCCTTTTCTATAAACCAGAATCACATTAAACCCTAAACCTTAAACCCTAAACCCTAAACACAAAAACATCAATCAATCAACTGTTTTCCACATAACTTTATCAAACAACAAGTGAACAATCATTTTCCAACACAATTTACTTACATATAAAACCCTAACACAATCAAAAACCAACTAATAAACCTTAAACCCTAAACACAAAAAGCATCAATCAATCAACTGTTTTACATATAACAAGATCAAACAACCAATTTCCAACACAATGTACTTACAAATAAAGCCCTAAAACAATCAAAAACCAACTAACTAAATTCAAGTAACAAATTCATTACCGTAACTATCAGCAGTAGAATCGAAACTCTGTAAACTAAACAACAGCATCAAAATAGCGAGCATTTTGAGAACGAATCCACAAGCACCATTGTCAGAACATTTGTTCTATAGAAAAATAATAGGAGATATATGGGGAAAAATAATAAATACGAGTATGTATATCTTTTATTTATTACAACTTTGTTTTTAATTTTATTATTTTCTTACATGGATAGAAATTAAATATTTATATATGGTAACTATATAAAGAGTTTAATGGGGTAGCGGGAGATTCGAAATCTCGAGTTTAAATTTTGTTAGTGAGTTATATATCGACGAAGAGTAGTGTCATCTTACTGGTGAGTAATGTTAACGATATATCTGGGTTTAAATGGGTTTTTTTTAAGAGTGAATTGTTTTTGTTTCATTTCTTGCTGCTATACAACCTTAATGTCTATGTGTCGTATATGCGGTTCTGGAGATTAAAGTGTTGGTCATGTTTTCTTGCTTTGTTCGTACGTAATCAAGGTATGGAGGAGGGTGAGTCTTGGTGGTGTGGTATGGATTTTTCTTATGCTTGTTCTTGTCTTCGGATCATGTTTGTTGTCGTTTATGATCATGATTCTAAAGTTAAAAAGAAATTTGTGTTAGGTGTGATAGACTCTTTGTTAGGGTTCTTGTGGAAGGCGCGAAATACTTTGGTGTTCAACACGAGCAAAATCCACTTAACAAATACAGTTGATAATATCAAAATTACTATTCACATATTTGAGATAAATTATTTTCTTTTTCTTTAGACAAAGATAAATTAAAATAAATAAGAGGCTACTGGTTTGGGTTATGATCACACCCTTAGGATAGTGGTTTTGGATGGTGGATTAAAGGTGGTTGACATGACACTGACGTGGATGGTCATGACCACACCCTATAACCTTATCAAGGGTTAAAAAATTAAAGAAGTTACCTAAATTATTCGTCCATCTTATTCCACCAAAAGTGGTTGAAACTTATGTTGCATTATTAGCTAGGATGAAGATTGCAAATTGATCTTGTTGTCATGGATCAGGATTAGAATACTAATATGCCATATATAGATAAAGTTTAAGCAACTAATAGTGTAATAAGGATATGTCGTGTGGTGATATTCTTAAGGCCAATTGGATTTTAACACCTTTAACTTTGAAGAATTGGCCGATAACACCCGCAACTAACACTTTGATCTGTGACACCCCAAACTTTTAATTTTGTTTGTCATTTCACCACTCAGTTAAAAAATGAGTAACTGAGTTAGCCTTCCATCCTACGTGGCACAGACTTGATTACGTGGACAAGATGACATGGCAAATTCTTGATTACGTGGGACTACATGTGTATAACTCATCTCCTTCATTACAACACAGACAAAGTCCAATAAAAACCCTAACATCATCTTCTAATAATCCAAATCCCTCTAACAAACACCTGTAATTCTAGGGCTTCACCGACCATCATCACCCACACCACATCCTCTAATAATCCTCTCTCTCTCTCTATCCGTCACTCACCACCACCCGACAGTGGTGGTGGTGCTCCGTTTTGATGAAGCTAAACAAACAAAACACAATCTACACAAACAATCTACACAATCTACACAGTGGTCAAGAATTACCTTTGTCGGTGGCGTAGACTTGTAGTGGTGCCTGATGAATTGCGTGCAGCCGGAAAATACAGAGGAGCAGGGACATAGTCGGCCGATCGAGAGTGCGACATCAGTCTCTCAAATCAATCCGGAAAATACCAGATGTAGACGATACACACAACGTCTTCTCCAATCCTCACCTCCGGGTGAATGGTGAACAGTGGTGAGTGGGGGTTTAACTGGTGGTGAAGATGATGGTGGTAATGAGTATAATCGGAGACGAACAGTGGTGATGATGAAGGTGAAATGGAGATGGGGATTGAGGGCCGCTGGTGAGATAATGGTGGTTAATGGTGGAATTGCAGGGAATCGGTGGTGGTAGTGGTAATTGATGGTGAATTAGTGGGTGGTAAGTGGTAGAATTGAAAGTAATCGGATGTGGTATGGTGGTTTATGTGGTATCGCCGTCGAGGGAGAAGAAGAAATTAGGATTAGGTTTCAAATGTGAAGCTTTTGGGGGGTTTTACACACTGTTGCCGAAATTTCACACTTGTCCACAGTGCCACGTAATCAAGAATTTGCCATGTCATCTTGTCCACGTAATCAAGTCTGTACGTAGGATGGAAGACTAACTCAGTTACTCATTTTTTAACTGAGTGGTGAAATGACAAACAAAATTAAAAGTTTGGGGTGTCACAGATCAAAGTGTTAGTTGCGGGTGTTATCGGCCAATTCTTCAAAGTTAAAGGTGTTAAAATCCAATTGGCCTATTCTTAATCACCATCACCACTCTCTACATAGGTGTCACATCATTCCATCATCATCTACCACCATATATGGTGTGGTCATGACCCTTAAGATCACCATTGTCCTCTATGTCAGCGTCATGTCACCCCACTCTCATTCATCATTCGAATCCATCATCCTATATGGTGTGGTCATGACCCAAACCACCATCCTCATTTAAAAAAATATATATATTTTGTGTAAATATATTTAACTAATTTAAGGAAAAGGATGTGCATGGTTGTCATGGTTTAATCCATACGAACCATGGTGGTTCCCTAAGGGGGGTGGGGGTAGCACATCATCTACCATCATAGGTGGCAATCCATGACCTATCCATGTCCCCATACCCCTTGGCCTCATCCACCATCCTTCACCACCAATCAAATTCCCTAAATTAATTCAAGGAGGCTCATGGATCGCATGGAAATTGAGAGGGGGTGGTTTACCACGCAAATCGTGTCCCGTGTGAGTTCAACTTGATAATTTGTAAAAAATATATATATATATATATATTGTTACGGTATTGCAGCTAATATGTTCAAAATTGCAACTAAATAATTGGGTTTACAATGTTAAAATTTAACTAGGAGTTTGCGGTTACTTTGATGGAACTTTAGCTTGCGGCTAATAATTTGATTAAACTTGTAGCTAATATGATGAAACTTGTAGCTGGGATTACTTTGTTGTCTCTAAATTTGTAACACTCAAGGGTTGTTTATTTCGGCTCTTAATGAGCTCTTAATGGTTCAAACCTCTAACTGGTTCAGACTGTTTGTTTCGCGAGTAGATGTCTGAATGGTTCAGACATTTTTGCCTCTGAATGGTTAAGCATTATACTGAATCTGAATGGTTAAGACATTTTATCTGAATTGGTTAAACATTTATCTATGAATGGTTAAGCATTACACTTGCTCTTAATGGTTCAGACCTCTTATTGGTTTACCACTTAATGGTTTAGACCTCTTACTGGTTCAGCACTTAATGGTTCAGACCTCTTACTGATTTAGCACTCACTCATTCAGAAGTTGTCAAACAAACCCCTTAGCTTACATACATAATTTGATCATACTTGCATAGTTGCGACTAGTTTGTATTGATTCACAATAATTCTAACTTGCTACTAATTAATTCGGTAAACATTGTGTAACAACTCTCATTAAAATTATTATTTCTTATTTTATTTTGTCTAGTAGGAAACCCTAATTGAGACCCTCAAGTAATATTGCATGACCCCTAAATTTTTCAGAATAATCGAAACTAGGATCAGGGCCCCCTAAAACTCAAGGGGGGTATTCCCTCGTTGACGATTATCTTCACAGTTTGTTGTAGAATGCGAAATTCGTCGAACTGTTGACTCACCTAGGCTATAAATACACGAGGCTACCCTACCCTAAAAGTGCACCCGTCGCGCCACGCGTGGGAACCAGGAAGACCTGGCGCGCCACGCGACAGGGACCATTTTTCAGTATAAAATCCAGGGGTTTGGCACTTGCATGGCGCTCTTGTTACGACGGAAAAATTCATTTCGTACGTTTAGTTATACACTGTTAGTTCAAAACAATCAAAATCCCGACCCTCTGCTGCGACAACAGGGTAATAACTCGATCACTACTACGATACAATGTCCGATCGATTGAAACCAATCCGATGGATGTTTAAGTGTTGCCCGAATACGGGCTATACTTTGTCATTCGTCGTGAAGGTTTTGATTTCATGAGCTTATCGTAAATGTTGTATTAAGTTACTGACCTAGCTTCGTGTGCATTGTTATTTAAACTAGGTTACAAGGTTAAATCAGTAGGCAAGGTTCTGTACGATTAAACTTGCAATGTGAGTCATTCTCTTTTTATCAAATTGCTTTACAAAACCCTAAATGTTTTCCAGTTATACTTTGTAGTGATTAAGTCTTTGCTAATCTTTAATTACTGGCAGTATGTGGGGGTTTTGTGCACATTACTACTAACGATTTATCACTTTAGATGGGCGAGCCTAATTAGTGATATGTCCACAGTCATAGATTCGGACGAGTGACAGCTGAACCATATAATTATATGATAGGGGCAAACATGTCTGGGAGACCCCGATGCGAATTAATACGATACATGGTTTACAAAACGAACATATGATTTACGAAACGAATGCTATAACTAAACAACCAACTGTGAACTCGCTCAACTTTGTTGTTGACTCGTTGTTACATGCCTTGCAGGTCGTTAGGTACTCTTGGAGCTTGCACAGGGAGGCGCGATCGTTGTGGGACATGGCAGTGTGTGCCATGCTAAAAATATTACTTTACTTCGTACTTAATACTTACATTGGGTTTTACAATTATGCTTCCGCTAAACACTTAACTACGTTTTTTATTTGAACCACCTTTCATATTGTGTGGTTGAATTTTACTTATTACTTGTTCTGTTCAATATGATTGGTGGCTTGATCCTGGTCAGTCACGCCTCCAAGCGACGATACTCCGCATGTGGATTTTGGGGGTGTGACAGATTGGTATCAGAGCCATAGGTTATAGTGAACTTGGTTTTAATAAGGGAAAAAGTTTTTGTTAAAACCAGATTATAACCTGAACAGTGCTCAACGATCCACAACGACGCTTCGCTCCACGTGCAAGACTCGACATTCTAGGTGATATGATTTATGTTTACATTGCCTACTTGCTAGATTACATAGAACTTTGCTCATGGTATGCTTAGATAAACGTAACAACTGTTGATTGAAACACATGTGTGCTTACTCTCTTCTGTCATCGCACTTTCGCGAACCTTTCTCACTCATGTTTCCTTTGATATGAAGATCATGAGTGGACGCGTTAACCTAACTCAAGCCCAGTTGGCGGCTTTGATCACTGAACAAGTTACTGCAGCACTCGCAGCTGCCCAGGCAGGAGGTATAACCTGCCATCACAACTTACTCTAGGATCTTTAGATCCTACTCTCGTAAACCAACACTTGTGCTTAATCTTGTTTATTCTTACGCACACAACAGGTCAGAACGCTCAGCCACCTGTGTGCACGTTCAAGACTTTTATGGACTGTCGTCCTAGTATTTTCAGTGGCACTGAAGGGGCCGTTGGACTCCTCCATTGGTTTGAAAAGCTCGAGTCCGTCTTCGAGATGTGTGAATGCCCTGAGGCTCGTAGGGTGAAGTACGCCACTGGTACTCTCGAAGGCACTGCGCTAACTTGGTGGAACACGCAAGTTCAGATGCTGGGGCTGGCGGCTGCTAATGCCACCCCATGGAATGATTTTAATGAACTGATTAAACGTGAATATTGTAGTCGTGATGGCATCCACAAGCTGGAAGTGGAGTTCTTTAACCTGAAGATGACGGGGTCAGAGATAGAAGCGTACACGAAACGATCCAACGAACTGGCAGTGTTATGTCCAACTATGGTGGATCCTCCCATCAAGCGCATTGAGCTGTACCTCAAAGGCTTAGTACCAGAGATTCAAAGTCATGTGACTTCTGCCAACCTTGCTACCATCCAGGATGTTACTCGTCTTGCTCATCGTCTCACAGACCAGGCAGTGGAACAGAACAAACTGCCTAAGCGTATCGGTGCTACTGCTACTACTACTTCTGCTATTCCCAGTGACAATAAACGAAAGTGGGATGGAACCTCCAGCAAGGGTTCGACTTCAGTTCAGTCCCAGGCATAGCAGCGAAAGATTGATGACTATCAGAGCCCCAGTCAACAGTCTTCTGGTAGTCAAGGGTAGGGTGGATATCGAGGAAACCTTCCAAAGTGCAACAAATGCAACAGACACCACAATGGTCAGTGCAACAGGGGTCGTTGCCAGAGGTGTCTCAAGATGGGTCATGAAGCTAAGGATTGCAGGAGCTCACGACCTGCGAATCAGAACCATCAACAACAACCACCCGCTCTACAGAACCGACAGCAGCAACAGCGAGGCAACCGGGGATGCTTTCAGTGTGGTGCTGAAGGCCACTTCAAGCGGAACTGCCCTCAGTTAAACCAGAATCAGAACAACAACAATAATCAGGGCAATGGGAACAACAATGGGGATAACAATAGGGGAAACAATGGAAACAATGGTGCCCGGGGCCGCGTGTTCGTGCTTGGTCAGGGTGATGCTAGGAATGACCCCAACGTCGTGATGGGTAAGTTTCTACTGGATGACTTTTATGTTACTGTTTTATTTGATTCCGGTGCCAATACAAGTTATGTGTCTCTAAAAGTTAGTCAAATGCTCAAGCGCACACCAACACTTTTGAACACCAAGCATGTCGTAGAATTAGCAAATGGTAAAAGTCTAGAGGCCACACACATAGTTCAGGGTTGTAATCTTATCCTCGCTGGTCAGACTTTCTCTATCGATCTCATTCCTATAGTTCTGGGTAGTTTCGACATCGTCATTGGGATGGATTGGTTATCTCAACAGCAAGCAGAGATCCTTTGCAAAGAGAAGATTGTTCGTATTCCCCATTTTGGCAAAGAACCTCTCGAAATTCAAGGCGACAAGAGTGGTGCTGTAGTGGGCATCATCTCCTTTCTTAAGGCCCAGAAGTGTTTGCGAAAGGGCCACACTGCTATTTTAGCACTTGTTACTGACGCATCAGCGAATGAGAAGAAGATTGAGGATATTCCAGTTGTACGCGACTTTCCTCAAGTGTTTCCTGAAGATTTACCTGGGCTACCGCCTCATCGCCAGGTCGAATACGAAATTGAGCTAGCTCCTGGAGCAGCGCCCATAGCTCGAGCACCTTATCGCTTACCTCCAACCGAACTGGAAGAACTGTCTAAGCAATTGCAAGAACTCTTGGAAAAGGGTTTCATTCGTCCTAGCTCTTCGCCCTGGGGAGCTCCAGTATTATTTGTGAAGAAGAAAGACGGTACCTTCCGCATGTGCATAGATTACCACGAACTAAACAAGGTGACCGTAAAGAATCGCTACCCTCTTCCACGCATTGACGACTTGTTTGACCAGCTGCAAGGGTCGAGTTTCTATTCGAAGATTGATCTGAGATCAGGCTACTATCAAAAGATTGGTCGAGTTTCAGCACGTGATCGACAAAAGAGTTATGCCGATAACCGACGTAAGCCATTGGAGTTTCAAGTAGGAGATAAAGTATTGTTGAAGGTCTCTCCTTGGAAAGGAGTGGTAAGATTCATCAAAAGAGGAAAGCTAAGTCCCAGGTATATTGGACCTTTTAAGATTATTAGAAGAATAGGATCTGTAGCCTATCAGCTACAACTGCCAGAGGAAATGGCAGGAATACATGATGTGTTTCATGTATCTAATCTCAAAAAAGTGTTTAGCTGATGAATCATTGATAATACCTCTTAAGGATATAGAGGTAAATGAACAACTCAAGTTTGTAGAAAGACCTCTACAAATTGAAGACAGGAAAGTCAAGAATCTCAAACGCAAGAGACTGGTTCTAGTCAAAGTAAAGTGGGACTCCAAAAGAGGACCTGAGTACACATGGGAGCTTGAATCAGAAATGCAAAAGAAATACCCGCATTTGTTTCAATAGATCTCGAGGACGAGCTCTAAAACAAGGTGGGGAGAATGTAACAACCCTCAGTAAAACCAACACCCTTATAATATTACTGACACTCTAGTATATTGTAGAATGTCTCAATACGTCTTATGTTACACCCCGTATGTGAAAACCAAGCCCCAAGTATGTTATAACATTTAAAATAAATGAAAAACATGAAATATTGAATTGAGGCGGGCCGCATGAACCCACCCCAAACCCTTACGCGGGCGGTATGAAGGCTAGAATCAGAAATCGTTGATTTCTTTAGTTAAAGCGGGTCGCGTAAGAGTTCTTGATAGTGTACGCGGGCCGCGAGAGACCTACAACGCGGAGACACCAGATGCTGACATGTGTCGACATCGTGTTAAGCCTAGTGGTGATCCGGACAAGCTATATGTTGACCCTCGGTTTGACGCGGGCCGCGTAAGGCTTCGCCTTACCTTACGCGCCTGGGAACCAGATTTCAGCACTATAAATAGAACGTATCAGTTTTCGTTTTCCGTCGCTCATTCTCAATTCTCAAATCACAATTTCTGAAGTAATTGAAGTAATAGTCGGGTATTATACCCCTAATTAGCAAGGTTCTGCTCCGTTGTAAGTATTATAACCCCAGTTTCGTAATAGTTACGCTGCCCGATTGATTTAGGGTTCCGTAACAACTGTCGTGGTTCTGCCCGACGTAGTTGTTGGAATGCCGTCTCGGGGAGGGTATCATTAATATTTTCAAAGGGTTATGATACTAACCAATGTACATTTGTATAAATTATAGATTATATCCAGGAAACCCTTACGAGAAGCCTAAGATAGCAATGTGAGTAATCTCCTTTTTATTAAACAGTTTTTACAAAACCTTAACTATTTTACAATGCAATTTAGCAGTGATTGAGTCTTTGTAGTTCTTCAATTACTGCCGGTATGTTGGGGTTTTGTATACAAAATTTACTACACTGTGAGTAGTAAGTCAAGGTTGACAGTACGTTACCATTGGACAATGAGTTAGCCAATGTGTAATATGACCCACAAGTCAGTGGATTGATAGTACCAAATGGAGTAATTGTGTAGACATAAACAATGTGATCGCTCTCAATACTGTTTTAATTGATAAAATGTTTCTTGATTAAACTGGGATTCACTCACCAGTATTTCCGAGTGACAAATGTTTTTAAAAACGCGTTTCAGGTAACCCAATGTGACAGCCAATTAGTAAAAAGCCAGCTGGAGAGCACTAAAGGCTTGGGGATAATGTGGCTATAAAAGTTACCTAATAAACGATGTTTTAAATTCAATAAGATAGGGTTTATCCCTATAAATGTATTGTAATAAGAAACTTGGGTTTTAACCATGTGATTATTAATATGAAATATGGTGGTTTTACTCTGATAAACATTTCCTAACTACGGTCCTGATGTAAATTCCGCTGCGAGATTAAATAACTGATACCACCGAAACTCTGAGATCGCGTCCGCCCGTTCCCGGGAATAAGGGATCGGGGGTTGCGACAGATGGTGGTATCAGAGCCTAGCCACTGGTCTGAGCCAAAGAAGTGTTCTGCTGACACTTAAAAATGTAAATTTTGTGTTAGGAAATAAAATAATGGAAATATATGCATAACTGTAATTATTTGTTATGTGTTATTTGACTATTTGTTAGTTTACAGTATGAGTGATCAAGAACCCTCAGATATGAATCGTCAGTTATCTGATTCACCTAGGAGTGAAGGTACATCATCACAGCCTGCCCTTTCGGGGTATTCTGCTGATCAGGAGGAAGGAATATTTGCCTTTAGAGCTCAATCTGAAGAGCCATTTCCTAATAAGAAACGAGGATGCTTCAGTAAAGAAGCTTTTGCTCGTAGGAAAAGAATGCGAAAATTACAACAACAAAGAGCCTTAGCAGCTATTAAGCGAGAGACAAATGCCCATACGCAGGATATGCTTAATAGAAGCCTAGCTAATTTCCATATCCTAGCTACAACTGCTGCTGACCCAAGTCTGGAACAACTAGTAGCCCCACAACCACAAAACCCAGAACAACCCATGGAGATAGAAAATTCTGACAACCAAGTGGAGATGCACGACTTTAACCCAGAAGAAATCCCTAGGGTACCTGCACCAAACCCCCTAGACCTAAATTACGACCCCTGGTGGGACGATAATAGGGACTTTGTGCAACGTTACCCTATCCAGGAATACCCACCCATACAGAACATAGAAGCCTACCCAGGTATGGACCCTTTAGATCCCTATTACCAAGATGAATATATTAGGGATATCTTAGAGGATCCTTACCAATTTCAGGAACTGTCACCCCCATATCAGGAACCAGCACCCCAGATTCCAAACCCAGTCCGAGAATCTGCACCCCTAATGAGTGCAGAAAACGTGCAAGAACTTAGGACTTTCGGGGAGGAAATTTTAGAAAGCAGTGAGAGAATGCGTCCAGTGGGAGAGCGTCTCGTATGGAAATACGATGAACGCAATATGGATTTTTGGATAAATCCATATCCTTGAATGTGAGAATGGATGAAATAGTAGTAATAATAATAATAATAATAATATAATAAAATAAAAAAATAAAATAAAATATGTGTGTACGGATGCATAGTACTATTAGTGTAATTTTCTTTCTGTTGGTATTGTAATCTTTATTTCAATACTAGTGTGTAATAGACGCATAGTATATGAAAATAGAGTACAAGTCGCAATGATCGACGTTTTTGGCTAGATTGCGTATCATGTGAATTATGATATTACTTATTATCTTATGATATTAATATGGGCTAAATGTTTAAAATTCAGATGGCCGACGAAGAAAATCAAGGAAATCTGAATAACGATAACCAGAGTAACATTAACGTGGTTAATGAAAATCCAAGCATCAATAACAATGGAAACCAGATGGATAATAGTGCTATCCAACATATAGTGGCACAAGGAATTATAGATGCAATGCCATTTATTCTTCAAACTGTTAAGGATGCTGATAATAAAAGTAAGCATAGCAGTAAGCGACCAAGCGAACCAGAAAACAGTGTGAACAATGGACCTATACTTCAATTCCCCATTCCCAAAAGAAGAAGAATCGTGCCTTACGGTTGTTCATACAAAGAATTCTGGTCCTGTAAACCAATAGAATTCTCGGGTAATGAAGAACCTATTGCAGCTCTACGCTGGATAGAAAAGACTGAGGCTGTTCTGAAAATAAGTAAATGTGCGGAAGAGGACAAGATAATGTTTGCTTCCAATCTATTTAAGAATGCAGCCTTAGAATGGTGGAACACTATCCTTCACTCTAGAGGAAGTGATAGGGTTTATAGTATGGAGTGGGAAGAATTTAGGAATATGGTAGAAAGGAAATTCTGCCCTCCAAATGAAAAGGAGCAGATAGTAAACAAATTCCTAAATCTTAGGATGACTGGTGTGGATAGTAAGGGGTACACAAAATTATTCTTTGAATATGCTAGAATAGTGCCAACCCTTGCTTTACCAGAACCGGTGTTAATCTCCCGTTATATCTGGGGATTAATTGGAGAGATTAGACATGTAGTCAAGGCAGCTAGACCTCAAACCATAGAAGAAGCTGTAGAACTAGCCAATACCTTGACTGGTGAACTGATTCGTACTAGAGAAGAAGACCAGAGGAAAAACCTAACCCAAAGGCTTACTCAAGAATTTCGTTCTGGAAATTTTAATCGTAGAAATATGGGTTCTACCTCTGCACCATACTGCAAGGTCTGCAAGAAAAAGCATTCGGGAAAATGCTCCACTCTCTGCAATTATTGCAAGATGCCAGGACACAAGGAAGAAAATTGCAAGAGGAAATCCAGTAATGGATTATGTTACAACTGTGGAGAAAAAGGTCATATCAGGCCAAACTGTCCGAAATTAGCTCCAGCTACAAACAACAAGAGTACTAAAAATGCTAGAGCATTTGTTCTGACTGCAGATGAAGCCAAGATGATTCCAGGTGTCATAGCTGATACGTTTTTAGTTAATGATATCTTTGCTAAAGTATTATTTGACTCTGGTGCAAACCAAAGTTTTATTAATACATCATTTTGCAAAATTCTAAATCAGTCATTAACTAAACTACCACTAGAATGCCTAGTAGAGACAGCCAATGGAGAAACCGTTAGAATTTCTGAAATCTTGCAGGGAGCAAGTATAGAAATTTCAAATCAGAAATTTATTGTAAATCTTTATCCCATGAATCTGGCAGGATTTGATGTTGTTTTAGGAATGGATTGGTTTATAACCAATAAAGCCAATATTTTATGTGATCAAAAGTTAATACAAATAAATTCACCAAAAGGTAAAACGATCACAATTAAAGGAGATAAGCCCTCTAGATCCACAAAATTCATCTCTGTGATGAAAACTGCAAGCTATATAAGAAAATGTTCTATAGTGTATTTGATTTCTATAGTCACTAACACTAAAGGAAAAGAACTAAAAGACATTCCAGTAGTATCTCAATTTTCAGATGTCTTTCCAGAAGAATTACCAGGACTACCTCCAGACAGAGAAGTTGAATTTAGGATTCATCTACTACCCGGAACAGCACCAATTGCCAAAGCACCCTACCGTTTGGCACCCGTTGAAATGCAAGAACTAAAGAAACAATTAGACGAATTGTTGGAGAAAAGATTTATACAGCCAAGTTCGTCGCCATGGGGAGTGCCAATACTGTTTGTTAAAAAAAAGGACGGATCAATGCGTATGTGCATTGACAACCGTGAATTGAATAAGGTCACTATTAAGAATCGGTACCCATTACCGAGAATCGATGATCTGTTTGATCAACTACAAGGAGCTCGATTTTTCTCTAAAATCGATTTAAGGTCAGGATATCATCAGTTAAAGGTACAGGAAGAGGATATTCCTAAAACCGCTTTCAGAACAAGGTATGGCCATTATGAATTTACTGTCATGCCATTTGGTTTAACCAATGCCCCAGCTGCATTTATGGACATGATGAACCGAATATGTAAGCCATATTTGGATAAATTCATAATTGTCTTCATAGATGATATTCTAATTTACTCTAAGAATAAAGAGGATCATGCAAAACATTTGCACGCACTTTTAAGTCTATTAAGAAAGGAAAAGCTTTATGCTAAATTTTCTAAGTGCGAATTTTGGTTAGAACAGGTACAATTCCTTGGACACCTAGTCAATCATGAAGGAATTCACGTAGATCCAACAAAGATTGATGCAATTACTAAATGGAAAACCCTTGAGTCACCAACCGAGGTTAGAAGTTTCTTAGGATTGGCTGGTTATTATAGAAGATTTATTCAAGATTTCTCTAGAATAGCCATTCCCTTAATTAAGTTAACCTGTAAATCTGTTAAGTTTGAATGGGGATTAAAACAAGAAGAAGCATTTAGAATTCTTAAGCAAAGATTAACTCATACACCCATATTAGCATTACCAGAAGGAGCTGAAGACTTTGTAATCTATTGCGATGCTTCTAAATTAGGTTATGGATGTGTGTTGATGCAACGCCAAAAGGTTATAGCTTACGCATCTAGACAACTTAAGAATCATGAAGAGAATTATTCAACTCATGATTTAGAATTAGGAGCTATAATTTTTGCTCTTAAGATTTGGAGACATTATCTTTATGGTAGTAAGTTTACCATATTCACTGATCATAAGAGTTTAAGGTATATCTTCAAGCAAAAGGAGTTGAATATGAGACAAAGACGCTGGATGGAGATGCTTAGTGACTATGATTGTGCTATCCAGTATCATGAAGGAAAAGCAAATGTAGTGGCAGATGCTTTAAGCCGAAAGTATCATGAAAAGCCAAGAAGGGTACGTTCTCTTAAATTAAATCTACAAGTAGATTTAAACGAGCAAATAAGAGAAGCACAAGAATCAGTAATCAAGGATGATTCTGAAAAATTAAAAGGTATGTTAAAGGAATTAAAACAAGGAACAGATGGAATTTGGAGATTCCATGAAAAGAAAATATGGATACCTAAATTAGGAAACCTACGTCATCGTATACCAGAAGAAGCCCATAAATCTAAATATACGATGCATCCAGGGAGTGATAAAATGTACCAGGATTTAAGGAAAAATTTCTGGTGGATAGGAATGAAGAAAGACATAGCAGCCTATGTTTCTAAATGTTTAACCTGTTCACAAGTCAAAGCTGAACACCAGAAACCCTCAGGTTTGTTACAGCAATTAGAAATGCCAGTGTGGAAATGGGAATTAATAACAATGGATTTTGTTACTAAATTACCCAAAACTAAGAAAGGAAATGATACAATCTGGGTGATTGTAGATAGACTAACCAAGTCAGCTCATTTCCTACCCATGAAAGAAACTTTTAGTATGGAACAATTAGCTAAATTATATGTAAATGAAATTGTTTCTTTATATGGCATTCCTTTATCAATTGTTTCTGATAGGGATAGCCGATTTACCTCTCATTTTTGGTCAAGTTTCCAAAAGGCAATGGGAACCAAGTTAAAATTAAGTACTGCTTATCATCCTCAAACGGATGGACAGAGCGAAAGAACAATTCAGACAATGGAGGACATGCTTAGAGCTTGTGTAATTGATTTTGGAGGTAATTGGGACGATCACTTACCTTTAATAGAATTTTCTTATAATAATAGTTATCACACGAGTATCAATGCTGCACCATTCGAAGCACTTTATGGAAGAAAGTGTCGAACCCCAGTCTGTTGGGCAGAAATTGGGGAAAAGCAACTATCTGGACCTGAGATAGTGCAAGAAACAACTGATAAGATTATTCAAGTCAAGGAACGACTGAAAGCAGCACGTGATCGATAAAAGAGTTATGCCGATAACCGACGTAAGCCATTGGAGTTTCAAGTAGGAGATAAAGTATTGTTGAAGGTCTCTCCTTGGAAAGGAGTGGTAAGATTCATCAAAAGAGGAAAGCTAAGTCCCAGGTATATTGGACCTTTTAAGATTATTAGAAGAATAGGATCTGTAGCCTATCAGCTACAACTGCCAGAGGAAATGGCAGGAATACATGATGTGTTTCATGTATCTAATCTCAAAAAAGTGTTTAGCTGATGAATCATTGATAATACCTCTTAAGGATATAGAGGTAAATGAACAACTCAAGTTTGTAGAAAGACCTCTACAAATTGAAGACACGAAAGTCAAGAATCTCAAACGCAAGAGACTTGTTCTAGTCAAAGTAAAGTGGGACTCCAAAAGAGGACCTAAGTACACATGGGAGCTTGAATCAGAAATGCAAAAGAAATACCCGCATTTGTTTCAATAGATCTCGAGGACAAGCTATAAAACAAGGTGGGGAGAATGTAACAACCCTCGGTAAAACCAACACCCTTATAATATTACTGACACTCTAGTATATTGTAGAATGTCTCAATACGTCTTATGTTACACCCCGTATGTGAAAACCAAGCCTCAAGTATGTTATAACATTTAAAATAAATGAAAAACATGAAATATTGAGTGAGGCGGGCCGCATGAACCCACCCCAAACCCTTACGCTGGTGGTATGAAGGCTAGAATTAGAAATCGTTGATTTCTTTAGTTAAAGCGGGCCGCGTAAGAGTTCTCGATAGTGTACGCGGGCCGCGAGAGACCTACAACGCGGAGACACCAGATGCTGACACGTGTCGACATCGTGTCAAGCCTAGTGGTGATCCAGACAAGCTATATGTTGACCCTCGGTTTGACGCGGGCCGCGTAAGGCTTCGCCTTACCTTACACCGCCTGGGAACCAGATTTCAGCACTATAAATAGAACGTATCAGTTTTCATTTTCCGTCGCTCATTCTCAATTCTCAAATCACAATTTCTGAAGTAATAGAAGCAATAGTCGGGTATTATACCCCTTATTAGCAAGGTTCTACTCCGTTGTAAGTATTATAACCCCAGTTTCGTAATAGTTACGCTGCCCGGTTGATTTAGGGTTCCGTAACAACTGTCGTGGTTCTGCCCGACGTAGTTGTTGGAATGCCGTCTCGGAGAGGGTATCATTAATATTTTCAAAGGGTTATGATACTAACCAATGTACATTTGTATAAATTATAGATTATATCCAGGAAACCCTTACGAGAAGCCTAAGATAGCAATGTGAGTAATCTCCTTTTTATTAAACAGTTTTTACAAAACCTTAACTATTTTACAATGCAATTTAGCAGTGATTGAGTCTTTGTAGTTCTTCAATTACTGCCGGTATGTTGGGGTTTTGTATACAAAATTTACTACACTATGAGTAGTAAGTCAAGGTTGACAGTACGTTACCATTGGACAATGAGTTAGCCAATGTGTAATATGACCCACAAGTCAGTGGATTGATAGTACCAAATGGAGTAATTGTGTAGACATAAACAATGTGATCGCTCTCAATACTGTTTTAATTGATAAAATGTTTCTTGATTAAACTGGGATTCACTCACCAGTATTTCCGAGTGACAAATGTTTTTAAAAACGCGTTTCAGGTAACCCAATGTGACAGCCAATTAGTAAAAAGCCAGCTGGAGAGCACTAAAGGCTTGGGGATAATGTGGCTATAAAAGTTACCTAATAAACGATGTTTTAAATTCAATAAGATAGGGTTAATCCCTATAAATGTATTGTAATAAGAAACTTGGGTTTTAACCATGTGATTATTAATATGAAATATGGTGGTTTTACTCTGATAAACATTTCCTAACTACGGTCCTGATGTAAATTCCGCTGCGAGATTAAATAACTGATACCACCGAAACTCTGAGATCGCGTCCGCCCGTTCCCGGGAATAAGGGATCGGGGGTTGCGACATCATGTATGCTTCTCACTTTTTTAAGGAAGATGCATTAGAATGGTGGAACACGGTACTGCAAGCCAAAGGAAGTGACATGGCGTATGCCATAAGTTGGGAAGAATTTAAGCGTCTAGTGGAACGGAAATTCTGCCGCGAATATGAAAAGGAACAAATGGCGAATAAGTTCCTGAGCCATCGAATGGTGGATGTTGACTGTCGAGGGTATACTTTGAAATTCTTCGAATATGCCAGAATTGTTCTGTCACACCCTGATTTTTCCACGTATTACCGGTGGCCCCGGTGGGGAGTATCATGACGTAGTTGATATCATCATAGTTAAACAACACAATTTTAAATGCACAGCGGAAGCAAAAGATAGATTTATTTCAACCGAATAAATTGTAATATCAAGTATCACAAAATAGTTGAAAAAGATCCACAGGCGGATCAAATAAAAGGAAACATAGTTCATCAGATTTAAAATGCATCCAAGCTTGCGAGACTCTTATTGATGCTAAGGAGAGGCCAGCCTATTTCGAGTAGTACCTACACTTAGCCTTTTTCGGACAATACGTCAGTTTACACTGGTAAATACAATTAACTGACTCATTTTGAAAAGGTTTAGAAAATTGATTTGAATGCACAAGGCACAAAATATTTTATAACTTGGGATAATTATTTGTATATAAACTTGTAAAAGAATTACATGTTCGTTATACGTTCAGTAGCCCGGGTTTGACGCCGGGTTAAAGATTAATAGACACACCACATGATATAGTCCCGCGGCGGGTTATTCCCGAAACCGGCGGTTATACCTTATTATTTATATATGCAATGTCGGGTGTACGCCTACACCCCGTGCTTTAGGTCGTGGCCAGTTCTTAAAATGATGCCAAGGATATCCGGGACATGGTCATTAACCCCCCAAAGGTTTTAAGCAAACAAAACAATTTAAACGGGTCATTTCAATAAAGTAACCTTCATATGATTAAAAATTCAATGCCCGACCAAGCGGTATTTTATATACCGTACCCCAAGCCCGTATAGGGAAAATAAGTTAAAAGTATTTACCTGAGCAAGTATAATTCATAAATAGCAAGTGCAAATAGCTTTTACTGGGTCTCCTAATATGGAACAAAGGTTTTTAATAACCTATTAGATTCCTAACGGGTCTTTAATTAAGCCTAAACTTAGACCGGTTAGTTTTAAAAGAAGATACGGTTCAAACGCACGATTAAGCGAAGACCGGAATAGAATGTGATTTAGACCCGACAAGCTTGGAGACTTGTGTAATATGGGTAAACTAAACACATTCTGGATTTTGAGACAAAAATGATAAAGTTTGACCCGTTTCGGCTCATTTATGCAAACTAGTTACATAAACCGCACTGAACGCGAATAATGCGTAACGGGTAACCAAATGATTCATGAACAGGTTTCCTAAGTTAATATACCTTAAATATGTTGTGACATCAGTAAGATATCTTCTATTATGCCCAAAATGGATATAAACACAAACTATGCCCCGTAGGGGTATTTTGGTCATTTAAAAGGTTATAAAAGAGTTTAAATAATAATCTGAGTTACAGGTCTGATATAATCAGTAAAAATACTTAATTTAATAAGTTATAACAGTAGGGTATTACATGTATCTGAAATTTATCATTTATAACCAAACTATGCACCTTAGGGGCATTTTGGTAATTTCACATAGGCTTAAAAGGTCAAAACTGGAAATCTGGGTTTAAAATTTTTGCTTACTGTTAATATATAAAAATTTACTGAAATATCAGTAGACATCAAACCTTATATGTTTAAAATAGTTTTAATACATACTATGCGTTAAAAACGCTTAAAGAGGCGATTTTGAGCTATTTCCGGGTTTTTAAAGGAAAGCTGATATTTTTATTATTCCAGAAGGCTCAAAATATTTTATTTATCATATTAGATCAGTAGAAAAAGGTTTGGTGTCAAAATAATTTGTAAAACTCATTTTATAGGCCAAAAGGGCATAACCGGCAATTACCGAATCAAGCTTAGAACTCTATGTTATGCTCAGCCTAAAAATCTTCAAAAATCCCAAAATATTATATTACATCAGTGGATAAAAAGTTTGGTATCAAAATTTGGGTTTAGATAGGCTATATGCTAATTACGCCGTTTAATTAATAAAAAGCTTTTCATTTACGCTAATGAGCATAACTCCTAATCTAGAACTCAAACTGATGTCAAATTTTAGGGACAAGTTTATAAATCAGTAACTAAGGTTTCTATTCTTTTACATTTTCAAAAATCACGTTTTAAGGTCATATGGGCATATTAGTCAACATATAGGCAATAAACAGAAACATGCATATGAATCGGATGACTAATGAACCAAGTTGTATAATCACAGAGGGTTATACTAACATGAAACCTGGTCCAAATAAAGCTCTAGGGCATTTCTAAAACATGCTACATTGGGTCAGAACTGAAAGTCAAAGCAAAAGTCAAATTATGCGACTTTCGGTTCCGAACCAAGCCTAAACTGAAAATTGTCGGGTTGAACATGTTTAGACATGTCCTTACATTAATTACCAAGCTTCTACATTGCTAATTATGCATTAATTTGAAAATAAGCTTTCTGTTGACTTTTTAAGAATAAGTTTGACCCGACAATTGACCTAGTTAGAGTGGGAATCAGAGAGTGTCCTTTTAAGGGTTTATTACCCACATAATTACCCACTCATAGGTACTTTCAATTTGAAATTTGACTGGACAAATTATGATTAATTACGAAGTCAAACCTTAATTACGACGGTTTGACTTTAGACTAATTAATTAAGCAAAACTGAATTAAGGAATGTTAAGGACACTTACAAAGGTCCTAAGCACGACTAGTGACTCCTAGGAAGGGTGCTTGAGCTCCAAAATTCTCCAGAAGTGAAGTTGTGAAGGTTTCAAGTGAGTGTGCACAAGAGTTGCAACAAGTGGGTTCTTATATAGGTGATTTGATGCAAGTAGATCATGCCAAGCAAGTCTACAGATGTTTCCAGATCAAGACAAGTGCCCCTATTGCATGTTAAACCATTGGGGCAGCCCCTGGTATGTAGAAACAAGGTTTTGAGTCGAGTTAACAGCCTTAACAGGCATCTGCAGGTGAAAAATGTCGCTGGCAGGCTGAGGCGGCCCGCGTAACAGATCACATAGGGCTTACGCGGCCCGTGTGAGTCCTCAGAACCAGCCAAACAAGTTTCATTAATTGCATTTTAGGTCCTTGGTCCTTCCAAACGTGGTTTTGAGTTTATTTCTTGCACTTTTGGCCCTTTAACTTGACTTTTAAGGGTTCCATGATATAACCAAATATTGTTAAGTCCTCGTTTAACTTTGTGATCACCCGTAAAGCCTTAAATTTCAACATTGACGCTTTTAACCCCTCGTATACGAATATTGTCATAACTTTCTCATACTTTATCGAAACCTTGTGAAATTTTTATCACTTATTCTAGTGAGCATAATTAATCATTACAAAGCTTCGGGTTTGCTAAAAGGTCATTCAGAGGTATACTTTAAATATGTTGACACATTTAACCCCTGTAGTTTGTAATTTCTCACTTTCCCTCACAATTAGCTTCGTATGATCTATGATTCCTTCGTTTAAGGGTGTAAACATCGTGTAGGGTTATTGCAAGATATATTTATCCAACGTTGACACTTTGAACCCTTTTATTCACATACTTTCTCTGTTTGTCAACTTTAGTCCCTCTAAATCACTTTTTTACACGTTTAAAGTCCATGACACGTGTTGATATATTATTGGACACAAATTTTCGAGGTGTTACATCCTCACCCCCTTAAAAGAAATCTCGACCTCGAGATTTACTGAAACAAATGAGGGTACTTTTCTTTCATTGTGGATTCTACCTCCCACCTGTACTCGGGACCTCTGCGGGCATCCCATTTGACCTTTACAATAGGCACATGCTTCCTTCGAAGCTTCTTAACCTGTTGATCCTCGATCGACAAAGGTTTTTCTACAAATTTCAAACTCTCATCTATATGCACATCCGTATGTGGTATGACTAGCGATTCATCAGCTAGACATTTTTTCAGATTGCAGATGTGAAACACATTATGGATTCCATTGAGCTCTTCAGGTAAGTTTAACTTATAAGCCACTAATCCGACACATTCGATGATCTCGAATGGTCCTATGTACCTTGGGCTTAATTTGCCTTTCTTACCAAAACGCATTACCCCTTTCCAGGGTGAAACCTTAAGTAATACTTTGTCACCAACCTCGAACTTTAGAGGTTTACGCCTTAAGTCTGTGTAGCTTTTCTGCCTATCTCTGGCAGCTTTGAGACGATCTCTTATCTGCACAATCTTGTATGTCGTCTTCAGGACTATATCAGGTCCTGTTAGTTGGACATCTCCAACTTCTGCCCAACAAACGGGCGTTCTGCACTTCCTTCCATATAAAGCTTCAAATGGTGCAGCTTGGATACTAGAGTGATAGCTATTATTGTATGAAAACTTGATTAGTGGAAGATGATCATCCCAACTTCCACCTAGATCGATGACACAAGCTCTTAACATATCTTCCAGCATTTGAATTGTTCGCTCACTTTGACCATCCGTTTGAGGATGATATGTTGTGCTAAAGTTCAATCGAGTGCCTAGGGATTGCTGAAAGCTTTTCCAGAAATGCGATGTATACCTTGTATCCCTATCAGAAATGATAGACACTGGCACCCCATGGAGAGATACAATCTCGTCCACGTACAACTGAGCTAACTTATCTGAGCTGTGTGTTTCGTTAATAGGTAGGAAGTGAGCTGACTTAGTCAGTCTATCCACTATCACCCAAATAGTATCGTTTCCTTTCTTTGTCTTTGGCAACTTGGTGACAAAATCCATCGTCACCATCTCCCACTTCCAGGTGGGAAGTTCAGGCTGTTGTAGCAAACCTGACGGCTTTTGATGTTCAGCTTTGACTTGAGCGCACGTCAAACATTTGGCTACATAGGTAGCTATAGACTTCTTCAAGCCTATCCACCAATAATTTGCCTTCAGATCCTGGTACATCTTGTCAGCTCCAGGATGAACGGAGTATTTAGAACTGTGGGCTTCCTGGAGGATCACATCCCTAAGTCCTCCATAAATTGGGACCCATATTCGTCCATTTAATCTCAGGATTCCGTCTTTGCCATAGGATAACTGTTCAGCAGTTACTCCTAGTTTCTCATCAGGATAGTTAGCTTCTAATACAGCTTCCTTCTGTGCAGCTAACAACCATTCAAACTATTCTTTAATTCAATGCTCTTGGCATTGATTCTTATGGGCTTCACTCGCTCCTTTCTACTCAAGGCATCTGCGACTACATTTGCCTTGCCTGGATGGTATCGGATTTCACAATCATAGTCATTTAGAGTTTCCATCCACCGTCGCTGCCTCATGTTCAAGTCCTTCTGGTTAAACAAGTGTTGGAGGCTCTTGTGATCAGAATAGATCACACACTTTGTTCCATACAAATAATGCCTCCACAGTTTTAGTGCAAATACAACGACACCCAACTCCAAGTCATGGGTGGTGTAATTCTTTTCATGCACCTTTAGCTGACGTGAAGCATAGGCAATGACCTTGCCTTTCTGCATAAGCACACACCCCATACCGGTGTGTGATGCATCACAATACACCATAAATTCATCAATTCCATCAGGCAACGTCAATACTGGAGCGTTGCTCAACTTCTGCTTCAGAATATCGAAAGATTCTTGCTGCATAGGCCCCCAGTCAAACTTGCTATTCTTTCGAGTTAGTAAAGTCAGGGGTGCTGCAATTCTTGAGAAGTTTTCAATAAAACGCCTATAATATCCTGCCAGACCTAGAAAACTGCGAATTTCAGTGGGCGTCTTTGGCTCTTGCCAATTCATGACAGCTTCAACTTTAGCGGGATCTACCTGGATACCACGCTCACTAACTACATGTCCAAGAAACTGGACTTCGCGAAGCCAAAATTCACACTTTGAAAACTTGGCGTAAAGCTTCTCCTGCTGAAGTAGTTCTAGAATACATTGAAGGTGCTTCTCATGGTCGGCCTGATTCTTTGAATAAATCAGAATGTCGTCAATGAAGACGATAACAAATTTGTCCAAGTATGGCTTGCAGACACGGTTCATGAGATCCATGAACACTGCTGGTGCATTAGTGAGCCCAACAGACATCACTAGGAACTCGTAATGACCATAACGAGTCCTAAATGCAGTTTTGTGCACATCTTCATCTCTAACCTTCAACTGATGGTAGCCTGACCTCAAATCGATCTTGGGCAATGGATATCTATTCTTGATGGTGACTTTGTTAAGCTCGCGATAATCGATGCATAGTCGCATCGATCCATCCTTCTTCTTCACAAACAGGATTGGTGCTCCCCAAGGAGATGAACTAGGACGAATGAAACCTTTTGCCAACAAATCATTTAACTGAGTCCTCAACTCTTTCATCTCTGTTGGTGCCAACCTATAAGGTGCCCTTGCAACAGGTGTTGCTCCTAGAATAATGCCAATTCTGAATTCTACTTGCCTCTCTGGTGGCAAACCAGGTAGTTCTTCAGGGAATACTTCGGGATATTCAGAAATGACGGGGATATCTTCAATCTTAGGCTTCGGCTCATCAGTAGTCACTTGTGCCATGTAAATGACACAACCCTTCTTCAAACACCTTGATGCCTTGAGCATAGACACTTGCTCAGGCAGTCCATACTGGGTATCTCCCTGAATGGTAAGTGACTCACCAGACGGAGTCTTGATCACTACTTGCTTCTTGTTGCAAACAATCTGGGCCTGGTTATGAGATAACCAGTCCATGACTATAACTATATCAAAACCGGCTAACTTCAAAGGAAGTAAGGATAATGGAAAAGAGTGGTTCCTAATGGATATGAAACATCCATCTAACACGGTTGATGCGGTTTCTATGGTGCCATCGGCTAATTCAACCTCATATTTTATGCTTAGGGTTCTAACAGGTAGGTTTAACAATTTACAAAACTTATCATCAACAAATGACTTATCTGCTCCAGAATCAAATAACACCCTTGCATAAACATCATTAATAAGGAAGGTACCTGTTATGACATTATCATTCTGGATCGCCTCTTGTGCATTCATCTGGAAGACCCTAGCATTGGTCTTTTTCCCATCTTCAGCCTTCTTTGCAAACTTTGGGCAGTTGGACTTAATGTGCCCTTTCTCATTGGAGTTGTAGCACATTGCATCCTTGATTTTCTTACAGTCTAATGTCTTGTGCTCAGAGGATTTACAAATCCCACAAACTCTCGGCTGTGACTGGGATTTCGATTCATATCTGCACCTCCTGAAATGGTGCTTCTTACAGACCTTACACTTAGGTTTATCACCCGACTATTGACCATCCTTTTTCGTTCCAGAACTTTTCTTGTGGTCATTGTTTCCCTTACGCTTCTTGTCTGAACGTCGTGATTTGTCATCCTCACGCTTCCTCTTCTCAGCGTCTGTGTTTCTCAGCGATCTCTTCCTGACCACGTCCAAAGTAAGGGACAATGATATATCAGCTGCAGACCGAAAAGTAGCTGGTCTGGAGGCCTTCACACTGGCCTTGATTTCTGGGGCCAAACCCCCAATGAAGCGAGCTATCCTCTTGGGTTCCGGAGTTACCAGATACGGAACCAGTCTTGATATAGTGTTGAAGCTCGTAAGGTAGGCTTGACAATCTAGGTTTTTCATAACCAATGACAAGGAATCAGCTTCAATCTTTTCAACCTCATGCCGAGGGCAGTAATTCTCCTTAATCAATGTCACAAACTGTTCCCAAGACAGATTGTACAATGGGATTTTCCCAGTGGCTTGGATCAAAGACCTCCACTAGGCTAGTGCCTCACCTTTGAACGACTGGGATACAAACTTTACTACATCCTTATTAGCGCAACCACTAATATCTACCACAGTGTCCATCTCGTCTAACCATGACATGCAATCAACTGCTCCCTTTTCCTCGGTGAAATCCCTGGGTTTGCAGGAGACAAAGTATTTATAGGTGCAACCTTTAGCACGTGGTTCTTGATTTAATACAACTCTCTTAGATGGAACACTCCTCTGGTTTGATGAGTGATGAGAATCACTTTTGTGGGCAGTATGAGTTCTTGAGGGTGGCTTCGTATGTGGTACAGATTGGGTCCTTACATGGGTACCACTGGATTCATTGAATTGCCTATCCAAAGCTCTTGTAACAGCATTGTCTATCAATGCCTGTAATTCTGCTCCTGCTACGTTGACTCTGGAGGTGTCATGATTATCTCTGGGGTGACTGTTGACTTCGTCTGACCCAGGCATGTAGCTTGATTGCTACATAAAATAATGATTTTAATTCATTTAGAGGTCTATAATAGTTTAATCATTCTAGATGATTTATTAACCATGGTATTAAGAAACCATTTTGATTAATTTGTTAAGAATATATATATTCAGGATTTTTCATTATAAAAACCCTAGGTGTAATTAAAATATATCAATAGCAAAAATGCCTAGTCATATGGACAGTTTTAAATTTTTAATCATGATCTTATAGGATCAAGGTATTGAGGTTTTAATTATAATTTATTACCTCTTCTTAACAGGGGGTCGAAGACCACAACTGTCTTTTGTCTTATATGACAATGAATATATCCCGTAGGCATTACATTCCTATTGGATGTTTAATATAATAAAAGAAATTGGAAGAATCCAATGTAAAGATGACTTATGCGATTTTATCGAATCACATTTTGCCAGGAGTGTTAACATGTTTTCAGATGTTAACAAGGATTTAAACCTTTTGAATAGGTTTTACCGTCTTGGCCATATCTAGAATGACATGTGGCTAGGTTTTACCTTTAAGATTCTTTTTAATTTTTAACGCAGAACAATCCTAAATTGAGATGTTAATAAGGACCTAAATCTAATTTGAGGAACTACCATCTTGGCCCTGTCTTATAATGACACATGGCTAGGTTTTGTCCTATTTAGATTTTTATTATTTTATTATAATGATAGGTCTTAGAATAGGACTGTTATTTTCATTTATTTCACATTTTATGTTTATGCACATAATTAATAAAATGAAAATTTAAACTAACCATTTCATTAAAAATTTAAACAAGTACAGGTTTGCCCTAAACGGGACTTCTACAGAAATAACACGCCTACGCAAGGGCTAAACTAACAAACATACCCACGCAGGGGTTAACAGAAAGACATGCCCACGCAGGGGCAGAATTCAAAAAGACATGCCCACGCAGGGGCAGAATACAGAAACAAATGTCCACGCAGGGACATGATTACAATACCAAAAACAAACAAACAAATAAAGGATTTAATGATCCTTCTTGCTCTTTCCCTTGATTAAGTTCGCCAGACCCTTGAAAATTCCTCGGTTTTGCCTACGCCCTTCCTGAACCTCATGCTGCACCTGACTCAACCTTTGAAGAATCTCCTGATGCTGCGGTGGCGATATTACTGGAAGCTGCGGGGGCTGCTGATACTGTGGAGGTTGAGGAGGTGGAGGTTGCTGATACCCATATGGCGGGTACCCATAGGGTGAATACCCAGCTTGATATGGGACTCCAAAGGGCCCCTCGGGATGGAGTGCATTGTAATCCCATGCTGCCTGGTACGGGTCAACACTAGCGTAGTTGTAGTTGGTGTGGGCCGACTGCTCAAAGGGATTATACGCCGCCGCACCGGTGTATGTAGGTATTAGGTCGCCAAAGCCCAACGGTGGTGGCGCGACAGGCGCAGAGTTTACTTCCGAGACGGGGTTTGAAGGCCCTCCCATCTGCGGTTCTTCATGGAGTGGCGGGTAGCGGCTGCCACTTGAAGGTTGAGGGGTGATGATACGCACTCCTCATCGCACGGACATCCGTACGGTTGTTCTCCTATGCCTTGGTGGCTCCGGAGGCTGTTGCTGAACTGGTGGTGGTGGCGGAGTGACCGCGACAAAACGAGAATCCTCGGAGGGATCCTGCTGCTGATGCTGCTGTGGTGAGTTGTGGTAACTGGGAGTAAACACCCAGTCAATCTGTCGGAACCTTTCCTCATAGCTGTCGGGACCATTATAAGGTGATCCCACAGATGGTGACCCATCCGAAATTTCGATGGGGTGGTTAGGGGTTCCGGACGGTGGCTCTGCGGGATCGGTGTCCTCGTCCATGTCCATCGCATGGTCGCCCGAGAAGTGGTCTTCAGGTCCTAGTGGGTTAAAACCCACTGGTTCTCCAAGGTAGTTTGTCGGGTTGAACCGGCTCTGGAAAAAGGGCGTTGGGTCATCAAAAGGTGAGTTGTGGCCCTGGAGAGGTATATAAGATTGGTGGGAATTATGGGGCTCGTTTTCAGACTGAGGCCCAAAGGAGTTTTGAAAAGAAGGGGAGGAGCTCAGTGAAACTGAGCGCCTTGCTGGTTCAATATAGGTCCTCCAGTTATCTTGAGGACTACGGCTAAGGGAATCTGACGGTGTTCGCCGGTGCGAAGGCCCAGCCTCATGATCATTCGGGGCGACGAGTGGCCCCTTTCCTCTTCCTCTCCCTCTCATTCTTGGTGGCATCTTGTTCAACCTGTCAAGACAAACAAAGGATACAACAAGAAAATATAAAAGACAAAGTTAGAAATAAAACAAATTTGGATTAATCCTAAGTTCTTTGTCTAGACTCGAGAATCGAGGAATGTGCAATTGTGTAACTGAGATTAAACACAAAAGGCTAGTGTTTAATTCACTCAGTGTTGGCTCTGATACCAACCTGTCACACCCCGATTTTTCCACGTATTACCGGTGGGCCCGGTGGGGAGTATCATGACGTAGTTGATATCATCATAGTCAAACAACACAATTTTAAATGCACAGCGGAAGCAAAAGATAGATTTATTTCAACCGAATAAATTGTAATATCAAGTATCACAAAATAGTTGAAAAAGATCCATAGGCGGATCAAATAAAAGGAAACATAGTTCATCAGATTTAAAACGCATCCAAGCTTGCGTGACTCTTATTGATGCTAAGGAGAGGCCAGCCTATTTCGAGTAGTACCTGCACTTAGCCTTTTTGGGAAAATACGTCAGTTTACACTGGTAAATACAATTAACTGACTCATTTTGAAAAGGTTTAGAAAATTGATTTGAATGCACAAGGCACAAAATATTTTATAACTTGGGATAATTATTTGTATATAAACTTGTAAAAGAATTACATGTTCGTTATATGTTCAGTATCCCGGGTTTAACGCCGGGTTAAATATTAATAGACACACCACATGATATAGTCCAGCGGCGGGTTATTCCCGAAACCGGCGGTTATACCTTATTATTTATATATGCACTGTCGGGTGTACGCCTACACCCCGTGCTTTAGGTCGTGGCCATTTCTTAAAATGATGTCAAGGATATCCGGGACATGGTCATTAACCCTCCAAAGGTTTTAAGCAAACAAAACAATTTAAACGGGTCATTTCAATAAAGTAACCTTCATACGATTAAAAATTCAATGCCCGACCAAGCGGTAATTTATATACCGTACCCCAAGCTCGTATAGGGAAAATAACTTAAAAGTATTTACCTGAGCAAGTATAATTCACAAATAGCAAGTGCAAATAGCTTTTACCGGGTCTCCTAATCTGGAACAAAGGTTTTTAATAACCTATTAGATTCCTAACGGGTCTTTAATTAAGCCTAAACTTAGACCGGTTAGTTTTAAAAGAAGATACGGTTCAAACGCACGATTAAGCGAAGACCGGAATAGAATGTGATTTAGACCCGACAAGCTTGGAGACTTGTGTAATATGGGTAAACTAAACACATTCTGTATTTTGAGACAAAAATGATAAAGTTTGACCCGTTTCGGCTCATTTATGCAAACTAGTTACATAAACCGCACCGAACGTGAATAATGCGTAACGGGTAACCAAATGATTCATGAACAATTTTCCTAAGTTAATATGCCTTAAATATGTTGTGACATCAGTAAGATATCTTCTATTATGCCCAAAATGGATATAAACACAAACTATGCCCCGTAGGGGTATTTTGGTCATTTAAAAGGTTATAAAAGAGTTTAAATAATAATCTGAGTTACAGGTCTGATATAATCAGTAAAAATACTTAATTTAATAAGTTATAACAGTAGGGTATTACATGTATGTGAAATTTATCATTTATAACCAAACTATGCACCTTAGGGGCATTTTCGTAATTTCACATAGGCTTAAAAGGTCAAAACTAGAAATCTGAGTTTAAAACTTTTGCTTACTGTTAATATATAAAAATTTACTGAAATATCAGTAGACATCAAACCTTATATGTTTAAAATAGTTTTAATACATACTATGCGTTAAAAACGCTTAAAGAGGCGATTTTGAGCTATTTCCGGGTTTTTAAAGGAAAGCTGATATTTTTATTATTCCAGAAGGCTCAAAATATTTTATTTATCATATTAGATCAGTAGAAAAAGGTTTGGTGTCAAAATAATTTGTAAAACTCATTTTATAGGCCAAAAGGGCAAAACCGACAATTACCGAATCAAGCTTAGAACTCAATGTTATGCTCAGCCTAAAAATCTTCAAAAATCCCAAAATATTATATTACATCAGTGGGTAAAAAGTTTGGTATCAAAAATTGGGTTTAGATAGGTTATATGCTAATTACGCCGTTTAATTAATAAAAAACTTTTCATTTACGCTAATGAGCATAACTCGTAATCTAGACCTCAAACTGATGTCAAATTTTAGGGACAAGTTTATAAATCAGTAACTAAGGTTTCTATTCTTTTACATTTTCAAAAATCACGTTTTAAGGTCATATGGGCATAATAGTCAACATATAGGCAATAAACGGAAACATGCATATGAATCGGATGACTAATGAACCAAGTTGTATAATCACAGAGGGTTATACTAACATGAAACCTGGTCCAAATAAAGCTGTAGGGCATTTCTAAAACATGCTACATTGGGTCAGAACTGAAAGTCAAAGCAAAAGTCAAATTATGCGACTTTCGGTTCCGAACCAAGCCTAAATTGAAAATTGTCGGGTTGAACATGTTTAGACATGTCCTTACATTAATTACCAAGTTATATTAATGATAAAACAGGTTGCATGGCTTCTACATTGCTAATTATGCATTAATTTGAAAATAAGCTTTCTGTTGTCTTTTTAAGAATAAGTTTGACCCGACAATTGACCTAGTTAGAGTGGGAATCAGAGAGTGTCCTTTTAAGGGTTTATTACCCACATAATTACCCACTCATATGTATTTTCATTTTGAAATTTGACTGGACAAATTATGATTAATTACGAAGTCAAACCTTAATTACGACGGTTTGACTTTAGACTAATTAATTAAGCAAAACTGAATTAAGGAATTAGCCCAAAAGGAGTTAGCCCAAAAGATTACCCAAGGATTTCGTGTGGGTAATAATATTAACTTCAAGAGGAAGGGAATTGGGTCCTCTTCCACCCCGCCATTTTGCGGGAATTACAAAAAGAAACATTTTGGAAAATGTAGAGAAAATTGTAATTTCTGCAAAATTACGGGCCATCGGGAAGAGGAATGCAAAAAGAAATCAAATATCTGCTACAACTGCGGAGAAGCTGGGCATTTCAGACCAGAATGCCCTAAATTGGTCAAGCCAGCGGATAACAAGGCCAAACCTGCTGAAGGAACTAATAAGAAGAACGCAAGAGCCTTCCAATTGACCACGCAGGAAGCTGAACTGATTCCTGACGTAATAGCTGGTACGTTTCTGGTACACAACGTTTATGCAAAAGTATTATTCGACTCTGGTGCAAACCAAAGTTTTATAAATACTTCTTTCTGCCAAACTCTTAAGCTACCCTTAACCAAACTTAGGCAGATTTATACAGTAGAAACGGCAGACGGGAACTCTGTTAACATAGATACGGTTTTGCAAAAAGAAAATATAGAACTTTCAGGTCATAAATTTTCTGCAAACCTATTACCTATGAATTTAGTCGGATTCGATGTCGTATTAGGAATGGATTGGTTAGTAGCCAACCATGCTCGAATCCTCTGTGATAAGAATTCCATAGAAATTCATACACCATCAGGAGATAAGCCACGTAAATCAATGAAGTTAATTTCTATAATGAAAGTTGCTAGTTATGAATGAAAGCAAGGAATGGTGTATATGATTTCGGTAATCATTAGTACTAAGGGTAAGGAACTTAAGGAAATTCCTGTAGTATCAGAATACTCGGATGTATTCCCAGAAGAACTACCAGGATTACCACCAGATAGGGAGGTAGAATTTAGAATTCATCTGATTCCTGGAACTACACCCATAGCTAAAGCACCCTACCGGTTAGCACCCACTGAAATGTTAGAACTGAAAAAGCAATTAGATGAATTGCTCAGTAAAGGATTCATACAACCTAGTTCATCCCCTTGGGGATCACCAGTGTTGTTCGTGAAGAAGAAAGATGGTTCGATGCGAATGTGTATCGATTATAGGGAATTGAATAAGGTTACAATTAAGAATCGATACCCATTGCCTAGGATTGATGATCTTTTCGATCAACTTCATGGGGCTAGATATTTTTCTAAGATAGATTTACGCTCCGGATATCATCAGTTGAAGGTACAAGAAGAAGACATACCTAAAACCGTTTTCAGAACTAGGTATGGTCACTACGAGTTTACAGTTATGCCTTTTGGACTAACAAATGCTCCTGCAGCATTTATTGATATGATGAATAGGATCTGTAAACCGTATTTGGATAAATTCGTAATTGTTTTCATCGACGATATACTTATTTATTCCAAAAGTCAGGACAAACATTGTAAGCATTTACATGCACTCTTAACTTTGTTAAGAAAGGAAAAGCTTTACGCCAAATTCTCAAAATGTGAATTTTGGCTACAGGAGGTACCATTTTTAGGACACATGGTGAATCACGAAGGTATTCACGTAGATCCCTCCAAAATAGAAGCGATCACCAAATGGAAGGTCCCGCATTCAGCTATGGAAGTTAGAAGTTTTCTAGGGTTAGCTGGATACTATAGACGATTCATTAAAGATTTTTCTAAGATAGCTGTGCCATTAACTAAGCTAACCTGTAAATTAGTTAAGTTTGAATGGGGACCTAGGCAGGAAGAGGCCTTTAGGATTTTAAAACAAAGATTAACAAACACCCCAATTCTTGCCTTACCCGAAGGGACAGAAGATTTTGAAGTTTATTGTGACCCTTCTAAGCTAGGATTAGGATGTGTGCTAATGCAACGCAAAAAGGTAATTGCGTATGCCTCAAGGCAATTGAAAAAGCACGAGGAAAACTATACGACACATGACTTAGAATTAGGGTCGATAATTTTTGCCCTTAAGATTTGGAGACACTATCTGTATGGAAGTAAGTTTACTGTTCATACAGATCATAAAAGCTTAAGGTACATATTTGGGCAAAAAGAATTGAATATGAGGCAAAGAAGATGGATGGAAATTCTAAGTGACTACGACTGTGATATCCAATATCACGAAGGAAAAGCAAATGTAGTCGCAGATGCTCTAAGTCGTAAGTATCATGAAAAGCAAAAGCGAGTTCGTGCTCTTAGATTAAATCTACATTTAGATTTAATGGAACTATTGAAGAAGGTTCAAGTAACAGGAATTAAGGATGATGCTGAAGGAATGAAAGGAAGAATAAAGGAATTAGAGCAAGGAGCTGATGGAATTTGGAGATTCCACAAAAGAAGGATTTGGGTACCTTAGAAAGGAAATTTAAGAAACAAGATTTTAGAGGAAGCCCATAAATCTAGATATAGCATGCACCCTGGAAATAATAAGATGTACCAAGATTTAAGAAATAACTTCTGGTGGATAGGAATGAAAAATGGCATAGCTAGATATGTATCTAAGTGTCTAACTTGTTCACAAGTTAAGGCAGAACACCAGAAACCTTCAGGGTTACTCCAACAATTAGAAATGCCTGTTTGGAAATGAGAACTAATAACCATGGATTTTGTTACTAAGTTGCCCAAAACCAGAAAAGGTAACGACGCAATTTGGGTAATTGTGGATCGATTAACCAAATCAGCTCATTTTCTACCCATGAAGGAAACTTTCAGTATGGAAAGATTAGCTAAGTGATACCTAGACGAGGTAGTATCCTTACATGGAGTCCCACTCTCTATTGTATCGGATAGAGATAGTCGTTTCACTTCGCATTTCTGGACAAGTTTCCAAGAAGCCTTGGGGACTAGACTGAATTTAAGTATTGCATACCATCCCCAAACAGATGGACAAAGTGAAAGGACGATTCAAACCCTGGAAGACATGCTCAGGACATGTGTAATAGATTTTGGTGGAAACTGGGATAATCACCTTCCCTTAATTGAATTCTCCTATAACAATAGTTACCATTCAAGTATCGAAGCTGCCCCGTTTGAAGCACTGTATGGATGAAAGTGTAGAACTCCAGTTTGTTGGGCAGAGATAGGAGAAAGCCAATTATCAGGTCCCGAAATCGTACAAGAAACCACTGACAAGATAACTCAAATCAAGGAAAGACTAAAGATAGCTCGAGATCGTCAGAAGAGTTATGCAGACAATAGACGCAAGCCGCTAGAATTTCAAGTTGGAGACAAAGTACTCTTAAAAGTTTCTCCTTGGAAAGGGGTAGTTCGATTCGGTAAGAAGGGAAAGCTAAGTCCAAGGTACGTAGGACCATTCCCAGTAATCCAGCGGACAGGACCAGTTGCTTATCGCCTTCAATTACCAGAAGAACTGGCTGGAGCACATGACGTGTTTCATGTATCTAACCTCAAGAAGTGTTTGTCCGACGAATCCCTGGTAGTACCTCTCCAAGATATAGAGGTAAATGAAAAGTTAAAATTTGTAGAGAAACCACTTCAGATAGAAGACAAGAAGGTCAAGTTTCTCAAGCACAAAAGACTAGTACCGGTCAAAGTCAAGTGGGATTCAAAGAGAGGACCTGAGTACACTTGGGAACTGGAATCAGAGATGAAGCGAAAATATCCCTACTTGTTCCAGTAAATCTCGAGGACGAGATTTTAATAAGGTGGGGAGGATGTAACAACTCTCATTAAAAATTTGTATTTCTTATTTTATTTTGTCCAGTAGGAAACCCTAATTGAGACCCTCAAGTAATATTGCATGACCCCTAAATTTTTCAGAATAATCGAAACTAGGATCAGGCCCCCTAAAACTCAAGGGGGTATTCCCTCATTGACGATTATCTTCACAGTTTGTTGTAGAATGCGAAATTCGTCGAACTGTTTACTCACCTAGGCTATAAATACACGAGGCTACCCTACCCTAAAAGTGCACCCGTCGCGCCACGCGCGGGAACCAGGAAGACCTGGAGCGCCACGCGACAGGGACCATTTTTCAGTATAAAATCCAGGGGTTTGGCACTTGCATGGCGCTCTTGTTACGACGGAAAAATTCATTTCGTACGTTTAGTTATACACTGTTTAGTTCAAAACAATCAAAATCCCGACCCTCTGCTACGACAACAGGGTAATAACTCGATCACTACTACGATATAATGTCCGATCGATTGAAACCAATCCGATGGATGTTTAAGTGCTGCCCGAATACGGGCTATACTTTGTCATTCGTCGTGAAGGTTTTGATTTCGTGAGCTTATCGTAAATGTTGTATTAAGTTACTGACCTAGTTTCGTGTGCATTGTTATTTAAACTAGGTTACAAGGTTAAATCAGTAGGCAAGGTTCTGTCCGATTAAACTTGCAATGTGAGTCATTCTCTTTTTATCAAATTGCTTTACAAAACCCTAAATGTTTTCCAGTTATACTTTGCAGTGATTAAGTCTTTGCTAATCTTTAATTACTGGCAGTATGTGGGGGTTTTGTGCACATTACTACTAACGATTTATCACTTTAGATGGGCGAGCCTAATTAGTGATATGTCCACAGTCATAGATTCGGACGAGTGACAGCTGAACCATATAATTATATGATAGGGGCAAATATAAAAACCCTTAATGCTGTAAATTTATAACAATGTGTCTTTTGTGCAAATTGAATGACTCGCCAGTATTTCCCCGCTGATAAAATCTTTTTAAACATGTTTCAGGTGATCTGTTGTGATCCAGGAAAAAGTGCCATGTAGCACTACAAGCTTGAAGAAGTGGCTCAATAAAATAAAAGAATATGTTTTGTAAAACAGGGAATTTCCTTGTGAAATTTCCTTTATTGTAAATTATGGCGTTTGTCCCAAATTTGTGAAATAAAATAATTTGGGCATTTTCAAGTTTAAACGATCCTGTTAATGTTTCCGCTGCCAAACTAAATACAAATACCACGGGTTTTCTGTCCCGCGGCTTCTGGATCGGGTCACACCGGGCCGGGGGTCGTGACAGAAAAAGGTGGTATCAGAGCCCCACTAATTTAAGCCAATTAGGTATTTAAAAATACTTAATTTTTTTTATTGCCATTTGTGTGATTCTATGAATTTAAATTGATAAATAAAATTTTAATTTAAGTTTGTGTGTGTCTTCATGTGTGCTAACAGCATGAATGAACTATCGGAGGCACTCCGAAATTTTACTATCCATAGCACAGATATGGATACCACAGGAAATCCATCTGGCTATCAGGTTGATACTAAAGAGCCAATAGTATTCCAGGCCCAGCCGCAAGAGAAACCAAAGCGGAAAAAGAGGAGGAGAATTTTGGACTGGAAACGTGGGCGTAGGAAGAAACCAGCTGCACAGAAGGTTAAAAAGACCGAGGATCCAAAGGATAAGGGCAAAGGAAAGGAGACCGGGGAAAGTTCAGGGCATGCCCAGGAAATGCCACCATGGGAGGAGCTGGATCGCAAACTGGCAAATAGCGACCTCATCGGACCCGCCGATGAAAACCTCTTCAATTACCCAGCTGAATCACAACTTCCAGTTAATTTAGAGCCTGCTATCCCAGATCCTATTATCAACCCTCGACCTCTACAAGGAGAGCTGGAAGAATGGTGGACAACTGACTGGCAATTTCAGAATCTCTTAAATAACCCTAACACCTATTTCCCCCAGTTTGACCCTGAGCTTGCACCAAACCCACCTATGAGCACAAAAAACTTAGCTGAACTCCGTCATTATGGCGAGGAGCTGGTGGAGGCAGGAAATAGAATCCGGGAAGTGGGAGAACAGATCTCCTGGAAATACGACGAGAGGGAACGTCGCTTTTCGCTCCGGCGGTAGTGTAAATTTTGGAAAAATTGACCTTTTTTACGTTTTTTCGATTTCGTTACCGCTTTTTCATAAAACGTTACCGCTACGAAGATTTTTTAGATCTGCCACTGCTTACAACATTGTTAAACAATTATGCATCCAGTTTTTTTTTCATATTTTTTGCTACAAAATGTATCTAAATTTTCATTTGTTAGTAAATTGCAGCAAAATTATTTCGTATAAGTTACTGTAATCATTAGAAATGCATGTGCTCTTGTAGTCAAGTTTTAGAATGAACCGGTAAATACCGGCCGGTTATACCGGTATTACCGTTTCCAGATGTAAATCCGGTACGAAACACCCCGGTAAATAAGTGAAATGGCATAAGGTTTGTACCGGCGGTAAAATCCGGTATACCGGTTTGGAACATAATACCGGTACCGACACAGAGTTATTTTAGTTTGGGTTGTTACTTATTTTTATTATATATGTTACTTATCTTACGTAATTTTTATATATTATGATTATTCATAACTAAAAGTTCTTATTTAATACTAGTGGGGAACCCGCGCGTTGCAGCGGGGTCGTCAATACGGGACGGGAACATAATTCAAACCTTAAAGTGATTAAAAAATCGTATACAAGTGTGTATATAAATAAAAGCACTCGCGCTTCGCTGCGGGGTAACACTCACCCACAATGAGTGTTTGTGTCATACAGTTACGCATTCCTAATAAATAAACACTATTTGCGAATGCCTATTAGAAACTGATCGCTAAGAACTTACACAACAAAGATACTGGCTTTAAAATCCATATTGCAATTTAACTTTAACAAACCCTTTTTAAATCATAAGTGCAATACCATATACAGTATTGGCAATAGCCTACGATGTCCATAGCATCTTAACAAAAATACATCTGAAAAGCTATTGATCAAGAAACCCTTGAACAAAAAACATTATGAACTCCAATGTTAAACTTTAACCAGAGGCGGTTGTTTTCATGAGGAATTGATAAAAAGAGAGAGTTTCTTAGATGTACAAGCCCATGGCATATGAATTTGGAAGCCTTTTTAAGCACATTAAATCATTGTTAGTGTGTTAAATCTTTAGTGATCGTGAGCCAGTATTACAATAGCTATATCATAAGTAGATCATATCATAGTCAGCTCTTCCAGCCGGTCTTGCTTATCGGTCTTTGCAATGACATTTGATGCAAATCCTTCCAGATAGAGATGATCGATCATCAGGGCCCTAACTGGAGTGACTTCTTAACCTGTTGCTGAAAACAACCAATCTAGATGATGACCACAAAACAAAACTCGCTACACAGAGAAAACAAAATTACCCCTAATGCCTACATAGAACACTACTTTAACTTACTGTAAATATACAAAGAATAATCGGTAGCTACTACCAGCTTGGTTTTGAAAGGCGCGCCTGAGGCACAAGGTCTTGCTCTTCAGGCTACATAAGGCGAGTGTTGTACATAAAACGCAAGTGAGGCGCTATTTTTAGGCAAAAAATTATCATAAGACACACCATCGAAAAATGTTGATAACCGACCTTTCACCTGCACCTCCCGGGTTTTAAAAGTTTTCATCCAGTTCTTTAAGTCCCGAATCATCTTCTCCAAGTTACTTTACAAGTACGTCATATGTCCTTGACCCACGACCACTAATTGTGTTGGGCCTTCTGCACCCTGACTCGTTCCCGACCTAACTCTTTGTCGTTGTTGTGATAGTTGCTAACTACACCACGATGTCCTGGTGTAATCAAAATTAGTTGAGAATGTATATTATAAAGTATATAAACAGCAAAGGATAGCACAATATACTTAGGTTTACAAGAAATCCAACTTACCTGAAGTAAAAGCATTCCAAATAAGCGAAATGGTTTTTTTTTCTTGAGAAAGGAAGAGTGTGTGTGATGGTAATCGTATAACCGCACACTACATGTTACAACAATGTCACCTTAAAACATAAAGTTCATTTGGATAAAGTTATCTGCATTCTGCGATACTACAAACAAACTTAGGGGGCACTTTGTTCCCAATAATGTCGTACTACAAACATTATATGAATCAAACATCCCCTTAGAAGTAAATGCCTAAGGAGAAGCTTAGTTTGGGTTCTAGATGGCTTACAAGCTTCTTCTCTTGCATTCGTCCAACAAATCCATGTTGATGTAGTGCTCAGAAAACAAAAAACTCTTCCCAGTGTAATGTCTGAAAAAAAATTGTGAGTTGAAAATTTAACCAAAAATAGGTAAAGTTGTGGACTACATGGGCAGATATATGAGGATCATACTTGGTGTGCATATGGTCTTGAGATACAAGCCTAGCTATTAAGGTGTATCACAAATTAAGGTGTACTGTAGCTAAGCACCCCAATTTGTTATATACATGATATCATCTTAAAACTATAAGTTATACATTCATTTTCCTACCAGCCACAAAAATGGAAAGATAAGCTATAAGTTATACATTGAATTTCCTACCAGCCACAAAAATGGAAAGATTAAAAAACTGACTATTCATGGGAAAACTAAGACGCGAAGGGACGCTCACCGAGAAGTAGCACTTTGCGGAAGGCACCCAAAGATTAGAACTACCCGTGTCAAAAACCACAGTGAACTTTTGAGGCGGAGTTCCAATACCAATCTCACCATAACACTGAGCATCTAGGTAATTACTTAAAGCAATAACATCACCATCCGAACTCCCAAAATTAGCGCGAAAACCATAATTTCTGCTAGCACCGCCTTCGTTAGATCCGGCATGTCCAAGTTGATTCAGTTTGTCAATTTTCCTCTTCTTAAGTCCAACTCTTACTAATCGGTCATTAGGACCCGAATACGTGATTGATAAGATAAGAAACCAAATGCACAAGAGCAGGCTTGCTTTGGATAGAGTACCCATCTTCAAGACGTCAATATATTATTTGCATTAGGCAACATCAAACAATGCAGATCATCTTCTTATTTCATTTAACAAAAAACTGTGGTATCTTTACAAATTTCAATTATATATTGCAGCAAAAAAAAAGAAGAAAAAACAGTTATGAAAATCAAATCATGCTTTACTGGACTCAATAATCGGCCAGTATCTTAGTTGTCATCATGTGATTCATATAGGTTCATGATGCATAGAACGAGCCTAGTGCCTAACGCCTAGTTACCATTTTTAGGGGTTTTAAACATGTTTTAGGCTTGTTTAGGCCGTTTTAGGTTGATGAAAAGGATAACTCAATCAATGAGAAGGATCAGTTGAAACAAAAAGAGAAGAGCAAATATAGCAATAAGTATACGCACATGAATGTAGAAATAGAGTGATTGAAGACGATAGATAACGGCAAAGGAGGCGTAACCTGCGTGACAGAAGCAATATGGAAATGAAAACCGTGTGTGTTGAGTAATTCGTTATAATGTATCCAAAAATAACATACTTTAAAAGTAAAATAATCAAAGCTAAACCGAGTCAAGCTAACGAGCGAGCCAAATCGAGCCAATCCTGTTTGTTACGAGCCGGGCCAAGCTAAGTGTCACGGCCCCAGCCCCGGTTTGACCCGGTCAGGATAATACCAACTAGGGTTTACCCCCCCTAAGTTTTAGGGGCCCTGATCCTGATTCCAATTGTTCTGAAAATTTTAGGGTTTATGCAGGATCACTTGGGGTCTTAATTAGGGTTTTCTTTTGGACAAAATAAGAAATAATAGTTTTGGTGAGTGTTGTTACATTCTCCTCACCTTAATAAAAATCTCGTCCTCGAGATTTACTGAAATAAGTGAGGATACTTTCGCTTCATCTCTGATTCTAATTCCCAAGTGTATTATGGTCCTCTCCTTGAATCCCACTTGACCTTGACAAGTACTAACCGTTTGCGTTTGAGAAACTTAACCTTTCTGTCTTCTATCTGAAGAGGTTTCTCAACAAATTTTAATCTTTCGTTTACCTCTATATCCTGAAGAGGTACTACCAAAGATTCGTCAGATAGACATTTCTTGAGGTTAGATACATGAAATACATCATGTACTCCAGCCAACTCTTCTGGTAGTTGTAAACGATAAGCAACTGGTCCTATACGTTGGATTACTGAAAATGGTCCTACGTATCTTGGACTCAGCTTTCCTTTCTTACCAAACCGAACAACTCCGTTCCAAGGAGAAACTTTTAATAATACCTTGTCTCCGACTTGAAATTCTAACGGCTTACGTCGATTATCAGCATAACTCTTCTGACGATCTCGAGCCATCTTTAATCTTTCCTTGATTTGAGTGATCTTGTCCGTAGTTTCTTGCACAATTTCAGGACCTGATAATTGACTTTCTCCTATCTCTGCCCAACACACTGGAGTTCTACACTTACGTCCATACAGTGCTTCGAATGGGGCAGCTTCAATGCTTGAATGATAACTATTGTTATAGGAGAATTCAATTAAGGGTAAATGATTGTCCCAATTTCCACCAAAATCAATCACACATGCCCTAAGCATGTCTTCCAGAGTTTGGATTGTCCTTTCACTTTGTCTGTCTGTTTGAGGATGATATGCAGTACTTAGATTTAGTAGGGTTCCCATAGCTTCTTGGAAACTTTTCCAGAAGTGGGAAGTGAAACGACTATCCCTATCCGATACAATGGAGAGTGGAACTCCATGTAAGGATACAACTTCATCTACATACAACTTTGCCAACCTTTCCATGCTAAAGGTTTCTTTCATAGGTAGAAAATGAGCTGATTTGGTTAATCGATCCACAATTACCCAAATCGCGTCTTTACCCTTTCTGGTTTTGGGTAACTTAGTAACAAAATCCATTGTTATAAGTTCCCATTTCCATACAGGCATTTCCAGTTGTTGTAGTAGACCCAAAGGTTTCTGGTGTTCTGCCTTAACTTGTGAACAAGTTAGACATTTAGAAACATATCTAGCTATGTCCTATTTCATTCCTATCCACCAGAAGTTATTTCTTAAATCTTGGTACATCTTGTTGTTACCAGGATGCATGGTATACCTAGATTTATGAGCTTCCTCTAGAATTTGATTTCTTAATTCTCCCTGCTTAGGTACCCAAATCCGTTTCTTATGGAATCTCCAGATTCCATCATTACCTTGTTCTAATTCTTTAATTCGCCCTTTCATTCCTTCAACATCATCTTTGATTGCTGTTTCTTGAATGCTTTTCAGTTGGTCCATTAAATCTAATTGTAAACTTAATCTAAGAGCACGCACTCGTCGTTGTTTCTCATGATATTTATGACTTAAGGCGTCAGCAACTACGTTTGCTTTTCCTTCGTGATATTGAATATCACAGTCATAATCACATAGGATTTCCATCCATCTCCTTTGCCTCATGTTTAATTCTTTTTGCCCAAATATATATCTTAAACTCTTATGATCCGTATAGACAGTAAACTTACTTCCATACAGATAATGTCTCCAAATTTGAAGGGCAAAAATTATGGCTCCTAACTCTAAGTCATGAGTCGTATAATTTTCCTCGTGCTTTTTCAATTGCCTTGATGCATACGCAATTACCTTCTTGCGTTGCATAAGCACACATCCTAATCCTAACTTTGAAGCATCGCAATATACTTCAAAATCTTTTGTTCCTTCCGGTAAAGCTAGAACCGGAGCATTGGTTAATTTCTGTTTTAAAACTTTAAAAGCCTCATCTTGTTTGGGTCCCTATTCAAACTTAACTGATTTACAGGTTAACTTAGTTAAGGGCACGGCTATCCTAGAAAAATCCTTAATAAACCGTCTATAATATCCGGCTAAACCTATAAAACTTCTAATTTCCATTGCTGATTGCGGAACTTTCCATTTAGTGATCGCTTCTATCTTAGCAGGATCTACGTGAATGCCATTGTGGTTCACCATGTGTCCTAAGAATTGCACTTCTTGTAACCAAAATTCACATTTCGAGAATTTAGCATAAAGATTCTTCTTTCTTAACAAGATTAAGAGTACATGTAGGTGCTCACAATGTTCCTCCTGACTTTTGGAATAAATAAGTATATCGTCGATGAAGACAATTACAAATTTATCCAAATACGGTTTATAGATTCTATTCATCATGTCCATAAATGCTGCAGGAGCATTTGTTAACCCAAAGGGCATGACTGTAAACTCGTAATGACCATACCTAGTTCTGAAAGCAGTTTTAGGTATGTCTTCTTCTTGTACCTTCAATTGATGATATCCGGAGCGTAAATCTATTTTAGAAAAATATCTAGCTCCCTGGAGTTGATAAAAAAGATCATCAATCCTAGGTAATGGGTATCGATTCTTAATTGTAACTTTGTTTAATTCTCTATAATCGATACACATTCTCATCGAACCATCTTTCTTTTTTACAAACAACACTGGCGCTCCCATGGGGATGAGCTAGGTTGTATAAATCCTTTGCTCAGTAATTAATCTAATTGATTTTTCAATTCTAACATTTCAGTGGGTGCTAACCGATAGGGTGCTTTGGCTATCGGTGTAGTTCCAGGAATTAGATGAATTCTAAATTCTACCTCCCTATCAGGTGGTAATCCAGGTAGTTCTTCTGGGAATACATCCAAATATTCTGATACTACTGGAATGTCCTTAAGTTCTTTACTTTTCGTGTTAATGATTACTGAAATCATATACACCATTTCTTGTTTTCTGGAATAACTGGCCAATTTCATTATTGAAATGAATTTCAGTGGCTTTCGTGGCTTGTCTCCTGTAATCACCACTAATTCTCCTGTGGGTGTATGGATTTCTATGGAATTCTTATCACAAAGAATTCGAGCATGGTTGGCTACTAACCAATCCATTCCTAACACAACATCGAATTCGGCTAATTTCATAGGTAACAGGTTTGCAGAAAAATTATGTCCTAAGAGTTCTATCCTTCCTTTTTGCAAAACCTTATCTATGTTAACGGAATTTCCGTTTGCCGTTTTGACTGTAAGAATCTGTCTAAGTTGTTCTAAGGGTAACTTAAGTGCTTGACAGAATGAAGTATTTATAAAACTTTGGTTTGCACCAGAGTCAAATAATACTTTTGCATAAACGTTGTGAACTAGGAACGTACCAGCTATCACATCCGGGATTAGCTCTGCTTCCTGAGTAGTCAGTTGGAAGGCTCTTACGTTCTTCTTGGTAGTTCCTTCTGCAGGCTTGGCTTTGTTATTAGCTGGTTTGGCCAATTTCGGGCAGTCTGTCCTAAGATGTCCAGCTTCTCCACAGTTGTAACAGACTGTGAATCTCTTCTTCCTGCAATCTTCCTCTTGATGCCCCGGAATTTTGCAGAAATTGCAATATCCCTTGCATCTTCCAAAATGCTTCCTTTTGCAAGAATTGCAAAATGGACCAGTGGAAGATTGCCCGATTCCTCTTCTCTTGAAATTGTAACGATTACCCATACGAAATCCTTGGGTAATCTTTTGGGCCACTTCCTTCTTTCTATTCTCTTCTCGCGTCCGTACCAGTTCGTCAGTCAGAGTATTGGCTAAATCCACCGCATCATCAATTGTGCGGGGTTTTGCAGCCTTGACGATATTACGGATTTCGCTAATCAATCCCCAAATATAGCGGGAAATAAGTACTGGTTCTGGCGAAGCCAGGGTTGGTACTACTCTAGCATACTCGAAGAATGTCGATGTATACCCTCGACAGTCTACATCCATCATCCGGTGGTTCAGGAATTTATTTGCCATTTGTTCCTTTTCGTACTCGGGACATAATTTTCTTTCCATTAACTGCTTAAATTCCTCCCAATTCATGGCATATGCCACCTTTCTTCCTTTGGCTTGAAGTACTATATTCCACCATTCTAACGCCCCTTATTTGAAAAGATTTGACGCATACATAACCTTGTCTTCTTCAGCACATTTACTTATCATAATTACTGCTTCGGTCTTTTCTAACCAACGCAGTGCTGCAGTTTCCCCTTAATTGCCTGTAAATTCAGCTGGTTTACAAGCAAGGAATTCTTTGTAAGTGCAACCAGGCGTTGCAGCTTTTATTTTCTTAGGAAGTGGAGCTTGCAACTCATCATTGCTGTTATTAATATGATTGCCGCCTCCGTTTATACTATTACTAAAATTGTCGCCTTGTGTGCGTTCACTAGGGATAATTTGTTGAGATTCAACAGGTTTCTGAGCAGCAGCAAGGATTACGGGGATAACATTGGCTATTCCTTGAGCAACGATATTCTCGATATCTTGCCTATTTAGAAATTGATCTTCATGATTGTGCTCAGATTGATTAACTTCATTAACTGATTCATTACCAGTGTTTGCCATCTGGTAATTAATTTATATGAGTGATTAGTATAAACTAATTAATAATTAAACATAACAAAACATTTGCACAAAATTATATTAACATGTATAGCCAAAATTGTCAATTTCTTGACTTCCATTTTTATATTATATTATGCATCCGTACAAACTGATTATTTTACACAAGTTTTATTATTTCTTTTACACGTTTTATTTTGATTATTATATTATTATACAATCATTTACAATCACACTATTCCTAGTCTGCTGGTATTTCAAAAGCGATGTTCCCTCTCATCGTACTTCCAGGAGATTTGTCCTCCTATCTCTCGGATCCTATTCCCGGCATCCATTAGCTCTTCGCCAAAATGGCGGAGTTCAGCTAAGTTTTAATTACTCATTGATGGGTTTGGTGCAGGTTCTGGGTCGAACTGAGGGGAAAAGGTATAAGAGTTATTTAGGAGGTTTTGAAACTGCCAGTCGTTGGTCCACCATTCGTCCATTTATCCTAAAGGTTGAGTATGGATTAAAGGTTCTGGGATGGCTGGTTCTAAGTTTATTGGAAGTTGAGTTTCAGCAGGATAAGGATAAAGGTTGGTATTGATAGGTCTAATAATATCACAGCTTGCCAATACACGATCCAATTCCTCCTGAAATGGCAACTCCTCGACTTGCCTCGAGCTTTCTCCAATTTCCATTTCGGTTTGCCTAGAACCTTCCCCAATCTCAATCCCTTTTCCTTTATCTATAGGATTTTCTATTTTGGGAACCTTTCTAGTTGCTGGTTTCCTCCTACGCACACGCCTCCAACCAACAAATCTTCTCTTTTTCTAGGCTTTGGTTTTTCCAGAGGTGGAGCATGGAATTCCATAGGTTCTTCCACATCGGGTATGTAACCAGTAAAGTCTTTGGAAACTTCTACTTTCACCAGATAGAGATTGAGATTTAGAAGGGCTTCAGATAACTCATTCATGCTGTTTAGCATATAAGCAAAATATATACAAAATGATAAATTAAATTTTTTTATAACAAAATTTCACAGATAACCTTCAAGTATTATTGCATACCGTGTAACTAATTTAATACAAAGGATAACTGAAAATTAAAATATACTAGGGTTTATTTACTGGGTAAAGTTTCTGGCTTGTAGGTGATATGGGTGCTATAACTGAGTCAGGGTATTTAAAGATTTGCATTTACTGCTACAGTGGCTAGCATATAGAGATTTGTCCATTTTTCATCTAACTTGTCTTCCCATGGTGGGTTACTGTCTAAATTTTGGGTTTTCTATGACTTTTTCATTTTCTCTTGACTTTTTCTAATAATCAAACTTCTTTTATTAGGAGAAAGTGGTTCCTCATACTGCGCCTTACGGACAAATATTCCTTCCTCAGTATTTACTGAGTGTTTTGAGGATGATGATCCCTTATCTTTTGATATACTATCTAATTTAAGATAGATATCCGACATTCTCTGCTTACCCATACTGTAACTAACAAGTAGTCAGTTAATAAAGCACATAATCACAAAATGGTAATTAGGAAAATTAAGTATATTTAAATACTTAATAGGCTTAAATCAGTGGCTCTTTCAGTGGCTCTGATACCACATTTTCCTGTCACGGCCCCAGCCCCGGTTTGACCCGGTCAGGAGCCGCGGGACAGGAACCCGTGGTATCAATGATGCGACAGCGGAATATTTTTAACAGGATCTTTTAAAACTCTAAAATGCCCAATTATTTTATTTCCATAATTTGGGATAAACCCCGTAATTTACAATGGAAGAATTTAACTAGGAAATTCCCTGATTTATTAAAACAAGTTTATTTATTTTAACTGAGCCACCTCTTTAAGCTTGGTAGTGCTGCTTAGCACGTTTCCTTGATTTACAGCAGGTCGCCTGAAACATGTTTTAAAAATATTTTATCAGCGGGGAAATGCTGGCAAGTCACTCAAATTTGATAAAATGACACATAGTTATCAATTACAGCATAAGAGCGATTACAATGGCTTCTATCTTATTTTTATCTGGCGCCGTGTCACAATGGTGACGATGGTCATACCACTATTGGGTCCCACCCCAAGTAGTGATGATTATCCCGGTTAGGTCAATGAACTTAACCGGAAGAAAATTAGTAATGTGCACAATACCCCACTAGCCAGTGATTAAGATAACCACGACTTACTCCCTATAATTATAACATTTGAAAATGGAGTATTGTAAAACACTTTTGATAAAAGAGAATGACTCACATTGCAGATTTATACGGGCAGAGTTTAGCCTACTGATTTGCCTTTTAACCTAAATTTAAACAACATGCACACAAACTAGGTCAGTAACTAATACAGCATTTACGATAACTCACGAGATTAAACCCTCACAATGAATGACAAAGTGCGATACTTAAACATCCATCGAATTCACGACGAATGACAAAGCATAAACCCTAATGTGGGCAGCACTTAAACATTCATTGGATAGTTTCAATCGATCCGACATTGAATCGTAGCAGCGATCGAGTTATTACCCTGTTATTGCGGCAGCGTTTCGTGATCGTGTGTGTTTTTGAACTGTTTCTACTATATCTCAGTGCACGAAATGACTTTGAACGTCGAATCAACGCAGGAACTCAAGTCCCACAGTCTACTATTTATACTTGAAAAAGGGCGCTCTCGCGTGGCGCGAGGGGTGCTGCCCTAGCATAGGGTAGCCTCGTATCTTCCTAGCTCAGCTGAGTTGGTCGTTCGTCAATTTTCATTATACACGTAAAATTGTCAAGATAATACCAACTAGGGTTTACCCCCCCTAAGTTTTAGGGGCCCTGATCCTGATTCCAATTGTTCTGAAAATTTTAGGGTTTATGCAGGATCACTTGGGGGTCTTAATTAGGGTTTTCTTTTGGACAAAATAAGAAATAATAGTTTTGGTGAGTGTTGTTACACTAAGCCTGGCTCACTTTCTAATCGATTCGAGCCGACTCGGCTCAGTTTCAAATCGAGCTTTTTCCAAGCTATATCCGAGCGAGCTCTAAGCCGCAAGCTTTTTGGACAACAGCTCTTGCCTAAGCCCCAGGACCTGTCATTGCAAGAAGCAGAGTAAATCAAGATAACAGTTCTCGTTTCACGTTACAAAGTCGAACCAAAATTGAAAATGATAAATAGTCCAAACAGATGGAGTAATCGAGATTAATTATTATATATTTATATATAGAGATACCATGGAATTAAACTAAACGTGTTGTCTTATTCTTCCACATCCAGTCCTGGGGTCCCTGTATCCCCTGTAGTGAAGGAGAAACAAAAGACGTAATTAACAAAAAAAAACAATAAAAGTTGTAGGTAAACAATATTCAAGAATCTGCGGTGTTTAATACCTGCTGATAGCATGCAGAATCATTCATCGAGCCACCAGCCACAGGCATTTGAGCATAGCCATAGCCCTGCAACACAACACAATTAGTTATGATAAACGACCGGATTGGAAGGCGAAAAAGAGATGGGTTATACCGATACTTGCATATTTTGATGCCCTGCAACCCCTGTGTTTTGATACTGCAACAACAATAAACAGATGATCAGTGTGGGACTCCGATGGTAGATCAAGGATAGTTGTTATGTAACAGAAATTTACCGATGAAGACTGAATGGCAGGCTGCAACTGTTGAGGGTGGCGCCCTTGTGCTTGCATCTGTGTTTGAAGGTGACTTTGAGGCTGGAGTTGGGGAATATGAGTTTGTTGATTTGGCAGACTTTGAATGTTTGTTTGACTATGAGGCTGCTGAATTGAAGCAACTTGTTGCTTTTGTTGCAGTTGTTCTTGCGGCTTTTGTTGTTCAAACAAAGGCAACTCCTCTGATTTATCCCACTGTATGAACCATATCCACAATTATTTACCTCCAATCTTACTCCCAATGTAGATGTAATTTAGACGCATCAGACATAACAACATCTACCTTTTAAGGTGAAGATAACCTTCTCTCAAATACTCAAATAGTCAACTGTTACAAAACAAAAATGACACCAAGAAAAAAAATATCATTATTTATGAGCAAATCCTACTTCTAAGTATAATATCATTATTTATGGACTCAAATCCCACTCAGTTCCCTAATTTCTTCGTTACTGAAATCCCCCAAACCAACAATGCAATTTCCAAACGAGCCCTATACAAGCATATACAATTGATAAAATATTTAACCTACAAAAAAGAGAAAGTTTTACTTGAAATAAGGAACCAGATAAGGGTCTAGAGAAAATACCAGAATACATTTGCTAAAAAAACCCTATAACTTGACTTTATATGTTGTTCGCTGGAATCAGTTGTCAAAAAACACGACAGATGGTACCGCCATCATCACTATCTTCAACCACCATGAAATAAAATAACTGTCATTTTATACACTCTTGTAAGTGTGGTCCTACCTTCATTACTCTACAACCACAATTTTATACAGATGTGCATAATCTCTAAAATCTCAACATGATTTCAACCAAATTACCAAAGCAAGTGCTTTTGTTAAAAGAAATGAAAGAAAATCATACCTGCGCAAATGGAGCGGGAACTGCAGAAGTAGCGGAACCCTAAATCCCCAAACCTTAAACCTTCCATGATGGAATCCCTCGCCAACCGTGTCAAGTTCGACTCACCAGAACCCCACCCTTCTGTTCATTGTCTGCCGTAGAACACCGTCAACCACCACCGAATCCTAACCATACCTGTGTCGTTGGAACCTAACGGCTAACACCATCGATCCGTCTAGTGTCTAATCAAACCACCACCAACAAAGAGTGAATAATTAATTCCTTAAACCTAATATTTTGCGATTATGTTAGAAACGATCAAAGAAAGAAGTTCAACCCCAAATCAAGAATCCCACAAAAGTGAAGTTCCATGATGGGTTCGATGTTAAATAATTGCTGGTATGAAACGTATCTGGGAATTTCAATGTTTGGTTTGAATGACCAGAAACAAATGATGGAGAATTGAATTCCTTTGTGGCTGTAGAGATTCAATCATAAATCTTAATCGAAGGAGAACGATTCATGTGAACAACCTAATGTTTATATTCGGAGGGTTTGATATCTCAAAGGGGATGTAAGGAGAGAGGGTAAAATGGGAAGAAAAATGAAAAAAAAAATATATGTTTTATTTGAGACTTTTAGTATGCCATCTTAAAAAATTGATGTTAAATTACTTTTATGTCCATATGAAATGCTTTATATAGTATTGTAGATTGTATGAAACGAAAATAGTTGATGCATTCAACACTCAAATGGCTTAAACATATCGTACACTTTCATTTAAAAGAGCTTGTTGGAAAATTGAATGGTTTTCAATTATCTTTTAGATTATTTTTTATTATGGATTGACTTTTGGATCATCTTTTAATATGTAATCATGCATTTTGGATTAACTTTGAGTTGATGTTGTAATTTATGAAATTATAGAGTTAGCTAGTCAACCCGGTTGAACCGCTCAGTACAACCTGATTCAAGCGGTTGACCCATTTTTTAGCCTAATCAAGTTGATTTAAAAACATTGGTTATGCTCATGTTGCAGTTTATAAACTGGTGGTAAATTTTGGGTTTGTGTCATAAGTTAGTATGTTTTTAATGGTTTATTTACATACTTTCCTCTTTTAAGGTGGCTTATTACATATTTCCCCAAAAAAAAAAAAAAAAAACAATTACATATTTTCCTTCTCTAACCCATAATGGAAGAAAGGAAAAGAAACTAAAAATATTTTGTGTTCCAGAGTTTCATTTAACGAAGGAAAATAAAACATGCTGTGTTCCCGAGTTTCATTTAACGAAGGAAAACTAGATTAAATTCTTTAATTTTTCTTTCCTTCCGATTTGGAAGGAAATGGGAGGAAAAACATTTTTTTTTCATTTCCTTTCTTACTTTTTCTTTCTTTTCTTTTCCCTCGTTAAATTAACTTGGGAACAGTATTTCCACTTTCTAATACCATCAATCGATTACATATTTCCCAGCAAGTGTAAATTAAGGATTTCGACTTATCTTCCCACTGGTAGTATTCCTAAAGAAAAACATTAATCGAGAATGAAAATATTCTTCATTAAATTATGTGAAATGGTATAAAAACCGGATGGTCATAGTATATTTACAATTAGGGGTGTTCAAAACTATCCGTATCCGAAAATCCGATCTGAAATATCCGAAAAATCGGATATCCGAAATTTTTCGGATTCGGATAGTGATTTTCAAAATTTTCGGATATTTCGGATATCCAAAAATCTAATATTCATTTTTTTTCGGATATCCGAATATCCGAAAATATCCGAAAAATATCCGAAAACTTATATTCGGATATCCGAAACTATCTAAAATATATGTTTCCGAATATGAAAAAAAAATTAAAATTAAATAAAATTTGGATTTTCGAATATCGGATTCGGATAGTGAAATCTGGTATCCGAAATTCGAATATCCGAATTTTCGGATATCCGGTTTTGAACACCCCTATTTACAATATTTATTCAATTTATACATACTTGTAAGATATAAAATAGAGTAAATTACAAAAATCGTCCTTTATGTTGACACTGTATTACAAAGTGTGTCATTTATCTTCAAAAATTACAAAAAAAACGTAATCGATGTTTAAAAACTCTTGCAAGTTATGTCCTTTAGCCTTAACTCAGTTATTTTTTATGGTTAAATCTGACCTAGTGGTCCCCACATAAGGGTATTTTGGTCATTTTACTTTAATTAATAAAATAAACAGTTATAAAAATAATAAATAAAAGAATTTTGTTTATATATTAAACAAATAGATACATTCTTTCTCTATCTCTACACTCTTCCTCACTCTTACCACCCACCACCACAAACACCCGACCACCACCGACCACCACCATCCACCACCTACCTCTCCCACCGCACGACCACCACCACCACTGCGAATCCAGATTCAGTTACTAACCCCCAATTTGGATTCAAGCATCCAAACCCCAAATTCAAATGAAAACGAGATCAAATACAGCCCCAGATCTCGAAAACATATCAAAAGTACCATCATCGTTATTTCCAAATACAGCACCAGATCTCGAAAACGAGATCAAACATAATAATACAAAATCATCGCAACCTTCAGGCATCTCTCTCGGACCCAAGCAAGATAAGAACATCACCTTCTCTTACAGGTCCCTTGACATTTCACATGATGAAATGGTTTTGATCATCAAGAAACTTCAGTCTGACATGCGTCACTTGCCCTCTGGATCCAGTTCTCCTCATCACTTTCACCCCAAATTCAAATGAATCTGGAATAACAACATTGCAGTTAGGGGTGTTCACGATCCGATCCGATCCGATCCGATCGAGGGTCTGCTCATGCTCGGATTGAATTACAACCGATCCGATCCGAGCGGATCAAATTTGTAAAACCGATCGCAAAAGTGATGCTCATGCTCGGATTGAATTTGAATCGAACCGATCCGATCGGCTCGGTTTCGCTCGGTTTTTATCAAATCCTAAAAAAAAGCGAGCGAATCGTTTTCGCTCGATTGAATAATAAGGCTTCGTTCAACAAAAACAAATTCTAACTTAAAGTGCGAATACAAAAGCAACATAAAATAAAGTGCGAATACATAAGAAACACAAAATAAAGTGCGAATACAAAAGCAACACAAAATAAAGTGCGAATACAACCAACCAGGCCCAACTAGCAAGAAGCTAGAAAGGACCTGGGACAAACAACAACTAATCACCAACTATGTTTACATCAAAATTTTGCCAACTGTCGAATGTCATCGATCTCCATCTTTCTCTATGCTACTATAACAAACATACCAAACAGAAACATAACATACCAAACAGCAGATTAAAAAAAACAACAGATTAAAAAAAACAGCAGATTGAAGAACTGTTGAAGACCGTCCGAAGATTGAAGACTAGAGACAGCGGCGATATGTGTGTCGGAGATTAGAGGGTCGGAGACGGAGACTGTGAGTCTGTGACTGTGGAGACCGGAGAGTGAGACCGAGATTAGAGCGGCAATTTGAATACGACTGATTAGGGAAGAATAGATTTAGGGTTAGATACTTAGATTTATATATTAAATATTAAGTTGGGTTGAATGTTATTTGGGCTTCTAGTTTTTTTTGGGCTATTATATTTTTTTGGGTTTTTATCTATAAAATCTATAATATAAATATATATATTAATTATTAATAAAAATAATTCGAGCGAAACCGAGCGATCGACGAGCGAGCGGAGCTATGCTCATGCTCGGATTGAATTTGAATCGAACCGATCGGCTCATTTACAAACTGAGCGGGAATCGAACGAGCATTTTTCGAGCATTTTTCGAGCGATCGTCGAGCGATCTTCGATCGTCGAGCAGTTTGGACAGCCCTAATTGCAGTACCTTGAAGGCCACTTAATCGTTCTTATTGTTCTTCAATTGCATAGAACACGAGATCGGCTTCTTCAATTCAACTAAAAAAACGACACCATATGAGAAAAATGATCGATTCAGTAGAAGTAAACACTAAATAGCTACAGATCTGGAAACTAGAAGCAGAATCACGCAATAAATCGTAGAATTTACAAGGAAATTAAAGCTCATGAGGCTCGATGGTGAGAAGCTCTGTGGTGCTCATTTTGTTAACTTTTTTGTTTTGTTGTGAGTTTAACTGGTGACGAAAATGTTGCCGGAAAGTAGGAGACGTAGGAGATTTGCCGGTGGTTGAGTGACTTTAGAGTTTTGTCTGAGAGAGAAAGAGGGCGGTCTTGTTTGTCTCTTTGGTGTTTATACCCAGTTTAGACTTTAGCGGTTCTTTTTACACCAGTGGTCGTGTAGTGGGAGAGGTGGGTGGTGGATGGTGGTAGTGGTGGCGGCAGGTGGGTGGTGGTCGGGTGGTTGTGGTGGTGGGTAGTTAGAGTCAGAAATAGTGTAGAGATACAGAAAATGTATGGGTGTGTTTAATATATAAACAAAATTCTTTTATTCATTATTTTATTAATTAAAGTAAAATGATCAAAATACCCTTATGTGGGGTCCACTAGGTAAGATATAACCATAAAAAGTAACTGAGTTATGGCTAAAGGACATAACTTGTAAGAGTTTGCAAACATCGAGTACGTATTTTGTAATTTTTGAAGATAAAGGACACACTTTGCAATATAGTGCCAACATAAAGGACGATTTTTGTAATTTACTCTATAAAATATAATTAATTTCTATTAACCCTTCACAACTTTAAGCCTTGAGGGCCCAATTTAAACTTTATTGTTGTAGAAAGCCCATTTGAAAAACGTGTGTTTGGATTAGGTTTACAATAAACAAAGGGTTTCATTTCATATTGCTATGTTATTCATAGCCGTCATCTCCATCTGCAAATCTACACTTCCATAACTTTCTGTTTTTCTCCTTAGATCGAAGGTTTAACTTGCACGATTGATCAGTTAGAGTATGAAGTGAATCTTTTTTGTTCGCGTTCTATACTTACAAGCGTGGGTGTTCGCTTCAGATCTCCATGTTCAACACTCATTTTCTTCTCTAATCCGGTCCGACTATGGTCACCGGTTCGCGGTCCAACCGCCGCCCGCCCATAACCGGCCGGTTTGATTAAAAAACGATCCAAATAGGGTAGCCGGACCGTCAAGGGCACCGACTCCCGGTCCGACCGGTTCAACCGGCCGGCCCGATCCGGTCATGAAAACCATGCTTACGTGATATATATTTTTATTATTTACCCGTGTAACATACGGTCTATAAACTAGTGGTTATATAAAGGAAAGGAGTCACTATGTACATAGTATGTGGCTAAATAGTGTAGGTGATGGAATAGTATTGGTTAACAACTTAGTGTAATCTTTTTCTAGACATGTAACTACAAACCAAGACTGATTCTAATGCAGCCGAATCACGAACACCCACACAAACCAAGACTGATTCTAGTGCAGTCGAATCACGAACACCCACATCAAAACCAAACTAACTATATTGAGTCATTGACTAATGTGGAACATTTATGAAAGTGTATAATGCATATTAACTATGATTACCACAACACAATAACATTATGACAAATATTCTAAGCCGGTTTCCCATTTGACCTATTCCCCTTTTAGCTAAGACCGTGGGGTATGGTGGGACTTGGGTTGGGGCATGAGTTGACACCTGGAATTGGAGCCCCCCCACCGCCTAGTGATGTGTCCGTGGGGTATGGCGGGGTGTGGGTTGGGCTTGGGTTGGGTGCACCGCGTGGCAAATTATTTAAAAAAAAATACAAAAAATTTATAAAATTCACACAACATTTATAAAAAAAAACCTACAATTTCATTAAAATTTTAAAAATAACATAATTCCTAAAAATTACAAAATAAAAAACCTAGAGCGTTAGGTAAATTTCAAAAAGGGCGATCTTGTCGAACGCTTTTCGCTCCTTGCCTCGAAACTCTATGTTCGCCACCGCCACCCGGTCCTCGTGGCTTAACTCGCCGCTCGGAACGGCTTCGTAGTAAGCCTTGAAACGATCGAGCTTGGGCCGTAGCTTGCGCCATTTGTGTTGGCACGCGTTGAGGTTGTGGCGGTCGTTACCGACGTTATGTCGGTAGGTTGCGAATGCTTCCTACCAATATTTTGTTTGGCGCGGTTGCCGCCCATTCATAGCGTCAACGACGCTTGTGACGAGAGCAAATTCTTCCTCGTGGGTCCAGGATGCCATGTTCTTTCTTCGGGTTGGGGTAGCGGGTTCGTGGGATGAAGTGGGTAGCCGGTGGGGTAGCGGTGGATAGCGAAGGTTTGGGATGGGGTAGCCGGTGGGGTTGGGGGTTACATTTATAGGGGGGATGTTGGGGTTGGGGTGACCGGTTTGGGTGACCGCTTGGCCAAGCCAAACGGTTTGAATTTAAAACTCAAACATTCAAAAGGGCCCGCTATGACATGGCGGGGTCAGCGAATAGGAGGCCGCCAGCTAGGAAGTCAAGACCGCCCCACACCCGGCTTGAAACCCAAGCCCCAAGGGACACACCCCAACCCAAGCCCACCTGGGGTGGTGGCTTGGGCGTTTTCCCCCAACCCACGTCCTAACCCAAACCCCATACCCCATAGTCTAAAGTTTTGTTGTTTTTTGTTTGATATTCATATGATGACTATTTATGTATACATATAATGATTGTTTCTTCCTAATATAGCTAGCTTGTTAAAATTAAAATTAATAATTACAAATGAAAATTACGATTTAAACCAATACACTAGAACGATTTATATGTTTACTCATGGACCATATTATGTGGGTCTTTTTCTTGAAATGGAATTGAGTTATAAGTTATAAACATTAAAACTTGGGTTTAGCTTGGACGAGCAAACGATTGTTCCAACAAGAAAACTTACCTTAGCTCGAGCTCCTTTGGCCCGACACCTTTATAACTGAGCAAATTTCGAGTGGGCTATTTTCAAGTGGACCACAAGCTTTTTTAATATCCTTAATAATTCTATGTTCTTCTTTCATCGTACACATATTAGGCCATTAATAATATTTACAAAAAGAAAATTTGGTCATGATTAGTTTATAAACAACCGTAATAAAATTTGGTCATGATTAGATTATAAACAACCATTTAGGTATGAAAAAACAAGGACATATCTATATTAGGTCCTATGATCATCAAGATTAGGTTAACAATATCAAGATGTTAATGGGTTTACAGTATCATGATCATAATTATGGAATTGACCCAAAAGGCTATTTCCACTCTAAAATTTATATTTTTAGTAAAAGATAACAATACTAGATAGTGTCCACCAAACATGTATGTGAACCCTATACACAATTAGGGGTATCCGAAATTTTTGGATGCCAGATTTCACTATCCGAATCCGTATCCGAAATTTCGGATATCCGATCGGACAGTGAATCGGATATCCGAATATCCAATTTTTTATTTTATTTTATTTTATTTTCTTATTGTTTTTAGATATTCGGAACATATATTTTGGATAGTTTTGGATATCCGAATATAAGTTTTCGGATATTTTTCTTATATTTCGGATGGATATTCAGATATCCGAAAAAAATAAAATTTAAATTTTTAGATATTTCGAATATCCGAACTATCCAAATTTTTTTAAATCACTATCCGAATCCGAAAATTCGGATATCCCAATTTCGGGTATCCGAAATTTCGGATATCCGAGTTTTCATATGCGGATATCGATATTTTGGATCGAATTTTCGGATACGGATAGTTTTGAACACCTCTATACACAATCACATATACACGTTAAGTGGTTGTAAATTAGAACAATATGATATTTAGAAGCTACACCTTTTATATACGAATGGATTTAATATGGTGTCAGTTTACATGTGAGTTTATATGCTTCAATTACACTAAAAGTTTCACAATCACATAATCTAAACCCATAAAATAACATTTAAAATTAAATTTATGAGTCAGTAATACAAATGAGATGACACTACTAATAAAAACATTATACTTTGAAATTGTTTATGTGCATGCGCTCTCCTCTAAAAATTGCTGCATAACATTATAAACCTTTAAGAACTAACGTAATTAAAATTGGTTGATTAAAAATTGGCAGATTAGGTTTTGCAATTCAGAAAGGGGTGGCGGCGCAGCTTGTTGCCCGTCTACCTTTTGTTTTGATGTAACTTGACAAGTATGAATGAAAATGATTAGATGAAAAAAAAAATTAAAAATAATATCATAGAACGTGAATTTTGCACTACCGTCATGGTGGGAATAGACGGATGGAATGTATATGTTGAAAGACCTGTGCATGAATTATGTGTGAACGGTGAACCATGGAAGCTTTGGCTCTCCAAACTTGTTCCACAATCTCACTTGTTCTCATTTTTCATACCCTAAGCCATAAAGTAACTTCCACTAAAGGGACAAGGTTGCGACACGTCCTCGAACACTTTCCATGCTCGGGATGCACGCACCTAGCTTGCTCTCTTGGTTGTTTTAGGACTTAAAGTAATACCATGTAGCTTCCAAGAATCAAAGCAAGATAACCCCGCCTTGTAACAACCCGACTTTTCGGGTCATTACCTAGACCTGTCATTTATTGCTTAATTACTCTAAGAGATTCGATAATAGTTAACCCGTTGCGGTAATATAGATATATTGGTTTTGATGATGTATTTTAAACTATGTTTTACAACGCTTATTCAAAACGCATTTATCACATTTAACGTATCTAAACGCATACTATTTAACGCATTTTATCGCATACTACATCGCATGATTATACTAAACGCTACTACATCGTTATCGCATCGCAACTCGAAACGCAGATTTACTTTTATGCATTTTATGTGTATTATTTGTGTGATTGCTTGTTTAATGTTATGTGGTTATCTCATCGCAACGCTCACTCGCAACTCGCTTAAACGCAACGCAACGCTTATCGCACGAAACGAAAGTTGGAAAACTAACTCGCACCAGTCGTCTGATCGAATGACCAGTCGTCTGATCGAATGACCAGTCGTCTGATCGAACGATCATCCGACCGGATGACCATCCGATCGGATGGCCATCCAATCGACTGACCATCCGACCCACGCACTGCACCGCCTTATCTCCTCTCACCCTATAAATACCCACCTGCCACATCAGTGTTCACTGATGTGATAGCTCTATCCAACCAACCCACTCCCAGCTCGTTCTCAAGCACATTTCACTCGATTCAAGGCTATTTCCGTAAGTATTTCACCCTAAATCTTGTACTTCCATCATCACTACACACTTTCTCATTATCATCTCCATCAAAATCATACTTTTCCACCATGAAATCACCTGATTTGGACTCCTTGAAGGTGACGTCATCTCGGTTTCTTATGAAAATTGTTGTGTGACCTCATCTTATCAAGAATGGTTTGGATCTAAAGGATTTCCACACTCATAACTTTAGATCTTGTTGAGATTTTGACATATCTAAACATTCTCGGCATTTTACATACTTTTCTCCAACAAACTTCACTTTTCTACTCAAAACCGATGGAATCTAGACTCATTCATGCTCTCTACTCACTCTATAGCTGAGAACCGGTCTGAGAACGGATTTCCACCGAAGAGATGACCGACTCACGGATTGAACATGAAACTACATCGGGAACAGTTAGTCTGATCGAATGGGGTGATTCTAGAGGTGTACAAATCGTTTTTTTTTTGGAAAACCGGTTACGGTTATTAACCGGACCGGTTAATATGAGCAAAGAAAAAAAACGGTTATTCAAAAACCGGTTACGGTTATTAACCGGTTTTGATGTGGAAAACTTGTAACCGGTTTATAAAAAAACCGGTTTTTTTTTATGTTGATTATTAACCGATTTAAATAACCGGTTAAAAAAAACGATAAAAAAACCGGTCCTGCAGAATTATCACAGAAGGCTTACAGAGTGATTTTTTGCTGTTTTTTCAACAGTTTTTGCTGTTTTTCAGCCGATTTTGCTGTTTTTGATTGTTTTTCAGCATTTTTTTTCTGTAAAATGCAATTTTTTTATATAAAAACTTAACAATAAAAGTAAAAAAAGTTAAAACATAATATCATTAAGTCTTGGAACAAACGGTATTACATAACAATAAAGATACGAACGATAAACGTTAAAAAGGAAATACATAAACTTAAAATATTAATCCGCAAGAAGGTCCACTAATATATATTTTTTAGTGGCACTACAATAGTAATATATCTTGAGCCTCGTTTAATCTTCTTCGCCCGAACTCGAACTCGAACTATTCTGTAGGAATTCATCTAATTCGGCTTCTTCGTCGGTCATTGGGGTTGTCAATTCAGCTTGGACCTCGTCCTCGTACACTTCGCCTTCGTAATCTAATTCTCCCTGAGTGAGCATATGTGTTGACATCTCTCCGCCGCATCCAAGTAATCTTTCAAGCAAATCGACATCTCAACCGCCTTTGGTGTTAGTCGAGTCCTCCTTATCGAAATCACCCTACCACTAATAGAAAAAGCACTTTCCGAAGCTATCGTGGAGCTTGGACTGTTAGTAAATCTCGGGCCATTGTGGCTAAGATCGGAAATTGATCTTCCTTACTTTTCCACCAAGCCAACAAATCAAAAATTTTAAATTCTTGTGAACTCATCATTTGTAGAAAGTTCGACCCACCATACCGACCGAGTTCACTACTACTAGTGTTACCACGATGCATTTGACTCGACTCATCATACAATTGGTTATAAACATACAAATCTTGATTTTCCATACTTGAACCTTCACCAGAAGCGGCGTTTCTCATTGACTCGTGAATGTGACGAGGTTGTACCATATTTTGTTACATAAACATCAAACAATTTTGAAAGTTGATCGTTGAAACGACATTTTGCGGCTTCACCAAAGTTTAGTTCTTGAGGGGTGTTTAAATTCAACTCGTGTGCAATTTTTTCAATCAAAGACCCGGTTCCAAAAATATTAAAACAAGGGTTTAGAGCGGCGGCACAAGTGAAAACCGCCGGTAGTTCTTTAAAATATTTTCTTAGTTTTTCCTTCATCGTATCCGCCATGTCACCATATGGTCTACCTCTAACCGACAACTCGTTTAATTTCAAACACATTTTAAACAAATTGTGAAGTACCAATGAACTTGTTGGATAGTAAACCCCTGATAAAGTCTTTGTTGATGTTTTGAAAACTTGAAGCAACTGTGTAACCGTTTCAATAGTAGCCCAACCCGATGGGTGGTAAGGCGAACACTTTCTACGACTAGCCAAGAGGTTATGAAATTCTATTAAACTTTCCTTTTGCAAAATAGCTTTTTCAAACATGGTGCAAGTCGAGTTCCACCTATGAGCAACGTCCCAATTGGGTCCTAAGCATATTCGACCCGCTTCCTTACAAGTTTTAATATATTTTGCATGTCTTTGCGTGTTACTAAATATACTTTGTAACATTCTTTTGAAAGCTTCTTTTTGTGGTTCAATAACGCTTAAACCGTCTTGAACGACCAAATTTATGATGTGTGCAACACATCGACTATGAAAAAAATACCCTCACAAATCGGATTGTATTTTAATTTTAAACGCATTACCGAGCTCGTATTGTTTGAGGCATTATCAAAAGATATTGAAAAAACCTTTTTTTCCAATTTGTATGTTGTAATACATTTGTCGATTACTTTATATATAGCTTCACCGGTGTGAGGGTAATCGAATAATTTAAACAAAATCGTGTGTTTCATCATTTGCCACGTCGCCGGTTTAATCCAATGGGCGGTGACACAAATATACAAATCGGGTGAACCGTGCGGTGCGGACCAAACGTCGCTAGTCAAGTTAACACCGGTTTTAATTTTTCAAAATAAGAAATTAATTCTAGTGTAGCATTTTTCCACAATCTTAAACAATCTCTCCTAAGAGTAGCACGACTTACATGGGTGTATCGTGGTTGGAGAGTTCGTTGAACCATCTTTGTATAGCGTTGGTTGTTGAAATGGTTGAACGACAAACTTTCTTGGATTACAAACTTCGCCATTTCCTCCTTAGCCATATTGAAATTGTAGTTGAACAAATTAGCGCCATCACTTGCCATGGAAGCTTGACCACTAACGGGTTGTTGTTTCAACGCCTTGCAAAACGGTTTTTCGATGTGTTGTTTCAAGGTGAAGTTTGCGGTTTCGGCGTAAAAGTTTTGACAATGATGACAACGCGCTTTTTTTTTTACCGTTGGCCATCTCGCACGAATCGAAATGTTGCCAAACTTCGGGCTTGCGCTTCGTTGGGACAACACGAACCACCGTGTCGGTTGTAGACTCGCCAACATTGACCGAATCATGGGCACTAGAGGTTGCCATAGTTTTTTGTGAGTTATCGAACAAGAATGGGAGCATTTTTTAGAGGTTTTGAAGGTTAGAGAGTGGTGTGATTGAACCTAAACACCCACCACCCTTTTATACTAAGTTTGAGATGAATTTTAATAAAAAAAAAAAAACGGCTAAAGGCAGCCTGCAACGGTAATATTACCGTTTGTTCTCGCTGGGCCCAAAAAACCGGTTTAACCGGTTTTTATTATACCGTTACCGGTTAACCGGTTTTTTATTTCCTTCGGTTAATAACCGTTTTTTAATAACCGGTTTTAAAATCAATTTCTCAAGTAAAAAATCAAACCGCCTTATAACCGGTCAAATCGGTTAGTAACCGAACCGGTTACAAAAAACCGGTTTCGGTTTTTTTACCGGTTTCGGTTGAATAATCAGTTTTTTTGTACACCTCTAGGTGATTCCCATCCGATCGACTGAGCTGGGCTTGGTGTGGATTCCCGTTGTTTGACACGTCGTCACTTCGTCTCCGTTAAATTCCAAACTTTTAACTTAGAATTTTTACTAGTTTTCAAAACATCAGATTGTCGATTGAATAGCCATCCGATCGGATGACCATCCGATCGAATGACTATTCGACCAGGTGACTTACCCTTTTATAACTCTCAACACGTAAACAATTTAACCAAACTTCAAACTTCAAGCTTCTCGATCGAATAGCCATCCGATCGAATGGCCATCTGTCCGGATGACCATCCGATTGAATGACTTGATTTATACTACAACGAAAATTTCAAAAGTTTCAAAACATTTTACCAACACCCTCACCCAATCGAATGACCAACCGTTCGAATGGTCATCCGTCCGGATGACCATCTGATCGAATGGGTTCTCATCCGTTCAACTCACCATACGTCACTTATCTCATCCGACGCACTGTTTACACGCTGTTCAATGCTTACACTATCGTTCTATGCTCAGGCTAATCTCCACGCGCTCCCTTCAATCCAAGTACTGTGTTTACTAGCCAAACACGCACTGTGAGTATACTCGAACCCTTTTTCGCTTAACGCACTTTTGGGTGTTACATACATTATATATATCAAATCACATCAACACACAACGCAAACACTTTTAAACGCTAACCACTCTCATGTTATACGTGACTCGATGAATACATGTATGTTATGTTTACATAGTGATTGTTGCCTGACACCTTAGCAACGATAGTACTATAGTTTGGACTCAGCACCTGTCGTGCACAAGGGTTGTTAAAGGTTTTACTTCACATGGTCACAGTGGTGATAATGTGTTGCGCATTCTACACTCGCAGTCATGTCAATTGCATATGTCATTGTCGATAGCTTACTTGATTCACATTTTTACGTGTTACATGCTGGTTATGCGTAAACGCTTTTGCTACTATATGCTACTTAAACTTGTGTACTCACCTTTACATTATATGTATTGACTTTATTTTAACGTATGTGACATGTTTATTAGGATGCTATGTTTGCTGTGACGAAACAAGCTAGGGAGTCTAAAAACGAACTAAATAAATATGAGTTGTCGGAACAGCTTACTTGTTTTTGAGACTATATCTGTAATGACTGTTTGCTTTATATGTTTGATGGTATGGGATGTTAAACATTAAATATAATGACATTAATAGTTGTTATGGATTCTCTTGAACAATCTGTTTCGCTCAGTGCCACATCCCGATGATTCCGCCATCGGTTGGGGTGTGACACGCCTCGCCTCCAACATTTGCCATGTTGGGTATGACACGTCCGGGTTATTTTTACTTGGCTACTTGACGAACTTAGTTAGTTATATTTTTATTTAATTCATGACCAACTGGGTCATCAACTAAGTTGATGACTTTGTGCTTCGATGAATCATACAATAAGGTTTAATGGATGGAAATCATCCTACCTCCATGCTTGACTTACATGATAATACATGATGGATTAGATTATAACATATCCTGTATAATATATAATATACATCTAACCGAATTCTTGATACTAATTGGATTATGGTTAGATGTCGAGGACTTAGGTTATATTATCTTCGTTTATAGACTTCTCGTTTGTGATTCTAATGGGCAAGTTAGGACCCATGAAAACACATGAAAAATTAGTGTCCAATCTAGTATTTAGACAAGATATACTTTCGTGTACATATACTTTTATACTTAATTCCAAATCAAAACTCCGAATACTCATACACCTTCGTTTCCCTAATGTAGGGTAACTTTGGTGCTCCATTCTCAACAACTCGTCAACTCGCGTTTAATCGAAAAGCTTAGCAAACTGTGAGTGTACATGCCCCCTTTTATTCTTAACACTTGTAAGGACCTGCAAAAATGTCCCAAAACGACCCGTAAGTAGAAACCTGGACCCCTAAAACCCTAATCCTTGTTGGAAAACAAGAAATTCAAAATTTAGGGGTCGCTCGCGAGCCGCGTAAGACTTAAGAGAAGCTTACGCGGGCCGCGACAGCTTGAAGATCTCCGGATAAGCGTCCAGGCCACGTGTCAGACACGTGGCCGACCTACGCGTGACACGCTAGCCCTAATCGTAGCCAGGGCTGCCCTCGTGGGCCGTGTAAGATTCCTTCAAGGTTTACGCGGGTCGCGAGAGCCTCAATTTTCTGCTATAAATTGGACGTGCATGAGCATTTCATCTGTGTTCGAAAAAACTTTTCAAAAGTCGAAGTATACTGCTCAAATTCATAGTTTTACATAGGGAAACGCTGCTACGAGTACATGGTATTAACTCGATCACTGCTACGATACAATGTCCGATCGATTGAAACCGATCCGATGGATGTTTAAGTGCTGCCCGAATTCGGGCTATACTTTGTCATTCGTCGTGAGGGTTTTGATTTCATGAGTTTATCGTAAATGTTGTATTAAGTTACTGACCTAGTTTCGTGTGCATTGTTATTTAACTAGGTTACAAGGCTAAATCAGTACGCAAGGTTCTGTCCAATTAAACTTGCAATGTGAGTCATTCTCTTTTTATCAAATTGCTTTACAAAACCCTAAATGTTTTCCAGTTATACTTTGGAGTGATTAAGTCTTTGCTAATTTTTAATTACTGGTAGTATGTGGGGGTTTTGTGCACATTGCTACTAACGATTTATCACTTTAGGTGGGCGAGCCTAATTAGTGATATGTCCACAGTCATAGATTCGGTCGAGTGACAGCTGAACCAGCTAATTATAAGATAGGGGCAAATATAAAAACCCTTAATGCTGTAAATTATAAATGTGTCATTTTGTGCAAATTGAATGACTCGCCAGTATTTCCCCGCTGATAAAATATTTTTAAACATGTTTCAGGTGATTTACTGTGAACCAGGAAACAGTGCCGCGTATCACACCAGCTTGAAGAATGTGGCTTAGTAAATAAATCAAATAAACATGTTTTGTAAACAGGGAATTTCCCCGTGGAATTTCCTTTATTGTAAATTATGGAGTTTGTCCAAAAATGTGAAATAAAATAATTGGGCATTTTAGTTTAAAAGATCCTGTTAAAATTTCCACTGCCAAAATAAACAATACCACTGGTTTCTGTCCCGCGGCTCCTGAAACGGGTAAAACCGGGTCGGGGCCGTGACAACACTTTTGGGTGCAATACGTGTAATTTGTCAAACTCACACAATCACTTGCAAACATGCTTGAGTGCTTGACAGAAACAAACAATAAATTATACATGTTTTATAAGTTATGCTAGAATTCATACATGCTATATACTTTATTTGTGCTACACTTTGTCATTAACTTCGTACAAGCCTCTCTTAAAATATATAACGCTATAGGAGTAACACACCGCTCGTATTCTTGAGGTCATGTTAAGTCATACAAAAACGGTCTTGTCGTTGTGACGACAAGATTACGCTAGTGGGAAACTTTGGGTTGACAAGTAGGAGATGCATGCTAGTATTGTTATGATATGTCTTAGATTACGATTATGCTATGTGGATTCTCTTAACCGTTTTTATACTTATGCTAGTAAATCAAACTTGTATGCTCGCCGATACTTTATGTGTTGACATGTACTTTAATATGTATTGCAGGAACTTGATGATGTTACGCTAAAAGAATCTAGTAGGAATACTATAAACACACTATAATTTAGTACTTATACAACAAATTTTAGTACCGAGTATTCGTTAGAGTCATATCAATCCTAAAAGTAAAAGTTCAAAAAAATGCTTAAAAGTAATATGAAGAGGAAAAAAAAGGTAGTTATCAATGATAAGAAAAGAAAGTGTTTGGGGTCAACATACCTCTTGATACTTCGTTAACTATCTTTTACCACGGGGTAACAATAACTCGATTGTCAGGCGAGGAACTACGTGTGTTAATGCATAAGGTTGTGCATTATATGTGTCGAAATCCTAACACACTCGAACCTGTCGCTTTGATTCAACATAGAAAATCCACTCGAGGCCAGCATCAAACCATAATGGTACCGCCCAACAACAAGGGAAGTGTATACCACTGTGATTTAGTATTAGTTAATTAGTTAGTTTAAGGGATTCAGATTAAGAGTCCTCAGGTGAGTCGTCAATTCTCCTAAGGTAGTCACTTTTCATAGAAACCAAGTCTCTTACACTTTGGTACTAGCGCCGCATAAAGGCAAGAGCTTACCCAACCCAAAGTCCCTTCCAAAACCTTTAACATTCGGTCAGAGCATCAACATGTTTTGACTCTACACAGACATAGAAAACATGAACCACCCAAGTCAATGACACCGCAAGATTATTGGTAGATTGTAAGGGTTAAGCCGAAAACTAATGACCCAAGTCAATGGCGACCTAGTATTTCACTCACTTTCCATAAACTATTAATTAACTAAAGTCATTAACACGAACACACACACACACAGACCTTGTTCACCCATGATAGTTAACTCCCCATCAAAGGGATAAGTTTCCCATAAACACCCTCTCAAGAATCTAGCCAAGAATAATCATGAAACTAGTTTTTAACAAACTTGAAAATATTATATTAATCATTAAAAGCTTGATTACACTAATAATTCTTAAGTTTTTCTTAATGATTACAATAACTAGAGACAGTAGGTAGAAGAGAAATGTGCAGTGAAGAAGAGGGGAGAAGAATGAACAAGTGAAAATGGTTGAAATAGAACTCTTATAGGTTCGAGGCACAGCCATGCCTGGTCATGTGACAATTCTTTCATGAGGCTTACGCCCCATAACCAGACAACTCTTAGATTAAGAAACTAACCATCACGTCAGTGATTCCCTTGCGATGAGTTCGCTGATATCAAATCCGTACCATACACCGCCATCTCTACACAAAAAACTGTCTTACTGGTCATTTGCTTTTTCACCGAAACATCTAAAAAAATGCAAAATCAAAGACATCGGAGATCAGGAAATGTGGGCTTGTACCAGTTTCGAGCCTTATCGGCTTTCGACCTACAAATTTTCAAAATCAATTTTTGGGTAACTTATTTGCCCGACTACTTTAGACTTTGAGAGAGCAGAACATATACGGAAGAAATTTATTGGAGAAGGAAAAAGATGAGTGTGTTGAATAATGAGATCTCGAGTTCTCCAGCCCGAACCAAAACAGAGCCCGGCCCGATTAAAGTTATGTCACCATCATCAGAGAAGCAAGAGGAAGAACGTGAACCCTCGAAATCACAACCCTCAAAACCCGCTAAATTAAACGAGTCGTTATCAACTGAATCGTCATAAGAAACGTAACCATAAGAAATGCACCTGTAGATGTTCCGGAACATAGATCGCGTACCAACAACAATTTTGACCTATGACACAACATGACCATCTATATACTACATCTTCAATCATATTTAAAAACACATATCATGCTAATATGTATATTTTATTATGAGAAGAAATTTAAGGCCATCTGCCACTTTGATGGTTATCAATATAATGGGTCTATGCCATCTAAATATGATTGTGACTATGCCTATGTAAGTTCGTTTACTTAATTAGATGAATGGGTAGGTTGGATAACTGATCACAATGGGTTCGGGTGGAAATATATTACATTTTTATTTGAGTTGAAATAGTTCAAGTTGAGTTGATATTAAATACTCTTTGCTGAAGATAGTTAATTATTTTTGTACTTATTAATGTGTTAGATATGATTCAATAAGTTAAACTATTTAAGTTTGTTTATTTGTTTTTTTTATAATAACAGTTTATGGGACTTTATGCATTATGTATCACTTTGGTTGACTTTAAGTAAACAGGTCAAAATGACCAACTTTACTAAATTCCAAGTATTGCTAAACTAAATTCAAAGCAATTATATTGTTGAACTAAGTTGTTCCACACATATGTTTATATGGCAACTATCACTCAACTCATGTGGTGCTTGCTTCGATAAGGGTAGGGTTTCCACTCCTTAAATAACTACCATGTTTATTATTATTTTCTTATGTTTTATATATTGTAGAATATTGTGGATAAGTGAGATCCTTACTTTTGACTGGATTTTTTAGGCTACGATGGCCGTTAAACATTATGGTCGCGGATAAAGGGATCACTCGATCAGGGGCTTATGTTACGTCCGTATTTGAGCCTAGAAGAAATGACATCCAAAAGACGCTAGAAACATAAACTTTTAAAATGTACAACTCTTTCACAACTTAAAGGGTAAAAACGCCAATACCATTAACACATGATTTTAACAAAATTTGGGCATGACCCGTCCGTAAAACGGACATTCCCCTGTTTTTAAACATAAGTAAGACAAACGCCATTCTACAATTTATTCAACATGACACTACTAAAAGAAAAACCAAGACATCAAGAGTTAAAATGTATGCCTACTAACAAGTTGTACAAAATAGAAGTTTTGACCCAAAAACATTTGTGCGAACTAGCGGAAGCGCTTGGTATACTTATCATGAACACATGCTCGCTCCAATTCTCCAAGTCGCCTTAAATTGAGGATTTACCTACATTCAACAACAAAACTTTAAAAAGTTAGTTATAATACTTGTTACGCTTACAATGCCATTCATTTAGTTCCATTCGCTTACATACTTTCATTTCTTTTTATGCATTCGATTCCCTATTAAATGGGAATGACATATATATATACTCATAACGAGATTTAAGCATACCATTTACGACCCGGTGACATAGGGTCAATTGCTTTCAACATAAATCTTTCGTTTCATCCGTATAACGGATTGAACTTCATTCATTTGTATTGGCATTCACGACCACCCGTTCTAAACGGATGGTACACATTCTTACTCGACACGATTCAACTTGAACCGGTCAACTTGCATAGCTTAACACAACTTTCGTTAGCATAACCAAATCCACAAGGGATTTTCTATCTACTCACTAATCACCATAATTATCGTATCAAGGATTGTTTTGCATTAAAATTAATAAAAATTTAAACAAGGATTTGTATGCAACGGAACATACCTCGATCTTGCGTGCTTCCCGTTTTCCTAGTGCTTGTACCTTCTTCCTTCACGCCTACATTACAACATTCATTCATTTACTTAGTCCATCAATTTCATTCAGCCATTTTCCCATATCACACATACATTTATCTCTTAAGCATTTCATCAAACACCTTGTAGGCATCTTAATCATGGTGTACGATACAAGACTATAAAGCACATTCCTACTAGTTCATCATCATACAACATTCATATTTATTCGAATTTACATAACTATTTCATCCTACATCGATTTTTATTTATCATTCATGTATCACATCAAGCTCATAATCAAAATTCTAGTTGTAAAATCTTATTTCATCATCCTACACTTACTAGCTTCTTAGCAAACGGGTTTTTGCTAAAATCACAACAACCCATCCAAAATCAAACATAAATTCTACCATAATTCTTATCCTATTCCTTAACTATAACTAAATTTCACGAATTTTATGTCATGCATTCATGCTTGGGTTAAGACCCACTTCATATGATTCAGAAAATCACAAAATTGAACTCACCACTAAAACACTACCATAGTTTTGTAAAAAAAAAAAAAAACACTAAAACGATGACATGTCTGTAAGTTTACATTAGGGGCAAATGCGTAATTTGACAGGAAAAAAACAAAAACAAAAACAAAGGGAAAACTATAAATATGAGTTGAGGGCAAAATTGTAATTTGGCTAGGAAAAGAAAAAAACAAAGCCAATAAAAAAATTTGTAAATTTAAACGGGGCAAATTCATAATTTGGCTTAACTAATGGAAAAAATAAATAAATAATAGTGAGCTGCCACAAAGGGGGCAACCACTATTCCCTACTAGTGGTGAGCAAATTAACCGCCATAACCGATAACTGAATCATAACCATACCACTATTAACCGATAACCGACATAACCGATGGTTATGGTTATGAAACTTTGATTAACTGACCAATCGGTTATGGTTATGGTTACGAAGCTTTGGTTAACCGAAATAACCGAAACCAAACCAAACTTGTAATGTTAACTATATATAATGGACTTATTTTTTACGTTAACCATATAGAGTTTTTTACTAAGATAAAAGTATGTTAGTAACAAAAGGATCTTGATGTACATGCCCCTTGTTTTGATGAAGAGTTGAGGTGTTATGATCGTATTTTTTTTGTTGAGAATTACCTTGTTAAAAACAATCGCACACCAGTACTTTAACTAAAAAGTGTAGTCTTGGTTATCTTGTAAAAGAAAGCTCAAGCTAAGTTCAAACCATGCATGCCCCTAATGCATACCCTATTTATTTCAAATCTTGCTTGGTTAATTAACCGAAATTAACTAAAACCGAAACATAACCGACTTCATAATCGAAGTTTGGTTACGGTTATAGAATTCCATAACCGAAGCTAACGATTAGGGTTATTGTTAATGGTAAAAATTGAACCAAACCGATCCATACACACCTCTGTTCCCACTGGGTTTGTTGATATATAAAATAACAATAATAATAATAATAATCATAATAATAATCATAATAGAAATTTTTGGTGAAACATAAAAACACAGAGGGTAGGGATTATGTCAGATTAACCTTTCTAGCTCGCACGATTGCTAGGGTTTCTCTTCACAAATCTCAATCCAATAGAACACAAGCAACCAAGGAAACAGAAATCAACGGTTAAAATTAGGGTTTCACTTCATTCGATCTATCTACACATCTTAATTTAACCTTTTTGTATGTTAATTTATATCAATGGATGCTACTTCATGCATAGATGATCTCAACACGCTCTCATCTTAATCATTACCTTCTCAAATCCATCAAAAGTGAGCTTTAACTCTTCGATTCTTCTCAATTCTGTACAATTTGAACTCGATTGAATATAAATGTTATAGAATTGTTGTTTGTTTGATTGATCTGTATTATTTGTTAATGTTTTCTGTTTAACAATGTTGAATTTAGGTATTTGAGTTGAATAATTCACCCTAGGGTTAGGGTTTGGTGTTCTGGACTGTACATTCTGTTGTAATTCACAGAGATAAAGCTGGATCTTCAATTATTATTTCATTTTTGAACATAAACTAGTGTGTTTGATTAGGCTGTTGCATGTGTGTTTTTATTGTTCTTGTTAGGAATTGGATGTCAATAGGTGATATGATTAGACTAGTTTTGCTCACTAAATGTACTTAATAATGTTGATCACAGTCCCTGCTAGATTTATGTTTCGTGTTCGTCTATTCGGGCTACTTGTGCATTTTGGTGTGTTTTTTTTTTCTGGTAGTTGAAGGTCTTTTTAGCTGAATTTTGAAGTCATTGATTGGATATTCTTTTAGTTCTCATAGGTTTTCGTGTTGGTATGCATGTAGGATTTTAATCTAGAAGGCTTTTGATGTTCTGTTGTAATGCTTAAACAAACACATCATGCACTCTTAATTATTGAGCCAATGAATGCACTTAATACCAGTCATCTTATTAGAGCAGTTGGTGTATAGCAGTTATGTTAGTTATATGTCTGTTACATTTAGTTTGTTGTATCTTGTTTGCATTTTATCACATCTCACGTGCAATTATTCTTAGTGATAGGAACGTGCTTCATTTGCTGGCAAGAAGAGAGATAGCTCCTAGAACAGCAAAGTGCTTGCCAAAAAGGCAGCGGGGAGAAGTTTCTAATCACAAGCATCAGTCATCTGTTAAACCCGAAAGTGAAAGAGTGAGAAATTCCAAAAGTGAACTTCTTTCATGGTACTTCTGCTACATTTGTAGTATTTTGATAACTTTGAAGAAAAAAAAAAAGTAAATTTTAGCCATAATAATTTTCCGGTTGTTTGGTTTCAGGGTGGAGGCTGAGTCATTGCGGTGTTTATCAGCCAAATATTGTCCTCTGGAGCCTTCTCCACGATCAACAATTGCAGCTGCATTTAGTGCAGATGGGAAAATTCTTGCTTCTACTCAGTATGTTATCAGTAGTCTTTGTTTTGTTCTTGCATCTTTTATTTATTGTAATTACTGACATTTGTTTTTTGAATTACAGCGGTGATCACACTGTTAAAATAATCAACTGTCACACTGGAAAATGTGAAAAGGTGCTTAGTGGTCATCGAAGAACTCCTTGGGTGGTAAGATGCTTAATTACTAATGAGCTAATCATCTTTATGGTCTTTCTGGTGCTAGCTAGTTATATCATTTAACCTTGTAAGATTATTGATGCATAAAACGGACGGGTTGGGTGATGAGTCAAAAGTAGATTTTTTTTGGACTAGTTGAAACGGAGTAAGTGGGTTGACCTAAAACAAATTTTGTTGATTAAAAAAAAAGAGTAAAATGTCATTTTCTTCCTTGAGGTATATCTGTCTTTTTTGTTAACTTAAAGGGCAATTCAGTCTTTTTCAGGGGCATACGGTCTTTTTACATAAAGTGAAAAAGACCGAAATTCCCTTTTAGTTAACAAAAATTATGGAAATACCCCTGACTTAACGGAGAAAAATGGATGGAGTTAACGAGCCGGATGAAAATGGCAAGATATTAAATCTTTTGGATCCAAATGCGGAAAAACAAACCTTCGGACGAAAGTCACAAAACTGGCCAAACCTCATGGACGAAAAATGGCACTCTACTCTAAAAAAATTAGTGTAACAAATATGATTTAAGAAATTAGATTATTTCAATCACGCCTCTCGTAGTTGAAATGCGCGATGGTCTTTTCTTATGTTGATGTGCTAATTGTGGTTTTACAGGTCAGGTTCCACCCATTGCATCCAGAAATACTTGCCAGTGGAAGCTTGGATCATGAAGTTCGATTATGGAATGCAAATACATCGGAATGCATAGGGTCTCGTGATTTTTGTAATTACTAAACACATTTTTTCTGTTTTATTTCCCGAATAAGTTATATTTTGTTAAGAAAGCACCTACTGATTGTCGTATCTCGAAGTTATGTATTTACATATGCATGTGTTTATATTGTTATATCTGCATCTTTGCTTTGTGACAGACCGCCCTATAGCTTCTATTGCCTTCCATGCTGAAGGAGAACTTCTTGCAGTTGCCGCAGGCCATAAGGTGGTTCATACTACTTACTGCTTTGATAATTTGGTAGTGTAAATGTGGAGATGTGAGCTGGATAACAAAATGGGTCAGATCAATCCATAGTTGTTAATAATGATGATGGCGAGGGCTATAGCAACTAGCGTAGCTTAGCGCCTGATCATCGTTGTCTGATGTTTAGCGCTCTATAGCGACAATTAGGGTTTTTTTTTCTTTTTTTTAATATTAAAAACCGAATTTTTAGGCATTTTAATTGACCAAACAGATATAATCTTCACTAAATGCATCAAAAAACCTTAATTCGTGAATAAAACCCTATTAAAAAAAGATTTCTAATACGTTATCGCTAAACATCAAATAGTGCTTGCCATCTCATCGCTATCGCCACGTAGCGTATAGGTAGCTTGTCGCTATTTACCGCTATTCGCTATTAACAACTATGGATCAATCATTGAAATTATTTTTATATTTAGTTTCTCTCTCAAAACCCTAAATTGGTATTTCGTTCATTATTCTGGATAATCAATCAGTTGTTCATTATTATTTACTCAAGTATTAAATATTCTCGTTACACGTCTCAAATTTGTTTGTGTAAACACTGTTCTTAGAAGCTGTTCATACGATTTAGGTTTTATTCTTTGTAAAAGTTTCTCGTTGTAAGTTTCTGAAATCAGTAATTCTGTAACGTTCTTGGTAATAAAATGGTTTATTCTGTGATTTCTGTAAATTAACAACAAATAACTTTTACGAAAAATAAAACCCTAAATCGTATGAACAACTTTTAAGAACAAGGTTTACACACAAATCTGAAATGTTCAACCAGAATATTTTATACCTGAGTAAATGATGAACATCTGGAAACGATTAATTATCCTAAAAAATGAATGAAGCACCAACGTAGGGTTTTGAGAGAAACTAAAATTGTAATAATACATCTTCTATGATTGATATGATCAGAATTATTTTCACATTTCTATAATAATCTAATCTCTTGTAAAAATTATTTAAGGATCATGTTATTTCATTCCTATTACGCTTTGGGCAATTCTTGACGCATTTTTCTGGTTTTCTTTTAAACTACTTTTTTACTTTTAATAGTCTATTCTTTTGACTTCTCGGAAGTAAAACAGTATCCAAATCAACCCTTTCACAAGTATGGGATTAAAGATCATAAATGCTGCTTTTAGCTTAGACTATTATACATCATGCTAACATCAGTTTTCTATTTCCAGTTATATTTCTGGCATTACAATAACAGAGGTGAGGGTTCTGCACCTGCTATTGTATTGAAAACAAGGCGCTCTCTTCGTGCTGTGCACTTCCATCCACATTCCGCTCCATTTTTGTTAACTGCCGAGGTACGATTCTTTTGACTAAAAGGTCAAACTAATCTTTTGTCACCCATTTTATTTAAGGTCTTATCGTACAATAATTGTTCGATTTTGTTTAACAGGTCAATGATCTCGACTCCTCGGATTCTACAATGGCACATGCAACATCTTTCGGTTATTTGCATTATCCCCCTCCAACTGTATATATGGGAAACATGCATTCCATTGACCGTTTAAGTTTAGCTGCAGAGCTACCATTAATGCATGTACCTCTCTTCTTCTCTCATCCTCATCCAAATACCGATTCAAGGCCACAACTACAAACCGGCAGCAGGCCCGTTGACCAAGTCAACAGGCCATCAGAATCTTCAGATCGGCTTCAAGTTCTTGCAAACGCAACAGAACTGTATGAACAAATGATGGCTTCTGTTCCTCCATCTAACCCAATAGATGTCACTGGAGCTACAAATATGGATATTCCTGAACCGATGCTTAGTCAGATGGGCGGTTGGGAGTTGCCTTTCATGCAAGGATGGTTGGTGGGTCAAAGTCAACAAGCCGGCACTTCATTGACTACATTGCCACTTGAGTTAGCGGAGGGTTCACCGGCTATGCCATATGGTTCGAACCCAGTGGACCCAGAAAGACAGCGTGTGCAGGATCTTTCTTCAAATGGTGCTTCTAATTCTGCATCACAATACAGGCAAAATGCTATGGTTACTGAGACAAACGGTGGGAATGATTCTTTCCCGATAATTAGTCGAATACAGAGTCAACTTTCTGCGTCATTAACTGCTACTGCTGCTGCTGAGTTGCCGTGTACTGTAAAGCTAAGAATCTGGCCTCATGATTTTGAAAATCCTTGTGCTTCTCTTAAAGCTGAAAGATGCCGTCTAACAATACCACACGCGGTACTTTGTAGGTAAGGCTTTAGGACACGTAGAGGTGCCAATGTCGAGCCGTTTACTTGCAATTGGGCCGCGTCGGTTTATTCTTCAATATTTAATTGGTCAAAGATTAAAATGCCATTTTTCTCCCTGAGGTTTGGCCAGTTTTGTGACTTTCGTCCAAAAGTTTATTTTTTCGCATATGGATCCAAAAGGTTTGAAACTTTGCCATTTTCATCTGGCTCGTCAACTCCATCCAGTTTTTATCCGTTAAGTCAGGGGTATTTTCGTCTTTTTGTTAACTTAAAAGGCAATTCGGTCTTTTTCGCTTTATGTACAAGCATTTAGCATAATGAACAAGTATTCGAAAAAGACGAAAATACCCCTGACTTAACGGAGAAAAATGGATGGAGTTAACGAGTGGGATGAAAATGACAAGATTTCAAATCTTTTGGATCCGGATGAGGAAAAACAAACCTTTGGACGAAAGTCGCAAAACTGGCCAAACCTCGGGACGAAAATGGTATTTTACTACTGGTCAAATAAATTAAATAGCTTAAAAGGAAATGAGTCAAACGTGTTGAATAAGTGGGAAGCTGCCAAAAGTGTATTTTAAAACCCTAAAACCTTCTAAATCATTTTTTATCTGAAAAGTAAATTTGATTTTGAGATCATATTAGTTTTCTAAATCATATTTGACCAGTTACCTGATCTGTTCAGTTTGCTGTATCTAGTTGTGTGTGCTTTAAGCCTTAAAGACATAACATGTTAAAAGTTAATGTCTATTGTTTGGTTTTATTTGATCATATGATGGTTGATTATGTTGCAAAAATGATGATACAGTGAAATGGGGGCCCATTTTTCACCATGTGGGAGATATCTAGCTGCTTGTGTTGCATGTGTGCTTCCTCAGTTTGAAGCGGACCCAGGGGTACCAACCCAACTACATCAAGAACGGGCTTCAACTTCTCCAACAAGGCATCCAATTTCTGCCCGCCAAGTGATGTATGAACTTAGGATATATTCACTCGAGGAGGCAACGTAATATTTCAATTCCCTTTTGTACTTATCATCATTGGTCTAGAGGTGGCAATTTGAGCGGGCCGGTCTAGTTGGATGATGGGTCAACCGTAATACTTTTTTCCCTTTCAGCTAAAAAACAAGTATATGATCCACTAAAATTAAAATGTTTGATGTAGATGTGGTTTATTTGATTAAAATGATTTAGGAGATTTTGTGCATAAAAAGTATACTTTTAATCCATCACTTTTTAAGCAAGTTAAATTATCTTTTTTACCCATGACCCGTGTGACCCTTAAACGATAAGCAATAACTTTTGAATCAGACCCATTTATAAGCAAATGGGTTAAAATTGTCGTCTCTAATTCTGCTTTCATGGTTTTGTACTCATGTAGTTTTGGTTCGGTACTTATTTCAAGGCCAATTAGAGCTGCTCATTGTTTAACATCCATCCAGGCAAGTCTGTTTCAAGTTTATATCTGAATAATGCTTATTGGTGACAACATAATACAATCATAAGTTCATAACTTCTAAATTATTTTGATGAGTTTGTTGTTCGGTAACTAGAATAATAAGTGTTGGATTATCTAACATGATTTATCAACAATTTGGAGTTAATTAAAAGCATACGAACAAATATTGATCTTATTTTCTCAACTTTAAAAGCATACGAACAAATATTGATCTTAATTTCTTTCGATTATGTGTTTATTTTAATTTCTTGTAGTTCTCGCCCACTTCTGAGCACATATTGCTTGCTTATGGTCGACGTCACAGTTCTCTTCTTAAAAGCATTGTGATTAACGGGGATACCTCGTTATCCATTTACACTGTTCTAGAGGTAAATACAATATTTCACACTGATATGATGGATGTACATATTAGATTATTTATTGATATTCATAAACCTTGTTATTTTCATCAGTTACACATTTAAAATTTGGTGGTTCAGGTATATAGAGTTTCAGACATGGAATTGGTGAGTGTGCTTCCAAGTGCAGAAGATGAGGTTAATGTAGCTTGCTTTCACCCCCTTGCTGGTGGAGGTCTTGTTTACGGTACCAAGGTATGTTTGTGCTTCCATTGGCCCGCAAGTTTTACCCAAATGTACTAACGAGTTGGGTTGTTTCTCATTTAAATTGGGTCAAATGGGCTGAATGTATCCCAAAGTTTAAACTACATGCAACCTCCTTAAATTGTTTTATTCATATTAATTAATTTTTATTGTTTAAGCAAAAAGTGTTTTGTAAGTCGGATTCAACTCGCCTGGTTCGACTTTTGACCCGCCCATCTTGCCACCTATAGTTATAACCGTCTTGAAAATTAGTCGAAGCATAATTTTTATATTTGCAGGAAGGCAAGCTTAGAATCCTTCAGTATGATGGTGCTCATACTACCAGACCCGATCACTTTTCTGAAGCACAAGCAGTTGAGGTAGAACCGTAATACAGGTTGTCTGAGCACTTCAGTTAATAAGTTTTTGATTCACAGAGAGAAAATCTTATATAAACTTTTTGTTAATTACAAAATTACCCCAACCCAACCCAAACTAATCTCTTTTATATAACAAGGGTATTATTGTAGAAATGTGAACTTTCTTCCATTTTCTTAAAACCGAATAAAACCCTGTCCAGCGCTAACACTTTGATTATGTCTGTGCTGATAAATCAAATATTATGTGATAATATATCCGTGTGTTTGATTATGTTGCAGGTTCAGGCATATGCTTTAGAATGTTAAAACACCCACGGTGATATTTCACATCTGAGGTGCGTCCTCAAAACGAACGAAAGGTAATGGAATCTTGTGGGTCAACTCAACATCATCATTATTTTAAAGACTTGCTTAATTTTTACCAACTAATAGGTAAAGACGTGTTTGGCTTTTAGTCAAAACCCCTTTCTAATGGGTCACAAAACGTTGCAGTCTTGTGTGCCAAAGTCTTGTTTATCGCTATCAATATTTTGTAACAGCCCAAGAATTTATAGTAATTCTATAAGTTTTAACATCTTAAAGACTTTATACTAAGCTTGAATCCATATTTTGTTAACAGGAACCGCGACCAAGTATCTGAAGCCTATGCAGACAACTGAAAATTGGGCGTGGTTCAGTTTTTTTATCCTTCTATATGTTGAGCATTTGCTTGTATTTGCCATGTAGGCAGTTACCAAATTGTATACCAAGTCACACAGTTTGGATCCATGAATGTATATTATCAACTATAGTTTGCGCTATAAGATCTATTAAGATTTCTGGTCTTGTTAGGTGAAATCCCACTTAATGATTTTGCAAGTCAATCTCAAAACTTTCTTGATTCAAAACCAAGCAATTGTGGTTTTAGGGACACTCACTTTTTAATTCTTACTAGGTTTATCACCTTAGCCGCGTTGCGGCAAACTTCTTTGGTTATTTAGTCTGTGTTTACATGTGTTTTAAAATCACTACGAGCGCGTTGCACACGAAACCCCTAATAAGTATAAAAGAAAATGTAAAAAACTGTAAATTACATAGAGTAATCTCATTAAAAAAAAAAAGGAAAAAAAGTCAACAATCTCGTCCAAAGGGAGGGTGTTTCGGGTGAAGGGGAAAAAAAGGGAGGGTGTTTCGGGTGAAGGGGAAAAAAAGTCAACAATTTCGTCTAAGGGGTGGGTATTTCGGGTGGGTAGGGGTGTTTGTTATCCTATTCATTAACTTGTCATGTGTCTATATACGTGTCAAGATTTGAATGGTGAGGTTACTATTTTACTATTCATAAGGTTGGTTTATTAATATATAGGATAATGTTGTAAATGTTTTTTTTTATTAAATAGATACATAGAAAACGGAATGCGGGAGTGTTCACAAACTATTATGGCAAACTATTAAGAGCATCCACAACGCTGATCAACGTCCAGAATCCAAACCTCACATCATTTCAAACTTGAACAATTCCAAACCTTACTTTTTCCTCCAACACTTTATTCCTTCCAATCCTCTAACACTAACAAACAAAAAAGGCATGTGCGTATGTGGTCCCCACTAAACCAAACCGGACTAGTCCGCTGTAACAAATTGGACCAACCAAGTCAAACACATCCAATGCAGTGTTCTTTGATGGTTTGGTTTAAAACCAACCATGTAGACTGAACCGATTGTTTTCGCTTTTATTATATAACTTTTTGAATTTTTTGAATTTAGAATATTTTTTGGAGCCGGGGGTCTCACTGGAAGCAGCCTCTCTATCCTCTGGGATAGAGGTAAGGCATGCCTACATCCTACCCTCCCCAGACCCTATCAATAGCTTCGCTATATGTGGGATTATACTGGGTATGGTTGTTGTTGTTGTTATTTGTACATTGTAATCATAAACCATTAGTAATGCAAACTGCCGATTTAGAAATAAAGTAAAAAAAAAAAGTTCAAACCGTCTAACCCGAACATAAACACCCCTACAACGGAAACTCCAAAAGCTGAAATAAAATGAGACTAAAAACGGATCAACGGAAATTGCTAGTTACATAAAAGACAACCAAGTTAAATACATAAAAATTCTACTCGAAATAAACCCCAAAAATAAAAAACTAAACTACTAAGAAAAAAAGCATTAATGTTGAATGCTAACGATCATTTCTAAAAAAAAAAAAAAGGAACAATGTAAGCCTTAAAACTGGAAGATCGAACCTGTGTCTATAAAAGCAGAATCAGATGAGTAGTCAGTGAACCCTGTTTCAATAGGCTGGTTATCAAAAAGCCAATCATCAAACTGATAGTCCGCTAAGCCGCTAGAGACTGCCGTCAGAGTTGACTCGTTTGCAGCAGACCCCGCACCTCCAAGTGTCGCAGAATCTTCACCCGTAGGCAAACCTAAACCGTAATCTTTAAAACCTGAATCCACTATAGAACCCTGAGATTTATTTCCTTGTAAAGCATTCTGGGTAATATCTGAAACCGGGACTAACGGGCTATCCACTTGGGTTTTGGAAGGAACATGATAGCTTTGCTGACCTGGCGCCATATAAGTTTGCTGACTGGACGCTGGTTGCGGTCGTGAAGACGGTGGAACAGGAACATTAGGGAGTTGGTTGTAAAGCGGGTTTTCAGGAATCGGGATGGAATTTACACGAGACTGAAAGTTAGGGTTTGAGTGATAGGAGAATTGAGGTTGGTGTTGATTTACAGTTGAAGATGTATAGGTTTGACTTTGACTTTGAGGAGGATATGGAATAGACGCGTTGACTGCATTCGGTTGTAAAGAACCTAAATATTCACTCGACCCGGAAAGCATTCCATTGACTTGGTAATTTTGCTGCCTAACAGGATTTCCCATATTGCCCCTGTACGGGAGGTACCGGTTTTGGTTGTCGGTTATCGCACCCCTAACTGGATTGGTTCTTTTGAATACGGGCCGTTGAACCGGAACCCTAGAGCCTATGTTATACCTCTGCCGAACCCTATGCACACGTTGAGATGCAAAATTCGGATGTAATTTGTTTCTCGATGCAAGTATGCTGTGTCTGTACTGACTAACGATATCTGCAGATTGAAAGTTAGCCGACGTGAGGTTTGCATGAATCGGGCCCATTTTTGGAATCTGATTTGCAGTTTGAACCATCACCGGTGCTGGTGTGTAAAGGTCAACCGGGGACAGTTGACTTACGGGTTGGGCAGGTTTACCATTACCGCCGTTTTTGGCGTTTTTTCTCTCGCGTTTCCAAAACTCGTCTTTATCAGTAGCGCGACAATGGTCAGCACTTGAACTGCCATTGCCCCAAAAGACACATGGAGCAAGTGAGTCACAAACATAACAATAGCACTGAAAGTATAAAAAATGGCAGAGATCAAAAGGGCATATTGGTAATTATGAAATCTGTTTGTTATCGGTCCAAAAGGCGAAATAATGAATGTTAAAATAATATTACCTGGTTACAGTGGCTGTGATTTGGGGTAGTGGAGAATGGGAATTTGATACAGAGGTGCCTTGAATGAGGATAATCTCGACACGCAACCTACAAAAAGATCAAGAAACAATAAAACGTAAATTTCCCAGATTGTATTCAGTTAATTACTGTTTTTTTTCCTGTAAATTAATTGTTCGTGTAGAATTCATGTTAATCGAACCACAAGTTCACATATTTATGTGTATAGGTGGTAAAAATAAATACTTTGACCCGTTTTTCATGAAAACGGGCTGAATTGGGACATTCTTTTACCAACAGGGGTTCATATTATTCAAATCACAAGTTTACATACATTTATGTGTCTATAAACTTTGACCCGTTTCATAAAGCGGGCCGAATTGGGTATATTCTCTTAGCAAGAGTGGTCAAATTTTCATGGTAAGCAATCATGCCATTTTCATGAAATATCAACATGAGAAGGTACACATAGCAACTAGTTTATAACAAAAATCAAACAAATTATTGCTTTCAATTCAATAGTCAGATAGACCAAAAAAGTAAAAAAGTAAAAAAAAAAAAAAAAACACCTAACAACGCAATTGATCATCTAGCATAACCATAATGAAGCAATTCAAGAGCCAGAGAGATTAAAAAAACACAAAAAAGTAAAAAAAATGAAGCAATTCAAGAGTTCAGATAGATAAAAAACACAAAAAAGGCAGAAATTAAAAAAAAACTAACAACGCAATTAATCTTCTAGCATAACCATAATGAAGTAATTCAAAAATCATATAGATAAAAAACACAAAAAAGGTAGAAATTAAAAAAATATATATATTCAAACCCTAACAATGCAATTAATTATCTAGCATATCATAATGAAGCAATTCAAAAGTCAGATAGATCAAAAAATAAAAAATAAAAAAATTTAGATAACACACACACACACTGATGCAATTCAAGAAGCAGATAGATAAAAAACACACAAAAACCCTAACAAACGCAATTGATCATCTAGCATAACCATAATGAAGCAATTCAAGAGCAAGAGAGATTAGAAAAACACAAAATAGTTAAAAAAAAAATTAAAATGAAGCAATTCAAGAGTCAGATAGACTAAAAAACACAAAAAATGTAGAAATTAAAAAAAAAAAATCAAACCCTAACAACGCAACTGATCATCTAGCATAACCATAATGTAGCAATTCAGAAGCCAGAGAGATTAAAAAAACACAAAAAAGTAAAAAAAAAAATTTTAAAATAAAAATGAAGCACTTCAAGAGTCAGATAGATAAAAAAACACAAAAATGGTAGAAATAAAAAAAAATAAAAAATTCAAACACTAACAACTCAATTAATCATCTAGCATAACCATAATGAAGCAATTCAAAGTCAGATAGATAAAAAAAAACACACAAAAAAATAAAAAATAAATAAATAAATAAATAAATAATAATAATAAAATAAAAAAAATTCAAACCTTAACAAAGCAGTTAATCATTAACCATACTGATGCAATTCAAGAAGAAGACAGATAAAAAAAAAAAAAAAATCCCTTCAAACCCTAACAACTCAATTAATCATAAACTATACTGATGCAATTCAAGAAGCAGATAGATAAAAAAACACACAAAAGAAAAAAAAAACTTCAAACCCTAACAACACACAAAAAAAAAAAAAAAAAAAAAAAATCAATTTTAAAAACCACAAACAAATAAAAAAAATAAAAAAAAACCCTAACCTGCCCTTTCTCACTAACAACAACAATCTCATCATCATCACCACGATTACCGAAACCACCATTCTTAACTTCTGCAGACGCATTCGGATCTTTATCAAGAACCACACAGTCATCATCATCATAATCCAAGTCAACTCTCGACGACTTCAATCCACCGTTAGTCTCCTTCTCATCATCATCCGAACTTATTTCCAGCACCACTGCGTTCGGATCCATCGCAAAAGTTCATCAAATTAGGGCTAAATGTGTCGATTGATGTTTAAATCCTTGGTCAGTTGTTGACTCGGTGACTCAGTCTGTGTGTTGTTGAGTCGGTGACTCGTTACTGAGTTGGGTGAAAGCTTGAGGCGCACGGTTGGAGTGGACTGTGTATGTATTATTAATTTATATATTTTTTTTGATTGAAGGTATTGGGCTTTTGAGTAACCGCTGGCCCGTTATGGCCCAAACACGTATGTTTTGTTACAAAGGGGTTCAATTTCATACTTTCAATAACCACCAACACTAAAAAGGAAGCGTGTTAAGCGGAGAAATTAGTTTGGAATGTAAAATATCGAAAAGAGTAAACTGCCATTTTGGTCCCTGTGGTTTGGCCAGTTTTGACACTTTAATCCAAATCTCAAACTTATTACATCTGGGTCCTTGTGGTTTGCATTTTGTTGCCATTTTAGTTCAAAATTCAAAAACCTCATTTTTTTGACTGTTACAACCTCCTATTTTGTCCTTTAGTGCAGGGGCATTTTGGTCCATGTTAATTTATTATAACATTTCAATAATTAATAACATCATCTTCAAGAACATCATCAAACTTCATCATCAAAACCCAGAAAATCAAGAACATCATCTTCAAGAAAATCAAGAACAAAACCAGAAACCATCACAAAAATCAAAATACAGACAACAACAAATCAAAACAAAAACCGATTTGTAAAAAGAAACGAGGCTCAGATCTGTATCTTCAAGAACATCATCATCAAAACCCAGAAAATCCAGAAAATCAAGAACATCATCTTCAAGAAAATCAAAAACCGATTTGTAAAAAGAAACGAGGCTCAGATCTGTATCTCAAGAACATCATCAAACATCATCATCAAAACCCAGAAAATCAAGAACATCATCTTCAAGAAAATCAAAAACCGATTTGTAAAAAGAAACGAGGCTCCAACAACAAATCAAAACCGCCATGGCTGCAAACAGAGGTTGCAAGCGCACTTGCCCTCCTCCGATTCTGCCACGCCAAGCTGCGGAAAATCTCAAATGTTGACCCAATTTTGACTCGGATTAGGTGAAATCATCACAGCCTCGTGGTGAATAAAAGGACTGGGTTCAAGTTTTGATCATCCTGTTTGTTACAAAATCACCCTCAACCACCTAAAACATTAACAAAATCACATATCATCATCCATCATCTCGATCCCTTAAAATTAACAAAATCACAGATCATCATCCATCACAAAATCACAGATCATCATCCGTCTCCCCTCCACCACCGTCTCCCCTCCACCACCGTAAACCCTCCACCACCACCGTCTCTGACCACACTGTAAAAGCAGATTATTTACCTGGTTTTCAACAATACTTTTGCTACACCATCGTAGATCGAACATAGAAGGTTCCAGATCTACTAAACTTTCGACGGTTTAGGGTTTCAGTATCGGCTTTGATGGTGACAGCGGTGGTGGCACTTTAGGGTTTCAGTGGTGGCGGTGGTGGAGTTCACGGTGGTGGTGGTGGTGGGAAGGGGGAGGAGGTGGCGGTGGTGGTGGTGCTATAGAGAGAGAGAAGAGAGAGGGGGAGGAGGTGGCGGTTGTGGTGCTATAGAGAGAGAGAGAAAGAGAACTGATTATGATCATCATCATCCCCAACATCATCATCCTCAATATATATTAAAAAAACTAAAACAAATGAAATTTAAAAAATGACCAAAATGCCCCTGCACTAAAGGACAAAATAGGAGGTTGTAACAGTCAAAAAATGGGGTTTTTGAATTTTGGACTAAAATGGCAACAAAATGCAAACCACAGGGACCCAGATGTAATAAGTTTGAGATTTGGACTAAAGTGGCAAAACTGGCCAAACCACAGGGACCAAAATGGCAGTTTACTCTATAGAAAATAATAACTAAGTTGATTTAAGACTTGTGCGTTGAGACGAACCTGTCATACGGGTAGGGGTGTAAACGAGTCGGGCCGAGCCCAAGCTCGACTGGGCTCGAGCTCGGCTCGTTATGTTTTTATGAAGCTGGAGCTCAAGCTCGGCTCGGTTCGAGCCTACTTATTTGAGCTCGAGCTCGGCTCAAGCTATTTTGAGAACAACCTCAAACGAACTATAAGCTCGGCTCGATCTCGCTTCAATATCGCTTAAACGAGCCAAAGCTCGGCTCGAGCTCGACTCACCAATGTTATTATCATTATTATTATATTCTATATAAAATAAAATAAAATGTTGTTTAATTGTATTTCAGGCTCGAGCTCGGGCTCGATAACTAAACAAGCTTTATTTCAGAATCGGGCTCGTTAAAGTTCGGCTCGTTCGAGCTTTTAACCGAGCCTATAACGAGTAGCTCTCGAGCCTCTGGGCTTGTTTACACCCATACATATGGGAAACAAATATAAGATATAAAAAGGTTGAACCACACACGAACGTTACGTCATGTTAACTCGCAAAATTTAGAACGAGGCGTAAAACAAAACGTAAAAACGTTGAACCACACACGAACGTTGTGTCGTGTTAATTCGCAAAAAAAAAAAAAAAAAAAAAACGTAAAACAAATTTTTTTGCGAAATATAAAAAGTATAGAGGACCAACACCTATGTATACAAAAAAAAAATTTGTGTCGTGTTTTTTTTTTCTTTTTCTTTTTTGTTTTGTTTTGTTTTTTTATTTGCAGAAACACAAATTACCTAAGACCATGTGTAGTGGGGCGTTTTCTTTAAAAAAATTTCAAAAAAAACGCCCAAAAACGCCTCCCCCACCATTACATGGGGCGTTACTTTGTAAAATTTTTGAAAAAAACTTCTTCCGGCGTTTTCTTTAAAACGCTCAAAGCAAACAAGTTGGATGAGTGTAGAACTTTGACTGACCAATGGGAAGAGAGATTAGTGGATGACTATTCAGCTTTTTGAATAAGTTTTTTTTTTTAATCCTTTTTAATAATTGGAAGGGGCATTATTAGGCATTATGCCCACTACACCACTTTTGCTATAATGCCCCATCGCTGACTAGGACGCCACGTGTCGGATAATGCCCCATGGTGGGGGCATTATAACCCACTACCACTACACATGGTACATTTAAGGCGATTGATGTCATTTCGTTTGCATAAAGTTTACAAAATGATATATGCCTACGGAACTATATATGGTTATTATGTTTGCCAAAAAAAATCATGAAGCTGCAAAGTAATTATTCAATATTAATATCTTTTCTTAATGAATAATGAATCTTTTGGTGCTGGATCTCATCAAGAAGCTGGTAACCAGGCTGGACAAGCCTTAAGCACGCAAGATCACTTAAAATAGAACGGGTCGAAAGTGAAGGCGATGGGGTTACGCCATTGCCCAACTATCTTACCCTAGCAAAACTGCTGGCATTTAGGGTCATTCATTCATTTGCAAGGCGATGTACCATACGCCACTCCGGTGTATGGTATGACGAGTTCTGAATTCGGGTGAGTGTTTTGCACCTTTGTTTCGTTATTAAACGCTTTGTTTGTCGAAATCACTTGGCTTTGAAATAGAGTTCTCTATTAGCTCTAACTAATGTTGTTTGCTGATGTCGACAATTAAAGGTGAATCTCTCATAATAGGAAACAAAATCTTAAATATGAAAATTAGTATTCATGAAACATTCCACGCATTTTCGCTTTTGTTTATCGTACATGGTTACTTGGTGTTTCATTTCAGTTGATTAGTTGTGTTTTTATGTTTTAGTAGTCAACGATTAACTTAAAAACTTACTGCAATTTTAGTTATTGAATTTGTCTCCAACCTTGATTTTCGTTTTTAGGCATATTAACATGTCAGTGTGAACTTATTTATTGAGATCATAGTAACATTTTTTTTTTGAAACGTAAACTTCATTCACCAAACAACCGACCCAAACCGGGCCGACAAAAAAACAAACAAAAGAAAACTACATATTTACAAAAGAGCACCAATCCCTCCATTCATAGTAACATGCCCCTTTATTTGGTTTTTACATTGTTTTTTTTTACAAAAATAAAGTGTGTTATTTATTGTACTATGTTTTATGAAGGATTTTGATGATGCATGTGATGTTAGTATGTATCCTGACATGTTACACAAGCAACTAAAAGTTGTTGGTTCAGGCCCCTTTCTTATTTCCATTATTAAATAAAACAAACCTAAATATGCTAACAATAGACCCATACCCATGACCCGACTTGACCCGAACCATCAAGACTATCCCAACAAAAGTAAGGTTACTAAAAATCGTTAAAAGACACGAGAAACATTTGTGATTTTTAACTATATAAACTCAGTGGTATAGTTCTGATTGATGTATAAGAGTCAGATTTTAAATGGATAAGCTTTGTAGTGTTCGAGACAGGTTAGAGGGGGACGGCATGTGGCTGTGGCGTCATGATCCAGCTTCCACGGCTGAAATTTCAGAATGGAACTCTCTGTCTTTGTTGTTGGATTCGGTTAATCTTTCTCTAGGTGACGACAAGTGGCTTTGGGTAGGTAACGGGTCGGATTGCTTCTCTGTCAAGGCGGTTAAGAAGGTTATAGATGCGAAAAATGTCTATAGCAATCGTTACGTGATGGAGTGGTGCAATTGGGTGCCGTTAAAATGCAACATTTTGGTTTGGCGCGCGGAGATGGATAGTCATAGAATCCCGACCGTGGAGGCTCTGGCAAGTAGGAGAGTTTCGATCAATGATGATGTGTGCATGTTTTGCGAGGCGGGTCTGGACTCGGCGGTTCACCTCTTTACGGCTTGCCCCTTGGCGTTGGGGTTATGGGAGAAAATTAGCTTGTGGTGTCGGGTCATGAACTTCTATGTCTTTTCAGTCCGTGATCTCTTAGAAATTCATGAACATGGGTGTAGAGGGGTGTCAGAGAGAAAGGCGTTGCATGGGATCATTACTGCCGCTTGTTGGTTCTTATGGAAGGCCAGGAATGACCTTAGGTTTAATGGGAAGACTGAAGAGGAGTAATGTTGAAGATGTTTTTAGTGAAGTTAGGTCGGTTAGTTTTTATTGGTTCAAGAATAGGGCTAAAAATGGCTCGTTTGGTTGGAAGGATTGGTGTAAATTTGTTAATATGTAGTTGGGCCCGTTTGTTTTTTGTCGTCCCGGTTTTCGGGTTCGGTGTTTCTTAATGAAGTTCTCCTTTCGAAAAAAAAACTACATAAACCTATATCATAAGATGTTTGAATTGTTTCAAATATAATTTAATTAGAACTTAAATGTTGAAGAACATATTAAAATCTGACTCTTATACATCATTATTAAAACAATTGTGATACAACAACCCAGTGGTAGTTGTATCACACTTGATTAAATAATTAAATTCTTACTGACTCTTATACATCAATTTATGAAGATTTATGATCAGGAGAACTTAATAGCTGGGTAAAATATAAATTAATGCTTATAAAAGACTTGATTAATTTATTTGTTTGATATTTTATCAACTACTACTATATCCTTTGAGATTATAACTTCATAGCATAGCATTCTTTGCAGCAGCCATGGCTATATGAATTTGCAGTCTATTCCAAAATCTTTTTTGACGAAGTTGGACAGATGGAGAGGCAAGAAAGCGATACTGAGACGAGGGCGTCGCAAATGGGCGGTGCACATTGGCGACAGAGGGGTTATTGGTGATGGATGGAGGAAGTTTGTGGTGGAGAATGGAGTGCAAGAGTTTGACATTATTGTGTTCAAACATGAAGGAAACATGGTGTTCGACTTTTTTGTGTTTGACCCATCTACATGTGAAAGACAATATCCAGATTTACCGGACAATGCAGAAGTCTCTCTCCCAGAATCTGATTCACTTCACCCACATGGTAATCTCAGTTATGTTGTACCCTTTGCTTTTATAAATTTTGTACATTACTTATTCTTGTAGTTTTGATATGTTGATTAGAGATGTCAAAGAGGCTCAAAAAGCGCAAGTGGACGGACTATTCATCTCAAAGCAACGATAAACGTTGTTTTGTGACCATAATGACACCTTATTTAATCAGAACAACAAGAATGGTAGGTCAAACAAACAATGTTTAACTTAAATATATATGGTACTAGACTTATGATTCTGAAAACAAAGTACAAATGTAGTTAGTTATACCTCGTTTTGCAGCATGTTCCAATGAAATTCGCTAGATCAAACGGATTAACTACCAAAGGATTTCGTACACAAATAGTTTTAGTGGATGAAGCAAAGAGGACATGGCCAGCAACACTCCATGTGAAAAGAGATCAAATTCGTTTAACGGGTTGGCGTAAACTCATGATAAAAAATGACTTAAAAATTGGGGATGCGTGTATGTTTAAGCTCGTAGAGGATGGAGAAGTGCCCGTTTTCAGTTTCTATAGTACTTTTTTTTTTTACACATTAACTTTGTTATTCAGATCTAGGAAAGAAGAAAACCAACAACCATGTGCAAGTAAAGAAGGAGAGTAGATGATGAAACACTGGTTAACACTACGGTTAATCAGTGGGGTTACTTCTTCTATGGGTTCAATCTCTCTTCCTACTCGTAAGATGACCGTCTCCTGCAAAACAGCAACCGTCAGTCTCGTTAAGAGGGGAATATGGGGGTTTCCCTCTTAACCAGGCTCCGGCGTGAGAATAAGTACTGTTCCGAGGAAGGATAATCAGTGTGTGTTAAGTGTGAGAATAGTGAGAGCAAGATCATCAACCTGGATGGTGAAGGGTCCTATTTATAGCCGGATGGTGAAAGAGGGAGGAGCAACGATGCCAGCTGTAGACGCGCGCCAGCTGTCCGACCAAGGGGAATATCCCCTTGGTCTCCTCTGTCGCGGTCAGTGTAGTGGTACACGTGGCGCGTCTTTATTTGTCGAATGTGGAAACGTCGTACTGACGTTGTCTGGCTGCTCCCCGACCTGTTACAGGTCTACTTGGCGCTTGATGGTTGGTGACACGTGTTGTCCTTTATGTCGCATGGAGTATCTTTGGTGTCACCTGGATATTTTCCAGAAGCTTCTAGGAGCTTCTGGATGGTGCGGCTGATGTCACTGCCACGTAGGATGCAGAAAGTGGTATGGTCATTGCCATGTTGGCAAGGAGTTGGGACCATACCTCTTCAAGTCCCCCCAGTCCAGTGTGCCTTCTAGGTGAGTTGATCGTCTAGGAGGGATTCTGGACTTATGAATGTAGTGTTTGCTATGATGTGAGGTTTTTGAGTTCTTGCGGAAATGAGCCAAATGGACGCATGACGCATGCCGCATGGGTTTTGACTCCTTGCGGAAGTGAGCCAAATGGACGCATGACGCATGCCGCATGGGTTTTGACATGGACGCATGACGCATGCCGCATGGGTTTTGACTCTCTTGCGGAAGTGAGCCAAATGGACGCATGACGCATGCCGCATGGGTTTTGACTCTCTTGCGGAAGTGAGCCAAATGGACGCATGACGCATGCCGCATGGGTTTTGACTCCTTGCGGAAGTGAGCCAAATGGACGCATGACGCTTGACGCATGGGTTTTGACTCCCTGCGGAAGTGAGCCAAATGGACGCGTGTCGCATGGCGCATGGGTTTTGACTCCCTGCGGAAGTGAGCCAAATGGACGCATGACGCATGCCGCATGGGTTTTGGCTCTCTGTGGAAGTGAGCCAAATGGACGCATGACGCATGGCGCATGGGTTTTGGCGCTTTTCTGAGTGTTGTCTTCAGGAAGAAGCTTTGTTGTTGTCTTCTGGAAGAGTGACTGACGTGACAGCCTGGTGTCAGTTGAACAGGCGCCTTTTCAGTCACGTCAGTTACTTCACGTCGTAGCGGCAGGTGGTTGTTGCCTACTTTTCCGAAAAAAGATGATGGCGTCTTCTCTCTCCTCTGACGTGTCTCGCCCTGATTGGGTCTTTTCCTGTACCTCTGGCGGTTCGCTGCCCATCGCATTAAATGCGATGGGTATAAATACCAAGGCGGTTTCCTCTATTCTTCACCTTTCAAAATTTGAATCCCGGAATTTCCTCATCTTCTCTTATCTTTGTTCTTTCAACCTTTGAGTTCATCGCCTTCTTTTTCCTATTTTCCGTCATGTCTACTTCAAATCCTATCTCGAAGAAAAAGAGGAATAAGGGTAGGACTCCTCCCGGTCCGGATCAAGCGGTGATTGGCTGGAAAGAGGAGGAATTTCAGAATCTGGTGAGGGAGATGGGTTTTCTGCCTGAATGGGGTGCTCAATATCCTATTGCAGGTTCTACTGCCATGGATGCCCCTCCCGGGTACATGACCCTGTATGCTGCTTTCTTCCGGGAAGGTAGCTTTAGACTCCCGATGACTCGGTTTACTGCCGACGTTTTGAGGGGCTATGGTCTCCATATTTCCCAACTAAATGCCATCGGGCTTCCTCGTATCACCCATTTTGAGTTCATTTGTATGGCCAACCGGTTAAACCCGACGTTCGAGATGTTCAACGTTTTCTACACTGTGACGTATACAAATGGGTTTTACTCCTTCAGTGCTCGTACTGGTGTGGCGCCAGTTTGTTCTGTGCCGTTGAAGGGTATTCATGACTGGAAGCAGAAGTTTTTCTATATTCGTCGGGGTGTTGTGCCTGTAGACATGCATTATAGGTCTGTGGGTGAGGGTATCCCAAAGGTTGATGTGGTTGCAGATTTTGCTAGTCAGGAGTGGTATAAGAGGTTGACCCGGAAGGCTACTCCGATAATGCAATTTGAGGAGATGGCGTTAGTTGGTGCTGGGATGAGCATGAAATGGGTTCCTAAGAATCCGCTGGGTGTTCCGGTTTACGGTCATAGTGGCAAGTGTATGTTTGTCCCATATCCCCTTCTTGTTTTTCCTCTGGTTGTCTCATTTTGTATTGTGTTTTATTGTCTCCTTTTTGCAGTGGGGTTCACATTGATGAATGTTTTGGATCCCGATGCTCCTGGTGCGATGGTTGAAGCAATACCGAAGACTGACAAAGGGCCTTGGTTGGATCAGATCCGCCATCGGTTCTTGCACCCGAGCGATGAGAGTTTCACTGCTTATGTGAACACTGTGTTAGGTGAGGAGGTTGAAAGTGAGGGTGATTCATTTGACTCTGCTCGAGAAGAAGTTATCGTTCTCTCGAGTGATGGTTCTGGCAGATCGTTGGGAGGCCTAATGTCTCCTTCCGCGCGTGCAGGTCCGGTGCAAGGGGCTGTGCAGGAGCCGGTGAATGAGCCCGTGGAGGAAGATGTGGAGGTTCCAGTCGAGGTTGTTAATCCGTTGGAGACGAGAAGGAAGTCGAAAACTGACAAGGCGGGGGAGAAAGGGAAGACGGCTGAAGGGACCTCCTCTAAATCTCCTCGTAAGCGACTTCACACTGCTCGTATCCTTGATTATGTTGTCGTGTCTGACACGTTGCCTGGTTTAGGAGTTGGAGAAAAACGCCCTGAGTCGGACCCTGAGGACCGTGCCACCTTAACCGAGATTATGCGGAAAAAGACGTTCGATGATAGGAAACGAAAGCTTGACGAGCAGGCTGCTGCTGCTCTTGCCGCGAAGAGGATTAAGCTTCAGAAAGAGAATCCTCCTGCCCCTTCTGAATCGGAAATTGACATGGGCATTTTTGCTGAGAAGCCGAGTGATTTGCTGCAGAAAATCTTTGAAGCTTCTGGTATTTGCTTTAATTTTCTCAGTGTCTCATACGTTTTCATTTGTTAGTCTTTTTCGTTGAATGTGCTCTGCTCGTTTTGGAGCAGGTACCAAAACAGCCCAAAGTGGGCACAAGATTGATATTTCCAAGATAACACCTCCCGCGTCTCCGCCGTCTAGGATATTTGGGTTGTCTCCCCCTCATGATACTCCTGACGGGCAGGAAAAGACTGCGGCAGTTGAGCAGGTTGCGGAAGGTGGTGGTGATGCAGGTGGTGCTGCGGGCGGTGGTGCTGGTGGTGATCGTGGTAAGAATGTTGAGGTGGAAGTGGAGGTGAGTGGAACTACTCCTCATCAAACTGTGTATACCAAACGTCCCCGAGGAGATGGTGGTGGTGCAACTTCGGGTGTTGTCCGCAGCCCTCAGTTTGGAAAATTCCATGCTGACTCCTTTGATACCACGAATCCTGCTTGTGACGAGCTCCCGTATGTCCCTCGTTGGAACTTGACCCAAGGTTCTAGGATGGACAATCCTGAAAATTGTCATGAGTTCTACTCGTTGTCTCTCCCCCCAGCTGAAAGGATGTTTCAGAGGAAGCGCCGCCGGTTTGCACTACTGGATGATCACGTCCAGGCCGGGGTTAACTTTTTCTCTACCACTCAGGAGATTGTCCGTGAGTGGAAACAACTGGGGGAGGACGTTATGGAGTTTGAGAATGATAAGAGACTATTTGCGGAAGAGAAAGAGAAATTCAATGCTGAGAAGAAAGGGTTGGAGTGGAGGCTTGCTGATGCAGAGGGAAAACTTGCCCAGGAGAGGAAAACCAATGCTGATAAGCAGAAAAATTGGGAAGCGGCGTGCGAACGTACCAATGTTGAGCTTAAAACGCAACGTGACACGATTACCCGATTGTCTGGAGAGAAAAAGGATATTGCTGATGAGGCTAATCAAGCACGTATGATGTTTGAGAAGAAGGAGACAGAGTATGTTGAACGCATCGCCAAGTTGGAAGTTCTGGCAAGGCAATGTGAGGCTTCTGAGCGTCTTCTTCAGGAGAAGATTGTGGAATGTCAAGCCTCTGAACTCCTTGCTGAGGAGTCATCTGCTGACTGCAAATGGTTACTCTCTCGTGCGGTGCCGCTGGTAATTTCTGGTACTGTGTTTTTTGGGACTTGCATGAATTGTTTCTTACTTGTGTGTTTATTGTAGCTTGCTGATCGCATTGTCAAGTCACATGAACTTGCCAACTACATGTTTGAGTTGGGGCAAGCGGGCTATAATAGCGGGCGTAAGGATGGCTATATCGAGGGCAGAGCCGCGGCTGCTAATAAGGAGAAAGAGCATCGCTTTGAGCTGTGGAAAGAGGATTGTGGTGCGGTTTATGCTGAAAAAAGACAGGAGTTTGCGTCGTTGGAGTTTGCCGTGGTTAAGGCCGCGAACAAACTGGCTAGAAGACCGGACGGTGTCGCGTTGTTAAAGAAGGCGCTTCATGATGACGGTGGTCCGTCCGGAGGTGCTGGCTCTAAGCATCCAGAATGAAAGTTTCCGGCCTGCGTGCCGCGTATGACCTGCTTTGGTCTTGTATTTGACAATTTGATAAACAAGTCTAACTTCTTTGTTATGTTTGTGGAATTTTGGCTATATGTTATGCTAATAGTTGCCTGTTTTATGCGGAGTTTGTTATCGTCATAATATGTGCATGTGTAATTACTTTGATTCAGGTATCACGAATGAATAATGGCGCTGACAGGTTGTGTTGTGTTTACTACAACGTTTTATTCTGTCGTATTTGTGCGCCGGTTGGATCGTGGATACGAAGTGATCGAGTTGACAGGTTATTGTGTGGACCCAGCTGTGCTCAGCCTTGGGGGTGCTTACAATGGTTCCTGTTTTCGATGTGTTCGTGTTTATGTGGGCACGAAGTACTTGTTTGGCGTTTGTTAGGCTTTGGTTGTGTTTCTGACCCGGCCGTGCACTCGTTTGTGACAGGCCTTGGAGGTCTACAACGTTTCCTAATGGTCGAGCCAGTGATGTTTTCGTGTATGCCCGAAGTAATATATGCAGTTATGACAAGGAAAATATGATAAGAATATAGCCAAACACTTCTTGTATTATCGTAAATGTGTTGGCGACTTGGCCATTGCTGTTACATTTCACATGTAGCACTTCCTCAGCTGTTGGGCGTTCCATGTGCGAGGAACGTCCTTGTTGTCGATGGTGCGCAGCTTATAAGCTCCTTTGCCGAGCACGGAGTCGATGACGTACGGACCTTCCCATTTGGGAGCCAACTTCCCGGGTTTCTCTGCATTTGAGGCTTCGTTGTCTCTGAGGACATATTCTCCCGGGTTGAAGGTGCATACTCGGACTTTGGAGTTGTAATATTTTTCCAGCTTTGTTTTGTACTTTGCTTCGTTGATTGCCGCCATTTCTCTCCGTTCCTCTAGGAGGTCGAGGTCGAGTCTCCTTTCTTCTTCATTGTTGATCATATTCATGGAGAGCATCCTGGGTGACGGCAATCCTATTTCTGCTGGTATTACAGCCTCTGACCCATAAACCAAGCTGAACGGTGTTTCTCCGTTGCTAGTTTTGGGCATCGTCCTGTGGGCCCATAAAATGCTGGGCAGTTCGTCCACCCATCCTCTTCTCTTTTCTCCTAACCTTGCCTTGATTCCATCGACGATGCTTTTGTTGACGGCTTCGACTTGACCATTCCCCTGCGGATGTGCGACCGAGGAGAAGGTATACTCGATGTGTAGCTCTTTAAACCACTTTTGAAGGTTATCTTCGGCAAAGTTGGTTCCATTGTCTGTGATGATCTTGAGGGGCAAACCAAAACGACATATGATTTGCTCCCAAATGAATTTTTTGACAACGGTGGCTGTGGTCGACGCGAGGGCCTTTGCCTCTACCCATTTAGTAAAATAGTCGACTGCGACTATTATAAACTTGACAGCTCCTGGGGCTTCGGGAAATGGTCCGACCATGTCTATTCCCCATTGTTGAAAAGGCCACGCGGTGGTGACCGGTACCAACTCGTTCTTGGGGCGCATTGTTTTGGGCGCATGTCTTTGACATCCTCCGCATTTCCTCAACTCTTTGACCGCGTCCAAATGCATTCCGGGCCAATAGTATCCCGCATTCATGACTTTCGCTACCACCATTCTTGGACCGGCGTGTATACCACAGATTCCCTCATGCACTTCTCTGATCAAATACTGTGCGTCTTCGGGGTCAACACATCTTAGCAAAGGCCCAAGGTATGATTTTCTGTACAAGATCCCATCAGCCATCTGGTAGTGTTCGGATTTGTGCTGAACTTTCCTTGCTTCTGCCTTGTTCTCCGGGAGTACTCCAGTTTGGAGGTATGTGATTATCGGAGTCATCCAAGACGTTGTCCCTAGTTGGACGACGCTTACTTCTCGAAGTGGTACTGACGGATTGCTCAACACTTCTATTCGTACATCCTTTGCCAGATGCTGAAAGCTTGTGGAGGCGAGTTTACTCAGCGCGTCTGCTGGCTTGTTCTCGCTTCTATTAATGTGATGTACTTTGTAGGAATAGAAGGTCTGCAACAGTGTCTTTGCTTGGCTCAGGTAAAGTGCCATCGTATCTCCTCTGGCTTCGTATTCTCCGTTGATTTGGCCTGCCACCAACATGGAGTCCACGTGTGCCTCGATGTGTCGTACGCCCATTTTGATTGCCAATCGTAGCCCAGCAAGGAAGGCTTCGTATTCGGCTTCGTTGTTTGTGCTTTTAAAATCCAGGCGTATGGCATAGGTGAACTCGTGTTTATCGGGGCTCACCAGCCGGAGACCAGCACCTGCGCCATCCTCGTTGGACGCACCGTCCGTGTACAGTAGCCATGGTTCTTCCACTTGCTGTTTCTCGGCCTTTTCCATTGCCTTACATTCTCGATCCTTGTCGTCTGGTACTTCGGTCATGAAATCTGCGAGCACTTGGCCCTTGATCGCTGGTCTTGGTCTGAACACTACGTTAAGACCCCCGAGCTCTATCGCCCACTTCGCCAGTCTTCCTGAAATCTCCGGTCTTGCGAGTACGTTGCCAATGTTGTAGTTAGTTAACACGTGAATGACGTGATTGGCAAAGTACCTACGCAGCCGTCTTGATGCATGAATTAGTGCGAGCGCTAGTTTTTCCATGATTGCGTACCGGGTTTCTGGATCGGTTAGAGTTCGTGACACATAATAAACCGGTGTCTGGACGCCTTGTCGATCGACAAGCAACACAGCTCCCACTGCCTTGTCGGAGGCGGACAAGTATAACACCAAGGGTTCACCCTTGACCGGTGCCGTTAGGGTTGGCAGCTTGATGAGGCAGTCTTTCATCTCGCGGAAAGCGCTTTCGGCTTCCGGAGTCCACTGAAATTGGCTCTTCTTCATGCAGTTTCGGAGGGTTTTTATGAACGGAAATGATTTGGCCGCATGATTGGCTAGGAAGCGGTTGAGTGCTGCCAACCGTCCTGCCAATTTTTGCATTTCTTTGATCGTTGACGGTGACGGCATGCGTTCTATTGCTTGTATCTTGTCGGGGTTTACCTTGAAACCATCTTTCGTAACAATGAAACCCAGGAATTTCCCCTCCTCCATGCCAAAGGAGCATTTCGCCGGGTTTAACTTGATGCTGACTCCCCGCAGAGTGTCAAACGTCTTTTGGATGTTCAGCAACATTGTACTTTCCTCCTTGCTCATGATAACTAGATCGTCCATATACACTTCTATGTACTTGCCGATGGCGTCTTGAAAGGTTTCGTTCATGAGCCGTTGGTAAGTCGCGCCCGCATTTTTAAGGCCAAAAGGCATTTTGGTGTAGCAGTAGAGCCCCGTTGGTGTGCGGAACGCGGTCTTGTCCTCATCTTGCACGGCCATTTGTACCTGGTGGTACCCTTTGTAGCAATCAAGGAAACATTTCCATCGGAATGTGGCCAGGGAATCGATCTTTTCGTCAATGTCTGGTAAGGCGTAACAGTCGCGCGGACACGCCTTATTCAGATCTTTGTAATCGACGCACATCCTCCAGCTGCCATTGTTCTTCTGGACCATCACTGGGCTTGCCACCCATGTTTGATACCGGACCTCTCGGATGATCCCTGCGTTTAGCAGCTCTATCACTTGTTCCTTCATGGCATCATGCTTTATGTCTCCCAAGTGGCGCTTACCATGTACCACCGGTTTGGCTTCTTCCGATACGTTTAAGCGGTGTTCAGCAATGTGTCTGGGAACGCCCACCATGTCTGCTGGCGTCCAGGCAAAGACATCCATGTTTTGGAACAACAGTTTTTTTAGCGCCGCGCGCGTTAGATCGGACATTGCAGGTCCCAGGGTTACTGTCTGTTCCGGGTATGCACTGTTTAGCACCCACTTTTCTGCTTCTTGGCGTGTTTCTGGTTTCCTTGTCTTTGCAGGCCGTAGCTCATCCGTCGCTAATACTTCTTTGCTTGCATAGATGATGGCTACTCCCGCTTCTGTTGGAAATCCCACTGCGGAATGTGGGCCAGAGCAGATCATGCTGAAATCACCTTGGGATTCTCTTCCCAGCAGAATATCGTGTCTTGAATGTGCCGGCAGCACCATGAAAGTGACTTCTTCTGTTCGTGAGTTTCTTCCATCCGAGAGCAACACTGGGAATGATATTTGTCCTAGAGGAAAAACGGCTTCGTTGCAGAAACCAGTGAGCGGGTAGTCAACTGGTTCTAAGCGCGCTTTGTCCTCCTGATCGAACTGATTAAAGCATTGTTCATATATGATATCCGCAGTGCTCCCTGGATCAATGAAGATGTAATCTGTTTGATAATGCCCAATGACGCCTGAGATGACTATGGGTCGTCTCTCTCGTGGGCCTCCTCTGACAACTGGGAAAACGACTTGTTTCTCGCGCCATGAGTCATCTTCCGCACGCTTGTTGTAATTTCTTCTTGGCCTTCGTGGACCTCCCTGAACCATGTGTGTTTCTAACTTTCGGAGTTTTTTGTTGTCCGGCCCTTCCTCTCTTCGTTGGATCTGACGGTAATCACGCCTGCCACCTTTGACTAGGTGAGTTAATTTTCCGTCTCTTAAAGCCCTTTCGATCTCTTGTTTGAGGCTGAAACAATCGTCGGTTATGTGGCCGGTATCCTTGTGGAAGTCACAGAAAAGATTCGGGTCTTGGCCCCTCTTGTTGCGCATCTGCAGTGGTGGCTTAAACTGGTGGTTCTCGGTCGCCAAGACTTCTGAAGGGGTTTTTGTTAGGAGTGTCCACTGTTTCTCCCGGTTTTCCTTTTTTACCTCTTTTCGGTGTGCGATTTGGTTGATCGTATGACGCGCGTCTTCTCTCACTGGGCTCCTGTCTCTGTGACCGGATGCTCTCCAAGATTGGTTTCTGCCTTTCCTGCTGTTTCGGTCGGCGTGATTGTAATTGCGCTGACGGTGGTCGTCACCGGTCAACTGCCTGTCTGACTGTGCGATGGTTTTGGCCGCCTCTATGAAGGCTTCCCAATCTTTGGGTCCTCCGTCTCTACCTTTTACACGCTTGATTAGATCATCACACTTGACTGCCCGCATAAAGTGTGCGCGCATCATCTTCTCGGGTAAGTCGCCAATCTCTAAACATTCTTTGTTGTACCGAGTAATGAAATCTTCTACGCTTTCGTGGTCTCTGCGCCATATGTTCAAACAGTCGGCTGGATCCCTGGTGTGTCGTCGTTGTTGTGAGAAGTGTGCCAGGAACTTCTCTCGGAAATCAATCCAGGATTTGATTTTGCCTGCTTGTAGGCTGTCGAACCAGATGCGCGCCGCGCCTACGAAGGTTTGAGCAAAAAGATGACACCAGGTTGGCAAGTTCCATCCGCCCGTTGCTCCCGCGCCGTTAAATACTTGGAGGTGATCATCTGGGTCTGTCAACCCGTTGTATTTGCCCACGTTGTGCGGCAATTTTGTCTTGTCTATGTCAGCCGTGGCGATCTCTCGGATGAACTTTGAATTCTCAGCCATGTCGTCTGGGCGGTAGCTTAGAGTGAAATCATGCTCTGCTTTTGGGTCGTAACCCGCACGCTTGCGAGGTTTGTATGCTTTGTGCTCTGGTGGGAGCCTGCTGAACACTGTGCGCGTCTCCTCTTCGTTTTCAAGTTCGTCGTTTATGTTGCGCGGCCCTAAGCGACTTTGTATCGGCTTCTTCGGTTGGTTGGAATACTGCACATAGTTGCTTTCCGTTTCACCATAAGTATCGCGCGTGTCGTGCGCGCTCGGCCTTCTGACGTGCGGTGGAGGTACTGACTCAGGACGCAGGTTGTATGCGTTGGCCTGTTGAGGCATAGGTGCGCTCAAAGGCCTTTGCGGTGGAGTGACAAACGCTGACTGGTGAGCTTGTGCTTGCAGCAATGCTTGCTGCGCGCTGAGTTGTGTGTAAACAAGATTTATCGACGCCACTTGCTCGGCGTACCAGGAAGCCAGAGTTTTTCCTTCGGGTAGCCCCAATAATGCTGAGAAGTTTAGTTGTGCTTGGTCCGATGGAGCTGAGGGACCAGCTCCATGGCTCTGAGTTTGCACTGGTGGTGTCGGTTGGACTACCTCTGATGGAGGCTGAAACGTAGCTCCATTTGTGGTCTGAGTGATGATTCTGGGTGGAGTTTGAAAAACGGGACCAGGTGCGTTTTGAATAGCAATCCTGGATGTGCTCCCGAAAATGCTGGGAAACTCCATGTTTGGTGGCCCTTTTTGGATAGCTTCGTTCCTTGGGCCTCGCTGGACGTGTATGTTGTCCGAAACGAGTTCGAAGGAAGAAACGTCTCCATCGACTTGGTTGGAAGGGTTGTTTTCGGCCATTTTGACGAGTTTTTCGAACAGAAAAAGAGATGAGAGTGGTTTTGCTAAAAGCGGATGGCGCCAATGATGAAACACTGGTTAACACTACGGTTAATCAGTGGGGTTACTTCTTCTATGGGTTCAATCTCTCTTCCTACTCGTAAGATGACCGTCTCCTGCAAAACAGCAACCGTCAGTCTCGTTAAGAGGGGAATATGGGGGTTTCCCTCTTAACCAGGCTCCGGCGTGAGAATAAGTACTGTTCCGAGGAAGGATAATCAGTGTGTGTTAAGTGTGAGAATAGTGAGAGCAAGATCATCAACCTGGATGGTGAAGGGTCCTATTTATAGCCGGATGGTGAAAGAGGGAGGAGCAACGATGCCAGCTGTAGACGCGCGCCAGCTGTCCGACCAAGGGGAATATCCCCTTGGTCTCCTCTGTCGCGGTCAGTGTAGTGGTACACGTGGCGCGTCTTTATTTGTCGAATGTGGAAACGTCGTACTGACGTTGTCTGGCTGCTCCCCGACCTGTTACAGGTCTACTTGGCGCTTGATGGTTGGTGACACGTGTTGTCCTTTATGTCGCATGGAGTATCTTTGGTGTCACCTGGATATTTTCCAGAAGCTTCTAGGAGCTTCTGGATGGTGCGGCTGATGTCACTGCCACGTAGGATGCAGAAAGTGGTATGGTCATTGCCATGTTGGCAAGGAGTTGGGACCATACCTCTTCAGTAGATCTACGATAAAGATAAAGAAGATTACTGGATCGAATCTCGGCAATCATCCTTACTTTATTTTAACTATGAAGCCTTCTTATAAAGAGTGGGGATTGGTAACTTGTATAAACCCTACATGAATCTCATGGTAAACAAAAATTAATCTTTTTGATGATAACTTTTTTCATTTGTAGTGTCTTCCAGTTGAGTTTTCGAAATCATGTCGTTTAAAAGCAGGAGAAATGATCCTCAGAAACGATAAAGGTAGATCATGGAAAATTCAGCTCAAGAAAAAAGGTGAAAAATATTACAATTTTGGTTATGGTTTTAGAGATTTCTGGGATGCAAATGGATTAGAGGTTGGCGATGACTACAAGTTTGAGCTCGTTGAGAACGAGAAGGACAAGCCTCCCATTGTGAACTTTTCGTGTAAGCTATTATATTCCCTCTTGCCTTTGGTCATTTCCGTTACAATACATTCAATTTTTCGTATGATTATGAGGTCCACACTATGGTTGTAAAGAGATAGTTGTTTGTTAATTTGTTAGTCGAGATCAGTTTGCTAAAAGATCAAATCAAGTGTATGTGACCAAAAAAATGCATATTTGTCGCAGTGAACGTAGACTCGGTTCCCTCTGGAAAAGAAGACCCCTCATTATACTACATTGGCAAAGTGAACACCTACTCCATGGTAATATATTCAAAACATTTAGATGTCAATATAAGAAAAAAAACACAAGATGCACTACTAGAAAATTGAGGATTTCCTACCAAAATTACCGACTAAAAAAATTTAGTCGGAAATTCTGACCACTTACCGACAAACTTTCGACTAGAATAAAAGTCAAATATTAGCAACTAATTTCCGACCGCTTACCGACAAAGAAAAAAGTCGTCGGAAATTTGAAGGAAAGTTCCGACTAAATTCCGACAAAAAAACTATAAAAAAAAGAAAAAAATTGGTTGGAAAGTTGTTGGAAATTTCTGACAATTTTCCGACTAAAACCTTTATTTTTTTATTTAATTATATTGAGCTATATGTATACATGTGAATGTATTTGCTTGTGTCTATGTATAGTATGTGTATGTATATGACTCGGAGTATACACACACATATATACCTATATATAATTATAGAATAATAAAAGACAAGTTTAAGTAATTAGTCTCGATAGCGTACACGCACGTATGAATGTGTATAATACGTATAAGTTGGTAAAGTAAGAGCTTTTCATGTATAACTAAGGTGTACAAAATACGTAATGAAAAAACCATGTTAGAAGGTTGAAAATGTGGGTTATTTACATCTGACGAGTGTGGTCCATGCATGTAGTATTTGCCTAGTGAATTTGTGAGGAAGAATGGATTACTCAACAAAGAAGAAATGATTCTCAAAAACAACGACGACGAGAGGTCATGGATGGTGGATATAAAGCACGGAAGGAAGTATTGTTACTTAGGACAAGGATGGAAAGGATTTTCTGCTGCAAATGGCTTAAAGGAAGGGGATCTTATCAAACTTGAGCTGGTCAGTAATGGTGACATACCCGTCGCAAAGTTTTACATTCAAGAGATCCATTAGTTACTGCAGTTAACAAGGCGTATCTTTCATGATGGCTAAAAGTATATCGGTTTTGACTAACGTTTGTGTTATAAGTGTATCTTTTGTAAAACCATCCAAACGTTTGTAATATGTAAACGTGAAGTATAGTCGTACTTTGGGTATATGTGATCTTGAAAGATTAGGACACATAGCTTTATTGTTGTGTCAAGTATTATGTATCTAATTAGTATAGAAATTTGTCATCTTCAACTATTTAAATGGGTTGACGGTTAAATCCTTAGCACACAAGTAGCACACAGAGAGAAAAAGGAGTAAGCACAAAAGGGAGGTTGGTTAAATAAATACTATGAGTTCATTTTATAAAAATGTTAAAAAGTAGATAAAATAAAATAAAATTAAGTTGGTGGGGTAGGCTCATCCTCCATCTCCCGTGTTTCTACCTTGGAGGGGCATTCTCTAAGGACTATGATGTGGCGCCTACGTGACGGATCATCCTCCAAGGGATGACCGTCTACCATACCACATAGCCTAAATATGAAAAAGGAAATCACAAAACAAAGGTAAAACCATTCAAATGGAAATGCCGATAGTACCTTATTATCATTTTAGCATTGGTGGTTAAAATTTAGGATTTAGGAGTGAATGTTGGATTGGGATACTATGATGTTGCAAACAAAATATACTGGTGCGGCACCACCGATCATTCCTCAGTTCAAGTAGGATGAGCAAATGGTACCGGGTGTCAGTTACGAACCGGTATCGATTTTACCGAACTAAAACATTTTCGGTACATATTCAGTATCAAACCGTACTGTACCAGTATTTTCAGTACCGGTACCCGTTTTTGAGGATTTTCGATACCGGTAATCTAGTTAATACCGAGTTCATTCCTAAGTTCAAGGTTCTTTCAAGAGTTTTTTTTTTTTCTTTTTTTCTAAAAGGGTGTAATTGAAAAACTTATTTATGAAAATGGTTGATTTAAAAAAATATGAGTAAATTACAAGTTTTGTCCTTTATGTTTGTCCCAAATTTCAGGCGCTGTCCTTTATCTTTAAAATTGATGAGTTTTGTCCTTAATGTTTCAAAATCTTGCACGTTATGTCCTTTAAGGCAAACCCAGTTAATTTTCAATGTTATATCTGATCATGTGCAAGGCACATGGGGGCATTTTTGTAATTTCGTTTTTTTGGAAAATTTATATAATTAACTTAAAATAAAGACCCAACCATCTTCAAAATTGCAGACAATCATCCCTCTTTCTACCCTCTCTCACTAAAAACCACAATCACCTTCACCTCCACCACTCCCCACCACCGCCGCCGCCATACCCTTCACCTCCACACTCACCGGTAACTTCAGATCTGCATTTTATCAACACATCTCCATCATGCCCGGTTTAGTTTCCGTCAAAACGCCACCATGAATCTCCATTCCAGAAGACAACCACCAGATCCGCACCACTCCCGACTCAATCAACCCCAAAACAACACCACCGGCGCAACGGAGGCCTCAATCACCCTCTCCGTCATCCTCACGCGCCAAGCCGTCGCCAGATCGGAGCTCCGGAAAGAAGAAATCTCCAGAAAAGCAGTTATTACTAGATGAATCCTCTCTAGATAACCCCCGATCTAGGTCCTTTTCTGTTAAAACTCGCGCGTGACACAATCATTATCTTTATTTCTTAATAATTTGTTGTTTAGCTGTTTTGTTATCTATCTGCTACAGGCAATCATATTGGTTGTTGTTGACTTTATTGTCTTTTTGTTGCTGTGTTATATGACAAATTGTTTAATTGATCGCTTGTGTACTCGTGGATGTTCAGATGTTCAGAGAGAGGTGAGGGAGAGTGATTGAGTGGAGAAGATGAAGGCTTTATAAATATATATTTAATATTTTTATTGAAAGGGTAAAAAGACAAATTTGCCCTTATGTGAAGTCTAAGTGACCAGATTTAACATTGAAAATTAACTGGGTTTGCCCTAAAGGACATAACGTGCAGGATTTTGAAACATTAAGGACAAAACTCATCAATTTTAAAAGTAAAGGACAGCGTCTGAAATTTGGGACAAACATAAAAGGACAAAACTTGTAATTTACTCAAAAAATATTTACCAAAATAATCTTTGAAATTTTCCTTTTTCTCACTCCTCATTTATTAAACAAACAGCTATAGAACTTCGGCTAATTTTTTTATAGAGAAAGTTTTCAATAAAATTTCAAAAAGAATAAACTTTCGTTTTGCTCCCTGTGGTTTAGTCATTTTAACGGTTTTGCTCCAATAGTTTAAAAATAGCCATTTCCCTCCCTGATCTTTCGAGTTTGTCGCCAGTTTGTTCCCTAATCTTTTGAGTTTGTCGCCAGTTTCCTCCCTGATGGAGTTAGAGGCTGGGAGCCAGTGGCGGATCTTGCCCGTTGAACGTGCCAGGACCGAAAGACACGGGCACTAAAAAAAGCCGGGGCATGCCCGGGCCAAACATAGTATATATAAAAAATTTTGATCGAAATGCGGAAAATTAGCACTACAGTCGAAAAACTTGCCCGGGCCCTGGCCCTGCCATAGGGCTTCTAAGAACCGCCCCTGCTGGGAGCAAAATGAAGATAAGTTAGAAAAATCAGGGAGGAAAATGACTATTTTTAAACTATTGGAGCAAAACCGTTAAAATGACCAAACCACAGGGAGCAAAACGGAAGTTTACTTTTTAAAAAAGTATATAGAGTTTTAAGGAGAATGTTTTCAATGAAATTAAAAAAAAGCACGTTGTTGAATCATGATATAAGCATAAGTATGTTATAAAAAAAAAAAAAAAAATCTCGAACAGCAAATACTTTAAATTAAAAATCAGTTTTAAACTAACAACACCTTTTATGGTTTTTATGTCATAGCCCAAACTATAATCGGTTATATATAAAAACTAGGTTAGTTACCCGTGTAAAACACGGGCTGAACTAATATATTTTGTTAATATAGGCTATAAATGAAAATACAAGTATAAAAATACAAAATTGTAATTAGTATTAATACTTACAAATTTAAAAATAAAAATATGAAAGTAATTCATAGGTGATAGGAAGTATGCAAACGTAGGTTTCATTTTATCATGTTTCTTTTAGTATTTAATTTAGTAGCAGTAGCCATTTCCAGTATTTCTATTTTCAATTTCTCTGTAAGGGGGAGAGGGTGGTTATCACTTGCAAAAATTCCATCACTCAAAACATCCAATCAAGTTCCGCCATGTCATCAACCATTATTCCATTACTCACAACTTTTTTTAGTGGCAATGGTTAGGCCGGCAAACCAGGTGGTAAAATATAAACTTAAAGCTATATTTTTAAAATAATAATAATATAATATCTGTATTTATTTTAAAAGATTTAGGAAGTTGGCACTTGAACACATAATAGGCGAATTCCGACTTATCATTCATCTAACACGTCTGACCCGTTTCATTTTAGCTGATCGTTTAGTACTTTATACGTTTGACCCGTTTCATGATCAAAATATTCATGATATCTTACATGAGAAGCACACAATTGTTCTATTTAGGGGCTGTTTGGCTGAGCTTTTCAAAATGACTTATTTGCTTATTTGCTTTTGCTTTCTGAAAAGCAAATAAGCAAATAAGTCATTTTGAAAAGCTCCATTTTAAAGTTTTTCAAAACAGCTTATTGACTTATTTGCTTTTCAGAAAAGCAAATAAGCTGTTTTGAAAAGCTTAGCAAAACAAGCCCTTAAGATTGTAAAGAACACAATGTTCTATCTAAGATTGTTCTATTTTCATAAAAAACCATAACTAAAATATTTCAATTTATAAGTTGAATATATATGAAACCCTAAAAAACATCCAATTTAAGTACCAACCATTCAAACAAAAAAATAATTTCCTCCGAAATACACAAATAGCACCAAACCCGATCACCAATTCTATCACCAAATATCAAAACAATTGTCACACCCCGGATTTCCACGTGTCACCGGTGGGCCCGGTGGGGGAGTATCGTGACGTGGTTGGCAACATATTAGTCAAACAACACAATATTTAAATGCACAGCGGAAGCAAAGTATAGATTCATTTCAACCAAACAATATTGTAATATTAAGTATCACAAATAGTTGAATATAAATCCACTGGTAGATCAAAATAACAGGAAACAGTGTTCAACAGTCTATGACATCCAAGCTTGCGAGACTTATTGTGGATGCTAGGAGAAAAGCCAGCCTATTACGCGTAGTACCTGCACTTAACCTTTTTGAGAAAATACGTCAGTTTACACTGGTAAATACAATCAACCGACTCATTTTGAAAAGAGTTTAAGAAAATGCATTTAAGGCACAAGGCACAAATAATATTTTATAACCTGGGATAATTATTTGAATATAATTCTTGTAAAGGATTTACATGTTACTTATGCGTTCAGTAGCCCGGATCGAGCCGGGTTAAAGATCAATAGACACACCACATTATGTATATGAGACACCGACGGGCGTACGCCTACGCCCCGTGCTTAGGTCGTGGCCATTTCGTAAAATGATGCCAGGGATACCCGGGACATGGTCATTAACGCCCCAAAGGCTTTAAGCAAACAAAACAATTTAAACGAGACATCTCAATACTTTAACCATCATACAATTAAAGATTCAATGCCCGACCAAGCGGTATTTTATATACCGTACCCCAAGCCCGTATAGGGAAAATAAGTTAAAAGTATTTACCTGAGCAAGTATAAATCAAAATCAGCGAGTGCAAGTATCTTTTACTGGTTCTCCTAATCTGGAACGAAGGTTTATAACAACCTATTAGAATCCTAACGGGTCTTTAATTAAACTTAAGCTTAGACCGGTTAGTTTTAAAGATACGGTTCGTACGCACGATTAAGCGAAGACCGGATAGAATGTGATTTAGACCCGACAAGTTTGAAGACTTTCTTAATATGGGTATATTATACACATTCTGGATTTTGAGAATAAACCGATAAGGTTTGACCCGTTTCGGCTAATTTATGTAAACTAGTTACATAAACCGAACCGAACGCGCATGAAGCGTAACGGGTAACCATAAGAGTCCAAAACAGGTTTCCTAAGTTAACATGCCTTAAATATGTTGTGATATCAGTAGGATACCTTCCATTATGCCCGAAACGAGTTTAATCTCATATTAAGCCCCGTAGGGGTATTTTGGTCATTTTAAAGGTTATAAATGAAATTAATTAAGTTTCTGTGAACCGGGTCTGAATACATCAGTAAAATGGCTTAGTTTATCAGGTCATATCAGTTGGTGTTAAGTCCTTCGTGACAAAATGGTTTTAAACCCTTACTATGCGTTTAATACGCGTATAACGCCGTTTTAAGCGACGTATGGGTTAAAATAGGATTCTGAGTTTTCAGATCAGTTAAACAGGTTCAAAACACTTCATTTATTATTTAAAATCAGTAGCATTTGGATTGGCGTTAAAAGGATTTGTAAAACTCATTTTATGGCTTAAAAGGGTATATTCGGTATTTACCGAATTAAGGCGATAATCCTAGCTTATGATCAGTTTAAAAATAATTAAAAATCTTCAAAAATCCCAAAATATTATATTACATCTGTGGGTAAAAGATTTGGTGTCAAAAATGGGGTTTAGATAGGCTTTATGCTAATGACGCCGTTTAATTACTAAGAAGCGTTCTAAATACGTCATTAAGCATAACTCCTAATCTAGACCTCCGACTGAAGTGAAAATTTAGGGACATGTTTTATAATCAGTAACAAAGATTATTGTACTTTCACAATTCCAAAATTCTCGTTGTATGGTCATAAGGGCATTATGGTCAATATTTAAGCACTTAACGGAAACGTCGGACAATTAAGGGTTTAAGTGGTATAAACGCAGAGGGTTATACACACATGTAACTAGGTCCTAATGGAACTTTAAGGCATGTCTAAACCTATCAAAACCGGGTCAGAACTGAAGTCAAAGCAAAAGTCAAACTTTTGCGTCTTTCGGTTCCGAATCGGTTCAAAACAGAAAGTTGTCCACTCAAACAAGCTTAGACAAATTATTATACTTATTATCAAGTTATATGAATGATAAAACAGGTTACACGCATTCTATATCGCTAATTACGCGTTTAATGGTTCTGTTGACTTTTTCGTAAGAAGTTTGACTCGACAAACGACCTAGTTAGAACGGGTATCAGTGGGTGCCCTTTTAAGGGTTTAAAGCCCACATAATTACCAACTTATAACAACTTTCATTTCGCCAAATCGCTGGACCGTTAGCGATTAATCGTTAAGTCAAACCGTAATTACGACGGTTTGACTTCTAGGCTATAAACTAATCAAAACTTAATTAAGAAGGGTCAAGGGTACTTACACGTGTCTAATGGATGATTAGGAAGGTCTTGAGTCTGCTGTTGTGCTCCTCAAATGATCAGAAGTTGAAGTGTGGTTGCATGTTGCAACATAAGCCTTATATAGTGACTTTGATCTTCCTAGATGGTTGCCAAATGAGTCTACAATTGATCATGGATCTTTACAAGTGTCATCTACAGCCTAAATACCATTTTAGGAAAGCCCATGGTATACCAAAATGGCATTGGAGTCGGTTAAGGGACAGAACAGGCAGCTGCCTGTTGTTTCTGCAGCTGGCAGTCGCACGCGGCCCGCGTAAAGGTCTTAAGGATCTTACGCGGCCCGCCTTAGTCTCCGGATCAGGTTACACAATTTTCTTTTATTGCATATTTAGTCCTTGGTCCCCCGAAAGGTCATTTTCACATGGTTTCTTGCATTTTATACCTTTAGTATTAACATATGGGGGCTTTAAGGCTTATACCATCTTTGTCAAGTCCACGGGTAACTTTTTGATCACCCGAAAAAACCCTAAATTTCATTGTTGACAATTCTAACCCTCACACACGAATTTTATCATAACTTTCTCATACGGTAACGAAACTTGGTGAAATTTTTATGGTACTTTCTAGTGAGCATAATTAATCGTTACAAGGCTTCGGGTTTGCTAAAAGGTCACTCAGAGGTATATCTTAACATGTTGACACATTTAACCCCTGTAGCTTGTAATCTCTCACTTTCTTTCACAATTCGCTTCGTATGATCCATGATCCATTCGTTTAAGGTTATAAACTTCATGTAGGGTTATTGTAAAGTATATTTATTCATTGTTGACACTTTGAACCCTTATATTTACATAGTTTCTATGTTTGTCAACTTTAGTCCCTCGAAAGTATTCTTTCACACGTTCAAAGGTTATGACACGTGTCAACACATTATAGGACGTAAATTTTCGAGGTGTTACATCCTCACCCCCTTAAAAGAAATCTCGACCTCGAGATTTACTGAAACAAATGAGGGTACTTTTCTTTCATCGTGGACTCAACCTCCCACGTATACTCGGGACCTCTACGGGCATCCCATTTGACCTTTACAATCGGTACATGCTTCCTTCGAAGCTTCTTAACCTGTCGATCCTCGATCGACAATGGTTTTTCCACAAATTTCAAGCTCTCATCTATATGCACATCCGAATGTGGTATGACCAGTGATTCATCAGCGAAACACTTTTTCAGATTGCAGATGTGAAATACGTTGTGAATTCCACTGAGCTCTTCTGGTAAGTTTAACTTATAGGCAACTGACCCGACACGTTCGATAATCTCGAAAGGTCCTATGTATCTTGGGCTTAGCTTGCCTTTCTTACCAAACCGCATCACTCATTTCCAGGGTGATACTTTTAAGTAAGACTTTATCACCTACTTCAAAGTGAAAAGATTTACGCTTGGGATCAGCGTAGCTCTTTTGCCTATCTCGGGCAGCTTTGAGACGGTCACGAATCTGGACAATCTTGTCCGTCGTTTCGAACACTATCTCTGGTCCCGATAATTGGACATCTCCAACCTCCGCCCAACAAACGGGCGCTCTACACTTTCTACCGTATAAGGCCTCGAAAGGCGCAGCCTTAATGCTGGTGTGGTAGCTATTGTTGTAGGAGAACTCAATTAGTGGTATGTGGTTATCCCAACTACCACCCAAATCAATCACACATGCACGAAGCATGTCTTCCAACGTTTGAATAGTACGCTCACTCTGACCGTCTGTCTGAGGATGGTAAGCCGTACTAAAATTCAAACGCGTGCCCAAAGATTGTTGGAAGCTTTTCCAAAAATGTGACGTGTATCTAGTATCTCTGTCAGAGATAATAGACACAGGTATGCCATGTAAAGCTACAATCTTATCTACGTACAGTTGGGCTAACATGTCGGAGCTATACGTCTCCTTAATGGGTAGGAAATGTGCCGACTTAGTCAGTCTATCAACGATCACCCATATAGTGTCATTTCCTTTCCTTGTCTTTGGCAGCTTGGTGATGAAATCCATCGTCACCATCTCCCACTTCCACGTAGGAAGTTCAGGCTGTTGTAGCAAACCTAACGGTTTCTGATGCTCGGCTTTGACTTGCGCACATGTCAAGCATTTAGCTACATAGGTAGCTACAGACTTCTTCAAGCCTATCCACCAATAGTTTGCCCTTAGGTCCTGGTACATTTTATCGGCTCCAGGATGAACGGAGTATTTGGAACTATGGGCTTCCTGGAGGATAACATCTCGAAGTCCTCCATAAATTGGAACCCATATTCGTCCATTCAATCTTAGTATTCCGTCCTTGCTAAGTGTTAACTGCTCCTCAGTTACCCCTAGCTTTTCGTTAGGATAGTTAGCTTCCAACACAGCTTCCTTCTGTGCAGCTAACAACCTTTCAATCAAATTGTTCTTTATTTCCATGCGCTTGGCATTGATTCGGATGGGTTTCACCCTTTCCTTCCGACTCAAGGCATCGGCGACTACGTTCGCCTTGCCGGGATGGTATCTTATTTCACAATCGTAATCATTCAGAGTTTCCATCCAACGACGTTGCCTCATGTTCAAGTCCTTCTGATTGAACAGATGTTGAAGGCTCTTGTGATCAGAATAGATCACACATTTGATTCCATATAAGTAGTGCCTCCAAAGTTTTAGTGCGAATACAACGGCACCCAACTACAAGTCATAGGTGGTGTAATTCTTTTCGTGCACCTTTAACTGGCGTGAAGCATAGGCAATGACTTTGCCTTTCTGCATAAGCACACATCCCATCCCGGTGTGTGATGCATCACAATAAACTACAAACTCCTCTGTTCCATCAGGCAATGTCAGTACTGGAGCATTGCTCAACTTTTGTTTCAGAATATCGAAGGATTCCTGCTGCTTAGGACCCCAGTCAAACTTAATCTTCTTACGCGTTAGCGAAGTCAGGGGTGCAGCAATCCTTGAGAAGTTTTCAATGAATCGCCTATAGTATCCTGCCAACCCTAGGAAGCTATGAATTTCTGTAGGCGTCTTTGGCTCATGCCAATTCATGACAGCTTCAACTTTAGCGGGATCTACTTGGATACCACGCTCACTAACAACATGTCCAAGAAATTGGACTTCTCGAAGCCAGAATTCACATTTCGAGAACTTGGCATAGAGCTTTTCTTTATGAAGTAGTTCCAGAATGCAATGAAGATGCTTCTCATGATCAGCTTGGTTCTTCGAGTAAATGAGGATATCATCGATAAAAACGATGATGAATTTATCTAAGTGCGGCTTGCAAACGCGATTCATGAGATCCATGAACGCGGCCGGTGCATTAGTGAGCCCAAAAGGCATCACTAGGAACTCGTAATGACCATAACGAGTCCTAAATGCAGTCTTGTGTACGTCTTCATCTCTAACCTTCAGTTGGTGATAGCCTGACCTTAAGTCAATCTTAGAGAAGAAACTTGCCCCTTGCAGTTGATCGAACAGATCGTCGATTCTGGGCAAAGGATACCTATTCTTGATAGTGACCTTATTAAGCTCACGGTAGTCGATGCACAGACGCATCGATCCATCCTTCTTTTTGACAAATAAAACTGGTGCTCCCCAAGGAGACGAACTAGGTTTGATGAAACCTTTGGCTATCAAATCATCTAACTGCGTTCTCAATTCCTTCATCTCTGTTGGTGCCAATCTATAAGGCGCCCTTGCAACTGGTGCTGATCCAGGAATAATGTCAATTCTGAATTCTACTTGTCTATCTGGTGGCAAACCAGGTAGTTCTTCAGGAAAAACTTCGGGGTATTCAGAAATGACGGGGATATCCCCAATCTTGGGCTTCGGCTCATCAATAATCACTTGTGCCATGTAGATGACACAACCCTTTTTCAAACACTTAGAGTCTTTGAGCATATACATTTTCTCAGGCAGCCCATACTGGGTATCTCCCTGGATAGTAAGTGATTCACCAGACGGAGTCTTGATCATCACTTGCTTCTTATTGCAAACAATCTGGGCCTGATTATGGGATAACCAGTCCATGCCTAAAACTATGTCAAAACCGGCTAGTTTCAAAGGAAGTAGGGACAAAGGAAAAGAGTGGTTCTTAATGGATATGAAACATCCATCTAATAAGGTTGAGGCGGTTTCTAAAGTGCCATCTGCTAGTTCCACCTCATACTTCACACTTAAGGTCTTAACAGGTAATTTCAACAATTCACAAAACTTATTATCTACGAACGACTTATCAGCACCTGAATCAAATAACACTCTCGCATAAACAACATTTACGAGAAAGGTACCTGTTATCACATTGTCGTCTTTGACGGCTTCCTTAGCATCCATCCTGAAGACCCTAGCATTGGTCTTCTTAACCTCATCAGGCTTCTTGGCGTATTTTGGGCAATTGGTCTTGATGTGCCCCTTTTCATTGGAACCGTAGCAGGTCGCATCCTTCATCTTTTTGCAATCCAAGGTCTTGTGTTCCTTGGACTTGCACAACCCACATGCAAAGGTTTTTGATTGTGAATTTGAATTTGATTCATACCTGCACTTCCCAAAGTGTTGTCTCTTGCAGATTTTACATCTGGGTTTTTCACCCGACTGCTGACCATCCTTCCTAAATCCTGACCCCTTCTTGTGGTCATTGTTTCCCTTATGCTTCTTGTCTGAACGTCGTGAGTTGTCATCCTCACGCTTCCTCTTTTCGGTATCAGCGTTCCTCTGCGATTTCTGCCTAACCGCATCCAAGGTAAGAGACAATGATATGTCCGCTGCAGACCGAAAAGTAGCTGGTCTGGAGGCCTTCACACTTGCCTTGATCTCCGGGGCCAAACCCCCGATAAAACGAGCTATACGTTTGGGTTCCGGGGTTACTAAATATGGAACCAATCTTGACAAAGTGTTAAAACTGGTAAGGTAGGCCTGACAGTCTAGGTTTCTCATGACCAGCGACAAGAAGCCAGCTTCAATTTTCTCAACCTCATGCTGAGGGCAGTAGTTTTCCTTGATTAGTGACATGAACTGTTCCTGGGTCATATTGTACAACGGGACTTTCCCCGTAGCTTGGATCAAAGATCTCCACCAAGCTAATGCTTCTCCCTTAAAAGACTGATACACGAATTTCACAATATCCCTATTATTGCAACCACTGATATCCACAACCGTATCCATCTCGTCCAACCAAGTCATGCAATCTACTGCTCCTTTTTCCCCAGTAAAATCCCTGGGTTTGCACGAAACGAAGTACTTATAGGAGCAACCCTTGTTACGGGGTTCTTGATTCTGTACGACTCTTTGGGATGGAACACTCCTCTGGTTTGATGAGTGGTGAGTATTACTGTTGTGGGCAGTGTGGGTCCTGGAGGGTGTTCTAGAGTGTGGTGCAGATCGGGTCCTTGCATGGGTACCACTTGATTCATGGAGTTGTCTATCCATAGCTCGATTAACGGCATTATCTATCATTGCCTGTAATTCTGCACCCGCCACATTTACTCGGGCATTATCATGCTCTCCCCGAGGGTGACTATTAATGTCGCTTGAGTCGGCCATGTTGCTTGAACTGCTACATATTGACAAAATTCGTTGGTGAGTTTATTATAGAATTGCCTTTTATGGCAATTTATTAACCGTGGTAAACGTAGACCATATATGGTTAATTTATTACTCACACTTATTTATGATTTCTAATATAATTTATCCTAATTATAAAACAATAACAGTTTTATTAGCACATAAGGCCTAGTCACAGGGACAAATTAAATCATAAGCTATGATTTCAGAGAATCAAGGCTTTTAAAGTTTGAACATAGTTCATTACCTTTATCAGACAGGGTCACAGACTATTACTGTCTTTTGTCTCATATGAAAATGAGAAGGGCCCGTAGGCATTCTATTACCAATGGATGGAAAAAAGAACTGATCATATTTATTGATGATTTAACCCATGATTCAAAGATCAATTAGTTGGGTTAGGAATAAAAAAAATCCCTATATAATAATAACACGTGTGATTTTAACGAATCATGTCTGCCAGGAGTGTTAACATGTTTTCAGATGTTAACTTGGATTTGAATCTTTTTAACGGGTTTTACCATATTGGCCAGGTCTTAAAATGACATGCAGGCTAGGTTATACCTTTAAGATCCTTAATTAAAAATTAAAATAGGCAGATAGATTTTTAAAAAGGAATGATTCCGATTTATTTATTTCATATATAATTTAATTATGCATAACATAGCAAAGATGAAATTTATAAACTTACATTCCATTAAAACTTAAAAGTAGTACACTTTGCCCTAAACGGGACTTTTCACATAAACACTTGCCCACGCAGGAGCTATACAGATAATACATGTCCTCACAGGGACTGTTTACAAAAGTAAATGTCCACGCAGGGACTAGCAGAGACAAGTCCACGTAGGGACTAAGTACAAAGATAGATGTCCACGCAGGGACTACATATACACATAAATAAATGTCCACGTAGGGACTTGATTTAAACAAGGAAATACAATAATACATATTGGGATTTAACGATCCCGTTTCTTCTTTCCTTTCAGCAAACTTGCCAAGCCACTCATAAATCCCTGATTCTTCCTACGTTCTCTTTGGAGGTCTCGCTCAACCCTGTCCAGCCTATGACGGAGATCCTCCTGCTCTGGCGGGGAAAACCGTGGTGGCTGATGCTGAAGTGGTGGCTGAACAGGTACTTGATATCCACGAGCTGGATGTCCCATTCCCCAAGGGGTTCCATATGGTCCCTTAGGATTTTGGGCAAAGTAGTTTGATGCCACATGGTAAGGATCCTCAGCATAGTTATAGTTAGTGTATACTGACGGTCCGTATGGGTTGTAAGTTGCTGGAGCAGTATAAGCAGGGATAGGGTTGCCAAAACCCGGTGATGGCGGTGCAATAGGTGCCGAATTCACCTCCGACACTGGAACTGAAGGTCCACCCATCTCTGGGTCTTCATATAGTGGTGGGTAGTGGCTGCCACTAGAGTGTTGAGGGGTGCTGAAATGAAAATCCCCTGCTCGTGCTGACATCCGAGCGCCAGTCCTCCTACGTCTTGGTGGTGCTGGAGGCGCTAGATTAACTGGCGGCGGTGGAGGCGGTGGCGTGACTGCCACGAAACGTGGATCCCCAGAGGGATCTTGCTGCTGCTGTTGCGGTTGCTGGTGAGGCGATGAATGGTAAGATGGTGTAAAGTACCACTCACACCGGTCGAACCGTGCCTGATGACTATCCGGACCTTGGTATGGTGTTCCGTGAAAAGACGAACCATCAGAGATCTCAACAGGATGGTTCGGGGTTCCGGTTGCAGGCTCGACGGGATCTGTGTCCTCGTCCATGTCCATCACTTGATCACCTGAAAAATGATCCTCCGGTCCTAGTGGGTTAAAGCCCCCTTGTTCTGGTAGGTAGTCCGCCGGGTTAAACTGGCCCCGAAAGACAGGAGTAGGGTCGCCGAAGGAACGGTGCGATAAGGATTGCTGTAGCGGTATGTATGAAGGTTGCGGGTTGTTGGGCTCATTCTCGGACTGAGGCCCATAGGAGTGATGATATGGAGGCGTTGAGCTATACGACGTAGATCGCCTGGAAGGCTCCTCATAAATCCTCCAAGGTTCTTGCGGATCTATAAGTTGAATATATATGAAACCCTAAAAAACATCCAATTTAAGTACCAACCATTCAAACAAAAAAATAATTTCCTCCGAAATACACAAATAGCACCAAACCCGATCACCAATTCTATCACCTAATATCAAAACAATTGTCACACCCCGGATTTCCACGTGTCACCGGTGGGCCCGGTGGGGGAGTATCATGACGTGGTTGGCAACATATTAGTCAAACAACACAATATTTAAATGCACAGCGGAAGCAAAGTATAGATTCATTTCAACCAAACAATATTGTAATATTAAGTATCACAAATAGTTGAATATAAATCCACAGGTAGATCAAAATAACAGGAAACAATGTTCAACAGTCTATGACATCCAAGCTTGCGAGACTTATTGTGGATGCTAGGAGAAAAGCCAGCCTATTACGCGTAGTACCTGCACTTAACCTTTTTGAGAAAATACGTCAGTTTACACTGGTAAATACAATCAACCGACTCATTTTGAAAAGAGTTTAAGAAAATGCATTTAAGGCACAAATAATATTTTATAACCTGGGATAATTATTTGAATATAATTCTTGTAAAGGATTTACATGTTACTTATGCGTTCAGTAGCCCGGATCGAGCCGGGTTAAAGATCAATAGACACACCACATTATGTATATGAGACACCGACGGGCGTACGCCTACGCCCCGTGCTTAGGTCGTGGCCATTTCGTAAAATGATGCCAGGGATATCCGGGACATGGTCATTAACCCCCCAAAGGCTTTAAGCAAACAAAACAATTTAAACGAGACATCTCAATACTTTAACCATCATACAATTAAAGATTCAATGCCCGACCAAGCGGTATTTTATATACCGTACCCCAAGCCCGTATAGGGAAAATAAGTTAAAAGTATTTACCTGAGCAAGTATAAATCAAAATTAGCGAGTGCAAGTATCTTTTACTGGTTCTCCTAATCTGGAACGAAGGTTTATAACAACCTATTAGAATCCTAACGGGTCTTTAATTAAGCTTAAGCTTAGACTGGTTAGTTTTAAAGATACGGTTCGTACGCACGATTAAGCGAAGACCGGATAGAATGTGATTTAGACCCGACAATTTTGAAGACTTTCTTAATATGGGTATATTATACACATTCTGGATTTTGAGAATAAACCGATAAGGTTTGACCCGTTTCGGCTAATTTATGTAAACTAGTTACATAAACCGAACTGAACGCGCATGAAGCGTAACGGGTAACCATAAGAGTCCTAAACAGGTTTCCTAAGTTAACATGCCTTAAATATGTTGTGATATCAGTAGGATACCTTCCATTATGCCCGAAACGAGTTTAATCTCATATTAAGCCCCGTAGGGGTATTTTGGTCATTTTAAAGGTTATAAATGAAATTAATTAAGTTTCTGTGAACCGGGTCTGAATACATCAGTAAAATGGCTTAGTTTATCAGGTCATATCAGTTGGTGTTAAGTCCTTCGTGACAAAATGGTTTTAAACCCTTACTATGCGTTTAATACGCGTATAACGCCGTTTTAAGCGACGTATGGGTTAAAATAGGATTCTGAGTTTTCAGATCAGTTAAACAGGTTCAAAACACTTCATTTATTATTTAAAATCAGTAGCAATTGGATTGGCGTTAAAAGGATTTGTAAAACTCATTTTATGGCTTAAAAGGGTATATTCGGTATTTACCGAATTAAGGCGATAATCCTAGCTTATGATTAGTTTAAAAATAATTAAAAATATTCAAAAATCCCAAAATATTATATTACATCTGTGGGTAAAAGGTTTGGTGTCAAAAATGGGGTTTAGATAGGCTTTATGCTAATGACGCCGTTTAATTACTAAGAAGCGTTCTAAATACGTCATTAAGCATAACTCCTAATCTAGACCTCCGACTGAAGTGAAAATTTAGGGACATGTTTTATATTCAGTAACAAAGATTATTGTACTTTCACAATTCCAAAATTCTCGTTGTATGGTCATAAGGGCATTATGGTCAATATTTAAGCACTTAACGGAAACGTCGGACAATTAAGGGTTTAAGTGGTATAAACGCAGAGGGTTATACACACATGTAACTAGGTCCTAATGGAACTTTAAGGCATGTCTAAACCTATCAAAACCGGGTCAGAACTAAAGTCAAAGCAAAAGTCAAACTTTTGCGTCTTTCGGTTCCGAATCGGTTCAAAACAGAAAGTTGTCGAATCAAACAAGCTTAGACAAATTATTATACTTATTATCAAGTTATATGAATGATAAAACAGGTTACACGCATTCTATATCGCTAATTACACGTTTAATGGTTCTGTTGACTTTTTCGTAAGAAGTTTGACTCGACAAACGACCTAGTTAGAATGGGTATCAGTGGGTGCCCTTTTAAGGGTTTAAAGCCCACATAATTATCAACTTATAACAACTTTCATTTCGCCAAATCGCTGGACCGTTAGCGATTAATCGTTAAGTCAAACCGTAATTACGACGGTTTGACTTCTAGGCTATAAACTAATCAAAACTTAATTAAGAAGGGTCAAGGGTACTTACACGTGTCTAATGGATGATTAGGAAGGTCTTGAGTCTACTGTTGTGCTCCTCAAATGATCAGAGGTTGAAGTGTGGTTGCATGTTGCAACATAAGCCTTATATAGTGACTTTGATCTTCCTAGATGGTTGCCAAATGAGTCTACAATTGATCATGGATCTTTACAAGTGTCATCTACAGCCTAAATACCATTTTAGGGAAGCCCATGGTATGCCAAAATGGCATTGGAGTCGGTTAAGGGACAGAACAGGCAGCTGCCTGTTGTTTCTGCAGCTGGCAGTCGCACGCGACCCGCGTAAAGGTCTTAAGGATCTTACGCGGCCCGCCTTAGTCTCCGGATCAGGTTACACAATTTTCTTTTATTGCATATTTAGTCCTTGGTCCCCCGAAAGGTCATTTTCACATGGTTTCTTGCATTTTAAACCTTTAGTATTGACATATGGGGGCTTTAAGGCTTATACCATCTTTGTCAAGTCCTCGGGTAACTTTGTGATCACCCGAAAAAACCCTAAATTTCATTGTTGACGATTCTAACCCTCACACACGAATTTTATCATAACTTTCTCATACAGTAACGAAACTTGGTGAAATTTTTATGGTACATTCTAGTGAGCATAATTAATCGTTACAAGGCTTCGGGTTTGCTAAAAGGTCACTCAGAGGTATATCTTAACATGTTGACACATTTAACCCCTATAGCTTGTAATCTCTCACTTTCTTTCACAATTCGCTTCGTATGATCCATGATCCATTCGTTTAAGGTTATAAACATCATGTAGGGTTATTGTAAAGTATATTTATTCATTGTTGACACTTTGAACCCTTATATTTACATAGTTTCTATGTTTGTCAACTTTAGTCCCTCGAAAGTATTCTTTCACACGTTCAAAGGTTATGACACGTGTCAACACATTATAGGACGTAAATTTTCGAGGTGTTACAACAATACACACTATCATCAATAACTCATAAACAAAAACATTATTATATTTACAAGGAAGAACCCTAAGGAATATCTTGGATAAAAATTCACAAAAAGGAAAATGATTCAGGAGCCCATTTGATGGTTAAAGCATAAAAGCACCAAAATTAGGGCATGAAAGAAATGCCAGGAAGCAAGCAGAGGTGTTTTATCCCAAAAAAAAAATCCATTGGTGTTGCGTTTTCAATTTGACCTTCTTTGGTACGAGTTCGTGCTTCGATTTCTTCCGATCCATTAAGGGATTGAATTTCAGATTGTAATGCATTTGTTGTGAGAATTTATTTAGATGAAAAGAAGAAAGTGACAGCCGCTTGATTTTGTAAAAAGAGAGCATGTATTTAATTGAAATGGAAATAAAAAACGGAAATGAAATAAAAAAAACAAAACCTAATACCTCTCTCACCATGACACATGTCAACTATATAGACAACCATTAATTGAGTAAAATCAAAGGTGGGAGGCTGATTAACTTACACGTGTATATTATTTTTATTTGAGTAAACTGCCATTTTGGTCCCTGTGGTTTGGCCAGTTTTGCCACTTTAGTCCAAATCTCAAACTTATTACATCTGGGTCCCTGTGGTTTGCATTTTGTTGTCATTTTAGTCCAAAATTCAAAAACCCTCTATTTTGACTATTGAAAACTGATTATTTTGTCCTTTAGTGCAGGGGTATTTTGGTCATTTTTAAATTTAATTTATTGTAAATTCATTTAAAACCCAGATTTGTTGTAAATTCATTTAAAACCCAAATCAAATCTCTCTATCTCCTTAACCCCGGATCATCATCATCTTCAACCTCATCATCTTCAAGTTAACTCTCTCTCTCTCTTAACTATCTTCTCTCTTAACTCTCTTCTCTTAACTCTATTCTCTTTCTCTCAGTTCCCTATCTCTCTTGGTTTTCTCCACCACCACCATCATCATCCGGCCACCACCGCCGCCGTCACAGGAAACCAACATCATCTTCTCAACCACAGATCTGTAAAATCGCAACCACAGTAAATGTTAGTGGGTTTCAAATCAAGTAGATCATGGATGATGTGACAAGATTCCAAGGAAGACGTTGATGGTAGAACGAGATATCCATTCTGATTCAATCTAGGGTTCCGGTAAGTGATGAGAATAGTTATGAGATCTTGGGAATTTGTTATAGTGGTGTTAAGTTGTGTTTTCAGATCGGGTGGGGATTGTTGTGGTTTGCTTATTGTGGGTTCAGATCGGGTGGGGATTGTTGTGGTTTGCTGGTGATGTTAAAGTTCTTGCAGGTACAAGACAGCCGTGTATGTTGTCGTTTAAAGTTAGCCGATTCGGTGATGGTTGGATTTGATGTTGGTGACTGTCACAGTGGTGGTGCGATGGTGGTTATCGTAGTGGTGGTGGGGTTGGGGTTGGTTGGAGATAGAGAGGGAGGATAAAGAGAACTAAGGGATCGAGATGATGGATGATGATATGTGATTTTGTTAATGTTTTAGGTGGTTGAGGGTGATTTTGTAACAAACAGGATGATCAAAACTTGAACCCAGTCCTTTTATTCACCATGAGGCTGTGATGATTTCACCTAATCCGAGTCAAAATTGGGTCAACATTTGAGATTTTCCGCAGCTTGGCGTGGCAGAATCGGAGGAGGGCAAGTGCGCTTGCAACCTCTGTTTGCAGCCATGGCGGTTTTGATTTGTTGTTGGAGCCTCGTTTCTTTTTATAAATCGGTTTTTGATTTTCTTGAAGACGATGCTCTTGATTTTCTGGGTTTTGATGATGATGTTTGATGATGTTCTTGAAGATACAGATCTGAGCCTCGTTTCTTTTTACAAATCGGTTTTTGATTTTCTTGAAGATGATGATGTTCTTGATTTTCTGGGTTTTGATGATGATGTTTGATAATGTTCTTGAAGATACAGATCTGAGCCTCGTTTCTTTTTACAAATCGGTTTTTGTTTTGATTTGATTTGTTGTTGTCTGTATTTTGATTTTTGTGATGGTTTCTGGTTTTGTTCTGGGTTCTTGATTTTCTTGAAGATGATGTTCTTGATTTTCTGGGTTTTGATGATGTTCTTGAAGATGATGTTATTAATTATTGAAATGTTATAATAAATTAACATGGACCAAAATGCCCCTACACTAAAGGACAAAATAGGAGGTTGTAACAGTAAAAAAAATGGGGTTTTTGAATTTTGGACTAAAATGGCAACAAAATGCAAACCACAGGGATCCAGATGTAATAAGTTTGAGATTTGGACTAAAATGGCAAAACTGGCCAAACCACAGGGACCAAAATGGCAGTTTACTCTTTTTATTTATATGTATAGAGATAACAGTAAACTTACTACAAATTACGGACATTCAATTCATTAGTATTTATTTTATTTAAAAAATATCAAATAAATTAGATTCATGGGTAACCTGATTATTAAAAACCATCCTAAAATTCATTAATCAACTGTCTTTATTTATGGTGTAGTTCAATATAAGTAATTAAAACTTTGTTAGAAACTAGTTTAGAGTTGTGATATATGTGCTAAATCTTTTGTGCATGTCTAATTGTAACTATTAAACTATACTCTCAACTACATATGTAATCGCTAATTTCTCGTTGTCACTAGTTCGTGGGTGATATGTAAACCGTTGGATTAATTCCTTTTTCCTTTTTCCATCCGTGAGTCATCGCTGACCCGTTTGTGTATCCTTTTTCTATCGGTGCGAGTTGTGAGTATAAATGTTTTCTTATTTATAATTATTTTTTTTGGGTGAGGTTTGGCTATAAAGTCTAAATCTCCTAAAAATTGTACAAAGTAATAAAACACTATAATTTCAGACGTAAAACACTATAACTTCTATGTAATGGCTTTTTTGAATCATTAAGACTATTGATTTTGATTGATAATTTATGCACCTAATTTGCTAATAGTTTATACCATACCAGTTAAACACTTGATTATGCTGATGTTAAATGCAAATTTATACATTAATAGTTAAGCACTTGATACGAAAAGGGGTCTCAAAATTTTATTTCGCTTTAGGCCTCCAAAAACATTGAGCCGGCCCTATCTCTCACATGCGTTGTATTAAACATACATTGGAAGAACTACAAACACATCAAGTTTTGGGATTTTGGCCAAGATCCTTTATCCAATTAATGTGATCTGATTCAATTCACAATTGGAACATCACAATCGATCTTATTGAGTCGTCTTTTACTTTAACTATAATACATACAACCAAGCATAATGTACTAACTATAATAATATACAACCAAGTGTAATGTAAACGTATACCTCACCTCATCTCAATTACATTATTATATGTAGTTTATACAAATTTTTACCTATATTATAATCGTTTATAGATTAAATATGGAGGATTAGGTTCAAGAGTGAACACTAGTGTATTTGCGAACTGAGCGAACTAATCATGGCCATACACGTGTGTAAATCAATGGCTATGATTCGATGATGAAATAGACTAGTGTATTTTACGATTTGATGATGAAATCCTAGCCATACACGTGTGTAAATCAATGGTCAGGATTTGTTCACAAACCCCACCCTAAATATGCATTATACTACATATACATTTACAAGATGGGGGAATACGCCTGGCACTCCCCCATTGGACCAACCAGTATATAATTTTATATCCATTTTAAAATTATGTTTTTTCTTCTGTTTAAAATTACCGTTTTGCCCTCAGCTCAAATTAAAATTACGCTTTTATCCCCATCTCAAAATTACGATTATGCCCTCAATTCAAAATTACGATTTTGTCTGGCACTCCCCCATTGGACCAACCAGTTTATTATTTTATATCCATTTTAAAATTACGTTTTTGCCCTCAGCTCAAAATAAAATTACGCTTTTGTCCCCAGCTCAAAATTATGATTTTCCCTCGATTCAAAATAAAATTGTAGTTTTGCCCTCAGCTCAGAATTACCTTTTCGCCCCCCCAGTTCAAAATAAAAATTTGTTTTTGCCCGCAGTTAAAAATTACGATTTTTCCATCTGTCCTCGTTTAAAAAATTATGATTTCGCCATCGGTTCAAAATTACGTTTTTTCCCCGGTTCAAAATAAAATTATGCTTTTGCCCCCAACTCAAAATTACGATTTTCCCCTCGGTTCAAAATAAAATTTTGGTTTTGCCTCCAGCTTAAAATTACGATTGTACCCTTAGTTCAAATTTATATTACGCTGTTTCCCTAAGTTCAAATTTATGAATTTGCCCATGTGAAAATTTACAATTTTGCCACTGGTTCAAATTTATAGTATTCCCATCACTTTAGCTTTTGGCAAATTACGATTTTACCCCAGTCAAAAAATACAACTTTCCCTCAGTTAAAAATTACAATATTGCCATTGTTTTAGTTTTTTTTTCAAAACTATAAAAATGTTTTCTTTTAATTGGTTGACTCGATTTGATTGTTTTTCGTGTCAATGAGTTATCAAACACTCGCTCATTATTCAGCCATCGCCCCGCAAAGCGGGCGGGGCATCCACTAGTTATATATAAAATGTCACCACCACCACCGTATGTTGGTAAAGGTGTAAGTGACGCAAAGGCCTAGTCACGTGCATGACCAGCCGCGTTTTCCGGCATTAGACCCCCAAATTGCTCGTTTCCTACGACACCGAAAACAAAAAGAAACTTCAAAGGAGATGTATTTCCTTTTAAAGAAGTTATATTTTATTTATATTTTTATTTTCGATGTTTCCAAGTTCACATCAAAAGCAAATATTTAAATCCAACAAATCTTTATAGTGTGAAAGGATTAATATAAGTCTATATCATAACTAGGTGATAAATGCAATTTTATATACCAAATAATAAAAAATATATCTTTAAAAATCTCGTTTATTACACGGGTTGAATAAATGCAATTTTATGTACCAAATAATAAAACAATATATTAAATGTAATTTTATATATTAAATAATAAAAAAAGTTATATCTTTAAAAACCGCGTGTATTGTACGGGTTGAGTAAATTTAATTTTATATATTAAATAATAAAAAAATTACAATAAGTATAGAACCAATAAACACCTTTTAAACATTTATGAAATAGATTCTACCCTTAACTATTTTAATTTAATAAAATAAATAAATCATTTAAATTAATTGAGTTAGGGCTAAAGGACATAACTTGCAAGGGTTTGCAAACATCGAGTACGTTTTCTGTAATTATTGAAGACAAAGGACACAGTTTGCAATAAGTGACATATATAAAGGACGATTTTTGTAATTTACTCTATTTTAAAATATTATATATATTATCTTCTAAATGAATTGTTTAAATTTATATTAAATTTAATTGTATAATTATCTTTTAATTGATATTAATTATCTATAAAAATAGATGACTTCAATGAGTGACACGTGTCCAAAACTTGATTTCTTTTATTATAGTAGATAGATGAGATATTGTTTGAAAGATAAGAGTATCATGAAGATTTATGAAGTATAAACTAATTTATACACTAATAAAACTATATTCATACGTTTAATCTATAACCAATTTAAATACAACAACATCAAAACAATCATTTGTACAATGGTGACATGCCAGAGAAGTTATACCATTTTATTTCTCAAATATGTGTAGGAATCCGTTCGTGTAAAATAAATAAAATCCTTTTTTATTAACTTGAATCACTGAAACAATTACAGAATGATACAAAGAAAAATACAATTATAACTGAAAAAGAATAGAAAAACAAGAACAGAAACTCGAACAGAAAAACTGTTCTTGGCTGAGGATCGTGTTAGACACGGGTCCCTTAAAACAAATTTCATGTCTCCCAGGAGAACACGTTTGTTTCCAGGATACAACAGCCTCAAGCAGTTGCACTGCCGATCTTGACTCCAACCCGAAGGTGTACCTCGAACTCTTGAAGAAGATGAAGATTTCAGAGAGAAGATTGTATTGCTGTGTAAATTCGGTGTGTTTGATCTACCATAGGAACCTCCTATTTATACTGCAATCTGAAGTCAAAACTGAAAAAGAATTAAGTGGGAGAATTAAACTGCATTAAACGTCTTCAATGCATTTTAATTCGTCATTTAATTCTCAGTCAAACGCATTAACTTCGTCAGTTTCGAATGCTGAATCGTAACTGCACAACTTTAACTGCTGCTGAAAGCTTCTGCGCGCGCGCGCGCAGGTCTGCACCCTCATGCGCGGTGCGTCCATTTGGCTCACTGCCATGCGCGCGTGCGCCTCAGTCCTATGCGCACCTGCGCGCGTGCGCCACGTCACCTGTAAGCCTCTACGAGCACGCCACACAGTCGCGCCGTTTTGGCTCATTTTGGTGCGCCGCGCACGTCACCTCAGTGCCCATGCTCCATGCGCCACAACGCGCCACCATGCCACGTGTACTCGCTCGCGTATGCGCATGACTGCCACGTCATGCGCCACTGCGCGCGGACCCACCAGGGTCATGCGCCTGCATGCCACAACACCAACCACTTGGTCCTTGCAACCCTTGTGTTCCACCACGTGCACGCGGTCAAAAATACAAAGGCGGCTCTCGGCGATGCGAAGTGCAAAGTGCGCCATCAAAGCGCCACACTAGTGAGTGCTTCCATGAAACAATAAGGATGGAGAGTTCCCACTTAAATACCCCTTTAAGTTTCATCTCTCATCCAATGTAAGACAAGGTGCCACTTTCCCACATTTTCAGCATTCAAGCTTCAAACACCAAACTTTGAGCATCGATATCTCATTCATCTTAGCTCCGTTTTGGACGTGGTTTAGTTCGTTGCGAAGCTCTTCCAACATAGAACACAAACCCACAAATAAATATATAAAACCCGCTCATTTATTATATTTATTTATAGTCCAAAATAGGAAAAAATTATTTTCCTATATTTGTGAAAAATGCTTTTTTTTTTCACAAATTTCCAACAATATAATTTAAAGATGGTTTTGTTTAAACAAATCTCGTACATGTTATGAGAAGGGTGCTAAATAGGTCGTGTTCACAAGTGGGAGTGTCAAACCCGTCACATTCCCCATAATTCATGTTAAAAACATAACATGAACTTGAACATGACTCATATTTTCATTGGATGATACGAACAAACCCCAAATTATGAAGGATTAACAATTTAATTGGAGCTCTCGAACCTCATAAAAATCTACATACATTGCTTCAACTATGATATGCAATACCAATAATCCTGAACTACTTTTTTGCCCAAATATAAACTTGGACCTAAGGCTGTTTACGAGCAGAGCTGAGCCGAGCTAGGCAAGATCGGGCTCGGCTTGATTATAAACCAAGTCGGCCCGATTTGGCTCAGATTTGAAACCGAGCTGAAAATCTAAGTTTGAGTTTGACTTGCTTTGGCTCGATTTTAAAAAGATTAATTAAAATCTAGCTCTCAAAATTCAGTAGTCTAAAATATTATTATATTATTCAATAGTTCAAAAATATATTCAAAATAAGTTCAACATAATATATTACAAGCCAAAACTAAGCTCATCAGCAGAAAATAAGTTTTACATTTCAACGAAATACAATACAAGTTTATTAGCATGGTAATCAACCTTCAAATATGTCATAGATATCAAATTACACTCCTTTATGTAAATAATAATTGTTTTTATTGTAATATATTATGAGAAAGTATAATGTACATTACGGCTTAACCTACAAAACGTACGCGACCAAATTACGCAAGTGCATTTGAAAATCACGCAAGTTATAAATGGAAACCTAATCACGCATGGGAGCAGTTTTTGTGCATTATTACGCATACATGTATGTAATCACGCATGGTAATTTGTTCAATATATAATCACGCACGTTATAAACTTAATCACGCATGTTGTTAAGTCGTCGCGTACGTTATGTACGTTAACCTTTCTCATATATTATAATGTATATAGAAATAAAATATATTAAAAGTATAATAATTCGAGCTTAGTCGAGTCGAGCTAAACTCACTTTCTAATTAAGCTGAGCTGACTTGAATCAGTTTCAAAGCGAGCTAGCGTTACGTATGTAACACTAAACATGTCCACATATTACAATACTATTATTGGTTTTTAAATCATTACACGAAAATGATGTTTTGGCGATTCAAAAAGTCAAATTCATCACATCCGAGACGTTTGTAGTTTCAAGAGAATTTGGTTACACAAATTTGTGTGTTTCTGTATTTTTTTTAACGGCAAGGAACGACGTCTCAATCACCGTAGCACCAGGCGCTGTGGCTAAAGTCGACTACTTGACTACCGCCAGCCCCTTAGCTCTCCTAGATGCGCGGAAACCCAACATCCATCCGCCCGAAGATACGACAGTAGAATAATCGGTAAGGGATTTTTACATATTTCCCCCTCCTAAGCCTCCTTATTACATATTTACCCAAACAAAAAAATCAATTACATATTTCCCCTCCCTAACTCACATATATTACATATTTCCCTTTTTCATTTAAATGACTCTTATTTATGACTATTTTACCCTTAATGACTTATTAAATGAATATTTACATATTTCCCCATTCTAATATGTAAAATCAATTACATATTTACCCAGATTATGTAGCATCACCCCAATTCTTCTACTTGTTACTCTTGTCAAACAGTACACACAAAACCATAATACTCATAATAAAAACATAAATTTCGTTCAAATACATAAATTCCGTTCATATTAGATTTCGTTCAAAAAACATAAATTCCGTTCATAATAAAAGCATAAATTCCGTTCAAACCCCAATTCTTCTACTTTCACATATTTTTTGTACTCTTTCCTCGTCCCCTTTTACTTGTTGACGCTTGATGTTGAGTAGGATCTTCAGGTGCTGAGTTTTTGCCTGTCTTTTCACGGTGTCCATACTCACCACATCGTAGACATTTTTGTCGTTTTTAGGCTCGTCACCTGGTCTAATATAGGCACTAAATCCAATGGACGCTTTGCACATGAAAAATATAACCAAACTGTCCACATGAACAAACAAATTTAAAAAAAAATAACAACTTCTACTTTGACTTTGCTACTAGAGAACCTGTCACAAATAATCACAAATTCCCAATGTCCATGCAATTCATAATAATATTCCCTGTATTTATAATCATGCACAAGATATATAGGATGAGTGTGTCAAGTACTTACACAAATGCAGTACTTGCAAAATCTTCATCAGCAGCAAAAACAACCTTATTATCCTCAAAACACCAAAAGAAAGCAAGCGAAAACCGGTTTTTACAACTTTAGGATCCGGGAACTTTTGTCGAAATCGGTTAATTCCGAATCAGTATCAGTGGCTCCCTTGGCGGTATGCGGCGGCGGTGGGATGGTCAATACGTCAGGGGAGGCTCCGGTGTACGAAAACGACAGGTCAACATATATATCTCGCATTTAAGCGAAGAATCGATTTTTGGGACATGAACTTGAAGGGTTTCGTTAAAGATTAAACAAGATTTTGTGATTTTGTTATTATCTCAAGATTAAACAAGAACCCCAGATGATGAAGAGTTAAAGATCAAGAATAAGCAGAAATTTGTGTCAATTCATACGCTTTTTACAACTTATTTTCACAAAATTAACAAGAACCCTATATAATTAAAGCAAAATTGAACAACAAGAACCCTAAAATGTGAACAACAAGAACCCTAAAATCGATGAAGAAAAAAAAACACACAAGCATAAGGATCGAACCAGTTATAATCGAACCAGTAATAATCGATGAACCAGTAAGAATCAGAATCGATGAACAGATAGATACCTGAAGATGAACGTCGACGTCGCTTTGGTGGGGGAGGAGAAGAAAGGTCGCGGGTAGGGGTTTGGAAGAAAACTGATTATACGAATGGGATTTACACGCAGGAGAATTTTGAGGGTAGTTAGGTAATTTCTCATAAAAAGGGGAAATATGTAATTGCTTTTATAGCTTGGGGAAATATGTAATAAGGAGGCTTAGGAGGGGGAAATATGTAAAAATTCCAATCGGTAAAACCACCCTCCATATATTATCATATCATGTCATATATAAATATGCATACATGTACGTATATATATTTCATCTCCTGAATTACTGATTCATATTCGTCGCAACCATCGGATGCAATTTCTGTTAGAATCCATTTGCATGCGAATTTCTCGATTATCAATCGAAAAAACCCTAGGAAGAAGAATTACTCCACAACACACACTTCATGTTCGTCCTTTTTCCGTTTCATTTCAATCCGTTCGCATTAATCTATCTCTATTTACGCTTTTTCTTTTTCATTCTCATCGAATCGAGGCATTATTGCGTCAAATGCGTATCGTTATGAGCTGATTTTGACGTTTTTGATTGTCCGTACAGGTTTCTGATTTGTGGAAGAAAGTTTCACGTGTTATTCTTCAGAAATCGTTGCATTATGAGGTAGTTTGAATTTGATTATCATGATTCTAGAATTTCTAGCTATTAATTGTGTTTAAGTTGTGTTGTTTGCCTTAATCTAAGATAAATTGTGGTGTTTGTGACGATTATTATAATGAGAGTTTCTCATTAAGCTGTTTTAATTTGGTTATTAGTGTATATGATAGAAGATTGATGCTCATAGAGGCTGGATTATGTTAATCAGTCATTAGTCAAAGTATCATATGTTTCTAGGTTAGAGAAATGGTAGGAAGGGGGAATTTAATGTGTAAAAGAGTTGGAAAGGTCGAAGAATCGTGTTTCTGAGGTGATAAACAGAGGAATTTGGGAAGGATTGCGTAGTGAGTGTGCAAGTGATTCGAGATGACATCTGTAGGGGCGAATCATAGACGGTGTAGAAGTGAAATTGTGACCTCGTTAAATACTCAAAGTCAAACCAATGGTTTTCAAAGATTCAAGACTTCTATGCAAAGGGCTTTGAACTGGGGTGGTAGTCAGGATCAAGCGTTTTTTAATCCGGAGATTTTAGCTCATCAGAAACGCCAGTGGTATCAGTTTCACTCCAAGTCCTCGGTAATATGTAACTTGATTTATCATGTTTATTAGTCATAGTTTGCTTCAGTGTTTGCTATTGCTTGTACTACACTTCAATGTATAGCTTTTTGTTTGTTTGCCTTTGATGCATCACATTGCTTATGTGGTGATGGTGGGTGTAGGATACTGCAAACTATCAGGATCCAACCACGCTTTTTGAACATTTTTTCATTGCTGGTATCCATCCAAATGCTAATCTAGAGGCTGTGGAGGATGCATTTATTGCAAGAAAGAAATGGGAGGCCAAATCAGACAGAACAGAACTCATGGATCTCAAAAACATGCATTTTCAATCACCTCCAAGTGTGATGATGGAACCTCAGGTCTGCGGTTTTTGAACTATAAATTAAGAACAATATATGAACTGTTCGTCCATTTTTCTATTGCCCATTTTTAGATAGCATCCGTCCGTGAGTGTTTTTTATAAAGTATGCTTTTCATGAATGCTACGCCCCGCTTGCGGTATGCGCATATAATGTATATATGTGTGGGTGCTCGGGGGGGGGGGGGGGGAGTGAAAGTGCACTAATTTTAACGTTATTTTACTAATTTCGTGAAAATAATGTTAAAAGAGGGGGATGGTTAATCATGCATCATGTGGTGGCGTTGATAGCCGAAAGACAAGAGAGTACATGCACTAATTGGCCTGTCTTAATTGCCGAGTGTTATGTGCCTTATGTCCAAGGTTTGATGCAAAATTACCATCGAGCCGGGGGTCTCACTGGAAGTAGCCTCTCTATTCTTACGGGGTATAGGTAAGGCTGTCTACATCTTACCCTCCTCAGACCCTACCTTAGCTTTGCTATTGGTGGGATTTACTGAGTATGATGATGATGATGCTTTTCATGAATGCACGGTTTGTAAATTTGGAGTGAAGAAGGTTTTCTGCAGCTTCTTAGATGGTAAAGATAATAGTGCCACAACATAAGCAAATATGTGTATAATGCAAAAGTGTGAGGACTTGTGTTTTACTCTAACGACTGAAATTGTGTTATGCATTTAGATATACTACTGAGTATTGATATAACATGCTGATGTGTTCTAGTTGTTTGTTTTATTTTTTTATTACTTGCAGATACTTTTCAAATACCCTCAAGGGAACAAGTTATCTATGGGCTTATCAGATTTAGCATCCTTTTGCTTTCCTGAAGGTGTGAAGGTGATGCATTGCTCAACTCCTATCTTTCTTATAATTAACTAGTTTTTTTTAAATCCGTTAAAAAAACTAATTTATTTAAATTTGATTATGCATATTTTATTGTTTGAACAAACTCTGTTTTCCAATATGATGTTTAGGAAGTTTCATGCTCTTAAAAAGTACACTTTGCGTTCGAGTTTCGACTCGTTTTACTAGTTCACCATTTGACTTCTTTTCTTCTACCTTATTTCTCTTATTTTTACTCATTTGGTCTGTTAGAGATAAAACATAACTTGAATCAGATTCCCATTTATAAAAGTTTTTCTCTGACAAAGTTTGGATATATTTCATAGAAACAATGTTTTCGGGATTTGGCTGTCATAAGTAGATAACTTTTTCTTCTTTAATTTTGTGTTTCTTACAGGCATGTATGTTAGCGAGGACTCCATCGCTTAGTGAGCTAAATCAACTCGTTTATGGACAGGTATGAGACTATGAGTGCATGGAAACTCATTCTGTTTTCTAATATCAATTTTTTGTATATTTTGGATTATGTTAGCTAAGAAAAGAATTGAACTTTCTTTTTATCGTGTTTTCGTGAACAGGACCACTTGATCAGAGATGACTCATCATTTATATTTTCACTCAAGGCAAGTTGTATCTGCTTTTGATATCTAATTCACTACACTAATTCATCCGGTTGTCCCTTTTTTTACTTTCTTAAACGGTCACATTTTGGCTTATTAATTTGCATGAAGTTAAAACTACACCCAAATGTTGGCATATCGATGGCAGAAACAGATAAAAGCAATGTATCTTTGGAACCATGACATCATTCTCTTTTTGATTGTGTTCGTTCAATTATGATGGTAGACGAAACGTATGTTTGTTCATGCTCTTCGTTTTGGTATAACTATTTTGATAAAACATTCGACTTTACACACCGTGCGAGCGCGCGCACACACACACACATATATATATTGGACACGAATGGACAAACAAGTTATGAGTGCGAAGACATCTGTTCATGTTTGTTCATTTAACTAAATAGACACAAAATCGTGTTCACATTTACAAACAAACTTTCGGATGAATAGTTTGTTGAACGTTTAGTTTGTTTACATCCCTACCAACGAGCTCCCACAACTCAACTATTCACCTTGTATGGTTCCGCAACTCACATACACGTCATCACATTATAACAATTGTAGGCTTACCTTTGTATCAATCCAGGTGGCAGACAATGCAACTCTGTATGGTGTTTGCCTACACACACAAGAATTTGTTCAGAGACCACCAGGGATGCTTGGTGTTGCCTCATCCTTACCAAGAGGCCGAGGCAGTCGTTTTTTAGTTACAGCACCTCGTTGTTACTGTCTGTTGACCAGAGTTCCTTTCTTTGAATTACATTGTGAGATGTTAAACAGGTTAGTCTTTTACTTCACTCATTTGAAAACATTAGAGGTCAATTCAGACTACAACTTTTGTTTCTTTTGGGTATAATTGGAAAAATAGTGTAAAAGAAATCAAGTCAAACGAGTTGAAAAGGTTGAAAGTCACCCGAAGTTTATTTTAATGCATAAAACCTTCTATATTTTTTTTTGAAAACTTAATACTTTTGTTGAAATAATATAATTCTTGTAATAATATTTGAAACACCTGTATGAAACCTTTTAAACTGACTTATGCAAATTATTTTTTTATTTGAATACATGATGAAACATGCCATGCATTATTACAAAAACTATATTATTTAAATAGTATAATTTGTAAATCGGTTTGCATAATTACACACTGTTTATTTTTCTATTTGAAAACGATCCTTTTTTTTTGTAAATATATAGTTTCATAAAAAAATATATGTTGAGATAAAATGAACTTTTAAATAATAGGCACATTGTATATTTATAAAACACTAATTAATTTTTTTTCTGGTAGTAAAATGCCATTTTCGTCCTAAGGTTTGGCCAGTTTTGCGACTTTCGTCCAAACGTTTCTTTTTTCGCATCTGGATCCAAAAGGTTTGAAATTATGCCATTTTCATCCGGCTCGTTAACTCCATCCATTCTTCTCTGTTAAGTCATGGGTATTTTCGTCTTTTTTGTTAACTTAAAGGGCAATTTAGTCTTTTCCACTTTATGTACAAGCTTTTAGCATAATGTAAAAATATTCAAAAGACCGAATTGCCTTTTATCTTAACAAAAAAGACAAAAATACCCCTGCCTTAACGGAGAAAACATGTATGGAGTTAACGAGCCGAAAAAACAAACACAAAACTGGCAAACCCCAGGGACAAAAATGGCATTTTACTCTTTTGATTAACCAACTCAATCTATTTCCACCTGCACCAAATAATTACTCGTCTTGACCTGTGCCGCCTAGAAAAAACATGTTGAGTTTAAACTTTAAACTACCACCCATTAATATGGCTGTTCTTTGATGCAGTATTGTTGCACAGGAACGTCTAAATCGAATAACGCAGTATGTTAGCGAAGTAAGTCTTAATCACGTCCCTTCGTCACCGAGATTAAAAAACCAAGAGGCTGAATATGCTGGCAGTCCACGTAAGCAGCAGCCATGGATGGAATTTGCAATACCCGTTGATGGAACCCTTGCCCTTTCAACTGCTTCTACCGGCCTTAATTCACCTTCAAAACTGGAAACCAGATCTCCTCGATCCCCTCGTGATTGTAATTTCGATGCATCAGCAAGACGATGGGAGCATTTAGGAAAAATGAGCAATGATCATGATGGTATACGCAAGACTAGTATTGACGCCTGCGTTGTTCCGGCTAACGGCTCACTAGCACGAATTGGGAGTTTTGGGCCGTTGTTCAGGTGCATTATTTTATCGATACACCTTGTGCTTGTTTCATCATTAACATGTGCTTGTTTTCCAAAAGTACACTGATGGTCCATGTAGTTTGCATTTTGTAACACATTTAGTCTCCAACTTTTTCCAAAAGTACATGGATGGTCCTTGTGGTTTGCGTTTTGTAACACATTCCCCAACTTTTTTTGAAAGGACATGGATGGTCCATGTGATTTGCACTTTGTAACACATTTAGTCCCTAACTTGGACATGCTAAAAACCTTTAGATTTGTTGGCTGGGGACTAAATGCGTTACAAAGTGCAAACCACAAGGACCATTCTTGTACTTTTGAAAAGTTAGGGACCAGATTCAAAACTTTAGTAAACCACAGGGACCATCCGTGTACTTTACCCAATTATTTATAAATATCAATATCAATCAATTATCAATTATTTATAAATAAAATCCAAAAAATTATGGATACGGCTGTAAACGAACCGAACGAACACGAACAAGGCCATGTTCGTGTTCGTTCGTTAAGAAAATTAACATGTTCGCGAACTATTCACGAACGCATACCGAACATAAGTTTATGTTCGTGTTCGTTCGTTAAGGAAATTCAGTTGTTCACGAACAGTTCGTGAACACTGGTCTCGAACACAAACGAATGCAAGCAAATAAAAACAAACACAAACGAACATTTAACTTGAAAATAAAAACATTGTTATCCTTAAACATTGGATATAAGTAGTTAAATACAACAATCAAATGATAAATCAAAACACAAGAAGTCTATTAGACCACCAAACGATGAATCAAATTTAACTAATTTAGACATAATTATCCCTAAAAATGTCTTAGAATGTCCAAATTTTAGTTAACTTAGAAAAAAAAAGGGTGTCAAGTTTTCAGTATGTTTAGATAAGAGGTTTATTATTTATTATTTTTTTGACATAATCAAACGGACACGAATGAACGTAAACGAACATATTACCGAACGTTCACGAACGTAGTCGAACGAACGAGACCTGTGTTCGTGTTCGTTCACTAAGCTAACTGAACGAAATTTTTTGTTCGTGTTCGTTCGTTAAGCTAATCGAACGGACATAAACGAACTTCCCGCCGAACGGTTCATGAACTGTTCGCTGAACGTTCGGTTCATTTACAGCCCTAATTATGGACATAAAAGTGTTTCAGGTAATTCCAGTTTAACAGATTCATTGTGATATTTCTTGTTCAAAACTAACCTTTTTGACTTGAAACCTTGTTCAAAACTAACCTTTTTGACTTGAAACATTTGACTTGTTACACTGACCGGCTCATTTTGCTAGTCATAGGTTAATGTCCAAGTTGAACTATGTCCAACGAATCTAGTTGAAACGTGTATGTGTGTGGATTTTTGCTGCACCATATAAGTTGATTATGATGCACCTATAAATATTTCAATTGTTAAATACCGTATTCTTGTCTTTAACCAGTTCAGTGAAAGGCATTGTAACAGAGGATGAAGATGGAGTACTTTCTTGCAATGATAAACATGCTACCAATAAGACAATTATGGAATGGGCTAAGGTTTGTTGACTTTTCTTGCGTATGATTAAGGGTGCAAATGAGCCGAGTGGCTTGCGAGCTATTCGAGATCGGCTCAAGAAAAAGCTCGAAATGAGCCGAGCATTATCGAGCCCGAGCCGAGCTTGAGCCTAAAATAAAGCTCGTTTATTTATCGAGCTCGAGCCTGACATGTGAAGCTCGTCAGGCTCGTCAAGCCTTATCCTTATCGAGTCTTAGTGTAATATTAGTTTTTATTAATATTTAATGACAGTTACCCCTTATTTTAAAGTTGTCTAGCAAAACGAGCCGACTGCCGAGTCGAGCTTATTTAAAACTTGTTTACGAGCTGAGGCCGAACCTAAAAATAAGTTTGTTTAGTAAACAAGCCCGAGCCCAAGCTTCACTTATCAAGCTCCCGAGCCTAAACGAGTCTATTATACATATTATTTTTATTTAATATATTAATTAATAGATAATAAACGAGCCAAGCTCGAGCTCTCATAAATTAATCGAGCACGAGCTCGAGCTTGGTCGAGGTCGGGCTCGGCTTGGCTCGTTTGCACCCCTACTATGATAAGGAGTCGTAACAAATATTCCATGTTAGTTTTTTTTGGACAGTAAATGAGACTTTATTCAACACAACACAACACAAAACAAATCATACAGCAAGTCGCTATATGGCTGAAAGTTACACCAAGCATTCACCTGTTACAACCCCACACAACAAAATGGAATTAATCAAAATTTACACTAAATCTTCTCCAATCCTCCCACTGCAGACCCCTTAGAACTTTATCTCGTCTCTGTTGTGCCCAAATGAGTGTCTCTTCTTTTATCTCGTCCACCTGTAAATTAGCCGGTAGAACTTTATTGTTGAAAATATTCCATGTTTGTTGATAATTATTTTTGTTGATGACAGGAAAATAAAAATGATTTGCTGCAAATTGTTTGCGGCTATCACTCATTGCCAGTTCCATCATATGGAGGTAAAATACACTTTAAGCCACTCGAGCATCTACAGGCTATTGAATATTGTAGAACTGCTTTTGCTTTTGGAGAAGATCCCGATGTTGACTTGTCGATGATTCCCGATAAGGTATATTTATTCATTGATGCACTGTTATGGTTTACCGATTTACTGATGCTCACATGTAATGTTTGACTAGGTCAAATTCAAACTTGCTGCAATTGAGGAAGCTGTCTCACTATCAAACTGGACAACCATAACAATTTGTAGAGCGCTTTCCCTTCAAAATGTAAATGTTGTTCACGTATTTCTTTCATTAGCTGGAAATTTTGATATCATGCTTTTCAATATTAATGGAGTTATTTTCAGATTTTATTATTACTTGCGGCAGTGCTTCTAGAAAAACAAGTCATCATTACGTCTCCAAATCTGGTAATCTTTTCTGAAAGTAGTAATCAATGCCCGTATTGATTATTATTCCAAACGGAACAATTGATCTTAATAATTGCTATTTTTTAAACATATGTAGGGTGTCTTATCAGCCACAGTGTTATCTCTTATTCCTATGATTCTTCCATTTGAATGGCAAAGCCTGTTCCTTCCGGTGAGTCGTATGTATTTAGTACATGTGTTGATTTCAACCCATTTACTTAAATTTTCAATGGGTCAAATAATGTATTTAGTACCGGTTGAACGCCTTCCAAAGTTCATTTTAAATCATGCAACTATCTAAATTGTTATGTTTATAAAAGGACAAAAATGTGATTGCGGGTCAACCTAGCACGGCCTGTGAACCAATCCGTCTAAATGTCCACCTTTAATAGTAGCCCCCCCCCCCCCCACACACACACACACACTAAGGGTGTGAATTTCTGACACGACCCGGAAGCACGACACTAACCTAACACAAAAGTCCCGGGTTTGGGTTTAGTCTAAACGGGTTCGGGTTAGTTTCAGGTTACCCGTTTAGCTAAACGGGTCAGGTTCGGGTCAACCCGTTTAACCCATTTATATTATATTTTGGGTGTGTAATTTATGTCATAATTATAACTTAAAAAGAAAATTTGATATAAGATTTTATAATTTAAATGTAATTGTATTATATACATTTGTGTTTTTTTAGTAATTTTTTATTTTAATATATTAATTTGTGAAAAAAATAAAAAATTCGGGTTAAACGGAGTCGTGTTCGGGTCGACCCGCAAATATTCGGGTCATGTTCGGGTTCATATGTATGCCACGATTTTTGGGTTCGGGCGTGTTTGGGTTCGTCTAAAATTTCGGGTTCGGGTTTAACCTGCCAACCTATGAACACGACCCGTTTAGCCCCCCTACCCCCAACACACACACACAGTAGTAACAATAATAATTATATGCTCATTTTTACAGGTTCTTCCAGGGAAGATGTTTGATTTTCTTGATGCCCCAGTTCCCTTTGTTGTAAGTTTTTGATATTCATCCTCATATTCCTTTTTGGTCATATTAAATCGGTTGTTTTTGCCTGTTGGATTCTTATTATTGAATACTAAAATAATGATTTGTTATTGAAACAGAATCTGGTAAGTATGGCACTTTATAGCTGTATTCATGTTTTTAGAAGATACAGTTGTGTTTTTAATTTGTTGATTATCATGTATAATTGCATCTATTCGTTAATGTTTATTGTGCAGGTTGGGATACTACATAAACCAGCTAACAAGATGAGATCTAATAACCTTGTTCATGTTAATTTGGCAGATAATCAGGTATAAGACTTAAAAGAACAAAGTATTTACACTTTAGCTGCAAAAGCTTTTAAAATTTTGTAGATGTGGTGGTTCCGACTCAGTTTGCTTTTGATTTAGCCGATTTAGGTTATGGTTTATCCTTAACGGGTAAAACCAGAAGATATGATTAAAAGGGAAATGGGTCAAATGTGTCAAAAGGGCCACGCGGGTTGCATTTTCTGATCATATATTAATGCATAAATATAAATGAAATTTTTTTATCTACTTCATCAAGTTACCCTATTCTGGCAGGTCGAAATGTCCTCCTTGCCGGTACTCCCGAAGCAAAGAGAACTCATGAACAAATTAGGGCCGCTTCATGCTAGACTATCAAGTGACAAAATTGCTGCTAAAAAGCATCCGGTTTATAAGTGCAACAAATGGCAGGTGATTTCTTACCGTTTTTCACATTGCTTCATGTTTCTTGCCTTGTTGATCATATATTAGGTGCATACCATTTTTATAGCAAATTAGGCAATGATCTTATTTTCAATATGGAATAGGTAATCATACTGTTTCCATGATCAAACTAGTTTGCAATGTTATATACTTAGTCTTGATTTTTTTCTTCAAAAACAACCATACCTAGTAAATCCTATAAATAGAAAGCTATTGGTAGGGTCTGGGGAGGGTGACATGTAGGCAAACCTTACTTCTGCCCCTAGGGATAGAGAGGCTGCTTCCAAAGAGACCCTGAGCTCCAAACAAACAGCAAACAAACAAACAAATCCTAAATACTTGAATTTAGTTTTCTGCGGAACGACTTGGCTCTTAATGGTGATCTGAGTGTCCTCGTCATCGCGTGTACCACTGTAATCACAATAGAGGTTCTCAGTCTTAGAGCGACTGATTCTTAATCCGTTTCCCTCTAAAGTTGCTCTCCATTCCTTTAATCTCGCATTCAGGTTACGTTTAGACTCTGCAACTAACACAACCATCTACAGAAAGCATGAACCACGGACCTGTCTTCGGAATCGACTTGGATAACTCATCCAGGACAAACGCAAAAAGAAACGGACTCAACACATACCATTGATGGAGTCCTACCTCCACAAGGAAGGAATCGGTATCCCCTATAGGCGCACAGACACTAGTATTGGTCCTATCATACATATCCCTAATTATATCTATATACTTCTCGGGCACCCTTCTACTCTCCAAACTATCCTCTAATCAATCAGCACCGTATGTAGATCCTGCTTTTTCCCCATATACATTCATTAATATTCTTAGAATATTGGTAAATGTAACCCGAGTTTCTTTTCTAATTCTAGTATCAATTATCCTCTCCCATAATTTCATGGTATGGCCTAGCAGCTTAATCCCTATGTAATTCCCACAACATTGGGTGCCTCCTTTGTTCTTATATAGAGACAATACGACGCCACTCCTCCACTGAACTAGTAATTTTCAGATGTGAAGATAAGATTGAATAAAGTAGTTAAAACTTAAAATGTTATATGGGTATTAAATAAAGATGTCCAAAGTACGTTATGGGTTGGTTGGGATATAACTAGTTATTGTCACACAGATCGACGCTGCAACACAATTTTCATCTGCCATGAGGCAACACTTGGAGTCGCTCTGTTCAAACTTGTCCAACCATACAATCACCAGTGTGCAATGTGATAATGACAGGGTAAGATAACTTAATTCTAAATCGTATTATTATTATTATTGTTATTGTTATTATTATTGTTGTTGTTGTTGTTTAAGAACCTGATCATTAATGGCTACTTGCAGGTTTCCTTACTTCTCAAGGAGAGCTATATTGATTCATTCCCCTATAGAGACCGGCAATTTATCAGGGTACAATCTTTATAGCTTCCCTTTTCAAGTTTTAACTTTATCAATCTATTTTTCGGACTTAAATATGCCCTTTTTAGAATAAGAAAATTTGAAAGTAGACAGTTTTTTGAGTGTGTCAATTATAGGCATGTCACAACAATATCACGCATATAGCCATGAGATACCCAAATCTTTGGCCGTGTATCTACCTTTATGCATATATCTAAATACTAGGTTATAGTCTCGAACTTTTCGCTCAGTAGTGTTATGTATGTAGCTTTCGTATAGAATTTTTTGGGTATATACATTTGGAATCACTTATTAGAAGTAGTATTTTCATTATTTACACCTATAAATATTATATTACATACGCGAATAACTATACATACACGAATCTTATACACAATGTGGTACTTTAGTATCTTATAGCTAAATGGATGGCTTATTTTTGACATGGCTATACAAGCACATGGTTATTTTCCTGATTTTCTCTTTTAAAAGTCCGTTTTCTATATTTGTTTTACAAACAGATAATATTTTTTCCTTTAAATATTCAATTATGTTGTAGCTGATATGAAATACAATAAATAATAGATACTCATAATAAGAATCACTTTAACGAATTTTTGGATTAAGCGATTACAGAGTCGTAAAAATCAGTTGTTAAGACTCAGATAATCAAATTTTAATAAAGTATTTTTTTCTCTAACTCATTAAAAATCAGTTTTAATGAAAGAACAACTAAAATTATTTATCTACCCATCTCTGATTTTGTTAATCTCTCTACAAGGAAAAAAGTCAGTTTTTTAAATTTACAGGTGACAAGTCTTTTAATCTTGAAAGAGCTTATTTTAAGTATTGTGAAAATTGTTTTTAATGCAATGAAATTTGGGTTTTGCAGGAATTTGTAGATACACAGATGTTCACAGTTCTATCAGATACCCGACTTTCTAGACGCGAGTGTTAACCTTACGGGTTCAGTCTGTTACTTGGATTTAATATCTGAAGACCTTAAATTGCCAAACTTGAGGCATTGACCGCACAACATTAATACGGTATTATCATGTCCTGATTCACAGTAGTTTCATGTTAATTTGTAGCACTAATACTGAAACCATCGGCCCTGTATTTTAAGTGGGATTGATGTTAAACAGTTGAATTCTAAGCTTTTAGTAATCTAATAATGCCAACACTTTTGACCTGGATTTTGATGGTTAATTTTGATCATGTATATTCATGAAAGGGTGTTTGGATTTGCTTATTGTGTTTTGAACAATAGATAATAAGTAGTTATATTCAACGGAAGCTAACTATTTCCGTTAAGAGTGTCACGTCACGCCTCAAAGCTCAGGCGCATGACTTATATGGCTACAGCAAAAGTGGGATTAATCTACACATTACACACCGAAAGACTTACAGAAACTAAATCAAGCTCAAGTCATACAATACAAATCGAAGTTAAAACATAAGCTAGAATACACTTGGAAACATTCTAATAATTAACTTAAACTCACTCAACACTCAACAGTAACAAAAAATCGCAATCTGCAGAGTTAAACATGATTAGTCAAAAATACTACCAAGAAGGGTGGCCTCCTAGAAATTCTTGTGCAAACAATATATTTGGCTCGGACCGGTATAGGTTGTTTGGTCTACGGAGTTGTAGAGGTGCACAAAAAGGACCCGGGTTTTATAAAAACCGGGTATGGTATTTGTTGTGAGAACCCAAACCGGGGGTTTTTTCAACCCGGGTTTTATCTATACTGGGGTTTTGTTAACACCCGTACCCGGGTTTTTTAATTCCCACACTGGGTTTTTTTATACCCGATTATGTATGCACTTTTATGATATGTAATCTTGTAATATTTTGTTAACACCCGTACCCGGGTTCTTTAATACCCACACTGGGTTTTTTGATACCCAAAGATGGAGTTGGAAACATAAAATCACAAAAAAATACGAAATAAAAAAAGCTGCGGCATCAAGTTTTTTGAATACCCACACCAGGTTTTTGCATACCCGTATAGGGTTTTCTAATACCCGACCCGGAAAATCAGGTTTTTTTTTATACCTGCAAATAGGGTATTGTAATACCTTCATAGGGTGGGAGTTGGCTACAAAGTCCATTTTTCCTACAAAGTGTAAAAAGTCGTAAAACACCATACCGCCAACCATAAAACACACTCAAAACCCACAAATAACAAAGTATAGATTACTAAAACGCTATATTTGTGGGTTTTGTGTTGTGTTTTGGATGATAAGGCTTTGATTATCGAATGACTAACATTAGTGTGTTTTATGTTGATTATCATGTTGTGTTTTATATTCATAGTTTCTACGATGGAGTGTTTGAAGTTTTTTATGGACTGTTAGGGTTTGGATATTGTGTTTTTGTGATCTTCACTTTATTATTTGTGAGTTTTGAGTGTATTTTATGGCTGAAATTGTGGTGTTTTATGACTTTGTACACTTTGTAGGAAAACTAGACTTTGTAGCCGAACCCTATCCTACCCAGCTATAGAAAACCTGAACCTAGTACACCAGCTATGGTTTTCCTGGCCAATACCCGAACCCGACCCGGGTACTGCGAATTCCCGAAAAACCAATGCCCGATCATACCCGTACCTAGGTATATACCCAAACCTGGGTATTCAAAAAAACCCAGCTTATGGATTGGATTGTATATTGGGTTGTCAATTTGTTTGAAGTTCAAACTTTAGAGGTTTACTTGATATTGGGCTGGGCTTACAACCTATTTGAAGATTTGATGTGGGTATAGGCCCTCAAATTTAAAAAAGCTCCAATTTTAGAATAATCATACCGTTTTAGCTGTATGAATGATTTCATATTTTTTTGTTTGAATGGAAATTTGGCTCACTGACGGACCACTGGAGTATCTTTGTACCACCTGCGGAACCACCCGATCGTATCCATCTCCACTAGGCAATAATGCTTATACACCAATTCAGTGGAAAACCCAATAAATATGGAAAAATCCCTCATATGTAGGGTTAATTTTAATGTTTTATTTTGCTTTATGCCTTTTGGTATATTATAATGAATGATTTAATTTTAATGTTTTATTTTACTTTATGCCTTTTGGTATATTATATAATATCTTTTATAAGTTACTTGTATATTTTTATCCTTTTCAGGTAAGATAATTTCTTTATACCTGTTCTAAACGAGATTTTTCATCCTTGGTATTGACAAAAAAAAGTATATTTCAAGATCGAAAAACATTTGTTGTATGCATAACAATTTGTGACAAATTGAAATCGAAACGCAAACAAACTGTAAATTCTGTAGTTTATCGTTACCGGTTTTAAGCTTGGACAAAAGACTTGAGGGTTATGTTAAGAAAATTGTTAATTTTGTTTCTACTGGAATTAAATAAGATATACAAAAAAAAACTACAAATCAAAGTTAGCTTTATTAGTGTGAAAATTTTAGCTGCTATTACAAACGTTTAAAGGTTTCTGAAAAATTGGAATGAATAAGAAGTAAAAAAATCGACTCTGCTGGGGATCGAACCCAGAATCTCTGGTTTCGTAGACCAGCGCCTTATCCATTGGGCCACAGAGTCCTTGATGTTATACTCAATCTTTAATTTATTCTAATACTTCTTTTAACGCAGCATGTCTTCTTAAAAACACTTGACTGGTGACGGATTCAGGAATGTTTTCCAACAGGTTCCTTTTGTTAGATTCTCAAAAGTTCGCACTAATTTTTTCCAAAACGAGAGGGTTCCCAGGAACCTTTAAAACACCCCTGGATCCGCCAATAAACATTCATTGGGATAAACAACAACTTAGAATTAAACACTTGACTATGGTAAATAGAATAATTACATTAGGAATCAGGGTGGATTATTGTGGGATTGGAAGTGGTGCAGACTCCCTAATTGTACCGAAGAAAAAAACGAGTGGGAGAATTTGAAAGAGCTATTACTCCAGCAAGCGATGGGCCGAAATGAGGACGTCTGGAGGTGGAAAGACAGCACAGCGATAGGCTATTCGGTGAAGGAGATCAGGAAGGAATTGGCGGGAATTGTGGATATAAATGCAGAACCAAACAACTTGGAATGGAGCAAGATCGCCACGGCCAAGGTAAACCTGTTTATATGGAGAGCCATTGAAGAGAAGATACCAACATTGGTTGCTTTAAGTCACAGAGGAGTTCAGATGGGGTCGGTAGAGTGCAAAGTATGCGGTTCAGCCCCTGAAACTGCAAATCACATTATTATGCTATGCCCGGTAGCTAAAGAAGTTTGGTTACACTTATGGTCTTGGATGAAAATACCGATCAGGAGTCATGGCGAAGATATGAGAACAAGACTGCAAGAGAAATCGGAATGGCCTAGAAACAAGGTAAAAATAATTTTCGCAATCCATCTCCTAGCCGGCTGGTACCTCTGGAAGAATAGAAATAATAAAGTTTTCAACGACACACTCACTAGCCCGGGCAAATTGGTGGAAGAAATAAAGGAAGAAGCGTTTGATTGGATCAAGTTGAGGTCAAGGCATAATGGTATAACATGGAACGAATGGAGAAATTTTAGTTTTTGGAACGATCCACCTTAGAGCGTTAGCATTATCTTTTTTGTTTTGTTCTTTCCAGATATTGTATGAACTTGATTGTAATCCGGGCTGTACTCTTGAGCTGAAAGATGTATCGTGTAGCATCTTGCTATGCGTTGGATCTTTTGTTTGGTTGAATAAAGTTTCGTTGTTGCTGTTCAAAAAAAAAAAAAAAAAACATTCATTGGGATAAATAACAACTTAGAATTAAACAAAAAAAGAAATCAATATGTTAAATGTTAACCTGAGCTCGTTTCTAAATTTATATAGAAGATTTGTCGTTAGAATAAAAAATTGTCTATCTCACATAAGTTACAAATACTTAAAACTATATCATCAAGATATATCTTACAAGTTATACTACACAAATCTCATCAGCTTTTTCCATATAGTTTTTATTGTGTGTCTACTTTTTTTTGAGTATATACTTTTTTTCTCTCTATACGGTATTTTTCTATAACATTTAGAGGTGGGTCATGTGTGTAGTTTCTGGTTCTTTTATATGGATGATTATGAACTTCAAGTTTTTTCTCTTTTAAAACTTAACTATAGTCAATGTTGGAGAACTTGCTAGTCGCTAGTCGGCCGGTGAGGTGAGGACGAACGACTACTCGGGATTAATCGGATCGGGTTTCTTATATGTAATTTTTAGATTTACGTATACATATACATATTTTTTTAGGTAAATATTTTAAGTAGTTAGGTTTTAACTCTTACTCAACTCAACTCATTTTTTAAGTATACAAGATTAATTGTTGGAATTCACATGGTTTGGTAGGAAAGTGGCTGGAATTTAGAGGTTTTGGCCGGAATATACAGGTTTTTTGTCGGAATCTGGCCGGAATCACCAATTTTTGGCTGGCCGACTTGGCCCGACTAGCGATTAATGGATTGATGAACGAAAAATTACTTAGTTACTGGCCGACTAGCGATTAATCACCGACTAGTCACCGCCTAGTCACGATTTTCACAACACTTACTATATTGTTATTTCATAATGGTGGTGTACTTGTTTTATAAGTTTTTCAGAAAGAAAAGAAAAATTGTAATTGATGTAACATAACAAGAAAAACTCATTTGACAAACAAGAAATTTTCATTTGAGAAATAAGGATTAGTACTAATAGTAAGATTACTTGATGTTATATAACAACAACTACTTGGTTGAATAAGAAAATTAATTAAACGAAATCTCAAAAGACGCAATAAATCATTCAATCTGACTAATAAAATCAGTACTTCTTGGATATAATTAGCATACTTAAAAGAAAAAACATGAAAAAAAAACATTGACGGCTGTGGGATTTGAACCCACGCCCTTTCGGACCAGAGCCTAAATCTGGCGCCTTAGACCACTCGGCCAAACCGTCTTTGTTGTTCTTATTTTGTTTATGTTTTATATAAAACAATAAATTTCTCTATTTTTCAAGCTGAATATTAATCATTCCTGTATCCAATAAACATAGGTGAATCTAGGTAAAATTATTATATTTGTATAATATGAACTTGTAACATGTTGGTGCGGATGGTTGTCGTACGCTTTGCATAAACTGTGTTATGTGCTCATATGAATCAAAGTACAACATGTGTTTCCCGTATTATGGTTTTTAATTTGGTTTATCTGTTTTGGAATTCTTGAGTTGTGATTGCTTGAGATAGAGAATTAGGGTTACCTTCACTGAAATTAGCATAGGTGAACGCAGATAAATGCGTGGTCCGTCGTCCACGATGTCTGGTTTGCCAAACAAATATTTGATTTTTTTAACCGTTACAACTTTAAACCGCACATTCAAACACTATCACTTAACTTGTACAAAAAAAATATAACTGTAATAGGTTTGTTTTTATTTTCATAAACATTTCAAAGTACAACGTTTTCATTCAAGATGTGTATGCATTCAAATGTGCTAATGGCCCAAAAGGGTTTAGGGAGGAACCTAACTTTAAGAGCCAATTATAATTTGGGTGAAATAAATATGCGTATATTCATATGAATAGAAGAAGAATTTTAAAATTGTTAGAGGAGTGAGGGTGGTCACTAGTGATAGAATTTTATCACTCATAATATCCAATCAACTCCTGCCATGTCATCAGCCACTATTCTATCACTCACAAGTATTTTATAGTGATGGTGGTCATCACTAGTGATAGAATTCCATCACTCACAAATTTTTTTAATTTTTTATTTTAAATTAGAAATTAACAATAAAACACTAAAATTATAAATTTCATTAAAATTAAAACATACTAGTTCAATTTAACATACTAGAAATATTTTAGGCTACAATTAAAAAAAAAAAAACCTACTCCTCGTCCGACTCATGAAACTCCAAACCTAAAGAACCTACTAGTTCGATTAAATCGTATCTCAACCGAAAGTGAGTTTCTTCATTACGCAATTCTTGTTGGATATTTTGTGGAACTTGAATTTGTGTAGGAGGATCCGGCACCCAATCCGGGGATATTGCACGTCCGTCTTCTTTGGTGTGGGTGAAATGGTTAAAAATGGAGATATATATAGATAAAAGGTTTAAAGGGTTTTTTTAATATATAATCGTTGAATAACGGTCAAAAAGCATGGCAACGTTCGATTTTCAAAAGATTTCAACGCCTGATATTATCAACGCGTGTAAACATAACGCGTGATATGGGGTGGTGGCGGCGGTGTTACGTTGAAGTTCAACGCGTGGTGGGTGGCCATCACGGACCACCCCACTCCCCTTATGGGTAACAATAAATTCACATAAACATTAATGCATTACACATGTATGTTACACGCATCATGTATTTAAAATTATGAAACAATTAAGAACCTTTTTTTTAAGTGTTGGTTGAAAATTTATTTATCGATGTTAATAAAAAAATATATTTAGTTATGAAATAGTGGCCTAGTAATATGGTCCTTCTCTACAAAATCCATGTAAATGCAAGCATGGGTGAAGCTTTCAAGGGGCGGTCGAACCCCTGAACTTTCGCTCAGTAGTGGAGAGTATGTAGTTTCCGTATAGAAATTTTTTGGTATATACGTTTTCGACCCCTCGATTTTATAGAAATTTTTAGGTCCAGTGACTTCCGCCCCCAGTCGAAAATCTCAAACTTAGCCACTGAATGCAAGATTAAATGGTATTTAGGTGTAAAATATTGATGTTAAAAAAAGTGTAGATTGAAACTTTATTTACCAAAATGGTGTTAATAAATGAAAAAATATTTGGTCATGAAATAGTGGTCCAATGGTATGGTCGGTCGTTCTCTACAAAATCCTTGCAAATGCAAGATTAGATGGTATTTAAGGGTGAAATATTGATGTTAAAAAGAAATTAAACAAACGAAAAAGGGAAAGAAACTATAGCAAACCAGTAAACAAAAGTACAAAACTACCCTTTGTTTTGGTCAAAAAATATGTTGAGAATATTGCAACCAAACTCTAAATTACGGGGTATGATGCTCAAAAAGTGTAACAACAATGAGGATCACTTCAATGTGGAATGCACAAACAACACAAGGATTTATACGGGGAAAAAGCCCTTGATCAAGAATTGATCTCCGGCACAAAAAACCCCGGGTGATGGAAACTACCGATCACCAAGCTCAAATAAATGAATAAACGTTTACAACTTCGGATAGTAACGAGCTAGGTACAAGGATCACTACGGTGAAATGTGTAAAAAGTGTAAGTAATTGCTAAGTGTTTGAACGAGAGCTTGTATGAGCGTGTTTGCGAGTGTGTGTAACTGCCAAAATGACTAAGTGTCACTAACTAGCTCGTTACCCCTTTAAAATAAAAAAAAATCTAGTTAACAAACTCTCCGACTTTCGGGCCAAGCCTCCACGTTCTCCATAACGTCTAGTTTTGATCTAGCACGTGCAGAATACTTCGGGAATATTCTCCAAGAATGCCGCTAAGACTTGGTCAAGCTTGTTATACCTGCGAGATGTTATAAAACATATGTAAACAATCGTCAGTATGAGGATCCTTGAAGTGATCCATGATCCTGATCCTAAAGCCCTTCTGAGGATCACCACCTGTCACAGAAGTAAGGATCACCAGTTAGGATAACGAATAAGGATCACTAATTGTTAGAAAATCCTCCCCTAACAATTGCCCCCAAAATATAAGGAGTGAAATTGTAAAATTAGCGAGTTATGTTTTCTTGATCTTATCCGTAACAAACTAACGGATATATAGCCGTTAATTTTGAACTAGCCGTTGCGATGATGATGTCACGGAAGTGACAACCTGCAAGATCATGATTATAAATAGAGATATAGATAGGATCAAATGCATTTAAATTTTCAGAGAAACTCCCTTTATAATCCACATTCCGAAGACGTTCAGGTATTCTCTTTCTCTATCCTTTTCCCTCTCTTGCTCTGTTTTTATCTTTCCATCAAAGATGTTGCTCCGAAGTTCTCCGGGCAAAGATCACAAGAAGGATAGCCCTTTGGAAAGTCAGAAAATCATCAAGGACTCAGCGAATGAAAAGTGTTGTTTTAACGACGCACAGATAGACAGAATCCGTTGCTGTTTTCCGGCGAATGTCTTTATCAGACCCTTTGATCCTACTACCCTTAGCGACTATGTTTCAGAAACATGGGTTGCATTTCCAGCCACTCCATTCACCATAGGATACACCTATCCTTTCCCAGAGTTTACACAATCCTTCTTTTCCCTTACCGGCATCTCTTATATCCAAGCCATGCCGATGATTTGGAGGGTCTTGTATACCCTGGAGAGGATCATCGAACAAGAAGGCATTGCTTTGGGCATGTCAGAATTGGCGGAGCTGTATGATCTCACTACTTTTGGTTCCCATCGTTATTTGTTCAAGCGAAAACCCGGTGCAGATCATCCTCTTCTGAAAGTCACCAAGAATGACAAAGACTGGAAACGTCGCTTTTTCTTTGTCAAGAGAGATTCTATCCAGGATGGAAAGGATCTTCCTAAAAATTGGGCTACCCATGGTAGGATGGAGGATCCTGATAAGGATCACCAGGAACTTTCTTTGATCGCAAGGATAACTTATATTTTTGCTTTCTTGTTTTGCAGCTATCACCGTTTCACGTATCCGCACATCACCTGAAACCAAGGATAGGCTCGCTGCTTTTTGGAAGCTTGATCCTGAAACAAGGACATTCAAGATAGACACCCAAGACTCACAAGAAGTATCCTCAGGTTCCATTACCATGTCGAGTAAGTATCCTGTCTTTTGCATAGTTTAAATATTAAAATAAATAGATAAATTGAAATAGGATAAGGATACTCATCTTGCTTTGAATGTGTAGGCGCTGGAAAACCTGTCAAGCCTGTTTCCCAATTCAACACAGCTGATCTTGATCTCGTACGACCCAGGAAGAAGAGGTCCACTACCAGTCCTAGTATCTCCATTCCAAGGGCACCCACTAAAGGAAAGGGTGTCAAGAAAAGGAAAACTTCTGATGCTGAAGATCTTCAAGGGCTGCCACTGATCCGCCACCAATTCCTTGAATACTTCAATGATGTAAGGATCCTTAACTTTGCCTAGGTATCCTACTCTTATGAGGATCACTTGACCTTGAACTGCCTTATCTTCTTTCTGCAGAAATTTGCTGAGATAGAGGATTACGTGGGCAATGTTGAGGAGCTGGACAAGAAAATAGCTGATCTCCAACAAGTTGCCGTGCTCAAAGATCTTGCACTTGCTGATGCTCGGAAGGAACTCCAGGATACCAAGCAGGAAATGGCCAAGGTGCTGGTCAACTTTGATTATGAAAAGCATGACCTTATCGAAAATACCAAGCTCTCTGCTGCCATCACAATGTATCAGACTAAGTTGAAGATGGCCCAGGAAGCTCAAGATCCTAGTTTCGACAAAAGCAGCTGTGATGTTGAAGGCTGGAAGGCAAGGTTGGCAGATCTTGAGGATGATGAGGAGGAGGCAGCTGATGTCCTGGCAATTGAGGCAAGTGGCAGTGGGAAGGATCAGGCTGGTGGTGATGATGCTGGTGGTGATGCAGCCAAGGTGTGAGCTGCACAATTGGGCGATGATGGATATATGTGCCAAGGCCGGAGCCCAATTTTTTAGTTTGATGGTCGTTTTTTGTGGTTGTGATGTTTAAGACAATTTCATGGGTTGTACTTTGAACAATAGGTTTTAGGATTAAGGATCATGTATGATCCTTTGGACAATAGGCAGGATTGCAATCGGTGGAGGGATCCTCTGTTTGGGGGATGAAGCCATTGTGATCCTTCCGCCTTTATATTCCTGCACTATCTTTGAACTCATTATCATGGACACCCTTTACCTACCCCAGCGGACGGGCCACGTTTTGCTGGTAGAAGCTCGGGTAGGTAATTTTGACAACCTTTAAAGGGTTAGTCTTATGTTAATAAATAAAAATTTAACCTTTTGTCGCTTATCTTGTATTTGTTATCCCTTTTAGTATGTTATTTTCCAACTGTTATAATGTTCAATTTGTTTATACTTATCAAGCCTTGAAAAACTAGAAAAGATATCCAAAAAGTTTAGGATATGAACACGGATCACATATCCCATAACAGATAAGTTTTTTTAAAAATGACATGATTTAAAATTGATAAGTTCAGTTGTCAAGTATAAGGGTTATTTAAAAGAATAATGAATAGAATCAAAAGAGTTAAGGATCATACCTGAGGATCCAAGTTAGAATCCTAACCATAATAAGGATAACTATAAGATAAACCTTAGAGTGAAATAAGGATCAAGGATCCCTAACTGCCTATCTTCAATGACCTGAAATAGAGCATAACTTGGGACTAAGCCAATATAAGAAAAGAGTTAGCAACTGGGGACAAGCCCAAGGATAACTGGGGACAAGCCCAAGGATAACTGGGGACAAGCCCAAGGATCGTGTGTAAACTGGAGTATGGCCCTAACTGGCGACTATCCAAACTTAGTGACATGAAGATGCCAAAACCTTAGCTAACGTGAAAACGTTAGAAACCTTAGCTAACGTGAAAACGTTAGAAACCTTATGACCGGATGTATGGTACGTCTACCATTATACGTAGGATCCTAAGCATAGCCAGAACAATGGAATTATCAGCCCCTAGAACGAGTACTGGTCCCAAAGCCTTGAACTACACCAGGATCATCGTGCGCTACAGGCGGAATCTGGGGACAAGCCCAAATAACTGGGGTTAAACCCAAAGACGGATTGCTTCTGTGGATAACCAACGTTGTGCTAAAGATACCTGAACTTTCAAAACTTGAACTCACGTGAGAAATGGATAAAGGATACATGATCCTTATCCTAATATGAGAAAATAAAGAAATGAAATAGTTCAAGATTAGGATATTACCTGAATAAGGATCACCGATACTTTGAGGATCCTTTAAGGATATCCCTTTCACTAGGATCACCTCTGCCACGAGGATCCTTGTCACATGAAATATTTCTTCAAGTGAACAGCATTCCAAGCTCTCGGTAGCAAATCACCTTCCATGGTTAGCAATCTATATGCCCCCTTTCCTGCTTCAGCTTCAATCAAATAAGGGCCTTCCCATTTTGGAGCCAATTTTCCATCGGCAGGATTGGTGGTATTCTGAAATGCTTTCCTTAACACCATATCTCCAACTTGAAACCTCCTGATCCTGACATTTTTGTTGTAAGCACCAGCCATTCTTTGTTGATAACTGGCCATCCTGATCCTAGCCATATCCCTGATTTCTTCAATAGTATCCAGGTCTTGAGCCAAGTTTTCATCATTTTCCTCAGGATCACGGGTACTTGTTCTAGCAGTAGGGACCACCATTTCTGTTGGGATCACTGATTCTGCCCCAAACACCAAAGAGAATGGTGTTTGACCAGTAGCATTCTTAGGGGTTGTCCTGTCAGCCCAGAGCACATAGGGTAGTTCTTCTGCCCACTTCCCTTTCTTGGATCCAAGCTTTTTCTTCAAATTGTTGATGATGATCTTGTTGGATGATTCTGCTTGGCCATTAGCTTGTGGGTGGACTGGTGTTGATGTTATCATCCTAATCCCCCAGCTGTCACAAAAGTTAGTGGTTCTGCCCCCAATAAATTGGGAACCATTATCACATATAATCTCAGAGGGAATTCCAAATCTAGTTATAATATTTCTTTTAATGAAGGATATAACTTCCTTTTCTCTAACTTGGGCAAAAGCTTCAGCCTCTATCCACTTGGAGAAGTAATCAGTCATAGCTAGCATGAATACTTTTCCACCAGGTGCCTTAGGGAGCTTGCCAACTATGTCCATACCCCATCTCATAAATGGCCAAGAGGAGGATATAGGATGCAATAATTCGGCTGGCTGATGAAGGATATTGCTGTGTCTCTGGAAAGGATCACATCTTCTGGCATACTCCACAGCATCTTTCTTCATGGTTGGCCAATAATATCCTGTCCTCAGGATCCTTGAAAATAAAGCCCTGCCCCCAGTGTGGTTTCCACAATCTCCTTCATGGAAGTCTTTTAAAACTTCCTGAACTTCAGGATCCTCAATGCATCTCAAGTATGGTCCTGCAAGAGATCGTCTATACAACATATTATTCATAATTGTGAATTGAGATACCTTAGATTTGAAAGCCCTAGGGTTTTCTCCTGTAGGAATCTCTCCATGTTGTAAGTATCTCATAATTGGTGAGATCCATGATCTGGATCCTGAATAGGATTGAATATCCTCACTAGGGATAACTGCAGAATCATCTCCTATCTCCATAGTCTGGTGATCCTCGATAGCCGGGGTCAGGATATGGATAATAGGAATCTTGATATCCTCTGGGATCTTCAAAGATGATCCTAAGTTAGCCAATGCATCAGCTTCTGTATTTTCTTCCCTTGGTACCTGTGACAAACTAAAGGAAACAAAAGAGAGTGCCAAACTTTTGACTATCTCCAAATATTTGGTTAGTTTTTCACCTTTAACAGCATATGATCCATTAAAGTGATTTGTAATTAACAAAGAATCAACGTGTACCTCAAGATACCTGATCCCCATATGCTTTGCAATTTGCAAACCAGCAATTAAGGCTTCATATTCAGCCTCATTATTAGTGGTTTGGAACTCACAAGCTATAGAATGGGGTATTATGTCCCCCTGTGGCGATTTTAGTAGTATTCCAAGCCCTGTGCCTTTGACATTTGAGGATCCATCAGTGTGGAGTATCCAAGGATCCTTGGTCTCTTCTAGCTGCTGGACTTCTAGCTCAGCTTCTTCTTGTAGATCACTACTGAAATCAGCCACAAAGTCAGCTAATGCTTGGGATTTGATAGCTGTCCTAGGCTCATATCTTATATCATAGGCACTCAGCTTTACTGCCCACTTAGCCATCCTTCCGGACATCTCTGGTTTCCTGAGGACATTCTTAATTGGAAAATTAGTTTTAACAATGATAACATGAGTTTCAAAATAATGTCTTAACTTGGTAGATGCCATTATTAATGCAAGGATAAGTTTTTCAAGGTGTGAGTACCTGGATTCGGCATCAAGTAAACTTTTACTTACATAATCAACGGGATGTTGTGTACCTTGATGATCCTTAACAAGGACCGCACTTACTGCTTTTGAGGATACTGCGAGATACAAGGATAACACTTCACCTTTTTCTGGTTTCATTAAAGCCGGGGCTGAGGATAGGTAATCTTTGAGGGCTTTTAAAGCATTTTCATGCTTCTCCGTCCACTCAAATTTCTTGTTCTTCCTTAGGATATCATAAAATTCTTTACATTTCTCGGAGGACTTGGATATGAATCTGTTCAAGGCTGCTATCCTTCCTGTTAACCTTTGAACATCCTTAGCATTGGCCGGAGATTTGATGTTCACTATTGCTTTGATTTGTTCCGGGCTAGCTTCGATGCCTCTCTTAGTCACCATGTATCCTAAGAATTTGCCTGCTTTAACACCAAAATGACATTTTGAAGGATTAAGCTTCATATTATATTTGTCAAGGATATCAAATGCTTCCTCCAAGTCTCGTAGGTGATCCTCAGCTTTTAAGGATTTCACCACCATATCATCTATGTAAACCTCCATAGTTTGTCCAATCTGATCCTTGAACATCATATTCACCAGCCTTTGGTACGTTGCACCTGCATTTCTCAATCCAAACGGCATAGCAATATAGCAATATATACCAGTTGGAGTCATGAAGGCTGTATCCTCTTGGTCAGATGGTTCCATTTGGATTTGTTGAAATCCAGATGAAGCATCCATAAAAGTTAACAGTTCATGACCCGCAGTTGCATCCACCATGGAGTCAATGTGGGGTAAAGGGAAAGGATCCTTGGGACATGCCTTATTTAAATCGGTAAAATCGACACATACCCTCCACTTTCCGTTTTTCTTTTGAACAACAACCACATTGGCCAGCCATCTTGGATACTTGACCTCTCTAATCATACCTGCCCGGAGCAATTTTTCTACCTCTTCCTGGATAATGGCATTCCTTTCTGGTGCAAACTTCCTTCTTCTTTGATGTATTGGTTTGAAGGATCTGTCGATGCCGAGTTTATGGGTGATAACATCTTTGGATATACCAGTCATGTCTTCATGTTTCCATGCAAAGGTAGTCTTTCTCCTTTTGAGGAAGGATATGAGGTCTTCTTTCATTTCGCCAAGGATCCCTGATCCGATATAGATTTTGGATTCAGGATCATCAGGATCCATGAGGATTTCTACCACATCCTGCTCTCTGGCCTCCAAGACATTCCTTGGAGGATACCTTGATTGCTATTGCTCCCTTGACTTCGAAGCTGGTTTCATCGATGAAGTGTAGCAATTCTTAGCTTCCTGCTGATCGCTATCAATCTTTACTATTCCCCAAGGACTAGGGAGCTTCACACATTGATGGTAAGTAGATGGGACTGCTTTCATATCGTGTATCCAGGGCCTGCCAAGGATAACATTACAACAAGATAAACAGTCAATAACACAAAATTTTTGATAAGAGTGTAAGCCTTCAATATATATTGGGAGTTTGATGTCCCCCAGGGTGTTCTTAGTTTCGCCACTAAATCCCACGAGCACGGAGGATCTTGGTATGATCTCTGATTCAGGGATACCCATCTTCTTTAGAACGTCAAGCTGGATAATGTTCACTGAACTTCCTCCGTCTATTAGGATCCTGCGGACAAAACAGTTAGATATAAAAAGAGTAATAACTAAACCATCGTGATGAGGATCCTGGATATCAGTACGATCCTCTTCATCAAAGGTTATGACTTTTCCTTCGGAGACACTCGATGTTCGAACTGGTCTTTCTCCATTATCCATTTTAGTTTCCTTTGCATGCCTCTTAGCTGCTGAGAAGGATGTGCCACAAATGTCGGATTCCCCAGAAATAAAGTTTATCACTTGTGCATCTGCTGGAGGGGCTGGAGCCTTCTCAGGGATCCTTTCAGGATCCTGAGTCCTTGACTTTTTCCGACCCAACAACTCTTTTAGATGCCCTTTGCTCAACAAGTATCCAATCTCCTTTCTTAATGCAATGCATTCTTCTGTGAGGTGCCCAAAATCTTCATGATATGCACACCACTTTGATTTATCCTTAGTTGCAGCTGGTCTGTCATTCTTTCTTGGCCATCTAGCTTTATCACCTAGGTTCTGCATGGCAAGGATTAGTTCATTGTTATCAACACTAAAGCAATATTCAGAAATTGGAGGATAATCCTCATCATCCTCTTCTTGATCAATAGAATGCACGTTCTGATTATCAGATTTGTTGTAGGATCTGAACTTGTTGTTTCTGAATGAGGATCCTTGCTTATCCTGCTTTGAGGATCCTGTTATCCTCTCCTGAATCCTCTTGTCATCCTCTAGCCGAATGAACCTGAGGGCCCGGGTTCTTACCTCATCTAGGTTCCTGCATGGTGTCATAACAAGATCATCATAAAATAACGAATCCCTAAGCAGTCCCATTTTGAAGGCTTCAACAGCCGTGGCTATATCTAAGTTGGGAATGTCTAAGGATTCTTTACTAAATTTGGTAATGTAATCCCTTAATGATTCATTATGACCCTGGGTTATCCTATATAAATCACTAGTTAATCGTTCAAATTTTCTACTACAAGAAAACTGAGTATTAAACAAGTTAACTAGGTTTGCAAATGAGGTAATAGAATAGGGAGGAAGACTTAGCAGCCACTTGAGAGCTGATCCAGTAAGAGTGGATCCGAATCCTTTGCATAAGCATGCTTCCTTTAACTTTTCTGGGATTGGATTGATCTCCATCCTCTCCCTGTATTGTGCTATGTGTTCTTCAGGATCCGTCGAACCATCGTACAATTTCATTGTAGGCACATGGAACCTCTTGGGTATCTCAGCATCACAGATTGGTGGTGCAAAGCGAGATATCTTGTGGCTCCCATCTGCAATCTCTGGAATAGGTTTGACTACTCCCGGAACACTCGAGATCATATCCTTTATCTTTTGTAATTCTCTGGCCATGGCATGATTGATACCTGGATCCTGCATAAGACCATGGTTAGTAGTATGAGAATTATTAAAAGTGTTACCTCCCATTGGATTCAAGTTAGGAAGAATAGAGGTCAATCCATATTGTTGAGACTCTGGAATGATCGAGGGACCGGTAGAGGCATTGGTCTGCATTGGAATAAAATCTCCTTGATGGACATCTGAACTTCCTGTTTGTAAACTCCTCAAGGATCCTGGCATCTGGAAGGATCCCTGAAACTGAGACGATCCTGGAACAAAGGAGGATCCTTGAACCTGGGATGATCCTGGAACGAAGGAGGATCCTTGAACCTGGGATGATCCTGGAACGAAGGAGGATCCTTGAACCTGGGATGATCCTGGAACGAAGGAGGATCCTTGAACCTGGGATGATCCTGGAACGAAGGAGGATCCTTGAACATGGGATGATCCTGGAACGAAGGAGGATCCTTGAACCTGGGATGATCCTGGAACGAAGGAGGATCCTGGAACGAAGGAGGATCCTTGATGCTGCTGCATTCCTGAATATCCTCCTGTACTCGTGAGGGATCCCATATGCTGGGGATAGGATCCTGCTGGCTGGAAATATGAACCTAGTGCCTGGGTCATAGCTGTTGTTCCATAGTGCACTCCTTTTGGTCCACCCGCATATTGAATGTCTGGGACCACTGATGGCTGAGAAGTAATCACCGGAGTGTCAAAATTCAAAGATCTGGGCATCAGTGGGGAATGATCCTCTGCCGTTTTCTTCTGTTTCTTAATTTCATCAATCTCCCGGAGGATCCTTTCGTTGGTTTTATCCTGCTCTTGTGCATGATTCCTCATCTGCAAAATCAAGGCATAGAGATCATTAGTAGTAGGGTTAGTTGAAACAGAAGAAGTAGGTGGTTTTGAGAAAATGGGAGTCGGTTTCTTCGCAGCATTCTCTGTATTCTTCTGGGATCCAGAAGGTGGTGGAGGCAAAGGAGGAACGCCTTGTGAAGAAGTGAACGAAGGCATCAAGTTTGAAGCATTTTTCGCTGAGGAAGCCATTTGCTTGGTAGTAATGAACCGGAATGAGCACAGAAATGCGAATTCTTCTAAGGACAAAGCACCAATTGCCCCACGGTGGGCGCCAAACTGTTTTGGTCAAAAAATCTGTTGAGAATATTGCAACCAAACTCTAGATTACGGGGTATGATGCTCAAAAAGTGTAACAACAATGAGGATCACTTCAATGTGGAATGCACAAACAACACAAGGATTTATACGGGGAAAAAGCCCTTGATCAAGAATTGATCTCCGGCACAAAAAACCCCGGGTGATGGAAACTACCGATCACCAAGCTCAAATAAATGAATAAACGTTTACAACTTCGGATAGTAACGAGCTAGGTACAAGGATCACTACGGTGAAATGTGTAAAAAGTGTAAGTAATTGCTAAGTGTTTGAACGAGAGCTTGTATGAGCGTGTTTGCGAGTGTGTGTAACTGCCAAAATGACTAAGTGTCACTAACTAGCTCGTTACCCCTTTAAAATAAGAAAAAAAAATCTAGTTAACAAACTCTCCGACTTTCGGGCCAAGCCTCCACGTTCTCCATAACGTCTAGTTTTGATCTAGCACGTGCAGAATACTTCGGGAATATTCTCCAAGAATGCCGCTAAGACTTGGTCAAGCTTGTTATACCTGCGAGATGTTATAAAACATATGTAAACAATCGTCAGTATGAGGATCCTTGAAGTGATCCATGATCCTGATCCTAAAGCCCTTCTGAGGATCACCACCTGTCACAGAAGTAAGGATCACCAGTTAGGATAACGAATAAGGATCACTAATTGTTAGAAAATCCTCCCCTAACACCCTTCGATTACCAACGATTCACGAACTCCGTCGCCATCTCTCATCTTCAGTCTCTTTCTAACATACATCAATCAATATTGTTTAAAGATCTTCATTACACCTCTTTTACTCTTTACAACATACCTTCTTCATTCAGTAATCACAATCCTCATAAGAAGGCCTTCATTCTCTTGACAATTCAACATGTTCAAATTGTAATGTTTTAGTGAGTCATTTAACCTTATAGTTATTACTAAGTTAAAGTCTTCCACTTTGGTAAAATATTTTATAAACACTAGTGGGGTAAACACTTTTTGGAAAACTCAAACAATTCATCTAACATATATTAAACTTTATGAATTTGTTAAAATATGTATTTTGAGTCGGTCCCCATTCAAAGTCATAAATGAATATTGGGGCATGTTGAAACAAATTGGGTTATAATGGGTAAAAAAAAAAAAAAAAAACGTCTGAAATTTGATAAATTGTACTATATGGTCATGAGATGACTTCAACATGTAACTTCAATCCTTCTCATAGTTTGTTCTTGACTTCAACATGTTTCAACTTCAATCCTTCTCATAGTCTTTTCTAGTTAAATTTGTAACTTTACTTGTTTGGCCAATTAGAAATAAACATATGCTAATTTGGCTGCTAATTTGGCTTATCGTTAACTAAATTGGTGAGGTAAACAATGTCATTTCCTATTGGAGTCGAACAACGACTCATCAACATGTAAATGTGGCATCATCTAGAGCTCTCGGAACCTAGAATGGTTTATACTTTATACATATACTTTGGTTGAGTACTATTATGTCTTTATTAAGGTCAGTTGGTTATGCGGAACGATTGAATTGGCAACCCGGATTGGTTATTGAGCGGAATTTTTCAAAATTATTTCTTTTCCTAGAAAATATATTTAAAAATCTATTAGCAAAAGGCTAGAAGAAAGATATTACAAAGATAGATTGCTAAGACTAAAAGAAAATTCTAAAAAAAATAGCATTACTATCAGAAAGAAGTATGGGCGAAGCTTTTAAGGGGCGGCCGACCCCCCGAACTTTTCGCTCAGTGGTGGAGAGTATGTAGTTTTCGTATAGAAAATTTTGGGTATATAAGTTTTCGACCCCCAATTTTATAGAAACTTTTAGGATCAGTGACTTCCGCCCTCACGGTCGAAAATCTCAAGCTTCGCCACTGGAAAGAAGAGCCACATAAATGGAGAAATGAATGTTCCGGATGTCTATAGCATTACTATAGAAAGAAAGATGTGTATAACATTACTATCATAAATTGTAATCTATCCGAATCCATGAATGTGATTTTAGAAACGGGCAAGTCTTTAATGAAAAGGTGGGCTTCCCACACCTAATAATTTACACACTTATAACACATCATGATTGCAAAATTATCATGTTTGCAGGCATGACTTAAGCAGGCTTGTAAATTCATGTTTTGTCTATTAAATATTTTATAATATAGTATTATTTTAAGGTACAATTTTTATGATATTACGGTCACAAGGCATTGTTTTGACTACCACTAGTACACTACTAGGACTATCTCTAATTCTCTATTACTATCATTATCACATTTTTTTATGATTTAAGGTAGGATTTTGTTTGGTCTTTTGTCCGTTTGAGTCGGAGACTTGTTTTACTAAAGTTTTCCTTACGAAAAAAACCCACTACCAATCAGGGTAGGTCTAGCTTCAATTATGAGTTTCTAAAACCTCACTATTTTCAAATTTTAAGTAAAAACCTATATAGAAATCCACTCGAAAAAATTCATAGATACGTCACTGCTACTACTACCACTAAGACTAGGACCACGAGTCCACGACGACCACCACCACTACGACTACTATTGTTACTACTAGCAGTACAACTATTATTACTGTTGTGATAGTTAACAAATGTGTATAACTAGTAAGATTACTCGTGCTACACTGCGGGGTTTAAATCGAGTTCTATTTTGGTTCAATATAGCAACCGAAAGAAATATGCTCAAAGAATATCTACACATGTTTTACATCCACCGAAAGCCACAAAAATAAATTTATGTTGGACAGAGATACAGGCAGATTTTAAATTAATTGTAAATGAAACATACACGATATCTTAAATATAACTTTGACGAAAATTACGTCTAAACACAAACCAACTCGAATTTATATCAACACGTGCATAAAAATAAGCACGTAAGAGAATATTGCTTTTTAAAGTTAAAGAAAAACGTAAAGCGACTCGAATTTATATCGTTTAATGAAAACGCATTTGACCCGAGTCGTTTTTGAACAAAATTTACGTCAAAACGTAGACCAACTAAATTTATATCGACACGTACATATGTAAAAACACGTAAAACTCAATTACAAAGTCTTTAGAAAGTTAAGGGGCAATAAGTGTCAATGCTAAAAATTGACAGGTAAACGTATAAAAATCACTACAAAGTCTTTAGAAAGTTAAGGGGCTATAAGTGTCAGTGCTGAAAATTGAGAGGTAAACATATAAAAATCACAAGAAAAATATTAAAAAATCAAAAAGTGCAAACACTGTTCACAGTAGCATGGGAAAGAAAATTATTTTTTTATAATTCTAACCAAGTTTCAACTAATTTCGTGGTGTGCCCTTCTTATCATATCATACAAATAAAAGTAGCATAGGAAAGGGAATTGTCGAGTCCTCAAGTCACGGATGACGGGTAAAGGGCCTCGTCAACGTTGTAAGAATCCTGCCTTGCTGTCCTACAAGAAAGAAAACCGTTAGCCTCGTCACGGAGGACCCCGGAGGGGGAGTCCGTGACCAAGCTCCGGCGTGAGAGTAGGTAAACTTGTCGGAGATAGCGAGAAGCTTATTCTGACGAGGGGAATCGCCGGAATATTCTCCTTAGTGTGAATTCGGGATAATGTGGGAGTAAATGTGGTCCGAGGTTGTCGGAATTAATGTGGCAATAGTGTATTAAATGAGAGGAGTTTTATGTATATCCCTCAAGTAGCTTTTACTTTCCTTATATAAAGGGAGTGACTTATCTTCTCGGGCACCCTTGCAGAGATCATCTAACGACCTTATAAAGTCCTTGGGGAACCTTCTGTTCCCGAGTCTCATTTAACAGGGGGAGGAGAAAGAAAAGAGATGAAAATATAAAAAAAACCATGTTCCCAAGTTTTTTTAAGGATAGGAGGGGAGGGAAAAGGGAAGAAAATTTGTCCATATATTCATCCTCTCAAATTGGAGAGATTAGGAGAGAAAATATTATTAATTACTAAATTGTCCTCATATCTAATTAAAATGTTTTATGTTTAAAGGGTATAATGGTAAAATTGTTACTTTCTTTTCTTTTCCTCCTAACTCGGGAACACATACAATGCTTGATTTCTTCTCTTTTCCTTTACTTTTCATTAAACTCGGGAACACGAAAAAAATCACATCTTTTCCTTCCTTTTCTCTCTTAATTTATTTTCCTTCCCATCCCCCTGTTAAATGAGACTCGGGGTCGGAGCCCCAACGGTAAGATCGTCATCTTCATTTAATGCGGCTAGCTGCTTGTACTTCTTTCTGGCGATCTTTCACTCTCTCTCCGTCATGCATTAATTGCATCACAGAGCTTTGGATCCTTCTCTCTTTCCCGCCTTTTTCATAGTTCCTTTTGTGAGAAAGAATTAGACATGGGCTCACTTATCGGCCCAAGTGATAGAAGCCGAAGACGGGTTCACTGGGCTACCAGTGGGCCCCGTAGTCAAGAATCATTTTTTATAGTTTAAAATGTTGTTTGATGTTTAAACATGAATAACGTCTTAGGATGGTATGTATATTTGAATCTCATCAAGTATAATAGTAATTTAACGTTTTTTTTACTAGCAAGTTGAGAATAAAGTTATTGCAATCCTCGGAGAGCAAAAGGTCTACACATTCATAAATTATATATTATAACTAGTAGATGCCCCGTCCGCGTTGCGGGGCGATGGCCGAATAATTCTCAACCAATTAAAAAAAAACTACTATAATTTTGCTAGGAAAAAAAAACAAAAATGATGATAAGACCGTAATTTTGGGCTCAGGGCAAAACTGTAATTTTTCAGGACTAATGAGCTAGTGTTAGGTGACGTGATGTCGTGGTCACAATCAAATTTAATCCAATTACTACTAAATAGATAGTGGCAAGTGGGTATCGAACACAGGGAGTTTGTGGAATATGTGTTATTTGAAGGTTTATCTATGTTAACTAAATTAAGCTAATTGCAAGAAAATAAAGTTCAAGAGTTGATTTGAAAAACTAAGACTACTAATGTAATTGCAAAAATGTAAGTTTTGGTTGTAAACAAATTAGAGACAAATGATTATCTTTAGTTTCCGGTTTGCTTTGACATTTATGTTATCATTCCACTAGAAAGAACTACATAGACATAGTTCATGTGTGATCAATTGCAGTGATGAAAGGGAACTAAGTACTTAGATTCCTAGAACGTGAGGTTGTTACCCGATGATCAATCAACCCTTACCCAAGCCTAACTATACCCATGATATCTCGATTGCCAACGGCACCAAGAACGTATGGTTTCTAATTAGTTCAACATAAGAATTAACAATTTACTAACAAACAATCATACACCATAACAAGCAATTCAACAAAGATAGAGATTGTTATTCTAGAAATAAGGAATTCAAGCATAAAGTCTTACATAACCTTCCACCAAAGATAATCACAAAGTGTTTAGCCACTCATGGCTTGAACAAACATCATAAACCAAGTTTTAATCTTCAAACAAGTTAAGAACATGAAAAACAATGATAGAGATAGTCTTCAAGCTCCAAAAGTTAGCCAAAATTCGTCCCAAAGTGTTGTGTAACCGAATGGGATTGATTGGACTTGAAAGGGCATCATAAATCCGCATTAAAAGGTGGAAGTTACACATTTATGTAGGTCAGCGCCGTAAGCTACGGTGGCCATCGTAGCTTACGGTGGCTTGGAATGGCTTACGGTGGCTTTAATCTGTCATACAGTGACAAAAAGTGCCAGTCGGCGCCGTAAGCTACGGCCCTTGCCGTAGCCTACGACAGGCTTCAACATGAAAACTTGTTTTCAGCATAACTTTTTCGTTTCAACTCCGTTTTCTTCACCGTTTTCGCATACGTTCTCGTAATTTCGTCCTCTATCATGCTATCCTCTTAATTCTTCAATTCCAAAAATTGATTTTTTCATTTATTCTCCGAATTCCTTCCCTTTTAAGCTCCATTTGCACATGCACGTCCAAACAACTAGTAGTTACCAAGTTCAAACAACTAAACGTGTAAAGCATGGGATTTTAATCTTTTTAAGGCATTTAAGGGTTGTCCTACGGACCACCCGTCATTAGGCAACTCCTTGACACGAAAAAAAATTAAATCGAGTAAACCAATTAAAACAAAAAAACCTTTATAGTTTTGGTAAAAAAACTAAAACGATGGAAAAAACGTAATTTTTAACTGAGGACCAAATCATAACTTTAATTCGGGGATAAACTGTAAACTAAATGGACCAACGGGGGAGTGCCAAGAAGTTGCCGGCACGACTGTAATTTTACACTGGGGGCAAACTTGTAATGTCACCAGGAAAACAAACAAAAACGATGGGGAAAATGTAAATTTAAATTGAGGGTAAAATCGTAACTTGGTTGTGAGAAAAAAAAAACTAATGGCAAAACTATAAATTTATACGGGGCAAAATCGTAATTTTGAACCGAGGGCAAAATTGGAATTTTTAGCTGGGAGCGAAAGCGTAAATTTATTTTTAAGTGGGGGTAAAAACATAACTTTGAACTGATGGGAAAATCGTATTTTAAGGGAAAAAAACTAATGGCAAAACTGTAAATTGAAACGTGGCAAAATCGTAATTTTTAACCGGGGGCAAAATTGAAATATTTAGCTAGGAGCATAAGCGTAAATTTATTTTTAAGCGAGGACGAAAACATAATTTTTTAACTGATGGCAAAATCATAATTTTAAAGAGGGATAAAATCGTAAATTTGTTGGGCCAATAGGGGAGTGCCAGGCAGCTGCCTGGCACTATTATCCCTGCCGCCATTTAGCCCAACGAAAGCATACAACTATTACCGTGTCGGCGGTAGACACTTGGTTTTGTTGTTGTTGAAAATGACACACAATTTAAAAGCTTTTATTCTTTTATCATGTTCAAAGCACAATGAATGTTTGATTCTTTGATCATTAGGATTAGATATGCTATATATTATCTTGTCTTTGTTTTATATCGGTTGTATTAAATGGTTGTATTTTATTGTATATTTTCAACAACTACAAAGAAGAGTGTCGGCGGGAATATTTCTTGCCCTTTATTGGGTGACATGGCCGGCAAGGAAACAGTGTCAGGCAACTGCCTGACACTCCCCCATTGGCCCAACAAATTTACGCTTTTATCCCGCTTTAAAACTACGATTTTGCCATCAGTTCAAAATTATGTTTTTACCCCCACTTAAAAACATATTTACGCTTTTGCTCCCAGCTAAAAATTTCAGTTTTGCCTTGGGTTCAAAATTACGTCTTTGCCCCGTTTAAATTTACAGTTTTACCATTAGTTCTTTTCCCATTATAATTAAGATTTTGTCATCACTTCAAAGTTATGCTTTTACCCCGACTTAAAAATAAATTTACGCTTTTGCTCCCAGCTAAAAATTTCAATTTTGCCCTTGGTTCAAAATTACAATTTTGCTCCGTTTAAATTTACAGTTTTGCCATTAGTTTTTTTTTCTCACAGCCAAGTTACGATTTTGCCATCAAATTAAATTTACATTTTCTCCATCGTTTTTGTTTGTTTTCCTGGTTAAATTACAATTTTGCCCCCAGTGTAAAATTACAGTCATGCCGGCAACTGCCTCTCCCCCATTAGTCCATTTAATTTACGATTTTATCCCTGTAAAAAAATTATGATTTCGCCCTCAGTTCAAAATTATATTTTTCCCATCGTTTTAGTTTTTTTTTTTCAAAAGTATAGAAGTTTTTTTTATTGGTTGACTCGATTTAATTTTTTCCGTGTCAAGGAGCTGCCTAACACTCGCTCATAAGTCCTGAAAAGTTACAGTTTTGCCCTGAGCCGAAAAATACGGTCTTATCATCGTTTTTGTTTTTTTCCTAACAAAATTATAGTAGTGTTTTGTTAATTGATTGAGAATTATTCGGCCATCGCCCTGCAACGCGGGCGGGGTATTAACTAGTTATAAATATTAAGGATGAAATCGGTATCGCACCGGTACCAATACCGAAAATACCAATATTGAAATTGAAGAAAAGTGATTACCAAATACCGTACCGCATATATCGGTTTGGTACCGGTACCGGTTTTTCGGTACTTTACCGCATTGGTGTTTTCCATTATTTTACCTAATCTCCATAACTGATGGATATGAACCATTGTATTATAAAGAAGTTCAAATTATTATACTAGAAGATGACATGATTGATTACACTTGGGTCATGTTTTTTGCTTTTTACTGATGATAAAGATGTCATGAACAACTTATAAGAAAAACTTTGAAGATGGGATATTGGTTTGGAATTTAGATCTAAATAGAAAAGTAAAATATAATGACAAACTAATAAAGAATGAGTACAAGATATTCATGCACATATGCACAACTTGTTTTAATCAATCGACTCAATCATGCACGTATCCGCCTATTGTTCATTTCACAAACCATTCAAACACTTATATGTTTAGTTTACAAAAACAGTAAATAACTAAACTGATTGTAAACAAATATTTAACTTGTTTATAAGAAAAAATACATCACCCAAGTAAACCCATCTATCATTATTTAAAATATAAATTGAAGGATAAATTAATTAAATAGTGGCAAAGAAAAACCCTTGAAATTTCTTAATAAAATTCAGTACTAATACCTGTTTTTACCGAAAAATACCGGTACCGATATCGAAATTCAAAAAATCTAGCACCGGTACCGTTTATGATCAGTACTTGTAACAACTCTCGGTAAAATTATTATTTCTTATTTTATTAATGTCCAATAGGAAAATTGAGACCCCCAAGTAGTATGGCATGACCCATAAATTTTCAAAGCAATCGAAACTAGGATCAGGGCCCCTAAAACTCAGGGGGTATCCCCTACTTGATAATTATCCTCATAATTCGTTGTAAAATACGAATTTCGTCGAACTGTTGACTCACCTAGGCTAAGGAGACACGAGGCTACCCTACCCTAAAAGGGTAGCCGTCGCGCCACGCGACAGCCTGTCGCGCCACGCGACAGGGACCATTTTTCAGTATATATATCAGGGATTTGGCACTTGCATGGTGCTGTTGTTACGACGATCAAATTCGTTTCGTACGTTCAGTTATTCACTGTTTCGTTCAAAAACACACACAAGCACGACGCTCTTCTACGACAACAGGGTAATAACTCGATCACTGCTGTTTTGGTAAAAAATTACCGAAGCAATTAAGTGATCAAATTAGTTAAGTGAGGTAGTGTGCTAGAAATATATGTGAAAAATATATTTAACCAAGTTGATTGTAAAAACAGTTTGAGGATACGGCTCAGGATATAGAGCTGTATCTGTGATCAAACAATGAGCAAAAAAGTAAAGGTTGACACGTGATGTACGAGGAAAGCCCTTGATCAATCTAGATCGCCGGCACAAAACCTCAGGAGCTGACAATCGCAGCTGCCTTGTTCTTCTATTACTTCAAATATCAGGATACAGTGCAGGATGTGATGCGGATCAACTAGGTGTTACAATGTAATTCGAATACAAGTGTTTGTGTAGAGTGTTTGCAGTGAGCTAGAGAGCAAAAGTGTTCGAAAGTGTGTGTGAAAGTTGCGTGCCTTAATCTGATCCGCCCCCATCTATTTATAGTAAAAGAAATGCAACAAACTATCCTAATAAACCGGTATCCGGCGAATATTCCCCACTCGAACGTTGTAGACCTGGTCTTTCGGGTTCAACGTCTCTCACATAACAGATACGCCCGAGTCTTGAGGAGAAGAAGTCCATCTGACCGTTAGTAACCCACAGCCTCTAACCTGCACGTGGTTAATTTAGTTAACACCAGGATATCGGCCAGGATGTTAGCAATATCCTAATCCAGTATCCTGATCACAAGCAAACAACCAAAAGCAGGATATTAGTCAGGATATGTACGCTCAGAAAATGACCCATAACAATTGTCCCCAAATATATCTGTTGGTATACCAATCCAACGGATATATTTTAAAAATTCTATCTCGTAAATCAAGGCAATTAAAGCGAAACGATGGTTGAGGTGACATTGTGCCATTTTCAATGCAATATTTACTCTTTACCCCCTATATTCAGCCTATAATTAGCTGAGATATTTCTTCTTGTTATCATTACTCTTCAAGCGATTTTCAGGTGACCATCATTTCTTTCATCCTCTGTTCTTTTTCCAGAGTTTCTTTTAGTTTGCTTAATACCCTTCATGGCATCACGGACAAGATCTCGTTCGGATGAACCAGTCCCAACCCTCGTGAGTCAAAACCTCATACGAGAACCGGAAAAAGAAATCTGCTGCTTCAACAATGCCGATATCGCTGCCCTCAAGAATTCCGGCGCCTTTCCCGCTGGAACAGTCATTCGCCCTTTTGATCGGGAGGTCCGATCAGACGTGTCATCAGACGAGTGGGTCTGTTTTTTCGCCTACCCCTTTTCTTTGGGACTCCGGTATCCATTTCCACCCTTTATCTCTCGTTTCTTCGACCTCACTGGCCTTAGTTATGCTCAAATTATGCCAATGGTCTGGCGAGTTTTGATGGTGCTAGATCAAATTAGATCTCGCCATTGCCCTGACCTGTGTATTGAAGACCTCCCTATAGCATACCGGTTGAGGTCCCATGGCGACATCCGTTTTCTTTTGTTTTCCACCTCCAAAAGCCCTTTAGTCCTTAAGGCCACCAAGAACGAAGACCGATGGCGGCGAAAGTTCTTTTTGTGAAAAGAGACTCTATCGACAAGGGTTTCGATCTGCCGGTTAGATGGTTAACCAAGGGTAGGATCTAGGGTTTTAGGAATATCCCCAAGTGTATCCTTAAACTATATCCCAAACTTATATCCTGATGTTTTTATGCAGCGAACTTCAGAGATTTAGCACCCCCAAGTGCGGAATCCAAGTCCAGGATCAAAGGAATCTACCAACTTCCTGCTAGTGAAAGAACTTTCTCCCTGTCTCTTACAGATCCAAGCCAAAAATCAAGTTCAGAGATGTCTAGTAAGCATATTCTCAGTAATTATCTTTATTTATCAAACCGATTATTTTTCAGAGGTATTATGAGTTTTAAAAATATCTTCCCTTGTGTAGTACCAGTTGTCAACCTTGAAGGCTTCCAACTTGACGAGTTGGATAGTTACTCCAGCCTTGTACCTGTCAAACAAGAATCTAAGCCGAAATCATCTGCCACACCGAAGCCTACCACTTCAAAGACTACTACCGCTCCTAAAGCTCCTCCGGCATCCAGGACCCGGGCCTCTAGCTCCCGGAAGAGGAAAGAAATGGATTCTCCAGCCGCCTCTGAGACATTCTCCCTCGAGAATCATGGATTTAATGAAGCCACTTCATTCCTCAAGCATGTAAAAATTCCCTTCCAATATCCTGAACATGCATGTTAGTCATTATCCTGCTCATTTTACACTGATACCTGTATCTTTAACTGCAGGGCTTGGAACGTCTCATGCACTTGTATGAAGACGCCTGTGGGCTTAATAAGATGCTGGAGATTAAGCTCAAAAAAGCTGAAGCCACCATAGCTGATCAAGGAACAATTGCAGCTGCCAAGTCCCAGCATTATGAAGACAAATACAAGGTAATGACCCAGGAACACCAAGCTGCCCTCCAGAAAGCCAATGAGGATGCTCAAGCCAAACTAGATGCCGCCCTTCTCCAATACCAGCAGGATATGAGTTCATATCGGGACAGTCTCAAAGCATCCGTTGTTATCTCCCTTCTCCAAGCCAGGTTAAGGATGGCTTATGATGCCAAGAGCTTGGGCTTCGAATGCCCCTCCTGGAATGTAAAGGCTTGGGAAGCGAAACTACAGGATCTTGGAGGTCATCCCGTCGCTCATCCTGCAAAGCATGCTGGTGAAGAGCCTTCTAAGGCGGCAGAGGAAGTGGCCAATGCTGGTGATGATGCCAAGAAAAATCCTGAGGGGGATGCTGGTTCAGATGCTGGGAAAGAAGTTGTCGATCAAGAAGGTGCTGCCCCTTAGGTGGCGAAGTGGGCGATGATGGATATACGTGCCAAGGCCGGAGCCCACTTTTTTAAATTTCATGGTTGTGGTTTGTACAAACAATTTACTTTTCCTGTCGTTGAACAATTTACATTTCCTGCACTAGAACAATACGATGACCAAAGGTGGATGGGTCCTGGGTTTCAGGATGAAGCCCTTGGTCATCGGTTAGTATAACCTGTTTTGAATGTCGTAACGGTTGAAGGTGGACAGGTCCCGTTTTGAGATAGAACCTTGAACCGTTACATAAGTATGGTAAAGACTAATTGTGCTTTTGGTGGATGGGCCTCGGTTTGAGGTGACCAAAAGCACAACTTTTGACATGTTAATAATATAACTTCCTTTTGACTTATTTGTTGTTGCCTTTTAATTTCTGTCACGCATTCCTTTTAGCTTTGCAAAATTTTGTACAACTATCTTTTGAAAATATCCTGATCAATATACTCAGTGATATATTATGAAAGCTTTCATTAAATAGAATTTCTAAAAATTCAATCAACTTTAGAGAAAACTTCTAAAGAATAAAAGATAGTCCACTTTCCAAAACCTGTTTTGACATTACTTGTTTGATCAAGGTTTTAATTTCAAACTAGTATCACCTCCAAATTTTTCAATCAAATATCCCGAAACGCATCCCAAAAACACATTTTGAAGATATATCCTGAAGGTATATCCTTTTCAGGATACTTAAACCTTAACCTGAGTTATAAAATTTATGTAAGGTTTACAAAGGAAAGATCATACCAGGAACTGAGTCTAACCCTAGTATTAACCTCCAATCCCTTTTGCGACTTCTCCTACTAAGATGTCCCCAGTTCGAGACTCTTAGCTCAACTTTGATCCTTTATGCATCATACAATTGCTTTAGATGGAATGTCCCCTGTGCATGAAGTCCTCAAACACTTAGAAAATTTTTGAACACTAGTTCCAATTGTATAGACAATTTTTTGTGTTACAGGGGTAAAACCCAAAATGTACTGTAGATAAATCCTTCGTATCCTAGGGGAAATCCCAAATTTTCGTGCGCTACAGGCGGGAGTGTATAAACTCCAAGACTTAGAAAGGTGAAAACCTTTAAACCTTAGAGAGTATGAAAATACGCTTTCGTGAGAGAGGGTGATCAATCCTCATATACCTTCAGGATTCAGGATATAGCCAATAGTAGCGAAATTATCAGCCACTTTTACATGGACTGGTCCCGCCACCTTGAACTATTCCCGAATAACTTGCGCTCCAGGCGGGGTGTTTAAACCTAATTCGGAAGAAAGGTGAATACCTTTAAACCTGTGAAGGGATCAGGATCCCTTATACGTGAGAGAGGGGGCCAATCCTCTAATCTTCCGAAGTATCCTGAGTGTGTATCCTGGTGCTGTATCCCGAAGTATATTCTGCAAAACCACCATAAGCTAAGGTGGGTGTTAGGCTGGCTAACACCCCTCCGATGCTTAAGTCAGTAACAGGTTCAAAATAGTAAATAATATAAAAATTTAATAAGAGAGACAGAATTCATACCATCCTGAGTTGGCATTTAAATTCCATACTCACTTGAAATAGAGTTTTAGATGTATAGCATTCCAAGATCTCGGTAGCATATCCCCCTCTATATTCTTGAGTCGGTATGCACCTTTTCCTGATTCTGATTCAACCTCATATGGTCCTTCCCATTTTGGAGCCAGCTTTCCATCAGCAGGATTAGTAGTATTCTGAAAAGCCTTTCTTAACACCCAATCTCCAACTTTGAACCTTCTAGTCCTTATATTCTTGTTGTATGCTCTGGATATCCTTTGTTGATATGCTGCCATCCTTAGCCTTGCTGCATCTCTTGTCTCATCAATAGTATCCAGTTCCTGGCATAGGACTTCAGGATTCTGCTCAGGATTCCTGAGGTTGGATCTTGCTGTAGGTATCACCATTTCCGTCGGGATCACCGCTTCTGCTCCAAACACTAAGGAAAATGGGGTTTGACCAGTTGCATTTTTTACCGTCGTTCTATCAGCCCACAAAACAAAGGGTAGTTCTTCTGCCCATCTTCCTTTCTTGGCCCCTAATCTCTTCTTCAAGTTGTTGACAATTATCTTGTTTGAGGATTCAGCTTGTCCATTTGCTTGAGGATGTACCGGGGTGGACGTAATCATTTTGATTCCCCAACTCTTGCAGAAGTCAGTAGTCCTTTTACTTATAAATTGAGATCCATTGTCACAAATTATCTCAGCTGGTACCCCAAACCTAGTCAGGATATTCCTTTTTATGAAGGATACCACTTCCTGATCTCTAACTTGAACAAATGCTTCTGCTTCAACCCACTTGGAGAAATAATCCGTCATTGCCAACATGAAAACCTTTCCTCCTGGAGCCTTTGGAAGCTTTCCCACTATATCCATACCCCACTTCATAAACGGCCAAGGGGAAACAATAGGATACAGCGGTTCAGCAGGCTGATGTAATATGTTACTATGTCTTTGACATGCATCACATCTTCGAGCATATTCTGTGGCATCTTTCCACATCGTCGGCCAATAATATCCTGTCCTTAATATTTTTGAGAATAAGGACCTGCCCCCAGTATGGTTACCACAATCCCCTTCATGTATATCCTGAAGTACTTCTTTGGTTTCGGGATCCTCCAAGCACCTCAGATATGGTCCTGCAAGAGATTTCTTATACAAAACATCATTTATAATAGTGAATCGTGATACCTTCATTCTAAAGGCTTTAGGATTCTCATTCTTTGGGATGTGTCCTTCCTTGAGATATCTCATGATTGGAGCCGTCCAGTACTTAGGATCCTCCTCAGGATACTCCTCATCAGGATTCTGAATACTTATTACTTCCTTATCCTGAGGATTTGTCGTAGGATATAGGATATGTAATATTGGTATTCAGGTTCCTTCCGGTATCCTGACCGATGATCCCAGATTTGCCAAGGCATCAGCTTCAGCATTATCCTCTCTTGGTACCTGTTCAAGTGTAAAAATATCGAAATATCCTGCTAATTTTTTGAGAATTTCGAGATACTCGATTAACTTCTCTCCTTTAACTGCATAGGTTCCATTAAAGTGATTAGTGATTAACAAGGAGTCAACATATACTTGCAAATTCTTGATATTCATATTTTTAGCAAACTCTAATCCTGCAATTAAAGCCTCATATTCTGCCTCATTATTAGTAGCAGGAAATTCACACCTAATAGCCTGGGGTAATATGTCCCCCTGTGGCGATTTTAGTAGTATACCTAAACCTAGGGCTGTAAATGAACCGAACGTTCAGCGAACAGTTCGTGAACCGTTCGGCGGGAAGTTCGTTTATGTTCGTTCGTTTAATAAACGAACGAACATGAACAAGAAATTCCGTTCGATTAGTTAAATGAACGAACATGAACAAAGGTCTCGTTCGTTCAATTATGTTCGTGAACGTTCGGTAAGGTGTTCGTGAACATTCGTTCATTTGCGTTCATTTATGTTCGTATGTTCGTGTTTTAATTAAAGATTTTTATACTTTCATATATTTTATCTATATTTTTTATACTATTAAACTTTTATTTATATCATTACCCTAACAATTAAACTAGGAAACCCTCTTTCACCTTGTTTATGCACCATTTCCCTTTCTTTTCTCATTATTTACATCGACGAATATGATCTACTCGGTTCCACAATAAGGGATTCAAGTTCTAGTGCTACTCTCTGGGCCATCCACCTTTATCCTTCATCGCGTTCGTCAAATTTATTTGTGTTCGCTTGTGTTCGTGAACCGTTCGTGAACACGCTCATTTCCTTAATGAACGAACACGAACATAAAATCTCGTTCGGTAAGTGTTCGTGAACCGTTCGTGAACACATTTATTTCCTTAACGAACGAACACGAACAAGGCCTCGTTCGTGTTCGTTCGGTTCGTTTAAACCTACACCTCTTACGTTAGATGCACCATCAGCATATAATGTCCAGCATTCTAAGTTTTCTCCTAGCTGCTGTACTTCTAAATCTACTTCATTTTGAATGTCACTACTGAAATCAGCCACAAAGTCAGCTAAAGCCTGAGACTTTATGGCATATCTAGTCTCATATACTAAGTCATAAGCACTCAGTTTTACTGACCACTTAGCCATCCTACCCGACATCTCGGGTTTCCTAAGCACATTTTTAACAGGCTAATTGGTTCTAACATGAATCCTATGTGTCTCAAAATAATGTCTAAGTTTTGTTGATGCCATAACTAGGGCTAATATCAATTTCTCTAGATGAGAATATCTAGTTTCAGCATCTAGTAAACTTTTACTAACATAATAGACAGGATATTGCTGACCTTCATGGTCCTTTATAAGAACGGCACTTACAACATTCCCTGATACAGCGAGGTATAGGGATAGTGGTTCACCATTTTCAGGCTTCATCAATAGAGGTGCAGTTGAGAGATATCGCTTCAAATTCTGCAAGGCTGCTTCATGCTTTGCTCCCCATTCGAACTTCTTATTTTTCTTGAGGATATCATAAAATTCCTTGCATTTTTCCGAGGATCTTGAAATAAATCTGTTCAATGCTGCTACTCGGCCTGTTAACCGTTGAACATCCTTCAAATTCGAAGGTGACTTTATATCCAGGATAGCTCTAATCTGCTCCGGGCTCGCTTCTATGCCTCTTTTGGTCACCATGTATCCTAGAAACTTTCCTGCCCCCACTCCGAAATGGCACTTAGCAGGATTCAGTTTCATGTTATACTGATCTAGGATATCAAATGCTCCCTTAATATCCTGGAGGTGATCCTTAGCCTTTTTAGATTTCACCACCATATCGTCAATATATACCTCCATGGTGTCCCCCAACTTGTCTTTAAACATCATGTTTACCAACCTCTGGTATGTTGCACCTGCATTTTTCAAACCAAAAGGCATAGCAGTATAACAATAAATACCTGTTGGTGTCATGAAAACAGTATCTTCCTGGTCCGAAGGCTCCATTTGAATCTGCTGAAATCCTGAGGATGCATCCATGAAGGTTAACATCTCATGCCCGGCAGTAGCATCCACCATTGCATCAATATGGGGAAGAGGAAATGGGTCTTTAGGACAAGCCTTGTTCAAGTCCGTGTAATCTACACAGACTCTCCATTTCCCATTTTTCTTCTGTACCACGACTACATTTGCCAGCCATCTTGGAAACTTGACTTCTCTGATCATTTTGGACTTCAACAATCTTTCAACTTCCTCTTGTATGATTGTATTTCGTTCAGGAGCAAACTTCCTTCTTTTTTGCTGAACAGGCTTGAACGACCTGTCAATTCCAAGCTTGTGAGTAATAATGTCTTTGGATATGCCTGTGATATCCTCATGCTTCCATGCAAATGTTGACATCCTGCACTTCAAAAAGTTAGTTAATTGTTCTTCAATATCCTGAGGGATATTGGTTCCTACGAGCACCGAGATATCAGGATTATCCTGATCTAGGATAACTTTCTTCATATCCTGCTCTGAAGCCTCCACGATATCCTGGGCCCGCATCTTTAATTGCTATGCTGGATTAGGCTTGGTTGAGGATTTCATTGAGGATGAGTAGCATTCCTTCGCCTCCTGCTGATCACTATCAACTTTGACGACCCCCCAAGGGGTAGGGATCTTGATGCACTGGTGATAAGTCGATGGCACAGCCTTCATGTCATGGATCCATGGCCTGCCTAGTATGATGTTATAGCAGGATAGGGAGTCCATCACACAGAAGCGTTGTATCAAGTTGACCCCTTCAACATATACTGGTAACTTTATCTCTCCTACGGTATTCCTAGCTTTTCCACTGAAACCAACGAGCACAGTGGACTTTGAAGTAATGTCCATCGGAGATACATTCATCCTCTTCAATGTTTCCAGCTGAATTATGTTGACGGAGCTACCATTGTCCACCAATATCCTGCGTACAAAATGGTTAGAAACATATAATGTTATTACGAGAGCATCATGGTGAGGATCCTGGACAGTATCCCTGTCATCACTATCAAAAGTGATCACTTTATCGGTTGTAAGGGTAGTCATCCTAGCTGGTTTGTCCCCCCTTTCAGTCTTAGCTTCCTTTGCATGTCTCTTGGCCGCAGAATACGAAGTCCCACAAATGTCGGATCCTCCTGAAATAAAGTTAATTATTTTGGCATCTGCTGGGGGTGATGCTGCTCGTTCAGGATCATTCTCAGGATCCTGCCCTTTATTCTTCTTTCTTCCCAGCAAATCCTTCAGATACCCCTTGCTTAACAGGTAACTTATTTCTTTCCTTAGAGCAATGCAATCCTCGGTCACATGTCCGAAATCTTCATGGAAGGCACACCATTTGGATTTATCCTTCCAATCAGCTTTCTGCTGATTCTTTCGAGGCCACCTAGCTTTGTCTCCTAAACCCTGCATAGCATACATTAACTCAGGTATATTAACAGAAAAGCAGTATTCAGATAATTCAGGATATTCTTCAGGATCCTCGTTTTCAACAGCATTCACTTTCTTGTTATCATTTCTTCCATATAGCTTGGAGCGAAATGGTTTATACGAGGATTCTGATTTCCTGTTGCTTGATTCATAGGTCGAGGTAGAATTCATCCTCTCTTGCATCTTTTTGTCATCTTCTAAGCGGATATATCTCAAAGCCCTGTTACGAGCTTCGTCGAGATTCCTGCAGGGATTCATTACAAGATCCTGATAAAACTGAGAATCCTTTTGTAACCCCATCTTAAAAGCCTGCACAGCTGTTGCAACATCAAGATGTGGGATATCCAAGGATTCCCGGCTAAACTTGTTCACATAATCCCTCAAGGATTCCTGAGGTCCTTGAGTTATCCTGTAAAGATCACTGGTTAGTTTCTCAAAACTCCGACTGCAAGAAAACTGACTATTAAATAAATTAACCAAATGAGCAAACGAAGTAATTGAGTGAGGAGGAACATTTAACAACCATTTTAAGGCTGATCCTGTCAAGGTAGAACCGAAACCCTTGCACAAGCATGCTTCCTTGAGTTCCGGAGGGATAGGGTTAATCTCCATTCTTTCTCTATACTGAGCAATATGCTCTTCAGGATCCGTAGTCCCATCATACAGTTTCATGTTGGGGTCTGAAATCTTTTTGGGATTTCAGCATCACAGATAGGATATGCAAAGCGGGATATCCTGTGGCTGTCTTGGGATACTTCCAGAATTGGCTGGACCACTCCAGGTACACTGGATATCATGTCCTTCAATTTCTGAAGCTCCCTAGTAAATGTTGACATCATACCTGCATCCTGCAAAGACCCATTGTTGTTAGTAGCAAGAATATTATTATTTGACACGTTACCAGTCTGAGGATTCTGGCCATATCCTGAAGCATATCCTGAGCTCCTCACAATTGACATCCTGACCGAGGAGGGTATCTCAGGGGTATGATTCTGAGAATGGCTTGGGAAGATGTTCCCCCGGTTATCCTCAGTGTAAACTGCAGAACTGGAGTTCAAAGCCCTAGGCTGTATAGGAGTGACAGTTTCTTCAGCAGGTCTACTTGGGCCGGATTTTAAGAGTTGTATCTCTCTCATCAGTATCCGATTAGTTTCCTGCTGCTGCCTCATCTGTTCCTGTACACTACCAAACAAATTCAGAATTTCATCATTAGACGCTAAAACAGGACCGGATCCCTGGGTACTGGGAGCGGGGATAACATCCCGAGCTACATGACTTTCAGTTCCGTGTGAAGATGCTTGCATTCTTGGAGGAGGAGGTGGAATCACCGAACCAATTGTTGCAGAGGTTGTAGCAGACATGGTGGAAGAACTCATGTTTAATCTCGAGGCCATTGAAAACAATTCAGAAAAAAGTTTTGACAATAGAAAACCGAGTAATGATTTTACTAAAGTTTTTAGCAAAAATTAGCACCACTTGCCCCATGGTGGGCGCCAAATTGTTTTGGTCAAAAATTACCGAAGCAATTAAGTGATCAAATTAGTTAAGTGAGATAGTGTGCTAGAAATATATGTGAAAAATATATTTAACCAAGTTGATTGTAAAAACAGTTTGAGGATACGGCTCAGGATATAGAGTTGTATCTGTGATCAAACAATGAGTAAAAAAGTAAAGGTTGACACGTGATGTACGAGGAAAGCCCTTGATCAATCTAGATCGCCGGCACAAAACCTCGGGAGCTGACAATCGCAGCTGCCTTGTTCTTCTATTACTTCAAATATCAGGATACAGTGCAGGATGTGATGCGGATCAACTAGGTGTTACAATGTAATTCGAATACAAGTGTTTGTGTAGAGTGTTTGCAGTGAGCTAGAGAGCAAAAGTGTTCGAAAGTGTGTGTGAAAGTTGCGTGCCTTAATCTGATCCGCCCCCATCTATTTATAGTAAAATAAATGCAACAAACTATCCTAATAAACCGGGATCCGATGAATATTCCCCACTCGAACGTTGTAGACCTGGTCTTTCGGGTTCAACGTCTCTCACATAACAGATACGCCCGAGTTTTGAGGAGAAGAAGTCCATCTGACCGTTAGTAACCCACAGCCTCTAACCTGCACGTGGTTAATTTAGTTAACACCAGGATATCGCCCAGGATGTTAGCAATATCCCAATCCAGTATCCTGATCACAAGCAAACAACCAAAAGAAGGATATTAGTCAGGATATGTACGCTCAGAAAATGACCCATAACAACTGTTACGATACAATATCCGATCGATTGAAACCGATCCGATGGATGTTTAAGTGCTGCCCGAATTCGGGCTATACTTTGTCATTCGTCGTGAGGGTTTTGATTTCGTGAGCTTATCGTAAATGTTGTATTAAGTTACTGACCTAGTTTCGTGTGCATTGTTATTTACCTAGGTTACAAGGCTTATCAGTAGGCAAGGTTCTGTCCAATTAAACTTGCAAAGTGAGTCATTCTCTTTTTGTCAACAATGATTTACAATACTCAAATCATTTTCAGAAGTTATAATTACAGGGATTAAGTCTTGGTTATCTTGAATCACTGGCAAGTGGGGTATTGTGCACATTACTAATTTCTCACTGTTAGGTTCACCCACCTAATAGTGATAATCATCACTACTTGGGTAAAAGACCCAATAGTGGTATGACCATCGTCACCAGGGTGTGACACGGCGCCAGATAAAAATAAGATAGTAGCCATTGTAATCGCTCTTATGCTGTAACTTATAACTAATGTGTCGTTTTATATAACCTGAATGACTCGCCAGTATTTCCCCGCTGATAGAAATCTTTTTAAACATGTTTCAGGTGACTTACTGTGAATCAAGGAAAAGTGCTACGTAGCACTAAAAAGCTTGAAGAGGTGGCTCAATAAAATAAATAAACATGTTTTGTAAAACAAGGGGTTTCCTCGTGAAATTCCCTTTAGTGTAAATTATGGGGGTTGTCCCAAATTGTGAAATAAAATAATTGGGCATTTTCAGTTTAAAAGATCCTGTCAAACATTTCCGCTGCCAAATTAAATAATAAATACCACGGGTTTCTGTTCCGCGGCTTCTGGACCGGGTAACACCGGGCCGGGGCCGTGACAGAAAAAGGTGGTATCAGAGCCACTGATTTAAGCCAATTAAGTATTTAGAAATACTTAATTTTTCGGTTTCCATTCTGTGATTTTGTGAAAATTTAATTTGCAGTAAATAAAATTTTAACTTAGGTTTGTGTGTGTTTCTTCATGTGTGTTATCAGCATGAATGAACTGTCGAAGGCACTCTGAAACTTTACTATCCATAGCATTGATATGGATACCACCGGCACCGGCACTTTAACTGGCTATCAGGCTGATATTGAAGAGCCAATAGTATTCCAGGCCCAGTCGCAAGAGAAACCAAAGCGGAAAAAGAGGAGGAGAATCTTGGACTGGAAACGTGGGCGTAGGAAGAAACCAGCTGCCCAGAAGGTTAAAAGACCGAGGATCCAAAGGATAAAGGCAAAGGAAAGGAGATCGGGGAAAGTTCAGGGCAAGCTCAGGAAATGCCACCATGAGAGGAGCTGGATCGCAAACTGGAAAATTGTGACCTCATCGGACCTGCCAATGAAAACCTCTTCAATTACCCCGTTGAATCACAATTTCCAGCTAATTTGGAACCTGCTATCCCAGATCCTATTGTCAACCCCCGACCTCTACAAGGAGAGCTGGAAGAATGGTGGACAAACGACTGACAATTTCAGAATCTCTTGAAAAACCCTAGCGTCTATTTCCCCCAGTTTGACCCTGAGCCTGCACCAAATCCACCTATGAGCACAGAAAACTTGGCTGAACTCCGTCATTATGGCGAGGAGCTGGTAGAGGCAGGAAATATAATTAGGGATATGGGAGAGAAAATCACGTGGAAATACAACGAGAGGGAGCGTCGTTTCTGAAATGCCAGCTGATTGTGGTTGTGTGGTTATATGTTTAATAATAAAAAAATAATAATAATAAATAGTAAAAACATAATCATGTAAAATAACTTAAAATAAAACTTTTGTAATATATCTGGTGTGTATGGATGCATACTAAAATATATATAAAATATGAAAGTCGCAAGGTCGACAATTTTGGCTATACGTGTTGACGTGATTATGTGTGATTGCTTTATTGCGTTTGGTTGTTATTTATTTTGTGCCAATAACTTATATATATTGTCAATTATCAGATGGAACACGCTGATAATGAATCAGTTAACAAAGTTAACCAATCCGAGCAAAACAATGAGGATCACTTTCTTAATAGGCAAGATATAGAAAACATCGTTGCCTAGGGAATAGCAAATGCTATCCCAGCAATCGTCGCTGCGGTTAAAAGCCCTGTTGAGCCTTCACAAGCCAACCCCAGTAAACGCACACGCGACGATAATTTCAGTAACAGTGTTAACGGAGGCGGCAATAATGACAAAGTGATTCAAGCCCCAATACTTAAGAAAATGAAAGTTGCAACGCCCGGTTGCACTTATAAAGAATTTCTTGCCTGTAAACCTGTTGAATTTGCAGGCAATGAATGGGCGACTGCTGCACTGCGTTGGTTGGAAAAGACCGAGGCAGTAATTAAAATAAGTAAATGTGCCGAGGAAGATAAGGTCATGTATGCTTCTCACCTTTTCAAGGAAGAGGCATTAGAGTGGTGGAATACGGTATTACAGGCCAAAGGAAGTGACATGGCTTACGCTATGAATTGGGAAGAATTTAAGCAATTGGTGGAAAAAAATTTCTGCCCCGAATATGAAAAAGAACAAATGGCCAATAAGTTCCTGAGCCACCGAATGGTGGATGTCGATTGTCGAGGGTATACTTAAAAATTCTTTGAATATGCCAGAATTGTACCAACTCTGGCCTCGCCATAACCGGTACTTATTTCTCGCTATATTTGGGGTTTAATTAGCGAGGTTCGGGATATCGTCAAAGCTGCGAGACCCCGCACAATTGACGATGCAGTGGAATTAGCCAACACCCTGACTGACGGGCTGGTGCGTACGCGAGAAGAAAACAGAAAGAAGGATTTGGCTCAGAAGATTACCCAAGGATTCCGAGGGGGTAATACTAGTAACAACTTTAAGAAAAGAGGAACTGGGCAACCCTCCACCGCTCCATTTTGCAGTACCTGTAAAAGAAAGCACTTCGGAAAATGTAAGGGATACTGTAACTTCTGCAAAATTCCGGGACACCAAGAAGAAGATTGCAGAAGAAAGAAATCAACAATTTGCTTCAATTGCGGAGAAGTTGGACATTTTAGACCAGACTGCCCTAAACTAGTCAAACCGGCTGACAACAAGGCCAAACCTGCTGAAGGAACTAATAAGAAGAATGCAAGAGCCTTTCAGCTGACAACCCAAGAAGCAGATCTGATTCTGGGTGTAATAGCGGGTACGTTCCTAGTTCACAACGTGTATGCAAAAGTATTATTTGACTCTGGTGCAAACCAAAGTTTTATAAATACTTCATTCTGCCAAGCTCTTAAGTTACCCTTAACCAGACTTAAACAAATTTATTCGGTAGAAACGGCAGACGAAAATTCTGTTAACATAGATACGGTTTTGCAAAAAGGAAATATAGAACTTTCAGGTCATAAATTTTCTGCAAACATGTTACCTATGAATTTAGCTGGATTCGATGTCGTATTAGGAATTGATTGGTTAGTAACCAACCATGCTCGAATCATCTGTGATAAGAATTCCATAGAAATTCGTGCGCCATCAGGAGAAATAATCGTGGTTACAGGAGATAAGCCACGTAAGCCAATGAAGTTCATTTCCGTAATGAAAGTTGCTAGTTATGAACGAAAGCAAGGAATAGTGTATATGATTTCGGTAATCATTAGCACTAAGGGTAAGGAACTTAAGAAAATTCCTGTAGTATCAGAATACCCGGATGTATTTCCGGAAGAGCTACCAGGATTACCTCCGGATAGGGAAGTAGAATTTAGAGTTCATCTAATTCCTGGAACTACACCCATAGCCAAGGCACCCTACCGGTTAGCACCTACTGAGATGTTAGAACTGAAAAAGCAATTAGAGGAGTTGTTAAGTAAAGGATTCATACAACCTAGTTCATCTCAGTGGGGAGCTCCAGTGTTGTTTGTAAAGAAGAAAGATGGTTCAATGCGAATGTGTATTGATTATAGGGAATTGAATAAGGTTACAATTAAGAATCGATACCCATTACCTAGGATTGATGATCTCTTTGATCAACTCCAGGGAGCTAGATATTTTTCTAAGATGGATTTACGCTCCGGATATCATCAGTTGAAGGTACAAGAAGAAGACATATCCAAAACGACTTTCAGAACTAGGTATGGTCACTACGAGTTTACAGTTATGCCATTTGGACTAACAAATGCTCCTGCGGCATTTATGGATATGATGAATAGGATCTGTAAACCGTATTTGGATAAATTCGTAATTGTCTTCATCGACGATATACTTATTTATTCCAAAAGTCAGGACGAGCATTGTGAGCATTTACATGCACTCTTAACCTTGTTAAGAAAGGAAAAGCTTTACGCCAAATTCTCAAAGTGTGAATTTTGGCTACAGGAGGTACAATTTTTAGGACACATGGTGAATCACAAAGGTATTCACGTAGATCCCTCCAAAATAGAAGCAATCACCAAATGGAAGGTCCCGCAATCAGCTATGGAAGTTAGAAGTTTTCTAGGATTAGCTGGATACTATAGGCGATTCATTAAGGATTTTTCCAAAATAGTTGTACCATTAACTAAGCTAACCTGTAAAGCAGTTAAGTTTGAATGGGGACCTAGGCAAGAAGAGGCCTTTAGGATTTTAAAGCAAAAGTTAACAAACGCCCCAATTCTTGCCTTACCAGAAGGAACATAAGATTTTGAAGTTTATTATGACGCTTCTAAGCTAGGATTAGGATGTGTGCTAATGCAACGCAAAAAGGTAATTGCGTATGCCTCAAGGCAATTGAAGAAGCACGAGGAAAATCATACAACTCATGACTTAGAATTATGAGCAATCATTTTTGCCCTTAAAATTTGGAGGCATTACCTATATGGAAGTAAGTTTACTGTTTATACAGATCATAAGAGCTTAAGATACATATTTGGGCAAAAAGAATTGAATATGAGGCAAAGGAGATGGATAGAAATTCTAAGTGATTACGACTGTGATATTCAATATCACGATGGAAAAGCAAATGTAGTCGCAGATGCCCTAAGTCGTAAGTATCATGAAAAGCAAAAGCGAGTTCGTGCTCTTCGATTAAATCTTCAAGTAGATTTAATGGAACAATTGAAGAGTATTCAAGAAACAGCAATCAAGGATGATGCTGAAGGAATGAAAGGAAGGATAAAGGAATTAGAGCAAGGAACTGATGGGATTTGGAGATTCCATAAGAAAAGGATTTGGGTACCTAAGCAAGGAAATTTAAGAGATCAGATTTTAGAGGAAGCCCATAAATCTAGATATACCCTGCACCCTGGGAACAACAAGATGTACAAAGATTTAAGAAATAATTTCTGGTGGATAGGAATGAAAAAGGACATAGCTAGATATGTATCTAAGTGACTGACCTATTCACAAGTTAAGGCAGAGCACCAGAAACCTTCAGGGTTACTCCAACAATTAGAAATGCCTGTATGGAAATGGGAACTAATAACAATGGACTTTGTTACTAAGTTGCCCAAAACCAGGAAAAGTAACGACGCGATTTATGTAATTGTAGATAGATTAACCAAATCAGCTCATTTTCTACCCATGAAGGAAACTTTCAGCATGGAAAGATTAGCCAAGTTATACGTAGACGAAGTAGTATCCTTACATGGAGTTCCACTCTCTATTATATTGGATATAGATAGTCGTTTCACTTCGCATTTCTAGACAAGTTTTCAAGAAGCAATGGGGACCCGACTGAACTTAAGCATTGCATACCATCCCCAAACAGACGGACAAAGTGAAAGGATGATCCAAACCCTGGAAGACATGCTCAGGGCATGTGTAATAGAGTTTGGTGGAAACTGGGATGACCACCTGCCTTTAATTGAATTCTCCTATAACAATAGTTATCATGAAAGCATTGAAGCTGCCCCATTCGAAGCACTGTATGGACGGAAGTGTAGAACTCCCATTTGCTGGGCAGAAATAGGAGAAAATCAATTATCTGGTCCTGAAATTGTACAAGAAACCACCGACAAAATATCTCGAATCAAGGAAAGACTAAAAACAGCTCGAGATCGCCAGAAAAGTTATGCAGGCAATCGACGCAAGCCGCTGGAATTTCAATTTGGAGACAAGGTACTCTTAAAAGTTTCTCCTTGCAAAGGGGTAGTTCGGTTCGGAAAGAAAGGAAAGTTAAGTCCAAGGTACGTAGGACCATTCCCAGTAATCCAGCGAATAGGACCAGTTGCCTATCGCTTACAACTACCAGAAGAGTTAGCCGGGGTACATGACGTATTTCATGTATCCAACCTCAAGAAATGTTTATCTGACGAATCCCTGGTAGTACATCTTCAAGATATAGAGGTAAATGAAAAGTTAAAATTTGTGGAGAAACCACTTCAAATAGAAGACAGAAAGGTCAAGTTTCTCAAGCACAAAAGACTAGTGCTGGTCAAAGTCAAGTGGGATTCAAAGAGAGGACCGGAGTACACTTGGGAACTGAAATCAGAGATGAAGCGAAAATATCCCTACTTGTTCCAGTAAATCTCGAGGACGAGATTTTAAATAAGGTGGGGAGGATGTAACAAATCTCGATAAAATTATTATTTCTTATTTTATTAATGTCCAATAGGAAACCCTAATTGAGACCCCCAAGTAGTATGGCATGACCCATAAATTTTCAGAGCAATCGAAACTAGGATCAGGGCCCCTAAACTCAGGGGGTATCCCCTACTTGATAATTATCCTCATAATTCGTTGTAAAATACGAATTTCGTCGAACTGTTGACTCACCTAGGCTAAGGAGACACGAGGCTACCCTACCCTAAAAGGGTAGCCGTCGCGCCACGCGACAGGGACCATTTTTCAGTATATATATCAGGGGTTTGGCACTTGCATGGTGCTGTTGTTACGACGATCAAATTCGTTTCGTACGTTCAGTTATTCTCTGTTTCGTTCAAAAACACACACAAGCACGACGCTCTGCTACGACAACAGGGTAATAACTCGATCACTACTATGATACAATGTCCGATCGATTGAAACCGATCCGATGGATGTTTACGTGCTGCCCGAATTCGGGCTATACTTTGTCATTCTTCGTGAGGGTTTTGATTTCGTGAGCTTATCGTAAATGTTGTATTAAGTTACTGACCTAGTTTCGTGTGAATTGTTATTTACCTAGGTTACAAGGCTAATCAGTAGGCAAGGTTCTATCCAATTAAACTTGCAAAGTGAGTCATTCTCTTTTTGTCAACAATGATTTACAATACTCAAATCATTTTCAGAAGTTATAATTACAGGGATTAAGTCTTGGTTATCTTGAATCACTGGCAAGTGGGGTATTGTGCACATTACTAATTTCTCACTGTTAGGTTCTGTAACAGCTCTCATTAAAATTACTATTTCTTATTTTATTTGTCCAATAGGAAACCCTAATTGAGAACCCCAAGTAATATTTTATGCCCCCTAAAATTTTCAGAACAGTTGGAATCAGGATCAGGGCCCCCTAAAACTCAGGGGGGGGGGGGGTATTCCCTAATTGGTATTATCTAAACAGTTCGCTGTAGAAATCGAATTTTATTGAACAGTTGACTCACCCAAGCTACAAATACACGGGCTACCCTATGCTAGAGGGGTACCCATCGTGCCACGCGACGGCGCCGGTTTTTCAGTATAAATATAGGGCTTTGGCACTTGCATTTTGGCGTTGGTTCGACGTAAAAACTCGTTTTGTACGTTGAGATATCATCAGTTTACTCCAAAAACACACACAAGCATGAAATTCTACCGCGATAACAGGGTAATAACTCGATCACTACTACGATTTAATGTCTGATCGATAAAAACCAATCCGATGGATGTTTAAGTGCTGCCCGTATTTGGGCTATACTTTGTCATTTGTCGTGAAGGTTTTGGATTTCGTGAGTTTTCGTAAAAGTTGTATTAAGTTACTGACCTAGTTTTCGTGTGCATTGTTATTCGAATTAGGTTAACCAGGCTAAAATCAGTAGGCTAAACGCTGCCCGTCTAAATTTGCAATGTGAGTCATTCTCTTTTTTTTTTTTATCAAAGTGCTTTACAAAACCCTAAATGTTTTCCAGTTATAATTACAGGGATTAAGTCTTTGTAATCTTCAATTACTGTCGGTATATGGGGTTTTGTATACATTACTTGATACCCGTCACCATTGGACAACGGGTTAGCCAATGGGTGATCTAACCATAGTCACAGATACATTCGAGTGACAAATACCGATTTGGGGTAATTGGTAGATAGAAACAATATAATCACCCTTAATATTGTATATTATAGCAATGTGTCGTTTTGTGTAACTTGAATGACTCGTCAGTATTTCCTTGCTGATAAAACCTTTTTAAAACATGTTTCAGGTGATCTGCTGTGATCCAGGAAAAAGTGTCGTGTAGCACTCCAAGCTTGAAGAAGTGGCTCAATAAAATAAATAAACATGTTTTGTGAAAACAGGGATTTCCCAGTGAAATCACCTTTATTGTAAATTATGGGTGTTATTCCCAATTTGTGAAATAAAATAAATTGGGCATTTTCAAGTTTTAAAAGATCATGTTAAAAATTCCGCTGCCATCATATTAGTTACCACGAGTTTTCTGTCCCGCGGCTTCTGAAACGGGTAAAACCGGGTCGGGGGCCGTGATAGAAAAAGGTGGTATCAGAGCCACTGATTTAAGCTAGTTAAGTTGAAGTATTTAGAAATACTTAATTTTTCTGATTGCTATTCTGTGATTATGTAAAAAATTGAATTACAAAATTTTTACTTAGAAGATTGTATGTTTTTCATATATGCTCACAGCATGAATGAGTTGTCTGAAGCTCTTCAGAATATCATTATCCATTCTGCTGATATGGAAGTTTCCGAGGGCTTTTCCGGTTATTGGGCCGACACTGAGGAACCAATGGTATTCCAAGCCCAATCTCAGGAGAAACCAAAACTGAAAAAGAGAAGAAGACTCGTAGGCTGGAGGCGTGTGCGTAGGAAGAAACCAGCAACACAGAAAGTTATAAAGACTAAGGATCCCAAGGATAAAGGCAAAGGAATAGAGATCGGAGAAAGTTCCAAGCAAGCCCAGGAAATGCCATCATGGGAGGAGTTGGATCATAAACTGGCACTTAGTGACTCATCGGACCTGCCAATGAAAACCTCTTTAATTACCCAGCGGAAGCACAACCTCCAGTTAATCTGGAACCTGCTATCCCAGATCCTATTATCCACCCCCGACCTCTACCAGAAGAGCTAGAAGAATGGTGGACAACTGACTGGCAATTTCAGAATCTCTTGAATAACCCTAATACCTTTTTCCCCCAATTTGACCCTGAGCCTCCACTACACCCACCAATGAGCACTGAGAACTTGGCTGAACTTCACCACTATGGCGAGGAGCTAGTGGACATAGGAAATAGAATCCGAGATCTAGGGGAGAGGATATCATGGAAGTACGACGAGAGGGAATGTCGTTTTTGAGATGCCAGCTGACGGGGATGGTGTGACTGTATGGTTGTGGTTGTATAATAACAAAATAATAATAATAGTAATAAAAATAAAATCCTATAAAATAACTTAAAAAAAAACTCTTGTAAGATAACTGGTGTGTACGGACGCATAGTGATATATAAAATATGGAAGTCGAAAAATCGACAATTTTGGCAATACGTGTGACGTGATTTTTGTGCGATTGTTTTGCATTTAGTCGTTATTTATTTTATGCTAATAACTTATATATATTATTTACCAGATGGAACACGCTGATAATGACCCAGTTAACGAGGTTAATCATTCTGAGCAAAACAATGAAGATCATTTTCTTAATAGACAAGACATAGAAAACATCGTCGCTCAAGGAATAGCCAATGCTATCTGGCAATCATCGCTGCGGTTAAAAGTCCTGTTGAGCCTTCACAAGCTCACCCTAGTAAACGCACGCGCGACGATGATTTCAGTAATAGTGTTAACGGAGGCGGCGATAACGACAACTTGATTCAAGCCCCGATACTTAAGAGAATGAAAGCTGCAACGCCTGGTTGCACTTACAAGGAATTTCTTGCTTGTAAACCTGTCGAGTTCGCAGGTAATGAAGGGGCAACTGCTGCACTGCGTTGGTTGGAGAAAACCGAGGCAGTAATTAAAATAAGTAAATGTGCCGAGGAGGATAAAGTCATGTATGCTTCCCATCTTTTCAAGGAAGAAGCATTAGAATGGTGGAATGCGGTATTACAAGCTAAGGGAAGTAACATGGCCTATGCCATGGTTGGGAAGAATTTAAGCGTCTGGTGGAAAGAAAATTCTGCCCAGAATATGAAAAAGAACAAATGGCGAACAAATTCCTAAGCCACCGAATGGTGGATGTTGATTGTCGAGGGTATACTTCGAAGTTTTTCGAATATGCTCGAATTGTGCCTACTCGGGCTTTGCCAGAACCGGTACTTATTTCTCGCTACATTTGGGGTTTAATTAGCGAAATCCGTGATGTTGTCAAAGCTGCGAGTCCCCGCACAATCGATGATGCGGTGGAATTAGCTAACACTTTGACTCACGGACTGGTGTGTACGCGAGAAGAAAACAGAAAGAAGGAATTGGCTCAGAAAATTTCCCAAGGATTTCGTATGGGTAATAATAGCAACTTCAAGAGAAAAGGAACTGGATCATCTTCCACTCCGCCGTTCTGCAGGAACTGTAAAAAGAAACATTTTGGAAAATGTAATGAAACCTGCAACTTCTGCAAAGCTATAGGACATTGTGAAGAAGATTGCAGAAAGAAAACAAAGATTTGCTACAACTGTGGAGAAGGTGGGCATTTCAGACCAGAATGCCCTAAATTGGTTAAACCAGCAGATAACAAGGCTAAACCTGCTGAAGGAACTAATAAGAAGAACGCAAGAGGCTTCCAATTGACCACGCAGGAAGCTGAACTGATTCCCGACATAATAGCTGGTACGTTTCTGGTACACAACATTTATGCGAAAGTATTATTCGACTCTGGTGCAAACCAAAGTTTTATAAATACTTCATTCTGCCAAGCTCTTAAGCAACCTTTAACGAAACTTGGGCAAGTTTTTACAGTAGAAACAGCAGACGGGAACTCTGTTAACATAGATACGGTTTTGCAAAAAGAAACTATAGAACTTTCAGGTCATAAATTTTCTGCAAACCTATTACCCATGAATTTAGCTGGATTCGATGTTGTGATAGGAATGGATTGGTTAGTAGCCAACCATGCTCGAATCCTTTGTGATAAGAACTCTATAGAAATCCGTGCACCCACAGGAGAAGTAATCATGATTACAGGGGATAAGCCGCGTAAACCCATGAAGTTCATTTCAGTAATGAAAGTTGCTAGTTATGAACGAAAGCAAGGAATAATGTACATGATTTTGGTAATCATTAGCACTAAGGGTAAGGAACTTAAGGAAATTCCTGTAGTATCAGAATACTCGGATGTATTCCCAGAGGAGTTACCAGGATTACCACCAGATAGGGAGGTAGAATTTAGAATTCATTTGATTCCTGGAACTACACCCGTAGCTAAAGCACCCTACCGATTAGCACCCACCGAAATGTTAGAACTGAAAGAGCAATTAGATGAATTGCTCAATAAAGGATTCATACAACCTAGTTCATCCCCGTGGGGAGCACCAGTGTTGTTCGTAAAGAAGAAAGATGGTTCGATGCGAATGTGTATCGATTATAGGGAATTAAATAAGGTTACAATTAAGAACCGATACCCATTGCCTAGGATTAATGATCTTTTTGATCAACTTCAGGGGGCTAGATATTTTTCTAAGGTAGATTTACGCTCCGGATATCATCAATTGAAGGTACAAGAAGAAGACATACCTAAAACCGCTTTCAGAACTAGGTATGGTCACTACGAGTTTATAGTTATGCCTTTTGGACTAACAAATGCTCCGACAGCATTTATGGATATGATGAATAGAATCTGTAAACCGTACTTGGATAAATTTGTAATTGTCTTCATCGACGATATACTTATTTATTCCAAAAGTCAGGATGAGCATTGTCAGCACCTGCATACACTCTTAACTTTGTTAAGAAAGGAGAAGCTTTACGCCAAATTCTCGAAGTGTGAATTTTGGCTACAAGAGGTGCAATTTTTGGGTCACAAGGTGAATCACGAAGGTATTCACGTAGATCCCTCCAAGATAGAAGCGATCACCAAGTGGAAGGTCCCCCAATCAACTACGGAAGTTAGAAGTTTTCTAGGATTAGCTAGGTACTATAGGCGCTTTATTAAGGATTTTTCTAAGATAGCTGTGCCATTAACTAAGCTAACCTGTAAGACAGTTAAGTTTGAATGGGGACCTAAGCAAGAAGAGGCTTTTAAGATTTTAAAGCAAAAGTTAACAAACACCCCAATTCTTGCTTTACCCCAAGGGACAGAAGATTTTGAAGTATACTGTGATGCTTCAAAGCTAGGATTAGGATGTGTATTAATGCAACGCAAAAAGGTAATTGCGTATGCATCAAGGCAATTGAAAAAGCACGAAGAGAATTATACGACTCATGACTTAGAATTAGGAGCAATAATTTTGGCCCTTAAAATTTGGAGGCACTATCTGTATGGAAGTAAATTTACTGTTTATACAGATCATAAGAGTTTAAGATATATTTTTGGGCAAAAAGAATTGAATATGAGGCAAAGAAGATGGATGGAAATTCTAAGTGACTACGACTGTGCTATTCAATATCACGAAGGAAAAGCAAATGTAGTCGCGGATGCCTTAAGTTGTAAGTATCATGAAAAGCAAAAGCGAGTTCGTGCTCTTAGATTAAATCTACAGTTAGATTTAATGGAACAATTGAAAACATTCAAGAAACAGCAATCAAGGATGATGCGGAAGGAATGAAAGGAATGATAAAGGAATTGGAGCAAGGAGCTAATGGAATTTGGAGATTCCACAAAAGAAGGATTTGGGTACCTAAGCAAGGAGACTTAAGAAATAAGATTTTAGAAGAAGCCCATAAATCTAGATATACCATGCACCCTGGAAATAATAAAATGTACCAAGATTTAAGGAATAATTTTTGGTGGATAGGAATGAAAAAGGACATAGCTAGATATGTATCTAAGTGTCTAACTTGTTCACAAGTTAAGGCAGAACACCAGAAACCTTCAGGGTTACTCCAACAATTAGAAATTCCGGTATGGAAATGGGAACTAATAACAATGGACTTTGTTACTAAGTTACCCAAAACCAGAAAAGGTAATGACGCGATTTGGGTAATTGTGGATCGATTAACCAAATCAGCTCATTTTCTACCCATGAAGGAAACTTTCAGCATGGAAAGATTAGCCAAGCTATACGTAGACGAAGTAGTATCTTTACATGGAGTCCCACTCTCCATTGTATCGGATAGGGATAGTCGTTTTACTTCCCATTTCTGGACTAGTTTCCAGGAAGCAATGGGAACCCGACTAAAATTCAGTACTGCATACCATCCTCAAACAGATGGACAAAGTGAAAGGACGATCCAAACCCTGGAAGACAAGCTCAGGGCATGTGTAATAGACTTTGGTGGAAATTGGGATGACCACCTACCCTTAATTGAATTCTCCTATAACAATAGTTATCATGCAAGCATTGAAGCTGCCCCATTCGAAGCACTGTATGGACGAAAGTGTAGAACTCCAGTTTGTTGGGCAGAAATAGGAGAAAGCCAATTATCAGGTCCTCAAATCGTACAAGAAACCACCGACAAGAACACTCAAATCAAGGAAAGACTGAAGACGGCTCGAGATCGCCAGAAAAGTTATGCAGACAATAGACGCAAGCCGCTAGAATTTCAAGTTGGAGACAAAGTACTCTTAAAAGTTTCTCCTTGGAAAGGAGTAGTGCGGTTCGGAAAGAAGGGAAAGCTAAGTCCAAGGTACGTAGGACCATTCCCAGTAATCTAGCGAACAGGACCAGTTGCCTATCGCCTACAACTACCAGAAGAACTGGCTGGAGTACATGACGTATTTCATGTATCCAACCTCAAGAAATGTCTATCTGACGAATCCCTGGTAGTACCTCTTCAAGATATAGAGGTAAATGAAAAGTTAAAATTTGTGGAGAAACCACTGCAGATAGAGGACAGAAAGGTCAAGTTTCTCAAGCACAAACGACTAGTGCTAGTCAAAGTCAAGTGGGATTCGAAGAGAGGACCTGAGTACACTTGGGAACTAGAATCAGAAATGAAGCGAAAGTATCCCTACTTATTCCAGTAAATCTCGAGGACGAGATTTTAAATAAGGTGGGGAGGATGTAACAACTCTCATTAAAATTACTATTTCTTATTTTATTTTGTCCAATAGGAAACCCTAATTGAGACCCCCAAGTAATATTTCATGGCCCCTAAAATTTTCAGAACAGTTGGAATCAGGATCAGGGCCCCCTAAAACTCAGGGGGGGGGGGGGTATTCCCTAATTGGTATCTATATAATCTATAAAAGGAGACTAAAGGCTGATGTAATTTTGCCTATGTGTCAACCATTCAGCTATGCCACATAGTCGATGGTGATGTCATAAATCCGATTTTTATTTTTATAAAGATAAATACTGATTTTTTTAGGAGGGAATTTTTAAATCAAATTCAAAATTCAAAATTCAAATGGGTTTTTATTAAATAAAAAGTTTAATCTTAATTCTCTCTCCATCAAATCTCAATCAAATATACACCAGTTCATTTTCAAAATTCAAAACCTTCACACCTCTCTCCCTCTCTCTCTTCAACTCCGAATAACATCTTCGAGCAGATTGAGATTCAACGATGAACGTTGCAGATGTCTTCAATCAGGTTCATCAAATGGTCCAGTTCATCCGTCAAGAAGCCGATGAAAAACCTAACGAGATCTCCGTTTCAGCAGATGAGGTAAGTCTCTATTCAAATCAAGTCAGATTTTTGAGTAATTAGGGTTTAAACCACAAAAACCATAACTTATCATATGTTCCATTTCCAGCTTTCACTTGATTTTTGTTAATTTATTCAGTTGATAAGTTATGGTTTTTGTGGTTTAAACCCTAATACTTGGACTGTATCTATCATATGTTATGTTTCCAGCTTTCACTTGATTTTTGTTAATTTATTCATAAGTTTCATGTTAATTGTCGCTTTAATTCTGATGTTTGATAGTTCACTATACAGTTGGAAGCTTTAATTCTGATGTTTGATAGTTCACTATACAGTTTGAAGATTAGGTTTTCATACTTTCATCTATAATGTGAAATTCTTCGTTAATGTTGTTACACTTTTGTTGTTATATTCTGATTCCAGTTGATAAGTTAGGGTTTTTGTGGTTTAAACCTTAATACTTGTACTGTATCTATCATCTGTTCCTTTTCCGGTTGATAAGTTTGTTTTGTTGAAGATGTGTTTGATCAAATGTTTATATATGATTGTATGCTTCATTGTAAAATTTTTTTGGCTTTGTATTGGCACTGAAGATGGTTTATTGATTTGTGGTTTCTCAAGTTTCAGAGGAAAAATGGCAACCATCAAAGAACCGACTTGGAGTCTGAAAAGTATAACTCGAGTGTTGATGGTTCTATTGCTTCAACTACAGTGACATAAAGCAAATAGAAGTGATGAAAGGGGGAGAATTAAAAATGCTGGTGGGGTTGTCATGTGACAGGTAATTTTGGTTTTTTGTAAATGATTTGTGCCTTTTGTTATATTCTTTGTATTGACTGAAAAGATAGAAAAAATTAAACCTTTTGTTCTTTTTATGATAAATCTTTGTGTTTGACCATCGTGTTAATAGAATTGGTGATTTTAGATCTTCTGTGCAACGATTGGTAAACCAATGATAAGTTTATTGATTTTGCATCGTGTTTTGGATGATTTTCAATTAGGGGTTAAAAAAGATTTGATTTTTAATATGCCCATGGATTATTGTTTAGGTAAAGCTATGGCAATTGCTGTGCAGCCTGCTAAAGATCCGAGAACGAAGAAGAAAGAAGTGACGATGAAACGAACAGTGGTCATTGGGCTGCCAATACTTTCCTACGGTAAATATTATATTCTTATATTATATTGCTGCAATCTATTGTTATTAAAACTGTTATTAATTGTATTAAAACTGTTATTAATTATATTAAAACTGTTAAGAGTGGTTGTAAAGCCAGATTGTTTTAGTTCAGGATTCTGTAATTTTGTTGTGATTTGGTTGATTTTGGTTGAAATTTATTTATTGCATGTGGTGTTTTATTTTACTTTGAAGTTTGCTTTATTTAAAAGCTTTATTTGTGGTAATTTGCTGTATTTTAGAAATTAGGGTTCTAATTTGGGGTTTTTCATTACATGTAGTGTTTTCATAGAGCTCTGCAGTCAACTGTCTTCTATCAGGTACAAGATCTCTGTTTTAAAATTGCTGATGAAAATTGTTGATAATTTAAATTGCGTAGAGTTTAGGTCATGAAATTAGGTATTTAGGTAATTCAAAGATTCTTTCTATTTGCTCAAACTAATTGATGTCTCTTGCGTAGGTACACTGTATCTGATGTAAGACTGTTCACCAACTTCGATTTCATCTTAAAGGTATGAACCATCACATTCAAAACATTAAATATTATTAATCTTGTGTTTCTTGATTTTGACCATATTTTCCCTTTGAATCTAGCGATGGAGGTAGAAAACAGCTGTGTTATTACTCATGTTCAAGATAAGCTCTTTCGTGTTCATGTGAGCAAGAAGAGAGGAAGACACAAAGGAGGTGTGAAACATAGTTCAGATGATACAGGTTCAGGTGTCAAATCTGTATCATGTGAACTGTGTTTGACACATCCTTTGTGTCTTTCTCTATTCTTGCTCACATGAACACGAAAGAGGTTATCTTGAACATGATGTTATCTATTAAGGGAGCTTAGATAATGACATAGAATTGCCTACGTGTCAACTTCTCAGGTATGCCATGTAGTCCTCGCTGATGTCATAATTACGAAACGGTATCCTTTAGTGTTGTTTTCGCTAAAGTTTGAAACGGTATTGTTTAGTGTTACTCTACCTTCAAGGAAAGTCCAAGGAGCAGGTATAATTTTAAATTATGCCTTCAAATTCTTTTTAACAAAACAATAGAAACGTTGTTGATTATTTGATTTTTTTTTTCATTTTTTGTAGCTATGAGAAGGTTTAAAGCTATTAAATGGCTTGAAAGTGTAGTTAGGCCATTGGAGATACCAAAACAACCATCAAACTTTTTGATAGGTCAAAGCTTCATGTTTTCAACAATTAATGGTTGTTCTATCGTAAAGACTTCTGGTATGTATCTTAAGCATAAACTTTATATTGTCATTCATGGTGTAAAACAATGTGATTAGAGTAGAAGTTCAACATTGCTATGTTGTAACTTAGTTTCAGTATGAATCTGTTTTAGGTTGATTTCTAGGATTGTTTAGGTTGAAGGTAGCCTTCATTAGGGTTTTTATTGTCATCTTTTTGCTGAAAATTAGGACGAAAATCATCTTAAATGACTACACGGTTAGTTTTCTCATTTTACCTCAACATGGTTTCATAAAATTACTTTCTTGCCTGTTATAAGTCTTTTTCTAATCTCAGGGCTATAAAATTATTTTCGTGTTCACCTTCGTTTGTTATCAAAATATGTTGTTAAATAAACGAACACATATTAAAAGATATAAACTTGAGTCTATAAGACTATGCTGTTGCCACTAATGGACCTTTCGACTTTAGCACTAGAATATATACAACTACCAAACAATCTTAACATAATCCAAATTGAGATAAAAGTTACCTGGGTTTGTTGAAACTGTTTGGCTTCGAAAATTGTTAAAGGAGAAAATTAAATAAAGATTAAACATTGTTAAATCTAAAAGCCTAAAAAGAAGTAAAAATAAACTGTGATAAGAAAAATTAATACGATCATGCATATAAAGTATTTAAAAAGTAACAATTACATATAAAAAAGAAAACTAATCAGACAATTAAACTCTAATAGTAAGAATCAAGAAACTTTAACTTCAACTCCATGGAGCACTGAACTTCTCGATGTATGTCATTGATCTTTCTCATGAACTCCAGGTCTCTATCTCCACACTCTATATTACTCGCAATACACAGGTCACGAACGGAAGTAGTTGGCATCGCCCTCAGATCTCTCGAAACCTGGTCTCTTGTCAGGAGACCAAGTTGTAGTCCGTTAAAACACCTCTTCAATTCTTGAAGAGTAGACCTATCAGCCAAAACTTGCTCTTCGATTTGTTTAATAAAGCGTTGCTTGAAATCGTCAGAATATGACTCCATTTTAATGTATTTATAAGAACTAAAGCAAACAATAACAGTTGATCTTTGGCTTTCAGTGAATGAATCTAGGTATGATGAAACAACATTTGAATTGGCAATGGTATTATATAGAATTTGTAACAGCCCAAAGGTCAGATTTAAATGCAACCATTAAATAAAAATTTATATTTAAAAACCATGTACATTTAATGATTTAATGGGAAAACGTGTATAAATTTATATTTAAAAACCATGTACATTTAATGATTTAATGGGAAAGCAAGTAAAATTAAATATCTAGAAAACCAAAGAACAAAATTTAAACCTTCAAAAAAGGTTATCATAATTAGGAAACGTCTGTTCATTTACCCCATCAAACATTTTACACACTATAAAGGATCATGATTAGTTTACTTGAAAACATCAACACTTCATTTTTTAAAAACCCTTCACCCTAAAACAAACTGTCCAAAAAACACTAACACTCTTTCTAAATGTCAAGCAAAAGCTTCTACCACTGGTCTGAAACTGCCGATCTTAAAATTGAATTTTCAAGATGGTCACTCGAAGAACAGAGAAAAGATGAAGAACTCAATAAAAAAGTTGCTATGGTGAGTGATAAATATTATAAGCAAACCTGGAGTAGCATTGCACTGCTGGATGAAGTGGTCTGTTCTCCTCCATCAGAGTTTAAAGAAAAAGCAGAAGAGTTTATCACACATCTGCTGAAACAGGATCAGAAGACCTGTGATATGCTTGCTGATCTGCAAATTAAAACAAATAATGAAATTGCATGGAAGAAGGCGAGAGTTATAGATATCCTAGGAAGTGTTTATTGTAATGTGTAATTTTTAATATTTTTCACAATCAGAATTTTGTAATACTATTTAATATCGAATGAAGAAAATTCAATGTTTCAAAATCAGAATTTTGCAATTTCACTTTTACCAGTTTCAATAATAACAAAGTACAGCCAAAAAGTTGAACTTGAATGTGAACTTCATGAAAGGTATAGATCATGCTGATGACTCACTTCACATGTACATAATTTCATATAATTTCAAATAATAAAAAATACTAAAATTGTTTATTATTATTTTTTTGGCAGTTACAAAGTGTTTATAAATCCAAGTGTGAGTGATGAGTTATGTACAACAACAGCTGAAGCATTTGCACCCATCTTCCATTCTTTGTATGCCCTATGGAGAGAAGCAGCCATCTTCCCCCTAAAAAGCAAAGAAAACATTAGGAAAAAGAATTATGATTGAGGATGGCCTGAATCTACGTAAGTGGCAGGTTTATTATATTTACCGATTTCAAATTTTATTTCCAACCTTTCTGATTTAGGTTTTTTGCAGACATTCACAATGCAATAAAGCGCGCCACCAAAGCCAGAAACAGTGGTTGGGTTTTCCTACGATATTGTACGAAAGGTTGATGCTAAGTATCCCAAACATCCCTGCATCTTGGCTGGAAAGTCATTAGGTTCAAGGTAATGGTTAGATTTTAAAACTGTTATTAATCATCAGCTAATTATAATTGTTCTGAAGTTAAACCTTTTAGTTATGTTCATTCTAAAATGAAATTCATCCCAATTGGTCGCTAATAGTTTGTAGAATATAAACTGATAAGTTATGGAGATAATGCATCTCTATCATAGGGTATATGCTGAGATTATTGAATTTTGAGTCACATACCCCATATATAGCTTTAACATACTTGATTATTATTATAAACATAGTTTAACATTAAGAATTGATTGGAGTATTAAGTGTATTATTTTGAACTTTTTGAACAAGTTTTAACTGCAAAGGAGTAAAAAGAATGTTGGTTTTATTCGGTGTGTGTATTGTAGTTAACAGAAGAATGGGGAGATACCGTTATTTTAGGCATTGAGCAAAGTAGCAGGGAAGGCTTTCAGCAACATGGTTATGGGCTATAACAATGTTGATGTCGATACAAGGTGTTGCTGTTTCAAACACACCTGTGAGTTTCGTTCTTCAAGGTGTCTCTGGTAACTTGAGTTCGTATTTACGATTAGGTTCTTTTTGTATTGAATTTACTCTATAGGTAATGCTGTAGTAAAAGGAGATTTAATTATAATTGAAAAACTAACATAAGGACTTTGTTATAAAAGTGCAGCAAACCAGACCACATTGGTTAGTAGGGGTAATGAGTACCATAACAAAACAAGAAAAGGAATAGCAAGAACATGCAATTAGGTACAGTTTTTAGGCTGCTAATGGTGTCTAAACAACCATTATAAGCGATGGTTGCGGCTGCCAAAACAGTTCAGAAACAGGACGCCATGCTAAAATGATTCAGGGTCGGTTTTCGGGTTGAATCATAGTTTACAAATTGTGAGTTCGTAAGGTATTTTTAGAGTATGTTAAAGGTTATTTCTATTCCATGTTTTGTATGTAGAGTCTAATTTGATATGTAATAGAAAAAAATACGCAAGTTTATAAACATGGAAGTGAAAACACCATGATCAATATTTCTCTTTTGTATGTGTTTGACTTCTTGACTTATTATTTAAGAGTTTGTTTTGATTTGTCAAATTTTGAAATTTTATACTTTATCAGAATTTTGGTTATTTTCTTCTTATTAGTGATACTGATGCTTATGGCCACACCTTATGTTACGGTCTAACATGAAAAAAATAGAAACTCAGTTTAACAAATATAATTGTTCTGCTTTACTTAGAATGCCAGTGTGTTTAAAAATGTAAAAGATAAAAGATGATGCATGAACTAAAGCAAAGGTTCCTTAAAATCAGCTTTGCCTTTGCTGCTCGATATGCAATCATGGTATCTATACTTTGGCAGGGCATTCCAAGTGGTTTTAGGCGATCCACGACATAGTGGGCAATAAAATGACATTGCCTTTGCATACGTGTCTATATACAAGTATATGGCATGTTGTTCGGGTTATTTAGATACAAATGGTTAGAAAACATGAAGAAATGATTAATAATCTGATTTTTAGATACAAATGGTTTGAAAACATTTAGAAATGATTAATAATCGGATTTGTAGACAACATATTATCAATTACTTAGCTTATTTCTATATCAAACCTGAACTAATAATTTTTTGAGAAAACTTAAAGCCTAAATTGTATATTAAATCTAATAAATGCAATCTAACAATTAAATCTTTTTAAATAAATGCAATCTAATAATTATGTGTATACTATATATAACAAATTATTAAAGCCTAAATTGTATATTAAATGTAAAGTTTTAATACATACAATACAGAGAAAACACGTCATACCAACTTCGTAGACTTGACAGGACTTACAGACTCGATAACAAAAGACCGTAACATACAATACAGAGACAAAACGTCATATCACCACAAGCGATTGTGGATCTTTGCTGATGGGTGCACTTCGGAATGTAGCAGATATGAATGAATATAATCCTAGTGTAGCTAATTACATATCTGCCACTTGGGTTATATTCATTCATATGAATGAATATAGCCCCAGTGTAGCTCTTCGATTTTCCTTGAAATTCCAGAGCTCGCTAATTACATATCTGCCACTGGGGTTATATTCATTCATATACAATTGATCGTTCTGATCAATTACTTCCTTATGTGCACCGCACCATCTTCTAGGAGGTTGTCAAGTGTTCTCGCCTTCGTGCTTGGTTTTTTGCGTATCTTTACATCCGCAGCCATTCTGTACAATAAAACACATTTAAATGACCAATATAAACACATTCAAATGACCAATATGAGGAACCGATATCATCGAATCAAACCAAAAATCAATATGAGGAACACATCAATCCGAAACTGATCCGATCAGTTCATTTGTATAAAATTTAATTCTGATTTAGTTCATCTTCTTAAACAATTCTCAAATGACCAACATAAACACATTCAAATGACCAATATGAGGAACCCATATCATCGAATCAAACCAAAAATCAATATGACGAACACATCAACCCGAAACTGATCCGATCAGTTCATTTGTATAAAATTTAATTCTGATTTAGTTCATCTTTTTAAACAATTCTCAAACAACCAAAAATCAATTTTCACATTTCAAGTATCAATATTGATGTGTTCAAATAACTACACACTGATGCGCTTTATCAATTTCCATCATTTGTTTCTTCGCATTTGATTCAGAAATTAAAACCCACAAGTATCATAGTTTCAATAAACAACCTAGATCTGTACTCTAATTGTTTTTAGAGAAAAACACACAAGAATCAGCCAAATGATCACATGAGATCTGAAACTATAGAAATCAATGATACATTTTGAACAATATACTCAGCTGATACCCGAGACAAAAACCCACAAGAATCAAAACCAAAACACAGTTGATCTCATATGAGGAACCGAAAACACATTCAAAACCTCTGTTTTGCTACCCGAGACAAAAACCCACAAGAATCAAACAAAACCTCTGTTTTGATACCCGAGACAAAAACCCACAAGAATCAAACAATATTTTCATACAAAACCTGAAACAAACCTTCATAATAACAAAAACCCAAACCTCTGTTTTGATACCCGAGACAATAACCCACAAGAATCAAACAATATTTTCACACAAAACCTGTTACATTCTAGCATATCAAAAACATAGTGTCGATCATGTTTTAGGTATGTGATTTTACCTTGGATTGTTATAGAAGATGAAGATGAAGATGAAGCTGATGATCGGTGGAGATTACAGAAGAGGAAGATGATTCTGATGAAGATGATTTCGATGAAGATGATTCCGATGAAGATGAAGATGACCCGATGAAGATGATTGAAGATGAAGATCTGTGTTTTGGGACTTGAGAGAAGATGAAAATGATTTTATTGAGAAGTGTGATTGTTCTAATCATACATATATGTTTATCATTAAGATTTGAGGGTATAAAAGACATTTCACAATTGTCAAACAGTCAAACAGGGTGATGTTTCTCACATACCACAGAGACGCAAATTGCGTTTTTCTCTAATTTTTTTGTAACATAGTAATGAAATTTTTATGTCCTAACACATACTGTCTTAATATTTTTTTTCGATCGTTATTAAACATACCCTTGTGTTCACCATTGCGTTACAACTAACAATGTGTCAAAAAATTAGTTAATGTTTTCATTTTAGACAACATATTAGTTCATGTTTTCATTTTAGACAACATATTACCAAGTACTTAGCTTATTTGTATATCAACCATGTACACTAACACATAATTTCATTAACATTGTTTTATAAAGATATGTAACTAAATGCAAAGAATTTAAATCATATATTATAATCTGTTTTTTAGTATTTGTTTTCGATCGTTATTAAACATACCCGTGTGTTCACACGGGTGTTACAACTAGTTATCTAAATAGTTCGCTGTAGAAATCGAATTTTATCGAACGGTTGACTCACCCAAGCTACAAATACACGGGGCTACCCTATGCTAGAGGGGTACTCGTCGCGCCACGCGACGGCGCCGGTTTTTCAGTATAAATATAGGGCTTTGGCACTTGCATTTTGGCGTTGGTTCGACGTAAAAACTCGTTTTGTAAGTTGAGATATCATCAGTTTACTCCAAAAACACACACAAGCACGAAATTCTGCCGCGATAACAGGGTAATAACTTGATCACTGCTACGATTTAATGTCCGATCGATAAAAACCAATCCGATGGATGTTTAAGTGTTGCCCGTATTTGGGCTATACTTTGTCATTCGTCGTGAAGGTTTTGGATCTCGTGAGTTGTCGTAAAAGTTGTATTAAGTTACTGACCTAGTTTTCGTGTGCATTATTATTCGAATTAGGTTAACTAGGCTAAAATCAGTAGGCTAAACGCTGCCCGTCTAAATCTGCAATGTGAGTCATTCTCTTTTTTTATCAAAGTGCTTTACAAAACCCTAAATGTTTTCCAGTTATAGTTACAGGGATTAAGTCTTTGTAATCTTCAATTACTGCCGGTATGTGGGGTTTTGTATACATTACTTGATACCCGTCACCATTGGACAACGGGTTAGCCAATGGGTGATCTGACCGTAGTCACAGATACAGTCGAGTGACAAATACCGATTTGGGGTAATTGGTAGATAGAAACAATATAATCACCCTTAATATTGTATATTATAACAATGTGTCGTTTTGTGTAACTTGAATGACTCGCCAGTATTTCCCTGCTGATAAAACCTTTTTAAAACATGTTTCAGGTGATCTGCTGTGATCCAGGAAAAAGTGCCGTGTAGCACTCCAATCTTGAAGAAGTGGCTCAATAAAATAAATAAACATGTTTTGTGAAAATAGGGATTTCCCAGTGAAATCACCTTTATTGTAAATTATGGGTGTTATTCCCAATTTGTGAAATAAAATAAACTGGGCATTTTCAAGTTTTAAAAGATCCTGTTAAAAATTCCGCTGCCATCATATTAGTTACCACGGGTTTTCTGTCCCGCGGCTTCTGAAACGGGTAAAACCGGGTCGGGGGCCGTGACAGGTTCACCCACCTAACAGTGACAATCATCACTACTTGGGTAAAAGACCCAATAGTGGTATGACCATCGTCACCAGGGTGTGACACGGCGCCAGATAAAAATAAGATAGTAGCCATTGTAATCGCTCTTATGCTGTAACTTATAACTAATGTGTCGTTTTATATAACCTGAATGACTCGCCAGTATTTCCCTGCTGATAAAAATCTTTTTAAACATGTTTCAGGTGACTTACTGTGAATCAAGGAAAAGTGCTACGTAGCACTAAAAAGCTTGAAGAGGTGGCTCAATAAAATAAATAGACATGTTTTGTAAAACAAGAGGTTTCCTCGTGAAATTCCCTTTAGTGTAAATTATGGGGTTTGTCCCAAATTGTGAAATAAAATAATTGGGCATTTTCAGTTTAAAAGATCATGTCAAACATTTCCGCTGCCAAATTAAATAATAAATACCACGGATTTCTGTCCCACGGCTTTTGGACCGGGTAACACCAGGCCGGGGGCCGTGACAGTACTGCACCGGTATGATACCGGTACGGTAAAGGTATTTCAGTAAAAAGTCTCATCCCTAATAAATATCATATAGTACAATCCATGTCAAAGAGAAATGAAACAATGTTTTAAGTTCACAAGTCTATGGGAAGGTTAACGTACAAAACCACCTTATCGTGCAAAGCATACGCGAGCATCTCATCCGTATATCTGACCTACTATAGGCCTTCAATTAAACACGGTGGCACAATAGTAATTATGTTGACATAATTAGGCACGTTATTTGTATAATTACGCATGGGTTGGGTTAAATACTAATTACACACGTTATTTACATAATTACACACGTTATAATGCATAATTACTAAATTACACATGTTATAAAAAATCAAAACCCGCATGCCATCAAACATTAAAATTGCGCATGTTAAAACTCAAACTTACACATGAGTTGTTTCAACATTATGTACGCACGTTATATGCATAATTACGCATGTTATTGGGTGGTCACGTACGTTAATAAACTTTTGTATTTTAAAGTTTATCTACAAGTGTAATTGCTTCTTTTTAACCTTTATAAGAAACTTTTGTATTTTAAAGTTTCTCTACAAGTGTAATTGCTTCTTTTTAACCTTTATAGTAAGAAACACGTTATAAAGCTTTTTAGTAGTAAAACTAGTTTAAGATCCTGCGAGTTTCGCGGGTGGCTTAAAACAAACATATAATATCTACTGGCATTGAGATGAACTTAACTTAACTTGAACATGTTGAATTGAAAAAGCGGCAATAACAGAAACTTCAATTCATGGAATCTTTCTAGAAATTCAATGTCCGAGAACTATTGCATTAACCATCTCTCAACAAAAGCAAATATTGGCCGACGGTAAAAATGTTTAAAATGGAAAGAAATGTGTTGGTCATTGTTTATTTATTTACCGATAAAATAAATTGACTTTTAAGGTCAAATAGAAGACAAAGGAAAAAGACTACTGTACTTTTAAAAGAAACAGTTTGACTTTTAAGGTCAAACCAGAAGATAGAAAATTCACTATTTGATGGACTATGTAGTCTGTTAGAAAATTCACGATGACTACACCAAATCTAAATATAGATACAGATATGTGAGATAATCTTGGTTTGCAATAAAACTCAATATGAATTTCACTATTTTATTTTACACATGAATAAGATAAAATCTACAAAAACTCAAAATTATTATCACCCCCACAACATTGTGCTGGGTTAGCTCAATCTTTATTTGAGCAGTATGTGCTTCTTGAACCAATTAGATTACAGGTTTAGTATCGTATGCATCCAAGTAATCACTGTGCAGCCAAGTAATTCATTGTGACCAAAATGCCCCTTGTAATCACAGTGCAACCAAGATATCTTATGATAAACCATTAGATATTTAAACTGTAACTATAACTATAATAATAATAATAATAACAACAACAACAACATTACCTGCTGCAGACCATATTCCTGCTTCCACTTCAGTTATTACCTTACCAGTAATTAGCTCAACATTAGTCTATTCTCATGTGCAACCTCCTAAATAAGATAATATATTAATTTCCGGAAACAAATATTAACCGATAAAAAACGAACATATGAGGATGATTTTTGTTGGTCAAAACTAAATTACCCTACTATTAATTGGAAAAGAACACATATTGATGTTCGCTGCAATAGTTGACTCATACCCTACTTATGAAAAGTCAATTTCAAATGTGAAGGTCACAGATACAATTAATGGAAAAATTACCACCTCTAATTTATGTGGTTTTATGCTAAAAAAAACTGCAGTTTGGGTGATTTTCATTTTCAGCCCATTTATGTTTCCCTTCTTATCAATTTATTACAACTTATCAGGTAGAGTAGTACATCCCATTTTAGTGTACACATAAATAAGACTTTAACGTAATTTATCACCGATCAATTTTCGTCACGTATATAATTGACACCGAAAAAATTAAGATGGTCAAACCATAAATACTTCATATAATAAAAAACAAACATGAGAATAAGTTACCTTCTATGGTAGATGTCCATGATTTCTTGACTACTCCAGTAGACCCGTTAACTGCCACCTAAGTCAACAATGAATCTTGAATTAGATCCAATCCGGCCACCCAGACGACACTGGTCAATGGGGGCGGGAAAATATACTCGACCAGATTGCTTATGTATCCAGTTCTTGGTCCAACCGGTCTGGTCCTAAAAACAATGTACATGCGAAATAATCATCTAAAATCAAAATTTCTAGTTACCCGATAATTGGCCATTAATTGATTTTGAGTTTTTAATCACATGTCTAACAATTCCAGTTGGAACCATGGTTATTTTCATTGCTTTTTCAAGTGCGAGGAAGTGATTGACGATAAAAGGTCAGAAAAATATATATTCATTTTTTTAACTTTTACCAACCAAATAAACGTGTTTATTTGTATTAAGATTCCTTCACGTTAAGATAAATATTGATAACAACCATTCTAGGAATAATGATAGCAACCATTCTAGGGAAACGTTTATTTTCTTGTAGAAACAATTTTGAGTAAAAAAAACTTACAGAAAGGCGCAGTCATCCATCGCTGGTTATCACCCTTTGTTCACTTAAAGAGGTAAATTTTGGTGCCATAGCGAAGACCACCTTGAATTTTATCGCCATTCCACGCATCTACATTGAGCTTGATATTATTTACCATCCTTACTGCAAAAAAACCATCACCCAAATCCTTGCTCTGGGTCCAAAAAACATACTCATCTAGCTTAGGTTATCAGGATTGTACTCCAACTGCTTAACCTGCATACACATACACATTCATATAATCAACAATAACTATGAGATGCACAATTCTACGGGCACTGTTATACAAACACCACTAACACACTATTCAAGATGAAGATACCATTGATGTATCATGCCGGATGCAAATTGCAGCCACCAATATCCATGTTTAGGGTCCTATATAAAAGAACATAAATCATTCAACAACAGTATAACACATGCATTCTATAAAGGATCTAGAAAATCTTACCACCAACTTTGTTTGTACTCGTTCTTCGATATGTATTGACATACTTTTTAACATCATTTTCTTTAGAAATGAGAAGTTTTCAGATTTTTGATGTAGACCTCTCATTCTTCCTTACAATACAACCACAAACTGACTTCCTCCTACTTTCTCTTCTTCCATACCCTCAAAAACACGGCGTTTCTGTAGCTAAACGTGCTCACGGGTCCGACCTGAAACCTGACCCAAACTGTTTAAAACTAAACCCAATTGAAATTTAAAAACTTAATTGAAAGTAGAATATTGTACTTACATAAAGTTTCTAAGTTGTTCATCAAAGGCCTGCATTCTTGGTTGGCTCCTTTCATGTTCAGCTCCTAAAAAATTGGAAACCAATAAATCCCAACATTTAAATTGACTTTTAAGGTTAACATATGAACTTTTCAATTCCAAAGTTATTTAACATTTTTTTTTTACAAATTCAAACATATCACCAAAATTCCACACACAGCCAATTCTACTTGTAACGACTCGGACAATCTTAATCTTAAATCCTAATCACAATCACTTTTCCAAACATCAAAACTTATTCTAATGAATCCCTAAAAAAGAACTTCAAATGAATAAAGCAAAAGCCCTAAAAAGAAGTAATACCTGACGACCCAATTTGCGATAAGCGGCTTTAATATCTTTAATGGTGGCAGATTTAGGAACACCAATAGTAGAATAATAATCAGCAGCCGCAAACACCACGAACCCATTACAGCGTCTGCCGTACAACTTTTTTAAATTGCGAAGACGATGAAATGGATATACAATAATATAATACGTATATAAGAAAGAAGATTACAAATTTTCAGTAATTCAATGAGGAAAACAAACCCTAAAAACTATTTAACATAAAAATTGAGGTTCAAAAGTGGTATTGAAACAGAGGACTAACCAGATCTTTGAAGATGATGAAGGCGATGACGAAGAAGAGAATGAAGAGGATCTCAAACTCAGTGAATCGAACGAACCAAAACACCGAGTCAACAGCCCGAGTTGGTACCGATTCGTCGTCTCTTCTTCTAGCGGTACCTGATCGCTTCGCTATATCTACAATCTCGATTCATAATTGGATATTTTGGTGATCGGTCGCTTATCAATTAGGGTTTTTGAATGTCAAGGAGGATGAAATAAAAATGGGAAATAAGAGAGAGAGATGGCGGAAGAAACTTACGTGAGAAGGAAAATAGAGGAAAATGTTTGGCGCCCAAGAGGGAATTCTCTGGCTTAAGAGAATGTCCACATCAACAAAATGATTGGCTAAAAATAAGCCATGTGGCTAAGATGTATTCTTTTAGTATAGTAGACAGATAAAATGTTAGTTTTTCATCTTTCAAATTAAAGTAAACAATTTTAAAAGCCACAATAACACCATGTGTTTTATTGGTATCGATTTGATTTATGAATATAGTATTTTGCTCACTACAATTCAAAATGAATTCGAGATTGAAAATTATCGTACTTAGACTATGCGTAGTGGCCGTTGTTTTTTCAAATTTCCCCCCAATATCGCCTCACTCCCACCCCATGGGCGATGGGCGTGATTGGGCATGTTTTTGCAAAAAAAAAAAAAAAAAAAAAAAAAAAAAAAAAACCCTCAGCGTGTTTTAAATCACGCCAAATGGGGGAATCAATTGACCAATCACATTCAACTTCATTTTTTGTCCATTAAGATTTTTTAAATGTTTTTCTTATTTTATTTTATTACAAACATAATGCCCCACAATCCCCACATCCCCACTACACCCCTTTTGTAAAAACGCTCAATAATGTTCCATTGCTGACTGGACTGCCACATGACGCAAAACGCCCTAGGATGGGGCATTATTCACCCCAACGACTAGGCATGGTCTTATTAGAAAAGGGGTATATAACAATTGTATCATAATCAATGTAAGAGATGAAACATACGTTTCGCGTAAAGGGAATGGTATTTGTAGCATTAATTTAATTTAATGTGGGGTGTTTAAAAAAGGTTTATTTCTTGTGGTTATTAACAAAATGCTCCATAAAATGCTCCCTTTGTTGTTTAAAAAAAATTAAAAAAAAATCATGTGTTTAATTATGTGATTTTTATAAAATTGGGTTTATAAGCCGCTTAGACTTTGGCCTGGTGGTGAAAAGGAATCACCTCTTGTAAGGAGACCAAGGTTTAATTTTTTGGAGGTGATTTAATATAGAGTTTATAGGGAGAAAACTTAACTATTAAAAAAATGAGTTTATAAAAACTGTTAAAAATGGGTTTATAAAGTTGGAAAATAATTGGTTAATCTAACTAGGTTATTAAAACTAGTTGGCTCCGGTTTTTATATAGGATATCTTGTCAAAAATATATATTTTTTTCTTTTTTGGTTACAAACTATTTCACATTTCTACGATGTCCATAAATATCACTATGTCATATGAATGTATAAAACAGTACGTTGGGGAGGGTGTTTGGGGTGTTATGGGAGGGTGGAGGTGAGTTGAGATGGTTTTGAGTTTTTGCAATAAGTTTTGGGTTTTAATGTGTAGGATTGGGATGAACATAAGGGTTGATAAAGGGATTATTTTAAGAATGGTGCTGGTAGAGTGCAGCTTGGGTGCACGTATTTGGTTGTTGATTTTTTGCAGATTGGTAGAGTGCTTTGTAAGGAGTTTCGTTTGGTTGTTGTTGCACTCAATAGTGTGAAGACTGCTGATGTTGTTTAAGGATTATGTTTTGTTTTGTTTTGTTTTGTTTTGTCTTTAACAGTTTTGTTGATGTTTTACTTTGGTTTATGATTGTTAGGTTTGACTTGTATGATAGGTTAATTTGGTGGTTTTTGTATAGATTGGGCAGGGGCCGGGCTTTTAAGTCCATTTTGTTAGGCACTTTGTCCGTGGGGGTGGAGTACCTTGGGTAGTATGTCCCGGGAACCTAAACCCCTGTAGGTGCGTATATCTTTTTCTTATTAATAAAATCTACCAGAGGTGCCGCTCTCTTTTACCAAAAAAAAAAAAAAAAAAAAAAAAAACCCTTAAGGTTATCATTCACTAAGTTACCAACTTCATTATGATTTTGATAAGTTTTTGTATCAAATCAGATTCATGAAGTTCAAATTGTTTCCGAGTTTCTCTCAATCATTGTACTCATTAATTTCAGTTTTCTTAAATTCGCTAGGTAAGTTGGGAAAAGAAAAATCTGGCGATGAGCTTTCGCGTTGCCATGGACAAGTTGTTCCTTGCTCCCCCACGCAACTCCAAACCCCATGAGCATTCCCCTTCATCGTGTAGGTATAAAGAAGTTTCTTTCAAACTGTATTTTTCCCAAATGTATGTTAATTCAGCAGTTGAAATGAATGATGCTTTGGTTTTATCAAGTTCAGTCATATTTTTAGGAGGTATCAAAGTACTTCATGAAAGGTTGCTTACATATGTTTTTTTTTTTTTTTTGCTTTTTTTCATTTGATCAATTCAGATTTTGTTAGTGCATACATATGCTTTTTTTAGGCAGGTCAAGGACGGCAAACCTACGGAAAAATAATAAATGTAGTGTATAAAGAAGTCTTTAACGAATTGTGATTTTTTCGTAAACTTTTCTTTCAATTCAGTGTAATTTAATATTTACGTTAGTAATCGAATGTCTCTTTTATTAAAAAGTTTTTGTTCATGCTATTAAATAATATATTTTATTGTCAGGTTTGAATGGAATACGTGGACGCCTATCAAAGTAAACTTTTTGGCTTCGTGGGTGGCCAGGAATCGGGTTCCAACATGGCTGGAATTTGTTAGAAGGAACGTGTATATCGATTCTACCCACTGTGTTTTTTTGTGGAGACGAAGATGAATCTGTCAACCACCTTTTTGTCAAATTAATTTCGCTTAAAAGGTATGGGACTTGGTTATATCTTGGTGTAAGGGTATATCATTGTTTGTGTTTTCAGCCAAAGACCTGGTAGACGCTTACTGGTATATCAACAGGTCTCGGAAATGGAAGAAAGCGGTTTATACGGTTGTGCAAGCCTCTATTTGGTGCATATGGCGTTGGCGAAACAATATTATTTTCAGCAAAAGCAAGCACATTTTGGGAGGATTATGGAAGAGATTAAGGTCCTTGGTTATCTGTGGAAAAAAAACAACGCCAAAGCCTCGGACCAATCCATACCAATGACGATGTCGAAACTCCCCAAGACTATAGGAATGAGATTGATGGAGAAAGTCTGACCAGCTAAGACGAGATTACAACCCTTAACTATGTGTGTGGCTTCTACACTCTTACCGTTTGCTAACTCTACGACATGCTTGGTGTTTAAGGGAATTGGTGAGCGTTTTAACATTTGACTAACTTTTAGAGACACATAACTGGTATCGGCACACGAATCAAATAAAACAGTAACATAAAAGTCATCCAGTAGAAACTTACCCATCACGACGTTGGGGTCATTCCTAGCATCACCCTGACCAAGCACGAACACGCGGCCCCGGGCGCCATTGTTTCCCTCGTTGTTATCCCCATTGTTGTTCCCATCGCCCTGATTATTGTTGTTGTTGTTCTGATTCTGGTTTAACTGAGGGCAGTTCCGCTTGAAGTGGCCTTCAACACCACACTGAAAGCACCCCCTGTTTCCTCGCTGTTGTTGCTGTTGGTTCTGTGGAGCGGGTGGTTGTTGTTGATGGTTCTGATTCGCAGGTCGTAAGCTCCTGCAATCCTTAGCTTCATGACCCATCTTGAGACACCGCTGACAACGACCCTTGTTGCACTGACCATTGTGGTGTCTGTTGCATTTGTTGCACTTTGGGAGGTTTCCTCGATATCCACCCTGCCCTTGACTACCAGAAGATTGCTGACCAGGGCTCTGATAGTCATCAGTCCTTCTCTGCTGTGCCTGGGACTGAACTGAAGTCGAACCTTTGCTGGAGGCTCCATCCCATTTTCGCTTGTTATCACTGGGAGTAGCAGGAGTAGTAGTAGTAGTAGTAGTAGTAGCACCGATACGCTTAGGCAGCCTGTTCTGTTCCACTGCCTGGTCTGTGAGACGATGAACAAGACGAGTAACATCCTGGATGGTAGCAAGGTTAGCCGAAGTCACATGGCTTTGAGTTTCTGGTACAAGAACCCTGAGATACAACTCGATACGCTTTATGGGAGGATCCACCATAGTTGGACACAAGATGGCCAGCTCGTTTGACGTTTTCGTATACGCCTCTATCTCTGACCCTGTCATCTTCAGGTTAAAGAACTCTACTTCCAACTTGTGGATGTCATCACGACTACAGTATTCCCGCTTGATCAGTTCCTTAAATTCGTTCCATGGGGTGGCATTGGCAGCTACCAGCCCCAACATTTGGACTTGTGCGTTCCACCAAGTCAACGCAACGCCTTCGAGAGTACAAGTGGCATACTTCACCCTACGAGCCTCAGGGCATTCACTCATTTCGAAGACTGACTCGAGCTTCTCAAACCAATGGAGGAGTCCAACGGCCCCTTCAGTGCCACTGAAAGTACTAGGGCGACAGTCCATGAAAGTTTTGAACGTGCACGCAGGCGGCTGAGCATGCTGGTCTGTTGTGTAAACAAGAATAGGACAAAGTTAAACACAAGAGTTGGTTTAGGAGTGTAGGATCTAAAGATCCTAGAGTGAGTTGCGACTGCAGGATATACCTCCTGCTTGGGCGGCTGCAAGTGCCGCAGCAACTTGTTGGTTAATCAGAGCCGTCAACTGGGCTTGAGTCATGTTAACGCGTCCAGCCATGATCTTCATATCAAAGGAAACATGAGTGAGAGGGGTTCGCGAAAGTGCGATGACAGAAGAGAGTAAGCACACACGTGTTTTCAAACAATAGTTGTTACGTTTATCTAAACATACCATGAGCAAAGTTCTATGTAATCTAGCAAGTAGGCAATGTAAAACATAAATCATATCACCTAGAATGTCGAGTCTTGCACGTGGAGCGAAGCGTCGTTGTGGATCGTTGAGCACTGTTCAGGTTATAGTCTGGTTTTAACAAAAACTTTTTCCCTTATTAAAACCAAGTTCACTATAACCAATGGCTCTGATACCAATCTGTCACACCCCCAAAATCCACCTGCGGAGTATCACCGCTTGGAGGCGTGACTGACCAGGATCAAGCCACCAATCATATTGAACAATGTAAGTAGTAAATATAATTCAACCAAACAATATGAGAGGTGTTCAAAACAAAAGCATAGTTCACTGTTTAGCGGAAGCATAAGTATAAAAACCCATCGTAAGTAGTAAGTTTAAAAAGTGTAACTGATTAACATGGAACTCAACAGTCCATGTTCCCACAACGTCTCCACCTCCCATGCAAGCTCCAAGAAATACCTAACGACCTGCAAGGCATGTAACAACAAGTCAACAACAAAGTTGAGCGAGTTCACAGTTGATTGTTTAGTTATGGTGTTCGTAAATCGTATGTTTATTTCGTAAACCACGTATCGTATTAATCCGTATCGCGGTTTCCCAAACATGTTTGCGATGATTAGTGGGGGCTTCCCATGTGTGTTACTAGACCGTGCGTATCGACTACTACGAAAATGTAAGTGGTGCCCTAAGTCAATGTCTATCAGCAGTGACCCTTTGCCCTTAGTCCATTAGTACACGCCCGTCCGACTGGCACGGTGTGAGGTTTGTTAAACCTAATAGCGCTATTAACTAATGACCCGCTCGCCATAGGCCTCGGCGATTAAGTCGATATAAATGAGGGACTTCATGATAGAGTTTTGGTCCAGTGTGAAATCTTGGCATCCTACCTACGGAGGATGGCCGTACGTATCCTACCCAAGGAGAATACGCGAGGTTGTAGTTACCGTTTAATTCATTAACCCATTTCCAACCCTTGGGAATCCCATGCCTTGGAGAGAGTGTGAACTCACCTTGATTTGCTCGGTATGCTAAACTATGTGCTCGCAAGTAATCAATCAAGTCCTATAGTTAAGCACGTATTCACAATTAGTTGACATTCACATGTTTGACTATCAGGCAATACCATCACGTACATGCAAGTAACAATTAACACATAGCATTTATCGGTTATACAAGTTCATGCAAGTCATGCTTATCATTTAACAACAGCTAACTAACCTAGTTAACTCTTAACAGCCTTAATTGAGTTCACTGTGCAGTTTACCCTTCTGACGAAACATACTTGTTTCGTCATGATTCCCTTCGACGAAACACCCTCTGTTTCGTCGTGATATCCCTCGGCGAAACACACTTGTTTCGTCATGACTGGTCTCGGCGAAACACCCTCTTGTTTCGTCGTGACTGTCGTTTCGTCATATCACATGTGTTACGTCGTGTATCAGTTTCAAACACGGAAAAACCCTAATCGTCTACAGTTGTTACACAATGATCATCAACATCAGAACTACCAGTTACTATACGCCACAGAAATCATTAATCATCACATATGCAGCCCGTACCCTATGCATATCGGTTTGCTAAACATACATACAATCGACGAAATCATCAGAATATGGATACGATTTATTTGATAATCATTTAGATCTATTGGTTTTCTATTTACACAGAATTATTAGATGGTTATGATTCCAATAATATGATCAGATTCTACACTAACGTTCATTAACGCGCGCAACAGTTGTAAGATTCATGAAACCCTAATCAATGCAACATATGATCATGACTTCTATAACAAGAGCCCATGTCCAAGACATTTTATAAATCAAAACATATAAATACACATGTATCCATCAGTTAATAAATCATGAAATCAACTAAACGAAAGTGTTGCTAACCGTGATAGAATGAATGATAGATTAATCGCTAGGGGGCTTGGAGAACACAAAATTGCCGCCACACAGCAGAGGGGGCTCTAGGGTTTGAGAACTTGATAACTGTTCAGCTTATACGCAACCTTAAACTAATATATAATCGCGTATAAGAGTTTGGGCCCATACTGGGCTTCGCGGTGAACTGGGCCGGCGAAACGACTGTTTCGTCGCGATAAAGATGGCGAAACACTTATGTTTCGTCGAAGTGCTTGTGACGAAACAAATCCTGTTTCGTCGATGTGGGTTATGGCGTAACACTTGATTTCGTTAAGTTTATACAAGGTGAATTGTTTAAGGTTTTAACTTATTCATATATGTTACACATCAATTCACCAGACATATCAACACAAAAGTCACATAACGATTTATCATATCACAACGTGTACGGTTACAAGGCAAACAAGTCGTATAAACAAACAACTAGACAATTAACGTGCACTTAAAGCGAAGATAGAATCTTGGAAACTCGAGTTGTCACAATAATTCATGGCTACTCTATAATGATCTCCACACACCATCACAACACCAGTATAACTCATTCTAAGCCATTGATTACTGTATCACCATTGTCTGTCTCACCAACTTCTATCTGTCCCCTGGTCTGCCAATCAGATCTGATTTGCCAAAGCTCGCGACTCTTATGTGATTTCTTTCTCTTTATTTGCCTGTGTGTGATGTGATTAATGGTTATGATTGAACTTCACGAGATTAACTTGATTATTAGTTCTTATTAACCAATGCAACATGCAAATTTTCATTGTGATATTGAACTAAATAGTAAAAAATGAACTACTCTGTTTGTATGAGGCGCTTTTGTTAAGTCCAGTGATTTTGGGTTGAAATGGTTAAATTCCAGAATCATATTCATATAGATCATATATGTTTATAGCATGTGGATTAGAGAGCATCAATACATAGGGTTTTGAGATCTAACCAGTAATCTAGGGTTTAACATAGGGGATTAAAAATACTATTAACGTTTGGCACTTGATTTAGTTAATCTACAAATGACCATTTTCATTATTTCACTTATGCAATTTCTCATGAGGATCTCAAGGAGTCCTACAAGTCAAGAAATTAAATTAATAAACACAAATACCTACTTAAGTGGCCCTGACATACATTATTATTCATATTTCTTAAAATTTATTAAGAAATGTAATTGTTAATTAATTTTTATAAGATATTATTTATCGTAATATTCGAACGAACCTGTAATAAAGTATTTACGTATTAAATTATAATTTTTTTGTTGTTTAGCTACCCGTGTATTACACGGGAAGTTAGAGTAGTGAATGTATAAAACAGTACGTTGTGGGATGGCGACTCATGTCACCTCATTCAAACCTCGCACCAAACATCAAAACTTGGTCATGAAAGATGGGCGCCAAAGATGGTAGAGCTAGCCCAATAACGGATTTGAATACAAAGGGGAGATGGGGTCCCCCTACATTCCACAACTCACGTTAACAGACAAAGTTTTTTTAATTTTCTTATCTTATTTAACTTCTTAATTAAATCACAAGCACATGTTAAATGGTTAGTTATAGGCTTATAGCCCTACTGCCTGTGTGGGAGTGACGTGACACTCTAACATGCACTTTTTAGTTAGCTCACAACGATTAACCTACTAAGACCAAAGGGTATGGTGAGGATAGTCCCCAAATGGACTATCCGCCACATAGGTGCTAACTAAGCATAGGTGGAGGAGCATCCCCTTAGGGACTACCAAGGGTGTGGTGGATGCTCATCCCCTATTTTTTATTATTATTTATTTGATTTAATTAATTAACGAAAACAAAGTAAATAAAAATAAAAAACTTACATTTAAATAAAACCCTAAAGTTACATTTAAATAAAACCTAAAAAAAACAACACACTTTAAAAAACCTAAAGTTACATTTAAATAAAAACTAAAAAAAAACACACTTAAAAAAAAACCTAAAGTTACATTTAAAAAAAACTACACTCCCCCACTCCATTTTTTTCTAATTTTTTCCTTCGTCATTTGTAAAATGGGACAGTCTTCCGGTGGATATTCGCTAAGGTCGGTGGTCATTATTTTCCATTCCTCCAACTGCTGCGCTTCTTCTTGCCTCCTTTGCTTCTCTTCGGCTTGTCGTTTATTCACATTTACCTTCTCGGTTTGCGTCTCGGTAAAGGTTTGGTTGAATGCTTTAAACTCGGCCATAATACCTTCCAACTTCGAACCACCACCACTTCCTGATGCGGCTTGTTTCCTTTTTTCAGCCGCTATCTTTTTACATTTGTCCCTTCCTGGGGGACGTTCTTCCTCTCCAATCGGCTCCTCCTCATAGTCGGGCTCGTCGTTGATATTTATTTGGCAATGACCGGTTGAGCCTTCAACGCTATAACTTCCTGACTCGGAAGTTTTAGACCTTTTCGTTGCTCGTTTCGCGCTTGCAACCTCATTTGGAGTTCCCTTCCATTTTGGTTGATCCTTTACAACTTGCCAAACACGACATGTAGGAAAAAAGTTTTGTTGTCATTTTCGTATAAACGCAACGCTTCATTGAAAACATTTTCGTGGTTCCACCCACTCGGTTTGTTGGCGAGCGTTGTGTTATAAAACCCACAAAAGCGTTGGATCAACGTATTCATCTTGCGCCACTTGGAGCTGATAGAATCAATGGTTATGTACCCGCCTTGTTCCATAATCGCGTGGAATATATCAAGGGCTTCTTGCCAAAGCCCATCGCTTTGTTGATTGTTACCTACAAGTTAGTAACAATAATAATAATATTTTGTTAGAAAAATATAGTGTACAAATAAATGTTAGTAACAATAATAATATTTTCTAACAAAAATATAATATACAAATAATATTTAATAACAATAATAATATAATGTACACATAATATTTAATAACAATAATAATATAATGTACAAAAAATAATTTTCTAACAATAATAATATTTTACCGATTATAGGAGACGTTGAAGAGCTAATATATGCATTCGCCAACGCCTCTTCCTCAATTTTTGACCATGGCCGTTGTTGTTTGGCGGTTGCGTCTTCTTTTTTACCCTTTCCCTTTGTATTTTTCTTTTTTGAAGGTTCAGGTTGCATTTCTGGCACAACCTCTACGTCCTCATCTTCTTCCTCGATTTGTGTTGGACGTGCTTGTGGCGGTGGTTGATATGGCATATTTAGCGGGTTTTGCATTAGTTGTTGCATTTGATATGGCATTTGGTTGAACGGAATGTTGGGTTGTTGCATAGGGTATTGGTTTCGTTGGTTGAAAGCGTTGGACATTTGTTGGTAACCCGCAAAAGAGTTTTCCATGACGGGTGTGTAGCCGGGTGACGAAAACGGGAGTGAACTTGAGTTGGGATTATTTGGGTTGTAGGGATCCATAATTTTTTTAAGGTTAGGAGAGAATGTTTTATAAAAATGGGTGAAAAGTGGAAGAATTTGGTAAAAAAATGGGGTGAAAAAGGTGGATTATATAGTGGTGGGGGTGTTTTTTTTTAATAAAATAGAGAAATTACCGTTAGGGGGGCCCACAATTTTCAAACTTTGGTCCGTCTCCAACGTCTCGGAGAGGACAGTGATGCCGCGACGGGCCCCAGGGGGCGGTGTGGGACGACCCACGACGCAGGGGACGGGCCGGCGACGTGCCCCATACCCGGTGGTCTAAAGATGGTGTTGCTTTTGTATAACATTATGGGATTTCATTTCTTTGAATCTAAATTGAGGGTTAAAAAAAAAAAAACCCTGCCTGTATGACTCTAACATGCACTTTTTAATTAGCTCACGACGATTAACCTACTAAAGATGGTGTTGCTTTTGTATAACATTATGGGATTTCTTTTCTTTGAATCTAAATTGAGGGTTAAAAAAAAAGTAACTAGTTCACATGATAACTCATTTATTTAACTTGATGTGTGCACGTTAACCTATTTTTTAAACCAAGTGTGTTGGAGTTACCCTGGTTTATAAGCATGTCATGTTACCGAACCCCAAATCTATTAATATCATGTGGTTTTCATGTTAAGAATTGTCACCCTCTAATATATGTTCCACTTGATAATCTATCTATATATGTATATGTTTGTATTTATATCAAATGAGTTTTTAGTACCAGCGTGTTGTGCCGGAACCGTTAAACCAAAAAAATAGACGTAAAAACGTTCCACTTGATCATCTATTTTTATATCAAATATTCTTAAGTGTTCTAACGTAATTGAGAACATCATGATAATACTTATTCTTTTAGTGTGTGTATATATATCAGTTAGTTTTTAATACTAGTGCATTACGCCGCGACTGTTAAACCTAAAAAATAGACCTAAAAATTGTCGAACCATGCACGCCGCACGTTGTGTTGTGTTAACTCCTCAAATTCAGACTCAAAAGTGTAATAATAATAATAATAATAATAATAATAATAATAATAATAATAATTTAACGTATTAAGGTTTATAAAAAAAAAAACTTAACTAGTCCCTTTTCGATTACGACTCACAATATTTTTCTTTGATTGTAAGGACCTACACGAAAATGTCCTAAAACATTCCGTAAGTGAAAACTCGGACCCCTAAAACCCTAAATCTCATGAAAATCAAGAAAACCAAGTTTTAATACTCTGTCGCGGGCCGCGTAAGAGTTAACCGAAGCTTACGCGGGGCGCGGCAGCTTGAAAACTCTTCGGATAACGATCAAGGCCACGTGGGAGACCTACGCCATGACACGGCAGCCCTAGCCGTAGCTAGGGTGGCCCTCGCGGGCCGTGTAGGATTTCCTTCGAGTTTACGCGGGTCGCGACAAACTAAAAAAATTGCTATAAATAGGACGTTGCATGGCCAGGCTTCTGTGCTCGAAAAATTTCTTCAAAAGACGTTCAAAATTGCTCGAATTAGTCTATTTAAGGGTCGAGACGCTGCTACGATTACAGGGTAATAACTCGATCACTGCTACGATACAATGTCCGATCGATTGAAACCGATCCGATGGATGTTTAAGTGCTGCCTGAATTCGGGCTATACTTTGTCATTCGTCGTGAGGGTTTTGATTTCATGAATTTATCGTAAATGTTGTATTAAGTTACTAACCTAGTTTCGTTTGCATTATTTAACTAGGTTACCAGGCTTAATCAGTAGGCAAAACTCTGTCCAGTTAAACTTGCAATGTGAGTCATTCTCTTTTTACTAAATTGTTCCAAAACCCTATTTATTTTCAAAGTTATAATTACAGGGATTAAGTCTTTGTAGTCTTCAATTACAGCCGGTATGTGGGGTTTTGTATACATTACTTGATAACCGTCACCATTGGACAACGGGTTAGCCAATGGGTGATATGACCATAGTCACAGATACGGTCGAGTGACAAATACCGTTGGGTAATTGGTTGATATAAACATTGTAATCGCCCTTAATACTGTAATTTATAACAATGTGTCGTTTTGTGCAAATTGAATGACTCGCCAGTATTTCCCGCTGATAAAATATTTTTAAACATGTTTCAGGTGATTTACTGTGAACAAGGAAAAGTGTCGTGTAGCACTACCAGCTTGGATAAAGTGGCTCAGTAAATAAATAAACATGTATTTGTAAACAGGGGATTTCCCAGTGAAATTTCTTTATTGTAAATTACGGGGTTTGTCCCAAAATTTGAAATAAAATAATCGGGTATTTTCAGTTTAAACGATCCTGTTAAAATTTTCGCTGCCAAATTTAATACTAATACCACGGGTTTCTGTCCAGCGGCGTTCGAACCGGGAAATTGGGTCGGGGGCCGTGACAGAAAAAGGTGGTATCAGAGCCACTGATTTAAGCCAATTAAGTATTTAGAAATACTTAATCTTTCAGATTGCCATTTTGTGATTCTGTGAAAATTTAAATTATAATAAATAAAATTTTAATTTGAATTTTTGTGCGTTTCTTCATGTGTGCTAACATCATGAATGAACTGTCGGAAGCACTCCGAAACTTTACCATCCATACAACTGATATGGATATAACCGGAACCCAGACCGGTTATCAAGCTGACACTAAGGAGCCAATAGTGTTCCAGGCCCAGCCACAGGAGAAACCAAAACCCAAAAAGAGAAGAAGGCTGCTGGATTGGAAACGCGGATGCAAGAAGAAACCCGCTGCCCAACGGGCAAAGAAAACAGAAGATCCAAAGAGAAAAGGGAAGGAAGTAGGGGAGAGTTCCGGTCAGGCCCAGGAAATGCCACCCTGGGAAGAACTTGATTGAAAACTTGCAAATTGTGAACTCATCGGACCAGCCGACGAAGCCCTTTTCAATTTCCCTGCCCAATCAGAACTTCCAATCAATTTGGAACCTGCTATTCCGGACCCTATTGTCAACCCTCAACCTGTTACAGGACAGCTGGAAGAATGGTGGACGAGCGACTGGCAGTTTCAGAACTTCATGAGTAACCCAAATGTTTATTTTCCCCAGTTTGATCCTGAACCTGCACCATTTCCACCTATGAGTTCGGAAAACGTTGCCGAATTACGCCGCTACGGCGAGGAACTGGTAGATTCGGGAAATCGGATTCGGGAAGTGGGAGAAAACATCACGTGGAAGTACGACGAAAGGGAACGTCGTTTCTGAAGGGCCAGTTAACTAAGTTGCATGTTTTGTATAATCTTATTATGTGAAAAAAAAATCATCAAATCAAAATCTATATATAATCTATACTATCTATTAAAGGAGACTAGAGGCTGATGAAATTTTGCCTATGTGTCAACTTATTAGTTGTGCCACATTGGATCAGCTGATGTCATAAATCCGATATATATATATATATAAATCTAAATAATATAATATACAATATATAATACATAATTCAAACTATAATTTCAAAATATGGCTCCAGTTTAGGGCTGTCCAAACTGCTCGACGATCGCTCGAAAAATGCTCGTTCGATTCCTGCTCAGTTTGTAAATGAGCCGATCGGATCGGTTCGATTCAAATTCAATCCGAGCATGAGCAAAGCTCCGCTCGCTCGTGGATCGCTCGGTTTCGCTCGAATTATTTTTTATTAATAATTAATATATATTATATTATATATTTTATAGATTTAAAACCAAAAAAAATATAATAGCCCAAAATAATTAAAAGCCCAAATAATATTAGCCCATATTTAGTATAAAATCTAACCCTAAATCTTTTTCCTATAAGGAATTCACTCATTCAGTCGCCGCTCTCAAGTCTCAACCTCAGTGTCTCCATCGACTCTCAGTCTCCCTCTCCGACTCAATTCATCGTCGTCTCAAGTGTCTCCGACTCAATTCATCGGCTCAAGTGTCTCCTAAAAGGTTAGTCGCTCCTGTTTCAGTTTCTGCAACATATCGTTAAATATATGTATCCGTTCATTCTTCAATAATCGTTAAATATCTGTTTCTGTTCGCTCCAGTCTTCATTCGTCGCCTCGTTGGACTTGTTTCAGGCTTCAATCTGTTTATGTTCGCATATCTGTTTCTGCATATATGTTTCTGTTTCTGCATATCTGTTTGCAACATATCGTTAAATCTGCTTTTGTTAACCATATTGTTTCTTTATGTTAATTGTTAAATCATTTTTGTTTGAGTTCAATTAACAATCTGTTACCAGAATCAAATTGAGTTCATTTGGTATGTTATGTTTCTGTTTGTTTCTGTTAATCAGAATATCAGATTGTTTCTGTTATGTTTCTATTTGTTTCTGTTTGTTTCTGTTTGTTTCTGTTAACCAGATTGTTTGTTTCTGTTAACCAGATTGTTTATGTTTTTTTTTTGGTAGGATGTCTTCTTACAAAGAATCAAACGAGAATCCGGCTGCTCATGTTGATCTGACTGATGGAGAGGACGACCCGAATCCAATAATTGATGAATCGGGTGATACCGATGTAGCTGATACAGCGACCGGAGGTGCTTGTTCAAAAAAGAGAAAAAAATTCTTCCGATGTGCATGTACATTTTGTAGATGTTCAGGGTTTGTACAAAGGGAAAATGGTGCCAAGTTGTATTCGTACTTTATTTTGTGTTTCTTTTGTATTCGCACTTTACTTTGTGTTGCTTTTGTATTCGCACTTAAAGTTAGAATTTGTTTTTTTTAAAGAAGCCTTATTATTCAATCAAGCGAAACCGAGCGAAAACGATCCGCTCGATTTTTTTAGGATTTGATAAAAACCGAGCGAAACAGAGCCGATCGATTCAAATTCAATCCGAGCATGAGCATCACTTTTGCGCTCGGTTTTACAAATTTGATCCGCTCAGATCGGATCGGTTGTAATTCAATCCGAGCATGAGCAGACCCTCGATCGGATCGGATCGGATCGTGAACACCCCTGCTCCAGTTTCAAATTTCAAAATATGGCTTCAGTTTCAAAACTTCAAAACTTCAAAATTCAAACCATTTATTTAATACCCCTCTCTCTCTTAAAACATACACCTAAAACCACATCTCAGCTAAAGATCTTCACTCTCTTCCATCATTCTCTCTCTAAAACCAACTTTCTCTAATCATCCTAATCTCCTCTTCTTATCTCCTAATCGTTCAATACCCCTCTCTCTCTCTTATCTCCTCCGTTCTTCCTCTCTCTCTTACATGGAGTTGCAGATTCGAGTTACATGTATCGGATCCGTTCAATACCCCTCTCTCTCTCTCTTATCTCCTCTTCAATTCTTCCTCTAGAATCTTCCTAATCGTCCTCTCAGATCTGTTCGCAGAAGTTTTCCTACAGCAGGTATATGTAATTTCAGCGAGTAAAAAATGGTGTTATAAAACATCCTTTTACGACCCTAGATTTGTGCTTCATCTGAATACGATTAAATTGACGATAATTTGTGACTTTTTTGTTAATTTCTGTTGATTATTTTTCAGAATTTGAGTTTACAGTTGTTTGTTAGCATATGATTTGACCGAATTTGATTGTTTCAGCTATATTTTTCGGAACTTTAGCAGACAGCTCTCCGTTATCTGCGCATTATTCGCGTAAATGTAAGTGTTTCTGGCTAATTAAGTTAAATGAAATGATATGATGCGGTTTTGTGTGATTTTGTTAGGTTAATATGTTAATTTGTTTAGTGATATGTTGAATATATGTTGGTGTAATTTAGATAAGATATGTGTGGAGATATGTATGTTAAGTGGATTTGTGTAGGTTAATATGTTATTACCAGATTTAGACATGAGTTATGTATGGATTTAATATGTTATTTCAGATTTTTAGGATTTGGTCTAAAGTGTCTGAGTTATTTCTTGCGGATGAGCAGATGATTTGACTGAATTTAAGTATTTCATATCTCTGTTATTCGGTGAATGTAAGTGTTTCTGGTTAATTGAGTTAAATGAATGCATATGATGAGGTTTTGTGTGAATTTGTTAGGTTAATTTAGTGTTAATTTGTTGAAAATATGCTGGTGTAGTTTAGATAAGATATGTGTGGAGATATATGTAAGTTTGGTGGATTCATGCAGGCTTATATAGAGTTACGTATGGATTTCGTATGTTTTATAGATTGTTAGGGTTTGGTCTAGAATTTTTGAGTTATAATCAGAATTTGAGTATATAGTTGCTGATAAGCAGACGATATGAGTAAATTTTAGTATTTCATATCTCCTTTATTCGTGTAAATGTAAGTGTTGCTGGCTAATTAAGTTAAATGAAAACATACGATGAGGTTTTGTGTGATTTTGTTAATGATTTGTTGAAAATATGCCGTGTAATTTAGATAAGATGTACTAAGATTTTTTAACTTTTGGTTATACACCATTTCTAGATTTATGTACACCATTTCTAGATTTATGTACACCGAATCGGTCCTAATATTTCAATTTTTGAAAATATGTACGATTTGCTACAGGTGTAAGGCTCATGGATAATCCTTTGCTACACAATCCCCGGTGGGTACCATTAAATGAGGATGACTATTTACGAGTATGTTGAGTCCCAAAACGAAAGGTCAGCATGATAATATTAATCACTAAGTTTATCTACACTTTTAACTTTGCTTTTACTGGTTTTTTTTCTAAATTTTGATCCATTTTAAGGAACAAATTTTAAAAATGATGAAAATGTTGTGAGCAGGACATCTGAGCCGGAGCTGATGTCATCTGAAAACAATGGGTGCCCTTGATGTGTTCTATAACTCAAGTGTGCTAAATAATCACTTTGGTTTTGGTGATTGTTATAATAACTCGGTCACTTTGCGATTCATAAAGTTGACTTTTGTACGAAGCCTGTAGTTGGAGCTTAGAGTTTGTCAAGGATGATTGTTATAATAACTCGGTCACTTTGCGCTTCATATCAGTTGCAGTGTTATTCGGGAAGCAAAACTTAGTGTTTTTAGCCATCTAATATTTTTTTATAATGAAATAATTTTGTCTAGAACCCACTTTGATCCTAACCAAATTAATAATCTTTTTAAATAACCAGTTATAACCTGTTGCACTGACTCACTATTTTTCCAGGCCTAAGTGCAAACAGGATGTTCATCCAATTGGCATTATTTGGGATTTGTTGATGTTATTCCAAGAAGTTAGATGAATCTTTTTTTGGACTCTAAATGAGGACCCAACTTTGATTACGAATCACTCTCTGATGCAAGTATAGGCCAGGTGAGTCGAACTCTAAAGTTAAAATTTTTATTGTTTTGTTTGACATTTTGGTTTTCGTGTGTTCACCGGTTCTATTGGTGATCCTCTAAATGTTATGTAGCTTATGTATTGTTGGTTTATAATTCTCTCTTTGTTATTTTAGATCATAACTATTGTCATTCACGTTTATAAGATCACAACTGTTGTCATTCCTAACAATTTGGGAAAATGTTAGATTTTATCTATTTTCAATCTAATGTTTGAATATTTTTGTTAAATGTAAAAGTGCCTCTGGCATTCAGAACCGAACTCCAAGAAGCCGGTTGGGTGGTTGGACGATCATCTGTGCATAGTTCTGTTACTGCAACTGACGGCACTATCAAGGTTAATGATCTTTCTTTTCCTTAAACCTTAATCAAACCTAATTTCCATTTGATTGCATCTAAAACCCTTCAGTGTTTGATTTACACTTTAGTTGCTGATAAAACTGGAAGATAATCAACTGGTGGAAACTGTTGGCATACCGGTAACAGATGATAAAGGCTCGGTTTGCCTCACAGCTTGTGTTTCATCACAGGTGATCTTTCATTCTTTCTTCTAAAGGATAACTATCCCGCTTTCATTCTTATGGTTCTTTTTAATTTAAAAGATATCTTGATTTGATTACTCAGGTCGGCTGCCCGTTACGTTGCTCATTTTGTGCTACTGGAAAAGGAGGTTTTGCTAGAAACCTTAAAGCGCACGAGATTGTGGAGCAGGTTTTGATAACCAACGAAGCGAATGAATTTTTTTTAAGATGATAATAATATATGGTATATGGTTTTTGATTCACTGTTTTATGTGTAGGTGTTGGCGAGAGAGGAGGTATTTAACAGTAGGGTTACGAATGTGGTATTCATGGGAATGGGTGAACCGATGTTGAATCTGAAAGAGGTTCTTGCTGCTCATCGATGCTTGAACAAGGTTCGCTTTAAACATTATCACTTGTATAATTTCTCTTTTTTTAATGTATCTTTTCTTGAAAAGAGTTTTTATGAAAATTCTTTCCTTTCATGTTTGTTTATTTATATTTTTAAGGTAAAAATGATGTTAGGCCATGAGCCTATGAATTCATAGTTACTTTTGACCCAATCATGTCATGTTAACAAATGTGTGTTGTGTTTTGGATTAAAGGATGTACAAATAGGACAAATTTAAACCGATCAGGTCATGTTAACAAATGTGTGTTGTGTTTTGGATTGAAGGATGTACAAATAGGACAAAGGATGATGACCATTTCAACTGTCGGAGTCCCGAACACTGTCAAGAAGCTAACTTCTCACAAACTTCAGTCTACGTTGGCTCTTATAGGTTTGGATAATGTAACATTGGTCTGCATAAAATTTTTGTTATTTAAATGAAGTCAAACTTTTCTTTATGAAAAAATAAGAAAATCAATGGGCGTTTTGGCAATTTTATAGTCAACAAAATACCGGTACTGAAAATTGCCAAATATGGTTATTGGTACCCAAAATGTTCGGCCCGGAACCGATATTTAAAATTTTGGTTACGGTTATATGGTATATGGTTTTTGATTCACTGTTTTATGTGTAGGTGTTGGCGAGAGAGGAGGTATTTAACAGTAGGGTTACGAATGTGGTATTCATGGGAATGGGTGAACCGATGTTGAATCTGAAAGAGGTTCTTGCTGCTCATCGATGCTTGAACAAGGTTCGCTTTAAACATTATCACTTGTATAATTTCTCTTTTTTTAATGTATCTTTTCTTGAAAAGAGTTTTTATGAAAATTCTTTCCTTTCATGTTTGTTTATTTATATTTTTAAGGTAAAAATGATGTTAGGCCATGAGCCTATGAATTCATAGTTACTTTTGACCCAATCATGTCATGTTAACAAATGTGTGTTGTGTTTTGGATTAAAGGATGTACAAATAGGACAAATTTAAACCGATCAGGTCATGTTAACAAATGTGTGTTGTGTTTTGGATTGAAGGATGTACAAATAGGACAAAGGATGATGACCATTTCAACTGTCGGAGTCCCGAACACTGTCAAGAAGCTAACTTCTCACAAACTTCAGTCTACGTTGGCTCTTATAGGTTTGGATAATGTAACATTGGTCTGCATAAAATTTTTGTTATTTAAATGAAGTCAAACTTTTCTTTATGAAAAAATAAGAAAATCAATGGGCGTTTTGGCAATTTTATAGTCAACAAAATACCGGTACTGAAAATTGCCAAATATGGTTATTGGTACCCAAAATGTTCGGCCCGGAACCGGTATTTAAAATTTTGGTTACGGTTCAAGGGTTATTTCGTATCTGTTGTGTATTTCATTTGGGGTTTTTTATATATTTTATTTATTAAGTGACAGTAATTTGGGTTATTAGAATTCAGTTGGTTGTCAAGATGATAATGAAGGGTCATAGGGGATTGGAGTTTTTTTATGGGGATTCACCCTTTTATCTTAAACCCATTGAAGATGAAAGTTTTTTAATTAATTTTTTTGATTTTTGATTTTTTTTTAAGTTTAGGGTTCTTCGTTGGTTGATATGTGAAAAAGAGTGGAACTTTTTGTGGGTATGTGATGAATTTTTTTATGTGATTCTTGGGGGTTATGATGATTAAAGAATTTTTTTTTCTGGACTTCTTTACCACTTTGCCATCCCTTTGAAGTTTACCATTTTTTTTTTATATTTGAAGTGAAATTAACATAAAGTTTATGATTTGGCAATAAAATAAATTGAAGAATTTGGGTCCTTTTTGTTGGATTTTGTGATATTTGAAGTGGGTCTCAATGTTTATAGGATCTTTAGCTTGAATTATTTATTTTGATCTAAAAAAGTTGGACCTTTTTTGTGGGGTGTTGATGTATGAAGTGGGTTTTGGTTTGAATTACTTGTAGATCAATATATGGGACAATAGAAGTTCAGCATGGCCTGTAGCAAACCCAGTTTTGACTTGTGCTTCAGTCACTGCCTCTGGGATCTCAAGTAATTTTGTTCTTGACCCCTTTCTTTATGCTAAGTTAAATTTTTTATTATTTTGCTTGATTTGCTCTGTTTGGTTTCTGAAGTTTAATCGGTTTCAAGCGTTCATGAACATGAGAACGTCCCTATAGTCTTATCTTTTCAAAATTGTTCTTTTTAGTCGTCTTTTCCAGCTTTTTAAACAATCAAAAGTTGCCTAATGCTCGGAAAAAAACCAATCGTCTTGTATTATTCTGGGATATTGTTGGAACCACACTCAAACATTATCTTCTATAACGCGTTTTAGTACAAAATGTTGCGTAGTTTTGATCATTATTTGTTTAATTCTTATTATTATATACCCCGCAAAGCTGATCGGTTGGGTGGGGCAGGGTAATGGGTCAAAACATGTTAGGTCGGATGGGTTGTTTTGAAAATAAATGGTCATTTTGGTTTGGGTTAGAACACATTTGGACAAACATGTGTACGAGATGAAACGATGCATTTTGGAATCATGCCGAATTGTCACACTATAAGACAGATATTCGAAGATGATACTCTCATACTTATATGTAGTTTGAAAATGATTGTAGGTGCTATATAAGTCAATGCAAGGCTTATGGACCAATGACACGACACTTATAAGGGTAATTGTGACAAGAACTGAAATCGATATGCAATACATCAAGGCTGAATACCATAAGAAGTACAATAAGAATTTGAATTATGCGGTTCACTCTGAAACGTCAGGCCATTATCGGAGTTTTCTTCTCTCGCTTCTTGGCCCAAATCATTAGATTGATAATTCATTGTAATTTTCGGGAACTGTTCTTGTAATTTGCAGTCGGGTTTGTACGGATTGACATGTTTATTTGCACATATGAGAAAATAATTTCAAGATGTTACATATTTGATGATTAAACCAATATATCAAACTCTCTTTTAGAGTAAATCAAATATAGTAGGTCCGGCCAACATAATTATGAAATGACTTCCTAAAAAGACACATGTTTTTGTAACACCCCGAAAATGCAAATCATTTATTTTAAATATAATGCTGCTAAATAAACCAGTGAACTAACTAGGATTAAAATAACCTAGTTAGGTAAAAGCCTTGTAGTGACTTACAATGGGTTAAAACACTAAAAGTTAGAACCAAATGATAGTTGAGGGGCTGAAAGTGCTTAAATTAAAACTAATATAATTAAAACAAGAAAAATAAAAATCTCAAACACACATACGTGTGTGAGATCGATCAGACAAGGAGCAGGGGGGGCGACCAAGTTCATCAAAACCCTAAGTCTCACAAAATCTCTAAATTGAAGGATCAAACTCAGTCCAAATCAAAGTCCGAATGTAAATTACTGATCCTCATCACAAGAGGGTTACAAGGTATGTAAAATTTGATGAAAACTCTCAACTTGAAATTCTCATGAAATTGGGAAAATCTGATATTTATAGTTGTATGCTTGTTTTATGATGAAATAGGGACAATATAGAGTCTAGGGACAAACCCTAGACAAATACAAGTTGAAATCATGTGAAATCTTAGTAAAATCCATAAACACCATTGTAGGTGATTAGTGGGTTTTATAGAGCTTGATAAACACTAGGAAATTGGGTGTGGTTCTAGTGTAATTTGACAATTTTGAAGTGAATTCTGAATTCTAGAAGCTAACAATTATGTAAAATGGTTGATTGATGTGAAATTAAGGCTAAATGATAAGCTAGAGACTTGATATTTAATCATGTAAAAATCTGCCCTTAAAGTGTTTGTGAAAATGCCTCAAAGAAGGCTTAAAAACTGAAATTCAAAGTTGAAACGCACAATTATGATGTTTCAGTTTACTATGCGATACATGGTTTTAAAGGGAGTTCTAAACATGTTATAAATGGACTCTATAGGAAAGGACACAGGGGCGTCAAGTGGACAAGCGGGTGGCGAATCGCGTTTGAAAGGCTTACTTTGAAGGTATGTAACTTGATTCGTTACATTTGGGTAAATTTTGATATTTAGCATATATGTAGTTGGATTGTGTATTAAAAGTTGAGTTGGATTAAAGTGATGATATTCGCTATGTCGAATAATAGGCCAAGAATCTGGTTAGACCTCGTTGGTAGTCATCAAAATGGAGAATTCCTTAGATGAGCCAAACGGGTCGAATAACCAAGTAAGGCATAGTAACACATTGTAGTATGGTTACTCGGTCTCTTGTTATTATTGACAAATGACATATTAGAATACGAGGGTTAAACATGTTGATTTGTAGGATTGAAATCCGAGAACTTGATTCAAGTAAACAAACAAATCAAACCAAACATAACAATCCAGCGTCTACCGTAAATTACGGTATATACCATAATTTACGGTAGAGACCAAAAGGTTACGGTGGGTTTCCCCTGTGTTACGGTGGAACCAGAATTTCCCAGAAGCTACCGTAACTTACAGTATCTACCGTAAGTTACGGTAGAGCTTTAGAATTTATGATAAATTTTGTATTTCTTTGTTAAATCGAATCCGTTTTAGACGTAGTTTCGAATATGTATTATTTCTAAGTATTCTAATACTAATGTTTAATGTAAACATTTCAGTTTTTAGGTATCCAAGGATTACGGATGACGGTCTAGCTAGCTTTTGAAGAACCGAACACAAACTTTTGAAGCTTCCGCGTAAATTAACTCTGTGTAAACAATGTTATGATGTAAACCGTTTGTTAAACAACTTATGGATGTTTTAATTAGTCAGTAGATAACTAATGTTTGTTAACTTAGAACTTGGTTCTTGAAACTAAGGTCTTAATTTAGACATCTTTTGTATAAAATATTATGAATTATTACTAAATTCAAGTAGAAATTTTAAGGGCGTTACAAGTTGGTAATCAGAGCTTAAGGTTGTCAACAAGTGTTCGGTTCAAGCTTGATCGATCGTCCGGTAAGAATTAACTTATTATTTTAACAGATTATAATTATGTAAGAAATAAGAAAGGAATTGATGTGCATGGGAAGAGCGTGTTAACACACTCAAACCCGGAAAGTGCACCGAATGTGAACGGTTAAAGCAAGTTGGGAACTTGGCTAAACCGAAACAAATGAAGTAATGTTATAAATGAAATGTTTAACGCTTAAATGTAAACATTTCAGTTTCAAGATGTCTGATGGAAACGATGATAATACGGTGCAAACAAGCACCGAACTAATGAAAGAAATAATTGTCGAAGAAGTAGGGAAGGCAATTGAAGGTAGTCTATCTGGGTTTATAGACAAAATTCAAAGCACGGTGTTGTCGCTTGTTGAAGAGCGAGTTAAAAGGTAGGAGGATAGTGTCAACCTTATGAAGGAGAAAACGGGAGATCGTAAAGGGTGCTCATATAAAGAATTTATGGCGTGCAAACCGCCAATCTATAACGGGGAAGTTGACCCGATAATCTGCCAAAGATGGATAGGTGACGTCGAAGGAGTGTTTGAACGAACCCACTGTGACGTAGGTGACTTTGTTGCTTACGGAACGGGTCAATTGAGAAATCAAGCCAAGGATTGGTGGGACAATAAAAAGAAGGAAATGGGAGCCGAAGCGGCAAGGGTCATGACTTGGGATGAGTTTAAGGTGCCGTTCCTTAAACACCATAGTCCCAAAGCAGTTATCAACAGGATCAAAGAGGAATTTATCCAATTAAGACAAAAGGGAGAATCAATTGATAAGATCACGGGCATCTTCATGGATAAGCTGAGATTTTGTGACGAGTTAGTCACCACTGAAGAGCAGAAGATATACTACTATTACAACATGCTGAGTGCTGAATACCGGGAGTTTTTGACTCCCTCAAAATATGAAACTCTCACAGAAATCATCAACACCGCCCGGGAGCGGGAAATCGAGTTAAAGAAGCAAGTTGAAAGGGGTGAGCGAAGGGCACAGGATGTGAATCCAAGCCCTACAAAGAAAGCTAGAACTGCTGAATCGGGGAAGAAAGTGGAGACTAAAGGCGGGTCGCCAAGTTGCAAAGTATGTGGAAAGGGGCACAAAGGTGAGTGCCGCTTCAAAGGTAAGCCGTGTCCGGTATGTGGGAAGATGGGGCACACTGCATCGCTATGTCCCGGAAAAGTTTCCGTTTGTTACAAATGTTATCAACCCGGCCACAAAAAGTCTGAATGTCCCGAGTTGGTTGGAAAGAGAGACTCAAAAGAGTCTCCAGCAGAAGCTCCCAAAGCGAAGGCTAGGTCCTTCCAACTTACCGCGGCTGAAGCAAAAACAGAACCCGATGTGGTCTCAGGTATATTCACAATTAACTCAATTCCAGCACGTGTATTGTTTGATACGGGTGCGAATAAATCCTTCATTTCGCATGGATTTATTCGACATCCTTCATTTGTATTGACAAAGTTATCTGTGCCCTTAGAAGTAGAAATAAGGGATAACAAAAGTTTTATAGTTTGTGACGTTTGTCGAAGCTGCAAATTAAACATAGACGATGAGGAATACTTGATAGATCTAATCCCGATGTCAATGGGGGAATTTCAAGTAGTCATTGGGATGGATTGGCTATCTCAGCACCATGCGAAGGTCGTGTGTTTTCGTAAGGAGATAAAGCTAATATCTCCGAGCGGGAAACACGTCACTATCTATGGAGAAAAAGGAGGCAACCCCATAGTATGCTCAATGTTGAAAGCTCACAAGCTTATGAAGCGAGGATGCAAGGCATTCATGATATACGCAAATGAGCCCGAGAAAGGATCACGGAAGATTGAAGATGTACCGGTAGTACGAGACTATGAAGATGTGTTTCCGGAGGATTTACCGGGGATACCGCCTGAACGGGAAGTAGAGTTCGGAATCGAATTGATTCCGGGCGCAAAACCCGTAGCAAAAGCACCGTACCGACTCGCACCGTTGGAATTACAAGAGTTGATGTCCCAAATTCAAGACCTGCTTGACAAAGGGTTCATAAGGCCGAGTGTGTCTCCTTGGGGCGCACCGGTACTGTTCGTGAAAAAGAAAGACGGAAGCATGCGCGTGTATCGATTACCGGGAGTTAAACAAACTCACGGTAAAGAACCGATACCCGCTTCCAAGGATAGATGATTTATTCGACCAATTACAAGGTGCGAACTGGTTTTCAAAAATTGACCTTAGATCGGGGTATCACCAACTAAAGGTCAAGGAGGAAGATGTGCCGAAGACGGCTTTCCGCACGAGATACGGACATTACGAATTCCTCGTGATGTCATTTGGGCTAACAAATGCAGCCGCGGCTTTCATGGACCTCATGAACCGGGTTTGCAAGCCAATGTTGGATAAGTCAGTCATTGTGTTTATCGATGATATTTTGGTGTACTCGAAAAGCGAAGCTGAACATGCACACCAGTTACAAGAGGTGTTAGAGACGCTTAGACGAGAAAGGTTGTATGCGAAATTCTCTAAGTGTGCCTTTTGGTTACGAGAGGTACAATTTCTGGGCCACATCATAAGTGCCGATGGAGTATTAGTAGACCCGTCAAAGGTCGAGGCCGTGTTAAAATGGAATCCCCCGAAGAACCCTTCAGAAATTAGAAGCTTTTTGGGGCTTGCGGGATACTATAGGAGATTCATTCAAGATTTCTCCAAGATTGCGTCACCGCTAACAAAACTAACCCGGAAGGAAGAAAAGTTCATTTGGGGTGTAGATCAAGAAAGAGCATTTCAAACGCTAAAAGGAAAGTTAACTCAAGCTCCGGTACTGACATTACCGGACGGAGTCGAAGACATGGTGGTTTATTCGGATGCTTCACTATCGGGGCTCGGATGCGTTTTGATGCAACGGGGCAAAGTTATAGCTTATGCCTCGAGGCAATTGAAGATACACGAGAAGAAATATCCTACGCACGATCTCGAGTTGGCTGCGGTGGTATTTGCATTAAAGATATGAAGGCACTATTTATATGGAGTAAAGTGCACCATATTCACCGATCACAAAAGCTTAAAATACTTCTTCGATCAGAAGGAGTTAAATATGCGACAAAGGCGATGGTTAGAAACGGTGAAAGATTTCGACTGTGAAATACACTATCACCCCGGAAGGGCAAACGTGGTGGCAGATGCCCTAAGCAGAAAGGCAAATTATGTCCCGATACGAGTACGATCATTACAACTCATTGTGACCTCAGGCTTACTCGAACGAATCCGAGAAGCACAAGATGAAGCAGTAAAAACGGAAAACTGGAGAAAAGAAAGGATTGTTGGCCAGGTTAAAGATCTTGAAGTAGGCAACCACGGTTTGAAAACACGTTTCAACAGAATTTCGGTTCATAACACATGTGGAGTTAAAAAGCATCTACTCGATGAAGCTCATAAGTCCCGTTATTCCATCCATCCGGGAGCGACCAAAATGTATAAGGACTTAAAGCAAAACTATTGGTGGCCCGGAATGAAAAGAGATGTGGTGAAGTACGTGGAAAAATGCTTGACATGTTTACAAGTCAAGGCAGAACACCAAAAACCATACGGTAAACTTCAACCGTTGGAAATTCCGGTTTGGAAATGGGAACATATTACGATGGACCTATTAACCAAACTACCAAAGACAAACCGCGGTTTCGATGCCATATGGGTAGTGGTGGATAGATTGACAAAAAGTGCTCACTTCATTCCGATTCGTGAGACTTATACGTCAGAAAAGATGTCAGAAGTTTACACTAATGAGATAATAGCACGTCATGGAGTACCGGTATCCATCGTGTCTGATAGGGATACCCGGTTCACTTCAAATTTCTGGCGAGATTTCCAAGAGCAAATGGGAACCAAATTGTTCATTAGCACTGCGTACCATCCTCAAACAGATGGACAGAGTGAAAGAACAATACAAACATTGGAGGACATGCTACGGGCGTGTATAATCGACTTTGGAGGAAGTTGGGATGTTTACCTACCATTAGTTGAGTTTTCGTATAACAACAGCTACCATGCTAGTATTAAGATGGCACCGTACGAAATGCTCTATGGTAGGAAATGCCGAACCCCGGTATGTTGGGGTGAAGTGGGTCCACGTGAACTCGCCCACCAAGATATAGTACGAGCCACTAATGAAAAGATTGATGTGGTTTGGGCACACTTGAAAGCGGCTCAAGATAGATAAAAGGCGTATGCTGACAAACGGAATAGGCCAATCGAATTCCAGGTTGGTGACAAGGTCATGCTCAAAGTATCCCCATGGAATGGGGTTATCAGGTTTAGAAAAAGAGGAAAATTAAGTCCGAGGTTTATCGGGCCGTTTGTGATTATAGAACGGGTAGGAAAGGTAGCGTATCGCCTTGAACTACCGGAGGAACTAAGCGGAATTCATAGCACATTTCATGTGTCACATCTTTGGAAGTGTCTAGCAGATGAGACAACATATATTCACTACGATGATATCAAAGTGGATGATCGCTTGAATTATATTGTAAAGCCCATAGAAGTTTTAGATCGAAAGGTTAAGTACTTGCGAAATAAACAAATCGATCAAGTCAAGATCAAGTGGGAGCATAGGAAAGGTTCGGACACTACATGGGAATCCGAAGAAGAGATGCGACGTCTTTACCCCACACTATTCGGTACGTACTTTTGTTTCGGGGACGAAACCCTTTTAAGGGGGGTGGACTTGTAACACCCCGAAAATGCAAATCATTTATTTTAAATATAATGCTGCTAAATAAACCAGTGAACTAACTAGGATTAAAATAACCTAGTTAGGTAAAAGCCTTGTAGTGACTTACAATGGGTTAAAACACTAAAAGTTAGAACCAAATGATAGTTGAGGGGCTGAAAGTGCTTAAATTAAAACTAATATAATTAAAACAAGAAAAATAAAAATCTCAAACACACATACGTGTGTGAGATCGATCAGACAAGGAGCAGGGGGGCGACCAAGTTCATCAAAACCCTAAGTCTCACAAAATCTCTAAATTGAAGGATCAAACTCAGTCCAAATCAAAGTCCGAATGTAAATTACTGATCCTCATCACAAGAGGGTTACAAGGTATGTAAAATTTGATGAAAACTCTCAACTTGAAATTCTCATGAAATTGGGAAAATCTGATATTTATAGTTGCATATTTGTTTTATGATGAAATAGGGACAATATAGAGTCTAGGGACAAACCCTAGACAAATACAAGTTGAAATCATGTGAAATCTTAGTAAAATCCATGAACACCATTGTAGGTGATTAGTGGGTTTTGTAGAGCTTGATAAACACTAGGAAATTGGGTGTGGTTCTAGTGTAATTTGACAATTTTGAAGTGAATTCTGAATTCTAGAAGCTAACAATTATGTAAGAAATTAAGGCTAAATGATAAGCTAGAGACTTGATATTTAATCATTTAAAAATCTGCCCTTAAAGTGTTTGTGAAAATGCCTCAAAGAAGGCTTAAAAACTGAAATTCAAAGTTGAAACGCACAATTATGATGTTTCAGTTTACTATGCGATACATGGTTTAAAAGGAAGTTCTAAACATGTTATAAATGGACTCTATAGGAAAGGACGCAGGAGCGTCAAGTGGACAAGCGGGTGGCGAATCGCGTTTGAAAGGCTTACTTTGAAGGTATGTAACTTGATTCGTTACATTTGGGTAAATTTTGATATTTAGCATATATGTAGTTGGATTGTGTATTAAAAGTTGAGTTGGATTAAAGCGATGATATTCGCTATGTCGAATAATAGGCCAAGAATCTGGTTAGACCTCGTTGGTAGTCATCAAAATGGAGAATTCCTTAGATGAGCCAAACGGGTTGAATAACCAAGTAAGGCATAGTAACACATTGTAGTATGGTTACTCGGTCTCTTGTTATTATTGACAAATGACATATTAGAATACGAGGGTTAAACATGTTGATTTGTAGGATTGAAATCCGAGAACTTGATTCATGTAAACAAACAAATCAAACCAAACATAACAATCCAGCGTCTACCGTAAATTACGGTATATACCGTAATTTACGGTAGAGACCAAAAGGTTACGGTGGGTTTCCCCTGTGTTACGGTGGAACCAGAATTTCCCAGAAGCTACCGTAACTTACGGTATCTACCGTAAGTTACGGTAGAGCTTTAGAATTTATGATAAATTTTGTATTTCTTTGTTAAATCGAATCCATTTTAGACGTAGTTTCGAATATGTATTATTTCTAAGTATTCTAATACTAATGTTTAATGTAAACATTTCAGTTTTTAGGTATCCAAGGATTACGGATTACGGTCTAGCTAGCTTTTGAAAAACCGAACACAAACTTTTGAAGCTTCCGCGTAAATTAACTCTGTGTAAACAATGTTATGATGTAAATCGTTTGTTAAACAACTTATGGATGTTTTAATTAGTCGGTAGATAACTAATGTTTGTTAACTTAGAACTTGGTTCTTGAAACTAAGGTCTTAATTTAGACATCTTTTGTATAAAATATTATGAATTATTACTAAATTCAAGTAGAAATTTTAAGGGTGTTACAGTTTTTACATCTATACTATCTATAATACATACTGTCTTTAACATACTGCCTTTAACATTGTTTTATAAAGATATGTAACTAAACGCAAAGAATCTAAATGATATATTATAATATGTTTTTTAGTATTTGATTTCAATCGTTATTAAACATACCCGTGTATTCACACGGGTCTTACAACTAGTAATAATAATATAATATTGTATAATAATAACTAAAAATAAAACCTTTGTAAAATAGATGGTGTGTACTGATGCATAAATACTATATAAATATAAATGTCGCAAGGTCGACGATTTTGGCTATATGTGTTGACATGAGTATGCGTGATTGCTTTATTGTGTTTGATTGTTATCCATTTTGTGACAATAATATATATTATTAATGATTCAGATGGAAAACGCAGAAAATCAACCGGCAAATGAAGTTAATCAATCTGAACCCAATAATGAAGACCATTTCCTTAATAGGCAAGATATAGAAAATATCGTTGCTCAGGGAATAGCCAATGCTATCCCGGCAATTGTTGCTGCCGTTAAGAATCCTGCTGAACCTTCCCAAGCCAACCATAGTAAATGCACCCGCGACGATAATTTCAGTAACAGTGTAAACGGTGGCGGCAACAATGATAATAATGTGGTTGAAGCCCCCTTTCTTAAGAAAATGAAAGTTGCAACACCTGGTTGCACTTACAAAGAGTTTCTTGCCTGTAAGCCAGTCGAATTTGCTGGCAATGAAGGGGCAACGGCCGCACTGCGTTGGTTAGAAAAGACCGAAGCAGTAATTAAAATCAGTAAGTGCGCAGAGGAAGACAAGGTTATGTATGCATCCCACCTTTTCAAAGAAGAGGCGTTAGAATGGTGGAACACGGTGTTGTAGGCTAAGGGAAGTGACGTGGCTTATGCCATGAGTTGTGAGGAATTTAAGGAATTAGTGGAAAGAAAATTTTGTCCCGCCTACAAAAAGGAACAAATGACCAATAAGTTCCTGAATCACCGGATGGTGGACGTGGATTATCGGGGGTATACTTCGAAATTTTTCGAGTATGCTAGAAGTGTACCAACTCTGGCCTCGCCAGAACCAGTGCTTATTTCTCGCTATATTTGGGGTTTAATTAGCGAGATTCGCGACATACTCAAAGCTGCGAGACCCCGCACTATTGACGATGCTGTCGAACTGGCCAACACCTTGACTGACGGACTGTTGCGCACGAGAGAAGAAAACAGGAAAAAGGAATTGGCCCAAAAGATTACCCAAGGATTTCGTGGGGGTAATAATAGTAGTAATTTCAAGAAAAAGGGAACTGGACAATCTTCCACACCTCCATTCTGCAGAAACTGTCGAAAGAAACATTTTGGTAAATGTCAAGAGAAGTGTAATTACTGCAAGGCACTCGGGCACCGAGAGGAGGAGTGCAGGAAGAAATCAACGATTTGCTTCAATTGCGGAGAAGCTGGCCATTTTAGACCAGAATGCCCAAAATTGGTCAAACCAGCGGATAATAAGGCCAAACCTGCTGAAGGAACTAATAAGAAGAATGCAAGAGCCTTCCAGCTGACAACGCAAGAAGCAGATCTGATTCCCGATGTGATAGCTGGTACGTTTCTTGTACATGACATTTACGCAAAAGTATTATTTGGCTCTGGTGCAAACCAAAGTTTTATAAATACTTCATTATGCCAAGCTCTTAAGCAACCTTTAACCAAACTTAGGCAGATTTATACGGTAGAAACGGCAGATGGAAATTTTGTTAATATAAATAAGGTTCTGCAAGAAGGAAAAATATAACTCTCAGGCCATAAATTTTCTGCAAACCTGCTACCTATGAATTTAGCCGGATTCGATGTCGTGTTAGGAATGGATTGGTTAGTAGCTAACCATGCTCGAATTCTCTGTGATAAGAATTCTATAGAAATTCATACACCCGCAGGAGAAGTAATTTTGATTTCAGGAGATAAGCCGCATAAACCAATGAAGTTTATTTCAGTAATGAAAGTTGCAAGTTATGAACGAAAACAAGGAATAGTGTATATGATTTCGGTAATCATTAACACTAAAGGTAAGGAATTTAAGGAAATTCCAGTAGTATCAGAATACCCGGATGTATTCCCAGAAGTGCTACCTGGACTACCACCAGATAGGGAAGTAGAGTTTAGAATTCATCTAATCCCTGGAACCGTACCAATAGCTAAGGCACCTTATCAGTTAGCACCCACAGAAATGTTAGAACTGAAGAAGCAGTTAGATGAATTGCTAAGCAAAGGTTTATACAACCTAGTTCATCCCTTGGGGAGCACCGGTGTTGTTTGTGAAGAAGAAGGATGGTTCGATGCGGATGTGTATCGACTATAGGGAATTGAATAAGGATACAATTACGAATCGATGCCCATTACCTAGGATTGATGATCTTTTTGATCAACTTCAGGGAGCTAGATATTTCTATAAGATAGATTTGCGCTCCGGATATCATCAGCTGAAGGTACAAGAAGAAGACATACCTAACACTGCTTTCAGGACTAGGTATGGACACTACGAGTTTACAGTCATGCCATTCGGATTAACAAATTCTCCTGCAGCATTTATGGACATGATGAATAAGATCTGTAAACCGTATTTGGATAAATTCGTAATTGTCTTCATCGACGATATACTTATTTATTCCAAAAGCCAGAACGAACATTGTGAGCACCTGCATGCACTTTTAACCTTATTAAGGAAGGAAAAGCTTTACGCCAAATTTTCGAAGTTGAATTTTGGCTACAAGAGGTGCAATTTTTAGGACACATTGTGAACCACGAAGGTATTCACGTAGATCCCTCCAAGATAGAAGCGATTACAAATTGGAAGGTCCCGCAATCAGCTACCGAAGTTAGAAGTTTTCTAGGATTAGCGGGATATTATAGGCGATTCATTAAAGACTTTTCTAAGATAGTTGTTCCATTAACTAAGCTAACCTATAAAACTATTAAGTTTGAATGGGGACCCAAGCAAGAAGAGGCCTTTAAGATTTTAAAGCAAAGGTTAACAAATGCCCCAATTCTTGCCTTACCAGAAGGAACATAAGATTTTGAAGTCTACTGTGATGCTTCTAAGCTAGGGTTAGGGTGTGTGCTAATGCAACGCAAAAAGGTAATTGTGTATGCATCAAGACAGTTGAAGAAGCACGAGGAAAACTATACATCTCATGACTTAGAATTAGGAGCAATAATTTTTGCCCTTAAAATTTGGAGACATTATCTGTATGGAAGTAAGTTTACAGTCTATACAGATCATAAGAGTTTAAGGTACATATTTGGACAAAAAGAAATAAACATGAGGCAAAGAAGATGGATGGAAATTCTAAGTGACTACGACTGTGATATTCAATATCACGAAGGGAAGGCAAATGTAGTAGCAGATGCCTTAAGTCGTAAATACCATGAAAAGCAAAGGCGAATTCGTGCTCTTAGGTTAAATCTCCAATTAGATTTAATGGAACAACTGAAGAACATTCAGGAAACACCAATCAAGGATGATGCTGAAGGAGTGAAAAGACTGACAAAGGAATTAGAGCAAGGGACTGATGGAATTTGGAGATTCCATAAGAAAAGGATTTGGGTACCTAGGCAAGGAAATTTAAGGGATAAGATTTTAGAGGAAGCCCATAAATCTAGGTATACAATGCTCCTTGGTAATAATAAGATGTACCAAGATTTAAGAAATAATTTCTGGTGGATAGGAATGAAAAAGGACATAGCTAGATACGTTTCTAAGTGTCTAACTTGTTCATAAGTTAAGGCAGAACACCAGAAACCTTCAGGGTTACTTCAACAATTAGAAATGCCTGTATGGAAATGGGAACTAATAACAATGGACTTTGTTACTAAGTTACCCAAAACCAGGAAAGGTAACGATGCAATCTGGGTGATTGTAGATCGATTAACCAAATCAGCTCATTTCCTGCCAATGAAGGAGACCTTTGGCATGGAAAGATTAGCAAAGTTGTACGTAGATGAGGTAGTATCCTTACATGGAGTCCCACTCTCCATTGTGTCAGATAGGGATAGTCGTTTCACTTCGCATTTTTGGACAAGTTTCCAAGAAGCAATGGGGACACGACTAAATTTAAGTACTGCATACCCTCCCCAAACAGATGGACAAAGTGAAAGGACGATTCAAACACTGGAAGACATGCTTAGGGCATGTGTAATAGATTTCGGTGGAAATTGGGATGACCATTTACCACTAATAGAATCTCCTATAACAATAGTTACCACACCAGCATCAACGATGCCCCGTTCGAAGCACTGTATGGACGAAAGTGTCGAACTCCCGTATGCTGAGCAGAGATAGGAGAAAGTCAATTATCAGGTCCCGAGATTGTACAAGAAACCACCGACAAGATAACCCAAATCAAGGAAAGACTGAAAACTGCCCGAGATCGCCAGAAGAGTTATGCAGACAATCGACGCAAGCCGTTAGAATTTCAAGTTGGAGACAAGGTACTCTTGAAAGTTTCTCCTTGGAAAGGAGTAGTTCGATTCGGTAAGAAAGGAAAGCTGAGTCCAAGGTACATAGGACCATTCACAGTTACCCAACGAATTGGACCAGTTGCTTATAAGTTACAACTACCGGAAGAGCTAGCCGGGGTACATGACGTGTTTCATATATCTAATCTCAAGAAATGTTTATCTGAAGAATCCCTAATAGTACCTCTTCAAGATATAGAGGTAAATGAAAAGTTAAAATTTGTTGAGAAACCTCTCCAAATTGAAGACAGAAAGGTCAAACACCTTAAACATAAGAGATTGGTACTGGTCAAAGTCAAGTGGGATTCGAAAAGAGGACCTGAGTACACATGGGAACTGGAATCGGAAATGAAGCAGAAGTACCCTTACCAGTTTCAATAAATCTCTAGGACGAGATTTTAAATAAGGTGGGGAGGATGTAAGGACCGGCACAAAAATGTCCTAAAACACTCCGTAAGTGAAAACCCGGACCCCTAAAACCCTAAATCTCATGAGAAATCAAGAAAACCAAGTTTTAATACTCTGTCGCGGGCCGCGTAAGAGTTAACCGAAGCTTACGCGGGGCGCGACAGCTTGAAAACTCTCCGGATAACGATCAAGGCCACGTGTAACGCTCCGCTTCTTCGTAACTTTCTTTAATTAGAAAGTTGTCTTGTATTTCTCTTTTTTAAAAGCTTGTTCCTCTTGTAATCATATTTCGTAATTTGTAAATCCGAGCCTTCGATCGTAAAAAGATTGAACTTTTATGTGAAATATACCTTGTTTATACATGTTATACATTGATACGTGCATTCGTTTGATCATGATTCGTAAGTTAAACTCGTAAACGATGATCATGCATTCGTAATTCTTAAGCCTCCCACACATTCAAGAACGTGGTTATTCTATTATAAGATTAATTTATATGTCTATCGTTTGATTATTACCTAAATATAAATCATTCATACTTGTTACATTGGATATGATACACACCCTTATTTTATCACATTTAGTGGTAATTAAAACATGTTATTTATATATTGTAGACCTCGATGCATACTATATACATAATGAACAACATGTGGCACTTTAATAAACAACAAATACATGTCTTATATGCTTAAAAAATACAAAAAAATTAATACTGCCAAACAGCAGCGACTACAACATGTGGTGCTGTAGTTGTTTTTGTTTCTTTTAATCGTATCTACCTTAACACTTCATGGTAATACATATTTCACAACTTGTATTATTTTAATAATCAACAACTAGCCACCTTAATCTTGTCAAAACAAAAAAAAAAAAAGAATGGACAACAGTCCGATCACAAGGTGTAAGTGTGGTGCTTTCTCATTGTTTAAATTTTCTAACCACCTAACTAAATAATATTACATATGATTAATTAATTTAGAATAACCCTACCTAACATATGTTGTCACAAAACAAAAACAAAAGAAGGTAAATGGCTGTCAACAGCCCACCCGTTCATAGCTTTTAAATGGCAGATTTATTGTTTGTTTTTTTTTAAATGCAAACTCTCAACTAATCACCTTAAATGCCCAACCAACTTAACCCTAATCTTTCCCCCTATAAATACAACTTAATCTCAGCCTCCCTACCACTTTTGCAACACTAAAACACTCTCAAAATCACTCCAAATCGCAACTGGATTCTGAAGTTCGGACAGATTGTCGCCTTCATACGAAAACAAGCATAACTTTCTCATTTCTTGTCTGATTTACTCGATTCTTTTTCCTACATGCTTGGATTGACCTTAGCTTCGATTCCATGGGGTTTTCACAGTAAAGCAGTCCCTGGAACGTCGCCAAAAAGGCTCCAAAGTAGGCTGTTCATTTCTTTTTTTTTCAATTAATCTTTGCTAAACTTGTGTAAACTTGAGGAAACTCATCTCAAACCTATGTCCTTATGCTTATAACCACATCTATGGTTAGTTAGGCTTAAAACAAGGTTGAGACATTCAAAATCAGAGGATTAATCCTCACAAATATTCTGTTTTGTTTAGGGTGTTTAACCCACAAGTGATGTTCAAGTCCAAAGAGTTGATGATGGTGTGATTAAGGATTAACTTGGGTTGTCCTACATAAAATCCCCACATTGCTTGATGATTTCCTATAGATTAGTTGCTTATATTCTTGTATTACTTGTAGTTCATGACCCTCCTTGTATGTTTTACATCAAGTGTAGTGGTGAACATATAGAGGTACCTAAATGGAAGACTTCTCTTCCTACCTCCTACATGAATTCTATGACACAAAAGAGGTTCCTAAATGGAGGATTTATCCCCCTACCTCATGCTTGAACTAATTGAACTATTGGACATATTAATATATAATACATAACCTATATAATACTTATGTATACTATCCAAACATTCAAACCTTTGATGATGAATTCGTGTTCATTCGTCAAAGTACTAGATTACATCATCTACGACCTAAAACTTGTTACGATTCTAATGGGAGTTCTACCCATGAAAACATTCTAACCCTTGGGGTTTCATAGTGTCAAACAAGTATTTAGTGTTAAAAGATGATTACTTTTGCATATGTATTTTCCATATTCCTTTCTAAATTCCGAATCTCGACTCTAAACGAACCTTGAACCTTGACCCTTATACATTGATCCTCCTAATCACTTACACTCGTCAAAACTTGGATAATCGGAAGACTTAGCAATTTTTGTGAGTACAATTGACCCATTTTCCTTTTAATACACTTTGGGTGCAACATGTTTTACTTGTTAAAATGCACGATTCACAAACATGCTTTTATTCGTTCATTCCTTATACATGCTTTGTTATGCTTAGGTTCATGCTAGAATACATACTACTTGTTAACTCGGCTTAACAATTATAGCGTTATAGGAGTAGCACACCACCCGACGGGGTTTTGTTGAGTCTTTATTCTATAACGGTCTTGTCACTTTTGTGTCGAGGGATGCTAAATACTAGTGGACACTAGAGTTGACATATTGTTATGCATGATAGATTGACCTTGTATACCAATTGCTATGTTGGATTGAAAATACCTTTTTATACATATGCCACGAGTCTAAAACTAGTGTACTCGCCAATACCTTTGTATTGAACTATGCTTTTAAAACTTGTTGCGGGTTTAGCGATGATGTTGATGATGCATGGAATCTAGTAGGATGCTTAGACACACACTTTAAATTTTGTATTTTATTTGTATTGTATTTCATTATTCATGTTGTATTTGTTTCAAATCCTTGTAATTGACTCTTTAGAAATGAAATGAAAATTTATCATTTAAATACTTGTCACAAATAGTGTTATGAAGTCTCTTGCAATCTATTTCGTCTCACTCCGATGTTTCCGCCATCGGTTGGGGTGTGACAGATTGGTATCAGATCCATAACTATAGGGAATTAGGAAAATTGCCATGCTTTTGACCTAGTCTATAGTTAAGCACCAAAATTCGACCATACTTGCTTCACATGCTACTTTTATGAAATATCTTTACATGTTATTCTTGAAATGTCTCTTACGTGTTATTTTCTTAAAATGCTTTATGTGCTTATACTTGTTATTATTATTTTGAACATACGTCTTTTACTCATTTATACTAAATTCAAAACCACTTGTAATACACAAACGAGACGACTTCACCAAAATAGGCGTGAAACCCACAATTTGGTGAAAGACTCTCAATCCACCTATTCTTTTTACACGAAATTCGCCACCAAGTTAGGAGTGAGATCCTCACTTTGATGGAGAATTTCCTCTTTCAAATTCTAGTGGACCCTTGTCAAAGTGTTGAAATTAAATTTTGACCTGACGAGTACCAACCACACTTAGGATACGAAATCGTCAACTTAGGGGTGAAACCCGCACCTTGTCAACTAGTTCCACTCCTTGAATTTTTCATAAATCCCGCCAAGTCTCGAAATTTCGATTGATTTGGGACATGTAGTAACCGGAAGGGTAAATATCGTTAACCGACTTGTCGGCGAGAGTATTCCACCTATTAGGCCAAATCATGCTCCTCAAATTCGAAAGACTTTTCGACCACTTTGGTTAGTCAAAGTTCTGTTTTGGAACCATCCCAAATTATAATCAAACATGTGTTTCTATTATTTATTTTATACGATGCAATCTTTCAAATTCGAATTTACTTTCGATATTTTCTTCTCACACACACATCATACTAAATCTTTTTCATACATTTATACCTATGCATGATTTCAAAACGTCACTTAATTTTGTTTACATTCTTTATAACGCCAAAATGGAGACATATCATCGAGTTAGGAGTGATTTCCTTACCTTGACGATTAACTCCACTCCTTCTTTTCTTAAAACGGCCTCACCAACGAGTTAGGGGTGATTCCCTTACCTAGGTGATCGTTACCAAAACATTCCTTCAAAATACTTTATCAGGCAATCACAATCATGTTTCATACCTAAATCATTTATCATTTATCGAAATACCCACTTATATCAATTCCAAAATACATTGTTTTATCAAACGTACTTCTTATCCTACAATCTATTTTCACATAACTCACATACACGAAATTCTTAATCATACCTTAAAACGTTTTATTTCCCGAATTTCAAAACCTTACGAAATGCTACCTATCAATTTAATCGGTCCAATGAATCTCTGGCCCATGAACTTCATATTCAACTTAATCACTAAAACACGCACACGTTATATTATCATACTAGAGACTTCCATTCTTAATCGAAATCAAACCAACCTTTCTCAATTACTTATAAGATCTTATAGATGTTATATGATCGTTTTACCAAATACTCTTTTCAACATCAACAAATCATTTGTTAAAACTTTTAACAATCACTAAGTCCTTTTGCTAAATTTCTTTTCTAAGTATCCTCGTTTTCACAAGAACCTCCTAAATTCATAATTTCTTGTTTGATGAAATGAACTTACTTTTTATCGACAACCCTTTTCCTACACCAATTTACAAAACACGTGGGCAAGAAGACTTCATGGGGACCGACCATCTTCGGATTACGTAAACTCTTTTAAAACAAAAGTAGCATTTCCATTCATTACAAAATACATTATGCTTAACCAATGAGTACTTTATATCCTCTTACATATACAAACTATATTCTACCCTTCAGATCAAGCTCAATCTAATTTTGATTCGATAAACTCAACGTTTCGTTTAAACAACTATACATGCATATCATCATACACATTTTAGTCGATATCTCGCGATAACATCATTCATATCGTTCGTATTTACATACTCAACCCTTTGAATGCTTTTTATACGCTTAAATCCGCTATGTCCCAACGTACACTATATACGTAAATTTTATTATTCGTACCTACACGTATACGCATACGTTTTATGCTTATACTTATACTCATACTACTCGTACGTTTTATGTTTATACTCATACCGACGTGCATATTCATACTTAAACTTATACTTATGCTCATACTTTCATTCATACTCATGATTCATACATTCGTACCCGTACGCGAGCGTAATCCAAGTGATTCGCTTACGTGGGTCCCATACATACTTAAGCATGGACTTGCTTATATACTATATTCTTATACGTACACATTCTTATTTTTAAATTATGTATACCCTGATTCATACACAACTAGTACAAGTTATGCGGATCATGCGGCAATCAAAATAATCGCGGGTGCACATGAGATTATAGTGATAGGCGTATGAAAACCATAGAGCGTACTACTGTGTATGGTAAGACACGGAACGTAACATGACACCGAATAACGAGACGGACATAACATGGTCAAAACATGGTGGATACGCCGCTGATACTTCCTATATATAAGTGTTTTCATCATGTTACCAAACTTTCGTAAAACGTGCCATGAGAACTTCGGTGTTTTGCAGACCTATTTAGACCCGATACAAACTTTAACAACTCACAAACACATTGCTAGCGCACGATATCCGATTATCCATGACGAGACCTCATCCTTAACACATCGTTTTCGTTTGTCCAATACACATACCATTCATATACACGCATTCATTTATTTGATCAATCGTTCACTTTTATGCCTCCGTCGATCTCATATATTCTTTGCCTTTTTTTTCTTTACAAATCTCATTTACAACCAATCGGTTTAAACATTCAAATCCTAAAATACTTTTTTTTGCTTTTAAAACTATCTTCCATTCTTATTATGTGCAAACACACTTAGTTCGCCGTTACCTCCAAAACCTTTTATTTAAGATACTCAACTTTCTCGTTTCTCACCAATAAACAATTTTCTTCAAAAAAAAAATGGAATTTTCGATGCTCCTTGAAACCAATGAAACTTTTCTTACAACTTAGAGTGCGGCCACACTTTTCATCGAAATGCTTACCGTTTTATACGAAAAATTTTACTTCTTATCGTATTTTAAAATACCTCTTCATATTTTATTCAAACTTGTTTAAACTCGCTTGTCTATACACACACATGCACGTTTTACTTATGCTTAAAGCCTCAAATCATTTTGTTAAACGAACTCTTTTACAAACCTACCTTTTCGTTCCTCAAATTTTCATATTTTTCAACGCGTCTCATACTTCTAAGTCTCGATTTTAAACAATCATTCTTTTTGCCAAAATTCTTTTTTCAAGCCTTCCTTTTGAATAAATTTCGGGACGAAATTTCCCAAAGGAGGGGAGACTGTAACGCTCCGCTTCTTCGTAACTTTCTTTAATTAGAAAGTTGTCTTGTATTTCTCTTTTTTAAAAGCTTGTTCCTCTTGTAATCATATTTCGTAATTTGTAAATCTGAGCCTTCGATCGTAAAAAGATTGAACTTTCATGTGAAATATACCTTGTTTATACATGTTATACATTGATACGTGCATTCGTTTGATACATGATTCGTAAGTTAAACTCGTAAACGATGATCATGCATTCGTAATTCTTAAACCTCCCACACATTCAAGCACGTGGTTATTCTATTATAAGATTAATTTATATGTCTATCGTTTGATTATTACCTAAATATAAATCATTCATACTTGTTACATTGGATATGATACACACCCTTAATTTATCACATTTGGTGGTAATTAAAACATGTTATTTATATATTGTAGACCTCGATGCATCCTATATACATAATGAACAACATGTGGCACTTTAATAAACAACAAATACATGTCTTATATGCTTAAAAAAATACAAAAAAGTAATACTGCCAAACAGCAGCGACTACAACATGTGGTGTTGTAGTTGTTTTTGTTTCTTTTAATTGTATCTACCTTATCACTTCATGGTAATACATATTTCACAACTTGTATTATTTTAATAATCAACAACTAGCCACCTTAATCTTGTCAAAACAAAAAATAATAATAAAATAAAAAGAATGGACAACAGTCCGATCACAAGGTGTAAGTGTGGTGCTTTCTCATTGTTTAAATTTTCTAACCACCTAACTAAATAATATTACATATGATTAATTAATTTAGAATAACCCTACCTAACATATGTTGTCACAAAACAAAAACAAAAGAAGGTAAATGGCTGTCAACAGCCCACCCGTTCACAGCTTTTAAATGGCAGATTTATTGTTTGTTTTTTTTTTTAAATGCAAACTCTCAACTAATCACCTTAAATGCCCAACCAACTTAACCCTAATCCTTCCCCCTATAAATACAACTTAATCTCAGCCTCCCTACCACTTTTGCAACACTAAAACACTCTCAAAATCACTCCAAATCACAGCTGGATTCTGAAGTTTGGACAGATTGTCGCCTTCATACGAAAACAAGCATAACTTTCTCATTTCTTGTCTGATTTACTCGATTCTTTTTCCTACATGCTTGGATTGACCTTAGCTTCGATTCCATGGGGTTTTCACAGTAAAGCACTCCCTGGAACGTCGCCAAAAAGGCTCCAAAGTAGGCTGTTCATTTCTTTTTTTTTCAATTAATCTTTGCTAAACTTGTGTAAACTTGAGGAAACTCATCTCAAACCTATGTCCTTATGCTTATAACCACATCTATGGTTAGTTAGGCTTAAAAACAAGGTTGAGACATTCAAAATCAGAGGATTAATCCTCACAAATATTCTGTTTTGTTTAGGGTGTTTAACCCACAAGTGATGTTCAAGTCCAAAGACTTGATGATGGTGTGATTAAGGATTAACTTGGGTTGTCCTACATAAAATCCCCACATTGCTTGATGATTTCCTATAGATTAGTTGCTTATATTCTTGTATTACTTGTAGTTCATGACCCTCCTTGTATGTTTTACATCAAGTGTAGTGGTGAACATATAGAGGTACCTAAATGGAAGACTTCTCTTCCTACCTCCTACATGAATTCTATAACACAAAAGAGGTTCCTAAATGGAGGATTTATCCCCTACCTCATGCTTGAACTAATTGAACTATTGGACATATTAATATATAATACATAACCTATATAATACTTATGTATACTATCCAAACATTCAAACCTTTGATGATGAATTCGTGTTCATTCGTCAAAGTACTAGATTACATCATCTAAGACCTAAAACTTGTTACGATTCTAATGGGAGTTCTACCCATGAAAACATTCTAACCCTTGGGGTTTCATAGTGTCAAACAAGTATTTAGTGTTAAAAGATGATTACTTTTGCATATGTATTTTCCATATTCCTTTCTAAATTCCGAATCTCGACTCTAAACGAACCTTGAACCTTGACCCTTATACATTGATCCTCCTAATCACTTACACTCGTCAAAACTTGGATAATCGGAAGACTTAGCAATTTTTGTGAGTACACTTGACCCATTTTCCTTTTAATACACTTTGGGTGCAACATGTTTTACTTGTTAAAATGCACGATTCACAAACATGCTTTTATTCGTTCAATCCTTATACATGCTTTGTTATGCTTAGGTTCATGCTAGAATACATACTACTTGTTAACTCGGCTTAACAATTATAGCGCTATAGGAGTAGCACACCACCCGATGGGGTTTTGTTGAGTCTTTATTCTATAACGGTCTTGTCACTTTTGTGTCGAGGGATGCTAAATACTAGTGGACACTAGAGTTGACATATTGTTATGCATGATAGATTGACCTTGTATACCAATTGCTATGTTGGATTGAAAATACCTTTTTATACATATGCCACGAGTCTAAAACTAGTGTACTCGCCAATACCTTTGTATTGAACTATGCTTTTAAAACATGTTGCAGGTTTAGCGATGATGTTGATGATGCATGGAATCTAGTAGGATGCTTAGACACACACTTTAAATTTTGTATTTTATTTGTATTGTATTTCATTATTCATGTTGTATTTGTTTCAAATCCTTGTAATTGACTCTTTAGAAATGAAATGAAAATTTATCATTTAAATACTTGTCACAAATAGTGTTATGAAGTCTCTTGCAATCTATTTCGTCTCACTCCGATGTTTCCGCCATCGGTTGGGGTGTGACACCACGTGTCAGACACGTGGCAGACCTACGCCATGACACGGCTGCCCTAGCCGTAGCTAGGGTGGCCCTCGCGGGCCGCGTAGGATTTCCTTCGAGTTTACGCGGGCTGCGACAAATTCAAAAATTGCTATAAATAGGACGTTGCATGGCCAGGCTTCTGTGCTCGAAAAATTTCTTCAAAAGACGTTCTAAACTGCTCGAATTAGTCTATTTAAGGGTCGAGATGCTGCTACGATTACAGGGTAATAACTCGATCACTGCTACGATACAATGTCCGATCGATTGAAACCAATCCGATGGATGTTTAAGTGCTGCCTGAATTCGGGCTATACTTTGTCATTCGTCGTGAGGGTTTTGATTTCGTGAATTTATCGTAAATGTTGTATTAAGTTACTAACCTAGTTTCGTTTGCATTATTTAACTAGGTTACCAGGCTTAATCAGTAGGCAAAACTCTGTCCAGTTAAACTTGTAATGTGAGTCATTCTCTTTTTACTAAATTGTTCCAAAACCCTATTTATTTTCAAAGTTATAATTACAGAGATTAAGTCTTTGTAGTCTTCAATTACAGCCGGTATGTGGGGTTTTGTATACATTACTTGATAACCGTCACCATTGGACAACGGGTCAGCTAATGGGTGATATGACCATAGTCACATACGGTCGAGTGACAAATACCATTGTGTAATTGGTTGATATAAACATTGTAATTGCCCTTAATATTGTAATTTATACCAATGTGTCGTTTTGTGCAAATTGAATGACTCGCCAGTATTTCCCGCTGATAAAATCTTTTTAAACATGTTTCAGGTGATTTACTGTGAACAAGGAAAAGTGTCGTGTAGCACTACCAGCTTGGATAAAGTGGCTCTGTAAATAAATAAACATGTTTTTTTAAACAGGGGATTTCCCAATGAAATTCCTTTATTGTAAATTACGGGGTTTGTCCCAAAATTTGAAATAAAATAATCGGGTATTTTCAGTTTAAATGATCCTGTTAAAATTTCCGCTGCCAAATTTAATACTAATACCACGGGTTTCTGTCCTGCGGCGTTCGAACAGGGAAACTGGGTCGGGGGCCGTGACATTGATTGTCCTGTATCTTCAAGTATTATAGCTGTATCGGCTACTATGGTGAGTCAGAATAGTCATAAGACATTGACGAGTCAGGCGAGTCAAAACAAAGTGCTTGAACCCTTTATTTTATCTTGTAGAGAATTTTAAGTTTTAGTAGAGTAGGAAAAGAAACGTGTGAAAAAATTAAAAGTATTTTAATAATTTATATAGTGGAAAAGAGGTTTATTTATTATTTTTTAATCAATTATGTGACAACCGGTAATTTACGCCTTTAATTACGTGATTAACAGGCGATTAATGCGATAATAAATAGTGTTTAAGACGTAGATTAACTCATTTATGCCCTTGGAGTGCCCAGGAACGTTTATTCGACTGTACAGAGCGCGTATGGTGATTTACGGGAAATCTGCTGAATATTAAACGACAACGAACTGAAGCCGTACGAAATACTGACCACACCAACAAATACGGATTTTCTACGAACATTTTATAATTATGAATTTAATGTTGTAAATTTATTTCGCTTCCGTACATCGCAAAACGCAAACAGGAACGAGAATCGCGACTGCAGGAAACGCACCGGTAACGACACGGAAGCATCGGAGGTGCGTATTATTTTCAAAACTTAGATTTTACGATATATTTTGTTTCGTAATTAAATTTTAACTACTATAGTCGAAACCGGATAAAAAAAAGGATTAGAATGATCAACGTCGTATTTTACGCGATTTTTACCGTTATCGACGCACGAACGCAACGACGACGAATACCGACACTATTTTACACGTTTTTAAATCTAAAATTCTATTTTACTATGTTACGGTGATTTCGGGTTTCGAAGACGGGTTCGTAGGATTTGACGGGCCACTAGACACACGAGATTTGGGTTTATGGGCCTTGGACCCAAGCCCAAAACCCACAACACTAACCTGCTTATAAATAGGACCATTAGCCCCCCCCCCCCCCCCCCCTTCTCATTCCACAACAACTAAACAACAGACTTTAAGTCTGTCTTTCCCCTCTCTCGATCTTTACATATACAAACAATACACACACACACAAATCAACCACAAACAAAATAAATGCAGACCCTCCATCTTCATCTCTCTTTCACCTCACTCGAACCCCTCTCTCCCTCGATGAAGAACCGGCGGCCACCATTATGGGTGGCGGCGCTCGGTGACTACCGGTGGTCGATGACGGGTCCAACCGGTTAACCGCCTACCACACCAGCCGACACCCCCTATTTCCCTCCCTCTGTTTCAGTTCCGACGACAGCCCCCCCCCCCCCTCCAGTGAGCGACGGTCAGACGACAGAAGAGAGAGAGAGAGAGAGACGAGATGGGAGAGAGAGAACCGTTTGTGGTGGTGAGCGACGGCGGCGGCAGAGGCGGTCGGCGTCTCGGACCAGTGGTATGTGCCTCGGACCGGTGGTTCGTGTCTCGGTCCGGCGGTAGGTGTCTCGATCCGGTGGTTCGTGTCTTTATCTGACGAGTTCACGGTAAGCCCGTTCCTTTTTTGTCTCCTGTCGATTTTGAGGTTAAAGGATGATGATTGTTGCTGATTTGTTGAAGATGATAATGTGCTTAATCGGCTGATGGTTTTGTTCGGGTCAGTTCACGACCTGTTTCGGTTCGGGTCTCGCGACACGTTTCGGCTCGGGTAACTGCTTGGAGTCTCGGGTCAGATATGGACCTCGGTCAAACCCGAGTCAACTCGGGTCAACAAATACAACTCAGTCAACAACTCAGCAGACTCGGTTCAAGGTTCAAGTTTCGTGGTTCGGTTCGGCTGACTCGGTCAAACCGAGTCAAACCCGGTCAACTCGGTGAAACCTGGTCAACTCAGCGAGTCGACTCGGTCAACCCAGCCGGTCAACTCAGTTGACTCGGTCAACTTAGTCAACGCCTCGACGCGAAGAATAGTAACGGTTTAACGATCGAGATTAATTATGTTATTTTTCTAAGTTTCAATCTTACGTAAAAACGAGCTCGAACCGAACAAAACGATGACTTATTAGTTAATATTAACGAGGTCTTATATATTATTTCGTTTATATAAATTGGCTATGCATAAAAATTATTGAATTGTTGATTGAGTTTTGAAAATATAACGACACTTTAGTTGTCGGGGCCGTCCAAAAACAGAGGAAACTCTGTCCGTTTTTCTAGAAAATCCGTAAAATGAAATGCGTTGTAAAACAAACATTCGATTTCAACTACACTTTTAGAAAAACAAATACGAATACATAATTTCTTTTGACGATACTTTACAACTCACTAAAAACGACAATGACATGAACTGTTGGTGCATACGTCTGTCGACTTCGTCTTGTATCGAGTCTTGTATTTGTTTAGATAGATCAGGGCACGTTATACGAGAAAATTGTCAAAAATAGGAGATAGGGTAATTTCGCACGAAATTATAGAAGCATAATTTCGCATGAAATCATCATGTAATTTCACACGAAATTACATGTAATTTCGCACGGAATTATATTTCGTGTGAAATGTGATTTCGTTTGTACTAGTTCATGCGAAATTAGCAGCCTATAAATACCCTTAGTGTCTTGTCATTTGGTACGAAATTACTTTCCGGATTGAGAGCCGAAGTGCTGCCGAAGTGTCTACTCACTGTAAAACTTTGTCAAATCAATCAAAAAGACAATTAAAGTGAATATCTAGCTGAATCGAACTCGATACGTTAGTTTCCGCCTCTCGTATTTAGAAGAACACCTCTGAACGACTCGTTTCGGGTCAGAAAACGATCCTACAAGTGGTATCAGAGCTCAGGAGGAGGAGTTCTATTGAATTCAGCTTAATTTCATCATTTTTCTAACTTCTACATCTTCTTTTCAAAATTGAACAAAATTTCACGGTTAAAATGGTTTGAATGTCACACATTATATGCGAAATTGTGTTTTAACAAAGCCTTGAGAGAATTGGACCTAAAATCGAGCTAAAACCTGATCAATTTGACAAAAGTTTGACCTAAATGATGACATCAGCATTATTTCGTTTGAAAATGCACCTAATTTCGCACGGAATTATAATTTCGCTTGAGATATTCCATACGAAATTACAATTTCGTTTCAAAGTTGTGATTTCGTTTGAATTTGTTTGTAATTCCGTACGAAATTAAATTTCGTTTGGTCGGTTCAAACGAAATCATTCACTGTTATTTCTGTCACACCCCAACCAATGGCGGAAACATCGGGATGAGACGAAGTGTGAAGATTGCTCGAGACATCATAACACTATTTGCGACAATATTTAAATAATTCCAATTTCATTCCATAACTTCAAATTGTCAACAATTCATAATTTCAAATAGCAACAAGTTCCAAAAGAAGTACATAACAACATAATCAAAATTGATACATCATATTAAACCTAAACGTCTAAATGTGTATCTAGGCATCATCACTACTTCATTTCGAAGCATCGTCATCATCAACCTGTAACATGTTTAAAATACAATTCAATGCAAAAGCAAAGGCGAGTATACAAGTTTAAGTATATGTATAAGCGTAAAAATGTTTAAAACGAATCCACATGGCAACTTTGTTAATACAAGATCTAACATGGCATGCAATATTTCTAGCCAAACCAATGTTTACGCAAGATGTTTAATACATTCAACATGACCCGAGTATAAAGGGGGCGGTGCGTTACTCCTATAGCGCTATACATGCCAAATGGAGGCTTGTGAAGCTAATGACTAAAACATATTACATAAGTATCACCCATGTAAGCATCAAGTATTATAGCATAGTATTCATGTATAAGGATTGTTTTGTGTATTGCAAAAGTATAAGTGTAAGTGTGTTTGAATACGGTAACATGTTACACCCCAAAAGTGATAAAAGAAAAAGGGGGAAAATACGAGTATACTCACAAAGTTTGCATATGCTTTCCAATTATCCAATTATTGACGAGTTGATGAGGTTAAAAGATTGAATGCGTAAGGGTTAAGGTTCAAGTAGGTTTAGGGTCGAGATTCGGTATTTAAAACATCATAAAAATAATATAGGAGTCCAACATGTGAAAATAATTATCTTCAACACTTAACACTTGTATGACACTTGGTAACCACAAGGGTTATGATAATGTTTTCATGAGTTGAACACCCATAAGAATCACAACAAGGTTTTGGTTTTAGATGGTGTTCTACTACTTTAACATATAAACACAAGTTCAACATCAAAGGTTCGAATGAGTATATATACATATTTAGGTTAAGTATTACATATTCTTTAGTCCAATAATTCAAGTAGGAGGTAGGAGATTAAATCTCCATTTAGGCACCTCGAGTAGTCATGGATGTCAAGTATGGGGTAGGAAGAACTAGCTTCCGTTTAGGGACCCCTTGTATGTTCACCACTACACTTGATGTAAAAACAACCAAGGAGGGTCATGAACTAAGGTAAATACAATAATATAACAAGCTATACTAAGAGAAATCACCAAACCATGTGAGGATTTTATGTTGGAACAACCCAAGTTGTTCCATAATCACTCTTCATCAAAGCATAAGTTTGAACATGATTTGTGGGTCAAAAACCCTTATCAAAACAGAATTATTTGAGGTTTTAACCTCTGATTTATAGTGTCTCAACCATGTTTTTAAGCTTAACCAACCATAAAAGAGGTTGTAAGCATTAGGACATTGGTGTGAGATGTGTTAGACACAAGTTGGATGAAGTTTAAACAAGTTTGTAAGAACATAAATCAAAACAGAAAGTTTTGGATCATTTCAGGGGATTTCCAGGTCTTATTTCTCCAAGGAGAAGTCAAGGAATCATACCCTATGATTATCCAAGCAATTAGGAAGAAGAATCAAGTGATTTCATTAAGAAATGAGCAAGTTATGCTCACTTTTGTGCAAGGTTATGAATCTGCCCGAATCTTGAGTTTGCAACTGATTTGAGAGTGAACTTGGAGTGATTTGAGAGTGTTGAAAGTGTAGGAAGGCTTGGAGAAGGGTTATATTTATAGTGGAAGAGTTTGGAGGTGATTGGAGGTGTTTAGAGGTGGCTAAATGGTGATTGGGGAGTGTTTAGAAGTTGGATTTCGTGCAAAAATCGCGTCTGATCGAAGCTGGTTGTGTTTTCTACGAATACAAGGCTAATGCGGCCCGCATTAGATATCAAGTAAGTCAAAGCGGGCCGCCCGCCACTTCTGATTTGTGTATAAGTTTCAAAAAGTGCAATTTAGCCCCTGAAGTTTCCTATTTGATCCCTTTTGATGCATTTTTGATAGTTTAGGGACTTGTTTTGGCATATAAACATAGTTTAAGGTACGTTCAAGCATGGTGATCAAAACCGAAGTATAATTGAGTGCATAAGTATCATAATCAAGTGTCGTTTACGTTCAAAACATGTTTAGGGCGTAAGTTTCATGTATTTACAAGTTTAGCACATTGTTTCCAAAAATTACGATTAAGTACCAATTGTTCCACGAAATTGAATGTATGAGACTATATAAAGTATGTGTATCATGTAATTAACAAAATACGAGTTTAAATCATAATCCAAGTCTCGGATTTTACATCGTTTTTTAAATAAAAGGACGATTACAAGACTTACGAAGTTTCCAAAAATAGTTTTACAAACGGTGGTTACTAAATATAGAAAGTATGAAAAACGCGGGGCGTTACAGTCTCCCCTCCTTTAGGAAATTTCGTCCCGAAATTTATTCAAAAGGTAGACTTGAAAAGTTTTTGTAAAAATTTGAGACTTGAAATTTTGAAACGTTTTGAAAGGCACAAAACTTAGGAGAGTGACAAGGTAAATTTGTGAGTGAGTTCATTGTTTTAAAAAGATTTGAGGTATCTAACATAGTTGAAAACATGTAGGTGCGTATATAGGTGCAGTGAGTCTAAGCAAGTTTAAGTAACTTAAATTGGCGACGTTTTTTTTTTTTTTTTAAAAAGGTGACGTAATAATAGGAAGTGACGTATTTAAAAAGAAGAAGTTCACACACGGCTTGTATTTTGATGGGACGTGGTAACGAGATCACACTTGTAGAAGGTTGTTTATTGAGTGAAACGAGAAGGTCTGGCACTTTAAATAAAGCTTTAAAGGTATACTAAGTATAGTCACACGAGAATCCAGAATAGGGAGGCTATTTTATAGGTAACGTGGCAAGTTAGGACTCGAATGTTTAGACAAGCTTCATGGCGGACGAGGTTTGTATGAACTAAAAGGATAAGGAGAATGATACGAGTGTAGAATGAACGAATGACTCTTAAAGAGTACAAGTATGAGAATAGCATAAGTGTTGGATAGATGAACGTAGTGTGTTAAGGATGAAGTCTCGTCATGGATAATCGGATACAATGCGTTTGTGAGTTGTGTGAATTTTATTAGGTCCAAAAGGTCTGCAAAACATTGAATTTCTCATGGCACGTTTTACGAAATTTGGTAATAGGGTGAAAACACTTATATATAGGAAGTACCAGCGGCGTATCCACCATGTTTCGACCATGTTACGTCCGTTTCGTATCCGGTGTCATGTTACGTTCTGTGTCTTACCATACACAGTAGTACACTCTATGGTTCTCATACGCCTATCACTATAATCCCGTGTGCACCCGTGATTATATTGATCGTCGCCTGATCCGCATAGCTTGTACTAGTCGTGTATGAATTAGGGTATCCATAATTTGAAAATTAAGAATGTGCACGTGCAAGAATGTAGCGTGTAAGCAAGTCTATGTTTAAGTATGTATAGGACCCATGCAAGCGAATCCCTCGGATTACGCTCGCGTATAGGTACGAATGTATGGATCATGAGTATGAATGAAAGTGTGAGCATAAGTATAAGTTTAGGTATGAATAAGCACGCAAGTATGTGTATCGACATAGCACGTACTAGTAGTATGTGTATATGTATAAGCACGCAACGTATGAATATAAGTGAAAACATGAAATATATGAGTATAGGTAAAATCATGAAGCGTATGAATATAAGTAAAACATGAAACGTATGAGCATAAGTATGAATACGATTAATAGTATAGGCATAGAACGTATGAATGTAAGTGTAGGTACGAATATTTAAATTTACGTATATAGTGTATGTTGGAACATCACGGATTTAGGTGTACAAAATCGTCCAAAAGGTTAAGTATGTAAATACGAATGATTATAAGTGAATTGTTGCGTTAAAACGACTAAAACGTGTAGGACGATACGTGGGTATAGTTGTTAAATGAAACGTTGAGTTTATCGTATCAAAATTTGATTGAGCTTGGTTTGAAAGGTAGGATATAGTCGCATATGTAAAAGGATATAAGGTAATCATTGGTTAAGCCCAATGCATTTTGTAATAAATGGAAATGCTACTTTTGTTTTAAAAGAGTTTACGAGATCCAAGGATGGTCGGTCTCCAAGAAGTCTTCTTGCCCACGTGTTTTGTAAATTGGTGTAAGAAAGTTTTCAAAAGTAATTTCATTTCATTAGACAAGAAGTTGTGAATTTAGGAGGTTCTTGTGAAAACGAGGATCCTTTAGAAAAGAGTTTTAGCAAAAGGACTTTGTGATTGTTAAAAGTTCTAACAAATGATTTGTTGATGTGAAAAGAATCTTTGGTAAAACGATCTTATAACATCCATAAGATCTTATAGGTGTAAAAGAAAGGTTGGTTTGATCCTCCGATTGAGAATGAAAATCTTTAGTTTGGTGATATATATCATGAGTGCGTTTTAGTGATTAAGTCGAATATGAAGTTCATGGGCAAGAGATTTGTTTGACCAATTAAAGTGATGGGTAGCATTTCGTAAGGTTTGGAAATTTGTGTAGTAAAACGTTTAAGATAAGTTAAGAATCCGTGTATGTGAGTTAGGTAAAAATAGGTCGTAGGATAGAAAGTATGCTTGACAAAACAATGTATTTTGAAATCGTACACGTATGTATTTTGAATAATGATCAATAATTTAGATATAAACATGATCGAGTTTGCATAATAAGATATTTGGAAGAGGCGTTTTGGTAACGATCACCTAGGTAAGGGAATCACCCCTAACTCGTTGGTGAGGTCGTTTTAAGAAAAGGGGAGTGGAGTTAATCATCAAGGTAAGGAAATCACTCCTATCTCGAGGATATGTCTCCACTTGTCGTTACAAGGAATATGAATTTAAACTACATGAAATCTTGCATATGTATAAATGTATGGAAAAGATTCAACATGTTGTGTGTGTGAGAAGAAAATATCGAAAGTAAATTCGAATTTGAAAGATTGCATCGCGCAAAATAAATAGTAAAACACGTTTGATTAAAATTCGGATGGTTCCAAAACGGAACCTTTGACTAACCAAAGTAGTCGAAAAGTCTTTCGAACTTGAGGAGCATGCTTTGGCCTAATAGGTGAAATACTCTCGCCGACAAGTCGGTTGACGGTATTTACCCTTCCAGTTACTACATGTCCCCAATTCAATTGAAATTTCGAGACTTGGCGGGATTAATGAAAATCAAGGAGTGGAACTAGTCGACAAGGTGCGGGTTTCACCCCTAACTTGGCGATTTAGTATCCTAGGTGTGGTTGGTACTCGTCGGGTCAAAATTTGATTTCAACACTTTGACGAGGGTCCACTAGAATTTCAAATTTGAATTTCTCCATCAAGGTGAGGATTTCACTCCTAACTTGGTGGTGAATTTCGTGTAAGAAAAGAAAAGTAGAAGGATCGAGAGTCATTCACCAAATTGTGGGTTTCATGCCTATTTTGGTGAATTCGTCTCGCTTGTGTATTACGAGTGTTTGTGAATTTAGAATAGTCGAGTAAAATGTATGTGGAAAAGCGTATATTGAAGATTAAACAAACAAGTATAAACATGTCAAGAATGGCACATAAAGAATGACATATTAAAACAAATATTAACACACAACAAAACATGTATTAACACATAGGAATAGCATATGAAGTATGATACATAAGGATAAAATGACATATATGTTTATAAGGCTCAAAGAGAATAAATAAGAAACACATAAAGTGGCATGCATGAAGTTTCAAGTAAAACATACGAATAAAGCTCTAGAACTATAGACTAGGTTAAAGCATTCCTACTTTTCCTAATTCCCTATAGTTATGGCTCTGATACCAATCTGTCACACCCCAACCAATGGCGGAAACATCGGGATGAGACGAAGTGTGAAGATTGCTCGAGACATCATAACACTATTTGCGACAATATTTAAATAATTCCAATTTCATTCCATAACTTCAAATTGTCAACAATTCATAATTTCAAATAGCAACAAGTTCCAAAAGAAGTACATAACAACATAATCAAAATTGATACATCATATTAAACCTAAACGTCTAAATGTGTATCTAGGCATCATCACTACTTCATTTCGAAGCATCGTCATCATCAACCTGTAACATGTTTAAAATACAATTCAATGCAAAAGCAAAGGCGAGTATACAAGTTTAAGTATATGTATAAGCGTAAAAATGTTTAAAACGAATCCACATGGCAACTTTGTTAATACAAGATCTAACATGGCATGCAATATTTCTAGCCAAACCAATGTTTACGCAAGATGTTTAATACATTCAACATGACCCGAGTATAAAGGGGGCGGTGCGTTACTCCTATAGCGCTATACATGCCAAATGGAGGCTTGTGAAGCTAATGACTAAAACATATTACATAAGTATCACCCATGTAAGCATCAAGTATTATAGCATAGTATTCATGTATAAGGATTGTTTTGTGTATTGCAAAAGTATAAGTGTAAGTGTGTTTGAATACGGTAACATGTTACACCCCAAAAGTGATAAAAGAAAAAGGGGGAAAATACGAGTATACTCACAAAGTTTGCATATGCTTTCCAATTATCCAATTATTGACGAGTTGATGAGGTTAAAAGATTGAATGCGTAAGGGTTAAGGTTCAAGTAGGTTTAGGGTCGAGATTCGGTATTTAAAACATCATAAAAATAAGATAGGAGTCCAACATGTGAAAATAATTATCTTCAACACTTAACACTTGTATGACACTTGGTAACCACAAGGGTTATGATAATGTTTTCATGAGTTGAACACCCATAAGAATCACAACAAGGTTTTGGTTTTAGATGGTGTTCTACTACTTTAACATATAAACACAAGTTCAACATCAAAGGTTCGAATGAGTATATATACATATTTAGGTTAAGTATTACATATTCTTTAGTCCAATAATTCAAGTAGGAGGTAGGAGATTAAATCTCCATTTAGGCACCTCGAGTAGTCATGGATGTCAAGTATGGGGTAGGAAGAACTAGCTTCCGTTTAGGGACCCCTTGTATGTTCACCACTACACTTGATGTAAAAACAACCAAGGAGGGTCATGAACTAAGGTAAATACAATAATATAACAAGCTATACTAAGAGAAATCACCAAACCATGTGAGGATTTTATGTTGGAACAACCCAAGTTGTTCCATAATCACTCTTCATCAAAGCATAAGTTTGAACATGATTTGTGGGTCAAAAACCCTTATCAAAACAGAATTATTTGAGGTTTTAACCTCTGATTTATAGTGTCTCAACCATGTTTTTAAGCTTAACCAACCATAAAAGAGGTTGTAAGCATTAGGACATTGGTGTGAGATGTGTTAGACACAAGTTGGATGAAGTTTAAACAAGTTTGTAAGAACATAAATCAAAACAGAAAGTTTTGGATCATTTCAGGGGATTTCCAGGTCTTATTTCTCCAAGGAGAAGTCAAGGAATCATACCCTATGATTATCCAAGCAATTAGGAAGAAGAATCAAGTGATTTCATTAAGAAATGAGCAAGTTATGCTCACTTTTGTGCAAGGTTATGAATCTGCCCGAATCTTGAGTTTGCAACTGATTTGAGAGTGAACTTGGAGTGATTTGAGAGTGTTGAAAGTGTAGGAAGGCTTGGAGAAGGGTTATATTTATAGTGGAAGAGTTTGGAGGTGATTGGAGGTGTTTAGAGGTGGCTAAATGGTGATTGGGGAGTGTTTAGAAGTTGGATTTCGTGCAAAAATCGCGTCTGATCGAAGCTGGTTGTGTTTTCTACGAATACAAGGCTAATGCGGCCCGCATTAGATATCAAGTAAGTCAAAGCGGGCCGCCCGCCACTTCTGATTTGTGTATAAGTTTCAAAAAGTGCAATTTAGCCCCTGAAGTTTCCTATTTGATCCCTTTTGATGCATTTTTGATAGTTTAGGGACTTGTTTTGGCATATAAACATAGTTTAAGGTACGTTCAAGCATGGTGATCAAAACCGAAGTATAATTGAGTGCATAAGTATCATAATCAAGTGTCGTTTACGTTCAAAACATGTTTAGGGCGTAAGTTTCATGTATTTACAAGTTTAGCACATTGTTTCCAAAAATTACGATTAAGTACCAATTGTTCCACGAAATTGAATGTATGAGACTATATAAAGTATGTGTATCATGTAATTAACAAAATACGAGTTTAAATCATAATCCAAGTCTCGGATTTTACATCGTTTTTTAAATAAAAGGACGATTACAAGACTTACGAAGTTTCCAAAAATAGTTTTACAAACGGTGGTTACTAAATATAGAAAGTATGAAAAACGCGGGGCGTTACAATTTCGTTTGTGGAGGGTATTTCGCTTGAGAAGTTATTTCGCTTGAAAGGTTTTTGTTTGAAGATTCTAATTTCGTCTGAAAGTGTCTGATTTTGAAAATTGTTACCGAATCATGGAAGAGGAATTCTACAACACGTTTGCTACATCCCCGACTACTCCGGCTGTCATTGCTCAAAGCATGAACATGGAAAACGAAACTGGAACTTTGCAAAAACCCCCGAAGCTAATGGGAATTGAGGAGTATTATGGTTGGAAAGACCGATTCGAAAACTGGGTTCAAGCTAATCATTTGAGATCTTGGGAATGCATTGAGAAAAAATATGTTAAACCGCGTACAGATTTGGGATTTATTAAAACTATTTCTGAATTTACGGACAAAGAACGAGACATGTATAAAGCCGAAAAGATGATGATCAGTCTGTTACAACAAGCTATTAAAGAAGACATCTTCATTTTGCTTCAGCATGACAATACTTCACGATCTATCTGGGATGCGCTTAAAACTAAGTTTGAGGGTAGTGAGAAGATGATCAGGAGCAAGAAAGCATTGCTAAAGAAAGAGTTTGATTTATTTTCGAGTTTGCTAGGTGAATCATCAAAGAAGCTGATTGAAAGATATTGTCACTTAGTGCGATCTATGTCTTTATTAGAAATTGTCAAAGATCAAGAAGAATGGGTCGACAAATTAGCTGATGCATTACCTCAGAAAGAGTGGGGTACATACTTGATGATTTTAAAGAATACTGGAGAATATGACAAGTTGACTATTTCACAGTTCATTGAAAAGATTGAGGGTCAAGATATGGAACAACAGAAGATTGCTAGAATGAACAGTCCGAGTGGTCAACAGGATGTCAAAATGTATTACAAAGGAAGTGTTCAAGAGGTTGAAGCAAGTCTGAAAGTTCAAACTGCTTTTAGTGCTGAAAATTCATCTGGTTCAGTAAATCAAAGTCCAAACAGCAGCAGTGGATTTTCATCATATCCGAGTGTTAATCCAAAGAGTTCAACTTCAAGTCATCAGTTTCAAAGTTCAAACAGCAGTAATGGTCAAGTGTTGAATTGCAATATCGCGTTGCATCTTCAGAATAGTCAAAAGTTTTCTGAAGAGATTGCCAAAAGTCACATGTCGTTACTTACTACTGTGTTGGAATCATATGAAGGATTGGTTGCTGGGAGGATCGGAAATCCTATGCTGACAAAAGAGGATTACGATCAGATAGATGCAGAAGAAATGAAGCTCATGGACATTAAATGGTGTTTAGCTAGTGTTTTGAGGAGAGCTGAAAAGTTTAAGATGATTACAAGAAGAGATGATTTTAGAGATGCAAATGTTTCAACTTTGGGTTTTGATAAATCTAAAGTTACTTCTTTTCGATGCAGGGAGAGAGGACATTTCAAGAGGGGATGTAAAAATCGAGAAGCAAGTGAAGCACAGAATCCATTTGGAAAAGATGATTACCATCGGAAAGCCATTTACCAACAAGTTGTTGATCAACCATACAAACAAAACGAGCCACAAACTGCTCATGCCAAAATGATTGTAGAAGCAAATAAGAAAGCTTACTTTGGCATAATCGATCAAGATGATGAAAAAGTGGCAGAGGGTTTCAGTTGGGACAAATACATTCCACCTGATTCAAAAGTAGTAGCTCTCACTGCACAAATCATCCAAGAGCCAGTGTTTGATCAATCATCATCTGATGATAGTGATGATGAAGAGGAGACACAAATAAATATTGGAAAATCTATGTTATCTCCTGAAAGTTTTCAATTTTATTTTGCAGATAGATTGGAAAAGCTGAAGGAAAGACGAGCAGCAAAAGAACAGAGGAGGATGAAAGGTGAAAGCATTGCTCAAAAAGAGAAATCTGAACAAATTGAAGAAGTTAAAATCACTAAGAAGATAGTTGAATCAGAAAAATTGGTTGAAATTGAGAAAGTTGTTGAAGTTGAAAAAATAGTAGAAATTGAAAAAATCGTTGAGGTGATTAAACCGTGTTTAAAGTGTTTGGAATCTTGTAAGCAGTGTGAAGAAAAAGATGAAAAATTGAGTGAGCAAGATAAGTTGAAAGAAAAATTACTGTTCGATCTCAATTATGTAAAGGAATCTTATGATGTGTTGAACAGAACAGTAACTGGTCTGCAAAAGACAAATTCTGAAAGAGAAGATGCATTGACAATGATGAATGCGGTGATGATGTCAAAGCAGAAAGCCATAAACTTTTACATTGAAGAAAGTGCAAAGTGGAAGCAAGAGTTGGAGACAGAAAAGATAGAAAATGAAAGAATCAGAAGATTGTTACAAAGCTATTCTAGTTCTGATTATCTGATTGATCGAATTTATCCAACTGTTGCAGGTCTTGAAGCTTTTCAAGATGAGAAGCCAAAAGAGAAGGATACTGGTAAGAAACAAAGTGCAAATTATAACAAGTGTCTGCCTCCGATCTGGGAAGGTTATTCTCCCAGAAAACCAAATGAGGAGCAAGTCAAAAAGGCTGTCAATATAAAGTTAAAATCCGAAACAACTGATGAATTACCAGAAAACATTGACGTTACGTTCACATCGTCTGACACTGATCATGAGTCTGAGTTAATAAAAAAGGTGGTCGATCAGGTGTTGGATAAAGATGAGGAGTCGGAGTCAAAGTCTGAGTCTGAAAGTTCGAGAACATCATCAGTTGACAGTACAAAGTCGTCGGTTAAACGGGTTTACAATAAAGAATTTTTGTTATCAAAATCTAATTTGAATGACGAACCAATCAAAGTGGCATATACTTTGAATGATTCAGACAAATTATATTCTGATGAGGAATTTCCAATAAGAGGTGTTAAACCAGAAATGATAAAAAAGGTTTTCAAACTAACAGAAATTAATATTTCTGAAATAAAAGATGAAAATCTTACTGAAAAACCTAAACCTTACACCTCAAGAGTTCAACAACGTTTAAACAAGAAAAAGGGTTACAATTCTGGTTCAGGTTTTCAAAAGAAACCAAACCATAATGGTAATTTCCAAAAGAAAGGTCTTGGTTTTATTCCACCGAAAAATCATAAAAATGAAAAAACTTATAAACCAAAAACTGTATTTGTTTCAGGAGCAAGTACAGAAGAAGAAGAAGAAAAAAGCTCATTCTGGAAGCAATCAAACAGAGAATTTCTTGCTAAGAAGCAAGAAGAATTGAAGAATGGAGCATATCAAAGAAAGGAAACAAGAACCTGTTACAGGTGTCAAGAAGTTGGTCATATTGCTTGGAACTGTCCTAAAGAAACCAACATCAAACAGGAAGTTGTTTCTAAACTTAAAGGAAAGATTGTTGAGAAAAATGAACGACCAACTGAAAAATTCAAAATTTTTAAAAAATCAACATATGAAGTTGGTGAATGTTCGAAGAAAAGATTTTACAAAAGAAGAGTAAATCTTGACAACCAAATGTGGGTTGTTAGGAAATCTGAGGTAAAATCTGGCGATGAATCTGATTCCACAAAATCAGAGGAGCAACAGGTTGAGGTAAAAGATGATAAATCAGTTCCTCCAATGGATGAGGAGAATTTTCCACCATTGAGGACTGAAAACTTCAAACAAAAGGTTGGCAAAGTTGAAATCTTAAATCAATTCTATTCTGAGAAGAAAGAATTTGATGTTGAGAAAGCATTCAATGGGAATGTTAAAAAGATTTTTGGAAAAATGGTCAATGGGAAGGCCAAAGGGGTTAAAGAATTTTATGAATCAAAGAAGGCAACTTATTACTCAAGTGAAATTGAAGAGGAAACATCCAAGTTTGGTCAGGCTTGGATGTCTGTTTTTCATAAGTAAAATTCTGACTTGCCGGAGCTCCCAAGTTGGTAATCGTGGAGCATGAATCGGCATCATTCTTAAAAATTTGTACTTCTAAAATTGTTAAATTCTACAGGTGGTGGAATTGCCGGAACTTCCAGGTTCGTAAGTGTTGAGTAGGAATCGGCATTTTTCTTACAAGTGGTATTTCAGTTTGGAAGTGATAGTTGTTCTTAAAATTGTCAAATGTTATTTTACATCTGGTAAAGTTGAACCTACAAGTGGTTAATCAAGGTCATTAAGTTGAACTTGATTTAATTTTCATCAAATGGTTGAAAAAAAGAACAATGTGATGAACCCTTAACCTACATGTGGTAAAATCAACCAAAATTATTTTCCGGAAAAACCATTTTGATTAAAACAAACTTAAGTGTTTTGAAATCTAAATGGGAAAATAGTTTGTTGTAAGGGGGAGTTCTGATTGTTTATGACAAGTGAATGGCGAATTGAAGCAATTCACATCATGTTGTCATTTTCTGTGTTTGTTTTCAAATTTCTCTTAAATTATTTTGCATTTTAGGGGGAGTAAGAATTTTCAGAAAATCCAAAAACATTTGAAAATTTGAAAAAAGTCAAAAACATGATAAAATCAAAAATGAGTTTTGTTGTAAAAAGAGGAAATGATAGTACATCAGTAGACGATCACAGCATGCTAAAGAATTGGAAAGTTTAAATGTGATAAACGGTCTCACTAATGATGTGCCAGTAGGTTTTTGCACATTTAGTAGATTGTGTCGAGATATAAACCTAAATTTCAAACTTACTTATCTCGTGGGGAACATCTCTCGGATATATGGGTAACCCCCGAAATCTTGTTTGAAAGGTCCCTCTTTCTGAGATACTAGGTCTTTATGCTTAGTGATATATGGGGTATTATCCCGGGACTTCTGATTTTGCGGAAGCAATGGCCTAGTCCCCGTATAATACTTTTCGCTTGCTTGAAATATAGCGCCGCCCTCAGCATAAAAAATGATGAAACATTGCAAAATGCTAATCATGTGTTGTTGAAGAAAAGATTCTCTAAAGGGAACACACCAAAAGTCGAAGCCGTCATCTCTCTGATTTTGCGGAAGCAATAGCCTGAGCTCTCACGGCCCTCGCATTTAACCCTTTACAGATATCATCTAGGTATACTCACCTGTAAGACTGAATATTGGGATCTGGATACGGGAGTATATTCTGAGGTGGGACACGCGAATAAGTTCAAGTCTCTAAAACATTAATCTCGTATCTCGAAACAATTGAAATTTGTGTGAGAATTTAAGTGGATCAGTATACTGACAATCTAAGTGAATCGTTTAGAACTTAAAATGTTTAAAGCTTAACGGTGTTGGTGATTTGTCTCAAGAACTGATATGATCCTCTTACACAAACTCGCAAAAATATTGCCTGTAAATATTTCTTTACTACAATTTCTTTAATTTCATAAATCAAAAAGATTTTTAGTGTGTTTTAGCATAAATTTTGAAAAATCCAAAAAGATTTTCAACAACTGATGTTGAAGAGTTGATTTTCAAAATTCCAAGTGCTAAACATGATGAACAGGTTTGGGAGAGTCTGTTTAAACTAAGAAAAATTTTGAATGATTTTCTACAAGTGGTTCATCAGATATTAACATTGTTAAATCTTTTATTGATTGATTGATACCTGCAAATGATATATAAATTTGTCAAAATTTTAAATTTGTGAAATTTATTGTGAGGTAGAGATGTGTGCAGGTTAGCCAGGTTCATGATCCTGAACAGAATGTTAAGCCAGGTTATGATTTTGATATTGCTGATGCTGAAGAACTTAAGGAATCAAGAGATCTGATCAAGAGAATGTAAGTGCCAGCTTCAGATCCTGGTAAAAAGGAAAAAAGGAAGACTGAGGATGTTTTACACTGTCAGATACTTCAGAAAAAGCAGAAAGACTGATAAAGACTGAAGACGTTGAAGACTCGACACTGAAGACTCGTCAACATCCGAGGGGGAGTCTGTTGGTGCATACGTCTGTCGACTTCGTCTTGTATCGAGTCTTGTATTTGTTTAGATAGATCAGGGCACGTTATACGAGAAAATTGTCAAAAATAGGAGATAGGGTAATTTCGCACGAAATTATAGAAGCATAATTTCGCATGAAATCATCATGTAATTTCACACGAAATTACATGTAATTTCGCACGGAATTATATTTCGTGTGAAATGTGATTTCGTTTGTACTAGTTCATGCGAAATTAGCAGCCAATAAATACCCTTAGTGTCTTGTCATTTGGTACGAAATTACTTTCCGGTTTGAGAGCCGAAGTGCTGCCGAAGTGTCTACTCGCTGTAAAACTTTGTCAAATCAATCAAAAAGACAATTAAAGTGAATATCTAGCTGAATCGAACTCAATACGTTAGTTTCCGCCTCTCGTATTGAGAAGAACACCTCTGAACGACTCGTTTCGGGTCAGAAAACGATCCTACATGAACTATTATACAAATTAAATATAATTATTATTATATTTCAAACGTTAAACTCAAATCATTTTTATAAGTAAATATAGTTTATATATTTATTTCGAACATCAAATAAACTCGAATTAATTTATAGAATAAATATAGTATATATATTTATTTCAACATCAAATAACCCGGATTCGTTTACAAACAAATATAGCTTTTATATTTATTTCGAACATCAAGAGTCGGACATTTTTATCTATGTTTACTTTAAACATTGAGAATCCGACAAACATTTTATGAAATCAATATAATTATTTATATTGTTTCAAACACCGAACACGCCTTCGTTTTATAAAATAAATATAGTTTTATATTTATTCCAAAGATCAAATAACATGAATTCGTTTTTCCAAAAATAAATATAGTTTATATATTTATTTCTAGTATAAACAATAACGAATTCTTTTACAAAAATAAATACAGCTTTATATTTGCTTCAAACATCAAACGACACGTATTCGTTTATAAAAATAAATATAGTTATATATATTTATTTTCAAACACAACCCGACGATTCTTTTGCAAAGAAAATATAACTTTTCAATATTTATTTTATATGCCTAAACGGCGTACACATATCTTTCGACAAGTATCATACGAGACGCAATACGTAATACGAGTCTGTTATATGTTATTTTCATAAAAATATTCTTTTTATACACGTACGACTTCTCAAGATGACTAATGAGATTCTACCGAAATATTTATATATTTTTATATATATATTTATATATTTTAAATCTCACGAGAACTAAGTGTTTTTCAAAGACTTAGTAAACTATTACCGACACTAGACGAAACTTAACGAATACAACTTCCTCGTTTCCTTCAAGTTAATAACTACCATCGAATCGTTCGGTCAACGATTCGGTAGAGCTCTGTGACACGTAGTTTAGATACCGTGTTTATTTATAAACTTATAAGATATTTCGTGTTAGGAATATGGTAGAATGCACGCTAGCGAGTCTCGTCTTGGAAACGACATCACGAAGTCGTAATTAGCTAGCTTAGCACAAGGCAATTCAGGTGAGTTCATAACCCCACCTTTTTACGGTTTTACATTTTTATAAATGTTTTCGGGGTGGAAAGACATGCATGTTTTGTAGAAACATACAAAGTTTTCGATGAACAAAGATTGCATATTTTTAGACAAGCACGTTTTGCAAGAACATACGAGGTTTTTGAAGGAACAAAAACTATATACTTCTAAACCATGTTACAACACGTTTTAACTAACACAAATGATTTGTGATTTTCATTGAACTCAAATGGTTTACGAATGATTCTTACTAAATATGCCGGTTTTCCAAAACAAATGCGTATTATCGAAATGTGAATGATTTTCATGAGTAGGGACGGAATCGTCTTAGTTATAATAATGGGACAGGGTTGGTCTGCGTGGGAAACCCAGTGAGTTCATGTCCCCATTTTCTTTAAACTGTTTTGTTTTATAACTTCGGGGGTGAAGTACATGTTACAAAATGATTACAAACAATTACAATTGGTATGGTTAGCTATGGAAAGTACAGTAGATCATGTGAATGGGTATGCGCACTCCTAAGACCATTAATCCTCGTGTTAGGACCGAGTGGCATAAGTGATAGATCTATTTGGGTGTAGCGAGCCCACACCCATGAGGACCGGGGATTGGCCCATGAGGTGACTATGTCTTACAGCAGGAGGCCCGGTACAAAATCTGCTAGGTTTGAGCCTTCCTACGCCGTTGCACACATATTAATGTCTTAGCTACACATTAATTGATCTGTTTCCTTGTTTGCTTTCATACAGGGGTTTTACAAAAATATACATACTTACAATGATTACAAAGTTTATTTGGAGCTCACAGTGTATATATATCAGGCCGAGAAAAATGATTTTCTGTATTTACACGACAACTGTAAAACCGGTTATCAAAAAGATTTGTTATAAATCTTTTTCCAAAACAAACTATGAACTCGCTCAACTTTATGTTGATTTTTCGCATGTTTCTTTCTCAGGTTACTTTTCAAAGTTATGGCACGGTTGGGATAGGAGAACCATTGGAGATACGAGTACTTAGTGGGCGTTTAATTTTTAGAAGTCTTAGCTTATTTGCTTCCGCTGTGCAATGAAGATACCAGTCCAGTCACGCCAGCTCTGATATTTTCGGGGTGTGACAGATTGGTATCAGAGCTATAGGTTACAGCGAATAGGGTTTTCTGTAGGAACACCTAGGCTCTAACCTCACTTTTCCTCTAGGAACTTCGATTATTAAGACTTTGAGTACATACAGAACGCCTAAGACTCGAATATGGTCTCCAACCGTTGCCGAAAAACAAGCAGTCAAAATTATGTTTCCAAACATATGCTAAAGTGGTGTTTTACACACGGTACACAAACCAATTACATACAGTGCACAAAACTTTGAGAGTTTAAGAAACATGCATTTAGGACCTTCGGAAACTTATGTTGAAATTCATTCAAGGTCATCACGTAGGAACCGCGATTATTAACTCGTGCACACACTATTATCTATATTGTCTATGATATTTTAACTTCCCGAGCAGGCAACCTACGCATAATGAAACACTAGCGCATGAGAATACATGGAACTCAAATTTTACGTCAACAGATGTCGGGGTACATCACGTTCTACGCGGAACGAAACGCTAGTACACAGGTATACGTGAAACTTAAGCTATACATCAACGGAGGTTGGAGTACGCCACATACGACTTTCGAGGTGAGGTCTTTGAGAAGACGCAATGAAGCATTTCAACGATGCTGCTAATCCTGTCAGCACGAAAACTATCGATCAGGAAGCGGCGGTTTGGCACGCGGTCCTGCAACGACACGAGTCACGCTAAGGAGAAGACGCATGTCTTCGTATCCCCCTTTCCCATTAACGACGAATACGCTATGTTCGACAGTCCATGGTAATGTCACCTAACAACCGGTCATCACACGAAACCCCAGGTAAAGTCCTCAAATTTCTTTTATCGGAACTCCGACTTCTACATCTAGTGAGAAGATTTTCACATCTCTACTCCTCTTAATGGTCATTGCATCACGATCGTTTCTTTCATTATAGCGAATACTTATTTGGTCCATTTCTTAAAAATTTATATGTTACGCATGCATCGTTTGTTACGCATGTGGTTTCGTTTCAAATAAGCATTTCATCAAAGTTCAAATATTATTTCGCTAAATTTAATTGTTGATTTGTGATATGACCTGCATTATTGTAATTGTTGGCTCCTTTGTTATCAAGTCAACACATTTTCTTGAAACTTCTTTTCCTTTCAAGTTACATACATGGTTTATCTTTGTAACCATGCCGAAATTTACTTGTCAAAACATATATTTATTGTCGAGTTGCGCTGAAACCAAGTTCAATTGTTTGAACTTGTTCATTACACCTATTCAATTTTAGACACCATATGATGTATTGAAAACATCATATTCAAATTCGTTTCAACGGGTGTTTCATTTGTTCCGAGTCGTAGTAGATTTGTTTGGTCTACGACTCCATTAAGTCGTTTGTTGATTTCGACACCTTGTGGTGGTGTTTTCATTAATTTGAAGCTTGCGCTAATCTCGTTTACGCATCTCATGCACGGATTTAATGATTCATTTATTGATTTGCTTTTAAATCCGCTTTGATTTATCATATTACAGCAGTCTTAACACAATCGTGTGTTAAGGCAATGGTACACAAATTCATTCTATATTCCGGTGTACCTACTAACGTTTCTTTCATTATCAATCGAATGTTTTGCGATATTCATTGCTCTTTCATCTTTGATCGAAACATTCATTTCTTTGATGTTCCATTTTCAATTGAAAATCCTATGATGTCATTTGAAACAAACTGTCAGATTCACTTTATTGCGCTTTCATCTGATTTCAAACACGGTGAAGTTGTTCGATTGCCGCTATTATTGAATTACTTAAATCACTACGACACCTTGTGGTGTCGGTATAAACTTGTAGCTTGGGCTAATCATGATAGAGCGTTTCATGCAAAACACAGGCGATACTTGTTCGATCACCCCTATTATTGAATTGTTTCATTCATTACGACACCTTATGGCGTCGGTATAACTTGCAGCTTGTGCTGATCACGATCGAGTGTCTCATGCAAACTATTACATTTGAGCTTGTTGATTCTAAGTTCATCCAGTGGATGTTATTGCTTCTAGAACTCATTTACATGTTGTAAACGTTCATATGGAATTCGATTGGTCGAAGTTCCCGTTCTTTGTTGAACCCCTGTTAACTTAGTCACACTAGTGACTGTATCTATACGTCTTGTTTCCTTTGACGTCAATTTCTGAAACACATTTCTTTTAAAACCGTTGGGTTCTAATTGTTGAGGAATGTCCTTGAATTCGCATGAATCGAATAAGTCTTCATTCGATTTCGTGGTCATCCACTTTGATACTATTCGTATTTACCTACACATAACGTAACTCTAAGGAATTAACGTAGTCTAAATTTCGAGGATGAAATTTCTGTAACAGGGGGAAAATGTGACAACCGGTAATTTATGCCTTTAATTACGTGATTAATACGTGATTAACGCGATAATAAATAGTGTTTAAGATGTAGATTAACTCATTTAGGCCCTTGGAATGCCCATGAACGTTTATTCGACTGTACAGAGCGCGTATGGTGATTTACGGGAAATCTGCTGAATATTAAGCGACAACGAACTGAAGCCGTATGAAATACTGACCACGCCAACAAATACGGATTTTCTACGAACATTTTATAATTATGAATTTAATGTTGTAAATTTATTTTGCCTCCATACAACGCAAAACGCAAACAGCAACGAGAATCGCGACTGCAGGAAACGCACCGGTAACGACACGGAAGCATCGGAGGTGCGTATTATTTTCAAAACTTAGATTTTACGATATATTTTGTTTCGTAATTAAATTTTAACTACTGTAGTCGAAACCGGATCGAAAAAAAAAGATTAGAATGATCAACGTCGTATTTTACGCGATTTTTACCGTTATCGACGCACGAACGCAACGACGATGAATACCGACACTATTTTACATGTTTTTAAATCTAAAATTCTATTTTACTATGTTACGGTGATTTCGGGTTTTAAAGACGGGTTCGTAGGATTTGACAGGCCACTAGACACACGAGATTTAGGCTTGTGGGCCTTGGGCCCAAGCCCAAAACCCACAACACTAACCTGCTTATAAATAGGACCATTAGCCCCCCTTCTCATTCCACAACAACCAAACAACAGACTTTAAGTCTGTCTTTCCCCTCTCTCGATCTTTACATATACAAACAATACACACACACACACAAATCAACCACAAACAAAATAAATGCAGACCCTCCATCTTCATCTCTCTTTCACCTCACTCGAACCCCTCTCTCCCTCGATGAAGAACCGCCGACCACCATTATGGGTGGCGGCGCTCGGTGACTACCGGTGGTCGATGACGGGTCCAACCGGTTAACCGGCGACCACACCAGCCGACACCCCCTATTTCCCTCCCTCTGTTTCAGTTTCGACGACAGCCCCCCCCCCCCCCCTCTGGTGAGCGACGGTCAGATGACAGAAGAGAGAGAGAGACGAGATGGGAGAGAAAGAACTGGATGTGGTGGTGAGCGACGGCGGCGGCAGAGGCGGTCGGCGTCTCGATCAGGTGGTTCGTGTCTTTATCCGACGAGTTCTGTAACACCACGTAAAAATGCGTCCAATTGTGTAAAGACACGTGTCCTAAACTCTAGTTATGTGAAAGATTGAGTTTGAAGGACTAAAAATTACCAAACGATGAAAATATGAAACTACAGGGACTAAAAGTGTCAACATGCCAAACTTGTGCCTCTATTGACCATACGTGAAGAATATATTCTTAAACGAATAATTAATTTGATACAAGAAGCCGTTCATGAAAATAATCGGAAGATTTTAAACTACAGGGGTTAAATGTGTCAACATGTTAATTCTGACCTTTGAGTGACCTTTTAACGAACCCGATGCTTCGAAATATTCAAATATACTCTCAAGAATAAGTGATATAAATTTCATGTGGTTTCGAGATCGTTAAGCAAGTTTTCAAGACTTTGGGTGAAAAGTGCCAACTTGATGAAACTTGCATTTATAGTGATATTTAACGAAACCGAGCCTAACGAAGTTTGTTTATACATCCTTGGGCCTCTACAAACTAACTACAAGGGCCTCACATGTCAAAAAGGAGGTTATATAAGGTTTATATTGGCCAGGGACTGATTCTGCCATGTTTGAAACAAGTTTTAACCTGAGCAGCAGGTCTAGGCGGGCCGCGTAAGCCCCTTATCGAGCCTACGCGGGCCGCGTAGAAGTCCCCAGCGCAGAATCATGTTGACAGGTGCAGGTTTCAGCTGCATAACCGACTCAATCTCATTTGTATCGATCCCATGGGCTGTTAAACGGTTTTATTAATCCACTAGGACACCTAGGGTGATCCTAGGAAGTCCCATTACAGCTGCAAGTGATCCATGAAGTTGGATTTTTGTATATAAGGAGCATTAGTTCTTAGTTCCTATGCTCACATTTGCAAACAACTTTCAAAGGAATCATTTCTGGAGCTTGCAAGGATTAGGAGAATTACAAGTGTAGAAAAGATAGCAAGGACCATTAGTAAGAGTCTTAACCCTTGCTTAGTCCTTTTAATTAGCTTAGTTACCGAAAAGTCAAACATATCGTAATTTAGCTTTGACTTTCGGTTTAATCAGAATTGGTCCAGCCACTGATCGAAACGAAAGTGGTTATGGGACCATATTAAGGTAGGTGATTAACCCTTAAAAGGGCACCTCCTAATTATTTCGTTTGACTAGTTAATTGTCGGGTCAAACTAGTTTGACAAAAAGTCAAACTGGACAGAAAGTTTAAAAATGATTTAAATTAATAAAACAAAGGTTCTAAATTATATTTTAACATTCTAATGACTTGGTAATTAATATTAAAACATGTTTAATCAGTCCTAACCCGACAATTATCAGTCTAAGGTCAGTTTATAACCGAAAGTCGTAAAAGCTTGACTTTTGCTTTGACTTTCAGTTCTGACCCGTTTAAGCTTAATTCTCCCATGTTTTAAGCTTCCATTAGGACCACATTACTCAGTAGTATAACCCTCTGGAGTTATATTGCTTGGTCCTTAGTAGTTTGAATTATATGCACTTGTTTGTTAATATGCTTATAATGCCGTAATTACCCTTTTGTCATATGAATGAGATTTTTAGAAATGTGAGAGGACAAAAACCATTGCTACTGATATTTAAAGCTGTCCCGAAAATTTGACATCAGTTCTTGGTCCCAAATAGGAGTTATGCTCGATATCGTAATTAGAAGCTTTTATTTAATTAATTTACGATATCTTGCATAATGCATGTTTAAACTTGGATTTTGAACCAAAACTCATTACCTACTGTTAAGATATTATTTTTAAGGAATTTTAAGATTTTTGATCAGATTATAATCTGTTTAAAACATAGAGTTCTTGTGAAATTCGGTTAATGACGATAATACCCTTTTTAGGCATAAAATGAGATTAACAAAGGATTTGAATGCCAAACTATTTCCTACTGATTTCATACATTAAATAAATTATTTTGAGCATTTGAAATTGATAAAAATCTCTGATTTACATAAACATCTTGATTATCGTCTATTAGCGAGTTTTACACTAATTAGGTGCATAGTATGGTTTAAAACCATATTTAACATCTAAGACCGTGTCCTGTATATCCTCGGCTCATTTCATTTTTTAAAAAAACAATTTATTAACTTATTGGTTTTTCTCACCCCATAAGTTAATCCAAACACTTTTTTAAAAAACTTCTTTTCAAAAAGTCATAAATTAATAAGTCTTTTTAACAAAAAAAAAAAATCCTTTTTGAGTTAAATAAGCTTGGCCAAACATGCCCTAAATGTAGACAGAGAAAGGTAGAAACGGAGAGGTGAGGTGAGGTGAGGGAGATATTGAACGAGTAGTGAGAAAATGGGAGTTTTATATTAAATCTTTTAATTTTTTTTTTGTATTAAAAGTGTAAAGAGACTAATTTGCCCTAATGTAGGGTTCATGTGACCCAATTTAACATTGAAATTCAACTGATTTAGTGTCAAATTATAAAACGTGCAAATTTTTGAAATATAAAGTACAAATCCTATCAATTTTAAAGTCAAAGGACATCGAGTGAAATTAGGTATAAATATAAATGACAAAATTTGTAATTTACTCTGAAATAAAAATTTACTTTTTGTTGTAAAACTGTTACACATTGTTTATAACCTTAAAAACACAGGTTCGTCGCAAACACCCCTTAAGCTTTGAAAATTGACACTTACACCCCTTACATTTATAACAACTTTATAAAATGTCATTTTCATTCCCATTAGTTCTAACTTTTCAAGTTCACCTCCCCATTCCCTCGTATTTTCATTCTTTAGTTTAAAATAAATAAAAAAAACTATTTTCTTACGTGTTTATTTTTATGTACGTGTCGGTATAAATTTACGTTTCGACATAATTTTATTTCGGAAACAAGTCAATGTAATGCATTTTCATACTTATTTTTATGTACTTTTTCAGTTGGTCTAAGTTTTGATGTAAATAAAAAAAAAAGGTATTTTCCCACGTGCTTGTTTAAATGTACGTGTCGGTATAAATTCACGTTTTGACATAAATGTTTTTTGTTTGGAAACTAGTCTAGTCAGATTTAATATGTTTTAATGCTTATTTTTGCACATTTTTTGTTGGTCTACATGTTGACGTAAACTGTGTTCGGAAATGAATCGAGTCAAATATAATACGTTTTCATTTGACTTTATAAATTTGAGTTACTATGCGTTTGAACGCTGCTAAGTCTTGATACAAAGGTAAGGGTGGTGTAGTGATTAGGTGGAACCCTCACTAAACGAACCAACCCGTGTTCAATACCGTTTCTTTTGTAATTACAATAACGTGTCACCAGCTATAAACAACTAATGCGTTACCGCCGTAACGCGCAACCTATGGCAACATTTTAGTTAAGATACAATAAATAAGTAAAGAAATAAACAAATAAGTATTTTTAAAGTTAATAGTTATATTAACAATAATAATAATAATAATATAGTTAATAAAGTTAACTTCAATAATAATTATTTGGCAGATGTAGAAAATGAATAGGAATTTCCGACGCCATAGTTTGGTTGGAAATGTGTAGGAGACTGCATAGGAAACAATAATCCTACGAGGTTTTTCTGCCATACATATTTTTGTCGCAAATGCTTTAGAAAATGCGATTCCCTACACATTTCCAAAGAAATTTTGTATTTCAAACCACACACTTTCTGGCAGTGGATAATAATCTCCTATGTCGCCTACAACTAAATGGCTCAACGTGTGTGTTTTTTTTTTAATTTTAAAGTCAAATCCTAAAATAGGAAACACTACGAATTTTGATGAACGAGGAAGTGCCCTTCATGATCCCATTGGTCTTGTCCCTATAGTGAACACATGGAGCGCTTAAACATAATCAAGGCCGACTCAATGTTTTGAGGCCTTTTTATCGGTTACCTTTAAGATTGAACAAAATTTAAAGTGTACCCGATAACACCCTTCTATTTGAATAACATATAAAAATGATATGGTATTTTATATCATATATACATACACATATATAGTTTAATATATTATTTGACTTATACTACATTATACATCACACAAGCATGGTTCCTTTTTAAGGTTAAAAAACTATTTTTTTAATATTCACATAACTTAAGTTTCTCAATGTTCATCTTCCCCATCTTCTCCAACCTTTCTTTCCAAAAAAATAAAAAAATAAAATAAAAACCACACACAAATGTAAATTTATCTTATTCCTTCTATTTTATAATTTTGTTTTCATCTCTTTCTAGAAATATATGTTATATCATCATGTATATATTTACCTATAAAAATAGCTAATATTAGCTCTTTAAAATTGGGGGCCTTTCAAAATGTGAGACCTAAAGCAAACGTTTCATTTAACTTATTCTAGAGCCGGGCTTGAACATAATGCAAATGCTGGCTAGAAATGTGAAAACAAACTCAAACCTTAATTTGTGTTTAATTTTTCCTTTCTCAACATTCTGATATAATTTATTTTTAATGAAAACGGATAGTCCCCGTGGTTTATTTTTTATCGGAAAGGGTATCAGATGTTTGATTCCCATAGATGTTTGCAATATTTGTGGAATCTTTTCTGTTAGCAAATGTTAGATGTCACTATCAGAATAATATCAGCCAATCACAAACATACATTTTGTATTTAGTATAAATAAATCTCACCTGTTAGAGATCTATCTATCATACACATCACATTTTCTTTTGAACAAACAGTTTTGTTTGTGATCAAGCTCGGGGAGTTTGCAGAGTCAATCATTCTGTAAAACTTGCAATCTTTTTGATTCAGTGATAAACAGATGTTGATGATAATTCTTTGCTTGTGATTATTTTATCTTTTCTACAATACAAAATTGTTTGTGTTTATTTGTTTTGCTTGTGATTATTTTATCTTTTCTACAATACAAAATTGTTTGTGTTTATTTGTTTAATCACAAACCTTGTAAACTCAGATCTAACACCAACTCTATTAGCCATTTGGACCAAAAGTGAGAGAAAACATCAACCACGTGACTTAATCCAATAAAAAAACAAGTTAAGAACCAACGCCAAGATTTTGAACAAATCACATGGACTATTTATATATTTTTCTACTCTTTAAAAGTGAGAAATAAATTTATAGAATAATGATTTATTGTTAGAGGATAAAGATAAAGAATGAAACGTAAAAATGCTTTATTCATCAAAAGTTACCTAGCACTCATAAAGGTAATCCTTCAAATACGAGTTGTTATAAAGTAGCATATTGTATAATAACACAAATATAGGCTAATGAGGAAATAAAATTAAGACGCTAAAAGCAATAGAACATGACTTAACATGGTGGTCTACACCAAAAAATGTCAATAATATGATATCTACAAAAATAAATAAATATTACGTTGTTATAAACGTCAATAAAAGAACACAAAAAGATGATTATGAATAGACCAATGAAGAAAAAAAAAATCATCCACTTGAATGTCTAAAGAATATGAATGAACCAAAATTCATACAATAAAATGTTTTTTTATAATATAACGAATTAATGGTCCACGTTGGTGATTACGATGTTAAAAGAGAAAACGTACGTACGACCTTAGTAGTCAAAGAAAATGTTCCTTATTCGTTACTAAAATTTAAACGTGTAAATCAGAATATATGCAATTACTTTATAAAGTAACTTTCATTAGTCATATGTGTATATATAATTATGTTTTTATATTAATACAAAAACCGAGTGATGCATAATTGTCGTGTAGGATTTCTCATGTATTATTGCTAAAATAAAGCTTATAAAGTTAAAAGGGAAATCATAAATAAAAATATCAGGAAAAGAGTAATGGAGTTTTTATATCAGGAAAAGAGTAATGGAAAAAAGAACGACCGTCCTAAAAAAATACTTTTTTAAGGGTGAAATAAAATATGAATATGAAAAAAAACAAATATTTCCTAATCACTTTATGAGTCATTGTTTCTATGAAAATGATCGACTTTATTATATATATATATATATATATATATGTATATAGAAAGTATAATGTACAAAACGCCTTATCGTACTTCACGTACGCGACGAGTTCTAACCGTCAGATATATGTGATTTATCACGCTTGGAACTGATAATCACGCATGAGACTGATTATCACGCATGGAACTGATTAATCACGCATGAGACTGATGTTTTCAGATTAATCACGCATGGACTATGCTACTGAAGATAATCACGCATCCAAATTATCACGCTTTCAACCCTAATCTGACGGTTACTAGTGTCGCGTACGTGAAGTACGATAAGGCCTAATGTATGTTAACCGCACTCTATATATATATATATATATATATATATATAATAAAAATTCAATAAAGTTGTGAGAACTTAGAGAACTCAGTCTTACGAAAGATTTTTTGCATTTTTTTTACCAAAAATTCTAAAAAAATCAACTTTTCTAAAAAAAATGTTTTGTTTTTTTTTTAATTTACAGCAGCTGTAAATGCTGTAAAAAAGAAATGTCATGCTTATATCATCAGTTTTTTTACAGCTGCTATAAGGGACGAAAATACCACTTCGATTTTTTTATAGCCGGCTTCGGAACATCTTAAACTAGGGGTGTAAAAAAACAGGGTCGAAACTCACACGAGAAGGCCGAGTTCTCTAACTTCTCAAAACTTCGTAAGATTTTCTCTTCATATATATATATATATATGTGTGTGTGTAGGGGATGGATCATGAGAAAAACTAGTTTAAATGAGAAAACCAAAAAACTAACCAAAAAAACCTAAAAACATACCAAATTTTTTTTTTTTTTTACAATTTTTAATAAAAAAAATCGCTAGTTTTTATGCCTAGAAAAAAATTTTCAAAAAAAAAAAAAAAAAAAAAATTTTGTTGTACTGCACATGTGCACTGATACATAAAGCTTAAACCACTTAACCCACCCCCCACCGACACCCCCCAAAAACCTAAACCCCCCACCCCCCCCCCCCCAAACCCTAAATTCACCCTCCCACCAAAAGCCTAACCCCCCCCACCCCCCCACCCTCCCGAAAACCTAAAACTAAACCCTAAACATAAACCCGAAAAAAAACCTAAACCCCCTCCCCCCCCCCCCCCCCCCACCCAAAAACCTAATCCTAATCCTCCAAAAAAAACTAACCCTAAAAGCTAAACTAGACTCAAAAAGCTAATTTTAAGCATGTAATGCAATTGTAAACCCGAAAAAAACCTAAACCCCCCCACCCCACCCCCCAAAAACCTAAACCCCCTCCCCCCACACCCAAAAACCTAATCCTAATCCTAATCCTTAAACCTCCAAAAAAACTAACCCTAAAAGCTAAACTAGACTCAAAAAGCAAATTTTAAGCATCTAATGCAATTGTAGTACATGTTATATTGCACATGTGCACTACTGTAATAATAGTATTGAAAACAAGACGACACCATAAATCTTTTTTTATGTCATAAAAAATATGCTCGAATATACTTGAATGAAAGATACAAAAATTTGTGATCTTATGGTGCCATTTTTGTTTTAAAATGATAACGTATGGAGAAATGGGAAATGTTTGAAAAGTTATATATTTTTTTTTCCAATTTTACCCCTCCTTCATTAAAAGTCCCCCCCCCCCCCCCCCCTCCTTCATTAAAAGGCTCCCCCCCTCCTTTTTAGTGCTTTTTTGGTTAGTTTTTTGGTTTTCTCATTTATATATAGTTTTCTCATGATCCTCTCCCTATGTGTGTAACTATACTATACATGTTATCAATACATTAGATTAAATAAACAATATTGAAAAAATCGAGATTTCTTTAAATATGTAAACTTTTGAAGGGACATGATAATATTTGGTGTAAGACAGATTTAATATTTTGTGTTTTATTTCAGAAAGGCCTGGTCTATTCGCACACGGCCTTTGTCTTTTTGCACACTCAAAGCGCCCCGCTTTTGCCATAGCGGGGCGCTTTGGCCAAGGTCAACAGACAAGGACTGACTTTGTCAGCGTTCGCCAGATACTTTGGGTATATCTTTCGGAATAAGCTTTCTAGCCGGAATGTTTTTTGTCAGCGTTCGCCAGATACTTTGGTTGGGAATGTCTTGCTCTGCCAGCTCCTTAACCAGTTTTTTATCCTCCGAAGAAAGCCTTCTCGCATACGCGTGACCCTCTAAGTTTTCAATAGGAGTGTGGTTATGCTTCGCCTTCGTCACCTCGATCCTCCAAACACTTCCGGATGATTCCGAAAACCCGATCATCTCGAACGGGCAGCCTATTTTCTTGCTACCCATTTTCCTCTGTGTAGCTATACTCTTATGCTCCCCACCAAAAGTACATTGAAACCAAATCTTGTAATTCTCTCCTCTTTTATTCGACCTCTTAACCACAATGAGGTAACCGTTGTCTTTTGCCGTGTCTTGTACCCAACGCACCAACTCTTTACGTGACGAAAAGGTCTGCGTTGTATCAAACGAAAACGTAACCGGGTAACAGTCTTCCTCGTCAACAGACACATCCCCCGGCTCACCATCGTCACCGAGGTCCGAATATACTTGATGTTCAAAGTTGTGCTCGCCACCGTAACCGAAATTCGAATAACCTTGTAAGCTCTGTTGACAACCGTAACTGTCGTTTGGACCACACTCCTGCTGTACAAAGCTGTACTCGCCACCGTAACCGAAATTCGAATAACCTTGTTGTGCGTAAGGGTCCTCCACAGGGGTATTCAAATCCAGCGTCACCGTGTTATCACGATAACGAATGCCAGATACAACCTCTGCCTCCCTCAAGTTGGACGAGACCGGTTTCTCATACGAGTCAGAAATAGCGGTCCCCTCGTAAGAATCAGGAACAACTGTCTCGTCAGAATATTGACCGAAAATATAGTTGTTTAACCACGACATCGTTTTTTGTAAACAACAAAACACTCGAATACCCACGTATATTTGTAAACAACGTGAAGAAGAAGAAGATAGCTTTCTGAAGAAGAAGAAACCTCAATCAGTAGTTTGCTTTTAAAAGTGAAAATTTGGGTCGAAGCGCCGCGCTATGGCCAAAGCGCGGCGCTTAGGGTTAACGACAAAACATCATAATCAGCTTTATGTCTCTCAAACAGTAGCGAATGTCTCAAACGTCAATCGAAGCACCTTTTGTCGATCATAGCGCCGCGCTATGGCCAAAGCGCGGCGCTTTGAGGTGTGAAAATAATTTTGTCCGTGTGTGAATAGCATGACCCTTTCAGAAATCCTATATGGTCTTTACATTTGATTTTTAACTGTCAATTGAAAAGTTTGTTAAACTTTCTTTATATAACTATTATTATATTATTGTATTTAAAATACCAAAATCAAAAATTGAAATACAACTACCAAACCATGCATTAGTCAAAAGTTGCAAAAGGAAAAAAGAAAAAAAGAAAGTTCTTAATTAATCCTACGTTCGAATCATGCATCGGCCGCCAGGGCGCAACTTACTTAGGGCGGGAGGGGGTGCCCGTCCCCCCGAACTTTTCGATGCGTAGTGTTATGAACAGTAACTTCGTATAGAACTTTTTAGGTATATACGTTTTCGCCCCCCCGGTTTCAGAAAAAAATGGGGGGGTCAAGCTTCGCCAATGTCGGCCGCCCATGGTTAAACGCACATATAATCAACATAAGACTATATATGAAGGAGTAGTACGGGGATGTTACGATCATACCACACATCGATCGTTATATGGCCAAACATAATTACAGGAACTAAAGCAAAGCAACAACTACATGGTCGATAGCCCGGTCCAACCATAGATTAAACATCAACTATAGACAAATTATTATCAAAAAGTCAAATAAATGGTGCAATCAGAAATGTTACCACATATAATTCATTTAATATGGTATAAGGGTATCCGGGGCACCAAGCGGGGAGTGGCTCGGTGACCACATTCCCCGATCGGGAACACCGCCGCCATCCCTGCGGTGACCCAATTCGGGGAGGGTGGTCGGGGGGAGTTCACCGAAGAAGGGGAGGGTTGTTGGTGGGGCCAGCCTCATTTTCAACCAATGAGTGATTTTTTTTTTAATAAAAAAATAAGTCACCTAAGAGGGGAGTGTCGCCATCAAATTAGGGTGTTAGGGAAGTTTAAGAGGGGAGTTGACGTGGCACACGAGGATTGGTTATGCGTAAGAGAGGGGACTCCCCTCTTAGGGGAGTGCCCCGGATACCCTAAGAATTGCTGTTGTAAAAATGTCAAAGTTGAGGACTTCTTTTAAGTCATTGTTTCATTTAATGAGTTTAGAATGGAGTGACAACTGCACCTCTACCAAACATGATTTGATTGCTTTAAAACATTTATAGTTAAATAACGTATTGGGTTTCTTTAGAATTATCCAGTGTTGTAAAAATCGAGATTAGGTAGGTGGGGGCGGTGCGTTATATCACCGTGATAGGGGTTTTCAACGCGTGGAAAAAACAATATTCCCACCGCCACCTTAATTTTATAACGTGTGGAAGATCAACACGTGACAAAAATAACAGCGTGATGAATTGATTTTGTGTGAGGAATTGTTGGTTGGGGGGGGGGGGGGGGGAATTGTTGAGTGTGGTGGTGAGTGATGACCAATGCCATTAAAAAAGGTTGTGAGATGGAAAATGGTTGATGACATGGCGGAACTTGATTGGGTGTTGTGAGTGATGGAATTCTATCACTAGTGACCACCTCACCCCCCTTAGTCGGAGACTAGTCAGTGATTAATCGTCAGTCAGCTAGTGATATGTATCAAATACAACATATAAATTGTATCAAATAAGGTATAAAATCAACCTTTTTAGTACTAACGTTAGAAAAAGTGCGTTTCTTTGTATACTTTTAATTTTCAGGATTAAAAGCTTTTAAATGTACAAAAAAAAAATGAAATTAACGGCAAAAACTAGCATAAATAAAAAAAGAAGGGAAGTTGATGCATCATACCGACTCTCCGAGCTTCACCCCAAGAGCAGAAACAACTCAGAAGACAAGCACAGTGTCGTGTCACCAAGGCATGGGGTCGTGCCCCACTCAAGATTCCAGAAAGAAAAAAAGACAAACAGAAGTAGACAAGAGACACGGGGCCGTGTCCCATGGACACGAGCCGTTGTCAGATCCCAAATATGCAAATCTTGGATAGTACAACAAGTACAATGGCCACGGGGCAGTGTCGTTGACACACGGGGCTGTGCAAGCATACGGATTGATACAACTCATTAATGAAGACAGAGAAGAAGGGGGCATCGGGCCGTGTAAACTTTCTGTTTTTCAACTATAAATAGGGTGCTTGGTTCAATTGCAATCCATCCATTGTCAAACAACTTCTCTCACACCTGCCACCACTCCACCACATTCATCCATCATTTGAGTGTGTAGTAGTCGCGGGATTAAAGATTGATTGTAAGAGTTTTGTCAAACAAAGGCCATGATTGGCTAATCTCTTAAATCGCTCGGTGAAGACAAGTCAATTATGTATTACTTTTGATTTTCAAGCTTTGGTTAACTTTTTAATTGAGTTTGTATTAATAACTTTAATATCTAGTTTTTTATATTGAAATTGAACTTTATTTTATCATCTCTTCATGTTTTGTTGATTAACTCATTCGTGTCATTACGGTCTATATAAAGCCCGTTAACTGACTAGAAGGGGGTTAGAAGGGTGGTTAGGTAAAGTTTTTGTCTTGTTGAGTGTATAGATCCTACAAGGACTTGATTCAAGTTTACGAGGACTTCATTTGAGGCAGATAACATCAAATCGGGGGAAGTAAGAATGAATTGAATCCCTAATAAATAAACTACTATTAAAACTTTAACTCGGCCTTGCGAGACTGTATCCCTGCTAACTCAGACCAATATCACCAAGGGTAGCGTTGCCTTCAAAAGAGGGACATGCCACATTTTGCATTAATAACTTATTTAATTATTTTTCAATGTTCCGGTCTTGAGGGACTGTATCCCTACTGACTCAGACCAATATGGCCGAGGGTAGCGTTTTCTCTAAAAGAGGGACATGCCACTATAGCTAAGATAATATCTTAAAAACCCAAAGTGCGGAAATCATAAAAAGATACGTAAAAGATGAGTCGGAACCAATTGATTCTATCTTGTCTATTTAGTTCTTTTATTACTTTAGTTTTGTTTCTTTATTTTACTATTAATTTTTTTCTCAAAATTTGGTTAGATTAGACGTTGACGATATTCCGGTATTAAAAGCACTTATGTCATTGGACGACCTCGGTATCTTACCGTCACTATACTACACCAACGATTGGTGCACTTGTCCTAGCGTGTTGTAGAGAGTGATAGTGTAATATCGTGTTTTATAAATTTAAAGTTTGATAAACGAGTGTAAAGTGCTTAAAAATATATTAAAAATCATACACCCTCGACTCACGTTAGCTAGTAACTGAGTAATTTTTCGTTAATCGGTAGTCTGGCCTAGTTGGCCGGCAAAAAAATCGGCGATTTCAGCCAAAACCTGTAATTTCTGGCCAGTTTCCAACCAAACCATGTGAATTCAAGCAATTTACCTTGTATACTTAAATAAACGGGTTGAGGAGGGGTTGAAACCTCACTACCTAAAATATTTACCTATAAAAATGTGTACATACATATATATATATATATATAACCGAAAATTTCATATAAAAATCATAATCCGATTAATTGCTAGTCGGTATCTCACTGACCAACTAGCGCCTAGCTAGTGCTTTTTACAATTTATGCTAAATTTCAGGGACTCCATGCACTAAATTTATTAGGGTGGAGGGTATAGTCAATCACCCTAGGGTGTTTGAGTGAAATCCTACCCAATAATATTATGTCATGTCAACTCCCCATTCTACTCCATATTTTACACTCAATCACTAGGTATGTTCAAACACCCCTCAATTAAAAAAAAAAAAAAAAAACCTTGATTGGTCTCTCTTCTCCTCTCAATCACATCGGTGAACAATCACCGATTTTTGTTCACTCTCTCCAACTCAAACACCCAACTCAATCAAGTGGGGGTGGTCACCGATCGGTGACTCCCACTCAAACACCCAACTCCCCGAACCTATACCCTCCACCCTTAATTTAAACTTCAAAAACAATATTAAGGTTTTCTATAGACTTAGCACCTTACTTCCGGCAGTTGGTTGCCGGAATCTTCAACAACCAAAAATTGATACCATCTTTTTTACCTTAAACATGTTGTCTGAAAGACATTTTCGTTTGAAAACCGCCGCAATTCCTCGTTCTTATTATATTCTGGTGGGTCAAATCTGAATGTGATTCTCATACATAAGTGTGTGTGTTCATCTGACCTCAAATGTAAGGGTCTGAATTTCCGACACGCCCCGAAAACACGACACAAACGTAACACGAAATTTGCGGGTTTGAGTTTAGGCTAAACAAGTTCGGGCTAGTTTCAAATTTACCCACGAACCCGTTTAGCTAAATGGGTCAGGTTTGGGTCAACCCGGTCGGGTTGGCGGGTTGACCCGTTTAACCTATTTATATTATATTATATTTTTTAGGACATGACTTACGTCATAAATTTAATCGCGTGTGTATTTTATGTCATAATTATATCTTAAAAAAAGAAATTGACAAAAAATTATAATTTAACGTTTTTCTATTATATACATTTGTGTTTTTTTAGTGATTTTTAATTTTAATATATAAATTTGCGAAAAAAAAATCAGGCTGAAGGGTCATGTTTGGGTCAACCCGTAAATATTCAGGTCGTATTCGGGTTTATTTGTACGACTGACACGATTTTCTGGTTCTGTTCATGTTCGGATTCGTCTAAAATTTTTGATTTAGATCGGGTTAAACCCGCCAACCTACGAACACGACCCAATTAACACCTACTCAAATAAATACCTCAACTTGATGTTGACCCACTAGAAGTTGTTGCTGACTGTTGTACACGTATGGTGTGACTGAAAATCATGAAAATAGGTATCGTAATCAAATTTTATTTTTATTTTTTTATATTTAAGTAGTCAGTTAATTAACTTATAAAAAACATAACCTTTGCAATTAGTTACATAGAATATATAATTCAATTAAAAAACATCAAGTAGACTTGCATATTGGAAATCACGTAGATTTGGTCTTTATAAATATATAAGTTGCGTTGTCGGGCAACCAATCAGGTGATAACACGTTAACTATAAGTTGAAAATAATATGACCGTCTTGTTTAGCTAATAATATTCTTTTTTTTTTTAACGGCAAATTAGGATCACTGACGGACCACTGGAGTATCATCGTGCCACCAGCAGAACCACCCGATCCATCTCCACTAGGCTATAATGCCTATACACCAATTCAGGAGGAAACCCAATAAATCTGGAAAAAACCCCCCTTTGTGAGAATCGAACCTAGGATCTAATGATCACAAAGCCTTATCTCACCCTCAAGATGCCACTAGGCTATAATGCCATGGGCAAAAATAGATAAATTAGCTAATAATATTCTAACATTGTAAGTCCTAAATATGTTTTTTTTTCTGCTTCTTTCAATGTGACAATTTAACCCGAATTGAACGAACACGAGCAAGACCTTGTTCGTGTTCATTTGTTCAGAAATATATATGTTTGCGAACTGTTCACGAACACTTATCGAACAAGATTTTATGTTTGTTTTTTTTGTTAAGGAAATGAACTTGTTCGTGTTCGTTTATTAATTTTAGACAACAGACAAAAACGAACGTTGACGAACACAAATGAGCACAAACTAATGTTCATGAACACAGATGGAAACAAAAGAACACAAACAATCGTTCATGAACAATATATATAATACAAAATATAATACACTGACACTTATTGGATATTTAATTTGTCAGAATTTTGAAGTCTTTAAATAAATATAAAAACAAAAAACACGAATGAACTATCGAACACAAACGAACACGTTACCAAACGTTCACGAACATAAACGAACGAACACGACCTCTGTTCATGTTTGTTCATTTAACTAAACGAACGAAATTTCTTGTTCGTGTTTGTTTGTTTGATAAACGAACGAACACAAACAAACTTCCCACTGAACAGTTCACAAACTGTTTTCCGAACGTTTGATTCGTTTGCTCCCAATCCATAACTCTAGCCAAGTCACACATTTAAAAAAAAAGCGATAAAAGTGGTTGAAAAAATTGACTTACTGGTTTTTGTTTTCCTCAATATATTGTTATTTTATATATTTAACCCGCTAAAGATAACACTGAGCTAAAATTAATATAAGTAGGTTAAAGCTAAGATGTCTAACTTTATCACAAAAATGATTAAAAAAAGCCTAAAATATATTAACAATCTTTTAGTTACCTTTACTAAAGATTCTCACTTTATTTCTTTCCCATGTTTAATTAATACCACAAATTCACACCATTCTTATGCTATGTAACATGTATTAAAATCTGACTTTTATACCGTGTCAGATTAGGCTTAGAATTGGTTTAATTGGGTGTGTCGTGCGGTTCAATCAGATATATTGGGCGGTTTAACTGGTTTAGTCGGACGCTTCAACCGATACTAACAACCGATTTGAACTGGTTTTTAAAACATTGCATAAAAGTCCACAATTGACTGTAGGTCTTTTTTCGTGGCTTTCTTCACAGACATGAAGGCTAATCCATGATATCACTTTGTCAATTGATCAATCATACCAGCTCATATTTTATACCTTCGTACCACATGATACCGGGTGTAATAAAAGGTAAAAGTCACTCATGCCTATTTGAAAATACTTTTTTCCATCCCTTCAGTCGGTCAGTGGCAAACCCATGTTTTTTTCCATGAGGACAATCAAAAAGCTCAACCAAACTTTTAAACAAAGATCAAGATTTTTAGAGGGACAACCGCCCCCTTCCTTTTACCCTGAGGTAAACCAATAAAACCGTAGTTTTTTTTTCAATAAAGATCCCATTTTTATTACAACTTTCTACAAAGGCAACACGTACATAGTTCGGTTGGTGGAGATACAGCTAGGATCCATCATCTATCTATCATCAACACCGTCCAATTGAAAACGACACTCTCATTCATATTCATAAATATACATATACATATGGCTCAAACTATCTACACACCAAGTGTGAAGATAGCTAACCCAAAAAGGTGTTTTTTGTCCTATTAGCATACCCTGCAGTGTCAAGCTGTGGCAAAAGTGCTGCGTTTTGGTCCGGTCAACCAGACAAAGACTGACAGGTGTCTGACGGGTCTGTTGACCGGACCAAAACGCCGAGCTTTGGCCGCGTTTTGGTCCTGTCAACCAGGCCGGGTGTCAGTCTTTTGTCTGGTTGACATGACCAAAACGCGTCCAAAGCTCAGCGTTTTGGTCCGGTTAACAGACCCGTCAGACACCGACGCGTTTTAGTCCGGTTAACAGACCCGTCAGACACCCGTCAGTCTTTGTCTGGTTGACCGGACCAAAACGCTTTGGTCCGCCGCGTTTTGGCCACAGCTTGACACTGCAGAGTGTGCATATAGGACAAAAAAAATCTTTTTGGTGTGCCAATAAGCAAATGAGTGTGCAAATAGGTACACCCATACATATACCCTGAAAAAAATTGGCTGCTAACATATCTCACCCATTTCCATATATATTCCTTCACTAAAACACCAATCCTTCATATAATTCTTGACTGAAATCACAAACCCTTTGTAAAGTAAGCTGCTTTCCACTACAAAAAAACATTAGGAAAACACACAGAAAGTGGGTTTTTTGGATTCTTGGTTGTTTAATGGGTTTCTGATCAGATTTCAATATTTTTTTTATAAACCCTTTGTTCTTCTCTCTCCTCTCGTGTTTGTATACGTAGGATAATCACAAAACAGAGTGAGAGAGAGAGAGGATTTGGAAAGATTGAAGGTGTTGTTTGTCTTCATTTGCTCTGTTCTTTTTTCATCTTTTTCCGTTAGAAATCCCACATCTGTAAGATTCATTGCCACATGGTGAAATGCTCTTGCCACAATTTGAATCTTTTTCACTATTAAACAACACCCATCTGCTTCAATTTCACAATTCCCATCTCAATTTCTTCAATTTTCAATCATGGATATTAGGGTTTTGGAGCTTACTGCAACTGGGTTCAATCTCACTTTACTCTTACTCTCCTTCTTCATCTTGTTTGCCAGAAAGATCACTCTTTATGTCAATCAAAACACTGTTAGAAAAGAAGATACTGATGACAACAGAACAACTAGGGTTCCTGTAGGATCTGAGTTTCTGAATGTTGAAATTGGTAAACTTTATAAAGCATCAGTTTATTCTTCTTTTTATGTGCTTTTGATACAAACTGTTGTCTTATGTTACGACGTCGTTTGTTTGATTACTAAATGGGAAAAGGGTGTGAGTTTTGAGCCTCTGTTGTTGCCTGCTTCACAGGTTTTAGCATGGTTTGTGTTAAGTTTTTCTGTTCTTGATTGTAAGGCTAAAACCCTTGAAAAGTTCCCATTGTTGATAAGGGTATGGTGGGTTGGATCTTTTTTGATTAATTTGTGTACCCTTTATCTCATTGGGAAAGTGTTTGCTGTTGAAGGGTTGAAATTGTTGAAAGTTGATAGTGTTTTAGGTAATCTTGCAGCCACACCAGCTTTAGGGTTTCTGTGTTTTCTTGGGTTTAGGGGTGATAGTGGGATTTGTATAATTAGGGGGTCGGGTCTTCAAGAACCGTTGTTGATCGAAGAAGAAGATGCAGGGTGTCTTAAAGTAACGCCGTATAGTGATGCCGGTCTGTTTAGTTTGGCAACACTATCGTGGCTAAGCTCTATTCTTTCGACTGGTGCGAAACGACCTCTTGAGCTTCGAGACATTCCCCTTCTTGCACCCGAAGATCGTTCCAAGTTTAATTACAAGATTTTGAATTCGAATTGGGAACGATTGAAGTCCGAAAATCAACCTTCGTTAGGTTGGGCTCTCGCAAGGTCGTTTTGGAAAGAAGCTGCGAAAAACGCGGTCTTCGCAGGATCGTACACGCTCGTGTCGTATGTGGGCCCGTATATGATTACGGATTTTGTTGATTATTTGGGCGGGATCGAGCGTTACCCTCATGAAGGGTACATTCTTGCAGGCGTGTTTTTCGTAGCGAAGTTGATAGAAACGTTAACCACCCGACAATGGTATCTAGGGGTTGATATTTTGGGAATGCATGTAAGATCGGCTCTTACCGCCATGGTTTATCGAAAAGGTTTAAGACTCTCGAGTTCCGCTAGGCAAAGTCACACAAGTGGCGAAATCGTAAATTACATGGCGGTTGACGTACAAAGGGTAGGTGATTACGCATGGTATCTCCATGACATATGGATGTTACCGATGCAAATCATTCTCGCTTTAGCGATTCTTTACAAGAGTGTCGGGCTCGCGTGTATTGCAACGTTAGTTGCCACTATTTTATCTATAGTTATAACAATACCGTTAGCAAGAGTTCAAGAACTATATCAAGATAAGTTAATGGCTGCTAAAGATGATCGAATGCGGAAAACTTCCGAGTGTCTTAGAAATATGAGGATTTTGAAATCACAAGCATGGGAAGATAGGTATAAAGTACGATTAGAAGAAATGAGAAGTGTCGAGTTTAAATGGCTCAAAAAGGCGTTATATTCACAAGCATTTATCACTTTCTTTTTTTGGAGCTCACCTATCTTCGTGGCGGCGGTTACTTTTGGGACTTCAATCTTGATTGGCGGTCAACTTACAGCGGGAGGGGTGCTTTCGGCATTAGCCACTTTTAGAATCCTTCAAGAACCGTTAAGGAATTTTCCTGATTTGGTTTCAATGATGGCTCAAACGAAAGTTTCTCTTGATAGAATCACGGGTTTCCTACAAGAGGAAGAGTTGCAAGAAGATGCGACGATCGTGTTGCCACGCGGGATGTCTGACGTGGCGATTGAACTTAAAGACGGTGAGTTTCAGTGGGACCCGTGTTCTCCAAGGCCGACATTGTCTAATATTCAAATGAAAGTTGAAAGGGGGATGCGTGTAGCAGTTTGTGGCAGCGTGGGGTCCGGGAAATCGAGCTTTCTTTCTTGTATTCTTGGTGAAATCCCGAAAATATCCGGTGAAGTAAGTCGTAACTTCATACGTGTAATTAACTTTTTTAAGTCTTTAATTTATTAATTGTTAACGTCATTTCTTTTGGTTTTAATTACGGTTCAGGTTCGAATTTGTGGGTCGGCAGCTTACGTATCGCAGTCCGCATGGATACAGTCCGGAAACATTGAAGAAAATATTTTATTCGGTAATCCAATGGATAAGGCTAAATACAAAAGAACACTTCAAGCATGTTCGTTGAAAAAAGATTTGGAGCTTTTTTCACATGGAGATCAAACGATTATCGGTGATCGCGGTATAAACTTGAGTGGGGGCCAAAAACAAAGGGTGCAGTTAGCAAGGGCTCTTTATCAAGATGCTGACATCTATCTACTTGATGACCCGTTTAGTGCTGTGGATGCACACACTGGATCAGAACTCTTTAAGGTGCAGATGTAGTTATTTGTCGTTTACTGAAAGTTTACTTTTTTAAAGATTGATTATAACATAATATGTGAATGTAATACTTTGCAGGAATACATCATGACAGCACTAGCAACTAAAACGGTCGTTTTTGTGACTCACCAAATCGAGTTTCTGCCTGCTGCTGACTTGATTCTGGTAATAAAAAAAAAAATTCTTTTAATATATTTTTTAAATTAGTTTAGTAAAGATGAGATGTGGATCTTGCAAGTTAAAAAATGTAGAAAATAAGGAAAGCAATTTTGAGGTTTTTTTAGATTCGTTTGGTATATAGAACCAGTAATGCTAAAACAAATGAGTTTTTTTTTTTACTTTGAATAGAAGTGGCAATTTTGAGCCATTTACTTGTAACCGGGCCGATTTGAATTTAGTTTTACATCTAATGGGTCAAATAAGTGCATTAGAAAAGTAGGGAAAAGGAAATGGGTTGAAAGTTACCCGATGTGTATTTTTTTTAATTTAAAAAACCTGCTAAATAATCCTTAGAATAAATGTGATTATTATTGAGATAATATGATATTTGTAATCATATTTGACATTAATTATTAATATTTATAACAAAAATTGTTTGTTTTCGGAGAAAGGTGTTTCGTGTTAACCCAACCTCAACATGATGTGTTTCAACCGTAACAAAGAGTATTTCTTAAATAGAGTTGGTAACAGTTATGTTAGGCCCACACATGGAAACAACATTACAACAAATAAATAGGGTTTTTCTAGCTTGTGCCCTATGCTAAGGGGCATTTAATGCACATAAATTTCCATCAACAATATCCAGTTAATATTATTTATCTAATTTTCTTATTCTAGCAATGACAAATTCTTTAGAATTAACAAATTTGGAGATCCTTTATCTTTTATATGCATTAAACCTTATCATGTGCCTTTATGGCACAAGTTGGAAAACCTAATAAACTAGACTGAAACAGACTATATGGCAACAACATCATGTAACGCAATAATATTATGATCATTTTCTTAGATAGCTTAATAAATAGGGATCATGTGATATGGTTTTGATTTTGTTAGCTTGGTTTAGAAAGGCGAAAACGCATAAGGGGCAAAGAGGCGCACCTAATGTAGTTATGGGTCAAAATTGGGGCCTGTAGGAAGTTTATACGTAGAAACAACCAAAGGGACAAAGAAATTATAAAAGGTTTACTTGATGAATAGGTTGATATGTAAACCGGATGATAGTGGTGCAACTTCTGGTTGTAAATAAAGCTTATTTGGTTGTACAGAGACGTGTGCCTCGGCTTTTCGGTCCTTAACGCCTCGGAGCGGCTCACGCTTTTTTAAACCGAGTTTGTTAGTATATTTTTATTTCCAATAAAAATATTAATCAGGTTCTATGTTATTATTATTGTTATTTCCATATTGTAGGTTCTTAAAGAAGGTCAAATCATTCAAGCCGGTAAATACGACGAACTTCTGCAAGCAGGAACTGATTTCAACACGTTAGTTTCCGCTCACCATGAAGCAATCGAAGCAATGGATATTTATAACCACTCAGACGATGAGTCAGATGATAACAACGATTTGATTAAAAACTGCGACTCAGTCGGAAGCAGTATGAATACAACCACAAACGTCCCGATCGAAAAAGAATCGGTTTCAGGTCAAAAAGCCATAAAAGAAAAAAAGAAAGCAAAGCGTTCACGAAAAAAACAACTGGTACAAGAAGAAGAAAGAGAACGTGGTAAAATTAGCATGAAAATTTACCTATCGTATATGGGTGCAGCATATAAGGGTTTATTAGTACCGCTTATTATTATCGCACAAACGTTATTTCAAGGTCTTCAGATTGCTAGTAATTGGTGGATGGCCTGGGCTAACCCGCAAATCGAAGGGGATACGGCTCGGGTTAGTAATTTTGTGCTGATTGCGGTTTATATGGCACTTGCGTTTGGGAGCTCGTGGTTTATATTCGTTCGGGCGGTTTTAGTGGCTACGTTTGGTTTAGCTGCTGCACAGAAACTGTTTGTGAAAATGCTTTATAATGTTTTTCGGGCACCGATGTCGTTCTTTGACTCTACTCCAGCAGGACGAATACTGAATCGGGTATGTTTCATATATAAAACTTTTAATACTTTATAGTTTAGATTTTTTGTTTCAGTTTAGTGTTAATCTTTATTGATATTTCAGGTATCGGTTGACCAAAGTGTTGTTGATCTCGATATTCCTTTTAGACTCGGTGGATTTGCTTCAACGACAATCCAGCTTCTCGGTATAGTTGGGGTAATGACTCAAGTGACGTGGGAAGTGTTGCTTCTTATTGTCCCGATGGCGATCACATGCTTGTGGATGCAGGTGATTGTTTTTATCTTCCAATACGTTTGTGTAGAGGTGTTAATTTTGACCCGTTTGCTCGAGAACGGGTTGATTCGGGCGATGTTTAATCTCTTCGCAAGTTGAAATTTGCCCAAAGCGTACTTTTAATGCATTAAACCTCTTAAATCGTTTTACTAAAAATGGTAATACTACTGAAATAATATAGTTTTCGTAATCATAGTTAAAACACTACTTGTTTCTGATAATTAATAATCTGGACAAATTGTGTTTGGCTCAACCAGACTGGACCCGTTTTGACCTGTACCAAAAATTACCCGTTTGACCCGGAAACATGTAGGTTAGGGCCTCTAATAACGTTTAATGGTATTTAAAAGGTTATTAGGAGGTTATTGGATCAGCTTGCATTCACAAAAAGTAATGAACTAATAATAATTGGTGTATGCTTTCTTCATGCAGAAATACTACATGGCATCGTCAAGGGAATTGGTGCGAATTGTTAGCATCCAAAAATCTCCGATTATTAATCTTTTTGGGGAATCGATTGCTGGGGCAGCAACAATTCGAGGTTTCGGGCAAGAAAAAAGGTTTATGAAGAGGAATCTTTATCTTCTTGATTGTTTCGCCCGCCCGTTTTTCTGTAGCATTGCTGCTATCGAATGGCTTTGCTTACGCATGGAGTTGTTATCAACTTTTGTATTTGCTTTCTGCCTGGTTTTATTAGTGAGTTTCCCGCGTAAAGCTATAGATCCTAGTAAGTATTTTCAAAACACATATATCTATTTATTTGATTACGGTTCCTCTTAGTTTAAATTGAGATGAGACTAGTTAAAAATCTAACCAATTTTACTTGCATTTTACCAGGTATGGCGGGCCTGGCTGTAACATATGGTTTACAATTAAACGCTCGTTTATCACGATGGATACTTAGCTTTTGCAAGCTTGAAAACAAGATTATTTCCATTGAGAGGATTCATCAATATTGCCATATCCCGAGTGAAGCTCCACCCGTCATTGAAAATAACCGTCCCCCGCCCTCATGGCCCGAGGAAGGAAAAATTGAAATTATAGATCTTAAGGTATATATAATATTTGGAAAACTCATAAACCTTTTGACATGCGTAACATTTTGTTGCTTGCTAACTTTTAAATGTTGGTTAAGGAATTAACATGTGTTATTTAGCGTTAATTAATAAAAGACGAAAATGGTATTTCTTAGTGTTTCCATAATTAAGAAAATTAATGAAAACAGGGATTAGGAAAAGTGTAATAGTATTGGTGTAGGATCAAACACAAAGTCTCCTTAAAATAAGAAGTCGTAAGAAGGGTATCAAACGGACTCCGATTGACCTCATTCAAGCGGCATTGGAACCGTCTCATCGAACTCTACGATATGAGATTTTAGGTTTTCACTTTGGATTTATAGCTTGTGGATTTTAGAATCTTTGTTTATATCATTGTGTCTTTTTATTTAGCATTGTGTCTTTTCTATATTTGCGTCATTGTGTCTTTTTTGCGACTCATTGTCTTTTTTCCTCGATATTGTGTTATATTTTTCGGCATTGTGTTATATTTTGCGATCCATTCTGTCTTTGTACACTTCTTAGATTTAGAAGACTTTGTAGGATAACTTTACCCTAATAGGATTCTTGATTTGATATAGATTGTATTCTTGATTTGATATATGCTTGTAATTTTGTATTTTGTTAATTTTATTTTATTTTAATGAAGATTTTGTTTGGGTCCTATAAAAGTTTATATGCTCATAAGATTGATTTTCTATATTCAATAGGTTCGTTATAAGGAAAATTTGCCTGTGGTACTCCGTGGTGTGACATGTGAATTCCCGGGAGGGAAGAAAATCGGAATTGTTGGACGTACGGGAAGTGGTAAATCGACACTAATTCAAGCGTTGTTTCGACTCATTGAACCAGAAAGTGGCCGAATTATTATAGATAATATCGATATTTCATCAATTGGCCTACATGATCTACGTTCTCGACTCAGTATTATACCACAAGATCCTACTTTATTTGAAGGGACCATTCGGGGCAACCTTGATCCCCTTGATGAGCATTCAGATCAAGAAATTTGGGAGGTTAGATATTTAAATTCAGATTCTTCGATTTTTAAGATGTTAATGTTAAACATCATAGGCAACCTAACTTCTTAAAATATATAATTTGTAATTTTCATGAGTTTTTAAATAGAAAGTACTTCTAGCAACTCTTCGTAACAAATACCAACTATGAAAATGTTGAGATATTTGGATTCAAATTAGTCATGAACTTAATTTTATGTAATTTTGGTGCCCGGACTTATTTTGTTCTTTTGTTAGAAACATTTCTACATGAAAATAAATGCGCTTTTTTATGATTAGGCACTTGATAAATCTCAACTTGGAGATACGGTTCGTGAGAAGGAGCAAGGGCTTGATGCACCAGGTATGTTTTACATGATAATTTGAACTCGAATAAAAAAACTTTAGATAGTTAAATTCAGAGGCCAAGAAGTTTATGGGCCCCGGTGGGTTGCTAACGGGTCAAAATGGTAATTTTTATGCTAAACGGGTGAAATTTCGTTAGCTGAAACATGTTTTGTCTAATATTACAATTTTTATAAAAAAATAGTGTGTAAATTATTACAATAGTTTTATTATTTCAATAGCACTAAGTTTTTTAAATAAAATAATTTAGGAGGTTTTATGCATTAGGGTAGTTTTTTTGTCAAGGGGTCAAGCTGTCGTCTAAAATATTATTTTTATAAATTAATGGTGTATAAAATATGATTACAAAAGTTATCTTATTTCAATGGTCATTTCTTTTATAAAATAATTTAAGAGGCTGTATCATGTATACATTGAAAAGTACACTTTATGCGACTTTCAACTTTTTTTTAACCCATTTGACATTCTTTTAAAGATTTTTTTACCCAGTTGACTAGTTAGAAACAAAACACAACTTGAATCGACCCGTTCATTAATGGGTCGAAAGTGTCACCTCTCTTTAGTGCCATTTTTGAGCAAAATATGATAAATAGAGAATATTTTTGAGTTTATTCTTTGTGGGGTATGCGGTGATGGATTTTTTGTTATGAAATTCTTGCAGTTTTAGAAAACGGCGATAATTGGAGTGTGGGCCAACGACAACTTGTTTCGCTTGGCAGGGCTTTACTGAAACAGGCCCGAATCCTGGTTCTAGATGAAGCAACGGCTTCGGTTGATTCAGCAACTGATAATTTAATCCAAAAGATTATTCGTCAAGAATTCAAGGATTGTACTGTATGTACTATTGCTCACCGTATCCCTACTGTCATCGATAGTGATCTGGTCCTCGTTCTTAGTGATGGTAAGTAAATTGACTCCCATTTGGTCAACCAGAGTTATATGCTCACATCATTTTAGGATGCGTAATTTTTAATAAATGTGAAAATGGTCGGATTGACCTAGAGGTGGTTTGGGCCAAGTCAATTAATTTTTTATACAGGTTGAAATGGGTCGTGTTGGGTCGAAAGCGAATTTAAAAAAAAAACATCTAGATTGACCACTCAACATTTTCTTTTTCGTATTTCTTTTCTATTGTTATAACATCAATACATTAAAGATGATTACTAAGCTATTTATAAAAAGTCTGAGTAAGTAGGGCTGGCATATCGTGTCAACCCGACCTGTTAAGACACGAACCCAAAACAGGTAAACACAAACACGACACGAAATCTTATCGTGTTAGATTTTCCAAACACGAACACGAACCTGATAATAAACAGGTTACACGAAACACGACCTGTTATTAAATATATATACTTTACTTCTAGGTATTTTTATTATTTAAAATTAGGAGCCCCGCGTATTTTTTTATTTAAAGTTATAAACGTGTCATTTACGGGTCTTAACAGGTTAACAAGTATTTAACTTGTTAAGACATGAAACTAAACAGGTCTTAACGTATGACCTGTTATAGACACGAAACCTGTTAAGGTTAAACACAAAACCTGTTAACTTCGTATATGTACGTGTCATGTTATTGTGTTCGCTTAGAAATTACCAGCCTTGTGATTAACGCTTTTTAAGGAACAATTTAGGAGGTTGTAAACACTTTGACTTTATCTTGGTCAACTTTAAATTCTTCTAACTTTATAAGTGTTCCTAACTAGAGTCTACATCAATACCTACATGCAAACCATCCTGCATTGGGTTATTTGTTGCTCAAGAAAACTTGTATCAGATTTATAATTGCAGTGTTTTACGCGTGTTTTGTAGGGCAAGTTGCAGAATTTGATTCTCCAACTCGACTATTAGAAGACAGGTCATCGATGTTTTATAAATTAGTAATGGAATACTCGTCTAGATCAAGTGGCATCCCAGATTTTTGATACAAATGGTGTGCCCGGATACACACGTTAATCAAGAACCGAAGAAGTGGGATCAAACTGCATGAATCAATCGAACTCAACCCTGCTTCTGTTTCTCGAGCTGTATGTTGACCGAAAGTCAAAACTGGTGCCAAAGAGGTTCGTAACACGATAAACGTGCCAAAAAGGTACATGCTAGAGAGCAAAAGCTGTTAGAATTGTATGATTCACATGTTGTTGAATGTTGACATACTTTGTAACATAAATAATCTGGAACCAGAAAGAAAGTCGTTATTTTTTGGTAATTATTAGTGAAAAGAAGCAATCAGGAACGATCTTTTTGTTGTCAAATGCAATAATTTATGTTCTTTAATATGATTTTAGTCAAAAAAAAAATCAAAATGGTCCATTATGAGGAGATTTTAAACCTAAATTGAGTAGCTTTTGTAGCATTGATTAATGATTATCTAATCATTTTCTGATGGTTTTGTTGACTTTTTTACTTGAACTTTTAAGAGGTTTTCTCCGGCCTGGAATTTGATTGAAACGATACGCCTTCATGCTTTATGATACTCGGCTTTTGGGTCATTTCGTCGTGTTTGTATGTAAATACAACATTTGTTTCTATACTTTTTATGTTACCTTTAGATTTAGTTGACTAAATTGTAGGATTGATGGCATGCCTTGATTTGTGTTGTGTTGGGCTATATCCAATTCATATATTTAGATTATTTTGTCTAAAATGAACACACACACAGTCACACGCCCTAAAATCCACCTATTGTCTACTTTGTGGAACTTGAATCCGCACCAAAAACCTTTTTGTTCCATCGATGAATATTTAAATGTGTGTAATCTTGAACATTTGTGGTTCTCTTTGAAAGTTCAACTTTAAACATCCTAGAGTTTTCAAGTTGCATGACACGTGTTACGATGTGTTACGATACAAATTAGGGTTTTTTTTTTTTTGGGGGGGGGTTGGGGGGGTTGCAACCCTCGGTTCCCACTAAGCTGCGCCACTGCATTTAATCCCTAAATCCATATGTAAACTCATCTTGTGTTTAGAATACCCCACAACATGTATAACTTATACAAGTTCTCTAGTGTTTCTTTTGCTTTTAAATACAATACCACCGTTAGGGTTCGTTCAAGTTATGGTGAACGGGTGGGAAAGCAGGAACATTCTCGACAAACATGAAGAACGGTTGTAACTTTGATTCACCATAGACAGAAACACTAGATGATACCTTATTGCTTTAGCTACAAGTTTTGAATATGAATACTTCTAGTATAAAATGGAGAATGACATGTTACATATTTTCAACAACTATAAATGAAAGTGTCGGCGGGAATAGTTCCTGCCCCCTATTCGTTTAAATGGGCGGCATAGTCAACAGTGCCAGACAGCTATTTTCAACAACTACAAATGAAAGTGTCGGCGGGAATAGTTCCTGCCCCCTATTGGTTTAAATGGGCGGCATAGTCAACAGTGCCAGGCAGCTGAAAGTGTCGGCGGGAATAGTTCCTGCCCCCTATTGGTTTAAATAGGCGGCATAGTCAACAGTGTCAGGCTGCTATTTTCAACAACTACAAATGAAAGTGTCGGCGGGAATAGTTCCTGCCCCCTATTGGTTTAAATGGGCGGCATAGTCAACAGTGCCAGGCAGCTGCCTGACACTCCCTTATTGGCGCAACAAATTTACGATTTTATCCTGTCTTAAAATTCCGATTTTGCCATCAGTATAAAATTATGTTTTTGCCCCCACTTAAAAATAAATTTGCGTTTTTACTCCCAGCTAAAAAATTCGATTTTGCCCTCGGTTAAAAATTACGATTTTCCCCGTTTAAATTTACACTTTTGCCATTAGTTTTTTCCCTTAAAATTACAATTTTGGCATCAGTTCAAAATTATGTTTTTACCCCCACTTAAAAATAAATTTGCGTTTTTACTCCCAGCTAAAAATTTTGATTTTGCCCTCGGTTAAAAATTACGATTTTGCCCCGTTTAAATTTACACTTTTGCCATTAGTTTTTTCCCTTAAAATTACGATTTTGCCATCAGTTCAAAATTATGTTTTTACCCCCACTTAAAAATAAATTTGCGCTTTTGCTCCCAGCTAAAAATTTCGATTTTGCCCTCGGTCAAAAATTACGATTTTGCCCAATTTAAATTTACACTTTTACCGTTAGTTTCTTTCCTTAAAATTACGATTTTGCCATCAATTCAAAATTATGTTTTTACCCCCCACTTAAAAATAAATGTACGCTTTTGCTCCAGGCTAAAAATTTCAATTTTGCCCTAGGTTAAAAATTACAATTTTGCCCCGTTTAAATTTAGAGTTTTGCCATTAGTTTTTTTTTTTCTCACAACCAAATTATGATTTTCCCCCCAACTTAAATTTACATTTTCTCCATTGTGTTTGTTTGTTTGTTTTCCTGGTTAAATTACAATTTTGCCCACAGTGTAAATTTGCAGTCATGCCGGCAGGTGCCTGGCACTCCCCCATTGGTCCTTTTAATTTACGATTTCATCCCTGAATTAAAATTATCATCTCGCCCTCGGTTCAAAATTATGCTTTTCCCATCGTTTTATTTTTTTAGCAAAACTATAAAAGTTTTTTGTTTTAATTGGTTTACTCCATTTAATTTTTTTTCCTGTCAAAGAGCTGCCTAACACTCGCTCATTAGTCCTGAAAAATTACTTTTTTGCCCTGAGCCGAAAATTAGGTCTTATCATCGTTTTAGTTTTTTCCCTAGCAAAATTGTAGTTGTGTTTTTTTAATTGATTGAGAATTATTCGGTCATCGCCCCGCAACGCGGGCGGGGCATCAACTAGTTAATACATACACGACTAGATTTCGTATATGTATCGACCCTGATATAAAGTTCAATATGATATAAGAGATACATGAGGATAAATGGCTCACTTTCATTACTCAAAAAATGCCCGAGCCTAACACTTTATATCTGATATGTTACTAAGATTTACATGTGGTATAACTGTTTAGTAAGTTTAAGATGTTTTGTTACTTTATAGAGTAAACACAAGTTTGAATTGTAAGCACACATTAAATGTTATAAATTAGGTTGGTAGGGGTGTAAGCCGAGAACCCCCTCCACCGCACCAATGGCAGCCTGTCACCTCGACTACCCGCACACCACAACCCGATAACCCCTCTCACCGGCGGTGTTACCCGCCTACCATACTTGCCACCTCTCTCTCTCATCTGCACACATGTTTGCAGCTCTCTCTATCATCTCCTTTATTTGGTAGCTATCACCCGCCTACCATACTCGCAAAGCTCTACCCGATGCAACGGCGCCAGTGTTATCTGTCACACCCCAACCGATGGCGGAATCATCGGGGCGTGGCACTGAGCGAAACAAATTGTCCAGAAGTTTCCATAACAACTATCATTACCATCTGATTAAATAATACGTCCCATACCGTATCTCAAATAGTTAACAATTATTACAGACAAGCATCAAGACAAATATTCTGTTCCGACAACTCAGATTTAAACATAAATAATTTATTTATTGGTTTCTAGGACTCCTGTTCCTAGCTTCAATTTCATCTCAGCACAGCAAGCGTCCTAGACCTTTCCTAGCCTCGATTTCACAGTGAGCTAGGCATACAAACAACCTAAGCACCTGTCACATACGTTAAAATAAAGTCAATACATAAAATGTAAGGGTGAGCATACAAGTTTGATAATAGCATAATAGAGTTCGAATTCGTTTACGCATAACCAGCACGTACACATAGTGAAATGAAGCACGTTAGTTATCGACATAGATCCATCGATACCAATGACTGCAGGTTGACTGCCCGAGGCAGTTCGCAATACATGATTACCACCGTAATCCATTGTAACACCCCGAAAACGGGTTTGGTAATTAAACCCCGTTAATACTAGGAACGGGTAAAATACCGTTAGTGGTAAAATTAACCCGGTGAAATTTAGGATTTTAATAAATAATTTTATGTTAATAAAATTAGAAAGAGAATAAACGCTTTGAGGAAACGAAGCGTATATAAAGCCGAGTTAACGGGACTTAGAAATACTACGGGTTATGACTTCCCCAAACCCATTAAGTAACTAGGGATATCAACCTAGTTGGTTAAGTGTTGTTAAAAACAATAAAAGAAACAAGAAATAGATAACCCTTTAAATAACTTGGGTAAATTGAGGGACTAAACCTGGACAAATAAGATAAAGTTTTATCAAAACAAAATAAATAAATAAAACACACACATACGTGTGTGTATGTCTGCGATTTTAACCAGAGCCAGGAAGGCTCTCTTGCTCAAAACCCTAAAGTGCCAAGAATCACCAAATTGAAGGGCAGAACTAGCTCAAATCAGATGCATGAACATGAATTCATGATCACCTAGTCATGGGGATTACAAGGTATGTCGAATTTTAAGATTTGGTGATACTTTGAGATTATGATGAACAATCATAATCGAAATTCTGGAATGAATATTGAATCTATGAGTGCTATTGTGTTGAAATCTTTGTTTAGAAACAAACCCTAGTTGAAAACTTGGAGAATTGGTGTTAAAACTAGGGATTTGATAATTAACCTATTATGTGCTAAGTGGGTTTTGATTATGTAGTGAAGATGATGGTTTACACATGTTTAAAATCATCATAGTTGCTAGTAGAAACAAGATACTTGAACAATTTGCAAGTTTGAGTGTTGAACATACATGACTTGAGTTGGGTTTTTATGATATGATGATGTTAGTGTCAAACTTGTGATTGGAATCATCATATTAGTTAGCAAGACAAAGTACTTGAACAATTTAGGTGTTTGGGTACATAAATCATATTTACCATGAAATGGGTTGTTAAATAATATAAAAGAATTGATGTTAAGATTGTGATATAGATGCTTGAAATCATGTTACCTAGTTGTAAAATGTGTAAAAACAATGTATGCACATTAGGTGTTTGTTAAAATGCCTAAATGAAAACTAAAGTGTTGAAATTAGAGTGAAAATGTGCAATGAATAAGTTGATAAGTCGATTGACCTTAAAAAGTCAAATCGACCAAGTATATGATCGGATGGTAAATTCGATATAAGAAGAGTAGGATGGAATAGTCGTGAATGATTATGACTAACCTAACCATCTTACAATTACAATGATAGTTTGACGCTTGGCAAGCTAGGTGAAGACTTGGGGAAGGAAGCGGGTCAAACGAAGCAAGAATGACGGAAAAGCATAATTCGGATGCAATGTAAGTATAGCTTACACTAGTCTTAAATTGTGGAATATTTTCTTATCATATAAATTATGAATGAGATATCTAAACAAATGAAATATGATGTTCCGTCGTGTAGTCGAACGGAACAAGAAAATCAAAGATGAAAGAAACCATAATAATGGTTAAAAAGAAGTAAATCGATAATTTGGTCATATTATGTCGAAAGCAATAAACGGTTTATAAGTAAAATGACCGTACGGTGTTAAATGGAACGAGTCATGTAGATGAGACGATAATAAATATCATCTCGCATAGATAAACGACCATTTCGGCCAAACGGGTCAAAGGGTGTAGACATCACCTTTTGACAATATCGACTAATGATTCTTTTGTCGAGTTATATGCTTACAGGAATAGATATCCAATGGATACCCGCATCGTTCTTAATTAGCAATTATAAAGCAAGGTATTAAAACCGGGTAATAAGTTGACCCGAGCCAGGTACGTATTATAGATAAACTCATAAATTAGAACTTGAAGTTCTATGAGAGCTAGGCATAGTAAAAAGGACATTCGGTTACCTAAAAAGGTAAACCGAAGGATTTAAATTATAGACAGAGTGTTTTGAAAATAAGATATGGTTAAAAACGAGATTTTGGGCGTACATGGCTTAAGCAAGCCCTTCGTTGTAAATGATGGGTTAAAAATGACCAAAACGCCCTGGTAAGCAAAATTAAGCAAACAACTCTTAGAAGTCGCTTGAAAACGAGTTTTATAATCAAGTTAATACTTAGAATAAGTCTAATAGCGTAAGATGTAAATCCTTGGTCAAAAGACTCTATATGAGTCTTTGCCGTAAATTGATAATCCGAAGGGTAAAACTCGGGTTAGATAGATCGTCACATTAAAACCATCACAAATATAGATGTGATGGAAGGTCACTTGATAACTAATGTGGAAATAAAATGCTAGAAAGAAATGGGTGTGAGTTATGCGTAAAAGTTGCTTAAATGTCCTTAACGGGTCAAAATAAGCACTTGAGTGAAAGCGGGTTTAAAATGCGTAGGAAACCCGTGGTTTGAGCCAAATATGATAGGCGATATAGAAATAAAAAGGTTCACGAGAATTTGGGATCAAACAAATAAGTTTGTTTGATAAATACATGAATGGGTCAAAATGGGTAAATTCTAGTTTAAGCCAAAAGCTTAAAACTCTATAAATTTGTTAATCCGGAAGTCGGATTTTAAATCTATTTGATGGAGAATCATATTACAAACACGTAGGAAGAAACGGTAGGTCAAACGGATAAGCGGATTGAAAGATACGAAAGTTTTCGTGTCAAATAACGGCAAAATGGAAAAGTTGGATGCAGGGGCCACCGTAACTTACGGTGCCACCGTAAGTTACGGTGGAGCTGATATTGTTACGATGAAACACCCCTGAGTTACGGTGGGGGAATATCATTTCAGAGGCCACCGTAACTTACGGTGACACCGTAAGTTACGGTGGAGACCAGGTTGGAATTTGTTGTTTTGATATCAAGAGATTAACGTTGGGATTTCTCCTTTCATATTCGTTACCAGACTCGTTTAAACACGTTTTAATCCTTGTACGACTAAAGCATTTCATGTTTATGAAATGTAGGTACATTTTGGATGCCGAAAGACGATCAAGCTCAATGAAGAACCGAACACGATAAAGACACACGCTTCCGCACTTTGACATATAGTAAATTTTAAACAACGAATTCAACCACGTTATGTAGAATAACTTATGATTTGTAAAAGTTTTAATAAACCCGTATTTCCAAATGTTTATGTAATCTTAATTACATGATTGTTTTACGTAAAATTTACGTTAAACCTTGAATAATAAGAACGGGTGTTACAAGTTGGTATAAGAGCCTTGGTTTAAGAACGGGTGTTACAAGTTGGTATCAGATACCAATCTGTCACACCCCAACCGATGGCGGAATCATCGGGGCGTGGCACTGAGCGAAACAGATTGTCCAGAAGTTTCCATAACAACTATCATTACCATCTGATTAAATAATACGTCCCATACCGTATCTCAAATAGTTAACAATTATTACAGACAAGCATCAAGACAAATATTCTGTTCCGACAACTCAGATTTAAACATAAATAATTTATTTATTGGTTTCTAGGACTCCTGTTCCTAGCTTCAATTTCATCACAGCACAGCAAGCGTCCTAGACCTTTCCTAGCCTCGATTTCACAGTGAGCTAGGCATACAAACAACCTAAGCACCTGTCACATACATTAAAATAAAGTCAATACATAAAATGTAAGGGTGAGCATACAAGTTTGATAATAGCATAATAGAGTTCGAATTCGTTTACGCATAACCAGCACGTACACATAGTGAAATGAAGCACGTTAGTTATCGACATAGATCCATCGATACCAATGACTGCGGGTTGACTGCCCGAGGCAGTTCGCAATACATGATTACCACCGTAATCCATGCAAGTAAAAGATCCTTAACAACCCCCGAATGAACGGGTGCTGAGTCCAAACTATAGTACTATCGTTGCTAAGGCAGGTAGACAGCATTCCATGTGTAAACATAACAAACAAGCATTCATAAGCCACGTATAACATGCATTAATGGTTAGCGTTAAAATAGCTTGAGTAGTGTGGTAATTGTGGTTTGAATATTCGTAACGTATGTAACACCCAAAAGTGCTAAAAGCAAAAAGGGTTCGAGTATACTCAAAGAGATTAATGGATTGAAGGGAGCGCTTTACAGCGAGTATGGTTAGCCTGAATAGATTCGATAACGTAATGAGAAATGAGTAGGATAGTTGATCGTGCGGATTACCCACTCGTGCGGATAGCAATCCGTGCGGATGGTATTCCGTCCGGATTGCCTGTTCGTGCGGGTGACAATCCGTGCGGATGGTGACCCATCCGGATAACATATCCGTACGAGTGAACTGTCCATGCGGATGGTAATCCGTGCGGATTAGTCGCTCGTGCGGATTGCTTATCCGTACGGACAAGTTGGACTTGCGGATAAACGTTCGAGTGGATTGTTTCTTCCTAAGGATGTGTTTGTGTGTGATGGCTTGTGCTTTGAAGTTTTCGTTGTAGCATTTAGAAAACATTTAAGTGTCTCTACCTTTCAAGCCGGTCGCGCGGACAACAATCCGTCCAGATGGCAGTCCGTGCGGACAACGTCTTTAAGGCTGAGTTACTAAGTGGATTAGGTAATTCGCCCGGATGGTAATCCATGCGGATAGGTGTAATCCGTCCGGATAGTTGTTCGTGCGGACAAGACAATCCGTCCGGATAGTCTGTCCGTGCGGATGAACATGTTGGAATTTGTCTTAAGGCCTTAGTATCTCATGATCCGAAGAGTAATCCATTCAGAGGTCGTCCGTCCGGATTGCTCATTCGTCGATACTCAAACCTTGTTTGGAAAGTGGGTCCCAAGGGTAGCTCGTCCGGGTGACAACCCGTCCGTATAGCCTGTCCGTCCGGATAGTCTGTCCGTGCGGACAGCTTGTCCGTGCGGACAACTGGTCCGTGCGGTCAGTCTCTGGTCTGATTGTTCCGTTCGTCTACTCTTGGTTTCTGTTATCGTTTATCGAGACGTTCTGATTGCGTGGCAACCACTTGGAATCGTATTCTTACCCGCACGACTAAGCCGGCCAGGAACCACCCTGACTCGACTTGTCGGCGACTCAGAACGGTCATTCCGGTTGACCCCGAAATCAGGTGTCTTGCGGTAGAATTCCAGATCTAGGACTAGTGCATCACTATTATCGAGTAGAGACTAGAACCGATCAGATTCGTACCGATTTTAAGGGTAAAAGAAGGAGAGAGCTTAGGTTTATTTCTTTCAACTCTTTTATCCTTAGAAAAGTTTAGATTTAGGTGAAGTTGTTGTGAAATCTTGTGGAAATCGTTTAGATCCGAGTTATTCTTGGTGGAATGAGGTCAAGCTTGAAGTTCATGAGAACTTCATGATGACGTCACCCGAGAATACCCCAAATCTTGATGGTTTCACGGTTGAAAGTTGAGGTTTGAAAGATAGGAAGGTGTAGAATTGTGTAGTGATCAAGAATGTACAAGAATTAGAGCAAGATCTTACCTGGATTGAGAGAAATCTGAGAAAAGGTGAAGAATGTGTGTGGTTCGGACGTCACTTGCCAAAAGTGGAAAGTTTGGAGAGTGACTCGTGTATTTATAGGATGCTAAAAGGGGAAAGGGTGAGCCGTGCGGATGGCACGTAGCCCGGATAGGCTATCCGTCCGGATTGGTCATCCGTGCGGATTGGCAAACCGTGCGGATTGGCAATCCGTGCGGATTGACCATCCGTTCGGATGTCGCCTGATGTGGTGCGTTCGGTGCGATGTTGCTTCGGTTTCGATTTGCGAGCGATCCGATAGGGTTTCCTAGTCAAATTACTTTCAGTCCCAACTACTTCTTATATGGTTCGACTCGGAATTCGGGTTCGGGTTCGTTTACATTCGAGTTAGACTTCGAGTTCGATTGAGTTCGCTTGATTAACACCACATAACATAACATAAAATAAACATGCACAGGTAACACGTAAGGCACACACACACGTATAAATGCAAGTAAAATACACAGCTCGAGTTACGATTCGATGTCGATTTGATTAACATAGCTTGATTATTAGTCGATTAACTTTATCGCATTGTTACTGCCTATGATTCACAGTCGTAGGTCGATTGGAATATGATTAACACAAGTCGATTATTGTAATGAACGACACTTATTCCACATAATATAGTTAAAATAAAATCATTTCTACTAGTCCAGTCGCGCGAAATCGGTTGTTGACTTTGACATTGACTTTGACTTTCACTCGTGAAAACACGGGGTGTTACAGCCTCCCCTTGTTTAGGGAATTTCGTCCCGAAATTAAGCTGAAAGCTGTAACAAGGTTGTGAATCACGTGTGAGAGTTCTTCGTTTGGACCATAACGGAGTCAAAACCGGTCCTACAAGTGGTATCTGAGCAGGTTCTCGATTGCTCAGATCAAACACGCTAGAATGTAATATAATCGTGATTCTATTGATCAGATCCGAAATCGTACAAAAGAGCAAATGTCCCTAATTGAAACACTAAGGCTCCTATTTATAGGCCAAGGGAATAAGGAATCTTCCCTTATTTACAATTATGCCACCTTGCCTTTCTTAACTAGATATTACTTACTCTTTAAACAACTGTGGATACTTTGCCTTCATGTCGCTTTCGAGTTCCCAAGTGAACTCCGCGCCTCGTTTACCTTCCCATCGGACTTTCACAATAGGAATGTTAGAGCGCCTGAGCTGCTTGGTTTGGCGATCCATGATCTCGACAGGCTTTTCCACGAAGTGTAATGTTTCGTTCACTTGTAGATCGTCTAGAGAAACATGTAAATCGCGGTCGGCGATGCACTTTCGGAGGTTTGACACGTGGAAAGTCGGGTGGACGTTACTAAGTTCATCCGGTAATTCGAGTCTGTAGGCGACTTTTCCGATCCTTTCCAGAATCTTAAAAGGTCCAACATATCGAGGCGCGAGTTTCCCTTTCTTGCCGAATCGGACTACACCCTTCCAAGGTGATACCTTTAGGAGTACGTAGTCACCAACGCCAAATTCCCGGGGCTTGCGCTTTTTATCGGCGTAACTTTTCTGTCGATCCCGAGCCTTCACCAGGTTGTCTCGGATTTGGAAAATTTTGTCTGTCGTTTCTTGCAGTAGCTCCGGACCGGTTAGTTGCGAGTGACCGATCTCGTGCCACACAATAGGCGATCGACATCTTCTTCCATATAACGCTTCGAAAGGTTCCATCTCGATACTAGAGTGATAGCTGTTATTATACGAGAATTCGACTAACGGCAGGTGTCTATCCCAATTACCGCCGAAGTCCAAAACACACGATCGGAGCATGTCTTCAACAGTACGGATCGTTCTTTCAGTCTGACCGTCGGTTTGCGGGTGGAAAGCGGTACTTAGATTAAGTGTCGTACCGAGTGCCGTTTGAAACGTTTCCCACAATCGCGAAGTAAACCGAGCATCACGATCAGAGATGATGTCACGAGGCGTTCCATGATTACGAATGATCTCGTCGGTGTAGATTCGGGCTAATCGTTCCACATTGTAGTCTTCTCGTATTGGCAGAAAATGAGCTGATTTAGTCAAACGGTCGACTATCACCCATATGCTGTCGTGTCCTGACGACGTGGTTGGAAGCTTGGTTATGAAATCCATAGTTATACTCTCCCACTTCCACATGGGAATTGGTGGTTGTTCGAGTAAGCCAGAGGGTCTTTGATGTTCAGCCTTAATCCTAGCACAAGTCAGACATTTTCCGACGTAGAGGGCGATATCCCGTTTCATACCCGGCCACCAGTACTTATAACGAAGATCCTGGTACATCTTGTCAGCACCGGGATGAATAGAATACCGGGATTTGTGGGCTTCGTCCATCAGAATTTGTCGTAGATCAGTTCGCTTGGGAATCCAAATTCGGTCTAAGAAGTGGAATATCCCGTTTGATTTGCTCACAAGTTGGTCTCCATCGTGGTAGATTCGTTCCTTCTTCAAGGTGCGTTCATTGAAACACGCATGCTGGGCGTCGCGGATTAGAGCTTCGAGGTTGTGCTGGGCTTGAACATTACGAGTGCTAAGCATATAGCTCCGTTTGCTAAGTGCGTCGGCAACAACATTCGCTTTGCCTGGGTGATAACGGATCTCACAGTCGTAATCGTTGAGAAGTTCTACCCATCGGCGTTGACGCATATTTAGTTCCTTCTGATTAAAGATGTGTTGTAGGCTCCTATGATCGGTGAAGATCGTACACTTGGTACCATAAAGGTAGTGTCGCCAAATCTTTAATGCAAAAACAACCGCGCCTAGCTCGAGATCATGGGTTGTATAGTTCTTCTCGTGCCTTTTGAGCTGTCGAGATGCGTAAGCTATGACCTTGTCTCGTTGCATGAGGACACAACCGAGGCCAAGGTTGGAAGCATCACAGTAGACAATGAAATCATTGTTTCCGTCGGGCAGTGTGAGAACGGGAGCATTGCAAAGCATGTGTTTGATGGTTTGAAAGGCAGACTCTTGTTTAGTTCCCCAAACAAAAGACTGATCCTTATGTGTAAGAGCGGTAAGCGGTACAGCAATCTTCGAGAATCCTTCAATGAATCGTCGATAATAGCCCGCTAGTCCGAGAAAGGAACGAACTTCAGACGGATTCTTAGGCGTAACCCAGCTCTTGACAGCTTCAATCTTCGCAGGATCGACGTGAATGCCCTGACTATTAACGATATGACCCAGAAATTGAACCTTCTCCAACCAGAATTCGCACTTGGAGAACTTGGCATAGAGTTGGTTCCCCTGGAGCAACTCGAGAACCAAACGTAGATGTTGCGCGTGTTCGGCCTTCGATTTGGAATAGATCAAGACGTCGTCGATGAATACAATGATGAAACGGTCGAGATATGGTTTACACACACGATTCATCAGATCCATGAAAACTGCTGGTGCGTTTGTTAGGCCAAAAGGCATGACAACGAATCCGTAATGGCCGTAACGGGTTCGAAACGCTGTTTTGGGTATATCCTCCTCTTGAATACGCAACTGATGATATCCAGAACGCAGATCGATCTTCGAGAAACACGTAGCGCCTTGTAGCTGATCAAACAAATCGTCGATACGGGGCAGGGGATAGCGGTTCTTGATAGTCAACTTATTCAATTCCCGATAGTCGATGCACATCCTGAACGACCCATCCTTCTTTTTGACGAAAAGGACTGGTGCGCCCCAAGGAGAGGTGCTCGGGCGAATGGAGCTTTTCTCAAGTAATTCCTGGAGTTGAGTTGCGAGTTCGCGCATTTCGGACGGTGCGAGTCGATAAGGAGCTTTGGCAATAGGATTAGCTCCAGGAATAAGATCAATACGGAAGTCGATATCACGTTTCGGAGGTAGTCCGGGAATGTCCTCTGGAAAAACTCGAGGGAATTCCCGAACCACGGGAACGTCCTTCACTTCCTTCTTCTCTTTCTTTTCCTTCTCCGCTGCTACAACGTTAGCCAAGAAAGCTCTGTATTCCTTACGGAGATACTTGCTAGCTTGTAGGCATGACATAAGCTTGAGCCCTTTTGAAGTAGTATCGCCATAAACACACAATAAATCACCATTCGCGAGCGAAAAACGAATCATCTTGTCGAAGCACACAACTTCAGCATGGTTTTCTCGAAGAAAGTCCATGCCTACTATGACGTCGAAGCTTCCGAGTTGCATCGGAATAAGGTCAATCGGAAAGATGTGATTGTTGAGCTCGAGAGTACAATCACGGATAACAGAATTAACAGCGACGGTTCTTCCGGTAGCGACTTCAACATCGAATGCCGAGGATAGTCGGGAACGTTTACGATTAAGGAGTTTCTCAAATTCGAACGACACAAAGCAATTATCCGCTCCAGTATCAAACAAACATGAAGCATAAATACCATTCACAAGGAACGTACCATTGACCACGTTGTTGTCGGCCTGAGCTTGACGCACATTGAGGTTGAAAGTTCTGGCGCGTGATGCCTGTTGTTGCTGTTGCTGTTGTTGCTGTGGCTGCTGTTGCTGGGGCTCTTGTTTCACAACCCTGTTTGGGCACATGTTGGCGAAATGATTCGGATCGCCACATGAGAAGCAGGCTCTGGCTTTGACTGCGGGTGCCGGAGGAGCTTGTTGACCCTGTGGGGCGGTGAGTAGAGCTTGGTTGGCAGGAGCTTGGCGAATACGGCAGTTGGCAGTAAAGTGGCCGTACACGTTGCAATGAGCACAGAAGCGGCATAGAATAGCGATCGGATGATGGTAGGTGCAAGTAGGGCAGAGCGGGTGTGGTCCATTATATCCACGCTTTGCAGGCGGTGCATTGGCCACAGGCGCCGCTACTTGACGCTGCTGGGTAGGTACAGTCTGAACTGGTGCATCAGTGATCGCACAGTTCTTGTTGGTGGAGCTGTTCTTTCTCTTGTTCCTTCTCTTGTTGCTCGATGAGGTGGGTTCAACAGTTGGTGCAGTAGCGGTGGCTTGATGCAGATGCTTGGAGGTCTTATCCCACACCCCAGCCTTAACCCTTTTGTCATTGATTTCGGCGGCTAGCAGATAGGTTTCCTCGATCGTGGTAGTCTTAGTCGCTTGCACGAAATCAGCAACGCAATCGGGCAAAGCTCGGATGTACTTCTTGATGGTCATCTCGAGAGTCTTGACCTGGTCGGGACAGATAATGCTGAGCTGCTTGAAACGAGCAGTGAGACCAGCATTGTCTCCATCCTTCTGATGTATGTGCCAAAATTCATCTTCAAGCTTTTGTTGTTCGTGAGGAGGGCATAATTCCTCTAGCATGACTTCCTTGAGCTCGTCCCACGACAGACCGTAGGCTGCATCATTCCCTCGCTTGTTCCTCTCGGCCGTCCACCAGTCTAAAGCACGGGACTGAAAGACACCGGTAGCGTTCAGAGTTCGAAGGTCATCAGGGCAACCACTTTGTCGCAGAGTAACCTCGATGGAGTCAAACCAGTGGAATAGTGCTGTAGGACCTCCTTCGCTTGTGAATTCTTTCGGCCCACACGATTTGAATTGTTTGAAACTGAAAGGTCTTGGGACACCTTTAGGACCTTCAGTCCTCGATTCCTCGGATGACTTGCTGGCGTTCTCGTAAACATCACTCACGGCTTTAGCTACACTTTTCGCGATGATGGAAGCAAGGCGTCTGTCTCTCTTTTCATGACGAGAAAGAGTGTGACGACGGGATCCTGACGATGGTCCAGTAGACATTGTCTGCAATAGACATCGCCACGATACTCAACACATGTATTCGAATCTCACCTCACACATCTACTACTACTAAAGCTCAGTAACACGTACCATGTAAACGCATATAGTCACAAAATCACAGGATTACACCGAATCACATAAGCACATAGGGCACATAACCACATAATTCCTAAACACGTAAGCACAATAGCAAGGAAAACACATATGCCCTAGTCACTAGAGGCAATCAGAAAACAGAAACCTAGTATTCAAAGTTCGCGATTATTCGAATATGGTGTGGCGCGAGCGATTTGTTAACGATGTGTGGTGTGTTGTGTGGGTAGCAAAAGCATAGGTGTTAGATCGAAACCAGTAGTATCTCAAAACGCAGATAAATAAGTATAAAACACATAATTCTCATAAAAGCAACGAATCGTCAGAGTCAAGGGTTTTGACTTAAAACTTAAAACTCAGAAAATCGAGAATAGATTGTCTGCGGCTAGTAGACTTCGACTAACCAAAGTGGTTCGACTATTCTCAAGGATCCTGTGTGCACAATTACCTTCAGGACTATGCGTTTGCCTCGATTCTTGGGCGTTGGCGCAATTCCCATTGGTTATATTGTGTCTTCAGATCGTTGGAGTCCGTCGAAACTTTGGTGGGAGTTTTTGTATAAAAGCAGGACAAGTCGTTAAGGTTAGGGTTTCACCCCTATCTTACAACTTCGTCCCTATTTTAATAAAATTGAGGAGATTATTCATCAAAATATGGATCTCACTCCTAGTTTGGCATAATTCTCCCCGTTTGTAGTTGAAAACGCAAGTTGATTAAGCGGCTTTAGCTGAGAGTTTGCGGTTCTCACACCTATTCTCAGCCTCCGTGCTTGCTCATAAAAATTCCGAATGCAATGACAGTGTAGAATAAGTGTAAGGAGCGAGTGATAGTAGCGAGTTTATGCATACGCGCGAGTTGGTCTGTTGGTGTAACGCCCCAAAATCTGAATGTTAATATTTGTCGTGTGTTCCTTTATGACACGTCATGAAATAAATAACTAGGCTATTTAACCTAGTTAAGGGTATGGTCAAAAGTATTAAATGATGAAGGTAGTGTCAGTTATGTTTTTTTAGGTAAACCCGAGGGGCTAATGTGGAACAAATGAAAGTTGATTTACTAATTAAAAGAAATGAACACACAAACAAACACACACTTCGTGTGTGTTCGAGAAAGAACCAGGAGCTCTCATGAGAGCTCCACAAACCCTAATCATGATCTCCATCAAATTGGAAGGCAAGATGAAGCTTAAATCCATAACCGAGCATGGATTAATGATCACCAACATGAGGGGATCATAAGGTATGTCTTAAATCTAAGATTGGTGATCATGGGTGAAGTGGGTTATGTTCTAATCCGTGAGTTAATATGAAATTGATCATATACAAGGGTTAGAATCCTCGTATAGAACATGGATTATGAATGGTTTGTGCTAATTTGATGTTTAGATGATAAACCCATTAGTTATGGTGATGAAGATGACTAGACTCATCACCTATGTTCAAGTTTTGTTGAAAGATTGATGTATTATGTGGGTATGATGAATTCTTGTTAGATGAATTAGGAAAAATATGATGATGATATGTTTGATGTTCATTTGGAATGATACATGATGATTAGTAGAAGGTTTTGATGGGTTATGCATGAGTTTAGAGGATCTATGCATGAATTAGTTGTCCGTTATGCTTAAAAGGCGGTACGCGCATCAAGTGTATGATAAAAATGTATATAGTGTCGTCCGTATAGTCGATTATGATGTTACGGGTATATGTTGATAAGTCGATAGTTACATATGGTTAATAGTTGACTTTTGAAAGTCAACTAAGTATAAGAATCATGATTTGACTCGTTGTCGTAAAGGTAGGATTATAAGAAGTCGTATAATATATGTTATAGCAATCCGCGTTAAATGTAATGACATGATGAGTTACATGAATTTAAGCGTATATGGATATGATTATATGAGTTATGGTGGTTAAGAATGAATAATGAAAGTTAAGTATGAAAGATGCGATTGACATGATCGTTAACCTGCACAAATGAGTATGCTAATAAGAGCGTGATTTTGATGAAATGAAAGTATAGGAATCACGTCGAGACGGGCTCAAGCATGAGATGTTAACGGGTCAAGAAGAGGCAAGGAATCGGATGCGAGCACGGACGCATAAGGTAAGTGATTTCCGTAATCACTTCTTAGTTGTTTACGTAAGGATATGTGTTAGTTAATTAAGGTATGATGATTGAGGACAAATGAGGATGGATGGTATGAAATCGATGATTTTCGTTAAGAAGATATAACGGGTCAAAGAGGGGGTTTGTTGTTATATCGGAATGAAGAATAGGAAAGGGTTACGGTATGATAACTGGGTAACGGGTAGAATTGTACATAAGTTCGCTAATTGGTAAGCGGAGGTACGGATAAGTAGTAGAAGGACTCGGTTGTGAGTTATGATTAACGGGTAAACAATTTCACGAATGAAACCTGGTTTAACAAGGTTGGTTTTAGTATAATCGAATAAAATGAATGAAATAACGCATAACGGGGATCGGGTGTGTAAACCCCAAGTACGAAACTCCGGACAATGTAAAAGTATCATGGTAGTAATGTTCATGCAAGTTTTGGGCTAAAACAAATGAGTTGTGTGATGAAAACAAGAATGGGTAAAATTGTCCGAAAATGAAAATATAGGCGTAAACGCATAAGTTAGGAATTTTCTTAATCCGGATGTGGGATTTTAAGTTCACATGATAGAATGTGAATTTACAAGCATGTAGGAAGAAACGTGAGGTTAAACGGGTAAACGGTTCGAAAGTTATGCGCGTTTTAGTGCGTACGGACGACGAAACGAATCTGCAGAAAAGTGCACTTTCTAGAGGGCGTCGCCGACGGGTAGGGTGGCCGTCGCCGACGGGCACGGGAAAATCAGTTTTTCTCCGACGGGTTATCTTCCTGTCTACGGGGTTTTGGCTACGGGAAAAACTACGGGCCGTCGCCGACGACCTCCCCAAGTCCAAAAGTCTGAAAATTGTTATTTAAGTTGATTTATGTATCGTAGGCTTCGGTTTGTTATCCGTGGACTACGGCGGACTTTCTAAACATGATTTTGATCGATCCTTAGATGTTTATGGGCTATAAATCAAAGTTTAAGTCTCATGTAAATAACGTATGAGTATGTAAGAGGTATGCAAGATATGTACGAGTGTATACATGTATGTAAAGATGTAGGAAAGGTAGGTACGTATGCAGATATGTATGTATGTAAGTATAAAGATATGTATGAGTATATGCAGATATGTAATGATGTAGGAAAGGTTTGTATGTATGTAGATGTGCATGTATGTATGTATAAAAGCATGTATGAGTGTATGCACGTATGTAAAGTTGTAGGAAAGATATGTACGTATGTAGATGTGTATGTATGTATGTATGTATGTATGTATGTAAGTACGTATGTATGCATGATTTAGACACGTTGAGGGTTAACGCTATTAATGGAATACCTTGAGAATGAAAAGTAATGCAGGTACATTATTGAAGTCTCACTAGGAAATGGATACGCAGATGAGATGCTTATAGCTTGAAAGATGACGAAATGTGAAGTGTACGCGAATGAATCTTGTTTATATAATGTGTGCTAATGTTATGAATGTATGTGGTGAGTGCAGGTTGTACGGACAACGGGCGATTATCACAAGGATTAGAGATCGAAGATTGAGTCACAAGATAGATTGTACGGGAATAATTGAGTATGTACTATTAGTAAACAGGTCTTATGCTTTATCTTTGTAAAAGATACATATGAAAATGAACCTTCAAGTAAGTCAAGACGTTTGAAATGTAAGAAATTTTATGGCACGAATTTCCGCTGCGACTTTTTGTCAAATACGAATTAGGGTCTTACAGTTGGTTCCTAACTATAGTCTAGGTCTCTAAGACTTCGACCCGGACTAGGTCGAGTCTTGCCTAATTCCCTATAGTTATGGCTCTGATACCAATATGTCACACCCCAACCGATGGCGGAATCATCGGGGCGTGGCACTGAGCGAAACAGATTGTCCAGAAGTTTCCATAACAACTATCATTACCATCTGATTAAATAATACGTACCATACCGTATCTCAAATAGTTAACAATTATTACAGACAAGCATCAAGACAAATATTCTGTTCCGACAACTCAGATTTAAACATAAATAATTTATTTATTGGTTTCTAGGACTCCTGTTCCTAGCTTCAATTTCATCACAGCACAGCAAGCGTCCTAGACCTTTCCTAGCCTCGATTTCACAGTGAGCTAGGCATACAAACAACCTAAGCACCTGTCACATACGTTAAAATAAAGTCAATACATAAAATGTAAGGGTGAGCATACAAGTTTGATAATAGCATAATAGAGTTCGAATTCGTTTACGCATAACCAGCACGTACACATAGTGAAATGAAGCACGTTAGTTATCGACATAGATCCATCGATACCAATGACTGCGGGTTGACTGCCCGAGGCAGTTCGCAATACATGATTACCACCGTAATCCATGCAAGTAAAAGATCCTTAACAACCCCCGAATGAACGGGTGCTGAGTCCAAACTATAGTACTATCGTTGCTAAGGCAGGTAGACAGCATTCCATATGTAAACATAACACACAAGCATTCATAAGCCACGTATAACATGCATTAATGGTTAGCGTTAAAATAGCTTGAGTAGTGTGGTAATTGTGGTTTGAATATTCGTAACGTATGTAACACCCAAAAGTGCTAAAAGCAAAAAGGGTTCGAGTATACTCACAGCGATTAATGGATTGAAGGGAGCGCTTTACAGCGAGTATGGTTAGCCTGAATAGATTCGATAACGTAATGAGAAATGAGTAGGATAGTTGATCGTGCGGATTACCCACTCGTGCGGATAGCAATTGATGTGTGTAAAATGCAACATATAAATTACATCAAATGAGGCATAAAACTAACCCTTTTTAAGTACTAATATTGGAAAAAGAGTGTTTTTGTCTTCCTTTTGTATTTTCAGGATTAAATGAGCTCAAAAACGCAAAAGAAGCAAAAAGACAGCTAAATCCAACATAAATACAAGAAAAGGAACATTAGTGGACTGCCCGACCCCTCAACGGCATCTCCCAAAGCAAAATAGAGAAATCAGAAGACTGAACACGCCCCGTGCTCAGCCAGCACGGGGCCGTGCCCAAGAAGCAGCAGAAAAGACAAATCTATAGAAGCTTCTATTGCCCACCACGGGCCGTGCTCAGCGGACACGGGGGCGTGTCGAAAGTACAGCAGGCGCATTTATTGTAATTGCGAATTACAATTAATGAGGAGAGAGATTGTCAGACGGACACGGGGCCGTGTCCAGCTCTCTGTTCAGCCTATAAATAGGAGTGCTTGGATTCATTTCATCTCATCCCTTGGCACACCACCTCTCTCACACTTCATCCACCACCCACCACCATCACAACACCATCATCCACCACCATCATCCATTGTCCATCGTAGAGTGTGTGAGTCGTCTCGGGATCCAAGATTGATTGTAAGAGTTCTTGACAATCAAGGCCATGTTTGCCTAAGTCTCTTACATCACTTGGTGAAGACAAAGTGTCTAGTTTAATACTTTTTATTTCTAATCTTTTGCACTTTTTATTTGGTTTTGTATTAATGACTTTAATAACTAGTTACTTATGTTGAAGGTGATCTTTCCTTATCGTTTGTCCGTGGTGTCTTGGCATTATTTTACTGTCTATATAAAATAAAAGATTTTCACCATTCATATCTCCACGGTCTATATGGAGGTATGTTGGCTACCTGGTAGGGGGTTAAGGGAACGGTTTGGTAAAGGTCTTGCCATTGTTCAGCGTTTAGAGGTCCTGCAATGGACCTGGGTCAAATTTAGTAGGACCTCCTTCAATACTTTACGGTATTGGATGGCGGGGGTCCAAACTCTTTGATCCCCTCATAAGTTAACTACTATTAATACTATAACCCGGCTATTTAGGACTGTATCCCTGCTGACTCAGACTACTTAGCCGAGGGTAACGTCACCGCCAAAAGCGGGGCCTACCACAATACTGCATTAATAACTTAATTCATTATCTTCCAATAATCCACCCTTTTAGGATTGTATCCCTGCTGACTCAAACTACTGGGGTGAGGGTAACGTCACCTTCAAAAGAGGGGCCTACTACAATAACTAAGATAATCTCTTAATTATGTGCAAAAGTGCGGAAATAATCAAAGGTTATACTAGATACGAGTCGGAACCAAGTGATTCATCTTGTCTATCTGTTTTTATTTTTTTATTTTTATTTTCAGCATTTAGTTGGTTTTTAATTTTCTTAGTTTAAAACATTTTTCTAAACTTTTTATTTTGGTTAGACGTTGATGATAAACCGGTACTAAAAGCTCTTGTGTCCTTGGACGACCTCGGTATCTTACCAACGCTATACTACACTCAACGATGGGTGCACTTGCCCATATGTGTGTTTAGTGTTAGTGAAATATCGTGTTTTATAAATTTAAAACTTGGCTAAAATAAGTGTTAAAAAGGGCTTAAAATATACACCTAATATATACGACACTTCACACGCATCAAGTTTTTGGCGCCGCTGCCGGGGACACAAGAATTTTAAGAAAGTTAGGAATCAACGGCCTAATCATCTTTTATTTTCCTTTTTATTTTTTAGGATTTTCTTAGTTTTTTCAGCTTCTGCAGAGCTCAGCACGGGCCGTGCCCGCTGAACACGCCCCCGTGCTCAATCATTGGAACTGGCAATCCTGTTTTACATCAGACAGTAAGCTGAACACGGGGCCGTGCCCACTCAACACGCCCCCGTGCCCAAGTTTCAGTTACTGAAAACAGAACCGTTAGATCCCGACGGTTGGTAATTTCTGACATAAACATGAGTGATAGTAAGTATTTTTACTTTCGGCACTCTTATGGTACGTGGTGTCAATTATGTGGTGGCGAACATGAAGAAGTAAAATGCTACTTCCTAAATTATAGGCCCCACTACATGGACCCACCAACTTCTCACAGCCTTAAGAGGGGCGAAAGTAAAAATAAACACTATTTCTCCCTCGAATGCGCCCAGCCAGATATTCTAGGGGAAATGCTCCTTGATGAGTTATTTCAACTAGAGAAGCTAGTTCAGAACTGGTTAGAAGAGCTTAGGAAGGATTTTATTGATCCACCCCAAGACGATAACCATGAAGAATTGTTGGAACCGCATTCCGACAACCTCGTTGCTCCCGAAAATACCTTCGTTCCTAGCAAAGACTTGGACGATAGTCGTCCCTGTGTCGATTGTGCCGTGAAGGACTCCCCATCGACTTCGTTCGGTGCATACATAGACCTGAGCGATTCGACATACACCTTCTTTAACAAGAGCCCGGGAGAGGGTTGGACTTGTCCACCTAGAATGAAAATAGGAATTACCCTCACCGACAACCTCTTGCGTTCTCGCCTTAGTCTAGGACAATTAAGGTATCTTAGGCACTTTGGGGTTGTTCCAACCAGTCAGGAGCCACCCGATACTAACAAGTTCCTTAAAAAAACTAGACAACTTCATAAAACAGTCCCTAGACACGGGGCCGTGTCCAGCCAACACGCCCCCGTGTCCATCGAAAGATTCCATTCTGATCAGTACGTCAGAATACGGACAAACTGTGTCAGAACTCCACCTGCACACGGGGCCGTGTCCACTGAACACGGGGCCGTGTCCAGGATGCTGTCATTTTCTATAAATGCAGCCAAGAATTCTGCACATTTGGACCAACTTGGGGCAGAGATTTGCAGGAATCTTCTCTCAAACTATCCTAGGTAAGTCTAAAAGAAGGTTCCAACAACCCATCTTGTCCTTTCCTCTTTTAGACATTTCCTTCTTCTCCATCTTTCTCCAAGAGCTACCATTGAAAGTTTGGAATTCCTCCAACTCTATGGTAGGGATAAATGAGTTTTGTTCAAAGAATCTTGGTAAAAACATGTTAAGAAACATTGTTTTAAGTTATTAGTAGCTAAAAAGGCCCCACAAGTTCAGAAAATAACTTAAAAATCCAAGTTTCCTTGTTCCAAAACTCTGCAGAAAGATGAACACGGGGCCGTGCTCAGTGAGCACGGGGCCGTGTCCGGTCACTGTTTCATTAAATAAACTATTTTTAGTTTATTTTTCGTAGGATGTCGAGTGAAAACAGCGAAACATCTTCTGTGCATTCGTCAAACAGCCGAAGAGGAAGAAGACCCTCCATTGAAGCTACACTTGTGCACTATGTGATAGCATTAAGGGAGGCTCTCGACGAAATGACTTCAGTAGAGGAGGTCCTAATCGACCGTATTAACGATCTTACGATGGGACTTGAAAGCAGCTTCCAAGAAATTAACCTCTTGCACCAGAGGTTAAATATTCTTGTAGCACCTCCAATGGAACCAGTCCTTCCTCAATAGGATTGGAACCTGGCACTCGGAATCAACAACCCTACCGGGTGGGAAGACTTTCCGGCGGAACCTCCCGTGGAACACCAACAAGAGATCCCGGTGGAAGTTGAAACTCCTCAAACTAATGCCAATGAGCCTTCTTTTCTCCTTCCAAGGGAGGTGGAAGAATGGCTCGCCGACATTTGAGGAGAACCGCACGCGGGAGAAGGAGTTCAAAAAGGCCTTGGTTAACCAAGATTAATTACTTCTTGGAAATTTTGCTAATTAAAATAAAGTAAAGGCTAGGACTCCATGGTTTGTTATTTCTTTGTTTTATCTAGTTTAATTTAGGATTATGTAAGTTCTCTCTATGATGAAATGAAATGATGGCTTTAAGGTTTGGATGGTTTGTAATGAATAAAACACACTCATGGTGGTAAAGGATGAAAAGGGGAACGAGAAAAATGAACCCATGCACAAGAACGAAGCAACCCGACAATTCTCTCCATTCCAGAAGGTTCAACACGGGCCGTGCCCAACCAACACGACCCCGTGCTGAGCACCCTGCAGAAAAACGCCCAGTTCAGGTACCTGGACACGGGCCGTGTTCACCCAACACGCCCCCGTGTCCAGACTTCTGTTTCTCTTATTTTAATTTTGTTACTGGCACCTGAACACGGGGCCGTGCCCGGATAACACGGGGCCGTGTTCAGTGCCCAGTAACACAATTTTTTGCTTTTTAAACACTATTTTACACATCTAATCAACCTAAAAATTTATTTTTGGGACACATTGAGGACAATGTGTAATTTAAGTGTGGGGGGGATGCTAAAACCTTGAATTTTGCAAGTCCTAAATACAAGCCTTACACAAAACTCTATTGGAACCGCTAATCACCCCAAATTTTTTCAAAAAAAAATTTTTCATTTTTTTTTTTTTACTTGTCTAGGTTTAACTCGGGAAATTCAAGTTCTCAAAAAGGTTATATTTTTACGAATTTACAACCGATAGCGTAGTGATAAAAAGAACCAGCATAAGAAAATTATGAAAAGGCATAGCAAACTTATTTAAAATTTGATTATATATACTTGATCACATAAAAACCCATTCCCACAAAAGTGAGTTTTGAGCCTTTATTGAGCACACAATTACATATCATTTGACTAAATGCTCATTTTTCGTTTCTTGTGTGAATAGCCGCTTGGTTCTTACGACTCTAGAACTTGCCATGACAATACATTCCCGGTCCTTATCAACTTAAACCCGAGTAAGTAAATGATGGAGGCATTAGGACTAACCCTTTTTATTTCTACACCATTATTTTTCTTTTTCTTTTACCACCTACCCAAAAATCCCCCTAGTTAGTCCCTTTGAGCCTAAACCTTTTCGTTTCATCACCCAAACAAAAACCCTTTTACCCACCAAAACCTTTTTCATTTTTTATCCTTTATTTTAGTAACAAGTTCGGTTTTTCGTAAAAAAAAAAAAAAAAAAAAAAAAGTGATAATGATGAAGCAAAAAGAAAATAAACAAACAAGTTAATTAAAAATAACTTAGTTTGAATAAAAGCTTCATCAAAATAAAAAGTTACAAAAATACGAAAACCGACACTTGTTACGCTTTTAGCCCTTTTTCTACTAACCACTAACCCAACCACCTACCTTTAACCCTAGCCTAACCCTTAACCCACAAAGTCCTCTTGATATCTACAAAGGTATAAAAGTTAAAAAGGAGGAGGATTGATTTCTTGGCAAGCCTATGGTAGGAATAAGTTCCATGCCGCTCTCGAGTGATTCACTAAAAATACACCTTCGGCCGAGTGTGAGTGATTCCCCCGTGAGGTATGTGAACTTGTATATAAATAGAATTTTAAAAAGGCATGTTATGCCCAAATAAGTAATTTCTTTTATGAAAAGTTCTAAATAAATCATTACGAATAGGAGTGTAAATAAATAAAAATAAAACCCAAAAAGATCTTGGAAATCCCGACACTCTACGACAAGCCCAAAACCTTCTCTTCTACCTATTCCATTTGGGAGTGTAAGCCACATATTAAAGAGTTTTGCTTGAGAACAAGCAAAAGTTCAAGTGTGGGGGTATTTGATGTGTGTAAAATGCAACATATAAATTACATCAAATGAGGCATAAAACTAAACCTTTTTAAGTACTAATATTGGAAAAAGAGTGTTTTTGTCTTCCTTTTGTATTTTCAGGATTAAATGAGCTCAAAAACGCAAAAGAAGCAAAAAGACAGCTAAATCCAACATAAATACAAGAAAAGGAACATTAGTGGACTGCCCGACCCCTCAACGGCATCTCCCAAAGCAAAATAGAGAAATCAGAAGACTGAACACGCCCCGTGCTCAGCCAGCACGGGGCCGTGCCCAAGAAGCAGCAGAAAAGACAAATCTATATAAGCTTCTATTGCCCACCACGGGCCGTGCTCAGCGGACACGGGGGCGTGTCGAAAGTACAACAGGCGCATTTATTGTAATTGCGAATTACAATTAATGAGGAGAGAGATTGTCAGACGGACACGGGGCCGTGCCCAGCGGACACGGGGCCGTGTCCAGCGGACACGGGGCCGTGTCCAGCTCTCTGTTCAGCCTATAAATAGGAGTGCTTGGATTCATTTCATCTCATCCCTTGGCACACCACCTCTCTCACACTTCATCCACCACCCACCACCATCACAACACCATCATCCACCACCATCATCCATTGTCCATCGTAGAGTGTGTGAGTCGTCTCGGGATCCAAGATTGATCGTAAGAGTTCTTGACAATCAAGGCCATGTTTGCCTAAGTCTCTTACATCACTTGGTGAAGACAAAGTGTCTAGTTTAATACTTTTTATTTCTAATCTTTTGCACTTTTTATTTGGTTTTGTATTAATGACTTTAATAACTAGTTACTTATGTTGAAGGTGATCTTTCCTTATCGTTTGTCCGTGGTGTCTTGGCATTATTTTACTGTCTATATAAAATAAAAGATTTTCACCATTCATATCTCCACGGTTTATATGGAGGTATGTTGGCTACCTGGTAGGGGGTTAAGGGAACGGTTTGGTAAAGGTCTTGCCATTGTTCAGCGTTTAGAGGTCCTGCAATGGACCTGGGTCAAATTTAGTAGGACCTCCTTCAATACTTTACGGTATTGGATGGCGGGGGTCCAAACTCTTTGATCCCCTCATAAGTTAACTACTATTAATACTATAACCCGGCTATTTAGGACTGTATCCCTGCTGACTCAGACTACTTAGCCGAGGGTAACGTCACCGCCAAAAGCGGGGCCTACCACAATACTGCATTAATAACTTAATTCATTATCTTCCAATAATCCACCCTTTTAGGATTGTATCCCTGCGGACTCAAACTACTGGGGTGAGGGTAACGTCACCTTCAAAAGAGGGGCCTACTACAATAACTAAGATAATCTCTTAATTATGTGCAAAAGTGCGGAAATAATCAAAGGTTATACTAGATACGAGTCGGAACCAAGTGATTCATCTTGTCTATCTGTTTTTATTTTTTTATTTTTATTTTCAGCATTTAGTTAGTTTTTAATTTTCTTAGTTTAAAACATTTTTCTAAACTTTTTATTTTGGTTAGACGTTGAGGATAAACCGGTACTAAAAGCTCTTGTGTCCTTGGACGACCTCGGTATCTTACCAACGCTATACTACACTCAACGATGGGTGCACTTGCCCATATGTGTGTTTAGTGTTAGTGAAATATCGTGTTTTATAAATTTAAAACTTGGCTAAAATAAGTGTTAAAAAGGGCTTAAAATATACACCTAATATATACGACACTTCACACGCATCAGCAATCCGTGCGGATGGTATTCCGTCCGGATTGCCTGTTCGTGCGGGTGACAATCCGTCCGGATTACTTATTCGTGCGGGTGACAATCCGTGCGGATGGTGATCCGTGCGGATGGTGACCCATCCGGATAACATATCCGTACGAGTGAGCTGTCCGTGCGGATGGTAATCCGTGCGGATTTGTCGCTCGTGCGGATTGCTTATCCGTACGGACAAGTTGGACTTGCGGATAAACGTTCGAGTGGATTGTTTCTTCCTAAGGATGTGTTTGTGTGTGATGGCTTGTGCTTTGAAGTTTTCGTTGTAGCATTTAGAAAACATTTAAGTGTCTCTACCTTTCAAGCCGGTCGCGCGGACAACAATCCGTCCGGATGGCAGTCCGTGCGGACAACGTCTTTAAGGCTGAGTTACTAAGTGGATTAGGTAATCCGCCCGGATGGTAATCCGTGCGGATAGGTGTAATCCGTCCGGATAGTTGTTCGTGTGGACAAGACAATCCGTCCGGATAGTCTGTCCGTGCGGACAACTTGTCCGTGCGGATGAACATGTTGGAATTTGTCTTAAGGCCTTAGTATCTCATGATCCGAAGAGTAATCCATTCAGAGGTCGTCCGTCCGGATTGCTCATTCGTCGATACTCAAACCTTGTTTGGAAAGTGGGTCCCAAGGGTAGCTCGTCCGGGTGACAACCCGTCCGTATAGCCTGTCCGTCCGGATAGTCTGTCCGTGCGGACAGCTTGTCCGTGCGGACAGCTTGTCCGTGCGGACAGCTTGTCCGTGCGGACAGCTGGTCCGTGCGGTCAGTCTCTGGTCTGATTGTTCCGTTCGTCTACTCTTGGTTTCTGTTATCGTTTATCGAGACGTTCTGATTGCGTGGCAACCACTTGGAATCGTATTCTTACCCGCACGACTAAGCCGGCCAGGAACCACCCTGACTCGACTTGTCGGCGACTCAGAACGGTCATTCCGGTTGACCCCGAAATCAGGTGTCTTGCGGTAGAATTCCAGATCTAGGACTAGTGCATCACTATTATCGAGTAGAGACTAGAACCGATCAGATTCGTACCGATTTTAAGGGTAAAAGAAGGAGAGAGCTTAGGTTTATTTCTTTCAACTCTTTTATCCTTAGAAAAGTTTAGATTTAGGTGAAGTTGTTGTGAAATCTTGTGGAAATCGTTTAGATCCGAGTTATTCTTGGTGGAATGAGGTCAAGCTTGAAGTTCATGAGAACTTCATGATGACGTCACCCGAGAATACCCCAAATCTTGATGGTTTCACGGTTGAAAGTTGAGGTTTGAAAGATAGGAAGGTGTAGAATTGTGTAGTGATCAAGAATGTACAAGAATTAGAGCAAGATCTTACCTGGATTGAGAGAAATCTGAGAAAAGGTGAAGAATGCGTGTGGTTCGGACGTCACTTGCCAAAAGTGGAAAGTTTGGAGAGTGACTCGTGTATTTATAGGATGCTAAAAGGGGAAAGGGTGAGCCGTGCGGATGGCACGTAGCCCGGATAGGCTATCCGTCCGGATTGGTCATCCGTGCGGATTGGCAAACCGTGCGGATTGGCAATCCGTGCGGATTAACCATCCGTTCGGATGTCGCCTGATGTGGTGCGTTCGGTGCGATGTTGCTTCGGTTTCGATTTGCGAGCGATCCGATAGGGTTTCCTAGTCAAATTACTTTCAGTCCCAACTACTTCTTATATGGTTCGACTCGGAATTCGGGTTCAGGTTCGTTTACATTCGAGTTAGACTTCGAGTTCGATTGAGTTCGCTTGATTAACACCACATAACATAACATAAAATAAACATGCACAGGTAACACGTAAGGCACACACACACGTATAAATGCAAGTAAAATACACAGCTCGAGTTACGATTCGATGTCGATTTGATTAACATAGCTTGATTATTAGTCGATTAACTTTATCGCATTGTTACTGCCTATGATTCACAGTCGTAGGTCGATTGGAATATGATTAACACGAGTCGATTATTGTAATGAACGACACTTACTCCACATAATATAGTTAAAATAAAAACATTTCTACTAGTCCAGTCGCGCGAAATCGGTCGTTGACTTTGACATTGACTTTGACTTTCACTCGTGAAAACACGGGGTGTTACATTATCGATCAGGTAAGCACTACCCGCAACCACCAATCGAGAACACCTCAACCAACCTTAGGTTTAAGTGAGTGTTTAACGAAACAAGACAAAACTTAAGTTTACCGCAACAATCTTTCTAAAATTTGTCTTTTAAAACATACAATAAATATGTGAGAAAAGTACTTTGTACTTTGTTTTATCGTGAAAACAAGTACCACAACAATCTAAAATTTGAGATTAGTTTGGACTAGGAATAAGTATTTGGTACTGGTTACCGATACCGAATTATTTTCGATACCGATTTGGTATTCACTTTTTCGCTTTTTTGGTACCGATATTTTACAGTTTTTTACCTTCAAATACCGGTACCGTACCAAACATTTTTCGATACCGGTACCATTACTCAATTTTAACGATTTTCAGAACCGATACGGTGCCGAGCTCATCCCTAGCTTTGATGATTACAAGAAAAAGTTTTTAATTTGTTTTATACCTTTTTTAATAGTCACAAATTTATGGAATCTAGGTTTGGAACTAGTTATAAAAAAACTCATATATTTTAAGATACCTTTTTATACACAGGCGCAAGTTAGAACAGGCCTCTGAAGGTTTTCTCATCGTATCGCAAATCTCTCGTCGTCCTCGCGTCTCTGAACCGAACACGATGCAGACCGTTTCTCGGAGATTAGCTCGTGAAAATTTGAGCTCTCGCACATCGATTTACTCTCTCAAATCGCTTTATCCTGTTTCCGATCGCTGTAATTTGTTTATTTATCAATTTATCCATTTCTAGGGTTTCATTTTATTCATTTTTCATATGTTGTTTAAATTTCATCAACTGATGCAATGCAGGTTACGGTGAGTATGATCGGCGTTATGCCTCTACGCTTACCACCAAAGGTATTGGACATCTGGTCCGCAAGGGTACTGGTGGAAGATCGTCTGTTAGGTATACATTTTGTATGATTTTGTTTGTTAAAAGTGTTTGTATCATTAGAACATGAGTTAATATTTGAGATTTGTGAATCTGGTGAATGTAGTTTGATTTGGTTTAGTTGATGCATAATTAGGTTTGATGGATTTGAAAGGTAGTAGTTGTTTAAATGAAATGGAAGTTAGTTGTTAATGTAGTTTGGATGCATTTCTAATAAGTCAAGTTGCATCTGTTTTTTTATGTTTGTTATACACTTATACATTTGTTTATGTTAATATGGATGTCTGTTTTTGCTCACCGGTTCGTTTTATTTCTTAACTTAGCTGCTTAGAGTCTGAAGTTGTACTTCTTTTCGATATGATGTGTGGAATTCAATAATTGAGAAGCAAGACACTTTAAAATAGTAAAGAAGTTGTGTGAAGTTTGTGGTTTAGAAGTGATACATAGAGATGCAGCCAATGGGGAAAGTAATGCATATTCTTGTTTAGATGTGTGAGTGTGTGACTCTATTGTAGTCTAGGTGTGTAGGAATTGTTTTCATTTCGTTTGATTATGCTGTTACTTTCCTAGTCCGAGACTTATTAACGGTGAAATTAGCTGATAACTGTGTGATGCTCTTCCACGATGATTGATTTACAGTGGGATAGTTGCTACAGTATTCGGGGCTACTGGTTTCATTGATCAATTATTTTTTTATATCATTTGTATAACTGTGAAGCAAGGCATACTAAAATAGTAAAGAAGTTGGATAAAGTTTGTACTTTAAAAGTGATAAATAGAGATGCTGCAATAGGAAAAGTATGCGTATTCTTGTTTAGTTAGCAACTCCATTTTAGTCTAGGTCTATGTAGGAATTGTTTCATTCTGTTTGATTACTCTGTTAGGTTTCTAGTTTGAGATTTGTAAATGGTTAAACTAGTTAATGACTGTGTAATGCTCTCCATTACATTGATCAATCATTCAATTTGGTATTTTCTGATATGCAGTGGGATAGTTGCTACAGTATTTGGAGCTACTGGTTTCCTTGGGCGTTACTTGGTGCAACAGCTTGGTTAGTAGATTATTAGTTTTGCAGACTATGCTCTAACATATCACAGAAACCATCTAACAGTTCATCTTAAGCTGAAGTTACTTTGTGTTTTGTGACGCCTACTGATATTAATTCTTTGTATATCTGGCAGCTAAAACGGGTTCACAAGTGCTAGTACCATTTAGAGGTTCCGAAGATTCGCCCCGTCATCTCAAACTGATGGGCGATTTGGGGCAGGTAACTTACACAATAATCATTCTTAAAAGTCTGTTTATGTTTGATGCTAGAAATGATCACACTCTCTTTTAACTCACACAGATTGTTCCCATGAAATATAATCCTAGAGATGAAAACTCAATTAAGGCAGTCATGGCCAAGGCAAATGTTGTGATTAATCTCATAGGTAATTGTGTAATATCATCCTTTTGTTCGGTTTCCCTACACATGTGTTGGTGAAAACCGTTTTCACGTTGTAACCATTTTTTTCACAGGAAGGGAATATGAAACCAGAAATTATAGTTTTGAGGAAGTGAACCATCATATGGCTGAACAACTTGCAAAGGTAAGTCTGTGCATCTAGTGTTTTACTTATTTTGTTTATTTTTGTTTTCTGTGACTACTTTCTTTACTGGTATATTTGTTATCTAACGTAGTTTTTTTTTTCATATGCAGATTTCCAAAGAACATGGTGGAATCATGAGATTTATACAACTATCTTGTTTAGGTGCATCTAAATCATCTCCATCTAGGATGCTTCAAGCTAAGGCTGCTGCAGAAGAATCCATCTTACGTGAATTGCCTGATGTGAGTTAAAACAGATTTACATGTATTATGGTAACATAAATAAATGGAAATTCGGCACATGCTTAAACTTTAATGGTTTGTTTGTCTTCAGGCCACAATACTGCGACCTGCAGTGATGGTTGGTACAGAAGATCGGATCTTGAACCCATGGGCTCAGTTCGCTAAAAAATACAACTTTCTTCCAATGATCGGGGGTGGTTCTACTAAGTATGACTTAATTTGCTTCCTTTTAACTTCTAAATATATTCTAACACCTGAAATGTACCAAGTAACTTAATTGAATTATTAGATAAGTTACTTTATGTATTTGTTGTGTACAGGATTCAGCCTGTGTATGTTGCTGATGTCGCCTCTGCAGTTGTTGCGGCATTAAGTGATGACGGTAGTAGCATGGGAAAAGTGTATGAACTCGGTGGGCCTGATGTTTATACACTGCATCAATTGGTGACTCTAAACTTTATTTTTTGCCACAACTTTCTTTTACTTATTCAAAGTAATTGTTTAACTGAAATTTTTCGTATCTATGTTTCTCAGGCTGAACTTATGTATGAAACGATTCGAGAATGGCCTCATTATGTTAACGTTCCTTTCCCTATTGCTAAGGTATTTGAGTAATAGCTACCGCATTGTGTTAAAATCTGTATGTAACTATGAATCAGCAACCTAATTTTTGTTATTAAAAATGCCTCTTTTAAAACTATTCTACCATCATGATAAAATTCTGTAATGCTAGGAACCCAAATTATGTGCTTCATGTCATATATTAATGTTTAATACCCAAAACAAAGGAAATAGCAATCATATTTTAGCTATGATCAGTTTCATATATCTACCCCTGGAAACTGGCATAATATCATTTTTACCCATTCAAAATACTTGAAATTTACATTTATTCATTTTATTATATATGGTCAGGTTAATAATATGGCCATCATACCATTCTCTTTTTCCTTGCACTCTAAACTCTCATATCCTAATGTATGTTTTAAGGCAAGGGTATAAATGTCCCAAATTTAAAACATGGGTAACAATAGAGTAAATATCTAGTGTTTCGGATGCAAGCAAACAATATATGAGGTCATACATATTGTAGCACACTTTGGGCGTCTTATGACCATTTTCTTTTTTAGCCAGTCTTTTTTAATCTTAGCTGTTTGAGATAAAATACAACCCAAGCTGTTGATTTTATTTCGTTTGGATGTATACTTGTGTATTTATCTCAGGCGATCTCAACACCTCGAGAAGTATTTCTTAATAAAGTTCCCTTCCCGTTACCCTCACCAAGTATCTTCAATTTGGATGTGATTAATGCTCTTTCTTCAGATACTCTCGTCTCAAAAGATGGTTAGTGTTTCAAACCTAACTCTATACAGATTTTCATTTCAGGAAACAAACATTGTTTTTACCTAATAAAGAGTAATTAGAGTAAAAAGCAATTTTCGTCCCTAAGGTTTGGCCAGTTTTGCGACTTTCTTCCAGAGGTTTGTTTTTTCGCAACTGGATCCAAAAGGTTTGAAATATTGTCATTTTTATCCTGCTCGTTAACCCCATCCATTCTTCTCCGTGAAGTCATGGTTATTTCTGTCTTTTTTGTTAACTTAAAGGGTAATTCGATCTTTTTCACTTTATGTACAAGCATTTAGCATAATGTACATTTATTCAAAAGACCGAATTGTCCTTTAAGTTAACAAAAAAAAAGACGAAAATACCCCTGACGTAATGGAGAAAAAATGGATGGAGTTAATGACCCGGATGAAAATGGCAATATTTCAATCCTTTTGGATCCGGATGCGAAAGAACAATCCTTTGAACGAAAGTCGCAAAACTGGCCAAACCTCAGGGACGAAAATGGCTTTTTACTCCCTAAGAAATTATTGAAATTACAGTTCCTTTGATCGAAGGTAATATTGCAAGTTAAGTAGTTTGCACCATAAAAGTCAACATAGTCAAAGTTACTAACAGCCCAGCTGCTACGCCATCAATTTGATAATGTGAACACACCAGATAACCTTAGATAAAGTTTTTGAAAAGTTCAATGGTTAAAACAAATTTCGTTATACTTAGAACATTCCATTGTCTTTTACAGCCTTCTGACATTGATATACCATGGTTGTGTTTGTAGCTCTGACATTCAATGATCTTGAGCTTGTGCCACATAAGGTGAAAGGATATCCTATTGAGTATCTTATCCAGTATCGCAAGGGTGGACCCAATTATGGCTCTACAGTCAGTGAAAGAGTGACTCCAGAGTCTTATCCTTGAGTTTTTATAATTGAATGTTCAAATATGTAAAACTTGGTTGCATAATCCAACTGGTACCTCTGAGGTATGCCCTATACTTTATTTTTCTCCCATTCGTAAATTTTATGTTATTTTATACTTCCTGATCCCATTAATATTCCGATATTCGACCCCTCACATAGTTCAGGAATATAATATTATATGTCTTGGATATCTAATGTGTCCAAGGAGTTTTCTTAAATAGTGAAATGTTAATAAAAATATAAGTACAGGTGGCAACTTGGGGTTGGGCTAATGGGTAACGGGCTAAACCGGTAATTCTTAATACGGGTCATGTCAAATTGACACGGCAACATTTTTTTTTTGTTTTTTTTAGTTAAATAAACATCACATTATATATATGATTGGGAAAACTGTGATATTAAAGTAATATTTGTAAATAAAGTGTGCTGACTGCACGTTGACTCATTTAACTTGTTTAATCTTGAGCAAGGTTTTTTAGGTGAACCTGTTGGAGATAACACTACCTAAACCGGTATATTTTATGTAATTTTGGATCTATGTTGTCAAAGACGCAAGGCGCATCGGCCTCGCCCGGAGGCCGGAGCCTAGGCGTAAGGCGCAAAAAAAGCGTGGGCTTTTTTAAGAAAAGCGCACAAAGAGAAAAAAAATATAAAAAATATGTTATGCTTTGAAAATAAAGCAAAAATGAGTTTCTGAGCTGGAATTTGGTTGAACTCGTGCGTGCCCGCACGTCCTGCGGACACGAATGCAGCTCCGAAAACCCGGGCCCGCCTTTTGCACCTAGGCTACCACCAGGCGCGCGCTTCTGACAACATAGTTTTGGATATAGTTGCCATCTCTGATAACGAGTATAGGATACATAATTGATAGTTACTTATGAATGAGTCGGCATAACTTATTATGTTATCTCTAATAAAGTAACAGGTTAAATGGGTAAAATAAAAAAAATAGCATAACAGGAAATAGATTTTTGTCTGTGTTTTAGTGCATACAACCCTCTTAAATTGCTATATTAAACATATTATAGTCTTGTTATCGTATTTAATAAACTGTTTGGACCATAAGTGTTTCAGGTCAATCAACGTTGCGAATATATATGAAATAATTGGGATGGAGGAAGTATATGTTGAGATTGATTTTTGTTAGAAGTAAACATTTGAAATTTAAAAAAAACGTTCATGTTTCCAGGTGCATTTGTTTTCCCCAAGACAAAACTGAGGAATAAAAAGATTTCAAGTCGTTTTATCTTGGATGGCCTTGTATAATACTTGTGAATCTGTTTTTGTTAAAGTTTAGAAAGAAGCATGTTCTTGGAGGACTAACTTTGCTTCATGAGTATTGTTTTTTGAATTATTTATAATTTGGAAATGTTTAAATATAATCCAGATAATAAAACTGATCAATTGTTTTTGTTATATCACTGGGGTGATGGGGAAAGCTGTTAACTTAAAATCCGTTTTAATTGTGGTAGCAATCATGATTATTTTTCACAGTTGATTTGGTAAAAAGTTTACATATGGTTAATTGTGTCATCTCAAATATACAACAGGTCAAAACACGTTACTCTGTTACTCTTATAACACTTGTTGACTTAAAAACCGGTTCAATGGGTCACCCCATGCATGGCCGTTTATTGCCATTGTCCACTTGTAAAAATCCTGACTAGGCGTCGATTAATCTCCGACTAATCTTGATTAATTTCAATTAATCTTCGATTAATCGCTAGTCCTTGTTTCACCGCCCGACTAGCGACTAGCGATTACTACAACAATGTCCACTTGTTGATGCTGCTGACACCTATATTGCAGACACAACTAACACCATCGCGTGACACCTTTGTCATCCCCACCACCTCCAACATATCACTAACCGTCATGGAAAATTTAGTGGGTGGACCTATTTTGATGTCATTTTTTTTCTAAAACGACTTATTTTTATCACAAGCATGTTTTGGTTCGAACCTGTTTTAACATGGACCAAATTGATATTTGGTCAGTCCACGCGTTGTCACCACCCTTATTGATGACACCACTAGCATCATTGCAGCCAGTCGCTCAGTAGTGTTATTATGTAGCTTTCGTATAAATTTTTTTGGGTATATACGTTTTCGACCCTCCGGTTATATAGAAATTTTTGGGTATATACGTTCCCCCTTCGGAAATCTCAAGCTTCGCCACTGATTACAGCCGCCACGTGTATCATCCCGCCACCTCGAACATGTCACTAAACCTCCATTGAAAATTTAGTTGGTGAATGAAAGAGTGGATCTATCTTCATGTGACTTTTTCTAAAACAACTTATTTTAACACAAGCCTGTTTGGTTTGAATTCGTTTTGATATAAACCATTTTTTTTTTCTGAAACGGTTTGTTTTTACTTGAAGGTAATTTGGCACCATACCCAATAGGGTCTCAGGCTTAATTTTTATAATCCAAGGTTTTAATTAGCTCGAACTTGTCAAAATAATAAATTAAAACTCTAATCATCAGGAATTTATTGTGGTAAGATGGCATTATCATACGTATATATTTAATACTAGGTGCCGGCACGTCACAAGCCCCACTGCATTTGGAAGTTGGAACTTATTCTGTGTAAATGGAAAACGAAAATGTTAACATTTAACAATAAAAGTTAAAAATAAAAAAAAAATTGTTAACATTTAACAATAAAACATAAAAATTAATTTTTTTTTTGACCCAACTCATAGCTATCTACTTGGTGTTGGTTTGACTCGGTTGTTAAACGTCCTAATTTAAAGAAATCCATCAAACAGAGTTTTCTTAAAACACTCTAAGATGACGAATATATAGAACATATTCCAATCTTCTCGAAATTGGTGCGCCAATCTACAAAATCATGCCGCTATTTGTTCATTTCCTCTCCATACTTAATTGTTGCTTCGTATTATAACTCTCATCAAGTTCGTTGCTCAAACACAATCCACATTTTCATATTGATTTTGGTTTTTTATTCTTCGAGGTACATTTCACACATGTAAAAGTCCATTCCTTTGGTAAACTACATTGATTTGTTGCATAAAGTGAGTGGTTATATGATGTTAACCTATAACACATGTCCGAAATTTAAGCGAAAGTTTCTCGTTGGTGAACATATATCAAATAACAATTGTAAAGAGAGTGAATGTTAAAGTATGGTGTTCATCGGTTTGGATATCTGTTTATTCAGTTTTAATTTTTTTGGCCATAACCACAATCCAAACCGACCTGAAATAGAAATGTATCTAACCCTACCGGTTATACCGGTTTGGTTCTTAGATTAAGTTGGTTATTAGTCGGTTTATTCGATTGAATTCAGTATGATTATTATGAAAAACAAGATTTGTGGAACTGAAAACTCAATTCACTATCCGGTTCGGTTTTTCCCGGTTTAGAATCCAAATACAAAGCTCTAGTTGATATTGTAGCCGAATTAACTTGGTTAGAGGCTTTACTGAATAAACTTGGGGGAGACACAATTTCTGCTTTGACTGTGATAATCTTGGTGCAACCTATCTCGTTGCAACTCCAATATTTCACGCACAAACAAAGCATGTTGAAGTTGAATTTTATTTTGTTTTGTTTTGTTTGTGGAAAGGTTGCTCAAGGAAAACCTCATAAGCAATTCATACGTACTAGAGCTCAAATCGCAAACATATTCATCAATCCGTTGTCAACACAAAGATTTCTATTTTATGTTCCAAGTTGTAGGTCGTTCCCTGTTCTTAGCTTGCGGGGGAATATTAGTCACTATGTTGAAGAGTTGATTGTCCTATTTAACTATTAAACAATGATCGTCCTAAATATATCTAATTTGCCATATAATTATTTATTCCGCGACCATTTGTATTTTGTTTGTTAAGATTACTTATGTGGCGATTTTGATTCATAACATTATTTTGTGAGAATATCTACGTCATAGTAAGTAGTAGCAACAAGACTATTTATTTCAACCCATGTTGTAAATATAAAAAAACAAACATTAGGTTTGGGAAGATACATATGGACCAAACAATGCTCATTTTCTTTTAAAGCTATACCCGTTTGCAATCTCACAAACCAAATGCAACCGACAAAGACATAGTGACCACACAATAGTTTTGATAATGGGTGAGGTTAAGCTACAAAGTCTAAATCTCCTAAAATGTTTACAAAGTTATAAAATACCATTATTTCAGCCCTAAAACACACCCAAATCCCACAATTAACAGACCGAAAATTACTAAAACATTATATTCAAACCTTAGTAGTCCATAAAAAACTCCAAACACACCATCGTAGAACTATGAATATAAAACACAACATGATAATCAACATTAAACATATAATGTTAGACATTGGATAATTAGAGCCAATGGCGAAACTTTTGATTTTCGACGAGGGGGTCGAAAATGTATATACCCAAAAATTTCTATACGCAAACCACATATATTACACTACTGAGTGAAAAGTTCGGGGGGTCGCTCCCCCCCCCCCCCTTCTAACTTGCGCCAATGATCAGATCCTTATCATCTAAACCACAAAACAAAACCCACATATATGGTGTTTTAGTAATCTTTATTATATTATTTGTGGGTTTTGAGTGTGTTTTATGTTTTATGGTTAACATTACGGTGTTTTATAACTTTTTACACTTTTTAGAAATTTTAGACTTTGTCGCAAATCTCCTAACCTTGATAATGATACCTAGGCAAAACTCCATCAACCAAACAAGAAGTTAAAACAATTATACATTTCTTTTGTTTTTCTTCTTTTTATTTTAAACCTATATTCATTTTCAACCTCACAAACCAAACACAACCGAAGAAACATAGGGGCCAAACATTAGTTTTGATAATAAAATCCAGACCCAACTCCACCAACAAAACAAGTTAAAATAATCGTACATTTTTGTTCCCTTATACTTCTTTTAACCTTATATTGATTTACAATCTCACAAGTCACAACTCATAACCAAACGCAACCTATATAAGATAGCGCCAAACATGTTGGGTGTGAAGGCTTTTGGGCCGGTTTTATTTAGGTCTGGTTTTGGTTCCTAAGTTGTGTCGCCCTAATCTTGTTATTATTATATATATATATCCTATGTCATGTAATTGTAATCTCTGGTTCTGTGCTAGCCTGTGAACGTAGGTTCCCCACTAGGACCAAACCACGTAAAATTCTTGTCTCGGGTTTGTTAATTTCTATATCGCGTGATTATATCGTTTGTGCAAGTGTGTGTTCGGTTCCATTGCGCCGATTGATACCTAACAAAACATACCCAAAATATTAAATTGTGAAAGTATAATTGGCTTAAGCTTTAAGGTATTATGCCATTCATATGCAATTTGCCTTTCAAGAATAAACATGGGTTGTTGACTTGTTTCAACTCATCAAAGGTACAAGATATGTTTTCTGATGGAGTATCACCGATTTGTTAGTCCATGCGTAATGGACATTATAGAGGCGTGAAATGGTTTGATAAAGCCCCTCACACCATCCCTCCTGGGCATTATAGGACCATGAAGAGGGAGAGATATTTATAGAATAATACCCAATGAGAAGAAAAAACATGGAAAAGTAATAAATGAAAATGCATTAAGTGGCCTTAACAATTACACGAGGAATTATAATGCTAATATTGTGAAAAATGTCTCTTAAAGGACATTAACCATTACAGATGGTCTTAGTGATGGAAACCGCTTTATCAACGGAGTAATATGTTAGTTGTTGAAAGGCTTATGTTTTATAGTATAAGGTGTATCTCATATATATTGACTTTGAAGAAGAAGGATGGATTGTTCCAACTCATCAAAGATTCATTGCATCTATAAAAAGTCAAAACCTAGTCAAATAAGAATGCAAATAATCTAATTCATCATCGGTTGGCGAAATAAATAAATAAATAAATAATGGTGTTTGTGGTTGAACGCACATAATGGTCGGGTCTACCTTGTAAGACCATGTGTAGTGGTGAAACAAAATAATGCCCTTATCATGGGGCATTATTCGACACGTGTCATCCCAGTCAGCATGGGGCATTATTGCAAAAATTGTGTAGTGGGGCACTATTCCAATAACACCCATATTATTTTTAATGCAAAAAAAAAAAAAAAACAACAAACGAAATAGACACTGCTGCTCCAAACCATTTTCAAAAGTTGTCAGAGAACATGTGGGTAGTTCAAAAGTCATTGGTGGACAAAAGTGATTGTCAGAGACCACAAACCAAATTTAGCGTTTTAAATAAAACGCCAACACAAATTTTTCCAAAAATAACGCCGGAAAACGCCGGCCGTAATGGGGGGGGGGGGGGGGGTTTCCGGGCGTTTTTTTTCAATTTTTTTTAAAAACCACGCCCCACTACGGGTGGTCTAATGAGATACATGTGCAAGTGCACTTACTTCAACATCAACAAGTAATAGTTGCATAATTTTCTATTCGTAATTGAAACATTAAATAATATTAAGAATGTATCTGCTTAATCTTTAATAGTTTTGTGAAAATATGAAATGTATAAGTAGGGTGAGTATGAGTTAGTTTGGTTTGAATTTGATTTAAAATTGAATCTATAACCGACACTAATTTGCAGATAGATTGCCTTTTACTTATTTAGGCACCCCGATAAGTATATATTATTTATCTATGTTTCTTATACCGCTTTGTGTAAAAAAAAACATTAAAGTCCATTCGATTGAAGTATTTTTGGGGCTGTTCTGAACAGGGGCAGATCTAACCTTGTTTTTTGGATTCCAAGGAACTCATGTGGTTTGAAAAAGATGGAAAAATTTAAAGTTTCCTAGAGTGTGTAGTCTTGAATGTCATATAATTGTTTTATTATTAACCGAAGGGGCCAAAGGGATCTTCCAAAGGGGTACGAGTCATATACACACTCGCATATATGTACTATGGGCTTGTTTGGCTAAGCTTTTCAAAACTACTTATTTGCTTATTTGCTTTTCTGAAAAGCAAATAAGCAAATAAGTAGTTTTGAAAAGCTTTAAAATGGAGCTTTTCAAAACTACTTATTTGCTTTTCAGAAAGCAAATAAGCAAATAAGTAGTTTTGAAAAGCTTAGCCAAACAGCCCCTATATCTCTCCTTTCTTCTCTCACAAACACACACACACAGATTTGTTCCAACTTGAATAGATCTGCCAAGGGAGTACGAGTCGCTAAAATATAGAGATGATGGAGAAGTTTGGCAATGGCTTAGGGTTTCTTCTTCAACCACCGGAGTTTACTCTTCAACAACCAGAGATGATCTGCTCTACATCAGTCTCCATTCTCTCGCTGGCTCTCCATCTTTTTTTTTTCTTTTACAAAAATACATAGTGCTGCCATGTGGACCAGTAGGAGCAAGCTATTGTTCATTCTTCTTATTTTTAAAGTCCTTTGTATTATAACTCAACCCTATAAGTGACAAGTGTCCAAAAAGATTCAAGTGAGAATGGTAATTTTGTCAAAGAGAACATAAAAATTATGCACATGCTATTTCCCTCTCATTTTTTAAACGTCCATAACTTTTTTATACGTCATTTGTTTTTTTTTAAATATACCATAAAATCGAGCGTTTTTTTATCTTTAATATGAGTACCCTATTGTTATACTTGATTTTTTTTTCGAAAACCCAGTTGCGTATTACACAATGGACATAACATAAAACACAATGAGAAAATCCAGTTGCATATTACACAATGAACATAATGTAAAACACAATGAGTATCACACTATAAACACAATTGACAACAGATAAAAGACACAATGGACAGTAGACTAAATACAATGAGTATCAAACTAAAAACACAATTGATGACAGCAGATAAAAGACACAATGAGTAGAAGACTAAAACACAATGGACAACGGATTAAAACACAATGCACAACAAAAAAAGCACAATAGACAACAGATTAAAACACAATCGATAACATAATAAACACAATGACTAGAACCTATAACACAATGTATAGAAAACCCAAATATAACACTATCTTCATTGTGTTATAGGTTCTGATAAAAACACAATGGACATAACCCAAATTGACAGTGTGTTATAAGTTTTGATAATAACCCAATGTATAGAAACCTTAGTAAAAAGCGTAAAGACCAAAAACTCAGTTGAAAGACACAATGACCAGAACCTTTAACACAATATAAAGAAAATCCAGTAAAAATGATTTTACTTTATTTTATTTTTATATAACAATATCATACTCATATGAAAGATAAAAACGCTCGCTATTATGGTGAAATTTTGATAAAAAAACAAATGTCGTATGAAAAAGTTATAGACGTTTTAAATTGATGGGGGAATTGGCATGTGCCTTACATGTGGAGATGGGAAGTCAATAAATGTGAGATTCCCTTTATGCCCTTCCATTATTTTCTTTTCCCTTAAATTAATCTCAACCCTTCAAATCTAAGATCAATGGACTACAATCCTTCTTACCCTTCTTATTTATGTTATCTTTTGTATTTGATCCTAATCCGTCACTCTATAGTGGCTTCTTATACTTCTTATTTTTAAAGTCCTTTGTATTATAACTCAACCCTAACATATAATATATAATTTGTAGAAAACTAAAGGGGGATGGTGAATAGGTTTTTTTAAATTTTTCTTCAATTAACCACTAATTTGATTGGTTTAAACTTGTATGAAATCAAACAATACAAATAGATAATGAATGTAAAGAGTTACGGGTTAGAAAGACAAAACAAATTTATAAGGTTTAAATGGATGTTAATTAATCCACCCTGCGTCCTCTCCTTGATTCTCCAATCTAGAGTTTCTCCATTAAAAACCTTCTCTTAGATGGAAGAGGTTACCATTACAAACTCCTTCACTAATCAAAGCTAGTGGTCGCCTTCTATAACCTACTATCACTATAGTGAGTCTTTACGTTTCTTCACTAGTCCAAGGTAGTGATCCCCTTCTTCACTAGCTACACCAAGTAACTAGCTTCAAGTTCCTTGAACACCACTCTATTATGATGGTGAACAATTTCCTACCACTATCTTCCTAGTAGTGTTTTACAAAAATCACCAACCCATGGTGAGACCCCTTACAAATGTATCACTCAACACACTAGTCATAACCACATTAATACAAGATTTGAATATATAAGTTAAAACACAACTTCTTCTTTTTTCTCTTGATCTTTGATCTTCAATCCCTCATTGGTTAGATGTGTAAATCTCAAGGGAACTAGAGAAATATTGATTAGATGTGCGTTTAAAGGTATTGTGAGTAAAAAGGGTAAGTGAAAAAGGTTAGAGAAAGCTTGTATCTATAGGTAAGACCCAACAAACAAGAAAAAGCAAACTTACACATCTAAGGTCGATCCTACGGTTGATGTATCGACCGTCGATGGCTTAGTTTTTGTCTATTGTTTTGAATTTGGAACGTTGTGTAACGATTACAATCTGTTCCCAACTTTTTTTCACACCTATACCTCTTTTTTTAAAGCAACCCTTTACATCTATCAAATTAGATGTTTAGTTTTCAAAGCATGGTGGTAGTTTGGTGAAACATATTGCTTTCTTTCCATTTATGGAAACTCTTTGTCTCCCACCATAATTACATCCCACAAATCAAAAGAAACCAACTAGACTCTTCCATTTTCAAAATTCAAAGTCTCTCATATTGATTATCATCTTGTTTAGTTCAACTGAGACTTATCTAGTAAGTATTTAAAGAAAAATTAATTTGCAATATTTTAATTAAGGTTTAATTGATTTCTCTCAAATCCCTAATCAATTCCTTGATGCATCATGCTTTGATATTTGTAAATGATCTTTTATTCTTGAACTTTGATAAATGAATTGCAACATTTTATCTAGTGCAACAATTATCAATTAGTGCAACAAAGGTGAAAAACCAAAGCAACAATCTTTGTAAATGATCTTTATTCTTGAACTTTTTAGTCTTTAAGTATTCATCACATGTTGCTTTGGTTTTTCACTTTTGTTGCACTTGACGATTGTTGTAATTGATAATTGTTGCACTAGATAAATTGTTGCAATTCATTTCTCAAGTCTTGATCATTGTAGTCATGATGATTTCTTTTGATCCTTACACTTGATGAGTCTGGTGTATTATGATCTTAATAGTTTGTAAATCATTAAATGTCAATAGACATGTATATGGTATATGCATACAACAATTAACAGAAGGTATACATTTCAAGACATTATATAAAAGACATCATTTGGGATTTTAATCTTTTCATAATATTTTCTTGTACATTGTTATCCCAATATAATTATTAGTGTTGAAAGTTATTAAGCAATATAAAAAAAAAAAGAATATTACATTCTTATCATTAACAACTTTCTCAAAAATTATCCTACAAACTTATCAACATGTTGAAAGGTTCTTGTGACTATATTTTTCATTTTATAAGAAAGTTTTATAATTCGTTACGGTGTAGAAATGCCTTACCGAAATTTGAACAAGTTTAGTGATCTTTACAACCATGTTACAATAACCTAACTAGATGTTCAACCCTTACTAAAAACTTGATGTAGTGATACATGTGATAAAGTGATATGAACTTAACATCAAATAAATCCAAACACAACGAATTTAATGAACCAAATTTATAAACAAACATGCATCTAATGCATTTATTACTAATACCAACTGTAAATTAAATAAACAAATCAATAAAATAATAAAACATGTAAAAGACAAGAAATATGCCCATCAAGCTCATAAATCTAATAATATTATAAAAATCCATACTGAAAGGTTCTTGTAACTATGTTCATCTTAATTAAAAAAAAGTGTTCTAATTTTGTAAGGTACAAGAATGCTTTACCAAATGTTGAACAAGTTTACGATCTTTACCACCATCTTTCAAGAACATAACTAGGTGTCCAACATACACTACAATCTCCATGAGTTTTAAATTATGCATGTCACCCTTACTAAAAACTTGATGTAATGATGCATGTGATAATGTGATGTGAACTTGACATCAAAATAATCTAAACATAATGAGTTTAATGGACCAAATTTATAAAAATACATGCATCCCATGCATTAAAAAATAATACCAAACAAAAATCAGTTGAACAAATCAATAGAATAATGAAACATGTAAAAGACTAAGGATATACCCATCAAAATCTTAAATAAGTCTAATCCTATCATAAAAAATCACAGTGAAAGATTCTTGTAACTATGTTCTTATTTTTATGAAAGTGTTACAATTCTTTAAGGTAAAAGAATGCTTTACTGAATGTTGAACAAGTTTAGAGATCTTAACAGCCATGTTCCAAGAACCAAATTAGGTATGTCACCATTACTAAAAACTTAATGTAGTGATACATGTGATAATAATGTGATATGAATTTAACATAAAAAATCTAAACACAACAAATCTGATGAACTAAATTTATAAACAGACACACTGAATAATGATACAAACAATAAATTAATTAAACAAATCATCATATTAATAAAACATGCAATAACACTAAGAATATACCCATCAAGATCATAAATCTAATCATATCATATTGAAAGGTTCGTGTAACTATGTTCTACATATTTTAAGAAAGTGTTATAATTCTTTAAGGTACAATAATGCTATGTTGAATGTTGAACGAGTTTAGCGATCTTTACTACCACGTTACAAGAACCTAACTAGGTGTTCAACACATATTGCAATCTCTGTGAGTTGTTGAGCATGCATACCACCCTTCCTAAGAAAGAACTTGATGTAACTTATCATCAAAATAATCTAAACACAACGAATTAAATGAACCCAATTTATAAACTGTGACATATGTGCTTGTAATCATCGTATATATTCTAAATAATTCTTTTATCAATAAAACAATGTTATTTGACCCCAATATTTGTTTATTTATGTTTGACATTTTGCATGTTTCAATCTTTGTTCAATTTCAAACTCTATATCGTTTTCTAGAGAGTTATACGCAAACCGATGCGTAAACGTAATTAGTTTAATGCGAAAAACACTCCGGAACATAATTTTTGCTTAACATACCTTAAATAACCTTTACATAACTTAGAAATAAGTTTTGGAGGGTTTGGTATGGAAAAAAGCAAGTTTATTCGAACGCAGGGACTATTTACGTCAAACTGTGAAAGTATGCCGATTCGTATAGTAACGTACATTCCGGAACATGATCATAAGTTAAACATACCATAAATATCCTTTACATAGCTTAGAAATAGGCTTTGAGGGGTTCGGTGTGCAAAAATAAACTTACTTGGTCAAACAGGGACTAAAAGCGTCAAAAAGTGCATAAGTTTGCATTTACGCGCATATCTTACGTTCTGAACATATCCGGACATCCAAAAATTTTTGTAATCATTGAAATATTTTGTTTTAGTGATTGGAATGCTAAAATTTCATTCGTTGCGCAATTTGGATCGTTTTTCGCGTCCGTTCGTGTTTCGTCGTAATTAACCGAATAACGTGACCGTACGACCAAACGAACCGACATCCATGATCTTTCCAAGCATATTTCAAGTCCCCTATGCTTTAACATCCTTATAAAGTCTAAAAATTTGGTTAGAAGGGCGTTAGAAGTGAAAAAACGCAAGTTTGGATGTCAAAGGGGCCAAAGCTGCAACAAATGAAAACTTGTGAGTGTGACCAGCCTGGCCCGACCGTGGCTTACGGTTTGCAGAACGTGACTTACGGTTTGGTCTGCCAGCATTGCATTTTTTTGCTTGGTGGCCACTCCAAGCTTCCAAAACCCATCAAATCGAAACCATGGGCTTCTAAACTGCTATGCCACATGTTAGGACACTTGTTATCATCTCTTGAAGCCTCCTAACACTTGGAATGATCTTGTGCATCATCCACAACTTTAAATAGCAAGCCTCTCAACCTCCATTCTTGCTCATTCTCATTTTCTCATCTCCACAACTCTAAGTAGAGGCTACCACTTGGTTGGAGGCCTCTTACCTGAGTTCTTGTGCATCTCCTTCTCTATTCTTTGTTCTTGATCCAAGCTTGGACCTTTTGTAAGTTTCCTTCATGCTTTTATGCGTTTTTAAGCACGAAAGTCAAACTGTGTTTGACTTTCTGCTTTGACCAGTTTATGGTTAACACGAAGTTCGTTTGAACTTCGCAACGTGAGCGTAATCACGATGGTCATAGTCCTTTGTGACTATACCTACTGATTACCACGTTATTTAGGCATAGTGACGAGTCATAGTTTCGGTCAAAATACGCGTTTATGAGTATTTTGTAACCAAACTATTCTTGGGTATCAAAACCCTTTGTTTTGATATCAAACTTGTTTCTAACTTTGTTAAACATGTTTTAACATGTTTAACTCGTCACTTTTAGTTTAGTGCTTAAATAGGGTCGTAAGATAAGCGGTCTAAACAACCGCTTAGACTTTCGAACCCGACCCGTTTGGTCGATCATTAGGATCCGACCAAACACATTTTGTGACCATAGTTGTATAGGGAATAACCTTCCGAGGTTATACCTTATGGTCACTTCGTTTAGTTAGTTGTATGATAGGTAGTTTATATGCCTTAGGAAAATGACCAAAATGCCCTTTTTACGCATAATTTCATTTTAAGCATATGTAACCTAAATTTTGACATTTAAACTGATTAGGCAACATTATTAGACATGTTAAGGCATATAATACTTGTCATAGGACTAGTTAGGCGGTCCGAACGCGTTTTACGCGAACAACGCGTTAAAGTAGCGTAAGCTACCTAAACGAGTCGTAATGGGTCGTAAGCACCTAGGATAGGTTCCGATTTAGTGTGTAGGCTTTGTTAAACCATATTACATGAGTTCCTATACTCATTTGGTTTACGAAACCTCATTTTATCCGATCTTCCGATTTAGGTCCGGTTTATTAACGTAGTTACCTATATTAGGTGCCGATTGATTCCGTGATCCTTCTAGCTTTGCTTGGTTGTTATCCAAAGACTATTGAGCATTCTCAAATGTGTACATAGTCCCCTCATTTACTGTTTTCAAATATCTTGGGGTGATAGTGTGATACACATGTGCCTACTTGTTACTTTCGTGCTTTTCATGCTTTTATATCATATGCTTGCTATGTTCATTTAGTACGTGTATAGTACATGATTTCATCCATGTTTTTGCTATGTATGTTTTATTAACATGCTAGTACATTGATTTCATAAACACATTTGTTTCATATGTTCATTTCAGCATATGTACACATTGATTTACATCATATTCATGCTATGTATGTTCATTTTTGCATACTTAGTACATTGTTTTCACATAACATGCTTACATTTGGTATGACATTTGGTTTGTTTAACGGGACAAAAGTACGTTCATTAACATTGGCCATGCCGCCCGGTAGTAAGTAGTGGTACCATAGGAATTGACAACTCCCATTTCTGGCTTCCTAGGTTTGTTTGGAAATAGGAAATGACTTAATCCGATATTCATTAATTTAGATAAACCTTTAATTTGTTTAAGGGTTTGTCGCCACAGTCGCAAGGCTTGAATGTATGTGTTTTAACATACCGCATAAATGTTTGTATCAGTAAAGCATGCATTTATTTTACAAAACATAACTTTGATTTAAACTATGATTTATTTCAATACCTTGTTTTGTGCATTTTACCTATGGTTTTAGTTGACACATTTCACTTGCCATACATAACATTTGGTTACACATTACATGATTTACATTTGACAATAGACATTGTTTACACATAAACATTTTGACATTGGTTTAAACAAGACATTTTGATGGTTTGTTTGGGTAAGTGATTTAAATAACGAGGCGTGTGTAATATGATAAAAGCATGGTGGATACGTCGCTGGTAATTCCTATATACAAGTGCTTTTATGATGTTACATATCGTAGCGTTATTTAAACCATTTCAATTTAGACATATTACATTTTTATACAAAAAACATAATTTCACAAGACATTGTTTTACAAACAGTTTATTTTATACAAACTCATTTTACTTGGTTATTCATTTAACCACACATCTTTCTTTTATATATCATCTAATTACTTATCGATTTTCATACGATTTATAAAAGAAAACACTTTTAATAAGATTCATGACTAACTTTCGTTTAACTTTTCTTTCAAATGCAAGTCATGAATCCTAAATCAATAAACCTATGTATCTCACATGCATTTTTATGCTGACGTACCTATTTTCACATGTGTTTTCAGGAGCTGATGCATAGGAATGATCAAGATACACTTAGGCGGACCTGTGCCTTAGTGACATAAAATGAAGCTAGAATAGTTTAACTTTGTTATGTACTCTTTGTTTCTTCTGTTTTAAGACAATGTATCCCCCTTTGTTAATAAATAAAACATAACTTTAAATACCATGGTTGTGAAACAATAATTCTGTTGCTCGACTCCCTGACGTTTCCGTCGCGGTTTGTTGTTTTACGCGGTCGGGGTGTGACAAAAGAGTTGGTATCAGAACCATTGGTTATAGGGAATTAGGTTATTGGTAATGCTTTGACCTAGACTATAACTTTTCTAGGACCCTAACACAAGTTATCTTGTGTTTAGATCTTAAAACATGCACTTCACCTATCCTTAGGTGATTACCAAAACAAGAACTCAATTTTCCAAAACGATTTTTGAAAATCAATCATCTGTTTTTTTAAATGATTTGTTATAAGGTTTTAAACCCTCCAATTTTTCAAAATGATTTTGAAAATCCAATAATCCATTCTTGAATGATTCTTTTGGCCTTGTGCCTTCTAAGTTTTCAAAATCTCGTCAAAGTTTTGGGTCTAAATAATGTGAACACGTGCAATCTGGAAGGGTGGATGCCTGTATCTCGAGTTTTCTGTCTATGCTAGAGTGTTCGTACAAATCCACATAATCGGACCAGTCACTCTTACCTAGGAACTCTTGGGGTGAGTGTCCACTTATAGGCTAAAGCATGTCTTCGCGATACATTATTTTTGACCCATTTACTTTGATTAGTCACCGTGTGTCGTTTGTTTGCTTTGTGGTACGAACGAATGACCACCATCCATGCTTTTTGTCGATATTTGTATCATTTCGTTTTTCATATAATCATCTCACTCGTTTTCTCTCATGTTTCCTCTTTTAGAATGTCTCCTCGACGCGAAAATCCGATACCTAATGCCGAACTGGTAGCAATCATTCGCAGCAAATGGCTCCTGTACTCCCAGACATTATTGCTCAAGTTAACCAAGCCAACAACAACAATAATGCTCCATGCAACTTTAAGAGTTTCAACTCGGCTAAACCACTCAAGTTCAGTGGTTCTGAGGGAGCAACTGGGCTCCTACAGTGGTTTGAGAGCATTGAGAGTACGTTTCGTCATGTTCAGTGTCCTGATAATCGCAAAGTCGAGTTTGCTTCCAGCGTATTTCAAAAGAGGGCTCTTACTTGGTGGAATGGAGTAATGAGAGACCGTGGTGCTGATGTTGCTTTTGCACAGACCTGGGCAGAGCTTAGGGCTTTAATGATGAGGGAATTCTGTCCCCGTCACGAACTGAGGGAGTTGGAAAGAGAGTTTGATGACCTTAAGCAGGATAGTGGTGAATTTCGGGCTTATACCGACAGATACGAAGAGCTGAGTTTGTTATGCCCTACAATGGTTACCCCACTCGAGAAAGCTATCGAGAGGTATATTGATGGTTTACCTGACTCCGTGCAAGACATCGTCACTGGTAGCAACCCTACCACGGTTCGACAGGCAATCGAGTTAGCTGCGACTTTGACTGAGTTGCAAATCAGGAAGGGTAAGCTTCACAGGAAAGGTGACAAGGATAAGAAACAGTCGTCTGACAAGAGTGAGGGTAAGAAGGGTAAGAAAGTTGGGTCTTCAAGGAGGTCTAAGAAGCGCAAGGCTTCTCAGAATTTCGCTGTTACTGCTCAAGTCAACCAGGCAGCTCCTAACCAACCCGCACAACCACCAGCAAAGAAACAGTATGCGGGGAATGCACCGTTGTGCAACAGATGCAATAGTCACCATCAACCACAAGTTCCGTGTTGTTTCTGTGCTAACTGTGGAAAACCGGGTCATCTTGTCGATGTTTGTCGTTTTGCTCCAAATCAAGCCGCACGTAACCCAGCTCAGCAAGCTACTCAACAGCCTGCTCCACAACAGGCACAAGCTGCATGACCTCATTATCCTCCTGGTTCGTGCTACAACTGTGGGGATCTGACCCACTACAGAAATCAGTGTCCAAGATTGGTAAATGCAAATTAGGCCCAGGCTTGTGGTCGAGTCTTCAACATGAACGCAAACGAGGCACGAGCAGACAACGAGGTGGTCAACGGACATCTTTGTTAACAATCAGCCTGCATCTGTTCTTTTTTTATTCGGGTGCTGATAAGAGTTTTGTGTCTTTATCTTTCGAGCCTTTGCTTCGCATGCCTAGAACAAAACTAGGAAAGCCCTTGACAGTAGAAGTAGCTAGTGGTGAACCCGTTGTTCTCGATTCAGTTCTTCAAAATTGCCAGTTGAACCTTAATGACCATCTTTTTCCTATCGACCTCACGCCTATGCAACTTGGAAGCTTCAATGTTATAGTGGGAATGGATTGGTTAGCCAAGAATCACTCAGAGGTAGTTTGTTTTGAGAAGATTGTTCGTGTACCTCTTTCGTCTGGTAAGATCTTAGAGGTTCATGGTGAAAAATCTGCTAGTAGTCTCAAGCTCATGTCTTGTACTCAAGCTCAGAAGTATCTGCGAAAGAACTATGTGGCCTTTTTGGCACATGTTGTAGCAGATAAAGGAAAAGGTAAGTCTATCCAAGATATCCCTGTTGTTCGGGATTATCTAGAAGTGTTTCCTGAAGAATTACCTGGTTTACCCCCAGCACGCCAAGTCGAGTTCCGTATTGATCTTGTACCTAGTGCTAATCCTATCGCTAGATCTCCATATCGTCTTGCACCGTCTGAGATGCAAGAGCTATCTAAGCAGCTTCAGGAGCTTTCTGACAAAGGTTTTATTCGTCCTAGCTTTTCACCTTGGGGTGCTCCCATTATTTTTGTTAAGAAGAAAGATGGATCTTTCAGGATGTGCATCGATTATCGTGAGCTTAACAAGCTTACCATCAAGAATCGATATCCCCTACCCCATATTGATGATCTCTTTGATCAGTTACAAGGTGCTACTTGTTTCTCAAAGATTGATCTACGTTCTGGGTATCATCAACTTCGTGTGCTTGAAAAAGATATTCCCAAGACTGCTTTCCGCACAAGATATGGGCATTATGAGTTCACTGTTATACCATTCGGTTTGACTAATGCTCCTGCTATTTTCATGGACTTAATGAATAGGGTTTGTAAGCCTTATTTAGACAAGTTCATCATCGTTTTCATTGATGACATCTTGATTTATTCTAAGACTCGAGCCGATCATGAGCAACATCTCCGTCTTACTATGGAACTCCTAAAGAAAGAGCAACTTTTTGCCAAATTCTCCAAGTGTGAATTTTGGCTTAAGGAAGTTCAATTTTTGGGACACATCGTTAACGAACAAGGTATTCATGTAGATCCCGCCAAGATCAGTGCGATTAAGGATTGGGATACGCCTACTACTCCTACTGAAGTTCGTTCATTTCTTGGTCTTGCGGGTTATTACCGCCGATTTATCGAAAACTTCTCCAAGATTGCAGTTCCTCTAACTGCTCTAACTCTGAAGAATAAACCCTTTGAATGGGGATCTAAACAGGAAGAAGCTTTTCAGACCTTGAAACAGAAGTTTTGTGATGCGCCTATTCTATCCTTACCTGAGGGCAACGATGATTTTGTCGTGTATTGTGATGCATCCAGTTTGGGTCTTGGTTGTGTTCTAATGCAAAGGAACAAAGTCATAGCTTATGCATCGAGACAATTGAAGATTCACGAGAAAAGCTACACGACTCATGATCTTGAGTTAGGTGCAGTTGTATTCGCTCTCAAAATCTGGAGACACTATTTGTATGGTACAAAATGTGTGGTTTTCACTGACCATAAGAGTCTTCAGCACATCTTCAATCAGAAAGAACTCAACATGAGGCAACGACGTTGGGTTGAACTTCTAAATGACTACGATTGCAAAATTCGCTACCATCCTGGTAAGGCGAATGTCGTGGCTGACGCATTGAGTCGTAAGGAACGTGTCAAGCTTCATTGTGTCAAAGTTCGATCTGATATCCAAACTCGCATTTCTCAGGCTCAACATACTTGTGTTTCACAAGACTTGATGGGTAAGGAATTACCATATCATATTAAGCCTGATCTCGAGCTGAAAGACAATGGAACATATTATTTCATGGACCGTTTGTGGGTCCCAAGTCAAGACAATCTTCGCACCTTGCTTATGGATGAAGCTCATAAGTCTCGTTATTCTATTCATCCTGGCTCAGATAAAATGTATAAGGATCTTAGAACTCAGTATTGGTGGCCTGGTATGAAGAAAGACATTGCCTTGTACGTATCCAAATGCCTTACTTGTCTTAAGGTTAAGGCTGAACATCAACATCTCTCTGGATTATTGGAGCAACCAGAGATTCCAGTTTGGAAATGGGAAAAAATTGCTATGGATCTTATTACCAAACTTCCTCGCACTAAGAAAGGTCATGATGCAATATGGGTAGTTGTTGATCATCTTACCAAGTCAGTGCATTTCTTGCCAATCCGTGAGGATCTATCTGCCGACAAGCTGGCTAAAATCTATGTGGATGAGATTGTATCCCGTCATGGCGTTCCTTTGAACATTATATCTGACAGAGATGCTCGATTCTCATCTCATTTTTGGAGAACCATGCAATCTGCTATGGGAACCCAACTTAATTTGAGCACAGCTTATCATCCGCAATCGGATGGTCAATCGGAAAGAACAATCCAGACTTTGGAGGATATGCTTAGAGCTTGTGTGATCGATTTTGGTGGTAGTTGGGAGTTGTATCTTCCGTTGATTGAATTCTCCTACAATAATAGTTATCACTCTAGCATCAACATGGCTCATTTTGAAGCTTTATATGGTCGAAAATGTCGTTCACCAGTCTGCTGGAATGAGATCGGTGAGGCTCAGCTTACTGGACCTGACCTCATTCTAGAGACAACAGATAAGGTTAAGAAAGTTCGCGATAACCTTCAGACAGCTAGAAGCAGTCAAAAGAGTTACGCGGATCGACGACGCAAGCCCTTGGAATTTCAAGTCGGTGATCGCGTTTTACTTAAGGTTTCACCTTGGAAAGGTGTGATCAGATTTGGAAAGACAGGAAAACTTGCGCCTAGATATGTTGTACCATTCAAGATCATCGAAAAAATCAGAAAGGTAGCCTACAGACTTGAGGTACCTCCTGAACTTGGAAATGTTCATCCAACCTTTCACGTGTCCAATCTCAAAAAGTGTTTAGCTGATGAGAACCTCCACATACCACTTGATGAAATTCGTGTTGATGACACGATGCACTTTGTTGAGAAGCCTGTGGAAATCATGGACCATGACGTCAAATGGCTCAAACGCAAGCGCATTTAAGTTCGCTGGGAATCTAAACGTGGACCAGAATTTACTTGGAAACGTGAAGATCAAATGAAGGCGAAATATCCACATCTATTCTCACAAGTTTCCTCAAAATAAATTTCGGGACGAAATTTCCACAAGTAGGGGAGACTGTGACATATGTTCTTGTAATCATCGTATATACTCTAAATAATTCTTTTATCAATAAAACAATGTTATTTGACCCCAATATTTGTTTATTTATGTTTGACATTTTGCATGTTTCAATCTTTGTTTAATTTCAAACTCTATATCGCTTTCTAGAGAGTTATACGCAAACCGATGCATAAACGTAATCAATTTAATGCGAAAAACACTCCGGAACATCAATTTATGCTTAACATACCTTAAATAACCTTTACATAACTTAGAAATAAGTTTTGGAGGGTTTGGTATGGCGAAAAGCAAGTTTATTCGATCGAAGGGACTATTTACGTCAAACTGCGAAAGTATGCCGATTCGTATAGTAACGTACATTCCGGAACATGATCATAAGTTAAACATACCATAAATATCCTTTACATAGCTTAGAAATAGGCTTTGATGGGTTCAGTGTGCAAAAATAAACTTACTTGGTCAATTAGGGACTAAAACCGTCAATAAGTGCATAAGTTTGCATTTACGCGCATATCCTACATTCTGAACATATTCGGACATCCAAAAATTTTTGTAATCATTGAAATATTTTATTTTAGTGATTGGAATGCTAAAATTTCATTCGTCGCGCAATTTGGATCGTTTTTCGCGTCCGTTCGTGTTTCGTCGTAATTAACCGAATAACGTGACCGTACGACCAAACGAACCGACATCCATGATCTTTCCAAGCATATTTCAAGTCCCCTATGCTTTAACATCCTTATAGAGTCTAAAAATTTGGTTAGACGAGTGTTAGAAGTGAAAAAAACGCAAGTTTGGATGTCAACTAATTACTTATCGATTTTCATACGATTTATAAAAGAAAACACTTTTAATAAGATTCATGACTAACTTTCGTTTAACTTTTCTTTCAAATGCAAGTCATGAATCTTAAATCAATAAACCTATGCATCTCACACGCATTTTTATGCTGACGTACCTATTTTCACATGTGTTTTCAGGAGCTGATGCATATGAATGATCAAGATACACTTAGGCGGACCTGTGCCTTAGTGACATAAAATGAAGCTAGAATAGTTTAACTTTGTTATGTACTCTTTGTTTCTTCTGTTTTAAGACAATGTATCCCCCTTTGTTAATAAATAAAACATAACTTTAAATACCATGGTTGTGAAACAATAATTCTGTTGCTCGACTCCCCGACGTTTCCGCCGCGGTTTGTTGTTTTACGCGGTCGGGGTGTGACAGAAAGAGACATCCATATGATACATTTAACACTAATGCCAACTATAAATCATTTAAAAATAATAAAGCAATAATAAAACATATAAAAGACTAATAATATATCGATCAAGCTCATAAATCAATCTAAACATATCGTAAAAAGTCTTTCTAAAATGTTCTTGTAACTATGTTATTCTTACTTCTAAGAAAGTGTCCTAATTCTTTAAGGTATGGGAATGCTTTATCGAATGTTGAACAAGTTTAGAGATCTTTACAACTTTTTTACAAGAACATAACTAGGTGTTCAACACTTACTACAATCTCTATGATTTGTTGAGTATGTATACCACCTTGAATTACTAGAAACTTGATGTAGTGATACATGTGATAATGTGATGTTAACTTAAATAAATCTAAACACAATGAATATAATAAACAAAATTTATAAACAAACATGAATCCAGTGCATTAAATACTAATAACAACCATAAATCAGCTAAACAAATTAATAGAATAATAAAACATATAAAAGACTTAAAATAAATCCATCAAACTCACAAATCTAATCATATCTTAAAAATTCACATTTAAAAGTTCTTGTAACTATGTTCTTTTTTTAAGAAATTCTTATGATTGTTTAGGTTAGTGATTTTTTTTTCAACCATGTTACAAGAACCTAACTAGGTGTTCAACACATACTACAATCTCTATGAGTTTTTAGCATATAGACCACCCTTGCTATAAACTTGGTGTAGTGATACATGTAATAATGTGATGTGAATTAAACGTCATAAATATCTATACACACTAAATTAAGTAAACCAAATTTATAGACAAACATTCATCCGATTCATTAAATACTAATACCAACCATAAATCAATTAAACAAATCAATAAAATAATAAAACATGTAAAAGACTAAGAATATACGCATCAAGCTCATAAATTGTAAGGACCTGCAAAAACGTCCAAAAATGTCCCGTAAGTGAAAACCCGGACCCCTGAAACCCCAATGCTTATGAAAAACCAAGAAATCAAGAAATTTGGATTTCTGGCGGGCCGCGTAAGCCATAAGGCTAGGCCTACGAGGGCCACGGCATAGCAGCAATTGAACGGGACACGTTCCAGGCCACGTGTCAGCCACGTGGCGGGCATACACGTGACACGGTAGCCCTAGTTGTAGACTAGGTGGCCCTCACGGGCCGCGTAAGATCTTGAGAAGGTTTACGCGGGCCGCGTAAAACCCAAAAATCAGCTATAAATTGAACCGAGCATGGCCTGTTCATCTGTGTACGTAAAACTTTCTAAAAGACGAAAGATACTGCTCAAATTCGAATTATCACTTAGGGAAACGCTGCTACGAGTACAGGGTATTAACTCGATCACTGCTACAATACAATGTCCGATCGATTGAAACCGATCCGATGGATGTTTAAGTGCTGCCCAAATCCGGGCTATACTTTGTCATTCGTCGTGAGGGTTTGATTTCATGAGTTATCGTAAATGTTGTATTAAGTTACTAACCTAGTTTCGTGTGCATTGTTATTTAACTAGGTTACCAGGCTAAAATCAGTAGGCAAAACTCTGCCCGTCTAAATTTACAAAGTGAGTCATTCTCTTTTTACCAAATTGTTTCCAAAACCTTAATTGTTTCAAAGTTATAATTACAGGGTTTAAGTCTTTGTAGTCTTCAATTACTGCCGGTATGTGGGTTTTGTATACATTACTTGATACATGTCACCATTGGACAACGGGTTAGCCAATGGGTGATCTGACCATAGTCACAGACACGGTCGAGTGACAAATACCGATTTGGGGTAATTGGTTGATAGAAACAATGTAATCACCCTTAATGTTGTAAATTATAACAATGTGTCCTTTTGTGCAATTTGAGTGACTCGCTAGTATTTCCCCGCTGATAAAAAATCTTTTTAAAACACGTTTCAGGTGACTTACTGTGAATCAAGGAAAAAGTGTTGTGTAGCACTACAAGCTTGAAGAGATGGCTCAATAAAATAAATAAACATGTTTTTTAAAAACAGGGAACTTCCTCGGGAGATTCCTTCATTGTAAATTATGGATATTATCCCCAAAATGTGAAATAAAATAATTGGGTATTTTCGATTTTAAAAGATCCTGTTAAAATTTCCGCTGCCAAAATAAACAATACCACGGGTTTCTGTCCCGCGGCTTCGGGACCGGGTAAAACCGGGCCGGGGGCCGTGACAGAAAAAGGTGGTATCAGAGCCACTGATTTAAGCCAATTAAGTATTTAGAAATACTTAATTTTTCTGGTTGCTGATGTGCGTTGAAGTGTTATATATATTAGGTGTATATTTTTAAGCCCTTTTTAACACTTATTTTTAGCCAAGTTTTAAATTTATAAAACACGATATTTTACTAACACTAAACACACATATGGGCAAGTGCACCCATCGTGAGCGTAGTATAGCGTTGGTAAGATACCGAGGTCGTCCAAGGACACAAGAGCTTTTAGTACCGGTTTATCCTCAACGTCTAATAAAAAATAAAAAGTTTAGAAAAAGGTTTTAAACTAAAAAATAAAAACTAACTAAAATGCAGAAAAAAAAAAATTAAAAAAAAAAACAGATAGACAAGATGAATCACTTGGTTCCGACTCGTATCTAGTATAACATTTGATTATTTCCGCACTTTTGCACATAATTAAGAGATTATCTTAGTTATTGTAGTAGGCCCCTCTTTTGAAGGTGACGTTACCCTCACCCCAGTAGTTTGAGTCAGCAAGGATACAATCCTAAAAGGGTGGATTATTGGAAGATAATGAATTAAGTTATTAATGCAGTATTGTGGTAGGCCCCGCTTTTGGCGGTGACGTTACCCTCGGCTAAGTAGTCTGAGTCAGCAGGGATACAGTCCTAAATAGCCGGGTTATAGTATTAATAGTAGTTAACTTATGAGGGGATCAAAGAGTTTGGACCCCCGCCATCCAATACCGTGAAGCATTGAAGGAGGTCCTACTAAATTTGACCCAGGTCCATTGTAGGACCTCTAAACGCTGAACAATGGCAAGACCTTTACCAAACCGTTCCCTTAACCCCCGACCAGGTAGCCAACATACCTCCATATAGACCGTGGAGATATAAATGGTGAAAATCTTTTATTTTATATAGACAGTAAAATAATGCCAAGACACCACGGACAAACGATAACGAAAGATCACCTTCAACATAAGTAACTAGTTATTAAAGTCATTAATACAAAACCAAATAAAAAGTGCAAAAGATTAGAAATAAAAAATATTATACTAGACACTTTGTCTTCACCAAGTGATGTAAGAGACCTAGGCAAACATGGCCTTGATTGTCAAGAACTCTTACGATCAATCTTGGATCCCGAGACGACTCACACACTCTACGATGGACAATGGATGATGGTGGTGGATGATGGTGTTGTGATGGTGGTGGGTGGTGGATGAAGTGTGAGAGAGGTGGTGTGCCAAGGGATGAGTTGAAATGAAACCAAGCACTCCTATTTATAGGCTGAACAGAAGGCTGGGCACGGCCCCGTGTCCGCTGGGCACGGCCCCGTGCCTGTCTGACACTCTCTCTCTTCATTAATTGTAATTCGCAATTACAATTAATGCGCCTGCAGTACTTTCAGCACGCCCCCGTGTTCGCTGGGCACGGCCCGTGGTGGGCAATAGAAGCTTCTATAGGTTTGTCTTTTCTGCTGCTTCTTGGGCACGGCCCCGTGCTGGCTGAGCACGGGGCGTGTTCAGTCTTCTGCCTTCTCTATTTTGCTTTGGAAGATGCCGTTGAGGGGTCGGGCAATCCACTTATGTTCCTTTTCTTGTATTTATGTTGGATTTAGCTGTCTTTTTGCTTCTTTTGTGTTTTTGAGCTCATTTAATCCTGAAAATACAAAAGGAAGACAAAAACACTCTTTTTCCAATATTAGTACTTAAAAAGGGTTAGTTTTATGCCTCATTTGATGTAATTTATATGTTGCATTTTGCACACATCAAATACCCCCACACTTGAACTTTTGCTTGTCCTCAAGCAAAACTCTTTAATATGTGGCTTACACTCCCAAATGGAATAGGTAGAAGAGAAGGTTTTGGGCTTGTCGTAGAGTGTCGGGATTTCCAAGATTCTTTAGAAAGTTCTATTTTTATTTATTTACAATCCTATTCGTCATGATTTATTTAAAACTTTTCATAAGAGAAATTATTTATTTGGGCATAACATGCTTTTTTTTTAAATTCTATTTATATACAAGTTCACATACCTCACGGGAGAAATCACTCACACTCGGCCGAAGGTGTATTTTTAGTGAATCACTCGAGAGCGGCATGGAACTTATTCCTACCATAAGCTTGCCAAGCAATCAATCCTCCTCCTTTTTAACTTTTATACCTTTGTAAATATCAAGAGGACTTTGTGGGTTAAGGGTTAGGCTTGGGTTAATGGTAGGTGGTTGGGATAGTGGTTAGTGGTTAGTAGAAAAAGGGCGAAAAGCGTAACAAGTGTCGGTTTTCGTAAGACTTTCTATTTTTGCAACTTTTTTTTTTATTTTGATGAAGCTTTTATTCAAACAAAGTTATTTTTGATGAACTTGTTTGTTTATTTTCTTTTTGCTTCATCATCAACAGATTTTTTTTTTGATCACCTTACGAAAAACCGAACTTGTTACTAAAACAAAGGGTTAAAAATAAAAAGGTTTTGGTGGGTAAAAGGGTTTTTTTGGTTTGGGTGATGAAATGAAAAGGTTTAGGCTCAAAGGGGTTAACTAGGGGGATTTTTGGGTAGGTGGTAAAAGAAAAAGAAAAAATAATGGTGTAGAAATAAAAAGGGCTAGTCCTAATGCCTCCATCATTTACTTACTCGGGTTTAAGTTGATAAGGATCGGGAATGTATCGTCATGGCAAGTTCTAGAGTCGTAAGAACCAAGCGGCTATTCACACAAGAAACGAAAAATGAGCATTTAGTCTAATGATATGTAATTGTATGCTCAATAAAGGCTCAAAACTCACTTTTGTGGGAATGGGTTTTTATGTGACCAAGTATATATAATCAAATTTTAACTAAGCTTGTCATGCCCTTTTTTATAATTTTCTTATGTTGGTTCTTTTTATCACTACGCTATCGGTTGTAAATTCGTAAAAATATAACCTTTTTGAGAACTTGGATTTCCCGAATTAAACCTAGACAAGTAAGAAAAATGAAATTTTTGAAAAAAAATTGGGGTGATTAGCGGTTCCAATAGAGTTTTGTGTAAGGCTTGTATTTAGGACTTGCAAAGTTTCAAGGTTTTAGCATCCCCCCCACACTTAAATTACACATTGTCCTCAATGTGTCCCAAAAATAAATTTTCAGGTTGATTAGATGTGTAAAATGGTGTTAAAAAGCAAAAAAAATTGTGTTACTGGGCGCTGAACACGGCCCCGTGTTGTCCGGGCACGGCCCCGTGTTCAAGTTCCAGTAACAAAATTAAAACAAGAGAAACAGAAGCCTGGACACGGGGGCGTGTTCGGTGAACACGGCCCGTGTCCAGTTACCTGAACTGGGCGTTTTTCTGTAGGTGGTTCAGCACGGGGGCGTGTTGGTTGGGCACGGCCCGTGTTGAACCTTCTGTAATGGAGAAAATTGTCGGGTTGCCTTGTTCGTGTGCATGAAGTCATTTTTCTCGTTCCCCTTTTCATCCCTTACCACCATGAGTGTGTTTTATTCCTGAAAATTAAAACTAACTAGAAAACATAAAAAAAAAAATTAATCTAAATTAAACTAAGGATAGTTCCGTGGAATGCCTCCATGGTGCGCCACGTTTATAAGGGTCCTTGGCTAGACCCAAAGCTTGGTCATATGTTACCCAAGTGGGATGTATTGCATCCCATGTTACACCGTCGGAGAGCGTCATCCAAGCTTGAGTCTATGACCTTCATGTAGTTGACCGGATCTTCTTCCTCTACTCTCTTTCCACATTCAAATTTTACTTCCTCATCCCCAAACTTCAATGTTAGAGTTCTGTCATTCATATCCACCACTGCTTGGGCGGTGGCTAGAAATGGCCTCCCGAGGATGAGAGGGACATCGGTGTCTTCTTCCATGTCTAGGATGACAAAGTCGGTTGGAAAGACGAAATTGTCAACCTTGACTAGCAGATTTTCAGCGACACCTTGTGGGAATTTGACGGACCTGTCGGCGAGTTGTATGCTCATCTTTGTAGGGCTTGTTGTTCCTAGGCCGAGTCGCTTGAACATTGACGTGGGCATGAGGTTGATGCTAGCCCCAAGATCGGCTAAAGCATTTCGGACGGGGGACTTCCCAATTGAGCAAGGGATTGTGAAGCTCCCGGGGTCGATTTTCTTTTGTGGAAGTTTGTTGAGTACTAAAGCTGAGCATTCTTCGCCTAAGTTAACTAATTGCAATGATTCAATTTTCCTTTTGTGAGTGAGGAAATCCCTCATGAATTTTGCATATTTAGGCATTTGGGTTAGGACCTCAATAAAAGGAATATTAACATGCAATTGTTTTAGTAAACTTTCGAACTTTGCGAATTGCTCATCGGTCTTTTGACGACTTAACCTACCGGGGTACGGAATCGGATGAGTCTTGGTGGCCTCTTGATTTGTTGAAGGAACCTTTTCTGGTTGAGGGGTGAAGTAGTGTTTTGGCGTTGACCTCCTTCAATTGGTGATAAAGGCTCATCCTCGGGACCCACGGTTCGGTTTCTCAACGTGATGAGGTGTACTTGCGCCTTTGGGTTGGTTTCGGTATTACTTGGTAACGCGCCTTGTGGTCTCTCGGAGAAATTTTGAGCTAGTTGATTTAATTGTTTTTCAACGTTTTGAATGCTAGCTTGTTGATTTCTAAAATTCGATTCCAATTGTTGAAATCGATCCGAGTTTTTCTTTTCGGTGTCGGAGATAAGGCGAGATAGGGTATTTTCAAGCCTTTCTCTTCCACCTTGTTGTTGAGAGAAATTTTGTGGTTGTTGAAAATTAGTTCGTTGGTTTTGTTGGTTACTACTATTGCCGGGATCTCTCCAACCAAGATTTGGGTGGTTACGCCATCCTTGGTTGTAGGTACCCGTTGGAGGACCCGACGGCTGTCACAGCCCCCGACCCGGTTTGACCCGTTTCAGGAGCCGCGGGACAGAAATACTGCGGTATTTATTTAATTGAGTTTAACAGCGGAAGTTTATTTAAAAGGATCGTTTAAAGCTAAAATTTTCCCCGATTATTTTATTTCATAATTCGGGATAAAACCCTGATAATTTACAATATTATGTTTTTATAAAATCGTGATATTACAAAACTTATTTCTTTATTTTATAATGAGCCACTATCTTAAGCTTGAAATGCTCCCCAACACTTTTCCTGAATTACAACAGATCACCTGAAACATGTTTGAAAAAGGTTTTGTCAGCGGGAAATACTGAGTGAATCATTCTATTTACTAAAATGACACATTTGTTATAATTTACAGTATTAAGGAAGATTACAATGTTTCTGATATCAAACCAAATACCCACAGTACTTTGTCACTCGACCCATTGGCCCTTCCGTCCAATGGTGTCTGTGACTATGGTCATATCACCCATTGGCTGCCCCAATGGTGAAGATTATCAAGTAATGTATACAAAACCCCACATACCGGCTGTAATATGGTGATTACATAAACTTAATCCCTGTAATTATAACTTTGAAAATAACATGATTTTGTAAATAGATTTGATAAAAAGAGAGAATGACTCACATTGTTGATTTAATACGGACAGAGTCTAATCTATGATTTAGCCTTGTTAACCTAATATAAATAACAATGCACACAAAACTGGGTTAGTAATCAATCTAGCAATTACGATAATTCACGAGATCAATTTCTCACAATGAATGACAAAATGCAATACTTCATCCATCGAATTAACGATGATCCGTTGAATTAACAACGAACGACAAAGTATAATACTCTATCCATCGAATTAACGATGATCCGTCAAATTAATGACGAACGATAAAGTATAACCCTAATGTGGGCGGCACTTAAACATTCATTGGATATATTGATTGTCGGAAAATGAATCGTAGCAGCGATTGTGCTAATACCCTGTTTTGCGGCAGAATTTCGGAATTCGTGTGTGTTTGTGTAGTAATTCGAACGTAACTCAGTGTAGGATTGGAATTTTTACGTCGTTTTTGTGCCAGAATTCAAGTCCCAAACCAACCTATTTATACTGAAAATTTTACCCCGTCGCGTAGCGCGACTGCCTACCCCTTAGTCGTCGCGCTACGCGACTGCCAACCTATATTCATAGGGTAGCTACGTGCATGGGTAGGCTTGCTGAGTTGGTGGATTTCGAAAATTTGATTTCTACAGCTCACAATTTGGATAATCGTCAATAGGGTTTAACCCCCCCTGAGTTTTAGGGGCCCTAATCCTGATTCTGAAAATTCTGAAAATTTTAGGGTTTGTTCAGAATCACTTGGGTGTCTCAATTAGGGTTTCCTATTGGATTAATTAATTTAATAATTATGACTTTTGATGAGAGTTGTTACATTCTCCCCACCTTAAGAAAAATCTCGTCCTCGAGATTTACTGGAATAATTGTGGATATTTTCGCTTTATTTCTGATTCTAGTTCCCAAGTATATTCAGCTCCTCTTTTTTACTCCCATCTGACTTTGACTAAAACTAGTCGTTTGTGCTTGAGAAACTTCACTTTTCTGTCTTCTATCTGAAGAGGTTTCTCCACAAATTTTAACTTTTCGTTTACTTTTATATCTCGAAGAGGTACTACCAGTGATTCATCTGATAAGCATTTCTTGAGATTGGATACATGAAATACATCATGTACTCCAACTAGTTCTTCTGGTAGTTGTAAACGATAAGCTACTGGTCCTATACGTTGGATCACTGAAAATGGTCCTACGTACCTTGGACTTAACTTTCCTTTCTTACCGAATCTAACAACTCCTTTCCAAGGAGAAACTTTCAATAGTACTTTGTCTCCAACTTGGAATTCAAGTGGCTTGCATCTATTGTCTGCATAACTCTTCTGGCGCTCTCGAGCCGTCTTCAGCCTTTCTTTGATTTGAGTAATCTTATCAGTTGTTTCTTGCACTATTTCAGGACCTGATAATTGACTTTCTCCAATTTCTGCCCAACAAACTGGAGTTCTGCACTTTCTCCCATATAATGCTTCAAATGGAGCAGTATCAATGCTTGAGTGATAACTATTGTTATATGAGAATTCAATCAATGGTAAGTGATCATCCCAACTTCCACCAAAGTCTATTACACATGCTCGGAGCATGTCTTCTAGAGTTTGTATTGTCCTTTCACTTTGCCCATCTGTTTGGGGATGATATGCAGTGCTCAAATTTAGTCGAGTTCCCATAGCTTGCTGGAAACTTTTCCAGAAATGGGAAGTAAAACGACTATCTCTATCCGAAACAATGGAGAGTGGAACTCCATGTAAGGATACAACTTCATCTACATACAATTTAGCCAATCTTTCCATGCTAAAAGTTTCTTTCATAGGTAGAAAGTGAGCTGATTTGGTTAATCGATCCACAATTACCCAAATTGCATCATTACCTTTTCTGGTTTTGGGTAACTTAGTAACAAAATCCATTGTTATAAGTTCCCATTTCCACACTGGCATCTCTAACTGTTGTAATAGTCCTGAAGGTTTCTGATGTTCTGCTTTAACTTGTGAACAAGTAAGACATTTAGAAACATAACTGGCTATATCCTTTTTCATTCCTATCCACCAAAAGTTCTTTCTTAAATCTTGGTACATTTTATTGTTTCCTGGATGCATAGTGTACCTAGATTTATGAGCTTCTTCTAAAATCTTAGGTCTTAAGTCTCCCTGCTTAGGTACCCAAATTCTACTTTTGTGGAATCTCCAAATTCCATCTGCTCCTTGTTCTAATTCCTTTATTCTTCCTTTCATTCCTTCAGCATCATCCTTGATTGCTGTAGTTTGAACATTCTTCAATTGTTCCATTAAATCTATTTGTAGATTTAATCTGAGAGCACGAACCCGTCGTTGTTTCTCATAATACTTACGACTTAAGGCATCTGCAACTACATTCGCCTTTCCTTCGTGATATTGAATATCACAGTCGTAGTCACTTAGGATTTCCATCCATCTCCTTTGCCTCATGTTTAACTCTTTTTGCCCAAAGATATATCTTAAACTTTTGTGGTCTGTGTAGACAGTAAATTTACTTCCGTAAAGATAATGTCTCCAAATCTTAAGGGCAAAAATTACGGCTCCTAATTCTAAATCATGAGTCGTATAGTTTTCTTCGTGCTTTTTCAATTGCCTTGATGCGTACGCAATTACCTTCTTGCGTTGCATAAGCACACATCCAAATCCTAATTTTGAAGCATCACAATATACTTCAAAATCTTCAGTTCCTTCTGGTAAAGCTAAGATTGGTGCATGGGTTAATTTCTGTTTCAAAATTCTAAAAGCTTCCTCTTGTTTGGGTCCCCATTCAAACTTAGTGGCTTTACAGGTTAGCTTAGTTAATGGTACAGCTATCTTGGAAAAATCCTTAATAAACCGTCTATAATACCCAGCTAATCCTATAAAACTTCTAATTTCCATTGCTGTTTGTGGAACCTTCCATTTGGTAATTGCCTCTATCTTAGCAGGATCTACATGAATACCTTCATGATTCACCATGTGTCCTAAGAATTGCACTTCCTTTAGCCAAAATTCGCATTTCGAGAATTTGGCGTACAACTTTTCTTTTCTTAACAAAGTTAAGAGTGCATGCAAGTGCTGACAATGTTCGTCCTGACTTTTGGAATAAATAAGTATATCGTCTATGAAGACAATTACAAATTTATCCAAGTACGGTTTACAGATTCTATTCATCATGTCCATAAATGCTGCAGGCGCATTTGTTAATCCGAAGGGCATGACTGTAAACTCGTAATGACCATACCTAGTTCTGAAAGCAGTCTTAGGTATGTCTTCTTCTTGTACCTTCAATTGATGATATCCAGAGCGTAAATCTATTTTAGAAAAATATCTAGCCCCCTGAAGTTGATCAAAAAGATCATCAATCCTAGGTAATGGATATCGATTCTTAATTGTAACCTTATTCAATTCCCTATAATCGATACACATTCTCATTGAACCATCCTTTTTCTTCACAAACAACACTGGCGCTCCCCAAGGGGATGAGCTAGGTTGTATGAATCCTTTACTTAGTAATTCATCTAATTGCTTTTTCAATTCTAACATTTCTGTGGGTGTTAACCAATAAGGTGCCTTGGCTATCGGTGTAGTTCCTGGAATTAGATGAATCCTAAATTCTACTTCCCTATCTGGAGGTAATCCTGGTAAATCTTCTGGAAATATATCAGAATATTCTGATACTACTGGTATTTCCTTAAGATCTTTTCCCTTAGTGCTAATGATTACCGAAATCATATACACTATTCCTTGTTTTCGTTCATAATTAGCAACTTTCATTACTGATATGAACTTCATGGGCTTATGTGGTTTATCTCCTGTAATCCTAATCACTTCTCCAGTAGGTGATTGAATTTCTATGGAATTCTGATCACAAAGGATTCTAGCATGGTTGGCTACTAACCAATCCATTCCTAAGACAACATCAAATTCAGCCAAATTCATCGGCAATAGTTTTGCAGAGAATTTATGTCTTAAAAGTTCTATGTTTCCTTCTTGCAAAACTTTATCTATTTTAACTGAATTTCCGTCTGCTGTTTCAACTGTAAAAATCTGCCTAATATTGGTTAAAGGTAAACTAAGATCTTGACAGAATGAAGTATTTATAAAACTTTGGTTTGCACCAGAGTCAAATAATACTTTTGCGTACACGTTGTGAACTAAGAACGTACCCGCTATCACATCTGGAATGAGTTCTGCTTCTTGAGTGGTCAGCTGAAATGCCCTGGCATTCTTCTTAGTAGTTCCTTCGGTCGTCTTGGGTTTGTTATCTACTGGCTTGATCAATTTAGGACATTCTGTTTTATAATGCCCCGCTTCTCCACAATTAAAACAGATTACGGTTTTCTTTCTACAGTTTTCTTCACGGTGTCCTATACCCTTGCAAAGGTTGCAGGTTACATTACATTTTCCGTAATGCTTCCTTTTGCAATTTCTACAGAAAAGTGGATTTGAATATTGCCCTGTTCCTCTTTTCTTGAAATTATTACTATTACCCGTCCGAAATCCTTGGGTAATCTTCTGAGCTAGTGCCTTTTTCCTATCTTCATCTCTTGTGCGTACCAATTCATCGGTTAGAGTGTTAGCTAATTCTACCGCATCATCAATAGTGCGAGGTCTCGCAGCTTTAACAATATTGCGGATTTCGCTAATTAGCCCCCAAATATAGCGAGAAATGAGTACCGGTTCTGGCGAAGCCAGTGTTGGTACTACTCTTGCATATTCAAAGAATGTCGAGGTATAACCACGACAATCTACATTCATCATCTGATGATTTAGAAACTTATTCGCCATCTGTTCCTTTTCATACTCGGGACAGAATTTTCTTTCTACCAAACCCTTAAATTCTTCCCAAGTCATAGCATAAGCTATTACTCTTCCTTTTGATTGTAACACAGTGTTCCACCACTCGAGTGCTCCTTCTTTGAACAGATTGGATGAATACATGACCTGATCCTCTTTACCACATTTACTTATTGTAATGACTGCTTCGGTTTTCTCTAACCAACGCAGTGATGCAGTTGCTCCTTCATTGCCTGCAAATTCAGTGGGTTTACAAGCAAGGAATTCTTTGAAAGTGCAACCAGGCGTTGCAGTTTTCATTTTCTTGGGTAATGGAGCTTGATGTGGTTCCTTATTATGGTTATTGCCTCCATTTACACTATTACTGAAGTTATCTTCAGTAATTTGTTTACTAGGAACAATCTGTTGCGGTTCGATCGGATTCTTTATAGCAGCAACGAATGCTGGAATAGCATTGGCTATCCCTTGAGCAACAATGTTTTCGATATCTTGCCGAGTCATATATTGATCTCTTGAATGTTGTTCAGAATGATTAACTTCATTAATAGGTTCATTATCACTGTTTGCCATCTGATAATGTATGTATATAAATTTTATTAGTAACGGACAAATAATAATTATATACAAACAATCAGAAAATTTTATAATACAGATATAGTCAAAACAATCGATTTCTCGATTTCATTTTATATCTATCATAGTATGCATCATTACTCACAGATATCATACAGAGTTTTATTGGTTATTTACAGACTAACTTTACTAGTACTATTATACAAACACCGTTTTACCATCCTTCTATCTCTCGTCACTTGCCGTTCTAAAAACGCATTTCCCTCTCATCGTACTTCCAAGCAACTGTCCCCCTATTTCCCTGATTCTAGTTCCAGCATCAAACAACTCTTCACCAAAGTGGCGAAGTTCAGCCATGTTTTCATTACTCATGGGTGGATTAGGTAATGGTTCTGGATCGAATTGTGGAAGAAAAGAGTAAGAATCGTTGACAATATTTTGAAATTGCCAATCGTTTGTCCACCATTCGTCCATTCCTATGGGTTGGGAGTGGACTATTGGATCTGGAATTGCTGGTTCCCAATTCATAGGGAGTTGGTTTCCAAGAGGATAATTAAAAATATTATTATTATTATTATTGACAGGCTGAATTGTTTCACAGCTTGCCAATAGGAAATCTATCTCATCTTGAAAAGTTCTTTCCTGGGTTGGATTGGAACTCTCTCCGATTTCTCTCTGAGCTGGTACAGACCCTTGCCCAACTTCCATTACTACTTCTTTAGTAATTTCCTCCATCTGTATTTCTATCTCTTTACCCTCCTCTTTGTCTTCAGTTTCCATTTCCTGTTGTTTAGAACTCTCTCCGGTTATAATTTCTTTCCCCTTTTTCAAAGGATTGTTTATTTTGGGCAGTTTTTTAGCTGGCTTCTTCTTACGTATTTTTCTCCATCCTACATAAGTTCTTTTCTTTTGTTTTGGCTTGCTCAAAGGTGGAACCTTGAATTCTACTGGTTGTTCAACATCGGGATAGTAGCTAGTATATTCCTTGGAAGCTTCGATAGTTACGGGGTAAAGATTAAGGTTCTGAAAAGCTTCGGATATCCCACTCATGCTGATGTAGCATATATGCAAAATGCATAGAATACTAAGTTAAAATTTACAAATAACTTTGTAATTTATTACATACTGTGTACTAATTGATTACAAAGATAACTGAAAACACACTTAGGTTTCAAATTTTATTTATTACACAGAGTTTCTAGATTGTGAGGGTAGGGTGCTAAATTTTTAAAGATTTATATTTTCTGCTACTATGGCTAGCATATATAAATTTGCCCATTTCTCATCTAGTTTATCTTCCCAAGGTGATTTATCAATTAATTCCTGAGTTTCCCGTTTAATCCTCTTTTCTCGGATTTTCTCTTTACTTTTCTTAATAATCATTTCCCTCCTTTGAGGAGAAAGTGATTCCTCGTATTGTGCCTTTCGCACGAATATTCCTTCTTCAGGAATTTCAGCCTGATTCGAGGATTTGGTTTGGGATGAACTTCCCTTCTCATTAGATGATCTATCTAATTTAAGATAGATGCTTGACAGCTTTTGTTTACCCATACTGTAATTAACAAATAGCCAGTTAATAAAACACATAATCACATAATAGTAATCAGGAAGAATTAAGTATTTCTAAATACTTAATTTAGCTTAACCCAGTGGCTCTGATACCACCTTTTTCTGTCACAGCCCCCGACCCGGTTTGACCCGTTTCAGGAGCCGCAGGACAGAAATACTGCGGTATTTATTTAATTGAGTTTAACAGCGGAAGTTTATTTAAAATGATCGTTTAAAGCTAAAATTTTCCCCGATTATTTTATTTCATAATTCGGGATAAAACCCTGATAATTTACAATATTATGTTTTTATAAAATCGTGATATTACAAAACTTATTTCTTTATTTTATAATGAGCCACTATCTTAAGCTTGAAATGCTCCCCAACACTTTTCCTGAATTACAACAGATCACCTGAAACATGTTTGAAAAAGGTTTTGTCAGCGGGAAATACTGAGTGAATCATTCTATTTACTAAAATGACACATTTGTTATAATTTACAGTATTAAGGAAGATTACAATGTTTCTGATATCAAACCAAATACCCACGGTACTTTGTCACTCGACCCATTGGCCCTTCCGTCCAATGGTGTCTGTGACTATGGTCATATCACCCATTGGCTGCCCCAATGGTGAAGATTATCAAGTAATGTATACAAAACCCCACATACCGGCTGTAATATGGTGATTACATAAACTTAATCCCTGTAATTATAACTTTGAAAATAACATGATTTTGTAAATAGATTTGATAAAAAGAGAGAATGACTCACATTGTTGATTTAATACGGACAGAGTCTAATCTATGATTTAGCCTTGTTAACCTAATATAAATAACAATGCACACAAAACTGGGTTAGTAATCAATCTAGCAATTACGATAATTCACGAGATCAATTTCTCACAATGAATGACAAAATGCAATACTTCATCCATCGAATTAACGATGATCCGTTGAATTAACAACGAACGACAAAGTATAATACTCTATCCATCGAATTAACGATGATCCGTCAAATTAATGACGAACGATAAAGTATAACCCTAATGTGGGCGGCACTTAAACATTCATTGGATATATTGATTGTCGGAAAATGAATCGTAGCAGCGATTGTGCTAATACCCTGTTTTGCGGCAGAATTTCGGAATTCGTGTGTGTTTGTGTAGTAATTCGAACGTAACTCAGTGTAGGATTGGGATTTTTACGTCGTTTTTGTGCCAGAATTCAAGTCCCAAACCAACCTATTTATACTGAAAATTTTACCCCGTCGCGTAGCGCGACTGCCTACCCCTTAGTCGTCGCGCTACGCGACTGCCAACCTATATTCATAGGGTAGCTACGTGCATGGGTAGGCTTGCTGAGTTGGTGGATTTCGAAAATTTGATTTCTACAGCTCACAATTTGGATAATCGTCAATAGGGTTTAACCCCCCCTGAGTTTTAGGGGCCCTAATCCTGATTCTGAAAATTCTGAAAATTTTAGGGTTTGTTCAGAATCACTTGGGTGTCTCAATTAGGGTTTCCTATTGGATTAATTAATTTAATAATTATGACTTTTGATGAGAGTTGTTACAACGGCCTAGGTCTATTATCAATGTAGTTTACCGTTTCCGCTTGTTCATCTAATTCTTTCATACAACTCCAATTTTCATGTGACCCACCACACCCTTCACAAGCCATAACCGAGGCCGTTTTTGTCATTTCTAGCTTTTTGATTTTTGAAGAGAGGGCCTCGATTTGGGCTTGTAAAGAGGTGCTTTCATCAACTTTATGGGCGCCCGGGGCAATAGATTTATTACCTCGGGGAGTGTGCCACTGAAAATTGGTTTGAGCAATTTCCTCAATTTGATTATATATTTCATTTGGCCGACGATTACCTAAAAGTCCACCGGAGCTTGAATCAAGTGTTTGTCTTGTGTGTGGCAACAACCCATTGTAGAAAGTGGAGACTTGTTGCCATACCGCTAGACCTTGATGTGCGTTGAAGTGTTATATATATTAGGTGTATATTTTTAAGCCCTTTTTAACACTTATTTTTAGCCAAGTTTTAAATTTATAAAACACGATATTTTACTAACACTAAACACACATATGGGCAAGTGCACCCATCGTGAGCGTAGTATAGCGTTGGTAAGATACCGAGGTCGTCCAAGGACACAAGAGCTTTTAGTACCGGTTTATCCTCAACGTCTAATAAAAAATAAAAAGTTTAGAAAAAGGTTTTAAACTAAAAAATAAAAACTAACTAAAATGCTGAAAAATAAAAATAAAAAAAACAGATAGACAAGATGAATCACTTGGTTCCGACTCGTATCTAGTATAACCTTTGATTATTTCCGCACTTTTGCACATAAGTAAGAGATTATCTTAGTTATTGTAGTAGGCCCCTCTTTTGAAGGTGACGTTACCCTCACCCCAGTAGTTTGAGTCAGCAAGGATACAATCCTAAAAGGGTGGATTATTGGAAGATAATGAATTAAGTTATTAATGCAGTATTGTGGTAGGCCCCGCTTTTGGCGGTGACGTTACCCTCGGCTAAGTAGTCTGAGTCAGCAGGGATACAGTCCTAAATAGCCGGGTTATAGTATTAATAGTAGTTAACTTATGAGGGGATCAAAGAGTTTGGACCCCCGCCATCCAATACCGTGAAGCATTGAAGGAGGTCCTACTAAATTTGACCCAGGTCCATTGCAGAACCTCTAAACGCTGAACAATGGCAAGACCTTTACCAAACCGTTCCCTTAACCCCCGACCAGGTAGCCAACATACCTCCATATAGACCGTGGAGATATGAATGGTGAAAATCTTTTATTTTATATAGACAGTAAAATAATGCCAAGACACCACGGACAAACGATAAGGAAAGATCACCTTCAACATAAGTAACTAGTTATTAAAGTCATTAATACAAAACCAAATAAAAAGTGCAAAAGATTAGAAATAAAAAGTATTATACTAGACACTTTGTCTTCACCAAGTGATGTAAGAGACCTAGGCAAACATGGCCTTGATTGTCAAGAACTCTTACGATCAATCTTGGATCCCGATACGACTCACACACTCTACGATGGACAATGGATGATGGTGGTGGGTGGTGGATGAAGTGTGAGAGAGGTGGTGTGCCAAGGGATGAGTTGAAATGAAACCAAGCACTCCTATTTATAGGCTGAACAGAAGGCTGGGCACGGCCCCGTGTCCGCTGGGCACGGCCCCGTGCCTGTCTGACACTCTCTCTCTTCATTAATTGTAATTCGCAATTACAATTAATGCGCCTGCAGTACTTTCGGCACGCCCCCGTGTTCGCTGGGCATGGCCCGTGGTGGGCAATAGAAGCTTCTATAGGTTTGTCTTTTCTGCTGCTTCTTGGGCACGGCCCCGTGCTGGCTGAGCACGGGGCGTGTTCAGTCTTCTGCCTTCTCTATTTTGCTTTGGAAGATGCCGTTGAGGGGTCGGGCAATCCACTTATGTTCCTTTTCTTGTATTTATGTTGGATTTAGCTGTCTTTTTGCTTCTTTTGTGTTTTTGAGCTCATTTAATCCTGAAAATACAAAAGGAAGACAAAAACACTCCTTTTCCAATATTAGTACTTAAAAAGGGTTAGTTTTATGCCTCATTTGATGTAATTTATATGTTGCATTTTGCACACATCATTGCCATTCTGTGATTTTGTGAAAATTTAATTTGTAGTAAATAAAATTTTAACTTAAGTTTGTGTGTGTTTCTTCATGTGTGCTAACAGCATGAATGAACTGTCGGAGGCACTCCGAAACTTTACTATCCATAGCACCGATATGGATACCACAGGAAACCCATCTGGTTACCAGGCGGATACTGAGGAACCACTAACTTTCCAGGCCCAGGAGAAACCAAAGCCGAAAAAGAGAAGGAGGATCTTGGACTGGAAACGTGGGCATAAGAAGAAACCAGCTGCACAGAAGGTTAAAAAGACTGAGGATCCAAAGGATAAAGGGAAAGGAAAAGAAATCGGGGAAAGTTCCGGGCAAGTCCAGGAAATGCCACCATGGGAGGTGCTGGATCGCAAACTAGCAAACGGTGACCTCATCGGACCTGCCGATGAAAACCTCTTCAATTACCCTGTTGAATCCCAACTCCCAGTTAACTTGGAACCGGCTATCCCAGATCCTATTGTCAACCCCCGACCTGTTATAGGCCAGCTGGAGGAATGGTGGACAAACGACTGGCAATTTCAGAATTTCATGAATAACCCTAACGCCTATTTTTCCCAGTTTGACCCTGAGCCTGCGCCAAACCCACCTATGAGCGCCGAAAACTTGGCTGAGCTCCATCACTACAGCGAGGAACTGGTGGACGCAGGGAATCGAATCCGGGAAGTGGGAGAACAGATCTCCTGGAAATACGATGAAAGGGAACGTCGTTTCTGAAAAGCCAGCTGACTGTGGGTGTGTGGTTGTGTGGTTACGTGTCTAATAATAATAAAATAATAATAAATAATAATAAAAATATAATCATGTAAAATAACTTAAATAAAACTCTTGTAAAATATTTGGTGTGTACCGATGCATACTAATATATATAAAAGATGAAAGTCGCAAGGACGACAATTTTGGCTATACATGTTAACATCATTATGTGTGTTTACTTTGATGTGTTTGGTTGTTAATTATTGGTGATAATAAATTATATTGTTAATTATTATTCAGATGGAAACCGCGGAAAACCAACCAGTCAATGAAGTTAATCAATCTGAACAAAACAATGAAGATCACTTTCTTAATAGGCAAGATATAGAAAACATCGTTTCCCAGGGAATAACCAATGCTATCCCGGCAATCGTCGCTGCTGTTAAAAGTCATGTTGAGCCTTCACAAGCTAATCCTAGTAAACGCACGCGCGACGATAATTTCAGTAACAGTGTTAACGGAGGCGGCAATAATGGCAACAACGTGATACAAGCTCCGATACTTAAGAAAATGAAAGTTGCAACACCTGGTTGCACTTATAAAGAATTTCTTGCCTGTAAACCTGTTGAATTTGCATGCAATGAATGGGCAACTGCCGCACTGCGTTGGTTGGAAAAGACCGAGGCAGTAATTAAAATAAGTAAATGTGCCGAGTCTTAAGTGTCGAGTCTTCAACGTCTTCAGTCTTTATCAATCTGATCGCTCTCTGAAGTATCTTGACAGTGTAAGTATCCTCAAAATTTTATCTCTTTCTCCTCTTCAGTATCAACAGACTCCCCTCGAACAATCTTCATCTTCCCTCGGATGTTGATCGCAATTTGGCTTTCACAGGATCAGGATCGTGTCCTGGCTCTATACTCAGACTTCAGAATCCAGGCTATCCTGCACATCCTCTACCCAAAAGAAAATTTTCACAAATTTAACATTTAACAAATTTATATATCAAGACTCTCCCTCAAAATAAACCAGAATGATTTATCAATGATAATTTTTTATGAAACCACTTGAAAACACTTATTCAAGATATTATCGTTTTAAAACATAAACTCCCCCTCACAAAATGTCCATCATGTTTAGCACTTGGAATTTTGAAAATCAGCTCTCAAACATCAGTTGTCGAAAATCTTTTTGAATTTTAAAAAAATTATGCTAAAACACACTAAAATATTTTTGTATTTTTGAATGAAATAAAATGCAGTAAAGAAATATTTACATACACTATTTGTGTGAGTTTGTGTAAGAGGATCAAATCAGTTTTTGACAAGTCACAAGTACCGTTGAGCTTAGTTACACATTAAGAATTAAACAATTCACTTAGATTGCCGATATTTTGATCCATTTAAATTTTCACACAAATTTCAACTGATTCAGGATATGAGTTAGGTGTATTAAGAACTTAAACTCATTCATGTGTCCCACCTCTTGAATATACTCCCGTATCCAGATCCCAATATTCAGTCTTATAGGTGAGTATACCACAGATGATATCTGTAAGGGGTTAGATGCGAAAACCGTGAGAGCTCAGGTCAGAACTTCCGTTCAGCAAAGAGATGACGGCTCGACTTTTGGTGGGTCCCCTTTAGAGGATCTTTTTTACAACAGCACATGATTTTCATTTTGTAATGTTTTATCATTTTTTATGCTGAGGGTGGGCTATATTTCAAGCAAGCATTAAGTATTCTCCGGGGACTAGGCCATTGCTTCCGTAAAATCAGAAGTCCCGGGATAATACCCCAGATATCACTGAGCATAAAGACCTAGTATCTCAGAAAGAGGGACCTTTCAAACGAGATTTCAGGGGTTACCTATATATCCAAGTAGTGTTCCCCACGAAATAAGCAAGTTTGAATTTAAGTTTATATCCCGAAAAAGCTTACTAAATGTGTAAAAACCTATCGGCATATCATCAGTGAGACCGTTTAACGCTATTTAAACATTACATTTCTTTAGCATACTGTAACTGTCTACTGATGTACTATCATTTCCTCTTTTCTGACAACAAAACTCATTTTGTATTTTATCATGTTTTTGTCTTTTTCAAAATTTTTAATGTTTTTGGATTTTCTGAAAATTCTTATTCTTACTCCCCCTAAAATGCAAACACATTTAAGGAAATTTGAAAACAAATTGTACAAGTAAAGTGACAACCGATATCGAATCACTTCAATTCGCCATCCACTTGGCATAAACAATCAGAACTCCCCCTTACAACAAACTATTTTCTCATTTTGATTTCAAAACACTTAAGTTTGTTTTAACCAAAATGGTTTTTCCGGAAAATAAGTTTTGTTGATTTTACCACTTGTATATTAGGGATTCATCATATTGTTCTCCAATCATCTGTAGAAAATCAAGTACAACTTAATGTCCCTGATTTACCACTTGTAAGTCGAAATCACTTTTGTGAATTTCTCAAGAAAGATGCCGATTCCTGCTCCACACTTACCAACCTGGGAGCTCCGGTAAGTCAGGATTTTTACTTGTGAAAAACTGCCATCCAAGCCTGACCAAACTTGGATGTTACTTCCTCAACTTCACTTGGGTAAAATGTTGCTTTCTTTGTTTCATAAAAATCTTTTACCCCTTTCACCTTACCCTCAATCATTTTTCCAAAAATATTTTTCACATTTCCATTAAACACTTTCTCGACATCAAATTCTTTCTTCTCAGAATAGAACTGATTCGAGATCTCAACTTTCCCAATTTTTGACTTAAAATTTTCAGCCCTCAATGGTGGAAATTGAACATCATCCATTGGAGGTACTGAGTTTTCACCATTTTTAACAACTTGTGGCTCTTCTAACTTTGTGGAATTAGATTCATCGCCAGATTTATCATCAAATTTTTTAACAACCCACATTTGGTTGTCCTTAGCTCTCCTTTTATAAAAATGAGTCTTTGAACACTCACCAACTTCATATGTTGAATTTTCAAAAATTTTGAATTTTTCAGTTGGTGGTTCAAATTCCTTCACAACTTTTTCTTTGAGTTTTTTAGAGACTTCCTGTTTTGTTTTTGTTGTTTGAGAACAGTTCCATGCAATGAGACCAGCTTCATTGCATTTGTAACAAGTTCTTGTATCCTTTCTTTGATTAGCTCCATTCTTCATATTCTCTTGCTTCTTGGCAAGGAATTCTCCATTTGATTGTTTCCAGAATGAGCTTTTTTATTCCTCTTCACAGCTTGTCCTTGAAACAAATTTTGTATTTGTTTTATTTTCATGTTTATAATTTTCAGGTGGAATAAAACCAAGACCTTTCTTTTTGAAATTATTGTTATGGTTAGGTTTCTTTTGAAAACCAGAACCAGAACTGTAACCTTTTTTCTTGTTTAAACGTTGTTGAACTCTTAAAGTGTAAGTTTTAGGTTTCTCAGTAAGATTTACATCTTTTATTTCAGAAATATTAATTTCTGTTATTTTGAAAGCCTTTTTGATCTTGTCAACTTTAATACTTCTTATTGGAAATTCTTTATCAGATTATAATTTGTCAGAATCATTCAAAGTGTATGCAACTTCAAATGTTTCATCCTTCAAATTAGATTTTGATAAAAGAAATTCTTTATTGTAAACCCGTTTAACCGACGTCTTTGAACTGTTGACCGACGAACTCGAACTTTTGACATACGAACTTGAACACCCAGACTCGGACTTTGACTCAGACTTTAACTCCGACTCCTCATCTGTATCCAATACCTGATCGACCACCTTTTTTATTAACTCGGACTCATTATCAGTGTCAGACGATGTAAAAACGACGTTAATGTTTTCTGGTAATTCATCGGTTATATCGGACTTTAACTTTATATTGACTGCTTTTTCGACTTGCTCCTCATTCAATTTTCTAGGAGAATACCCTTCCCAAATTGTAGGCGGATACTTGTTATAACTAACACTTTGCTTCTTACCAGTATCCTTCTTCTTTGGCTTCTCATCATCTTGAAATACTTCAAAACCTGCAACAGTTGGATAAATTTGATCAATGAGATAATCAGAACTAGAATAACTTTGTAATAACCGTCTGATTCTTTCATTTTCTATCTTTTCATTTTCCAACTCCCGCTGCAACTTTGCACATTCTTCAATGTAATGATTTATTGCCTTCTGCTTTGTCATCATCACAACATTCATCATGGTCAGTGCATCTTCTCTTTCAGAATTAGTCTTTTGCAGGCTAGTTACTGTTTTATTTAGCACATCGTAAGATTCTTTCACGTAGTTGAGATTGAACAATAACTGTTCTTTCATCTTTTCTTGCTCATTCAGTTTCTCATCTTTTTCTGCACATTGCTTGCAAGATTCCAAACACTTCGCGCAAGGCTTGATGACTTCCACAATCTTTTCAACTTCGATGACCTTCTCAACCTCAATCACTGTTTCAGCTTCAATTACCTTCTCAGCTTTAACTTCTTCTTTTTGAACAGTCTCTTCTTTTTTAACAACACTTTCACACTTCATTTTCTTTTGTTCTTTTGCTGCTCGTCTCTCCTTCAGTTTCTTCAAGCGATCTGCAAAATAAAATTGAAAACTTTTAGGAGACAAATGAGTTTTTGCAACATTAATATGTCTTTCTTCCTCATTATCACTACTGTGATCAGGTGGTGATTGATCAAAATCTATTGTCTTCTCAGAACTATCATCTAAAGAACCAGAATCAGATGGTGTTTGATAAAAAAACTAATGTTTTTTCAGAACTATCATCTGAAGAACCAGAAACAGATGATGTTTGATAACAAACAGTTGCTTCTTCTGAACTTTCATCGGATGAAACATATTCTTCTTCTTGATTCTTTTCATGAACACCAATCATTTTCATCCATTCTGTAAACAAATCAGGTTCTTGAACTATCTTAGCAATGAAAGCTTTAAACTCCCCATTCTCATTCACAAACTTATCCCAGCTAAATCCTGGAGCCATTTTTTCATCATCTTGATCAATGATACCATAATAAGCTTTCTTGTTTGCATCTTCGATCATTTTCCCATGAGCAGTTTGTGAATCTTTTTGTTGATATGGTTGATGAGCAACTTGTTGATATATGGCTTTCCGATAGTAATCATCTTTTCCAAACGGATTCTTTGCTCCACTAGCCTCTTGATTTTTGCATTCTCTTTTGAAATGACCTTTCTCCCTGCATCGAAAACAAGTAACTTTAGATTTATCAAAACCTAAAGTAGACACATGTGCATCCAAAAAATCATTTCTTCCTGTGATCATTTTAAACTTTTCTGCTCTTCTCAAAACACTAGCTAGACACCATTTGATGTCCATGAGCTCCATCTCTTCAGCGTCTATCTGATCGTAATCCTCTTTCGTCAGCATAGGATTTCCGATCCTTCCTGCAACCAAACCTTCATAGGATTGTAGCACAGTTGCAAGTAACGCCATGTGATCTTTTGCAATTTCTTCAGAAAAACTTTGACCATCTGGAAGATTCAATGCAATGTTGCACTGTATCACACAACCATTTCCACTTTTTGAACTTTGAGAATGAAAACTTGAAGTTGAACTCTTTGGATTAACACTCGGATATGAAGAAAATCCACTGCTGCTGTTTGAATTTTGATCAACAGTTCCAGATGAGTCTCCAGCACTAAAAGCAGTTTGAATCTTCGGACTCATTTCAGCCTCTTGAACATTGCCTTTGTAATACATTTTCACATCTTGTTGACCACTCGGATTACTCATCCTTGCAATCTTTTGTTGTTCAAGATCTTGACCCTCAATCTTCCCGATGAACTGAGAAATCGTCAAACCATCATATACTCCGGTGTTCTTTAAGATCATCAAAAATGTACCCCATTCTTTTTTAGGTAAAGCATCAGCTAATTTGTCGACCCATTCCTCTCGTTCTTTGGTTATGCTTAACAGCGACATAGAACGCACTAAGTGACAATATCTTTCAATCAATTTCTTTGTATCTTCCCCTGGCAGACTTGTGAATAGATCAAATTCTTTCTTAAGCAATGACTTTTTACTTTTTATCATCTTATCACTTCCCTCAAACTTGATTTTAAGAGCATCCCAAATTGATTTTGAAGTTTTGTCATGTTGAAGCAATACAAAGATGTCTTCTTTAATAGCTTGCTGAAGTAGACTAATCATCATCTTTTCAGCTCTGTACATATCTCATTCTTTATCAGTGAATTCAGAGATTTCTTTCTCAACCTGCAAATCAGTACGTGGTAGTACATATTTTTTTAAAATACACTCCCAAGATCTCAAATGATTAGCTTGAACCCAGTTTTCAAACCGATCTTTCCAACCGTAATACTCCTCAATGCTCATTAGCTTCGGGGGTTTTTGCGTAGTTCCAGTCTCATTTTCCAAGTTCATGTTTTGAGCAATGGTAGCCGGAGTAGTCGGGGATGTTGCAAATGCGTTATAAAATTCTTCACTCATGATTCGATAAACTTTTTCACAAAACAGGTACTTTCAAACGAGATTAGTTTTCAAACGAGATTACTTACAAGCGAGATTACCCTTTCAAGCGAGATTACCTGCACACAAAACTTCAAACGGAATTAAGGTTTCAAGCGGGATTAGAAGTTCAAGCGGAATCACTGATTTCGTTTGAACTTTCAAACGGAATACCTCTATGAAACGGAATTACTAATTTCGTTTGAAATTTCAAACGGAAATACACTTTTCAAGCGGAACTATATGTAATTCAAACGAAATTAGTTATTTCGTTTGAAATGACCTCAACTTTTCAAACGGAATTTAAACAACTCGTTCAAACGAAATTAGAACTTTGGTCCATTTTTGTCACTTTTAAGCTGAATTTTGGTCTAATTTTCTCAAGGGTTTGTTAAAACACAATTTCGCTTATGTTGTGAAAAATTCAGGCCATTTTGTCCGTTAAAAGTTGTTCAATTGATAAAAAAAGGTGTAGAAGTAAGAAAATGAAATGAAATCAAGCTGAAATCTGCAGAACTCCTCCTCCTGAGCTCTGATACCACATGTAGGATCGTGTACGGACCTGAGATGAGTCGATCAGAGGCGTTCTATACAATATGAAAGGCGGAAACAGACATATTGTGTGTAAATCAGCAAGATATTCACTAATAACTGTCTTTTGATTGATTTCTGAGCAATTACAAGTCGGTAGACACTTCGACAGAGCTTCGCCGTCAGAAAACACACTTCTTAATTCCGTTTCAAATGAATCGGAATCATTCCTATATATAGACATCCTGATCCCGCTTGACCAGACTCAAGCGGAATACCATTACAAGCGAAATCACACGTTTCAAACGGAATTACATGTAATTCCAAGCGGAATTAACAGATGACCCATTCAAGCGAAATTAACATCTTCAAGCGGAATTAGCTTTTTGTCTTGATTTCTCGATCTTCGTGCCCTGAGCAATACAAGACTCGATACAAGACGAAGTCGACAGACGTATGCACCAACACCACAAGAAAAGGATTTAGGTACCTAAGCAAGGAGACTTAAGAAATAAAATTTTAGAAGAGGCCCATAAATCTAGGTATACCATGCATCCTGTTAATAATAAGATGTACCAAGATTTAAAGAATAACTTATGGTGGATAGGAATGAAAAAGGATACAACTAGATATATTTCTAAGTGCCTAACTTGTTCACAAGTTAAGGCAGAACACCAGAAACCTTCAGGTTTACTTCAACAACTAGAAATGCCTGTTTAGAAATGGGAACTAATAACAATGGATTTTGTTACTAAGTTGCCTAAAACTAGGAAAGGTAACAATGCGATTTGGGTAATTGTGGATCGATTAACCAAATCAGCTCATTTTCTACCCATGAAGGAAACCTTTAGCATGGAAATATTTGCAAAATTATATGTAGATGAGGTAGTATCCTTACATGGAGTCCCACTCTCCATTGTATCAGACAGGGATAGTCGTTTTACTTCACATTTTTGGACAAGTTTCCAAGAAGCAATGGGGACCCGATTAAACTTGAGTACTGCATACCATCCCCAAACAGATGGACAAAGTGAAAGGACGATCCAAACCTTGGAAGACATGCTCAGAGCATGTGTAATAGAATTTGGTGGAAACTGGGATAACCACCTACCCTTAATTGAATTCTCCTATAACAATAGTTATCATGCAAGTATCGAAGCTGCCCCGTTCGAAGCACTGTATGGACGAAAATGTAGAACTCCAGTTTGTTGGGCAGAAATAGGAGAAAGTTAATTATCAGGTCCCGAGATTGTACATGAAACCACCGACAAGATAACTCAAATCAAGGAAAGACTGAAGACCACTCGAGATTGCTAGAAGAGTTATGCCGACAATCGACGCAAGCCGTTAGAATTTCAAGTCGGAGACAAGGTACTCTTGAAAGTTTCTCCTTGGAAAGGAGTAGTTCGGTTCGGTAAGAAAGGAAAGCTAAGTCCAAGGTACATAGGACTATTCCCAGTAATCCAACGCGTAGGACCAGTCGCCTATCGCCTACAACTACCAGAAGAACTAGCTGGAGTACACGACGTATTTTATGTATCCAACCTCAAGAAATATTTATCTGACGAGTCCCTGGTAGTACCTCTTCAAGATATAGAGGTAAATGAAAAGCTAAAATTTGTTGAGAAACCACTCCAAATAGAAGACATAAAGGTCAAGTTTCTCAAACACAAAAGACTAGTACTGGTCAAGGTCAAGTGGGATTCAAAAAGAGGACCTGAGTACACCTGGGAACTGGAATCGGAAATGAAGCGAAAGTATCCTCACTTATTTCAGTAAATCTCGAGGACGAGATTTTAAATAAGGCGGGGAGGATGTAAGGACCTGCAAAAACGTCAAAAAATGTCCCGTAAGTGAAAACCCGGACCCCTGAAACCCTAGTGCTTATGAAAAAACAAGAAATCAAGAAATTTGGATTTCTGGCGGGCCGCGTAAGCCATAAGGCTAGGCCTACGTGGGCCGCGACATAGCAGCAATTGACCGGGACACATTCCAGGCCACGTGTCAGCCACGTGGCGGGCCTACACGTGACACGGTAGCCCTAGTTGTAGACTAGGTGGCCCTCGCGGGCCGCGTAAGATCTTGAGAAGGTTTACGTGGGCCGCGTAAAACCCAAAAATTAGCTATAAATTGAACCGAGCATGGCCTGTTCATCTGTGTACGTAAAACTTTCTAAAAGACGAAAGATACTGCTCAAATTCGAATTATCACTTAGGGAAACGCTGCTACGAGTACAGGGTATTAACTCGATCACTGCTATGATACAATGTCCGATCGATTGAAACCGATCCGATGGATGTTTAAGTGCTGCCCAAATCCGGGCTATACTTTGTCATTCGTCGTGAGGGTTTTGATTTCGTGAGTTATCGTAAATGTTGTATTAAGTTACTAACCTAGTTTCGTGTGCATTGTTATTTAACTAGGTTACCAGGCTAAAATCAGTAGGCAAAACTCTGCCCGTCTAAATTTGCAAAGTGAGTCATTCTCTTTTTACCAAATTGTTTCCAAAACCTTAATTGTTTCAAAGTTATAATTACAGGGATTAAGTCTTTGTAGTCTTCAATTAGTGCCGATATCTGGGGTTTTGTATACATTACTTGATACCCGTCACCATTGGACAACAGGTTAGCCAATGGGTGATCTGACCATAGTCACAGACACGGTCGAGTGACAAATACCGATTTGGGGTAATTGGTTGATAGAAACAATGTAATCACCCTTAATGCTGTAAATTATAACAATGTGTCGTTTTGTGCAATTTGAGTGACTCGCCAGTATTTCCCCGCTGATAAAAAAATCTTTTTAAAACATGTTTCAGGTGACTTACTGTGAATCAAGGAAAAAGTGTTGTGTTGCACTACAAGCTTGAAGATGTGGCTCAATAAAATAAATAAACATGTTTTGTAAAAACAGGGAACTTCCTCGGGAGATTCCTTCATTGTAAATTATGGATATTATCCCCAAATGTGAAATAAAATAATTGGGTATTTTCGATTTTAAAAGATCCTGTTAAAATTTCCGCTGCCAAAATAAACAATACCACGGGTTTCTGTCCCGCGGCTTCGGGACCAGGTAAAACCGAGCCGGGGGCCGTGACATAAATCAATCTAATCATATCATAAGAAATCATATATTGTTGGTAATAATGCATACCCTAATGCACCATAAATGTGTGGTGAGGGTATGGATAATACACAATCATTCACCTTAACTTATGTCTTAAAATTAGTTTATACACATCACAACATATATCATAATAGACGATTGCTACTATTAGGACACATAATAGGAGACATTGTGGGTTGCTCCTATGGTCATGAATAGTGTCACGTTGTCATGTCACAATAGTGTCCCGTTGGGATGCGACAATGTTGTGATATGGTACCCCATATATGTAATATGTTGGGGTTGTAGATCTAAATCAAAACGTATTGCCAAGTAAATGGCCATAATGTATAAATACAACACATATCTCAAATGTCCAAACAAATAATTAAAGTTATCGTAACATAATAATCACAAAGCTAGATATTTTTTTCTAAAATAGCTTATGTTGATTAATTCAATATATATATTCCAGGTGGTATTTACATACAGATATTGATATTGGTCAACAAAGTAACTAGTTTAGCCCAATGAATTTTTATATATATACATACTATTTTTAGTACATATATTATATATGTAGTGTTTGTAAAAATTGATTACTTTTTATTATAAAAAAAATAATAATAACAAGACCCTCATTATTAGCAAGAAATAAAGTATAACAATACCATTTACAAGAACCGAATGGAAAAATAAATATAAAATATAACTTTATATACAAAACTTGATTCGAACCATGTCTTTGGTGAGTACTTTAACAAGCATTCTTGTAGCATACTTAACTCGAGTCTTTACCACGATGAGTCTTCAATTTTGCTCATTGTCTGTAACATTGAACACATTAAAAGATTGCTGATTTTGGTTGAGGCACATATTCAATATGATTTCATTAAAAATGTAACGCCTCACTTTTTGTAGCTTCCTTATTTAGCAAGTTTGGTTATGTTTCTATTTATGGAAACTTGTATTCGTATTTCATTTCAAGCGTTGTAATCTGAGACTTGAATCATAATAAAAACTCGATCTTTTATACATTGTGTTATCCATAATTCGTAAATACTTGCTAAACATTCGTGATACATGCATACTTGATACAGTTTATACGCAAATCCATACTTGTTTATACATGCAAAATTCACTTGTACATTCATTTATTTATGCATTACACTTATACATTGCACTTACATGTTTAAAATGCTTAAAACCGGCAAAATACGCAAACTTAAAATTCGAGCATAAGGGACTGGTCCCTCTCGTACGAGAGGACCATCTCGTCCCAAATCCCCCAACTCGTCCGGAATCCACTCGTCCCAAATCTCACCGCAGTCTATAAATACCAACCCACTTCCTTCATTTCCAACCTTCACAACTCCGAATTCTCTCTCAAAAATCTGACTTCAAGCATTCTTTTGAGCTTGTTTCAGCAGCTTCCAAAGTGAGTTTGATACTCACTAACACTCTCATTTCTTCTATTTTCTTCCATTTTTCTAAATTTTTACAAGATTCTTCACAATCTATCACTTGGTTTCTCAGATTTGCAATGGCAAACTGATATTAACTCTCAACTCGTTGAGGACCAAGCTGAAAAGTGAAGATAGCCTTTCAAACTTTTTGTAAACAAACTTTCTGAAGTTAAACTCGGCCGAACCAGAGACTTTTTGAGTTCACAAGCTAAGTTCATAGTTGTGGTTTGATGTTAGAGTCAATTCCAGCTGAGAAAGTGATCAGCTCAACCAAAACCGAACTGAATTCACCTCGAAATAGTGCCAGTCGCCCGAAAGGTACCCTTTCCCACGAGAGGGGAATTCTGTCGTCCGAAGGGACTGTTTCACTACGTTCCGACATTTCTAAGTGTTGAATGATTATCTAGATCCCTATTTTCAATATAGACGACTCTGCAATATCAGTGTGTGATCTGTGGAAGCCTTGGCTCCCAACCTAGCTCCACCACCTCACTTAAACTCGTAAAACGAACACCCAAACAATCTTTTAGACCTAGAACAAGTTAACCCCGTCCAGCCTCCGACACTTAGTTATAATTTCTATGTCGTGTTGGCACACCTGGTTGTTCTTGTTCGGTTGTTTGGTTATTATTTACATTATGTTATTTCATTTATGTATTCATGACCAACCGATTAGTTAACTAAGTTAACTTATTTGTGCTTTGGTGAACTATAATGAGGTTATTACCTCCATGCATGACTTCTATGAATTCTGTGAACATTATGGATTAATATTATACTAATATTATAACTAAATAACTTAACTGAATTCACGAACATAACTGATTAATAGTTAAAACGTTCAAACAAGAATCGGTTCGCCAAACAGTCCCTCCCGCGCGAAAGGGTGGTCTCACTCGTGCGAAAGGCCTGTCGTCCCAACTATTCTCTCGTCCGAACAGTTCGTGTTTTGGTTTACCCAATATTCTACTTCCGCGTTCCTTGTTACTGATTCTGTCGGGCAAACCAGGACCCGTAAAATCAAAGAAAACTCAGTGTCATGACAAGTGCTCGGACATAATATACTTTCTGTTTATTTATACTTTCATACTATACTACATACTTTAATTATGTATCGCAATATTATGTTCAATCTCCAACAACTCACGCCTTCCTTTGCCCCTGTAGGGTAACCTTGATGTTCATGTACTATACCAACGACCCTTTGCTCGCAGGGTATAATAACCTTGGCGTTCCTGTACTACGCCACTCAACTCTTCGCTCGCGGAATTACTAAAGAAGATTTAATAAAACCGTGAGTATACTCAAACACCCTTTTTCCATTTTACACTTTTGGTGCAATATGTTTACTATAAAACCTACACAAATACACTTAGACTTTATTCAAATGCACAAACAATCCAATACAACATACATACGTTATACTTGATTCGTTATTCTGGGTTATTCTTTGTGTGATAAACTTGTCCTTAATTTCGTATGAGCCTATCCTTAACACGTATAACGCTATACGAGTAACGCATCGCCGTATTCTTGAGGTCATGTTAAGTCTTTAAATATTGCGGCAATCTTTGGGTTGACTTGAATATTCACATGCCAGTTTTACGTTAATCTTGATAACTTAGTTTGCTATGCAGATTCGTTTAAATCTTTTATATTTTTGCTATGTATTAAACTTGTATACTCGCCAATACTTTTGTATTGAACCATGTATTTTAAACACATTTGCAGGACAATGATGATATTAAAATGGGCTTAGCGAGGATGCTTTAGATACACACACTTAGAAATCGTTAGACCATGTTGTTGTATCAATTTTGAATTATGTTGTATTGTACTTGTCTTATTTTGTATTTGAAACAATGTTGTATTTGATTTCGTATGATGTAACTTGACGATTTGTATCAATGAAATGAAACCGGTTTTATTAAAATATGCAAATAGTGTTATGAAGTCTCGAACAATCTCGTTTTTGACTCACTCCGATGTTTCCGCCATCGGTTGGGGTGTGATAAAAACAGACTAATTGCCCCCTTAAAACAAATATGTTTGTCATATAGGGTACAATAACTGAAACAATGCGTACTACTAGAGATTGCTCTCGCGCTTGAATCAACATTGAGTGATGTGTTTTCGTTTATGGAAAAAGAAAATGATGAAGTTGGTGATTGAAGAAACACTGGTTCTAGTCCGTGTGGGGTTAGAACCAAAGAGGTAGTCTCGGCAGGGGGTTAGTCCTTAATCACTTCTAGATCAACAGCTGAAGATGTCTTGAGAGATAATATGCAAAATAGTAACACCGTGAAGCTCGTTACGAGAAAGAGAGGTGGGGGGTTCTTCTTATAACCACCTTCTGGCGTGAGAATAAAAATCCCTTTAAGAAGAATAAAGCAAGTGTGTGTTAAGAGTGAGAGTGAAAGAATTCGAACCCAAGGTTGGTATTTATAGCTGAAGAGTGTTGAGAAAGAATTGGGTTGATGGGCCTTGGCCAGACGTCGGCAGCAAGGAATATCCGTTTTGTCCCCTTTGACACGACATGTAGTGTTTGCAGAGGTGGGGGGACGTTGGCGCACGGTGGTTGGTGCCACGTGGCCTGCCGAGTGTACTTGTTGTCGAGCCTGTCATCAACTTTAGTGGAGATCACGGAGCAAACGCACGCTGATTGGCTACACGTCACAATCCAGTTGTACTATTTGTCCCCTGGACCCCTGCATGATTGATCATCATGGGAGTTGTATGGGCAGAATATGGCGCACGCTGGTTGGTTGCAAACTCCTGCCACTTGTACTGGTTGCGCGTACGCATGTGATACCTTTGGTGCGTGCATGGATTGCGTGGTATTTGAGACCATACCCTTTCAATATTTTGGCTGATGCACGTATTCAATATGTTTCCCTTAAAACAGATTTTGAGCTTCCCTTAAGACGAATGCGTTTGTCACCCAATGTACAATAACTAGAACAATGCGTACCGCTAGAGATTGCTCTAATGCTTAAATCAGCATTAAGTAATGTGTTTTCATTTGTCGAAAAAGAAGATAATAAAGTTGGTGTAAGAATTAGAAGAAATGATTTCTTTAGTTCATCTCTTTCTCTTATTGAAAATATATCATAAAATTACTTTTATTCATATAGCAAAACTCCAAATTAGTAGCGGACACTCGACGGTATGAAAGACTCATTTTCCATGTATCAAATCATAACACGTTAGGGATGAGCTTGGTACCAACTGGTATTGGTACCAAAAATACCAATACCGAAAATCTCTATAAACAGGTACCGATACCGAAAATACCCGGTACGGTACGGTACCGATATTTGAAGGTAAAAACCGATAAATACCAATAACGAAAACCAGTGGCGGCTTTGATGGTGTGCAGGGAGGACCTCCGCACAAGGTCCGTAATTTCGAGGGGCACACGATTTAAAAGAAAAGATATACGTATGTTATTTTTTTTAATAGTAAACACATATCAATTCAAATATAAGCCCATTTACAAATCATTTTATATAGTTTAGAATTTAGCCCACTTGGCATTAGGTTTATTGAGTCAATATTAATTTGATTTTTTTTTCATTAAATAATAATAAAACATTATGAATGGACACATTTTTTAAACTCGAACAAGGTATGTGAATTCTCAGAGCCACCCTGATGAAAACGTCAAAAGTAGATACCAAATCGGTATCGAAAATATTCCAATTCGATAAATTCAGTATCGATACCAATTCAATAGCGATACGAGATACCATTTGCTTATGTTAGAACACATAGAAACCAAACCACAGACAAGAATATTCAAGTATCAACCCACAAGAGTCAATTTTCATTCCAGAAGCCAGAAAAACCATCCCCACGTCAGTAAATATAACTTTTTTCATTTGCTATTAAATTATTTCTAATTTCAGCAACATGACAAGTCAACAATTTATTAATTTCTGTTACTTTTTGTTATTTTTAGCCAATCCCTTCTGACGTCATTATTCCACGTGGCCTATTGTTATATGGTCACCGACACCGTCCGGGGGAAACAGACAGAGAAACACCCCTACACGTTATTCTACATCTTCCCCGCTATCTTACACCGCTACCCTACGCCCCTAGTGTTCTCTTTTCCACTTACTAACCTACGCCCCTCCTATTCTTAATTGCACTTTAAAAGTCATTACTAGGGGTGCAAACGAGCCAAACAGCTCGTAAGCTACTCGATATCGGCTAGATAAAAAGTTCAAACGAGCTGAGCCTTATCGAGCTTGAGCCCGAGTCCGAGCCTGAAATTAGGATTGATTAGACATCGAGCCTTGTTAGTGTAGCTCGTTTAGTCTCGTCGAAACTTATCGAGCTTAGTATACTTTAGGGTTTAAACTATATATTACTTATTTAATGATCTTGATGTTTTTTTAATCGAGTTCCAAATCTATCGAGCCAAGCTCGAGTCGAGCCTTGGCTCAATAATAACCACAAACGAGCTCGAATCGAGCTTTGGCTTGTTTTAACTCGCGCTATAGATACTTAGATCGAGCTTTCGAGCCGAGCTCGAGTTTTAAATTTTACTAAAATCGAGCCGAGCTCCAGCTTCAGGAAGTTGTAATGAGCATAGTTCGATTAAGGTAAGGCTCGAGCTCGGCTTGTTTGCACCCCTAGTCATTAGTTCACTACAACCCTGAACACACCCCCACTAACATACGCCTCGTTACACTAACATGCCCATTATGCTAACATACGCCTCTCTTCCTCTAAAATACGCCTCATCAAGCTAACGTACGCCTACCCGGCTATTTTGTTACTGACTACACAGCACGACACCAGATTGCACATATATATATATAATCATCATCATCGCCTCCACTTCATCAATCGGATCCTGTAAGTATCATCTTCATCATCTTTATCATCATCATTCACTTCATGATTCGGTAATCTCTCATTGACTCGATCTGATTGATTTTGACTTGTTGATTTCATTCAATTTCTCACTGCATTCACCACATTTCGTGCCCTAATTTCACCAATCGCCTCCAATTTATGCTTCATTAAGCTTTTTGTTCATTTAGTCTGATCTATATTCATTCAATTCAATTCATTCCATTCCATTCGTTCGCTCGTTTGTTTGTTTGTTTGTTTGTTAGGGTTACGTGTTTGTTACGTTATGTTTGTGATTTGTTGATTTAATAATCTGATGAGACGCCGTTCACCGGTGAATCTTCCAGTAGATCGTATGGAAAAGGGGAATAACAAATCTCAACACTCTAGAATCTGTGTGTTAGGGTTACTTTGTGCCTTTTTTTGGGGTGTTTTATTGTACTTTCATTTTGTTGTTATTGGTGGTAGAACTTTTCAAGTTACTTCCATTAGTTCCGAGATTAGAACTCATGATCCTGTCCCCGTCATTCGTCCGAACCCTCCCGTTGACATCGATCGTGTAGCGAACGATAATAAACCCGAGATTAGAGATATAGATTTAGATACACAGGATGTAGTTGAACAGAAATCTGATAATTTGGTTACAGATCCGGTTGAAAATTCACAGAATTCGCAACCGGAGGTTGTAACCGAACAGAAATCTGATAATTCGGTTACAGATCCTGTAGTTGAACAGAAATCTGAGGATGTTAATAAGCCGAAAGATTTTCCGTTTATGAAGGCGTTGAAAACCGTAGAGAACAAAAGTGATCCTTGTGGTGGGAGATATGTGTATGTGCATGATCTTCCGTCGAGGTTTAACGAAGATATGCTTAAGCAGTGCAGGAGTCTTAGCAAGTGGACGAACATGTGTAAGTTCACGACGAATGCTGGACTTGGGCCTCCGTTGGAAAATACGGAAGGTGTGTTTTCGGATAATGGGTGGTATGCGACGAATCAGTTTGCAGTGGATGTTATATTTAGTAACCGGATGAAGCAATATGAGTGTTTGACTAAAGATTCTTCGCTTGCTGCGGCTATATTCGTCCCTTTTTATGCCGGTTTTGATATCGCGAGGTATCTTTGGGGGTATAATATATCAATGAGAGATGCTGCGTCTCTTGATCTTGTCGATTGGTTACAGAAGAGACCCGAGTGGGGGATAATGGGGGGTAAAGATCATTTTCTTGTTGCGGGTAGGATTACGTGGGATTTTAGGAGATTGAGTGAAGAAGAAACCGATTGGGGGAACAAGCTTTTGTTTTTACCGGCTGCTAAAAACATGTCAATGCTTGTTGTGGAATCGAGTCCATGGAATGCGAACGATTTTGCGATTCCGTATCCGACTTATTTTCATCCGTCGAAAGACGCTGAAGTTTTCGCGTGGCAGGATCGAATGATGAACTTAGATCGAAAATGGCTTTTCTGTTTTGCTGGAGCTCCTCGTCCCGATAATCCGAAATCGATTAGGGGTCAGATTATCGATCAATGCAAGAATTCGGATGTCGGAAAGCTTTTGGAATGTGATCTTGGTGAAAGCAAGTGTCATTCCCCTAGTAGTATAATGCAAATGTTTCAAAGCTCAGTTTTTTGTTTACAACCACAAGGTGATTCTTACACAAGAAGATCGGCTTTTGACTCGATGTTAGCTGGTTGTATCCCGGTTTTCTTTCATCCCGGTTCTGCATACACGCAGTACACCTGGCATCTTCCGAAAAATTACACAAGGTATTCGGTTTTCATCCCGGAAGATGATCTTCGTAAGAGAAATATCAGTATAGAAGAAAGATTAAGTCAAATCCCTCCGGATCAGGTCAAAATGATGAGGGAGGAAGTCATAAATCTGATTCCGAGGTTAATATACGCAGACCCGCGGTCAAAATTGGATTCTCATAAAGATGCTTTTGATGTATCTGTTCAAGCGATTATAGACAAAGTGACGAGAATGAGAAAAGACATTATTGAAGGCCGTACGAATGATGATTTTATCGAGGAGTTAAGTTGGAAGTATGCTTTGTTAGATGAAGGTGAATATGTAGGTGTTCATGAATGGGACCCGTTTTTCTCTAAACCAAAACCGAATGATGGAAACAATGATTCAGACGGTTCTGGTTCTTCAGCAGAAGCAGCAAAGAATTCTTGGAAAAACGAGCAAAGACAGCACTCATGAGTGGTTCAAATAGCAGCATGAAGATGTAATGGAGGTTAGTTATGTTTGCTTAAAATTAAATGTCAGTTGATACTTCATGTTAGAGGTTACTTGTGGCCTGCTTATTCAGTTATTGAAGCAGGAAACGAGAAATCATAAATTTTCCACTAATATATAGTTACTTTATTTTGTCAGATTGTTGATTCTTTGTAATGATATTTATATACACATGCTTTTACATGAACTTTTGTTTGTCTTTTAATAGCACTTGAAACAAAAATGCCCAAAGGAAAAGTTTACATTTTTACTGCCCAAATGACTTAGTGTGTTGGTATGCTGTTCGTTTTCGAGCCGAGGGTCTCTCTGGAAGCAGCCTCTCTATCCCTATGGATAGAGGCAAGGTCTGTCTACATCCCACCCTCCCCAGACCCTATAAGTAGCTTTGCTATTTGTGGGATTTACTGGGTATGGTTGTTGTTGTTGTTTCAGATGGTCATTTAGACCATAATTTATGTGGCGTAAGGGGTTTACTGAATTTTTTTTCTTGTATGCGTGTTGTGTTTTAATGCGTCAATAAATTGTGTTTTGAGCATATTTGGAATTGGTTATCCAAAGTGCGTATCGAATTATTTGTTATTGAAATAAGTTGTTTTGAATAAACAGTATGAAGTTTCTTCCTAAATGCTTATACCGAAAAAGAATAAGTAGAAAAAAAGAAGCTTTAATAAGCGCGGTTGGCACCCACCTTTACTTGACTGTTGAGGCGCTCTTGAAAATATACAAGTGTCAAACCGCGTTTTAGAGTAGATATGGTATTCAAACATTTGGTTGTCACATTAGGCTTACATGCACATAATGTTTTAGAATAAAGTAACAACATTAACTGTAACCCTTTTTTTTGCAAGGGCACTCAGGTTAGATTTTGAGGTTTTTGACTAATGTTGTGGTGCCAGTAGGGAAGAAAGTTTCCTGTGAACCGCACTACTTTTTGTTGAATTTGAATCGAAAACAATTACTTAGGTGTCTGATTACGAAAATTGTCGATTAAAGATTTGATGTAATGAACTTTAAGTTAAATATACATATATGGATTAGGATCAAATACAAAAGATCCTAATTGTAAGAAGTGTAAGAAGGATTTATAAAGTGACAAGTGTCCAATAACCTAAAAAAACCCACTATACAAAAAAAAAAAAAAAAAAAACTTAAACATCCACCACCACCAAAAACCTAAACCCCACCCCCATCACCCACCCCAAAAAATTTTTTTTTTTTTTTTTTGGCCAAGGGGGGTGGGGGTGGGTGTTTAGTTTTTTTAGGTTTTTTTTTTGGGGGGGGGGGGGGGGGGGGGGGGGGGGGGTTAGGTTTTTGGGTGGTGGTGGGGTGGGGGTGGGGGGGGGGGGGGGTTAGGTTTTTGGGTGGTGGTGGGGTGGGGGTGGGTGTTTAGGTTTTGGGTGGTGATGTAGTGGGTTTAATTTTAGGTTATTGGACACTTGTCACTCTATAAATCCTTTTTACACTTCTTATAATTAGAAGCCTTTGTAGAATAACTTGACGCATACATATATAACAACCAAATATGCAAACAAGAATTTGAATCACTAGGTTGGTTGTGCTGGCTAAAGAGAAAGTCCATAAAGACCTATCAGCCAAGTCTAATCAAGCAAGAATTTTGAATCACAAGAATAGTGTATCTGCTCATCTATTAAACGATAAATGTTTTGGTGGGTGTTAGAAAACAAAGATCCAGTTTGGATTATCTTAATGCCATGGATATAAATTATAATTTTTATTAGACATTCGATGGTTGGGGAGGGGCATGAAATTGGGGCGTTATGCGACATGTGACAACCACGTCAGCACGCCTCAGAAAATTGGCGTGGTGCAAAAAAGGAGTGGAACGGGGCGTGGAAAGTAGCGTTTTTATTAAAAAAACATTAACCAATCAAAACCTACCCAAAATCCACCCACCAATGAAACGTCGCCCCCTCACCCACACATTTGCCCCCACGCCGGTTGAGATCCTCAAGCCCCAACCACAACGTCGTGCTCAACGTCGGACACGGGGTGGTTAGCTTGGCGTAGACTGGCTTCCACGCTGGATTTCCACGCCCACACCGTTTCGTCTAAGGAACAGACGTGTAATGCTTTTCAAGACCAGTACTTAGGAACCGCCTTGATGGCTTGATGCCTGATGAGTTAGAACTTAGGCTATCCGGTATAGTGATGAGCCAAAACCCCATCACCACCCTCCATATCATTGCCATGTCACCATCCCCTCCATCACCAACGTATGGGTGTGATGATGGCCTTCCCCCTCATCCCCATCCTATTTTTTATTTAATTTAGAGAGAGGTAAACAGATCAAAAAGGAATTAAAAAAAGTAGGTGGTCCGTGGAGTTCGTGGGATAGCCCACGTACACAATGAGCCTAGGTCAGGTTTTCCGGGTTGGTCCGTTTTATGCACACCCCTAGAAACTAGTGGTGCACAAAAAACCCGATCCCGGACCCGGAAAAAAAAACCCGGAACCGGGTATTATAAAACCCGGGTTTTTTTATACCCGAACCTGAACCCGACCCTACCTATAGGGTAGGGACTGGGTATTCATATCTGATCTAAAACCCGAATCCGGAACCGAGTTTTTTTATACCTTGTTTATACCCGGTTTTTCGTAGTACCCGGTTTTATAAATACCCGGAACCGGTTTTTATAAATACCCGGAACCGGGTTCTATAAATACCCGGTTATGTTTTTTTTATCTATGTTATTTTATCTATGTTTTCAAGAATTAAGACGTCTAGTTCTTATGATTTAACAAAATTTTGTATGCAACTTAATGTAATATTGTTCAATTATTGGGTTTCTAAGAATTATGTATGCACTTTGATGTAATCTTGTTTAAAAATGTTATTAAATTTGAATAAGCTAAACCATCCACTAAAAATATAAAGAAGCATTTAATACTCAGTCGGGTTTTTTAATACCCGGTGTGGGTTTTTTGCCAACCTGATGCATATCCGAACCCTACCCAAACCTGGAAATAGGGTATTATAATACCCGGGTTTTATAAAACCCTATCCGGACCCGGGTATATAGGGTATACATTTTTTGTAGAAAACCCGGACCCGGACCCAACCCGGGTTTTAAAAAAACCCAATTTTGTAAAACCCAATCCTACCCGAACCCGATTCCATACCCGGAACCGGTTAAAAAAAAAAAAAAAAAAAAAAAAAAAAACCCGATTTATGCACCACTACTAGAAACAGGTAAAAGAGGGCCTAACAAAAAAGATTAACGAATAAGGTATTTGTCTTGGGTCAAAACCGTAAATGGTTTTGGCCTTCCTAAAAAAGTCAATTTTAGAGTAGTGTTTCAAATAGTTGAAGGTCAATCCAATAAACTATCGATCTTAACCTTTCAATCAAGATAAACGTTGACGTAAAAGTCTTACGTACGTGTTGTAATTAGCTTCTTACACTAAAAAAATTACATTTTTTAATTTTTTAACGACTTAAATTACATCAAATTCTCCTTCGACGGGTCTTGAACCCTTTACCTCAAGTGAAGCAATACCTTAACTCCAATGACTTTGTCAATTGGACTTAATCCCCACTCAAAAAAAAGATTACATATATTCTTCATCATGATATGTTTGGGTGTCAATGAATGCCATAATTACCAAATCCCCATGTAGTATTAAACTTCAAAATCAAACGTCATATCATGTCTTAACCACAATTCATACCACAAAAGTTTGTCCTGTTTATACGATGCAGAGCATGTGCATTTGTTGAGGTACGTACATGCAATCCCCACATAAATAAATAATTCAATGAATTGCTTGTTGTTGTCGGTGTACAAAATGGATCATATGGTGCCTACTATACACAAGAGTACCCGATAATTCATGTCTAGTGATATTGTGCAAGACTTATGGGTGTCATTATGTTACTATCATTGTATTTAATCAATAAAATTAAGTCAGTAAACGAATCGAATGAACACAAATAAGGTCTTGTTCGTGTTCGTTCGTTAAGGATAAAATGTGTTCACGAACGGTTCATGAACACTTACCGAACGAGGTGTTTTGTCTGTGTTTTCCATTAAGGAAAGGAATGTGTTCACGAACACAGATAAAATCGGCTAAGACGAAGGTGGGTAGATGTGGATGGTGAGAGGGAGTGGCGCTAGACCTTGAAGCCCTAATCATTGAACAAAGCTTGATAGTATTTTTCGATGTGAATAATAAGAAGGAAAATAGAACGGTGCATAAACAATATGGAGATAGAGTTTCCTATTTTATTTATTTGGGTAATGAGATAAATAAGAATTAAAGAATATAAAAAGTTTAGATAAAATAAATAAATGCTAAATAATCTTTAATGAACAATATAAACAAACGAACATGAACAAATGTTCCCGAACACATTACCGAACATTCACGAACGTAGTTGAACGAACGAGCCATCTGTTCGTGTTCGTTCATTTAACTAACCGAACGGAATTTCTTGTTCATGTCTGTTCATTAACTAAACGAACGAACGTAAACAAACTTTCTGCCGAACTGTTCGTGCCCTAAATAAAATATAAGTAATGTTGCACGTAGACTTGCAAAACACATAGAATCTTATCTATGGCGAGCATTGTATTATAATATTAGAGAAAAATGCTCGGATATTCCCTGTGGTTTGCTCATTTTTCACCTTTAGTCCCTAACTTTCTAAAATTACACCTATAGTCCCCAAGTTTTTGAATTTCGTTCTCGGATAGTCCCTGGCGTGGATGAAGGTTAGTTTTTGGTGTTAGGTGTGTGTGAAATTACAAAAATACCCTTACTATCAAATTAATAGCTAAAAAGTTAAAAGAAATATAATTACTATTTTACAATTTATATGAGACCCACCACCCATCCTACCCACTTCATCTTCTCCACTAGGGCTGTCCAAAAAGCTCGCAGCTCGGAGCTCGCTCGAATTTAGCTCGGAAAAAGCTCGCTCGATACGGCTTGGTTTGAAAGTGAGCCGAGCCGGCTCGGCTCGGTTAGAAAGTGAGCCTAGCTCGGCTCGGCTCGTGACGAGCCAATTTGGCTCGGTTTGGCTCGCTTGGTAGCTCGGCTCGGCTTAGCTCGAATTATTTTACTTATAATACATTTTATTTTTATATACATATAATATATTACAAAAAAAGTGATTATTATTTACATGTATTTAGACTTGTAGTCTGATATATATGACATATTTAAAGGTTGATTGTCGTGCTAATGAACAAATATTGTATTTACCTGAAATATAAAACTTATTTTGCGTTGTTGAACGTGATTTTGGTTTGTAATGTATTAGGTCGAACTTATTTTGAATATGTTCTTTTGAAGTATTGAATAATATTTTAGAATACTGAATTTTGAGAGCTATGTATTAATTTTTATTTTTAAATCAAGCCAAACCAAGCTAAGCCGAGCCAGCTCGGTTTAAAACTAAGTCGAGCCCGAGCTTAGATTTTCAGCTCGGTTTCAAATCCGAGCCGAGCCAGCACGGTTTATAATTGAGCCGAGCCCAAACTTGCCCTAGCTCGGCTCAACTCATGAACAGACCTATTCCCCACTCCACACCACCACCACCACCACCATCTCCACCTTCAACCACCACCACCATCTCCTTATTAACATTATTCACATACTTCTTCTTCAACCTCCTAATCTTATCAACTAACTGTGCTTTTGTATACCATGAACCCATTATCCAAGTTTTAAACACCAACTCATCACATCAAGTACATGGGCTAAAACATCTAATGGGCTCAAGAAACATGCAGCCGGGCATTGAGTTGTCTAGTCTTTTTTTATTAACCACATTGTGTTGTCTAGTCTAACCACTCGTTTAATAAATATATCGGCCATGTTTAAACATCAACCATAAAGTATAAAGTTGACACGTAAAATCATTTAACAAATTGGCCATGTTTTGGTTGTACTGAAATTAAAGTGACATATCAACCTCTTTAATGCATATATTTAAATTAGCGTGTCAACTCTTGACACGACTCAAAACACTATACACAAAATAATCAAGTTTTGGGTCGTCAACCCATTTAACACACATGTCATGTTTGATTTAACATGTCTAACTCGCTTAATAAGCGTCTTGTGTTCAGGTTGTACTAAAACTAACGATCACCACTATAAATTAGAATTAAAAAATAAAATATATACATACAACTATTACGTTCAGAGAATTCATTTACAACTCGTCAACACATTTTGACTTGCCAACGTGTCGTTACTTTCAATTTTCGGGTTACATGGTTTTTAAGTGTATTAGGTTAAAGATGTTTTAGCACGGATAAATATACAAATCGAATAAATATTCATAGGGATGAGCTTAGTACCAACCGGTACCAAAAATCTCCAAAAATGGGTACCTGTATCGAATATACCCAGTACGGTACGATACAGTTCATACCAGTATTTAAGGGTAAAAATCGTTAAATACCGGTATCGTACTAGACTAGTACCGAAAACGTCAAAAGTCGGTACCGAAAATGTTTCGGTTTGATAATTTCAGTACCGGTACCCAGTATCATTTAATCATCCCTAAATTGTCATGTTCATCATTTCTAGTCCGACACCATTGAAGTCCCTAATTTAAACCGAAAAGACTTTTCTATGTTCAACTTGACATGAGTAAAAAGAACAGAAAAATCTTTGGAGCCTGTTAAGAAATAAATGTAGTCGTGTGACATATGTAACAATAAATGTAAAAAACACTTCAAATGACCAAAATAACCTCAACTTTTTTCCCAAAAGTGTAATAAACCCATACAAAAAACATCCCGTGAAAACCAAGCTCCCTGAAGAGCCCCCACAAAATCATTTTTTTCTCTCTGTATGTACCAAAAGATCCTCGTGATGAAGAGCTCTTAATTTTCACGAGTTTTATCAGAGGATTTCAGACATTTGAATTGCCTCAAAACCATGCACATAAATACCCCCCTTATGCACCACTTTCTTCATCACTACACTACACTACTACTACACTTACATTACACTGCAGTACGGTACAGTACAGTACAGTACAATGGCGTTCAAAACGTCGCTCATGTTTTGTACCATTTTACTCTACTTGTTAACCCGAACTTTCGCTCATCAGCAACCGCTAAAAACGTACATTGTCCAACTCCACCCTGACGCAATGCGTGAATCCCTTTTCGCGTCGAAACTTCACTGGCACCTTTCGGTTCTCGAAAAAACTGTAGACGACCCGTCTTCGCGTCTTTTGTATTCGTACCACTCGGCTATGGAAGGCTTTGCGGCTCGGCTTTCAGAGCCCGAGCTAGAGTTAATGCGTAAGCTACGACATGTTGTAGCGATAAGACCGGACCGGGTCCATAAACTCCACACCACTTATTCTTACAAGTTCTTGGGCTTAAGCCCGAATGATGAAAATGGTGCGTGGGTCAAGTCCGGGTTCGGCCGAGGGTCGATTATTGGAGTGCTTGACACGGGTGTATGGCCCGAAAGCCCGAGTTTCGATGACCGGGGTATGCCACCGGTTCCTAAAAAATGGAGAGGGGTTTGCCAGCATGGCGAAGATTTTAACGGTGCGAATTGTAATCGAAAACTCATTGGTGCGCGGTTTTTTAGTAAAGGGCATAGTGTCGCCTCATTGTCGCCGTCCGAAGATGACGTGTCGGAGTATTTGTCGCCTCGGGATTCGCACGGACATGGGACCCACACGGCGTCGACGGCAGCGGGAAGCGCTGTCCCGATGGCTAGTGTTCTCGGGAATGGAGCCGGAACCGCTAGAGGTATGGCACCGGGAGCGCATATCGCGATATATAAAGTGTGTTGGTTTAGTGGATGTTACAGCTCAGATATTTTGGCTGCGATGGATGAGGCGATTCGAGACGGGGTTGATATCCTTTCGTTGTCGCTTGGTGGGTTCCCGATTCCGCTTTATGATGATAGCATTGCAATTGGAAGTTTTCGCGCCATGGAGCATAAGATATCGGTCATATGTGCTGCGGGTAATAACGGGCCAATAGCAAACTCGGTTGCCAATGTGGCTCCATGGGTTGCAACCATTGGTGCTAGCACACTTGACCGAAGGTTCCCGGCTGTGGTTCGTATGGGGAACGGAAAAATTGTTTACGGAGAATCGGTGTACCCCGGGACCTCACACGAAAAACGGTTGGAAATCGTTTACTTGACGGGTGGAGACCGAGGAAGTAACTATTGCTTTAAGGGTTCGCTCCCGAGAAATAAAGTACAAGGAAAAATGGTGGTTTGCGATCGAGGAGTTAACGGGCGGGCGGAGAAAGGTCAAGCAGTCAAGGAGGCTGGCGGTGCCGCGATGATTCTTGCAAACACGGAAATAAACATGGAAGAAGACTCGATCGATGCACATGTTTTACCAGCCACTTTGATTGGGTATTCCGAATCGATTCAGTTAAAGAGTTATATCAACTCAACAAGACGACCCACGGGCCGAATCATATTCGGTGGGACCGTGATCGGGAGAGCTAGAGGACCATCAGTGGCTCAGTTTTCATCACGGGGACCGAGTTTCATGGACCCCGTGATACCTAAACCGGATGTGATCGCTCCAGGTGTTAATATTATAGCGGCTTGGCCGCAAAACTTGGGTCCGTCAGCCCTTCCGGAAGATTCTAGAAGAGTCAACTTTACAATTATGTCTGGAACATCTATGTCATGCCCTCATGTTGGTGGGCTTGCAGCGTTGATACGTTCGGCACATCCGAAATGGAGCCCTGCCGCGATCAAATCCGCCCTGATGACCACTGCGGATGTGACGGATCATTATGGGAAACCGATAATGGACGGAGATAAACCAGCTGGGATTCTTGCTATGGGAGCTGGTCATGTGAATCCAGTAAGAGCTATAGAACCCGGATTGATATACGACATTACACCAAATGAATATATCATGCATTTATGTAGCATTCGGTATACAAAATCGGAGATTTTCACCATCACTCACAGGAATGTGAGTTGTCAGGATATGATGAAAAACAACAAGGGTTTTAGCCTGAATTACCCTTCGATATCGGTGATTTTCAAATCCGGTATGACTAGTAAGACGGTCAAAAGGCGCGTGACGAATGTGGGAGAACCCAAGTCTACTTACGCAGTTAAAGTAGTTGCACCTGAAGGAGTCAAAGTGCGGGTCAAACCTAGGAGGCTGTCGTTTTCACGGTCAAATCAGAGTTTGACTTACCGCGTTTGGTTCATCTTGAAGAAATCATCAGGGTCCAAACAAGGGAGGTTTAGTCAAGGGCAGTTGACTTGGATGAACTTAAAGGATAACAAAGTCAAGATTCAAAGTCCAATTCTAGTCACAAAGTCAACTAGCAAGAATTGAGTTTAAGTTTAAGGCTATTTGCATTTTAACTTTTAAAGTATTGTTGGATTCTTTATCATTTGATAAAGACTCAAAGATTCAATATAAAGAATGTATCATTTCATATTTTCATATCATTAGAATATTAAAAGGAGCTTCATTTTAGAAAACAAAATTGAAACTTTATGAATTGGAATGTGAATGGTCATTAGATAGTACTCACATTAGGTCTATCTATGCCACTAGATGATATCTCAAATATGTCACATTTCAATGACCTAATTACAGTAACGAAAAACACAATCGCAGCAAGAGTGGCGGGTAAGGGAGAGGGTACGGTATATACGTTGACTTTTTTTAACTTTTGACGAACTGCAAGCCGTTGACATTAGCATAGCGCTCCATGAACCGCATGAACCGGTCCCAGTCCTTTGGAGTCCGCATCACGTATTTTGCTTCAATCCCTGCTGGTCTACCGTTCACGAATTTTGCACTAACATCAACCGATTGAAGTGTCCCTTCGTCATCAATCATGTAGAATCCGGTAATGTCTCCAACTTCACCAGACGAGTCAAACACAGATGGTTGGTCAAACCTGAAAATGGCCATACCGTTTGTCCCGTCTCTTGATTTTGTTAGCTTCACGTCTGGTATTGTCTGTTCGTCTCTACCTGGTATGAACTGAATTGTTGGTTTGACCATTTGTATAGTAAGTGTAAATGCGCGAGAGGTTTTAAGTGTCCGATTCTGCCTTGAAATTGGTGTGGTCAATGCTTGTCCGCTGAATGAAGAACGTGAACTGTGCCAAACAGTTCCTGATTTCATCCCTGTTTATAAACAATTAAACATGCATCAAACACAAATTCTTCAAGCCATTATCATACTTCAAGATCAATCCATTATACCAATACTTTCTGTTAACTAACACACTCCAGTATCACATTGAAATCTAGATGAAAAGTCTAATAATCGATTATAACAGAAAAACATCAAATTTCGATCAGAAGATAGCAAATTAGTACGGTCAGACATCAATCGAAGCATTACGAAGATGATTGACCGAAATTGAAGCCATTAACAGTCCACTATGCAACTAACACAGTCCAGTATCACATTGAGATCTAGTTAAAGTGTTAAACACTACCCATCGATTACCTCATTACGAAAACACAAGATTCTAACAGAAACACGGTCAGGGTTCCAATCAGAAGCTAGCATATTAGTACTGTCTTCTCATCTCATGAACTCAATACTTAATCTAGGTTAACGTGAAATTAAGAACGCATAACGAATATGCATGTTACAACATCTTCAAGCTATAATGATTTGATTTTCACACACTCTTGTTAACCTAATTGAATGATTTCGAAAAAAAACCGAAGCATTGTGAACTATGAAGATGATTGAATGAAATTAAAAAATTCACACACACAGTCCAGCATCACACTAAGATCTAGATGAACATCACCTATGGATTACGGATACTAAAATTCTGATAATCGTTCTAGAAAAACACACAATTCTAACAGAAACGCCTTCAAAATTCCGATCAGAAGCTAGCAAACTAGTACCGTATACCGTATTCTCCTCTCATAAACTCAATACTTAATCTAGGTTAACAACAAATTACGAATGCACAACAATTATTATGCATGTTACAACATTTTCACATACTCATGTTAACCTAGTTAGCTAATTATAAAAAAAAACACCGAAACCTTCCAAAGATGACTAACTATATAGTTAATACCCCGATATATCAGTGATATATCGGTTATCATATCGGTACCCTGCCGAGATATCGGTTCAAAATATCGGTACCAATAATATCGACAATATTGACCGATATATCACTAATATTCCCGATATCAGTACCTTTACCTTTCTTCTTAGTTCTATCATTCGTCTTTCTTCTTATTGCTGCTAAATGTTAGTTTTCTAAATCTTAATCAGTTCCTACTTGCTACAGTTGTTAGTTTTTTGCAAATTGCAAAAGATTAATTTATTAATGGATTGAGAGTATACTATATTCTTAGTGTTAAATTACTATATATATAAATCCTGCATGATTTTAAAATTACCGATATCCCACCGCAATCAGGGGCGGATTTAGAGCCTTTTTACGGATTCCCAGGAACCCAGTCGATTTGGAAAAAGAACTTTTTTTTTTAGTGTAAACCTTGTATGATTTGGAAAAAGGAACCCAGTGAAAAAACTGGCTGGATCCGCCACTGACCGCAGTAACCAATATCCAAAATTTTACCGCATTAACTAACTACTTAATGATTAAACAAAATTTCACATACGCAGTCCAGTATCACATTGAGATCTATATGAACAATCGAACATCACTTATCGAAATCTGACACTAAAGTTCCGATAACCTTTACGAAAATACAAAATTCTTCTAGGTACACAGTCAAAATTCCGATCAGAAGCTAGCAATCTAGGTTAACATGAAATAACGATGCATGTTACAACATAATGATTTGAATTTCAGATACTCGTGTTAACCTAATTTCGGAAGCATTATGAAGTACGTACCTGGAAGAAGACGAAGAGGTTGTTGAGGAGAGAGTGGTGAGGAGAAGGCTATGGTTTGCAAGGTCGCCATTGTTGTTGCAGAAGATACTGGAGAAACAGAGATGGTTGTTCATTCATGGTTTTATTTATGGTGGTACTGCAGTTGTGTGTGTGTGTGCAAAGGACAGCCATTCAGTTGGAGGGGATAAGGGAATTACTTTTTCTAGAAGAATAGTTGTTGAGTGCAGAGTGGATGTGCTTTGTTAATGTGTACTTAATGCATTCAAGTTTATCATAGTTTTTGAATTTGAGATTTTTAGACTTACTCTTAATAATTAACTAGTGGTTTTACCCGGCGCTACACAGCGGGAACTCAGTTGGTATCGGTTCGATACCGGCACTTGCTATAGCAGCTGAAAAAGAAAACTAAAAAAACGAAAGTCGTTATGCGCCCAAAAGGATATCGACACGTGTTTTATATCAATCGAAAACCATTAAAAATATCGGTTCTGATACTACCAATATTGGTACCGATGTTTGGTTGAAATCGGTTAGATTCGTCACATGTCGATACTCGTATAGTTTACAATTATAAAATGCATTTTAATATTATTATCGGCACTTATATAGTTTACGATAAAAATAAATAAACTACTATTCATTATCGGTTCGGTTCGATATTGTAGGATAGCAGGATGATACCCATTTTCAACAAAAATCAAATTAGAAAAAAAGTCCAAATAAATATAACATTAAAACTTTAGATTTATTATTTATGAAGAAAAAGGTTAAATACTAAATTATTTAAGGTATTATTAAGGAGTTAATTTTAAACTTAAGGTAATATATTTAAAATACTCATCACTGTTTATGAGCACTTTAAATTGATATGTATAATATAATATAATGGAGTGCCGTTATTTTAACGTTATTTTACTAATTTTGTGAAAATAACGATAAAAGCGGGGGACTGTTAATCATGCATCATGTAGTGCTGTTGATAGTCGAAAGACAAGGGGGTACATGCACTAATCGGAATTTTTGCTGAGAGTTATGCGTCTTATGTTCAAGGCTTGATGCAAAACTACTATGGAGCCAGGGGTCTCACTGGAAGCAGTATTTCTAGTCCTATGAGGTAGAGGTAAGGCTGTCTACATCTTACCCATCTCAAACCTTACTTTAACTTTGCTATTGATGGGATTTAATGAGTATGATGATGATGAATATAATATAATAATAGGGTTATTTACATACATCATTTATTACATAGTGCAAGGTTCAAATGAGAAAAAAAAATTTGTAAGAAGAAGTTTCAACCAATAAGAAAGATTCATTTTACTTCATTTAATATTTGCATTTAATTTTAATATAAGGGTATATTGGTAAACTTACATAAATCATTAATTTGTATTATTCCCCTTTAATAACTAACTAAATTAAATTTGTAACTCCTTTTCAAAATATATATTTTTTTCAAATTAAAAAAACAACTTAATTTAAAGTGTAGAATAAATTACTAGTTGTGTAGGATAAATTACGAGTTGTGTATGATATATTTCGAGGTGTGTATGATAAATTTCGACTGTGTAGGATAATATAGTATAATGTGTATGGTATATGTTGGAAAATTTTGATATGTGTAGGTTTTGTAGATTATATGTAGGATAATTAATGATTAGTTGACTTATTAAGAGCAGGCGAGGTGGTCCGTTATGACCATCCATAACGCGTTGAACCATCACGAAACACCGCCGCCGCCCCTCCCATAACGCGTGGAAAACAAAACGCGTTAAACATATAACGCGTTGAACTTTTGAAATGCTTGGCTTCTTTTTGCTTGACGAACCTTCAAACCCTCGACGAACCCTCAAACCCTCGACGAACCTTTTACTTGACTGGTACATCAATTTGGGCTTACTGTTTTGTCTTGGGCTTTTGGGTTGTTCATCAATTTGGGCTTTTGGAAATGAAAATAAAAAAAAATTAGTGATAAGCAGTACCTAATGAAAAATGGTTTCTAATTTTTATAATTAGTGAAATTTATAATTTAGTGTTTAATTTCTAATTTTAAAATGAAAATTAAAAAAATTTGAGAGTGATAGAATTCCATCACTAGTGAACCCCCCACCCCCTACATTTCTATCACTAGTGATAGAATATTGGGTGATGACATGGCATGATTTGATTGGATAGTGGGAGTGATAGAAGCTATCACTAGTGAACCACCCCTCCTCCCCTAATTAAAGAGAGAAAAATTAATTATATGAGTTATAAATGAAATTGTATTTTACTAATATGTCATTTCTTCTTTTTCTTCTCATATTAAATTTCTTCTCAAATGAACTTTCCCCTTATTACATATATACTCACCCTTTAAAATCAATTACATACTTCTTTTTTCTAAATCATGGATATTACATATTTATCCATTTCATTAAAAAATCTTTTATTAAATTGCTATTTAACCCTCAATGAATTTATTAAATAGTTACATATTCCCCTTTTTCTTTAGTTTTTTTTTTATTTGGAATAAGGGGGTGGGGGTAGAGGTGTACAAATCGGTTTTTTCAAAAACCGGTTTTGGTTTTTTCACCCAAAATAAAAACCGGTTTTTTTTATAACCGGTTCCGGTTACTAACCGGTTTTTGAGGTCCAAAACAATAACCGGTATAACCGGTTGGAACCGGTTTTTCCCAAAAAAAACGGTTTTTTACCGGTTTTAACCAGTTTTTTAATAACCGGTTCGGTTAATAACCGGTTTTTGAAGTCAAGAATAGTAACCGGTATAAAAACCGGTTAAAAAAAAACCGGTTTCGGTTTTTTTTTTCCAGTTTCGGTTCTAAAACCAGTTTTTTTTGTACACCTCTAGGTGGGGGTGGTCATCACTCATCACTCACAACACCCAATAAAGTTCCGCCATGTCATCAACCATTTTTTCATCACTCACAACTTTTTTTAGTGGCAATGGTCATTGATGTATTGCAAAATACATACTTATATCGTGTATAGTTTGTACGTTTTATCGTTATTTTTAGCTTAGTTTAGTTTAGAATTACGTGCTATTGATCTTTATTGCGTTTTCCAGGTCTTGATGAATAAAAAATGATGAAATTGGAGCAAAACCGAGCTGAAGTGTCAAATATCAAGTCTTGGAATCATTCATTAAAGTGTTAGAATAATTTTTGATGTTTTTGGAGTTTGGAGCTGGATTCGGAATTGAACATTCTGTTAAAAATGGTCACTAGCGTAGCGCTAAGGTGAAAGTGTCCTCAGTCGCGCTACGCGACTGAGGTGGAATTGACTTTGTTGACCTTCTAAGCACTGGCGTAGCGCTAGCGATAGAAGAGGACCAGTCGCGCTACGCGACTGGTAGGAAAGTTCCGTCTGATTGTTGGGCTGATTAGGGTTTGATATAAAAACCAAGAAATCTAATTCTAAACCCTAGTTACGAATTTGTGAGACCTTGAGGCGACTTTGGAGCATTCTTTTGGAGCAATCGAAGATATTGAAGCACGGGAATCATTGGTACGAGTCGAAGTTGAAGAATCGAAGAATCAATCGGGTTTCCTAATCCCTTGTTTTGTCGATTATATTCTTAGAACTTTGTCATGATGAATTCTTTGTTAGATATCTTTGCATTGTTTTCGTTTATTGAGATGATTGGCTAAACTTTTATAACTACCTAGACAAGATGATAGTTTGATTAAAGTTTGGATTCTTAATGGTTATTTATTGTTCGTTTATGGATTGATTTCTGAAAGTAAAGTATTCTAGAATTTCTGATTTGGTGCACATGCATGCTTGACATTTATTTTATTATTGTTTGTTGCTTCATATGATCCTTAGTGACGGTCTTTATCACATAATAGGGTTATATTAGGGTTTTTGATTTAGGTGACTGTCTATATCACATAATAGATCATTAATCCTTTAGGGTGAAAACGCGTAAGTAACCTTAGAAGTAATACTTAGTAGTTTAATAAAATCAAGTGTTCTGCTTAACTTGTCGCTGAGAGGCTCGAGTTAGTTATTAGGTCGCTGTGCAATATATATCTAAGAGAGGTTTTGAGAGAAGTCGATCTTATTTCCCTAATTGCATTTGTGTCTAGTAAACCAAGTTAGAACCTAGAATTGCCTTAGATTATCGCGCTGAGAGGTAGATAGTCATATTAGGGCACTTTAAGAATCGTTAGAGGACTGAGAGGAAGTCTAACAGTCGGTGTTCATAACAGCCTTGTAGGGTTTCCTAGGTTTCTTCCTGAGAAGGGTCGGGAAGTCTTAGCATTGAAATACCTTAAGGTTTAGTATATTACGATCCCGGCTCCATACAACTTTAATACCATTAGAAATCCATTCCCATTCAAACTGGATTCGAGTCTAGGTAGTCTTTAATCTCATCTGAATACAAAACTTCGTTCTTCGTTCGTGTCTTAGTTCTAATTTTATTAGTTTTAGTAGTTAACATAGATTTCTTTAGTTTTCAGTAACCCCCCCCCCCCCCTTAAAATAAATAAACAAGTTAGTTGCGTCCGTCATTGTCTTGTCAGAGTCTAGTTTACGTAATACATAGAGTCTTTGGGTTCGATACTCGGACTTGCTAGGTTATACTACATTGATCGGTACACTTGCCGATTGTGTGGTTTAGGTTTAGAGGTCTTAGTTATAAATTTAAAGCTTTCGTGTCTAGTTTAGAGAGTCTAATTTAGTTGATATTTTATAGTTCGTTTTGCACACATCAAGTTTTTGGCGCCGTTGCAGGGGACTCTTGGCAATTGCGTTCATTAGCTTTGATAGACTTAATTGACATCGTACGTGCTACTTGCTTTTGTATATTGAGTCATAGGAGTCTAATTTTCTGTGTATTTTATTTTTGTTGATTCTTGTAAATATGTGTGAAATTTGTGGAGGACCTCATTTTACTGTTAAGTGCCCACAATTTGAGGGGTCCTCTGCACCATGTTACACTAACCCTTTTGTGCAGTCACAACCATATTTTTCACAGGGGTATTCTTTGAATTATTATGATAATCAGCCTTATTACGATGATCCATATCAGCAGCCACAAGATAACGAGGGTCAGTCTTATGATCAATATTCTGGTAGCAACTATGATGGGGGTGATGCTGCTGCTTGGGGCAGGTTAGAGGAGTTGTTTGTTCAATTAGTTGCCCAAAAAGCCAATACCCAGAAAATCCTAGCAGAGCAAGATAATATTATGAGAAATCAACAGTCTGCTCTATTAGATCTTAAACGTACAGTAGATGACATGGCTAGGAGATTGGAAGAAGAGGAACAAGTGCAAAAAGTCCAACCAGAACAGCCAACGACTGGCTATACATATGATGCGGACGGTAATTATCTCGGTTACATGCTTTCTACTGGGGAATTAATCCCAACATTTCCAGAACTGGGGAAAGAGCTGCCATATGAAGATTGGTTAGATGAAGAGATCACTTCAGTCACGGAGACGAAAATGGACGCTGAAGTCCCACCTCCGGTTCCACAGGTTCCAATCATTAATTACTGGAGTGACTCCGATGATGAAAAAGATGAAGAAGAGTGGGCTGCTTATCAAAGGTCGTTAGTGAAGACAGAAGTGACTGAAGAGGAATTAGAATTAGGTGATTCTTTGGAGAGTATGTTTGATGATGAGGTAGAAATTAAGTGTGGGGATCTTCCCAAGGAAGTAGACCAAGTGGTGGAAGAGGAAGAACACCACAGCTGGCCCGTGGTACTTATAATAAATGAAACTGAAAAATCAAAACCACGGGAGAAGGCAAGGAAAAGAAAAATAAAGAACCGGGATTGGTTGCGGGTCAAAAGATGGTACAAGGAGGAGATGAATGAGCCTTTTAAGCAAGACCAATCTTCTCATTACATGCCACGCATCCGGTTCATGCCAGGTAAATTTAAATTCTGGTGGTCTGACCCGTTTCTAATTTTTAAATTCTTTTATAATTCCACCGTTAAATTTTTATATGTTTATGAGAAACGGGTGGAATTGAACGGGTTAGATAGGGTTCAAATCAAAGAAAAACCTCCTGATTAAGTTCAAGTGTGGGGAGGTTTTGTAGAGTTTGTTAAATTTTATTTATTCGTTGGATTTTCGGTAGTTTGTAGAGTTTGTATATTGAGTCGTTTATTTTGTACCATGAGTCGAAATTAGTAGTTTTGAGTAGTTTTTAGAGTCGGTACTGCGTTGGGTTTTGTTTTGCTTTGATTGTGCAGGTTTAGATTGTACCACCCGTACCCAATTGCCATTCGGGTGATTCTGGACTTGCCATTTTTGATAAACTCAAGCAGGCTAGGCAACGATCGCGAATGAAATGCTATACGATCGTTCGGGGGATTCAAGATTCGTACGGCTGGCACTGACTTTTGTCCTAACCAGCTAAGTCGTTTCCCTTTTTGTTGTTGTTGTATTTTTTATTTATTTTCGTTCGCAGTTTCTATTCGTAGGTAGTTGTTGAGTCGTATTTTCGTTCTTGCATTAGGGACAATGCAATCTCTAAGTGTGGGGATGTGATACTTGTAAATATTTGAGTCTTTTATTGAAAAAACACAAAAAAATTAAAAAATTTGAAAAATAAAAAAAAATTTGAAAAATTAGAAAATGTCTTTCGAATAAAAAAGAAGTTTGCAAATTAAAGCGGAAAATGATAGAAAAGGTGATTTGTTGCTTGGTTTGAATAATAATAATATGAGATGATAATAAATCGAGCTTGCGTCTAGTTAGGGATATGTGGATAGGCCCGGGTTTGGTTTTAAGTCCCTTTGATCTAATATACCTTAAATTGTCGGTCCGCTAGTGGGTTCTCGCCTGGGAAATATGGGAAATCAAAACTGCCGATAATAGTATAAGGGGCACCGTTATAAGTTAAAACTGTTAGAGTTTGTGATCATGCGAGAAAAAAAAATAGAAAAAAAATAGAATAAAGTGAGCTAGAAACTAAATGAAAGTAACACAGGCCTACGTATTCCGAGTTGGGGATAGCGACTCTACAGCCGGTTTGCCTCTGGGATGTGTGAAATCGATTTGCCGAATAAAAGTACCGAGACCTATGTAATCTGTGATTGGGGATAGCGACTCTACAGTCGGAATACCGCTGGGTTAAGGGAAAGCATCGTCTAGTTTCACGAATGCGGAAAAGAAAAACAAGCAAAAGAAAAGAGAAAAAAAAAATGGAAAAAGGAAAAAAGATAAAAATGATTGTTTACTCTTTTGGTTTTGATATAAAACGGTTAGGAATTGATCCAGTGATCGTTCTTTTAGTTCTATAAGCTTGAGGTGGGAGTAGATGGATCGTAAATTCTAGTGTGAGACCCTAGGTGGATTGACCGCACTTAAATTAAATTCACATGATAAGGGCTTAGGATTAGATTCGGGTTTAAGAGGATCAGTATATTCGCAATCGCAGCTAACGCAAGCATTGGTTTTAATAAAATATAAATAAATTTTTGATCCAAGTAATGAATTATCTCTGATTCCGTTGCACAATTCTTTTTCGGGGACGAAAAAAGTGTAAGTGTGGGGATATTTGATGTATTGCAAAATACATACTTATATCGTGTATAGTTTGTACGTTTTATCGTTATTTTTAGCTTAGTTTAGTTTAGAATTACGTGTTATTGATCTTTATTGCGTTTTCCAGGTCTTGATGAATAAAAAATGATGAAATTGGAGCAAAACCGAGCTGAAGTGTCAAATATCAAGTCTTGGAATCATTCATTAAAGTGTTAGAATAATTTTTGATGTTTTTGGAGTTTGGAGCTGGATTCGGAATTGAACATTCTGTTAAAAATGGTCACTAGCGTAGCGCTAAGGTGAAAGTGTCCTCAGTCGCGCTACGCGACTGAGGTGGAATTGACTTTGTTGACCTTCTAAGCACTGGCGTAGCGCTAGCGATAGAAGAGGACCAGTCGCGCTACGCGACTGGTAGGAAAGTTCCGTCTGATTGTTGGGCTGATTAGGGTTTGATATAAAAACCAAGAAATCTAATTCTAAACCCTAGTTACGAATTTGTGAGACCTTGAGGCGACTTTGGAGCATTCTTTTGGAGCAATCGAAGATATTGAAGCACGGGAATCATTGGTACGAGTCGAAGTTGAAGAATCGAAGAATCAATCGGGTTTCCTAATCCCTTGTTTTGTCGATTATATTCTTAGAACTTTGTCATGATGAATTCTTTGTTAGATATCTTTGCATTGTTTTCGTTTATTGAGATGATTGGCTAAACTTTTATAACTACCTAGACAAGATGATAGTTTGATTAAAGTTTGGATTCTTAATGGTTATTTATTGTTCGTTTATGGATTGATTTCTGAAAGTAAAGTATTCTAGAATTTCTGATTTGGTGCACATGCATGCTTGACATTTATTTTATTATTGTTTGTTGCTTCATATGATCCTTAGTGACGGTCTTTATCACATAATAGGGTTATATTAGGGTTTTTGATTTAGGTGACTGTCTATATCACATAATAGATCATTAATCCTTTAGGGTGAAAACGCGTAAGTAACCTTAGAAGTAATACTTAGTAGTTTAATAAAATCAAGTGTTCTGCTTAACTTGTCGCTGAGAGGCTCGAGTTAGTTATTAGGTCGCTGTGCAATATATATCTAAGAGAGGTTTTGAGAGAAGTCGATCTTATTTCCCTAATTGCATTTGTGTCTAGTAAACCAAGTTAGAACCTAGAATTGCCTTAGATTATCGCGCTGAGAGGTAGATAGTCATATTAGGGCACTTTAAGAATCGTTAGAGGACTGAGAGGAAGTCTAACAGTCGGTGTTCATAACAGCCTTGTAGGGTTTCCTAGGTTTCTTCCTGAGAAGGGTCGGGAAGTCTTAGCATTGAAATACCTTAAGGTTTAGTATATTACGATCCCGGCTCCATACAACTTTAATACCATTAGAAATCCATTCCCATTCAAACTGGATTCGAGTCTAGGTAGTCTTTAATCTCATCTGAATACAAAACTTCGTTCTTCGTTCGTGTCTTAGTTCTAATTTTATTAGTTTTAGTAGTTAACATAGATTTCTTTAGTTTTCAGTAACCCCCCCCCCCTTAAAATAAATAAACAAGTTAGTTGCGTCCGTCATTGTCTTGTCAGAGTCTAGTTTACGTAATACATAGAGTCTTTGGGTTCGATACTCGGACTTGCTAGGTTATACTACATTGATCGGTACACTTGCCGATTGTGTGGTTTAGGTTTAGAGGTCTTAGTTATAAATTTAAAGCTTTCGTGTCTAGTTTAGAGAGTCTAATTTAGTTGATATTTTATAGTTCGTTTTGCACACATCAGTCATCACTCACAACACCCAACAATAAACCTCCACACCCCCTCACATGTTCCATCACTCAATACCCATAACGCGTGAAGTTTATCACGCAAGTATATCATCACTCGTTGAAAAAGTTGGTGGCGGTGGGTTGTTGAAAACTATCACGCGTGGAACCATGCTCTATCACGGACAAAAGGCAACCGCCCCCAGTCCCCTAACCAAAGCAACCTCCTTTCGATTCTTCTTGTTTCTCTTGTAAATTTCCATAAACTAGTTTTGATGATAAAGCTTAGCTTAGAGATGAAGTCTCCAAGGAAATTACTTTCATCCTCCACATTAACAAATAAACTTTTCTCACTAAAAACATGAAACTACTTGGTAGCCTAAGAAAGATTGTGATGATGACAAGTGACACTTCTTCTAAGTAGAAAGAAATGACATTTTTGTACTAAAACATTTTGATGCTTATAAGTAAGAGTGTGAAAATGACATGTGACACCCTTTTTGTTTTCTAAAAAATACAACAAAAGAACCCAGTACAAAAAATCTTGCACAAAAAATCCAGTACAAAAAAATATAGCACAAAAAAATCTAGTACTAAAAAATCTAGTATTAAAAAAATGTAGCACAAAAACATTCAGCACAAAAAAATCTAGTACAAAAAATCCAGCACAAAAAAAAGAAATTAAGACAAAAAATTTCAGCACAAAAAATTCATTAAGGAACGAACATGTTCATGAATTGTTCACGAACGCTTACCGAACGAGATTTTTTGTTCGTGTTCGTTCATTAAGGAAATGAGCATGTTCATGAACATTTACCGAACACAAACAAATATTCATAAACACAAACGAACGTTATATATTCATTTAAAACTACAATCTACATTTTTCATCAGATAAATTACGAAGATTCCACCAAAAATAAATAAAAACTTAAGATAATTAAAACAAAAACTAAGACGTTTGTGAAGCTTTAACATAAACTAAAATTGAAATGATCAAATGAGGGATGTTGGTGAAGACGTATGGTATAACTATGGTTTCAAATTTAAAATGCTAAAACCAACAAAATAAAAAATATAACATAAAAAAACTTTTATATAAACGAAAAAAATTGAATATAAATGAGCGAACATAAATAAACACATTGACGAATGTTCAAGAACATAAATAACAAACACATTCTCTATTCATGTTCGTTTGTTTAACTTATCGAACAAAATTTCTTGTTCGTGGTTGTTCATTTATTAAAAGAACGGTTCACAAATTGTTCGTTGAACATTCGGTTCGTTTAGAGCCCTACAACCGAGTGAAGAAAACTTGTCAACTTTAATTTATTAAATATGTTTTTGTATTTTTAATACATAAGAAAAAAAACTAAACTGATTATGACGTTATTCGGTTTTAAAATCAATACGATCATGTAGAGCAGCAGGTTAATTACAGGCTTCTTCAATGTGGAGCTAGCCCACTTGGTAGAGGCATATGCCTCTTAGAGGCGAGGTCTCAAGTTTAAACCTGGGCAAAAACAATTAGTTTAGGATTAATGAAGTAGTAGAGTAGAACAACCATTGCCATTCAAAAAAAAGTTAGAGGTTCAGTTATCACATAATTGATTGGTCGGTCGATTGTTGAAAGATTATGTGTATTATGGAATAGAGTTCAAACTAGTGTTTAGTTAGATTTGAGTTTGACTTAACTCGTTAGACTATCCACTATCAGACTAACTCCATTGGTGACCTTTGTTTAGGTTGGTTGGCATTTGCCAAAATAATATTGGTTGTATTAAAATTTAAAAAAGAAAAAAGAAATTGAAACCCACAACCTAATTGTTGGAGCAACCTAGGTCATGAACTAAAACCATGCTCAACTTCATCCACTTGTCCAAACTTTATTGGTGCACATTTTTTTATTAATTACTATTTCCCCCATTGTAACACCCCAAAAACAGGTTTATTTAATTATAATAAAGTAACCGAAAGTAAACGGGTAAAATACGGTAGTGATAAAAATAAACTCGGTAAATATTAGGATCTAAATAAGTAAGCCTAATATTAACTAAAAACTGAATCAAAGCTTTGGAGGAAATAAAGCTTATAAAAGACACGAGGTAACGGGGTGTATGTAACACCCCTAAAATATAAATCCTTTTATTATAAATCCGACGTTAATATTAACGAGATAAACTAACTAGTGATAAAACTAACCTAGTTAGATAAGAGTTTAGTGATAATAAATTAGAATGTTAGAAACACCCAAAATAAAAACCTCATGAAAGTAGGAGGGTTAAAAGTGCCAAATATGAAACATGTTTTATTAAAAACTTGAATAAAAGAAAAATCCAACACACGCTGGTGTGTGGATCGACTAGAACGCAGAGGGGGGGGGGGGGGGGGGGCGACCAGGTTTCTCCAAAACCCTAACTCACCCAAAACTTCACAAATTGAAGGCAAAAATCCATTCCAAAACGAAATCCTGGCTTAGATTGATGATCTCCACTGTAAGGGGGTCACAAGGTATGTGAATTTTATAGGAAATCTCTACTTTGAATTTCTGGATGAACATGGGGAATTCGAAAATTGTTGTTGCATGAGTATGATATTGATGGAATAGGAACAATATTATGTCTAGGAGTAAACCCTAGACAAGTATATATTGAAATCATGCTTAGCTCAAGTAAATTCAGATTTTTGTTGATGCTAAATTCATATATGAGATGTTTTTAGGGTTTTGATTGCAAAAATTAGTGTTACGATGTCAAGAACATGCTTTAATTGAGAGCTGAATTCAAACAGCTCCTGATCAGAATTTACAGCCGACTTGTATTGGCTGTAACATAGACAAAACGTGACAAAAACATGTGTTTCTTGAGTCTAAAATGTAATTCCAGGAAATATCTTTAAAACCCCACTGGAATCGCATTTTTTCGACGAAAATTGAGCGTTTTATGAATTTTTCCGTATCGAAGGTTCAAGCTGCGTTTTCTGGCAGAATTTGCAGCCCATCACGAATGTCATAACTCAATTTAGGAATTTAGTTATGACCTCAAATTTGTACTGTAGAAATTTTTAAGTGATTAGAAAAATCACCAGCTGGAATTTCGTCAATCGGATAAACGAGGAATTTTAAATGATTTTTTTCGTAAGCTGCAATCAGAAGTGACGAATCTGATTGCAGCTTAGTTAATGAATTTTTACGAATTTTTTGTAAAGAGTTAGATCTTGAAATTTTAAATCATAATTTTTGAATACTTGTAAACAGGTTAAACAAGTCACAAAAAACAGCCTATTTTCAGTGATATGAAATGCCTAAATGAAATCGCGGTCTATTTGGTTGTGTGTAAAACATGATTATATTAAGTGTTCGGATGAATGCATAGAAATGTGTAAGGTGGAAGACCATATTAAATTATGGTTAATCTAAACACCTTGTGAACATTGGATAATAGTTTGGCGCTTAACAAGCTAGGTGGAAGCTTGTGGATGAAGCGGGTCAAACGGAGCGAGTATGAAAAGAAAAGCGTGGCACGGATGCAAGGTAAGTAAATCTTACACCGTTTCTTGTAGAATGTGTATTTATTCTATAAGTTATAAATGCGATAAATATAAGGTTTGAAATATGGTTCCGACGCAAAACGATACGGGTCGGAATAAAAGTAAATGATAAAAACCTTGGTTAATGGTAAAATGGGGCGAAATGGTAAAATAGTTATGAAAGGACTTAGATAAAATGAGTTTTTGGGACGACTACTTTATAAGTAAGCCTAAAAGAATAAAAAGGGTAAGACGATGATTTAGTTAAGTTTAAATGGTTCAAAGTTGAAGTTTAAAACGACACCAAGTGGCATAAGCCATGTTGGGTAAATGTGTAAGAAACGGATTTAAGACACCTAACTAATTGGTGAAGAATCAGAAATGAATTACTTAACGGAATGGTAAATAAATTCCATTCATATATAAGCACAAAATGTTTGGTTGTTAGACCAAACGGGTCAAATGGTAAGTTGATACCATTTGACAATTTACGACTAATAATGTTTGTCGAGTCTTAAGCCCACAGGATAAAACGATTTGAGAATTAGCGATGCGAGGAATTAGCCATTTAATTGATACAAGGTATTAGAACGGGTCAATATGTTGATCCGAACCAGGTACGCATATTGTGAGTTATAGATAAGTATACAGTAGATTGTGCATAACAGAGGGGAAAGATTTAAACTTAAAAGGTTTAAATCTTCGAAACATGTCAAAAGAATTATGCGCATAGATTGGGTACTAGCCGCGTAATTCATAAAAGTTACAAACCCGAATTAAAGATTTTGAGATAAACAAGTTGATGTATGCTTAATGGTTAATTAGAAAGAAGTTTGTGGTTTAAAAAAAAAACTTGAACGGGTCAAAAGTCTTTAAAAATGAATTTTAAAGCCAAGGGCTCAAAGCCTATTAATTTGTGAATTCAGATGTTAAGTTTGAAAGCTACCGTAAGTTACGGTAGCTACCGTAACTTACGGTAGCGAATAAATTGTTACGGCAGTTTTCTACTGCCTTACGGTAGACTACCGTAAGTTACGGTAGAGCCCAGTCACTTTTGCTGAATTTTGCATATCTTAGTTAATCGAATCCGTTTTTTAGCGTAGTTTCGATTACGGCACGCGACGGGTGTAAAACCTGCAAATCCTTGTTATTTTAATTGTTTGGCTCATGGGACTTGTATTAACTTGTAAATAAACTATCAAAACTAACTTTTATGTTGGTTTTGATTCTAGGTGAATGTTATATGCTTCCGGATGAAGATCAAGCCACGAGCAAGAACCGAACACACCTCTCAATGAAGCTTCCGCATTCGATCTTGTTTTGTTTTAATAAAAGTGGATTATGTAAACACTTTTAACGATGTTTTGGATTTTGTAAACATGTTTAAATACTTATGATGTAAAAGTTTTTGTTAAGTGACATTTTCATATAAAATGCTTACTTTAATGTTATGTAAATGTTAAAAATTATTATGGGTGTTACACCCATCAATTTAATTACTCAAATAACTTTTTATAATTAAACTTATAATAAAAACAAAATACATAATATTTCTTAAAATAATTTTCTGAATATCCCGATATAAATTTTATTAAAAACAAATTTTGTTTAAAATTTTTAATATAAAATAAATATCTATTTAATAAAAGTTGGTTTAGGTTGGTTTGTTAATGGGAATGAAAGGTTGGGTTGTGTAGATTGAAGAAAGAGAAACTAGTTTTTTATTAAAGGTTGGGTTGAGTTAGGTTGTGATTTGTGAATGAGGATAGTCTCACAACCCAACCCAACTCAATCTTTTATTAAAATACTAATTTCTCTCTCTTTCACCTATACAACCCAACCCAATCCAATTTTTCACTCACATTCACGACCCAACCTAACCTAAACTAATATTTTATTATAATGACAATAGAAGTTAAATAATAAAAAAAGGAAAAAGAATTAACTATTATAAAGAAATATAAGTTAAATAATAGAAAAAAAAAATAAAGAATTAAACATTATGTTGGTTGATGGTTGCAACCATTGGTTGTCATACCAACCTGATCGTCCATTAATTTCATTTGATTAAAATAATTTCCTTCAATTTTGTCTTATTTTCCATGTTACAACCGTTTGTGTAATTTGATCACCATAGTGACTAGTCTTATATCTTTACATCCAAAGTTATGAGATTTGAGTTTGACTTAACTTGTTATGGACTTATGTCATTAAGATATTGGTGACTGGTCAGTTGGGCCGGTAATGAACCCATATTTGGATTGGGCTTAGTTGGGCTTACTTTTTTTTTGTCAAGACTTAAGCTCTATGTATTAGTGGTGCACAAAAAACCCGAACCCGGACCCGAAAATAAAACCCGCAACCGGTTATTATAAAACCCGGGTTTTTTATACCCGTACCGGAACCCTAGTGGTGCACAAAAAACCCGGACCCGGACCCGAAAAAAACCCCGGAACCGGGTATTATAAAACCCGGGTTTTTAATACCCGAACCCGACCCTACCCGTAGGGTAGGGACCGGGTATGCATATTTGATCTAAAACCCGAACCCGGAACCGGGTTTTTTTATACCCGAAACCCGGTTTTATAAATACCCGAACCCGAACCCGGAACCGGTTTATACCCGAAACCCGGTTTATACCCGAAACCCGGTTTAAAAAAACCTGATTTTGATGTAATCTTGTTTAATTATGTATGCATTAAGACTTCTAGTTCTTATGATTTTACAAAATTATGTATGCACTTTGATGTAATGAATCTTGTTTAAGTATTAGGTTTCTAGTTCTTATGATAAACAAAATTATGTAATCCACATATTTCTTTTCAAAGCCCAAAAGAACTAAACCAAAACCCCACTAAATCTCGTGACAATGCATGGCTGGTCCTGGTTGTTCTCATTTGATTTTTTTCGGCCCAACATGCAATTGCTTGAGCCACCTGCATCACTCGTCTAGCCTTCTCCAGCCACAACCGCAACCGCTCTACCCGATGCGGTTTTTTCCCAACCCGATGCGGGTTTTTTAATACCCGGTGCGGGTTTTTTCCCAACCCGGTGCATACCCGAACCCTACCCGATGAATACCCGAACCAGACCCGAACCCGGAAATAGGGTATTATAATACCCGGGTTTTATAAAACCCGACCCGAACCCTACCCGGACCCGGGTATATAGGGTATACATTTTTGGTAGAAAACCCGGACCCGGACCCGACCCGGTTTTTAAAAAAACCCGATTTTTTAAAACCCGATCCTACCCGAACCCGATCCTACCCGAAACCCGGTCCTACCCGAAAACCCGATTTGTGCACCACTACCGAACCCGACCCTACCCATAAGGTAGGGGTTGGGTATGCATTTCTGTTATAAAACCCGAACCCGGAACCGGGTTTTTTTATACCCGTTTTCAACCTGGGTTTTACGAGTACCCGGTTTCAACCCGAACCCAGAACCGGGTTTTTTCAATACCCGGTCCGGGTTTCCCAATACCCTATTCAGGTTTTTTCATTTTTTTGTGTTTTTTCGAGTTTTGTACCTTGGTAACGGCTATATAGCCGTTAGAAAGTGTATTATGATCATTTGTTTGGTTTACATTGTATCTCTATAAAAGGGGTCTTTGATGACGAACAATAAACGAAGACGATCAAGTTATTCGAAGCTATCTATGTTCATCATCTTATTCGATCTGGTTCAATGATTATTTAGGTGTCATGTATTTCTATGTTTTATGAAATAAAAAAGGTTTTGCATTTTATATTTCTATGATTTATCCAAAAAGAATGAATACCCGAGGCATACCCGAACCCAACCCGATCCATACCCGACCCTACCCGAACCCGAAAATAGGGTATTATAATACCCGGGTATATAGGGTATACATTTTTTATATAAAGCCCAGACCCGTACCCGATCCGGGTATTGTCAATACCCGATTTTGTAGAACCCGATCGTACCCGAACCCGGTTCCATACCCGGAACCGGGTATTCAGAAAACCCGATTTGTGCACCACTACTATGTATCCCTATAACTATGGTCTATCGGTGGTTTAGCTTCTTGTCTTCTTGTAAATTAACTAAGCTTAATTGGATTATTGGTCCACAATTTTGTAAACAAGACTAAGTCTAACAATAAGATTTATTTACTCCCTTCCAAAAAAAAAAAAGAATGTTTAAAAAATATTTCGTAACCCTGAAATGTAAGCATGTGAGTCACTAGTCACTATGCAATATGCATACATTCTCTCTCACATACACTATATATATAATATATATACACACACGTCTCTCTCTCTACAATTATACAAATCTTGACGATGGATATGAAATAAATCGTTTGTTTTGTGACACCCATGTGACCGCATCTTCTTCTCCTAATCAATCTTCAAATTACACCCTTATTTATCACACCCAGCTTGTATAAGATGCAAATTGCAAGACTTTTTTGTATGTCTTATATTTTTCCATATTTTTATCTTAAGATCGTGATGTATATTTTTACAATGTATAGTATTACAATGTGCTTAATATTATACTCCCACTTAGTTGTCTATACAATAGTTTTAAACTTCTAGTTCATATAAATTAGAGTAAAATGCCCGGATGCTCCCTGTGGTTTGGTAAAATAACACCTATAGTCCTCAACTTTTAGAAATTACATGTATGCTCCCTGTGGTTTGCTCATTTGTTACTCGGATAGTCCCCAGAGTGGATGGAGGTTAATTTTTCCGGTTAAGTCAATGTAAAATTACTAAAATACCCTTAATGAAACAAAAAAAAAACAAAAAAAATTAAAATAGAATTTTTTTAGGGCCCACTCTTTTTTATATCATTTTTTTTATAAAACCCTACCACCATACTTCATCTTCAACCTCCACCCACCACCATCACCCTCCTCCACCCTCCACCATCACCGCCACTGAATTGATATGGAAATTGTGGAAATTGTTATGGAAATTGTGGAGGATTTGGTTGCAGATGACGCCGCCCATGATTTTGATTCCGCTTACGAGTTTGATGCTTTTCATTTCTGTGATTTTTTGAAAGAGGAGACGATTGCAGAGGTCAACAGAACCATCATCATCATCATCATCATCATCCTGATCCAAACAAAACCCCATCTCAGAAAAAGTTTTCAAGTTCTTCGACAACCCCTTCAACAACTTCAAGCTGCTTCAATTGTCAGATCTATCTTATCAACCACTCCTACAATGGCGGCCAAATAACCGATTTTGAAGCCTTCTACCGTAGTTAATATCGAACACAAGAGGTATGTATTATTAATTCTCTCACTTAATTTGCATCCGTATTATTAGGGCACTCGCTTATTTTGTTACCGCTGGATCCGTTACTGAAGGATTATTGATGTTACTGAAGAGTGTTTGTTACTGACGATTGCAGAGGCTCAACAGAACACAAGAGTGTTTGTTTGAGAATTTTAAATTTTAAGGATTATTGATGTTACTGAAGGAATCAATGGATTTTAATCTATCAATTTGCTATGAATGTGGTCAGAGATGGTGGTCGGAGGTGTATAAGGCGATGAGACTATGAAGAAGACGGTGGTCATAAGAGTTTGGATTAAGGTCAAAGGGTAAATAAGGTGGGCTTCACACATTTAATAATTCATATTTGTTTTTTTATTTTTAAAGGGAGGGGTAAATAAGTAATTTTATATGGACTTAACGGAGAAAACTAACCGTCATCCACTCCAGGGACTATCCGAGTAACAAACTGTCAAACCACAGGGAGCACCGGTGTAATTTCCAAAATTTGGGGACTATAGGTGTTATTTTGCAAAACCACAGAGACTATCCGTGCATTTTACTCTATAAATTATCAGTTATTATTTCCAGTGGCGGAGAAATTTGTGCTTTATATGTATCGTATAATAGAAAAAAATACAAGTGACACTATTGCTTTTTACGAACGACATCATTGCTTTTTACGAACGACATCATTGCTTTTTTTAGAGCGACACCATTGCTTTATTTCGAGAGACACTTTATTTAAAACGTTTTCCATAATAAACCTATCTATGGTTTATTATTTTTCTAAGCGTTTTCCAAAATTTCCAATTTCCAAATTGAAAGAAGCAATAGGTCGTGAAGAAGTTAAAACTGGAAGTCGTTTAAATCAAGAACTTTCCCTTGCAAGAGTTGGAGATACAAGATGGAGTTTGTATTATAAAATACTAGTGCGTTTGGTTCGACTATATCCAACAATTATTGAAGTGCTTGAATATATTCGAATCGGTCAAATTAATGTTCAACAAAGACAAGCTAATCGAATTTGGAAATACATCAAGTCATATGATTTTGCATATTATCTACACTTGATGAAGCATGTCTTAGAGGTTACTAATACATTGTCTCAAGTTCTTCAAAGAAAGAATCAAGATATAGCAAATGCAGTTGGGATTAGGGCCGTAAACGAACCGAACGAACACGAACAAGGCCTTGTTCGTGTTCGTTCGTTAAGGAAATAAATGTGTTCACGAACGGTTCATGAACACTTACCGAACGAGATGTTATGTATGTGTTTGTTCATTAAGGAAATGAGCGTGTTCGCGAACGGTTCACGAACACAAATAAATTTGGCGAACGCGACGAAGGATAAAGGTAGATGGCCCAGAGAGTATCACTGGAACTTGAATCCCTTATTGTGAAATAGAGGTCAATCGTATTCGCCGATGTAAACAATGAGAAAAGAAAGAGAAATAGTGTATAAACAATGTGAAAGAGGGTTTACTAGTTTAATTGTTAAGGTAATAAAATAAATAAAAGTTTAATAATATAAAAAGTACAGATAAAATATATGAAAGTACAAAAATCTTTAATTAAAACACAAACATACGAACATAAACGAACGCATATGAACGAATGTTCACGAACATCTTACCGAACGTTCACGAACACAATCGAACGAACGGGACCTCTGTTCATGTTCGTTCATTTAACTAATCGAACGAAATTTCTTGTTCATGTTCGTTCGTTTATTAAACGAACGAACTTCCCGCTGAACGGTTCACAAACTGTTCGCTGAACGTTCGGTTCGTTTACAGCCCTAGTTGGGATGGTTAATGCAACAAAACAACAATTACAATGTTTAGACTTGAAGGATTTGATGCACTTGTGAAAAATGTGGCATAAATTTGTGATAATAATGAAATTGAAATGGTCGACATTGTCACACCCCGATATTTCCACGTTTGACCGGTGGGCCCGGTGGGGGAGTATCGTGACGTGGTTGGCAACATTACAGTCAAACAACACAATATTTAATATGCACAGCGGAAGCAAATGAAATATATATTTCAACCGAATATAAATGTAATATCAAGTATCACAACAGTTGAAATTAATCCACAGACGGATCAAAAACAAAATAGGAAACAGTAGTTCAACAGACTTTAGGCATCTTAAGCTTGTGAGACTCTTGTGATGCTAAGGAGAAATCCAGCCTATTACGAGTAGTACCTGCACTTAATCTTTTTTTGGGAAAATACGTCAGTTTACACTGGTAAATACATTCAACTGACTCATTTTGAAAAGTTTAATAAAATTGATTTGAATGCATGTGGCACAAACTCTTTATAACTTGGGATAATTATTTAAATATATAATCTCGTAAAAGAATTATATGTTCCTTATGCGTTCAGTAGCCCGGATCGTGTCGGGTTAAAGATCAATAGACACACCACATTATTTATTTTAGCACTGACGGGTGTACGCCTACACCCCGCGCTTAGGTCGTGGCCATTTCGTAAAATGATGCCAAGGATATCCGGGACATAGTCATTAACCTCCCAAAGGCTTTAAGCAAACAAAAAAATTTAAACGGGCCGATCATATATCAATTAACCACCATACGGTGGAAGATTTAATGCCCGACCAAGCGGTATTTTATATACCGTACCCCAAGCCCGTATAGGGAAAATAAGTTAAAAGTATTTACCTTTGCAAGTATAATTCACAAAAAGCAAATGCAAGTAGCTTTTACTGGTCCTCCTATTCTGGAACGAAGGTTTATAATAACCTATTAGAATCCTAACGGGTTTTTAATTAAGCCTAAACTTAGGCCGGTTAGTTTTAAAGACACGGTTCGTACGCACGATTAAGCGAAGACCGTAATAGAATGTGATTTAGACCCGACAAGTTTGAAGACTTGCTTAATATGGGTATATTATACACATTCTGGATTTTGAGATAAAACCGATAAGTACCCGTTTCGGCTAATTTATGCAAACTAGTTACATAAACCGAACCGAACGCGCAAGAGGCGTAACGGGTAATCATAAGAGCTATATACATGTTTCCTAAGTCAATCTGCCTCAAATATGTTGTGACATCAGGAAGATATCTTTTATTATGCCCGAAACAAATTTAAACACAAACTATGCCCCGTAGGGACAGTTTGGTCATTTATAAGGTTATAAAAGAGTTTAAGTATTAACCTGAGTTACAGGTCTGATATAATCAGAAAAATACTCAATTTAATAAGTTATAACAGTAGGGTAAAGTATATATGTGAAATTTATCAACTATAACCAAACTATGCACCGTATGGGCATTTTGGTAATTTCACATAAGCCGAAAAGCTCAAAACTGAAGTCTGAGTTAAACAACTTTTGCTTACTGTTAAAATATTATAATCTACCTAAAATATCAGTAGGTATCAACCCTTGTATGTTTAAAATAGTTTTAGTACATACTATGCGTTAAAAACGCTTAAAAAGGTGATTAGAAGCCGTTTCCGGGTTCTATATAGAAAGCTGATATTTTTATTATTCCAGAAGGCTTAAAATAATTTATTTATCATATGAAATCAGTAGCAAAAGGTTTTGGGGTCAAAAGATATGTAAAACTCATTTTATAGCCCAAAAGGGCAAAACCGACAATTACCGACTCAAGCTTACAACCCTAAGTTATGCTCAGCCTAAAATTAATTAAAAATATTTAAAAATCCCAAAATAATATATTACATCAGTGGGTAAGAAGTTTGATATTAAAAAGTAGGTTTAAATGGGCTATATGCTAATTATGTCGTTTAATCGCTAAAAAGCTTTCTAATTACGCTAATGAGCATAACTCTCAATCTACACCTCAAACTGATGTCAAAATTTGGTTACAAGTTTATAATTCAGTAACTAAGGTTTCTACTCTTTTATATTTTCAAAATCACGTTTTATGGTGAAAAGGGCATAATGGTCAACATATTGGCAATTAACGGAATCATGCATATTAATTGGTTAACTAATGAACTAAGGTGTATAATCATAGAGGGTTATACTAGCATGTAACCTGGTCCTAAGGAAGCTCTAAGGCATTTCTAAAACATGCTTAAACGGGTCAGAACTGAAAGTCAAAGCAAAAGTCAAATTATGCGACTTTCGGTTCCGAACCGGGTCTCTACTGAAAATTGTCGGGTTGAACATGTTTAGACATGTTCTTACATTCATTACCAAGTTATATTAATGATCAAACAGGTTGTATGGGTTCTACATTGCTAATTATGCATAAATTGGAAATTTAGTATTCTATTGACTTTTTAATAACAAGTTTGACCCGACATTTGACCTAGTTAGAGTGGGAATCAGAGGGTGCCCTTTTAAGGGTTTATTGCCCACATAATTACCAACTTATAACTACTTTCAATTCGACTAATCACTGGACCATTAATGATTAATCGCTAAGTCAACCGTTAATTACGACGGTTTGACTTTTAAGCTAAAACTAAGTAAAAACTCAACTAAGAAAGGTTAAGCATACTTACTGAAGTCCTATGCACGATTTGTGATCACTTGAGTCTGCTTTGGAGCTCCAGAAATGATCAGAAAGGCAGAAGAAGGTGTGATCAAAAATGGTTGCAACAAGGCCTTTATATAGTGCTCAAATTCACTTAGATCATTGACAACAAGTGCTATAACTGATAATGGATCGTCCACAGGTGTCCCTAAGTGCCTAGGACTGTTTAGGGGTCGCCCATGTTGTGAAAATATCCCTTAAAAGTCGGTTAGAAGCTCAAACAGGCTGCTGCCCGTTTTTTCTGCAACTGGGGGTCTGACGCGGCCCGCGTAAAGGTCTTCCCACTTTACGCGGCCCGCTTGAGTCCTTCTGTCAGTTTTCACATTTTCAAGTTGTTGCATCTTTGTCTCTTGGCCTTTCGAAGGGTCAACCAACTTATTTCTTGCAATTTGACCCTTTCATATTTACATACAAGGGCTTCAAGACTTATACCCCCTTTGCTAAGTCCTTGGTCACTTCATGTTAACCCGAAAAGTCAAAATTTTCAATGTTAACGCTTTAACCCCTCGTACACGAATTTGATCATAATTTTCTCATACGATAACGAAACTTTATGAAATTTTCATCAAGTGTTCTAGTGAGCATAATTTACCGTTACAAAGCTTCGGGTTTGCTAAAAGGTCACTCAGAGGTATAACTTAAACATGTTGACACATTTAACCCCTGTAGTTTGTAATCTCTCACTTTCTTTCATATTTAGCTTCGTATGATCCATGATTTATTCGTTTGAAGGTACGAGCATTATGTAGGTTTACTGTAAAGTATATTTATTCACTGTTGACATTTTGAACCCTTATATTCGGATACTTTCCATGTTTGTCAACTTTAGTCCTTTCAGAACATTCTTTCACACGTTCAGACTCATGACACGTGTCAATACATTATAGGACGTGAATTTTCGAGGTGTTACAGACATGGATGCCGAATACATTGACCCAAATATAGAAGGAGAAAGACTAACATCACTAATCGTCATTATTATGAGGTTGAAACCCAAATGATAATTTTAGTGCACTTCATGTTTCAAAGATACTAGGATTGGCCGAGATGTATCTGTATGATTTTAATTATGAAGAAAGAGATGATCTTATGAATGAGCTGGATATCTACATTAACAACATAAGAGGCGATAAAAGGTTTGCCAACGTGAAAGATATATCTAACCTTGCAATAATGATGGTGGAAACAAATAAACATGTTGGATATCCATCGGTCTATCGTTTAGTGAAATTTTCATTAACTCTATCGGTTGCAACGACAAGTGTTGAGAGATGTTTTTCTGCTATGAAGCATGTGAAGACGGATTTACGAAATCGGATGGGTGATGAGTATTTGACTGATGCTTGCATTTGTTATATTGAAAAAGAGTTCGTTGCAAAAAGTTGCGATTGAAGACGTTATGAACCATTTTCAAATCATGAAAATACGTAGGGAGCAACTACAAAATGTATTTTATTATATATATAGGGTTGGGATAGTGTACATTAATTCAGAAGTGTGAGAAGTGTATTATAACACTATATAACACCATATAAACAAAGTATAACACTATGTAACACGATATAACACCATATAACACTATGTAATATTATATGACACTATATAACAATATACATCTATCATAGACATGCTATCAGACAAACTATAGTGTTATATAGTGTTATAATACACTTTTGGATTAATGTACAGGATCCTCTACATATATATATATATATATATATATATTATAAATGACTTTGTATTTTTATTTTATGTTATTTCAATGACATGACACTTTTATTATGATATCGATTTTTATTATGTAATTCGACCCGACTCGACCTGATCCGAAAATTTGGACTCCACGTTATTACAAACCCGGATATCAAGAAAAAAACGACACCATAAGAAAAAAATTCTGACTCCGCCATTATTTCAATTATATTTTAAAATCTATAATTCACATTATTTTATATATTTATATTTTATATATTTATATACTAGTTAACGATTTTCTTTACACTTTTGATAATCGGTATTGTGATGAGTTCAAGTGAAAACTAATAACTCGTTTTATTTATCGGTAATACATTATATTTTCACAACTATTTACTAGTGCATAAAACGGTTTGTGATAATAATTATAATTATAGTTATAATTATTACAATTGGAATAACTAATGCTGTCTTGTCTCTCAAGTCACATGGGGATAACCTTTTGATGCCCCAAAGTGACACCCCACTCTCTTATTTTTTATGTTTTGGTTATATCACATGTTAGCATGTGAGATTATGCATTTACATGTATTTGCAACCATCAATAATTCATGATCTGCCCATCAATCTTTCAATATTCACTTCATGATCTCTTTTTTTCAATAAAAACTTGCAATCTACATATATATTTGAAACATTATATAATATTTATGATTTTGAGTTTTATATATAATAATTTACCATAATTATTGGTATAAAATGAAGAGTTTACAGCATCTTAAGGCTTAAGCACAAAATATTTTCTAAATTGGGTTAGGTTTAATCCTTCCTTGGGCATAGGGAGTTTTTCGTATTCCCCAGTTTACCTCCTGTGATACGTCAACGTCACATCAGTTTCTCTTTACTATTCTTAGTTTTTCTCACAATCAGTTTCTCTTCACTATTCTCAGTTTTTCTCACAAACAGATTGCATGGTGTAGTCTCAGATATCCCCGTATTTACCAAAACTTAATTTTTTTTAATTTAGATTAAACTTATATATTCAAAATGTTTTAATTAACTAATTTTAAAAATTATAAAACAATATCTAATAATGAAAAATACAAATAACATAAATAAAATTACATTGAACTTAGAACCACATTCCCTTTGCATTTTTTATTTTATTTTATTGTGTGTGAATTGAAGTGCATACAGTGTGAATATTTTGGGTGTATAGAGAATGGTAAATGTTTTGGTGTAGATAGAATGGTATGTATTTAAAGGATTGGATGTAAAACAAATGGCCTAATTCCAATTTAAAATGTTTTTATGTGACATTATTATTATAACAATATATATATGTGTGTGTATAATGGGTAGTTTATGTGGGGTTGGGTATTGAGTGATTTTGACTCTTGAATCTTTGTCATATTTTGGGATATAAACATAAAGAAAGTTATATTTTTAAAATGAAATAATTTCCAAGTACTAAACTGGTTTCATGAGCTTAGATTGCATTGAAGGGTGACCTTCACTCATAAGCAACTCCAAATATACCCACAACCTTCCATCATTTGGGAGTTAAATTAATTAGATAAATCAATACTAGTTTTTATTTTAATAATACTTGTTTATCTTAATTGTATAAGAGTGGCCTCCGATCACATAAGTGAATTTTTTTTTAAATTAAAAAAAAGTGTACATTAAAGAGCTTATTTCACAAGATCCAAAATCAACTTTAGTTTCTGGATTAAAATGTCAGGCGTAAATAATCATCACCCTCGATTTCAATAGCCAAGAATCAAAGTAGAGAAAGTTTTATATTTGCTTTACAAGACTAATATATGTATAAGCAATGTTCTAAAATAAGGTGTTGGAGGCCAAGTATTTATCAAGTAAGGGTAGGTTGTCGAGTCGATTTTCTTCAATTCCACCTAATAGCTTGGAATCGATCAAACAAGGTCAACTTCGACTAGAATCAGATCTAGTTTGTCAACTCGGGCCTAGTTTGACATGAAAAATAAAAATAAAACGTAAATCCAATGTCTATTATATTAAAGAATTAAAATCATTTTTCAAGAAATTAATATCAATTTTTAAAATAGTTTACTATTTGAACATGTACTTTTTATTTATATTGGTAAAACATATTCAAGTATTTTGTTATGAATATTAGTAAACTTATAATATTTGACATATATATATATATATATAGAGAGAGAGAGAGAGAGAGAGAGAAAGTATAATGTACTTCACGGCTTAACGTACGTTAACGTACGCGACCTAAACACAACATGCGTGATTAATATAGATAACATGCGTGATTACATTTTGATCAACTTCCCATGCGTGATTATTGCTCCCATGCGTAATTATCACAAAACAAACTGATCCATGCGTTATTAACTGTTCCATGCGTGATTATAGCCCTGATCTGATGGTTACGATTGTCGCGTACGTGAAGTATGATAAGGGCTTTTGTTTGTTAACCGCTCTCTCTCTCTCTCTCTCTCTCTATATATATATATATATATATATATATATATATATATATATATATATATATATATATTCCCGAAAACTAATTTGTTTATAATTCTCCGCCTAAACCGAGTACTCGCAACTCACCAATCAACTAACCCGCGAGCGCCTAGCGACTTATGCAACCATGTATATAAGTAGAGTTGTATATCAAAGTAGGCGTTTAAAACTACATGAATATAACATGAAATCTATGGGTGTAGGATTAGTAAAAACGAGTTTGTGTCAGTTTCGAGTTGAACTTGTAAACACGTTTAGTTAAATCGATCATGTTTGTGTTGCCCAGATGAGTTCACTGGATGATCCGTTGAACCTATTCATAATTTTTTTATTATTTAAAATGTGTTTTATATCATAAATTAAAATTAGTTGGATATTTTACCCCAACAATTAAAAATTAATAGAAGAAACTAACATAAAATTTTATAATTAAAATATAATCGTTTTGTATACATTCACATTTTTATTGTAAGACCTTCATTTTAAATAAAGCATTAATATAAAAAAAATCAGGTTAAACAAGTCGTATTTATATCAACCCTTTAATATTTGTATCATGTTCAGGTTTATTCATCTAAGCCGATTTTCGTCTGATGATTATATAAATTTTAGTTTGATGTTCTTTTGTCTTACATGACCCAACTCGATCGGACCTGCTATGAACCGATTATTTTTTATATAACTAGAGGCCTGAAGTCTTTAAAAATATTCTACACCCCAGCAAAAAATTTCTGGGTCTGCCACTGCATGTCGTATTTATATCAATCCTTTTAAATTTGTATCATGTTCAGGTTTATTCATCTAAGCCGATTTTCAAGTTTGTATCATGTTCACTTCAGATACACTAACCCATAAACACGACACGTCTAACACAAGTATTTTTTCAAAGAGGCATATGATCTAAGCTAATAATAAGTATATATACAAATTGAATTGAAATATAGATATAGGGATTAGGATAGAAAACACATTCTATCCCATGTTCATGTCGGATGATTATTCAATACCTCCAAATTTCCACCATCACCTCCAATCTTTTTTAAATAAAATTATAATTATAATATAATAAATATTACTAATCTCCCCCATGTTACCTGCTTAACTGCTACTGCTACTCTGCTTACAAATATTTTTATTCACCACTTCACTTCCATTCCATTCCTACTCTCAATCTAGATCCAAAAATGATCGAAATTTAACCCAAATCTTCACTACATTTCATGAAACAGAGCAACCATGATCATGTTCAAACCCCATTGTTTGTTCTCATTCATTTTCTTGCTCTGTTGTTCTTCATTTTTTGCAGAGTTGACTGAGGTCAACGATGAACCCTCTGTTCTGCTATCCATCAAATCACACCTTCTTGATCCGTTAAATCAGCTGCAAGATTGGAAGATGAGTTCAGAACACAATGTGCATTGTAACTGGACCGGAATTGTGTGTAATTCGGTCGGGAGAATCGAAAAGATTGATCTTTCGCAGCGGAATTTGAGCGGGAGGATATCCGATGACATTCAACGGCTTCGGAGTGTTACTACTATCAATCTATGTTGTAATGAGTTCTCTTCATCGTTGCCCAGATCGCTTTCGAGTCTTACATTGCTCGAATATGTCGATTTGAGTCAGAATAACTTTGTTGGTTTGTTTCCGGAAGGTTTGGGGATGGCGATCGGGTTGAGTTTTGTTAATGTCTCCGGTAATAACTTTTCCGGCGATGTTCCGGCGGAATTCGGGAATAACACGGCGTTAGAGACGTTGGATTTGAGAGGGAATTTCTTCACGGGTTCGATTCCGATTTCGTTTAAGAATTTGAAGAAGTTAAAGTTTCTCGGGCTTTCGGGGAATAGTTTAACCGGATCCATACCAAAGGAAATCGGTGAGATTTCGGGTTTGGAGAGTGTCATTATTGGGTACAATGAGTTTGCGGGTGGTATTCCGGCGGAGATTGGGAATTTGTCGAATTTGAAGTATCTTGATCTGGCGTATGGGAATCTCGGGGGTGAGATTCCTCCGGAGATCAAGAATTTGAAGTCGTTGGAGGCATTGTTCTTGTACAAGAACAATTTGAGAGGAAGAATTCCTCCAGAGGTCGGAAAGATGACTTCCCTGACTCAGCTGGATCTCTCTGATAACATGTTGTCAGGAGAGATTCCAGCTGAGATATCAGAATTGAAGAGCTTACAGCTCTTCAATCTGATGTCCAACAGGCTAACAGGCGGAATCCCAGCTGGGATTAGCGCCCTAAGCCAATTGGTAGTTCTCGAGCTATGGAACAATTCCCTCTCGGGTCCTCTCCCGGATGACCTCGGGCTCAATTCCCCTCTAGAATGGGTTGATGTGTCGTCGAATTCCTTCACCGGACCCATCCCTGAAACCATTTGCAATCAAGGTAATCTCACTAAACTAATTCTCTTCAATAACAAGTTTTCAGGACCAATCCCTATCGGTTTGTCTCATTGTAACTCATTGGTTCGCGTCCGAATACAAAACAACTTCCTTTCGGGAACAATCCCCGTCGGATTCGGCAGTCTCCCGAAGCTCCAACGACTCGAATTGGCAAACAACAATCTCACCGGTCAAATCCCTAATGACATTTCATCGTCACCCTCTCTTTCATTCATCGATCTCTCTCGAAACCAACTCCAATCGACGCTCCCATCGTCGATTCTTTCGATCCCCAATCTTCAAAACCTTCTAGTTTTCGAAAACAATTTAACCGGGAAAATCCCATCCCTATTCCAAGATTGCCCTACTCTTTCCGTCCTTGATCTTTCATCAAACCGCTTCACCGGATCAATTCCGGCGAGCATCGCTTCTTGCCAAAAACTAGTTTACCTAAATTTACGGAACAACCGCCTCACCGGAGAAATCCCGGCAACCATTTCCATGATCGGAACCCTCTCCGTTCTCGATCTATCCAACAACTCATTAACCGGTGGCATCCCGGAAAGCTTCGGAAACTCACCGGCGTTAGAATCTCTAAACGTATCCTACAACACCCTTCAAGGTCCGGTGCCGGAAAACGGTATGCTGAGAACAATAAACCCTAAAGATCTCGCCGGAAACAGAGGATTATGCGGCAATGTCTTACCTCCCTGCACCGGAAACATCTACAATTCACGGCACAAGGATTCCCACACAACCCACATCATCGCCGGATGGTTGATCGGAACATCAGTGATCCTCGCCGTCGTAATCACAACCTTCGCCGGAAAATCTCTGTTCTCCAAACTAAACAAAACCGGACTCTGTTTCAAACCCCAATTCGAAATGGGCAAAACCGAGCACCCGTATCGATTAATCTCATTCCAAAAACTCAAATTCACAAGCACAGATGTGCTCAACTGTATCAAAGAATCAAACATCATTGGGATGGGCGCCACCGGAGTGGTGTACAAAGCAAAGATATCACGAACAAACGACGTCGTCGCGGTTAAGAAACTCTGGAACAACAACAACAACAACAGGAACCCCGACATCGAAATGGGCACCAGCGCCGGTGACTTCGTCGGAGAAGTGAACGTTTTGGGGAAACTCCGGCACCGGAATATTGTTAGGTTATTGGGGTTTGTGCATAATGATAATAATGGTATGATTGTTTATGAGTATATGATAAATGGGAGTTTAGGTGATGCGTTGTATCACCTAAACTCCCATTTAGGTGTGGACTGGGTTTTGAGGTATAATATTGCGGTTGGTGTGGCTCAAGGGTTGGCTTATTTGCACCATGATTGTTATCCGCCGGTGATTCATCGGGATGTGAAGCCGAATAATATTTTGCTTGATGAGAATATGGAGGCTAAGATTGCGGATTTTGGGTTGGCGAGAATGATGGTGAAGAAGAATGAGACGGTTTCAATGGTGGCTGGATCTTATGGGTATATTGCTCCAGGTGAGTTTGTAGTTTTTGATTGAATAGTTGTAGGTATGTTTATGGTAGTTTGTGTTTGGGGTTAGAGGTGTACACATCGAACGGGTCAGGTTTTTAACTGAACCGGTTTTTTTTAGGGGAGAAGGTTTGGTTTTTTAACTGGTTTTACATGGTGGGAACCTGAACTGGTACTAATCAATTCGGTTCAGTTAGAAGCCGATTCGGGCAGAAAAAAAAAAAAAAACGGTTCCAGAGATAAAGAATACTAACCAGTCTGCAAACCGGCGGTTCGGATTGAAACCGGTTTAAAAAAAAAAATGGTTTCGTTTTTTTGTCCAGTTTCGGTCCTCACACCAGTTTTTTTGTACCACCTCTTGGGGTGGTACACGGGTCGTGTTTGTGGGACGAAATTGACACGGACACGAAAATCATGTCAGACGTATGTAGGTGTATGTAGGTATTCGTAGATTGACATGAACATCACCCGTTTAACAAGATTTTTATTAATATTTAGAAATTTCAGATTTACACTAAATTAAATTAAATATATATATGTATAACATTCACGTTTAAAAGCTTGTCAAAAAGTTTTGATATTACTCAAAGATTCACATAAAAATACATAAAATAATTAAAAAAATAAGTTGGTCAACCTAAACCCAACCCGTTTAGCTAAATGTGTTTACGGTTGTCAACATCTCTTATTTAAATTTTTTGATATAAAATACTCAAATATTCACATCAGAATACATATTACGAAAATAATTAAAAAAAATAGTTGGCCAACCTGAACGCAACCCGTTTAGCTAAATGTGTTTATGAGTTTAACTGAACTTGTTTAGACTAAACTCAAACCCGTGAATTTCCTTTTAGGTTTGTGTTTTGATACTGTGTTGTGTCATAAATTTACACCGTACTAAAACATATTTATCTTGATTACAGAATATGGGTACACGTTAAAGGTGGATGAAAAGAGCGATGTATACAGCTACGGGGTGGTTTTAATGGAACTCATCACTGGGAAACGACCAGTAGACCCCGAGTTTGGAGATTCAGTAGACATAGTCGAATGGGTTCGTCGGAAAATCAGAGAAAACGAACCATTAACAAATATAATAGATAAAAATGTAGGAAACAGCAGACATGTAGAAGAAGAGATGCTTTTAGTCCTTAGAATAGCCGTGCTTTGTACCGCGAAGCTTGCAAAAGATCGACCCTCAATGAGAGATGTCGTAAGCATGCTTGAGGAGGCAAGGCCGCGAAGAAAAGGTGGGAGTGACGGTAACAATGATGGATTTGATCCAGCGTCTGATGTTAAAGATAAGCCGGTTTTTAGTTCGTCGCCTGTGACCGACCTTTTGTAAGATGGTGACCTGTGACGGGTTTGAATCGCAACAATAGGCCTGAGAAGTGTTGGTGCATACTGCATAGAGACAGTTTTCTGTTAATTATGTGTAGAGAATAATCACATTTGTAAGTTTATGAGTTTGTTAATTATGTGTAGAGCATTTTAGTAAGTATGTTGATTCTTACCAAAAATAATGTAACAATAGCAAACATTCATGAGTTCAATTATTTATGCACACATCTGGTTTATGTATATTTTTGTAGAAGATCAAGTGCTGTTTAAAGGATAGCTGTAAAAACATAGATCTAATTTACCAAAAAAATTAAAAAATATGAATTAAAAGTAGTCGTAAATCATATGCATAAAAGCCGAAGTGATTGAACTCGGATGTGTATATTAAACCTTCAAACGGTGACAGAGATCTTAACACTAAGCGTTGAGTTCTTTAACAGAGGTGTCATGTTCGAATCAAGCTTTTACTAGTTTCTGTTTAACAGAAGGTCACGCGTCCAGTGCAAGCTAAGAAGGGTATTGATAAAGTACGGCGAGTTTAGAGCTAGCAAAACGTGTGGGGTTGACAGAGTACGACACGACACGTTTAACATGACTATTGAGCCTTAACGTGACACGTTTAACTAAGCGTGTCATGCTAGGCTTCTTAGTATATTAAGAGTTAGAGCTAGCAAAACGTGTGGTGCTGTGTTAAACAAATAGCACCTGACACGACATGACACGTTTAACATGACTATTGAGCCTGAACACAACACATATAACTAAGGGTGTCACTATAAAACCATCATATAAACTGGTCGTCGGTTTGATTTTGCGATTGATTATATAGAAAAATTTCTGATCGGTTATTTACAAACTGTAGCAAGCGACTTTGTTTACAGTGTACACAAACACAATCACTCTAGAAATCGGTCATCAGTTTGGTTTTGCGAATGATTATATAAAAAAAATTCCAGTCAACTATTTACAAACTGTATACAATAAAAATTTTCCAGTCAACTATTTACAAACTGTATACAGTTTAAACTAGAAAACGAACCATAAGATTTCGGTTTTTTTTTTCTTTTTGGATCATGCTCCATGCATCTTAATGGTCAAAACAGCCAAATCATAAATAAATAAATAAACCTAAAGCCAGAAGGTTTGGTTTGCTTTTAATTTTAACGACATTTTTACAAACCATTACCAACCCTGGTGACTGGTGACTCGCAATTCGACCTGAAAACTGTTAAAACCAAACCGTAAACAACCTTGATATAGCAAACATAACATTGCAGGAAGCCAGGAATAGGAAAAAATGCAGGGTTAGCTGTAAAAACATAGATCTAATTTACCAAAAAAATTAAAAAATATGAATTAAAAGTAGTCGTAAATCATATGCATAAAAGCCGAAGTGATTGAACTCGGATGTGTATATTAAACCTTCAAACGGTGACAGAGATCTTAACACTAAGCGTTGAGTTCTTTAACAGAGGTGTCATGTTCGAATCAAGCTTTTACTAGTTTCTGTTTAACAGAAGGTCACGCGTCCAGTGCAAGCTAAGAAGGGTATTGATAAAGTACGGCGAGTTTAGAGCTAGCAAAACGTGTGGGGTTGACAGAGTACGACACGACACGTTTAACATGACTATTGAGCCTTAACGTGACACGTTTAACTAAGCGTGTCATGCTAGGCTTCTTAGTATATTAAGAGTTAGAGCTAGCAAAACGTGTGGTGCTGTGTTAAACAAATAGCACCTGACACGACATGACACGTTTAACATGACTATTGAGCCTGAACACAACACATATAACTAAGGGTGTCACTATAAAACCATCATATAAACTGGTCGTCGGTTTGATTTTGCGATTGATTATATAGAAAAATTTCTGATCGGTTATTTACAAACTGTAGCAAGCGACTTTGTTTACAGTGTACACAAACACAATCACTCTAGAAATCGGTCATCAGTTTGGTTTTGCGAATGATTATATAAAAAAAATTCCAGTCAACTATTTACAAACTGTATACAATAAAAATTTTCCAGTCAACTATTTACAAACTGTATACAGTTTAAACTAGAAAACGAACCATAAGATTTCGGTTTTTTTTTTCTTTTTGGATCATGCTCCATGCATCTTAATGGTCAAAACAGCCAAATCATAAATAAATAAATAAACCTAAAGCCAGAAGGTTTGGTTTGCTTTTAATTTTAACGACATTTTTACAAACCATTACCAACCCTGGTGACTGGTGACTCGCAATTCGACCTGAAAACTGTTAAAACCAAACCGTAAACAACCTTGATATAGCAAACATAACATTGCAGGAAGCCAGGAATAGGAAAAAATGCGGGGTCCGAGTCAGCCCTCACGGCTGATTTAAAATTACAGGAAACAAAAACATGCATCTCTTATATTGAAGACAATCAATGAAGAGATAAATACTGATGTACAATAATTCTCTAAAACCCTGAAACACCATAATGCAACACAGAATCACAACCCAAACATTTGTTTAAAAACCAAAACCATTATAATTTAAAAGAAACAAACCCTCCAATAACTTGGCCAGTTTGGCCCGTAGGCCAAAATCTAACGAAAACCGTTGCCTCTTGCGTAAGAGCCGCCACCATAACGTCCTCTTGACGCATCACCGCGCCCTCTTCCGCCGGCACTGCCTCTTCCTCCTACTCAAATAACAAAAAATATGTCAACAACACTCATATGGACCCGTATATGATTATTCAAATCGCAAAAAAATAAAGCAACTTGAGTAAATAAAACAGAATGAGACATACTTCCTCCACGACTAGCGCCACTGCTGTTTGCTCGCCTCTCTTCAATGTAGACTTGTCGTCCCGCTAATTGAATGGGAGATGCCTAAAAACAAAAACCGAAAACTTTAAAAAAGAAGTTGAAAAATGTTTGCAGGATTAACTGAAGCAGGAACCACTGAACGACTTTGACCCGAGATTAAGTTGTAAGCCAAATAAAACTCTTAAGATGACCAACTGCACCTAACTACAACTTCAAAACTGATAACTTTTTTATTTTACGGGTTTGACCCATTGTAGATATATAACGCAAATCAGCCATTCATAAGTAGGAAAATTGTTAACAAACCTCGATTGCCTTTTGAACACCCTCCAGGTCCTCAAATTCAACGAAGGCAAAACAAACACCAACATCCTACAAGTAATTCAAAGTTCAAAAGTTGAGTCATACGCAGAGAAATAATACTGAAAAAAAAAACTAAAATAGAAGACGACAACCTTACGATTCTTCAAGAATACACCATCCTGCTTGATTTTACCAAAATCCTTGAACTCTTGGAAAATTTCAAGACTAGTAACAGTAGTAGGCAAGTTTCTCACATAAACAGACTTTGAATCACCTAAAATTGCAAAAACAATACACAACAGATGATTAAAATCAAAGATTCCAACTTTTATGTGCTTTGATATGTAATCATTTTGCTCCCAAACGAAACACAAAAAAATACAAAATAAAAGGTTATTTGTTCACCTTCTTCATTGGTGTAAGATTCCTGTGGCACCTGAGTAGTAGATTCAGGCACGTAAGAAACAGGTGGCGGCTGAGCAATGGGTTCAGGAGTCTGACTCCAGTCCGAGACAGGTGTCACACTCTTATTAACCGGTGGCTGAGCTGGAACTGATGGCGAAGACTTCCCTTTTGATCTCAACTTTTATAATTCATTTAAAATAAGAGAATGTTAATAATACTATAACTGTAACAGAAATTAATTTTACAAAACACAAGTGTAAAAATTGCAACTCTAGCAAGATATGACACATAAAGCTATTGTTTTACATTTAAGTGAGGATTTACAAAGCAATATTAGTACGATCTGGCGAAATAATAGCAAAGAACAACTCAACTTCACTTCATTTTGGTTACTGAAGTTTAAATTTGTTACCAAAACCATTTAACTTTTGAAAACCGTTATAAAACCAATCAACCACGTTAGTGTTTTACAAGTAATTCTGGACAAATTACCCATTAGCACCCAATCATATAAATAGTAAATGATAAATAAAAGAGTAAATTACTATTTTTGGCCCCTGAGGTTTCGTCAGTTTAACTCTATCGGCCCAACAAGAAAATTTTTCACACATCAGACCCTAAGGTTGCATTTTTGTAATGGTTTTAGCCCCCAACACTAACTCCGTTACTTTTTTCTGTTAAGTGTAAGAGTATATGTATATTCAAAACAAGTTTTATTAAATAATAATCGTAAAAGTAACAAAATAACAACAAAAAGTTTAAAAATAAAAATAACAAAAACATTTCTTTAATATATACAAATAAAAAAAATCAATTTACAGTGTGGTTTGTTTTTTGTTAATTTGAGTAATTACATAAATAACCACTTAAATATTAAAAAAAAACCTTTAAACTTTAATAAATAACCCCTGAGGTGTAAAAGTACTATAATACCCTTACACGTTACAGAGAAAAGTAACATCGTTGGTTTTAGGGGCCAAAATCGTTACAAAATGCAACCTCGAGGGGCCGAAATAGTAATTTAATCTAAATAAAAATACGTACAATAGAAGCGTATGTGAATTTCACAGGCTCTGCAACAGGGTCTTCCACAACAGAAACTGGTTCTTGAGCATATTCTACAGTGTTGTGATGCACGGGCTCTTGAACATACTCATCAACTGTGTTTTGATGATGAATAGGTTGTTCTTGTTGTACATAATCCACTGAATGTTGGACATGTTCTTCCAGTGGTGGCTGTTCTTCATAGGATTCACTTTCATAATCCTCTTGTTGCAGATGTTGTGGTTCGTGGGAATTGTAGTAATCCTCTTCATTGTTTCCTTCAATATTTATCATATTGAAGTTTTCCCTTGTTTCAACCTCTAATGTATCTTCACCGGCTGCAATTAAAACATCTTACATTAACATGCTAGTTTATTGTAAAAAAAAAAAAACTTTATTAGACTTTCATCCAATTGCAAAGGAAAGTGTCAAATCGATCTAAATCGATGCAAAGCGTGCGTCCAGAAAAACACTTTGTTTTCATGTACCCCAAAAAAGGTGGTAATTTCAACCCATATACCTAAAATTTGTTTGGTTTGGGTTTACATTTCATCCCCAAGGGGTCAAATAGTCAAATGGGTAAGTTTTTATATAAGCTATCTTATAATGAAGCCAGTCAAACAGGTCACAGTACCTCACAGCATATTCAGGAGCTCATAACCTCTAGATTATTGTTTTTGTGGTATTTAGGGGCGCTCATGGGTCAGTTAGCATAAAACCGCGACAACACCCAAATCCCTCATTGATTTGGTTTCGTGGTCAATTAAAACATGGTTGTTTAAAAACTTTCAAACAGTACTTAACCGTTCAGTTTACACTCGAAACTGATCTAGAAAAACCAGATTGGACCGTAGGATTTTGGGAAAATCAAAAGCTATGTAACTTCTTATAATTTATTTAAGTCCTTATATATCTTAAGTTGAGTTATACAAATGTTTAGGCTTTGCTTAACAATATAATACACAAGTCAGTCTTTTAAATTTTAACTATTGGAACGTTATAGCTTCGTCACTGTTAATTGTTATTGTATTTTATGCATTTTCGTATTCCTTTGGTTTGGTTTGGTTTTAATTTTCAACAATTAAGTTTTGGTTTTTGTTAATTTGGCTCACGATTTGATCTAATAACCATCAAAACCAGACCGTGAAAACCCCTAGTAGTATAGTTCTATGTAACTGTAAATCTGTAATCAGATTTAATACTTTAATGATTTAACAAGTAACCCATACATGTCTGATCGGCCCATTTCCCACCTGTACAAAAACCTTCACAAAGTTGTTAACTTATATGTGAAACATGAAAACCTAACACTTTGGATAACCCTATGTAACTTAAAATAATATATGAATGGACGCAACGTAAAATAAGAAAAAAGTAAGTACCTAGTAACTCAGAGGGAGTAGAACTAACGGGTTGAGAATCAACTTTGGTCTCGGGGGCCACAGGTGCTGGATGATGATGTGTAACCTCATCACTTACAAAGTGAAAGACGTCATTCATCACAAAGTAACCTTTTTCTTGTGGTGCAAGGAAAAACGTCTGAACAAACTTCCTCCAGCCATTGAAGAGTTTCGATCTCACAGAACCAGAAACCACCACAACGATGCCTTGGTTCCATGATTCAAGAGAATTGATTGTCTTGATCTCAATCGCACTAAAATGTAGCGATTGAATAAGTGTATGGATTTGCTGCAAGAAAATAGTATAATATTACAATGCTTACGATTAACATAAAATTTAAAATCAACTTCAAAAGCAAAACCTTTTTTTGCGTATCCCACATGCAGTAAAAACCAAAAATACATGATGGATTCACTTATGTATAATTAGGATTCAGGCATGCCTAGTTGATCATATATTTCACATAGATAAGTGTCCATATCATTAAGTAAAGTTTGAATGTGAGCTCTTACAGTGATTATTGTGACATCAAAGTGACAGTTAAGTAATTTTACACTTATCATAAAATATCAGTTTTCGTGTAGCAACCTTTGGCTTGTTTCTTCAAAATTGATACTTTCTACTCTAAAAAATCAAGATTTCAGTAAAACAAAGGTAACAATTCCCAAACATCCTCTACATACAAGTATAATCAGAAAAGAATATATCCTCTCAACCGCAAAAAACCATTACTACAGTGTATACTCCAGGTGCATAAAACAAAACAAAAAAAGAATAACAACACAAACATGCATGTACAACTACAATTAAAAAAAGAGTAAACTGCAATTTTACCCCCTGGGGTTTAGGCCAATTGGCACTCTGGCCCCCTCTAACGAAATAATTGCAATTTCCCCCCCAAAGTTGTTGTTATGTCGCAAGATTACCCCCTGCCGTTAACTTCTGTTAAAAGTCAACATAATTAAGTAACGGTCAAAGGGTATATAGGTCATTTCCACTGTACTTTTGTATCTTACACATTACAACCCCCCATACATTTGAGACTCCTAGCACTCTTACCCCCCCCACCTTCCCACACCGCTCCTCCACATCTCCGGCGATCTTTATCTCGAAACCCTAACCTTTTTCCCTCAAATTTCCAGATCTTATTTCTCCACCCACCTCAACCACCATCAGCCGCCATTACCCCCCGGCGATGATGGTTATGATGGTGAAAACGATGAACAGAGAATAGGCGGTGGTCGGCGGTTGTTGCAGGTGAACGATGACGATGATGAAGGTTGAAGGTGACAATAATAGGAGATGGCAGTTGCAGGTCGATGGTTGCTGTCAATGATGAAGGTTGAAGGTAACTTATTTGACTGATTAAATATTGATAAATGATATTTATAAATGATAAACAATTAGCCCCTCCATGGAACGGTAATTACCTAGGGCTTTGTGTGTGAAAGAAGATTTCAATATATACACAGACACGTATTGTTTTCAATTGAGATTCTCGACAAATTATACATTAGATTTGGTAACTGATTTTGAGACTGTAAATTCAAGTTCAAGCAATCAATGAAAGTAGAAATGAGAAGAGAAGAAATTAAACCTTGAGATCGTTATCGGAGATGTGAACCTCGTCCGCCGTTGCCATCGATCTGCTGTGCTAGGGTTCTTCTTTCTCCTCTCTCCGGTTTCACTTTATTGTTTTTGGCGGGAAAATCAGAAAGAAAAGGGGATGGGTTGTGTATATTTAACTGGTTGAGGTGGGTGGTGGAGGAGATGAGGTGGAGGTGGGTAGCGGCGATGGAGGTGGAGGTGGGTGGTGGCGGCTGATGGTGGTGGAGGTGGGTGATGGCGGCTGATGGTGGTTTAGGCGGGAAAGGTTTTTTTTCTGCAGGGGGTAAGGTTTGCAAGAACTATTTAACACCGGGGGGTAATATAGCAGAGTACAACAAACCACATGGGGTAATAAGAAAGGACAATTTAGTCATTTTACACCAAGGGGTAATATTACAGAGTAGAACAAACTATAGGGGGTAATATGAAAGGGTAAGATAGTCATTTCACATCCCAGTTAACAGATCTGTTAAACTTATTTGATGGCAGGGGGTAATCTTGCGACATAAGAACAACGTTGGGGGGGAAATTGCAATTATTTCGTTAGAGGGGGTCAGAGTGCCAATTGGCCTAAACCCCAGGGGGTAAAATTGCAGTTTACTCTTAAAAAAAAGATAACAAGGCATCTAATAAAGTAATACTATGCAGTTGATGCGGTAAAATTTCGGATATCGGTCAAGGACCGATATTTGAGATATAGGTTATCTCGGTGGGATATCGGTAATTTTAATATAATACAGAATTTATATACAGCAATTTCACACCAATAATTAAGTGATATATCGGTCATATCAGTCAAATACCGGTCAATATCGCTGATAATATGGGTACCGATATTTGACACTGATATTTTACTAGGGGACCGATATATCACCGATACTAACTGCATAGGTCTAATAAGCAAGATTATATTAAATTCATCATGTCTGTAACAATCGAAACCTCTAGTGTATATAACCCAACAACCAAATCACATCAATTTGCACTCAGCACCGAGCATAATAAAAACAAAATTAAGAGAATGTTCGGATGTGCATAAAGAGATTATTACCACTTGAACAATCACACCTAAATTACCAAATTCTATCTAAAATCAATTTTCAAATCCTATCTAAAAGCAATTTTAAGTTTTTTCTCAAACACTAGAACTTAAACCTTATCATACGACTGTTGATTATAGAGTAAAAAAAATCTAATTCAACACTAATTCAATTCAAGCTTCAAATCAAAGAATAACGAGCTGAAAACAAAAAAAATAAAAAAGGATTTACGAATATAGCAGATGCAGTCTCAGTAGATTCTCCATCAACTCTCACAACAGTACTGGAATCAGCATAAAACTGATGCACAAACTCCGGCTGTTGCTGAAGCACCTGATAATACTGCTGAACAAAGTACGAACCGACCTAAACACAAATCAATGAATCACAATCACTATCAAACAACAAACACACCATAACTTCATCAATTCTCAATTCAAAACTCTGAAAAACCTAATCCATACCTGCGATGCAGTAACCGGAGAAGAAGCGTACGAATTCGCCATCAAAATTATTATTAAACCTCACAACTCACAGTACCTAGGGTTTCACACTTTCACAGCGAACACATAGAATTATAGAACTCGTGAAATCACGTAACGGATTGAAGTGATGACGTAACGGATTGAAGTGATGACGTGTGGATTGAAACGATGATGTGTATGGAGGCGGATTGCGGTGGTGAAAGTTGCAGAGTTTATGAGAGGGAAGAAAGGGGAGATGGGAGTGAGATCTGTGATGAAAAGGTAGTGTTTCTTATGAGAGGGAAGAAAGGGGAGATGGGAGTGAGATCTGTGATGAAAAGGTAGTGTTTTTGGATTGAATCGTGGCCGTTGGATTGGATGGTGAGTCATCGAGATGGACGGTTGGGATGTTTTGAGGTTGTGATGGTGGTGGTATTATTTTTTGAGGACTTTGCTTTATGTGAAATTACGGATGTGTCCCTGGAGGTTTTCCAAGGTTTGGTTTATATTTTAGAGTTAATTACACAGATGGACCGTCCAAGGCTTTATAGCCTAGTAATATTTTAGGGGTGGGATAAGGTTTTAAGATCAATAGGTCTTGGGTTCGAATCCCACAAGGGGGTTTTTTCCATATTTATTGAGTTTCCTCCTGAATTGGTGTATAGGCATTATGCTTAGTGGAGATGGATATGATCGGGTGGTTCCGATTGTGGCACAATAATACTCAAGTGGTCCATCAGTAATCCAAATTTGTCGTTCAAAAAAATACACAGATGGACCTTGTGGTTTATAACTAATTTAGCCTTTGGGTACCGTGTAAACAAGTCGCAAATCTGATTTATGTGGGTTATTTTTATATTTATTAAGAATTTACACAAATGGTCCCTATAATTAACAATGATTTATTACATAAATGGTCCCTGTAGTTACAAAAGGGTATTTTAGTCATTCTACTCAAATTTAACAGAAAAAATAACAGAAGTTAGTGTTAATACCCAAACTCGTTACAAAACTGATAATCATAAGCCCCAAACCTGTTAAAAAAATAAGTTAGTACTCAAAGACGAAACTAGTTATAAACCACAGGGTCTATTTGTGTAATTAACTTTATATCTATATAATCTATAATAGGAGATTTGAAGCTGATGTAAGTTCATCTTTATGGGCACATTTTCATCTACTTGATTGTTTTTTATGCTATTTTATATACAACTATTAAATGCATAAGAACACACATCCGTTATGTAAGTAATTTATGATGTGGTTAAAGATCAAAGTTTGTTAATACATCCATTTTAAAAGGTCGGCCTATAATGTGTTTTAATAAAAAGATGGTTGCATTTGACTTTTACATTGTCAATGTAATTGCTTTATATTGGTGCTTTCATAAAAAAAAAAGTTGTATCATTTTCAGAAGAATGAAGAAAATATTCGTTCTCAAAGGATGTTCATTGTATGCGTCAAAACACTCAACTTGCACATGGAAAACTTTGGTTAATTTTAAGGTGAAAATTTTCAACACGACCTGAAAATGATACGAAAAGTACAGGTTTGTTAGAAAGGTCAATCTAAACACGACATGTTTAACAAATGAGTTGACCGAAGACGTCCCATTTAATAAGCGAGTTAACATATAAGGGTTTTCAAAAAGTCATAATAATATTTTAAGGATGAAATTTGTTAACATTTTAAGTTAAATAGTTTGATTTGTTTAAAGTGATTATCAACTCTGTTTTGAAAAGATTAGGCGAACTTGAAGAGAAGGTTGATACAATAATATACAGGTACAAACTGGTGTATGTTGTATTGTTTTTGCTTATATATGGCACTGATCTTCTAGGCTTACAACTAGCACAGTGGTCGGCGGTTTGTGTCACGGCCCCCGTCCCGGTTTGACCCGGTCCAGGAGCCGCGGGACAGAAACCCATGGTATTTATTAATTGAGTTGACAACGGAAGATTTACAGGATCTTTTAAGCTTGAAAATGCCCGATTATTTTATTAGATAATTTGGGACAAACCCCCGTAATTTACAATAGAGGAATTTCACGAGGAAATTCCCTGATTTACAAAACATGTTTATTTATTTTAACTGAGCCACCACTTCAAGCTTGTTAGTGCTCCGTAGCACGTTTTCTTTGATTCACAGCAGGTCGCCTGAAACATGTTTTAAAAATATTTTATCAGCGGGGAAATACTGGCGAGTCATTCAGGTTAAATAAAACGACACATTAGTTATAAATTACAGCATAAGAGCGATTACAATGGCTACTATCTTATTTTTATCTGGCGCCGTGTCACCTCCTGGTGACGATGGTCATACCACTATTGGGTCCTTTCACCCAAGTAGTGATGATTATCACTGTTAGGATTTATTAGCCTAACCGTGAGAAATTAGTAATGTGCACAATACCCCACTAGCCAGTGATTCAAGATAACCACGACTTAATCCCTGTAATTATAACTTTTGAAAATAAATGGAGAATTGTAAAACAGTTGTTAAAAAGAGAATGACTCACATTGCAGATTTAAACGAGCAGAGTTTTAGCCTACTGATTAGCCTTGTAACCTAATTTAAATAACAATGCACACGAACTAGGTCAGTAACTAATACATCATTTACGATAACTCACGAGATTAAAATCCTCACAACGAATGACAAAGTGCAATACTTAAACATCCATCGAGTTCACGACGAATGACAAAGTATAGCCCTAATGTGGGCAGCACTTAAACATCCATTGGATTGATTTCAATCGATCGGACATTGAATCGTAGCAGCGATCGAGTTAATACCCTGTATCGTAGCAGCGTCTCCCTAATGGAAATTGTGATTTCGAGCAGTAGAACTTCGTTTTTGCTTAAAATTTTCGACACAGGTGAACTGCTCATGACCCAAGCAATTTATAGCTGAAATATGGGTTTTACGCGGCCCGCGTAAACCCATACTTAACACTTACGCGGCCCGCGAGGGCCATCTATTCGTAGACTAGGGCTACGGTGTCACGAATAGATTTGCCAGGTGGTCGACACGTGGCCTGTTAGCTGATCCGGAGTTTTGATGAGTTGTCGAGGGCCCGCGCAGACAACCCTTATGTCTTACGCGGCCCGCGTGGAGACCAAATTTCACATTTTATTGATTTTTCATGCAAATTAGGGTTTTAGGGGTGGTCCGGGTTTTTACTTATGGGTCGTTTTGGGACATTTTTGAAGGTCCTTACATCCTCCCCACCTTATTTAAAATCTCGTCCTCGAGATTTACTGAAATAAGTGAGGATATTTTCCCTTCATCTAAGATTCCAGTTCCCAGGTGTATTCGGGTCCTCTCTTTGAATCCCATTTGACTTTGACCAGTACTAGTCTTTTGTGCTTGAGAAACTTGACCTTTCTATCTTCTATTTGAAGTGGTTTCTCCACGAACTTCAACTTTTCATTTACCTGTATGTCCTGAAGAGGGACTACTAGTGATTCGTCCGATAGACATTTCTTGAGGTTAGATACATGAAATACGTCATGCACCCCAGCTAACTCTTCTGGTAGATGTAAGCGATACGCAACCGGTCCTATACGTTGGATTACTGGGAATGGTCCTACGTATCTTGGACTCAACTTTCCTTTCTTACCGAACCGAACTACTCCTTTCCAAGGAGAAACCTTCAAGAGTACCTTGTCTCCAACTTGAAATTCTAGTGGCTTGCGTCGATTATCGGCATAACTCTTCTGGCGATCTCGAGCCGTTTTCAGTCTTTCCTTGATTTGAGTGATCTTATCGGTAGTTTCTTGCACAATCTCGGGACCTGATAATTGACTTTCTCCTATTTCTGCCCAGCAAACTGGAGTTCTACACTTACGTCCATATAGTGCTTCGAACGGGGCAGCTTCAATGCTTGAATGATAGTTATTATTATAGGAGAATTCAATTAAGGGTAGGTGGTCATCCCAGTTTCCACCAAAATCTGTCACACATGCCCTAAGCATGTCCTCCAGGGTTTGGATCGTCCTTTCACTTTGTCCGTCTGTTTGAGGATGGTATGCAGTAGTTAAATTTAGTCGGGTTGCCATTGCTTCTTGGAAACTTGTCCAGAAATGGGAAGTGAAACGACTATCTCTATCCGATACAATGGAGAGTGGGACTCCATGTAAAGATACTACCTCGTCTACATATAACTTGGCTAATCTTTCCATGCTAAAGGTTTCTTTCATGGGTAGGAAATGAGCTGATTTGGTTAATCGATCCACAATTACCCAAATTGCGTCATTACCTTTTCTGGTGTTGGGTAACTTAGTAACAAAATCCATTGTTATGAGTTCCCATTTCCAAACAGGCATTTCTAATTGTTGTAGTAGACCTGAGGGTTTCTGGTGTTCCGCCTTAACTTGTGAACAAGTAAGACACTTAGAAACATACCTAGCTATGTCCTTTTTCATTCCTATCCACCAGAAGTTATTCCTTAAATCTTGGTACATCTTATTGTTACCATGATGCATGGTATACCTAGATTTATGGGCTTCCTCTAAAATTTTATTTCTTAAGTTTCCTTGCTTATGTACCCAAATCCTTTTCTTGTGGAATCTCCAAATTCGATCACTTCCTTGCTCTAGTTCCTTTATTCTTCCTTTCATCCCTTCAGCATCATCTTTGATTGCTGTTTCTTGAACATTCTTCAGTTGTTCCATTAGGTCTATCTGTAAACTTAACCTAAGAGTACGAACTCGTCGTTGTTTCTCATGATACTTACGACTTAAGGCATCAGCAACTACGTTTGCTTTTCCTTCATGATATTGAATATCACAGTCGTAGTCACTTAAGATCTCCATCCATCTTCTTTGTCTCATGTTTAATTCTTTTTGCCCAAATATATATCTTAAACTCTTATGATCTGTATAGACAGTAAACTTACTTCCGTACAGATAATGTCTCCAAATCTTAAGGGCAAAAATTATGGCTCCTAATTCTAAATCATGAGTCGTATAGTTTTCCTCGTGCTTTTTCAATTGCCTTGATGCATACGCAATTACCTTCTTGCGTTGCATTATCACACACCCTAATCCTAGTTTTGAAGCATCACAGTAAACTTCAAAATCTTTGGTCCCTTCTGGTAAGGCAAGAATTGGGGCATTCGTTAATCTTTGCTTTAAAATCTTAAAAGCTTCCTCTTGCCTAGGTCCTCATTCAAACTTAACTGCTTTACATGTTAGCTTAGTTAACGGTACAACTATCTTAGAAAAATCCTTAATAAAGCGCATATAGTATCCAGCTAAGCCTAGAAAACTTCTAATTTCCATAGCTGACTGCGGGACCTTCCATTTAGTGATTGCTTCTATTTTGGAGGGATCTACATGAATGCCTTCGTGATTCACCATGTGTCCTAAAAATTGTACCTCTTGTAGCCAAAATTCACACTTCGAGAATTTGGCATAAAGCTTCTCTTTTCTTAACAGGGTTAAGAGTGCATGCAGGTGCTGACAGTGCTCGTCCTGACTTTTGGAATAAATAAGTATATCGTCGATGAAAACAATTACGAATTTATCCAAATACGGTTTACAGATTCTATTCATCATGTCTATAAATGCTGCAGGAGCATTTGTTAGTCTAATGGGCATGACTGTAAACTCGTAATGACCATACCTAGTTCTGATAGCAGTTTTAGGTATGTCTTCTTCTTGTACTTTCAACTGATGGTATCCGGAGCGTAAATCTATTTTAGAAAAGTATCTAGCTCCTTGAATTTGATTGAAAAGATCATCAATCCTAGGTAATGGATATCGATTCTTAATTGTAACCTTATTTAATTCCCTATAATCGATAAACATTCTCATCGAACCATCTTTCTTCTTTACAAACAACACTGGTGCTCCCCAAGGGGATGAACTAGGTTGTATGAATCCTTTACTTAATAATTCATCTAATTGCTTTTTCAATTCTATCATTTCGGTGGGTGCTAACCAATAAGGTGCCTTGGCTATCGGTGTAGTTCCAGGAATTAGATGAATTCTAAATTCTACTTCCCTATTGGGTGGTAATCCAGGTAGTTCTTCTGGGAATACATCTGGGTATTCTGATACTACTGGAATTTCCTTAAGTTCCTTACTTTTAGTGTTAATGATTACCGAAATCATATACACTATTTCTTGTTTTCTTGAATAACTGGCCATTTTCATTACGGAAACGAATTTCAGTGGTTTACGTGGCTTATCTCCTGTAATCACCACTAATTCTCCTGTGGTTGTATGAATTTCTATGGAATTTTTATCACAGAGAATTCGAGCATGGTTGGCTACTAACCAATCCATTCCTAACACAATATCGAATCCAGCTAAATTCATAGGTAACAGGTTTGCAGAAAATTTATGGCCTAAGAGTTCTATCTTTCCTTCTAGCAAAACCTTATCTATGTTAACAGAATTCCCATCTGCCGTTTCGACTGTAAAAATCTGCCTATGGTTGGTTAAGGGTAAGTTAAGAGCTTGGCAGAATGAAGTATTTATAAAACTTTGGTTTGCACCAGAGTCCAATAATACTTTTGCATAAACGTCGTGAACTAGGAACGTACCAGCTATCACGTCAGGGATTAGTTCTGCTTCCTGAGTAGTCAACTGAAAGGCTCTTGCTTTTTTCTTGGTAGTTCCTTCTGTAGGTTTGGCTTTGTTATCAGCTGGTTTGACCAATTTTGGGCAGTCTGGCCTAAAATGTCCAGCTTCTCCACAGTTGTAGCAGATTGTTGATTTCTTCCTCCTGCAGTCTTCCTCTTGATGCCCCGGAATTTTGCAGAAATTGCAATACCCTTTGCATCTACCAAAATGCTTTCTTTTACAGGTATTGCAAAATGGAACAGTGGAAGATTGCCCATTTCCCTTTTTCTTGAAATTACTTCTGTTACCCATACGGAATCCTTGGGTAATCTTTTGGGCCACTTCCTTTTTCCGGGTTTCTTCTCTTGTATGTACCAGCCCGTCAGTTAGGGTGTTAGCTAATTCCACAGCATCGTCAATAGTGCGGGGTCTCGCAGCTTTGACGATATCCCGAATCTCGCCAATTAATCCCTAAATATAGCGGGAAATAAGCACCGGTTCTGGCGAAGCCAGGGTTGGTACCACTCTCGCATACTCGAAGAATGTCGAAGTATATCCTCGACAGTCTACATCCACCATCCGGTGGTTCAGGAATTTATTCGCCATTTGTTCTTTCTCATATTCGGGACATAATTTTCTTTCTACTAGCCGCTTAAATTCTTCCCAACTCATGGCATAGGCCACATTACTTCCCTTGGCTTGAAGTACCGTATTCCACCATTCTAGTGCTCCTTCTTTAAAAAGATGTGACGAGTACATGACCTTGTCTTCCTCGGCACATTTACTTATTTTAATTACTGCTTCGGTTTTCTCTAACCAACGCAGTGCAGCAGTCGCCCCCTCATTGCCTGCAAATTCAGCTGGTTTACTGGCAAGAAATTCCTTATAAGTGCAACCAGGCATTGCAGCTTTCATTCTTTTAAGGAACGGGGCTTGCATCCCATTATTATCATTATTATTAATGTTAATGTTGCCACCTCCATTTACGCTATTACTGAAGTTGTCTTCATGAGTACGTTTGCTAGGAATAATTTGTTGAGGTTCAACTGGATTTCGAGCAGCAGCAAGGACTGCTGGAATAGCATTGGCTATTCCCTGAGCAACAATATTCTCGATATCTTGCCTATTCAGAAATTGATCTTCATGGTTTTGTTCAGATTGGTTAACTTCGTTAACGGGTTCATTACCAGCGTGTTCCATCTGGTAATTATATATATAAGTGATTAGCAGAAAATAATTAACGACCAAACATAACAAAACAATCGCACATAATCACGTCAACACGTATAGCCAAAATTGTCGATTTTTCGACGTTCGATATTTTATATATAATAGGCATCCGTACACACCAGTTATCTTACAAAAAGTTTTATTTTTAAGTTATTTCACATAATTATATTTTTATTATTATTTTATTATTAAACACACGTTCCCACACCCACATTCGATCCCTGTTAGATGGCACTTTAGAAACGACGTTCTCTCTCGTCGTACTTCCAGGATATCCTTTCTCCCACATCCCTAATTCGGTTCCCTGCATCAATCAGCTCCTCGCCATAATGGCGGAGTTCAGCCAAATTCTCGGAGCTCATAGGTGGGTGTAGTGGAGGCTCCGTATCAAATTGGGGGAAAAAGGTATTAGGGTTATTTAGGAGATTTTGAAACTGCCAGTCAGTGGTCCACCATTCCTCCAACTCTCCTAGAGGTCAAGGGTTAATAAGGGGATCTGGAATAGCCGGTTCCAGGTTGACTGGAAGTTGGGCTTCAGCTGGGTAATTGAAAAGAGTCTCATCGGCAGGTCCGATGAGGTTGCTATTTGCTAGTTGGCGGTCCAACTCTTCCCAGGGTGGCATTTCTTGAGCTTGCCCTGAACTCTCCCCAATCTCTATTCCTTTGCCCTTATCTTTGGGATCTTCAGTCTTTATAACTTTTTGTGTTGCTGGCCTCTTCCTACGCACACGCCTCCAGCCTACAAGTCTTCTTCTTTTCTTCGGTTTAGGTTTTTCCTAAGGTTGGGCTTGAAATACCATTGGCTCTTCAGTGTCAGCCTGGTAGTCAGCAAAGGTATTAGTGATATCCATATCTAAACTATGGATAGAAAAGTTTTAAAGTGCTTCTGATAGTTCATTCATGCTGTCAACATACATGAAGAAACATACAAAATTATAAGTTAAAATTTGGTAGATTAAATTCTCACAGAATCACAGAATGGCAATCAGAAAAATTAAATACTAACCATTTGATTAAAACGAAATATTGCGATATATATCTATTATAAATTACAACTGAAATTCGAAATATACTAGTGGTTATCTAATGGATGAAGTTCTTTTAAAGTTTCGGGCTCGTAGATGGTATAGGTGCTGGTACTGGTTTGGCGATTCAACTATAAGTTAGCATTTACTGTTGTAGTGGCTAACATGTAGAGATTTTCCCATTGTTCATCTAATTCATTTTCCCATGGTGGGTTATTGCCTATTTCCTGAGTTTCCTTATTAATCATCACTCCTTTTGGTTGTGACTTCTTTATTTTCTCTTGACTTTTTTCTAATAATCCAACTTCTTTTCTTAGTGGTAAGTGGTTTCTCAAACTGTGCCTTACGAACAAATATTCCTTCCTCAGTATCTACTGAGTATCTTGAGGAATTTGATTGAAATGAAGCTCCCTTATCTTTTGGTGAACTATCTAATTGACGATAGATGTCCGAAATTCTTTGCTTACCCATACTGTGACTAACAAATAGTCAAATAACAAAAACACATAATCACAGGATGGTAATCAGGAAATTAAGTATTTCTAAATACTTAATTGGCTTAAATCAGTGGCTCTGATACCACCTTTTTCTGTCACGGCCCCCGTCCCGGTTTGACCCGGTCCAGGAGCCGCGGGACAGAAACCCATGGTATTTATTAATTGAGTTGACAACGGAAGATTTACAGGATCTTTTAAGCTTGAAAATGCCCGATTATTTTATTAGATAATTTGGGACAAACCCCCGTAATTTACAATAGAGGAATTTCACGAGGAAATTCCCTGATTTACAAAACATGTTTATTTATTTTAACTGAGCCACCACTTCAAGCTTGTTAGTGCTCCGTAGCACGTTTTCTTTGATTCACAGCAGGTCGCCTGAAACATGTTTTAAAAATATTTTATCAGCGGGGAAATACTGGCGAGTCATTCAGGTTAAATAAAACGACACATTAGTTATAAATTACAGCATAAGAGCGATTACAATGGCTACTATCTTATTTTTATCTGGCGCCGTGTCACCTCCTGGTGACGATGGTCATACCACTATTGGGTCCTTTCACCCAAGTAGTGATGATTATCACTGTTAGGATTTATTAGCCTAACCGTGAGAAATTAGTAATGTGCACAATACCCCACTAGCCAGTGATTCAAGATAACCACGACTTAATCCCTGTAATTATAACTTTTGAAAATAAATGGAGTATTGTAAAACAGTTGTTAAAAAGAGAATGACTCACATTGCAGATTTAAACGGGCAGAGTTTTAGCCTACTGATTAGCTTTGTAACCTAATTTAAATAATAATGCACACGAACTAGGTCAGTAACTAATACAGCATTTACGATAACTCACGAGATTAAAATCCTCACAACGAATGACAAAGTGCAATACTTAAACATCCATCGAGTTCACGACGAATGACAAAGTATAGCCCTAATGTGGGCAGCACTTAAACATCCATTGGATTGATTTCAATCGATCGGACATTGAATCGTAGCAGCGATCGAGTTAATACCCTGTATCGTAGCAGTGTCTCCCTAATGGAAATTGTGATTTCGAGCAGTAGAACTTCGTTTTTGCTTAAAAATTTTGACACAGGTGAACTGCTCATGACCCAAGCAATTTATAGCTGAAATATGGGTTTTACGCGGCCCGCGTAAACCCATACTTAACACTTACGCGGCCCGCGAGGGCCATCTATTCGTAGACTAGGGCTACGGTGTCACGAATAGGTTTGCCAGGTGGTCGACACGTGGCCTGTTAGCTGATCCGGAGTTTTGATGAGTTGTCGCGGCCCGTGTAGACAACCCTTATGTCTTACGCGGCCCGCGTGGAGACCAAATTTCATATTTTATTGATTTTTCATGCACATTAGGGTTTTAGGGGTCCGGGTTTTTACTTACGGGTCGTTTTGGGACATTTTTGATGGTCATTACAGTTTGGGTACTGCTTGAGGTGCAACCAATTTAGCCACAGTGAGTTCTCGACTTTTGCAACTACACCGGCATTGAACTTTAATTACCCGGATATGATTGTGGTGTGAAAGTGGTGGTCGGAGCCATTGCAAATTTATGTGGAAATGGTAAGCTTTAAGTCGTACGGGTTGGGTAACCTATCAAATTGAGTCGAAGTAGGTGATTGTCCATTTATGTTTCAGGTATATTCACACAAAAATGTTCATTATGACACCATCTATACTTAAAAGACATGTTACCCTAATATCTTAAAACCACTTTAGTTTTATTTCCTTACACCTAACCATATATATAAGTGTATTGTTAAAAACTATGTTATTCAAACAAAAAGAAAATGATATTAATGTGTGTGGAGTTTTTTATCCTCTTCTAAGTAACGATAAGGCTAGAGGCTAGAGGCTAGAGGCTAGAGTCTCTTGAGTAATGACAAATGTTGTGAAATTTACAGTGGTCTATGACTATGGAGCTTTTGCTGAGAAGGCTCTTGAGGCAGTGAGGAAACATGCATCAACTTTCCCAGATGTATTCACCTAAAAATTAGTTAAATTATTGTTTAATAGTATAGTTTGTGTAATCATATTTAATTCAATAGATCACCGATTTTGTTAATCGTATTGCAGGTTGACAAGGGTGTAACGCCCAGCGTCCCTAAACTTTAGGATCTTGTCAAGATTAGTCCCTGAAGTTTAGTCTGTTGTCATCTTTGGTCCTTGTGGTTATGTGATGTTGATACTTTGGCAATTGTGGTGTGAATCTTATTGACACTTGATGCTTAACACTATGATGCTTGTTTCTTTATTCAGATGCTTGATTCTAGATGCTTAAACTATGATACTTGATACTTAATCTAGATACTTGACTCTCGATGCTTAATCCAGATACTTGATTCTTATGGTTAAACTAGATACTTGATTCTTGATACTATGGAAGCTAGATTCTTTATGATAATTCTTGATACTTGATACTTGATGATATGATTCTTGACTCTTGAAACTTATTTGGTGCTTGACTCCTTGGACTCGTAAGACTTGATTCTTGGTCAAACGAGAGATTGGAGCCTTGTCACTGGCAGAATCTATGAAACTTGGAAACTTTTGGGTTGAGATATAATCTAGATACTATACCTAAACTATACGCAACGCAACGCTTAATCAAACTCACAAAACGAATCAAAGATGGGCACGCGGAAATATTGGATTGGCCAGAATGGCAATCCGATCGGATTGTCACCCTATCGGATGACCATCCGATCGGACAACCATCCGATCGGACAACCATCCGACCCGTGAGCACACTTACCTCCTTCACATTCACACCCTATAAATAGACCTGTCACATCATCATTTTCAGTGATGTGACAGCTCTGCTCGACCAAGCACGCTATTCTTCTTCTTTCTTCACTTTCTTGCTGATTTCGGTACGTTTTGCACTGGATCGTTGTACTTTCTCGCTCTACACATCATCCTTTACGTGATCCTCACTTGAAATCACACTTTTCACCGTGAAATCCCTCGGATCTGAGTTCTTGAGGGTGATGTCATCATAGGGGTTTGTACAAACTGCCATGTGATGTCATTCTGAGCAAGATCTAGCTCAGATCTAAGCTATTTCATGCGTTTTCACACTAAAGCTAAGCTAAATCTAGACTTTTTCCTATAAAACTTGAACTTTCTCATTCCTTCTTCAAATCTTTCACTTTTTACGGTGAAAACCGGGTCTAAGTGGGCTGTGGACTTGATGAATAGTAGTCGTCTTAGATCTAAGTTATTACCGGTAATGACGAGCATGGCAACGAATTCCGACAAAAACCGTTAGAAAAAGACGATTGATAGAACAGGGGTGATTCCCACCCGATCGGAGTTTCTGTGTACTGAGGGGTTTTACCGTTGTCTCAATACGTGTCGTGCCGTCACCACTAAACTAGAAACTTAGAAAATTTTTACAAAAATGATGAACAAGAATAAGGGTTGCCCGATCGAGCGGCAATCCGATCGGACAGCCGTCCGATCGGACAACCACCCTATCAGGTGACACTTGCCTTTGTCTTGAAACTTTCAAACACTTGGTAAACCATCAAAAACTTGGATGTCTGATCGAGTGGCAACCCGCCGATCGATCGAGCGGCCATCCGATTGGGGGGACCAGGATGCCTACACTCGGATCGAGTGGCAATCCGAACGGATTACCATCCGATCGGATAGCCACCCTAATCCCCTCTTATGAAATTCAACTCAAGTGGAAACCCGATCGGATGGCCATCCGATCGGGCAGCCATCTATCTACTCTAATACGAGTGCCATCTGATCGACCGGTAATCCGATCGGACAACCGTCCGAACGGACAGCCATACGATTCAATGACCACTTTGACACTTTGAGCAATCTCGTTATTTTGTCCGACTCTTATCCTATCATAATCTAATCAGGCTAATTCTAAAAAGAGCTCCCTTTGATCCAATAACAGTTGCAACTGTTAAGCAATCACTGTGAGTATACTCGATCCCCTTTTACTTTAAACTTTTGGGATGCAACATGTATTCTATAAAACTTAAACATGATTCTTTGGGAAACTTATACTCTATCCTATGTGTTCGTGAAACTTGTGATTCTTGAATCTTGACTCTTTGTGCTATGTGACGTTTAATCCATAGTGTGCAGTTCCGCCTTAATAATAGTAGAGCTATAGGAGTAATGCACCTCCCCGTTAGTCTTTGGGGTATTGTTCAGGAAGAGACATATAACCTCCCGTTAAACTTTGGGAAAGGCACTTAACGCATTGGAAACTTGGGCTATCATTGCGTGGACTGCGACACTAGCATGGCTGAAACTATTTTATTGCTTACACTATGGATATGAGTTGTTTTAATCTATTATTCTATTATCAAACTTGTATACTCGCCAATACTTTCTGTATTGATATTTTAATACATGTTGTAGGCTGATAGGATGCTTGGGAATGCATGGAATCCAGCTAGGAGATGCTTAGAAACGTCACCTAATTAACTTAGAATCTTTTGAACAATTTGAACAAATATTCGTTTTGGTCTGTATTTGATACTTGTGTTGGTTGTGTTTGCTTTTAGACAATGTTATGATGAATTTGATCTAAATTTCTATTGAAATAAATAGTGTTATGGAATCTCATGAGCAATCTGAACGCTTAGTGCTCGCACCCCGATGTTTCCGCCATCGGTTGGGGTGTGACATATTGGTATCAGAGCCATAACTATAGGGAATTAGGATAAGTAGGAATACTTGCCCTAGTCTATAGTTCTAGGAAACTTGATTCTTATTAGTTGTTTAAGACTTATGCATTCTACTGTATCTGCTTCCTAGCAGTTCATATTCCTGTTAAACGTACATGCCTTTCCTAAGGCTGACACAATACACACTTTATACTATTAAGACACTGTTACACAGTGTTTATATTTTGCACGAGATTTGCCCACAGGATAGGAGTGACATCCGAACCTTGGAGGGAAATCTCCATATTATCCTAAGTAGGCCTTATCTGCGGATAAGTGTCAACGCTATTTAGGGTACGATGTTGTCAAGTTAGAGGTGAAACTTAGACCTTGATAACTAGTCCCACTCCTCGATGATTATTTATGTCTCGCCAAAGTCTCGTTACTACCGATCAGTTGAGTACGTGAAATGACCAAAAGGACGAATATCGTAGGCCTAACATCGATGACGTATTTGTCTAAGTAAGTCAAGACACGCTACCTTAATTCGAAAGGGGTTCAAATCACTTTGGTTAGTCGCCGTTCCTCTACCAGGAACAATCCTGTGTTTTATGAGCCTATCTTGCTTTTATGGTATTACGATTTCTTATGTGGGTTTTAAACTCGATTCTTCATTCATTTTGGTTTACTTTTACGCGAATCACACGTTGTCCGCAATCTAAAACATTAATTCTAAGCTCAGATCAAACTAAATTTATGAAGCTTTATTCTATGTGAAATCTATGTGGGAATCTTGATCGACTATTGTGTTTGTAATGAGCTGTTGGGGGTATGAAACACTAGGATGACATGGAAGTACGAGACAGAAGTGGCATGTCCGAAGCATGGTGGATACGCCGCTGGTACTTCCTATATATAAGTGCTTCCGGCACGTTACCAACTTTCGTACCAAGTGCCATACAAGATTAGTGTTTGCAGACCAGTGTGGGAAGCCTATGTAATCTATGGAAACTCTACTTGTGTAATCTATGGGGAATCTATGTGATCTACGTTGACTCTAGAGCTTTGCATGTAATCTATGAGGGGTCCACGTGTGAACTATGTGTACTCTAGCATGATCAAATGTTAATCTATTGCGTTAATCTATTGGGTTAGTCTATGTTAAACTATTGGGTTACTCTATGAGCTAATCTATGTCGATCTATCGAGTAAACTATGAATTAACTGTGAGAATCTATTTGAGTAATCTATGTGAAACTATTTGAGTGATCTATGATGATGATGATGATGGGTAAATTGTTATGTTGGTAATTGCGACACGTAGCATGACACTGAGTACGAGGCAAGGCGATGTGTCCAAAGCGTGGTGGATACGCCGCTGGTACTTCCTATATATAAGCGTTTTTAGCGTGTTGACCAAACTTCGTACAACATGCCATGTGAAGGTCGTGAGTTTTGTGGTGATGCAATCTAGATTCTTAAATCTATCGTGTGTGTGTAATCTATACTATGAGATCTCGTGAATTTAGACTCATACGATCCTCTTGTTGGATCTTTAGGATGTCTTCTCGAAAGCTATCCGACACTCTCAGGAAATCCAGGAAGAAGTCTCAGAAAAAGATGATGTCATTCATGGCCGACCAGATTGCTCGAGTCGTGCCAAAGATCGTCTCTGAGCTCCAGGGATCAAACACTCCTCCCTCCTTTGTGGACTCTAAAGTAGAGAAGCCGACATCTACCAAGTTCAACTACAAACACTTCATCTCCTACAACCCCAAACCGTTTACGGGCAGTGAAGGGGTGACAGCTATGCTCGAGTGGTTTGATAGCATAGAGGTCACTTTCATTAACAGTGAATGCCCCGAACATTTGAAGACCAGGAGTGCTACTGGAGTGTTTCAAGGTAGGGCTTTGGAATGGTGGTCCAATGAAAGGAACATTCGTACTAATGAAGTAGCTTATGCTCTTCCATGGACTGAGGTGCGTGAATTGATGATGCTTGAATTCTGCCCTCCCCATGAACAACTCAAGCTCGAGGAAGAATTTTGGCATTTGAAACAAGTCGGTGATGACAACCTGGCATATACTACCCGATTTAAGCAGCTAAGTTTTATCATTCCTCACCTGGTTTCGACTCCTAAGAGGATGATAACCAAGTATATCAACGGTCTACCTCTGGCGATGCGCGATTCTGTTGAAGCCGCCCAACTCGACACGATTGAGGAAGTCTATCGTTTGGCAGCAAGTTTGAACAACAATCGTGTGCGTGATAAGTAGTTTGCTACCCCTGCACCTTCAAAGTCTGCTAACCAAGTTACCCAGCAGCCTAGCGGCAGCAAGAACAAGAAACGGAAGTCTCAGGGTTCTGGATGTAATGCTATTACTCCTGCTGCAAACCCTGCTACAAAACCTGCTCCTGCTACTGCTGCTGCTAACCCTGCTGCCCCCGAAGCTAAGAAACAGTACACCGGTGCTCACCCGAAGTGTACCACTTGCAACTACCATCATCCGGAAAACTCTGCATGTCGTTTGTGCACCAACTGTAACCGCTATGTCACACGACCCCATATTGCCGTCAAGCTAACCCTGCTCCAGTCCAGCAAGTCCCAGTTCAAGCAGCTCAAGCAGCGCTTCCAGCTCCTCCCCAGAACCCAGGACCAGCCAATGCCGTTCGTGCGTGCTTTCAGTGTGGGGATACTACTCATCTCTAAAATCGTTGCCCCCAGCTGAACCAAGATCAACAGGCAGCCGCTCGTGGGCGAGCGTTTAATCTCAACGCTAACCAGGCTCGCAACAACAACGACGTGGTGAATGGTATGTTCCTCGTTAATAACCTCTATGCTTCGATTCTATTTGATACTGGTGCCGATAATAGTTTTGTGTCCGTGGAATTTGAGTCTTTGATAAATTGTACACGCTCTAAGTTACCTGAGTTGTTCTCTGTTGAGGTCGCCAATGGTAAGTCGATTCTTGTGAATTCTATTGTGCGTGATTGTTCCTTGATTCTTAACGATCACGTATTCTCTATTGATCTTATACCCATGCGGTTGGGTAGTTTTGATGTTATCATCGGCATGGATTGGTTGCGTAAGAACCATGCCGAAATTGTGTGTCACGAGAAGCTTGTTCGCCTCCCTCTTCCGTCTGGTGATCTTTTGCATGTCTATGGATACCGACCTTCGAAGGGACTAAGGCTAATGTCATGCACACAAGCGAGCAGAAGTTTACGTAAACAGAACCCTGCCTTCTTGGCCCACGTGGTGGAACAAAAAGGCAAGGGAAAAAACATAAACGATGTCCCGGTTGTGTGTGATTTTCCTGATGTCTTTCCTGAGGATCTACCCGGTCTTCCTCCTCCTAGATTTGTCGATTTTCGTATTGATCTCGTACCTGGTGCGACTCCTGTCGCCAGGGCTCCTTACCGTCTTGCACCTTCCGAGATGCAAGAGTTATCCAGTCAGTTACAAGAATTACTCGATAAGGGTTTTATTCGTCCAAGTACCTCTCCGTGGGGTGCTCCCGTTTTATTTGTCAAGAAGAAGGATGGTATGTTTCGTATGTGTATCGACTATCGTGAGCTTAATAAGTTGAGTATTAAGAATCGTTATCCGTTACCTCGTCTTGATGATTTGTTTGACCAACTACAAGGCGCGTCGTGTTTTTCGAAGATTGACCTACGTTCTGGATATCATCAACTACGTGTCCTCGAAGATGATATTCCTAAAACGGCGTTTCGTACTCGATATGGGCACTACGAGTTCGTAGTCATGCCTTTTGGCTTGACCAACGCACCTGCAGTGTTCATGGACCTTATGAACTGTGTTTGTAAACCTTACTTGGATCGTTTTGTTATAGTCTTTATCGATGATATTCTTATTTATTCTAAGTCTAAAGCTGATCATGCTCGCCATCTACGTCTTATGCTTGAACTTTTACGTGGTGAACGTCTGTATGCTAAATTTTCTAAGTGTGAGTTCTGGATTGATGAAGTGCAGTTTCTTGGTCATATTGTTAGTAGTCAGGGTATTCATGTTGATCCTTCGAAAATCGAGGCAGTGAAGAATTGGTGTACGCCTAAATCCGTGTCTGAGATTCGTTCTTTTCTAGGATTGGCAGGGTATTACCGCCGATTCATCGCGGATTTTTCTAAAATCGCTGTTCCTCTTACTACTCTAACCCAAAAGGAGAAACCTTTTGTTTGGGGTCCCGAACAAGAGGAGTCCTTTCTGACTCTTAAGAATCTTTTGTGCAATGCTCCTGTTTTGACCCTACCTGATGGTAACGACGACTTTGTGGTATACTGTGATGCCTCAAACCGTGGATTGGGTTGTGTGCTCATGCAGCGGGACAAGGTCATTGCCTATGCCTCTCGTCAACTCAAAGTGCATGAGAAAAACTGTACTACTCACGATCTAGAGCTTGGTGCAGTTGTTTTTGCATTAAAGATCTGGCGACACTACCTTTATGGTACTAAGTGTGTGGTTTTCACCGACCATAGGAGCCTTCAGCATATCTTTGACCAAAAGGAACTGAACATGTGACAGAGGCATTGGGTGGAATTGCTTAACGACTACGACATCGAAATTCGCTACCACCCTGGTAAGGCGAACATAGTGGCCGACGCTCTTAGTCGTAAGACTCATGTCAAGGCTATTCGTATATCTAGTGATTTGCATGCTTGTATCCATGAAGCTCAGTATTCGTCTGCTAATGAAGGAAGTCTATCTGTGGAAGTTCTTGGTGCTAACGTCAATCAACTCGAAACTAAATCTGATGGTCTTCAGTACTATCTTAATCGCATCTGGGTGCCAGATCACGATAACCTCCGTGAGCTCATCATGAACGAGGCTCACAAATCTCGTTACTCTATCCATCCAGGCGCCGATAAGATGTACCAGGATCTGCGTATGACCTACTGGTGGCCTGGCATGAAAAGGGACATTGCTGTGTATGTTTCTAAATGCCTCACCTGTTTGAAGGTGAAAGCTGAACATCAACGTCCTTCCGGACTCTTAGAGCAACCTAAAATCCCCATTTGGAAGTGGGATAGTCTTGCTATGGACTTTATTACTAAGTTACCCCGTACTCCTGCCGGTCATGACAGTATTTGGGTGATTATTGACCGTTTGACTAAATCAGCCCACTTTCTTCCTATTCGTGAAGATTATAAAGTGGAGAAGCTTGCTAGAATCTATACAGATGAGATTATAAGCCGTCATGGCGTACTGTTAGACATAATCTCCGACCGTGATGGTCGCTTTACTTCGCGTCTTTGGTAAACATTTCAGTCCGCTATGGGTTCGCACTTGAATTTTAGCACGGCCTTTCATCCTCAGACGGATGGACAGACCGAGCGTACTATTCAAACCCTAGAGGACATGCTCCGTTCTTGTGTCATCGACTTTGGTGGTAACTGGGATGTACATTTACCATTTATAGAATTCTCGTACAACAATAGCTATTATTCCAGTATTCAGATGGCTCCTTTCGAAGCTTTGTATGGACGAAAATGCCGATCTCCTCTCAGCTGGCATGAGGTTGGGGAAAAGCAGTTCACTGGCCCTGAGATTATTCAAGAGACAATGGATAAGATCCTTCAGATCCGTGATAACTTGATCAAGGCTAGGAGCAGACAAAAGAGCTATGCTGATAAAAGGCGCAAGCCTCTAGAGTTTGCTGTTGGTGACCGAGTTCTTCTCAAGGTGTCTCCCTGGAAGGGAGTAGTTCGCTTTGGTAAAAAGGGGAAGCTCGTTCCTCGCTATGTGGGTCCTTTCGTGATACTTGAGAGGATTTGTAAGGTGGCGTACAAACTCGATTTTCCATAGGAACTAAACAACGTACACCCAGTGTTCCACGTATCTAATCTACGAAAATGTCTAGCCGACGAGGAACTGCGAGTTCCTCTGGAAGACTTGCAAATAAATGAAGCTGTTCAATTTGTGGAGAAACCGGTCGAGATCATGGATCAAGTTGTCAAGCGTCTGAGGCGCAACAAAATTCCCGTTGTTAAGGTTCGATGGGAAGGAAAGCGTGGTGCCGAATTCACTTGGGAGTTGAAAAGTGATATGAAGGCCAAGTACCCGCATCTCTTCGAGCAGTCTTCTTCTAAGATTTCGGGGATGAAATCTCCTAAAGGAGGGGAGACTGTAACGCCCAGCGTCCCAAAACTTTAGGATCTTATCAAGATTAGTGCCTGAAGTTTAGTCTGTTGTCATCTTTGGTCCTTGTGGTTATGTGATGTTGATACTTTGGAAATTATGGTGTGAATCTTATTGACACTTGATGCTTAACACTATGATGCTTGATTCTTTATTCAGATGCTTGATTCTAGATGCTTAAACTATGATACTTGATACTTAATCTAGATACTTGACTCTTGATGCTTGACTCCCGATGCTTAATCTAGATACTTGATTCTTATGGTTAAACTAGATACTTGATTCTTGATACTATGGAAGCTAGATTCTTTATGATAATTCTTGATACTTGATACTTGATGATATGATTCTTGACTCTAGAAACTTATTTGGTGCTTGACTCCTTGGACTCGTAAGACTTGATTCTTGGTCAAACGAGAGACTGGAGCTTTGTCACTGGCGGAATCTATGAAACTTGGAAACTTTTGGGTTGAGATGTAATCTAGATACTATACCTAAACTATACGCAACGCAACGCTTAATCGAACTCACAAAATGAATCAAAGACGGGAACGCGGAAAGATTGGATTGGCCAGAATGGCAATCCGATCGGATGGCCATCCGATCGGATTGTCATCCGATCGGATGACCATCCGATCGGACTGCCATCCGACCCGTGAGCACACTTACCTCCTTCACATTCACACCCTATAAATAGACCTGTCACATCACCATTTTCAGTGATGTGATAGCTCTGCTCGACCAAGCACGCTATTCTCCTTTTTTCTTCACTTTCTTGCTGATTTCGGTACGTTTTGCACTAGATCGTTGTACTTTCTCGCTCTACACATCATCCTTTACGTGATCCTCACTTGAAATCACACTTTTCACCGTGAAATCCCTCGGATCTGAGTTCTTGAGGGTGATGTCATCATAGGGGTTTGTACAAACTGCCATGTGATGTCTTTCTGAGCAAGATCTAGCTCAGATCTAAGCTATTTCATGCGTTTTCACACTAAATCTAAGCTAAATCTAGACTTTTTCCTATAAAACTTGAACTTTCTCATTCCTTCTTCAAATCTTTTACTTTATACGATGAAAACCGGGTCTAAGTGGGCTGTGGACTTAATGAATAGTCTAAGGTCGGCTTGGATCTAAGTTATTACCGGTAAAGACGAGCATGGCAGTGGATTCCGACAAAAAACGTTAGAAACAGACGATTGATAGAACAGGGGTGATTCCCACCGATCGGAGTTTCTGTGTACTGAGGGGTTTTACCGTTGTCTCAATACGTGTCGTGCCGTCACCACTAAACTAGAAACTTAGAAACTTTTTACAAAAATGATGAACAAGAACAAGGGTTGCCCGATCGAGCGGCAATCCAATCGGACAGCCGTCCGATCGGACAACCACCCTATCAGGTGACACTTGCCTTTGTCTTGAAACTTTCAAACACTTGGTAAACCATCAAAAACTTGGAAGTCTGATCGAGTGGCAACCCGATCGGACAGCCGTCCGATCGAGCATCCATCCGATTGGGGGGACCAGGATGCCTACACTCGGATCGAGTGGCAATCTGATCGGATTACCATCCGATCGGACAGCCACCCTAATCCCCTCTTATGAAATTCAACTCAAGTGGCAACCCGATCGGATGGCCATCCGATCGGGCAGCCATCTGTCTACTCTAATACGAGTGCCATCCGATCGACCGGTAATCTGATCGGACAACCGTCCGAACGGACAGCCATCCGATTCAATGACCACTTTGACACTTTGAGCAATCTTGTTATTTTGCCCGACTCTTATCCTATCGTAATCTAATCAGGCTAATTCTAAAAAGAGTTCCCTTTGATCCAATAATAGTTGCGTCTGTTAAGCAATCATTGTGAGTATACTCGATCCCCTTTTACTTTAAACTTTTGGGGTGCAACATGTATTCTATGAAACTTAAACTTGATTCTTTGGGAAACTTATACTCTATCCTATGTGTTCGTGAAACTTGTAATTCTTGAATCTTGACTCTTTGTGCTATGTGACGTTTAATCCAGAGTGTGTAGTTCCGCCTTAACAATAGTAGCGCTATAGGAGTAATGCACCTCCCCGTTAGTCTTTGGGGTATTGTTAGGAGGAGACATATAACCTCCCATTAAACTTTGGGAAAGGCACTTAACGCATTGGAAACTTGGGCTATCACTGCGTGGACTGCGACACTAGCATGACTGAAACTATTTTATTGCTTACACTATGGATATGAGTTGTTTTAATCTATTATTCTATTATCAAACTTGTATACTCGCCAATACTTTCGGTATTGATATTTTAATACTTGTTGCAGGCTGATAGGATGCTTGGGAATGCATGGAATCCAGCTAGGAGATGCTTAGAAACGTCACCTAATTAACTTAGAATCTTTTGAACAATTTGAACAAATATTCGTTTTGGTCTGTATTTGATACTTGTGTTGGTTGTGTTTGCTTTTAGACAATGTTATGATGAATTTGATCTAAATTTCTATTGAAACAAATAGTGTTATGGAATCTCATGAGCAATCTGAACGCTTAGTGCTCGCACCCCGATGTTTCCACCATTGGTTGGGGTGTGACAAAGGGCCTGTTCCATTGTGACGACTGTGGCATCTGCAGGTTTGTACATGAAGATTATGTTTGCAGGTAGTAAGTTACCATTTTACAAAACTTTTTTATACAACTAAACAGGTCAAAACTTTTTTATACAACTAAACAGGTCAAAACAGGTAGTAGGTTACCATTTTACAAAAATACGAAAACCAAAACAAGTTCCGGTTTTGTTAACAACTCATTAAAGTGAGTGATCCGTATAAATGAATCAATAAAAAGAAGGAAAGAATGGTTTCATGTAATCGTGAATAGATTGCTTCTGGGTTATGTTTTATCTCTTACGGGTAAAAAAAATTATGTTTTGGGTTATCCTAACCCGAACTGTTTTAATATTAACCCGTTTTTACATGTTGGTTCACCCACCCTTTTCGACCATGTTTTGGGATAAATGTCATCGTGTTTTGGTTGGTGCAGGCGAGACAGTCGTCAACTCAAATGAAAGATAAACAAAGGCAACGTGAACAAGAAATGATACATGAGCTTCTTAGTGTGAGAGAGATCCTTCGTGATGCAAAACAATGGCCCTCTTGTAAAATGGCCATTTCTAAAACCGAAGGTTGTAATAAAATGGCCTGTCAAAATTGTGGCAAGTACTTCTGCTATCGTTGTAACAAGGTCATAGACGGATATGATCATTTCAGGTAATCTCTTAGCTTATCTGCCTTTTCATTTTCACAATCATGTGTGTGGATCGGGTGATCAAACTTTAGCAGTGAAGTAACGAATCTCTTGATCTTTGTTGAAGGGATGGAGCTTGTGAACTTTTTCCACAAGAAGAAATTCGAAACTGGGAGGAACGGATGAACCATCGACAAGTATTAGGCCAGGTTCAAGTTCAGCTGTTTGGTGATCATGGTATTACATTCCCTCAATGTGGTCAGATCAATGTGAAGGTCAGTCAACATTCAAAAACATTGTTTAGTGATTATAGTTTTCGGTAAGTTAACGATGTTTGTTTTGTGGCCGGTCAGGTTGGGAACAACAATCACATATTTTGTTGGGCTTGTCAAAGCCACTACTTTTACGTGTGTAGAAAGATTGTTAGGCGCGGCTCACAACACTTTGGTCCAAAGGGTTGCAAACAACACACCGTCGGATAGCGATAAAGAAGTTACACCGATTCATTCTTTTGTTAAATTGTTCAATAACATTTGGTTATTTAAACTCAAAATTGAATAGTCCATTTAACTAGGTCATGCTTAATTGTACAATAACAATGGGCCTTTACTGAATTGTTCACTAACAATGTGTTAAAAAAATTAAGGTCATGTTTTCATTTTAGACAACATTTATCAATTACTTAACTTATTTCTATATCAAACCTGAACTAATAATTTTTTCGTAACATAGTAATCAAATTTTTATGTCCTAACACATATTGTCTTTAACATTGTTTTATAAAGATATGTAACTAAACACAAACAATTTAAATGATATATTATAATCTGTTTTTTAGTATTTGATTTCGAACGTTATTAAAGCTACCCGTGTGTTCACACGGGTCTTACAACTAGTTTTATTGTAAAGGAATAAAATAATGTTTAGTGTCTAAACGATGTAATTTAGTTTTGAATAAATAAATTACACAAATTATTATTCTTTATTTATACACTAGTTTAAACTCTTTGTTGTTTGTCTTTAATAATTTAATAAGTACATAAATTGTCTCTCGTTATTAATTTTTCACACTATAACTTTTTTACATTAACCATCATCTGTCATCTTTGTTTACTAAGCTTATGTGCCCTCATGTGAGAGGCAAAACTGTTATTTTACACCCTTTGGTGGTGGGTGGTGATTATTGTAGTGGGTGGTGGCCGATGGAGGGTGAGTGGTGGAGCTTGAAGGAAAACTCAGTGGAGGTTGGACTCTTAAAAATTCAATATTTTACACTAAAAAAATGAAATTTTTTGAGAAAACTAACACCAATCGTGAAAAATCGATGGGAGTCCGAGTCGGGACACCCCCGCCCAATAAAGCTTTGCCAATGAGTGATGCGGTGGTGGTTGAGTTGGTGGTGATGCATAATAGAGGGTGGGGGTGTGGGGTGTAGAAAGGAAGATGATGTAACATCCCAAAAACGGGTTTGGTAATCAAACCACGTTAATAGTAAAGACGGGTAAAATACCGTTAGTGGTAAAAATTAACCCGGTAAATATTAGGACTCAAATAAATAAACCTAATATTAATTAAAAAGGGGAATAAATACTTTGAGAAAACAAAGTATATAAAAAGGCCAAATTAACGGGACTTAAAACATAACGGGTTATAACTTCCCGAACCCGTTAAAGTAACTAGGAGTAATTAACCTAGTTAGTAGCATGTGATTAAGTAACTAATGGTGAGATATAGCTTCATTTGATCAAAATAAAACATGAGGGACTAATATGGACAAGTGGGAAACTTGTTTTATTAAAACAAAAAAAATACACACAGACACACATTGTGTGCATGTTCTGATCGACCAGGAGGGTGCTCCAAGGAGCAAAACCCTAGTTCATACTAAATGACTAAATCGAAGCTCGAATCAAGACTCAAATCACTGCATGAATACATAAAAACGATCACCTAGTCATGGGGATCACAAGGTATGTTAAATTTTGCTATTTGGTGATACTTTGAGATTATGATGAACAATCATAATCGAAATTCTGGAATGAATGTTGAATCTATGAGTGTTATTGTGATTATATCTTGGTTTAGAAAGAAACCCTAGTAGAAAATTTGATGAATTATTGTCAAAACTAGGGATTTGGTAATTACCCTATTATGTGCTAAGTGGGTTTATGTTAATATGATGAACACTCAGATTAGAATGTAAGATTGATGAATATTGAGGTTACGATATAAGTTCTTGATGTAGTTCATGAACACTAGACTTAGAGGTTTGAATGTGTTGATGTAAATCTTGGTAAAGATAACTAGTTATGAACTAGTTAGTAAATATGTAAAATTATGCACATTAGGTGTTTGTTAAAATGCCCGAATGAATGTTGACATAATGAAATTATGAAAGAAACGCGTAATTGGCTAACTTGACTAACTACGTGTAATACGGAATAATATGGGTTCTAAACGTGATGTTGATTGAACTTATTGTGCGTATAATATGATTGAAGTTAGTTGACTATCGAAAGTCAAATAAACCAACGTTGAAGTCGAATAGTAGTTCCGACATAGAGTTCGTAAGATGGAATAGTCGTATGTGATAATGACTAAACTAACCGTCTTACGAATTATGATGATAGTTTGACGCTTGACAAGCTAGGTGGAGGCTTGGAAAGGAAGCGGGTCAAACGAAGCAAATAAGAAGGAAAAGCGTACTTCGGATGCGAGGTAAGTAAAACTTACACCCACTTGTAGTATATGTGTTTATTTTATAAGCGATGAATACAATAAAGGATTAGGTTCGAATCATGGGTTCCGACACGAAACGAAATGAGTCGGAACCAATAAAATTGTTTTAAACCATGATTAATGGTGAAAGAGGCAAAATGGTAAATTAGTCACGAATTGGTTAAGAATTAGTGAGTTTTTCTTAAAGTTACCTTATAGCGTAACTAGTAATGGGAAAATGGGTAAAAATGGAAATTTAGTCAAGTATCGACTAAAGTAAAATAAGTTTCAAAGGACACCAATAGCATAAGCCGAATGGGTTAAAAGTATAAGAAATTGACTTTAGAAAAGAAAAAAAGGGATTTCGTGAGAAAATCCGAAATGGGTCGAATGTGTGATTGGTAATTAAAACCCATGTTTTGTTACATATGAAAATGTTGGGTTATGTAGGTCGAACGGGCCAAATGGTGGGAATAACGCCATTTGACAAAATCAACTAATGTGGTTGTCAAGTCATGTGTTTACGGGGGCGAATAGTAGTTTGGGTAATTGCGTCGCCATAAGAATATCGGTAATAAAAGCAAGGTGTCGAAACGGGTCACTAGGTTGACTCGAGCCAGGTATGTATAAATAAGATTGTAGTTAAACATACATTTTTGGGTCAAATTAGTAGCAAATGCCCTTCGTCGTAAATGAGGGGCTAAAGTTGACTAAAATGCCCTCGATGGGTAAATCGGGCAAACGACCTTTAAAGGTTGTTGGAAATAAGTGTTTTGATAGATTAAATCCTTAAGATAAGTATAAAAGGGATGATATGGGACCTTAGTGCATAAATACCCTTAACGGGTCAAAATAGAAGTAATAGCGAAACGGGTTAAAAATGTGTAATAACTCGTGAATTGAACCTTGTACAATAGGAAATAATCATAATAATATGTTTACAAAAGAAACAAGGGCCACAAACAAGTTTGCTAGATGAAACCGCGAACGGGTCAAAAAGTGTCGTAATTGAACTTCAAGCCGAGAGCTTGAAGTCTAAAATTTTGTGAAGTTAGATGTTGTATTTTAACTCCATAAGATGGAGAATTTAATTACGGACGCGTAGGAAAAAGAATCGGGTAAAACGGATCAATAACGAAGAAGTTATGGCCGTTTCCGTGAAATCAGGTCGTGCTGAGAATGTACAGCAACTGTTAAGCAACAGTCTGTGAAAACAGGGGCTAGGCGTCACGCGACGGCCCTAGGCGTCACGCGACGCCCCCCTGTTCCGGAAAAACTTTATTTTGTTGTTGTTTGACCCATGTAACTTGTTTAAACTATTTATTTAACTATCAAAACTAACTTTTAAGTTGGTTTTGATTATAGGTGATCGCCAAGAGTGCCCGGATGAAGATCAAGCTCGATGAGGAACCGAACACGATAAAATTAAACACTCATGATTAAAGCTTCCGCATGGCGTTACGTCATAACTTTTAAACGACGATCTTGTTTATATTATGTTGAAAACTTTTAAGTTGTAAAAGTTTTAGATTACTCGTATTTTTCTAAGGATACTTAATTGTAATTACATGTTTATTTTCGTCATTTATACGAAAATCTTTAAAATAATAACAAGGGTGTTACAGATGATGATGCTGTATGGTGATTGATGATGGACGATACAAAGGTTGGAGGTTTTCGAGAGGTGTTGATGGGTGCAATTGGTGGGTGGAGTGGGGTTTTGGGTGTAGATGTAGAATGGGATTTTATTAAGTCTGGGAGACAAAAGGTTGTAAAATGACAGTTTTGCCCCTCATGTGAGGGACACATAATGACGGACCCATGAATTATTTTTTGGGTTGTAGACGAGGTTTAACCAAACTTTCAGGGGGTGTGATCCGGGTTTTTGACTACTAAATACTCTAATTTTTTTAAGGGGTGCCCCCGCCCACACAGCCAACACCTAGGTCCACCCCTGGGGGCACATGAGCTTAGTTAAGAGAGATGATGAATGATAGTTAGTGTAAAGGATTTAGAGTGTGCAAAAATTATTCATAGCTAACAGTGTATGTACTTGTTGAAGACGAAGAACAAAAAGTACAAATTACTATATAAATAAAGGACAATTTATGTAATTCAATCTTTAAAAATGTGTTCAAATTAAATTTGGTTCAATATTAAACTTTCATATTAGGTTTTATTAGTAACCTTTTTTTGTATTTTTTGTTTAATAAATAACAAATTATTATCTATAGCATCAAGCGAAATATTATTATTTAATCTCTTTAACTTTTATAACAACTTAAAAAAATATATAAAAGGTCATTTGTTATTGTGAACATTAAATAGTGTCATTAGGTATAAAAATATGTTTATATATATTTATTTCAACGAATATTATATTATAACAATTAATAATCAAAGTACATTCTTGTAGCAAGATGCTATCAGACGTACAAAAAAAAAGGAAAACCAAAAATAAAACGTTGGAAACCACTCCATACTATTCATTTTGCTTTATTCCGTACTAGTTAAAGTTCCCTTGAATGTGTTATACGGGTGATCTCACAATAAAATATATTATTTAACAATGTTGACATAATTTTTTTAATGAAAGAAATGTTCAATTACTAACCCAAAAATTAAATTACACTGAATTGAAAAAAAATGACTTCATCTCTGGTTTTAACTCTTGATAAAGAGCCGTACAATGAACGTTAGTGAAAACGGATTGTTTCAAGCACAAACCAACCCTAGACAATGATTATCATTGGCTTTTGTTGATTGTCATCGCGAAACATATAGCTAATGGAAATTGCCACATTTGAAATGCGAAAGGAATATTTTTTTCCGAAGGTATCAAATTAATTCTAGGTATAAGTAATTACATGCTAATCAACATATTGACTTCATAGACAATTTCGAAACAAATTGTTTGTTCAATTAATTTTGCGTAAATGATGTTTTCTTTATATCTTCTGAAGCCATGTGGATAATAACCAATTTATTAAACATAGACTAAAAATGTGACAACCCGTGATCTCAAGGTCCTTCGTCACAACTCACCCGGACGAAGTATAGTTCTTCGTCGTCTTCATTCTTGTGACGAAGATAGTTCTTCGCCACCAACGCTCTTGACGAAGTATGAACCTTCGTCGAATGTATTGTTCGCCAATAAGGGCCATCGGCCCAGCCTATTCTTTGAAGCCCAACCCTCGTGACCTTGTATACGCGTGATTATGAGAGGGAGTATACAATTCCCTCACAAAATTGCAAACCCTAGTTGCTTCCAAGACCCACGGCGGTAGTTTCTTCGGCAAGCTCTCCTTCTCGAATCCATCATCATCATCGTTCTAGCATATCCTCTTCGACCCCTTGGTTAGTAATGTATTACTTGTTTTAATTCTTGTTGATTGTGTGCAAACTTGTTAACGACTTGTATGTGTAATCATAGACTTCGTATGATCTAGGAGGATTGTTAGAAAACCTTATTGATAATGAGAATAATGATAATGAGTTGTGGTAAAATCTCATGTTAGCAAACTGATTCGATCTGATCTAGATGTGTTTTTGATGTCAACTGATGTGGATCGATGGGTTCGATATTATTGAAGCGTGATGCTATTTGATGCGAAAACATGATGATCAATTCTTAAATCTGTGGTGTCACTTGTTAGAATATTGATTGATCGATGATGATCCAGGGTGGGTACCTGCACACTTTTGATAGTTAGGGTATGAACAATTATTGGTTGATGATGCATAAGAACTATGCTTGCATGACATGAATGTTGATGGTCTAGAATCTGTTGGGAATGAATTGCTAAACTGTGATGTTAATGTATAAATAACTATTTGCTAATGATGAGTATTCCAGAATATCATTAGATGTTTGTTTCGGGTGAAGGATGGCCTTGTATTTAGTGGATAATGATTTAGGCTCATGAACATCAATACTGAAACAGTTGGTCGATGATTAGGGTTTTTAGGAAAACCATAACTATCTGATAGTGCAGTGATGAATCATCTCCCCCTGGCGAAGAACCCGGTTTGACGAACTCCTGGGAGTCTTCGTCGTTCGAAGTTTGACGAACCTTTGGAATTTTCGTCGCTCTTGTTCTCAGGCGAAGAATGAATCTTCGCCGTGAGGATTCTTCGTCGTGCCATGGACTGAACAGTAAACAGTAACAATGGTGATGCTTATGTGATGGGTACTTGTGTTTACAAATGTTATTTGTTGCATGATAACAATACTGACTAAGAATGAGAAATATGGCTTGTCTTGGGTGGTGACGTGCTTATCGTGGTACACGCAAATTTAATCCCAATAACAACTATAGATAGTGGTAAGTGGGTATCGAACACAGGGAGTTTGTGGAATGTATGTTATCTAAGTGTATATCTAACTTGACTAAATTAATCTAATTTACAATTAAAGTAAAATTCAAGAGTTGGTTTGAGTGAATTGGTTTTAAGAACTAAATTTAACTAAATAAATTGCAAATGAGGAGTGTTGGTTGTAAGCAAATTAGAGACAAATGACCATCCTAGATTTCCGGTTTCAATTGACATTCATGTTATCATTCCACTAGAAAGAACTACATAGACATAGTTCATGTGTGACTACTTGCAGTGATGAAAGGGAACTAAGTACTCAGATTCCTAGAACGTGAGGTTGTTACCCGATGATCAATCAACCCTTACCCAAGCCTAACTATACCCATGATATCTCGATTGCCAACGACACCAAGAACGTATGGTTTCTAATTAGTTCAATGTAAGAATTAACAAGCTACTAACAAACAATCACACACCATAACAAACAAACCATAAAGATAAAGATTGTTATTCTAGAAATTAGGAAATCAAACATGAAATGTCTCAAGCAAACCTTCAATCCAGGATGATCATAAAGTGTTTAGCCACTCATGGCTTGAACAAACATCATAAACCAAGTTTTAATCTTCAAACAAGTTAAGAACATGAAAAACAATGATAGAGATAGTCTTTAAGCTCCAAAAGTTAGCCAAAATTCGTCTCTCAAGTGTATGTAACCGAATACCAATCATAAGTCCCCTTAAAACCTCTTGAAATCGACAATAAATGATGAAGTTACATTTTTAGATCAGTCGGAGGCGTAACCTACGGCTCCCAGCCGTAGGTTATGGCTGTCAGCAGGTCTAAGTCAACATAATGAGCCGTAACCTACGGCTGGGAGCCGTAGGTTACGGTTCTGACTGATTCTTTACGGCTCCCCTCTCCTGTTTTACGGCTGGAACATTTGGCAAATGATGGGAGCCGTAACCTACGGCTGGGAGCCGTAGGTTACGGTTCTGAGTGACTTTCTTCTCCTTATTTCTTCATCAATTTGCCATTTCCTCACTTCTCGATTTCGCCAACTTCCACCATCCTTCTAATCTTTCTAAATCCCTCATCTTGAGTACTTTAACACCTGCACATCATTTCATCTAGTGGTTACCAAGTTCAAACAATTAACCGGGTAAAGTATGAGATTTCAATCTATTTAGCTCATTCAAGGGTTGTCCTACGGACCACCCGTCACATCCCCACACTTACCCGTTGCTTGTCCCAAGCAACCCATTCAAAAATTATTCAAAACCACTAGCGATCAATTATGCAAACCAAGCTAAATGTGTCATCCTTTTACTAACTTTCAATCATACCACAAGACACACACCTCACAAAAATCTCTCGGTTACAAGAATTATTAGCATAATGTTGAACCACTCAATGCGTGTGTGTGTGTGTGCGACAATAAGCTTGTATAAAAATCAAGTTTCCTCCTAACAAATATCTAGCATGCTTTTGAATCAAAGGAACTTAAGGGTTGTAACGGGGCTAGGTGTAAAGGTAGGAAAATGGAGGAATGCATACATATAAGAGCTAATTGATTTGACCCGGCTTTTTATTTCTACTACTACAAAGCAAACACCAAATATATACAAAACTTCTTCAACATCTCAACTACTATTGCAACTAAATACTTTTTTTTTGTATTTTTCTCATATTTTTCTCATATTTTTTTTTTCTTTTTCTTTTTTCTCTCTTTTTTTTTCTTTTTGTCTCATATCGAACTTCAACAATATATACAAGAACATCAACACCACATGCTAAATTTCCTAAACCGGGTCATCTCAATAGGTAAAATTTATATAGGAAGTAGGCTTGGGTCACAACCGAATGGTTTAAGGCTCAAACGTGGCTTTCTAAGGACCAAACCCCCACCCCTCACAATACCAAGCTCACATATGTAAAGTATGAGGTCCAACCCACCAATCCCGCACTCTCACACATCTAGACGAGGCTACCTAAAAGTCCCCTATCATTTCCAAAAGCATGCTAATTCTAGGATTTAACAAGAATTCGTACACAAGTTCTATTAACACACGACACACACCGCCACTCAAACAAAGAAATATCAATAACAATTATATGTGGCTCAAATTCTCACCAAGAAAAGACTAAGAATAGGTGTCGGTGTGTCAAGCGGGACAAAATCAAGCTTTCAAATTTTTACAATTTTTCGCTCGGGTTTACAAAAAAATTTAAATTCTCAAAAATTTCCCCCATCCCCACACTTGGGATACATTGTCCCAATGTATGTCTTTGAGGGAAAGATCGCTTTTAACCAACAACATTAGCTTTCGCTAATATTCTCAAATCCCAACTTTCTTTTTTTTTTTTTTTTTTTAACAAACAAACTAACTACTAATATTTCAAAACGAAAGAACATAACAAGATTAAGGAAAGAGTACATTGACCTGGTGAAGTTTGACATAACAGATGTTGTAGATCATTCGATTTCCTATCACCACCTTCACACAAATATCTGCATATCTTCCCCACACTTGAACGTTGCCATAGCCCTGAAACATAGAAAAATAACAAAACAAACAAGATCAATGTAAAATCCCCGGGTTGCCTCCCGAGCAGCGCTAAGTTTTCAGGTCTTCAGCTAGACCATGCCACCCCCCCATTTATGGTGGCTCAAAGAAACGATTTCTATCATCTCCATTATTTCCTTGTGCCATTGAACAAAATGCATCCATCTCATGTTCGTTCGGTGGAAAATCATGTACACTCCTGCTTGAACCTTCATACTTTTCTTCACGACCCGGTGGTTTATTCGTTTTCGTTCTTTGACACATGCTTTTCATATGACCATTAGATTCACTACCCTTCCCCTCAATGGACTCATAACTAATAATCCTCGTATGAACATCAAAGAACAACTTACGGCTCTTTTCGGTCATAATAATGATCCCGTCTCTACAATTGATTTGAGCATTTGCTGTATAGAGAAACGGTCGACCTAAAATCACCCTTTGTTGCGACGCCATCTTGGTAGTAGCATAATCTAAGACCAGAAAATCCACCGGGTATTCGAATTCTCCTAACCGAATCATAACATTCTTAACCATTCCCCGTGGACGCCTCCAACTCTCATCCGCCAAGCTCACCATGGTGTCTACATCTTCAAGTGGACCAAAATCATACATATCATATAAGTCACCTGGTAGCACACTCATACTCGCCCCATAATCCAATAATGCATGGGGAATTTTTAATTTCCCCACTCGGATAGGCACGATTGGCGCTCCATACTCTTTATCATTTTCGACTTCGGCATCTTTCTCCAAACCTGCATTCACTTGATACGAAGAAGTTAGCAATGTTTCATTAAGTTCACTATTAGGAACGGTACTTACCATATTGATATTAACACTTTTAATGTTTTTAGGGTTTGTCACCGTGTCACTTTGTAGCTGGCCTTTTGCTTTCTTCAATATCGCCACATCACTTGCAAGTTGACTCATTTGGGTAGTCAACGACTGAATTGCTTTATCACGGATTTCGTCTTTTTGAATGCGAGCATCATCAAGTTGATTCCTCCTTTGCATCTCCGATTGCATCGCTTTCAACATCTCCATGATCTCATTTCCACCCGAAGAACCTTGACCCGAAAACCCACTTTGATTATTGAACGGTTGACGCGAACCAAAGTTACCTTGATTCCCTTGAAAATTCGGGTTGGCTTGATTCGAGGGGTTCCCATATCGAAAGTTTGGGTGGTTTCTCAACCCGGGGTGGTAAGTGTTAGAATTCATGTTATAATTTCTACCACCCCCTCCTTGACCTTGAACAGCATGAACCTCTTCATATTGCCCATCACCTCCTTGGCAATTTTCAGCCGCATGACCTATTTCATTACACAATGCACAAACATCATAAATTCGATTAGTAGTTTGAACATTACCATCGTCAACTGCATGAACTTGCGATCTCGTGACAGCCGGTCGTGCTCTCCTTGATGCTTGAGCTTTCCTCTTTGAGGTAATGGCCATTTGTTCCAAGAACTCCCAATCCTCATCTTCATAATTTGTGCCAAAAGTCCCATTTGTGATGGACATTAGATCACGTGCATCCTCGGCACACAACCCTTCATGAAAGGCGTTCATCAACTCCCAAAGCTCAATCCCATGGTGTGGACAATTTTTAATCATCATGTTTAAGCGCTCGAAGGCTTCATGGAACATTTCGCCTTGTTGTTGTTGGAAACTTCTCAACCCTTTCCTAGCATCATTGGTCTTTTGGGCGGTATAAAATTCGTCTAAGAAAGTTTGTTGCATTTCCCCCCAAGTGTAAATAGATGCCGAAGGCAAAGTGTAGAACCACTTCTTTTCCTTATCCTCCAAAGAAAATTGAAATAGTACCAACTTAATATCATCGGCCGAAAAACCTTGACTCCCAAGAGTATTGCAAATTGAGTCATAGGCCTCCAAATGGAAATAGGGTTCCTCCGTTGCTAAACCCTTATATTTCGGCAAACTTTGTAGGGAATTAGTCCTTACTTCAAAGGTTCTTCCTTGGTTGTTATGAGGAATAACCACCGGTGAAGGATTGTGAGTAATCACCGGCCTAAAATGCGCTTCAATACCCCTCGCATGCTCTCTAAGATGCCTCCTTGGTACACCAAACCTACCCCTTGGACGAACTCCCATTGGTCTTGGTATATGCCCTTGTGGTACATTTGGTTGTTGAAATTGTTGTTGTGGCATGGGTGGGTTTTGAATTGGCCTTTGGAATTGTTGTTGAACATTCGGTGGACGAACTTGTTGCAATGGTATGGAACGTTGCATTTGTGGCCCTTGTGGCCTTTGCCGAATGTGTTGTGGTATAAGTTGTTGTTGTTGCACCCCACCAACATTTGGCATTACTTGCATTTGGCCTTGCATGTAACCGAATTCCCCTTGATCTCCATCACCCCCATAAGCATACCCGTCTTCATCAAAACCCTCAAACTCCTCAAATCCTTCATCATACCCATCTCCTTGAATTCCCGAAGATTGCCCAAATGGAAGAGTCGAGTATTGGAAACCCGACTGGTTTGACGGTCGAAACGATGTAGCATGAACAATGGTCGAGTTTGGTGCTATGGTATGGCTTGAATATGATGGACCTGCACCCGGGAAGAAATGGGATAATGGTGGTATAGTAGTGGAAGGATTAAAGGTGATGGTTGGTTCTTCTTGGGTAGTAATGGGTTGTGTGGTGTTGGTTGGTGTAACATTTTGAATTATGGTGGGTTCGGTAGTATTTGGTGGAATGGTGGTATTTGGTGAAGGTTGAGTGGATGTTGGTATAAATGGTGGAGTAGGTTCACCCGTAGTGGGTAGTGGTGGTGGTGGATCCATGTATCTCAGTGGTGTAATTGGTGTAGTTGGTGTTGTTGGTGAACCGCTAATTGTGTTTTCCCTTAACAAAATTCTGTTTGCTCGCAAAGTTCGTTCGATTTCCGGATCAAATGCTAATGGTGAAAGCTTGTGAGAGCTCCTAGTACGCATGCACCTGTCAATACCTGCACACTAACACACCCAGCGTAAACCAGAAAAATAACAAACTTAAAAAGAAAGAAAATAACACACGTTGCGCACTACTCCCCGGCAACGGCGCCAAAATTTGACGTGCTTGTCGTGGTACACGCAAATTTAATCCCAATAACAACTATAGATAGTGGTAAGTGGGTATCGAACACAGGGAGTTTGTGGAATGTATGTTATCTAAGTGTATATCTAACTTGACTAAATTAATCTAATTTACAATTAAAGTAAAATTCAAGAGTTGGTTTGAGTGAATTGGTTTTAAGAACTAAATTTAACTAAATAAATTGCAAATGAGGAGTGTTGGTTGTAAGCAAATTAGAGACAAATGACCATCCTAGATTTCCGGTTTCAATTGACATTCATGTTATCATTCCACTAGAAAGAACTACATAGACATAGTTCATGTGTGACTACTTGCAGTGATGAAAGGGAACTAAGTACTCAGATTCCTAGAACGTGAGGTTGTTACCCGATGATCAATCAACCCTTACCCAACCCTAACTATACCCATGATATCTCGATTGCCAACGACACCAATAACGTATGGTTTCTAATTAGTTCAATGTAAGAATTAACAAGCCACTAACAAACAATCACACACCATAACAAACAAACCATAAAGATAAAGATTGTTATTCTAGAAATTAGGAAATCAAACATGAAATGTCTCAAGCAAACCTTCAATCCAGGATGATCATAAAGTGTTTAGCCACTCATGGCTTGAACAAACATCATAAACCAAGTTTTAATCTTCAAACAAGTTAAGAACATGAAAAACAATGATAGAGATAGTTTTCAAGCTCCAAAAGTTAGCCAAAATTCGTCTCTCAAGTGTATGTAACCGAATACCAATCATAAGTCCCCTTAAAACCTCTTGAAATCGACAATAAATGATGAAGTTACATTTTTAGATCAGTCGGAGGCGTAACCTACGGCTCCCAGCCGTAGGTTACGGCTGTCAGCAGGTCTAAGTCAACATAATGAGCCGTAACCTACGGCTGGGAGCCGTAGGTTACGGTTCTGACTGATTCTTTACGGCTCCCCTCTCCTGTTTTACGGCTGGAACATTTGGCAAATGATGGGAGCCGTAACCTACGGCTGGGAGCCGTAGGTTACGGTTATGAGTGACTTTCTTCTCCTTATTTCTTCATCAATTTGCCATTTCCTCACTTCTCGATTTCGCCAACTTCCACCATCCTTCTAATCTTTCTAAATCCCTCATCTTGAGTACTTTAACACCTGCACATCATTTCATCTAGTGGTTACCAAGTTCAAACAATTAACCGGGTAAAGTATGAGATTTCAATCTATTTAGCTCATTCAAGGGTTGTCCTACGGACCACCCGTCAGGTGGGTAGAACATTCACTTGTAAAGTATTGATTTGTGATAACCACATGGGGTGTGGACTAGTGTAAGAGCTGAGTATTTGCTACGTGCGTATTGTGATCTTTGTGATTAATGCAATCTGTGTGACACTACATGATTGATTATTACGAAACTGATGTTACTGGTAACTACTGGTGGGAACGAGAACTCGTGTTATGAACATATATGAAATCTAAACGCTTGCTATGTGTTACGTGACAATGTTGTTACATGTGACTTGTTGAATACGTGCTCTAGATATGTGTTTACGAAGCTGATTATCTTTGGTAACCACAGTAAGGTTTGGTTGACCAACTTGGAATGGGTAATGTAACATAACATACCGAGCAAATCTAAGGTGAGTTGACTTCTCTTGAGCATGCGTCCCGGTGGGTGGGACAGTCAGTTGGGTATTCCTGAGAGGAATAAGTCTTTGGGTAAATCAGTTGGGTATTCCTGAGAGGAATAAGTCATTTGGGTAAAACTGGGATGTTGGATAATACACTCAATTCTTATCACCATTAAGTCCCATCTTGTTTGTTACCTGAGAGGTAACAGGGTATTAGTTGATAGCGCTATTTAGGTTTGGCACCCTCTCCCCGTACCTGAGAGGACGGGTGTGAACTAATGACCCAGTCATGACCAATGCTTAGATAGGGGCATTGGGGAAGGGCAAAAATAATCTGAAGCCATCTTGTACGGTACTCGAGTTATTATCAACATTACTTTCGGAATTGTTATTAAACTGGATTAAACACTTGGTAACCAAACATTTTCATAAAACCGTGAACTCACCAGCGTTGTCTGATACACTTGTGTGCATGCTCGCAGGTTATAGGTATGTGTGGATGTGGAACTTGCTTTCTGGGATGCTGGAGTGGTCATGGGTCGAAACACATGGAAACTTGAAACAAGACTAGTTGGTTACATACACTTGGGTTTGATAAAACTTTGTATTATGCTTCCGCTGAACACAACGTGTAGTAAATAATGTTTTGTAACATTTTATCTTATTAAATGAAAGCTTTTTTTAAAATCTTATATGAGTTCAATGTGATTGGTGGCTATATACTGGTACGTCACACGCCTAGCAGGGGTTTCCGCTTAGGGTATTTTTGGGGGTGTGACAAAAAAGGTATTCAAATAAGCAACATACCATATTTATTGAAAAAGCAATACACTTGGTTAGCCACAAATGAACAATAAATCATAGAAATGTCAATATAAATTTTAGTCGAACCTAATTGCTTAGTGGTATGTTAATTATAAAGTTGTAGTATACTGTGTATTAGAAAGTTGTAGTATACACTCTATCGGAAACTTGTAGTTTACAGTCTATCGGAAAGGCATGCATGAACAAACATCATTAGTTTTTTTTAGGAAGCAATATCTAGCATTCAGCCCGCCAAGCGGTTTCGAATGAATTGTCAGGTCCAACATTTTCGGATTGTGATGAAGCAACAGATACCGATTGATCATTAAAGCAACCAATAATACAATTTAAGTGTGACCCTAGGCGGAGCAGATGTCCGGTATGCTTCAAATGATGGCTAGACCCTTTCCTACAGTGACCAGAACCACTCATTTTCGATCAAGGAACAACTTATGCCCGTCGTCGCACCTCAATACCCATGGTGATCACTGTTTTGATTCCATTATCAGTAAAACTACATTGATCATTCCACCAAAACTCCATATTGTTTCTAAAACAAAAATCATCCGAAACTGCCAATATTCGGATCAGTTACTTTAATTAGTTTTTCATTCATTTATATGACTTTTTCCAATATAGAACTTAGTGTGTTTCGGACTTAGGAGCAGCGTTTGTAAAATAATATAAAACACATTTTTCATTCGAGTTACTAGAGCATGACGGTTGAGATCACCTTCTTCAAGAGTCGGGTTTATCAAAATTCATAGGATCTGTAGAACATCTGTTGAAATTTGTAGCCTCCTATTTTCTATCATCGGGTAATGTACTAATGTTATTTGGTTATGTGACAATTATAATATTTATTTTATGATAATTGACATATTTAAAAAAAAAAGAATATGTATATGTGATTAAATTTTTTTGTTACACTGGGAGCCATCTTAGGGTTATTGGATTTTATCACCCCCAACTATCGGCCTTTGGCCGTTGCCACCTGCAACTAACACTTTGACACCCGGCACCCCCAACTTGACTTTTTGTTTACAATGGCACCACCCAGTTAAATCTCCACTAACTGGGTTTGTTTTTTGTCCGACGTGGCACAGGTTTGCTGAGTTGGAGATGATTACGTGGCGATGATGTGTATCATATCCTTCTTTATAACACTAACACACACAAGTTCAATAAAAACCCTAATTTCATCACAATCATCTGGGTTCTCTTCGATGGAACTAGAGACCAATCTTAACACAGTTATCATGAGCAGCAACAACCAGCAGCCACAGCCACCAAAACCACCACCGTCACTGCCACAACAACAACCACAATTCCGGTGATCTAATAATACAATTGGGGAAGATGAACACGTAGGGGGAGGCTCCAATCCATGCCTAGAGGAAGCAGAGAAGTGCTGTCGTGACGTTTTTGCTCTGGCGGGGCTTCGGTTGGAGGCGTCTGCCTAATAACAGGCAGGCGTCATCTAAAATAAAGTTCGTCGTCAAAGTCAATCGGGTTTCCATAGAAGGACCTGGTGATTGCCGGATCGGAAAACCCGTAATCATAGAAAGACGCGCCGAATCCATACATGCTCATCTTTTGCTTCAATTTATGATATGCTGCTGCTCAAGAAATTGGTGTGAATGATGAAGTGGGTTGGGTACTCTGAAGCGATTATCCATTTTTGGGGGTTGAGGCAAACTCCGGTGATCTCGGAATACAATTGGGGAAGATGAAATTAGGCTTTTTATTGGACTTAGTCTGTGTGTTATTGTTATAAAGAAGGAGATGATACACATCATAGCCACGTAACATCTCCAACTGAGCAAACATGTGCCACGTCGGACAAAAAACAAACCCAGTTAGTGGAGATTTAACTGGGTGGTGCCATTGGAAACAAAAAGTCAAGTTGGGGGTGTCGGGTGTCAAAGTGTTAGTTGCCGGTGGCAACGGCCAAATGCCGATAGTTGGGGGTGATAAAATCCAATAACCCGCCATCTTACTATAATAATGATTAATGAAGCAACAATCAATGCAATAATCAATGGAAGTCTATATGCCAAAATCGCGATCCGAAAATAATGTTCTTGTTTATTAAACTATAGAGTAGAATATTAACAAATCTCTTCTTTTCATAATGGGAATAATTAATAAGTATATTCAACTCCAATTATACGCAGATATCATTTAAATAGTATCGTAATCTAAAGGAACAATAAATAAGGTCATTAAGTAAATAAAAAAAAGGTCATTAAGATGAAGAAAATTAAAGCAAAATAGTTTGGCTTAAGTTTATATGACATAAGAATGTTTTGTTTTAGTATAGTTAATACATTAATAAAATTCCAAATCTTGAATGACTTCAATGATCTTGTTACTTTTGTTAAATTTGTTGGAAAAACACATTTTCATTCATGAATCTCCAAAACCACCAACATAAGGTAAGAATGATCGCTTAAATTGACGCTTGTATTAGGATGATGTCTGTAGTACCTTAATCCTTGCTCTGATACCAGATGTGGATCGTGGTACGTTTGAAAACTAGGATTTTTATTTATCAAACGACGGAAAATACCAAAGAAAAACTTTTAAACTTTATACAAACTCACTTGATTACAAACGATTACACACTGAATACACTGAATTTTAAGAGAGAATTGGACTATCAGATGATGTCTGGTGTGTCCGAAACTCTAATACAAGCTGAACTTATATAGGACTAGAAAGTATTATCCCGGGTGCTCTGTGGACCCCATTGGCTGATAATTTCAACTTTCATCTGCCTAATAGTACAACTTTTACTACCTACTACTCACTATGTTACAAAAGACTTTTTCTAAAGTCTTCACACGGGCCCTTCTTCTAGTAAAGTGGCCATTTATTTCTTTATACGACAAAGGTGGTAGTACTAATTAAATTCGTGATTGTGCAGCATGTCCCTCCCATCGAGTAATATGTTCCCCGTTGATGAGAATTACATCATTGCATTCGTCACACCTACAATTATTGATATATATTTTATTATGGTAGGCTCCCCTGCTTCTTTTGGTGCATATGGGCCTTCTAGAGTATGGTCCCATTTGCTGCGTCTTTGATGATGCGGACTGCATTTTTGAGCCTTCTGAGTTGGGCTTCGTTGTTGGGCCTATTGTCATTGTAGCTATTATCCCTTGTTGAGTAGGCTTTGTATCGGGCCGAGTTGAGTTCTGCCATGGATACCAGGAAAGATAATTCGCCGAGTGCCTTGTTGGTTTGTTGGTTGAACAGTTGATGTCGCCTGTTGCTTCTTGGGTCATTAAGCATCCAAGGTGTGTTTGTGATTGGCGCCATTTCTTCACTGGTAATTTCTTCGTATTCTTCAATCCTTGCAAGGTCAGGCCTTGTAATAACAGATTGAGTTACTGGTCCTCCATAGAGGTATCGTATCCCATTTGTTTTCCACTCTTGACTTCCTCGTACGCATTCTTCCACTGATTCAATCCTTGAGTATTTTTGGAGCACTCTGTCCATTCCTGCGATTGTAAAAGATTAGCAATCCTAGACAGGTTATCAGCAAGGATATTTTGTTTTCCATCGATGTGTTCAAAGTTTATCTGAACACCGGATCCTGTGACAAAATCAGTGAAGTTTAACCATCTAACTCTTGATGGTTTGTTGTTGGTTGACTTATTGTAAAAACTGATTATTGCTTGGCAATCAGTTCTCAGAGTGATTTCCTTTTTGTCCAGGTAGTAAATTTTAAAAGCTTTTAAACCTTCCATTGCCGCATAGATTTCAGCATCAATAGTGGATTTTACTACTGGGAATTTGCCGCTTGCATATGCACAGACTTGTTCTTCTTTTCTTGTATTATTCTTTTTCTTCTTCCATTTACATACTGCTCCCCATCCTTCCATACTCCCGTCTGTTTCTATGATCACATATGAATCAGCTTGGGGTATCTTCATATCTGGGAGTTCTTGAACCTTCATTTTTATTTCTTTGACCAGTTTCCAATCCGAATCTTTCATTCTTTTGTCACCATGGGGTGACGTTTTCTCGTATAGAGGAGCTAGCAACTTTCCCAGGTTTGGGATATAGTTTCTAGCATAATTTAAGATCCCAAGCCAAGATCTTAATCCCTTCTTTTCCTTTAGCTCTTCGTCTTTAAATTCTGCAATCTTCTTTATGATATGTGGTTGGAGCTTAATTGTTGAATTTCCAATGACTACCCCAAGGAATTCAATTTCCTTCACTGCTATCTTCATTTTATTTGCACTTAGTACTAGATGGCATATTTGGCTGCTTCTGTGACTTGCTCTGTTTTGACCATGGTTACATTTTTGTAGAATGTAACTACGTTCCCTTCAATTCTTACTCCTCCATATATACTTCTTATGAAATTGCATCCTAGGAGCATATCTATGCCATTATCAGTTCTCATTGGCATGCAGAAAGTAAATGGGATTCTAAAAGCATGATCAGCTATGGTCATTTGCCCCTGCTTCAATTTTTCTTCTGCAATTTGTTGTGAGTTTATGCCCTTAATATTAATTCTGTACGAGCTGTCTTCGAGGGCTCCTTTTGGTATTACTTCACTATTTGCACAGCATGAGGTAGCTCCTGTGTCTAAGATTGCTCTTAGACTAAATTCTTTTTCTCCTGGTATGTTGAAGGTGATGACCATATTATACAATTTGTTGTATATTTTGGTTTTCTTTTCTGGTTCACCGCTTGCCTTTAGAGCCTTTTCCTCAAATATAATCTCTACTCCATCTTCATCAAAGATTTTACTACTTTGCAATTCCTTCTTTCTATCTTCAGCTGTTTGGAAAGGCTTGTGTTGTTTAAATTCTTCTTGAAGAATTTTGTTCAACTCTTCTTATTCTATTTGTCTTCCTTTAAGGCTTTCATTTTCTTTAATAAGGTAAGCATTATAAAGAAGAAGTTCTTTAATAAGGCTATCCCTATTATCATAACCAATTATCTCTTTTGGTTTTGGGGTTACTTTGAAGCTTAGATAGTAGTCTGAGCATAACGGGCAGGCCGTTATTTGGCACTTCAGACAATTACTTCTAGCTCTTGATGTCGTCTTTTCCTTGCAGTATGAACAATTTATGCTAGTGACAGTTTCTTGGTTCATTAGCAGTTCATGTTCACAGTTTTCTTGATGCTCCTGGAGTTTAACTTTAAACCTCCATTCTCTTCTTAGTTCTTCCTCCCCAATTAATACTCCTGCCAGTTCTTCTAGGAAATTTCCAGACAACACATTTGATATGTAGTCTTTAGATTTTCCTTCTCCTTCAAAAAATGAACAGATTGCATCACTTTCTGGCTCATCTTGATCAACTGATACCACATCCCATTCTTCTGGTAGGTCTAGGTTTTCCATGACAGCAGCTCTTACTATATTTCCTTTATTACTTTTACATTCTCGAGCGAAATGACCTTCTTCTCCGCATATGAAGCATTTGCATTTTCTTTCTATGTCTTTATGCTTTGTTTTGAATATCCTAACATGGGAAGCGTGCGGTTTTCCTTTGTAGGTTGTTGATCTTCTCAGGCCATATTTCTTTGTTTTCTCATAAGAGCCTGGTATTGGGATTTTGCTACAATTATTTCCCTCTGGACCGCTGCCTTTCTGCAGATCTCTGCAAGGTATTGGTATGAAAAATGTATCCTTGGAATAACGCTGACATTACTTCCAGGATATTTAGCATTCCATGCTTCTTCCAACTCTTTCCCAATAATTGGGGGCATCTTTCTGAAGACTTTGTCTGATAATTCTGGGGACAAGTATAGTCTTCCTGATTGTGCTGCTAGTCTCTTGAAATCATTCAGATATAGAAATATATCTTTCAGATTTCTGCATGAGATGTAACACCCTTACTATTATATAATGGTTTTTGTACAAATAACGGCTAAATAAATGTGTATTTACGAATACACATTCATATAAAGATATGAGCTTATTAAAAACTTTTACAATTTAAAAATAATACAACATAATGAAATTGAGTTCGTCGTTTAAAAATTTCAAAGAAACGCAGTGCGGAAGCTTATATCTTGATCGTGTTCGGTTCTTCGTTGAGCTTGATCTTCATCCGGGAACCCTTGACATTACCTATGATCAAAACCAACTAAAACGTTAGTTTTGATAACTTATAAACGAGTTTAAACAAGTTCCATAGTCAAACTAACAAAATAAAATAAAATTTCCAGGTTTTACATCTCTCGCGCCACGCGAGAGACTACCTTAGATCGTTCGCGGGCCGCGACAACGCCCGCGTGTCGCGCCAGTTTGATGGTTTCCCTTCGCGTGGCGCGGGGAAGACCATTTTCCAGCAGGTCTGGTTCTGGGTCTGCATTTTTTTGCCCAGCTCAAGTTTTTACAAAAACACAACTTCAAAATGCCATAACTTTTTATCTACTTATCCGTTTTGTACGAATCTTTTTCCTACGCGTCCGTAATTAAATTACGGACCCGTTTATGACCTTGGTTTGCATAAAATCTGATTTATACATGATTGGATCATAAATTTATTAGGTGATTATTCGACCCGTTTGGCATTATCATCACTCTACATGCTATAGAATCAATAGTTAATTCCTATCATATTTACCAATCCCGGGCTTGTAGAACCTTAACGTTTTCGTTCCCACCAAAGAGTTTATGTAGGCGTTTACATTTACCGATTCATTTGTATCTATCTAAGCATTTAACCACAATTTACTTCTTAGTCTATTTTGACCCGTTTAGGGGACTTTTGATCATTTAAACGTTAAAGTCACTCTTTTCACTTCGCATCTTTTATTCACATACTAAACAACTAATTTTATTCCACCACAACAATTTTGTGGTGGATTTAACATAAGGAATCCAAAATCCCAATTTCTACCCTTCGGTTAGACATTTTACGCATAAGACCCGTTTTTAGACATTCGCCCCACGAATGTCATTACCTATAATTTTTATACATATCTATGGACTTCGTAATCATAATACAAATTCCTAAACAACCTCTAAGGGTCGTTTCCCCGTTTTACCCAACAAGGACTTTTTGGTCAATTTTATGTCCTTCATTTTACGGCGAAGGACCATCACTGACTATTTGACCAAAATTGCACATTTAACTTTAAATTCATTTAGGCGTACCTGGCTCGAGTCATAGGATTGACCCGTTTAAATATCTCTCACTATTAATTTCTAATTAATACCAACGCGAACCGTATGATATTTCCTGTAATCACAAAACTCAACAAGCGATCATCAATTAATATTGTCAAATGATCTTGCCAATGCCATTTGACCCGTTTAGTCCGAACGACCATTTTCCATTATGAGATGATATCTAGTTACCATCTCGCCCTTTTACCCATTCCGGTTTACACCATAACGTAATGTTTCAAAATTTCTTATTAGTTCATCGTCACATAACTAATTTACCAATTTACCCCTTTTTGCCATTGCTTATGATTTCTCACCATTGCACTAGTTCTGACTCATATTATTTGCGTCGGAACATTATAACTCTATTACTAACTTTTCCTTATTCATTTTCAATACACACAACTGATGTATACTAAAAAGGGTGTAAGCTTTTACTTACCTCGCATCCAAATTACGCTTTCCTTTTCGTACTTGCTCCGTTTGACCCGCTTCATTCCCAAGCCTCCATCTAGCTTGTCAAGAGTCAAACTATCATCATAATTCACAAGGTGGTTAGATTAGTCATTATAACCACGACTATTCCGGCTTACGTATTTTCTATGTCATAACTACTATTCGACTCCGTCCATGGTTAGTTTAACTCTTCAAAAGTTAAAAACCCGTTTTATTTTAAGTCCCGTTAACTCGGGCTCCTTATGAACTTTGTCTTCTCAAGTCGTTTGCTCTATTTTTATTTATTATTAGGCTTATTTATTTGAATCATAATAATTTCCGGGTTAAACTTTTCTGCTAACGGTATTTCTACCCGCTCTTTAGTATTAACGGAGTTTAATTACCAAACCCGTTTTCGGGGTGTTACAAGTCTACCCCCCTTAAAGAGGTTTCGTCCCCGAAACCTTCTTTATGTAGTTCGTTGATTAAACCAAACAAACTTAGCTTCGTTTTCAAGGTTTTCCTTCTTTTCGGTCTATAATGATCATTTGTATTGATGTGCGCGTCTTTCATGTGTATGTCCTCATGGGCTGTAACTTTTATCATGTATTTCTTATCCTTGTTGTCTATTTGACCGAGTTGTTATTTGATCACCCGGTCACTAAGTCTTTCAATATTTTTACTTCACGCTTATCTTATATTGATGAGCGCTTTGCATAATTCCTAATCTTATTTTGACTTCGAATGGTTTTACCGGCTAGACTAATTAGTCGCCTTCACTTCATACCCCGTCACCTGGGTATACTATTTCGCCATCATCAGCCTTATGTGTTTTTAAGATTTTCTAAACCACTCATACCACTTATGTTTTGTTAAAACGTTGCTTTTGACTAAAGACTAAGTTTTTTTTTAGTTTACGTTTCCTCTTTGTCTTACCTCTTTCTCTCATTTTTAGGAATGCTACTTCCGAGGATCTATTCCTTTCCATTATTATTTAATGCGGGGAAATATAACTATTTCCCACGCTTAACCCATATGACCCGTAGGTTCTTTCTCTTAGCCTCGTAGGCTATTTATTTAGATTTTTTTAACTGTATATATAATTAGGGTGTCAAGGAACCCTTTTTATGTTTAGAATCATTTATTTTCACTTTTGTATTTCATTTGACCTTGACCGTAGTCTAAGGCTACATTTGTTTTCTTTCGGACAAATTTTCCGACTTTATGACTTTTCACGTCATTTATGCGTCGGTTCATCTTATGCTCACCATTATCCAGTTTACATATATTCGTATTTGATTATGTCCCATTACCGGGCTCATTATTCTTTTGCATTTAACGCTACCGTTATCCAGCTTGCGCTTACTCATGCCATCCGGCATTATATTATATTCAACCCGTTTGACTTATTCATGTGAAATTTTATCATTTATGGATGTCAAACTTCATTCTTTGTTCGACCCGTTCAACTTTAAAATAGTTGAACATGATTTATCAAAATTTCTATTTACATCATCTTGTCGTCTTTTAGTCTTGACTCAAAGCCCGAGTCTTTTAACTTTCCATCCGAGTTCCCGTTTCTCGGTCTACGGATGTTTTTAAATCCTTACCCATCAACCGGGTGTTTTACCGAAGTCGTTGTTATTGCAACCCTTCCGGTATGCATTAAGACTTCGCTTCACTTTTATATTCCGACTTTGTCCTCAAGTTTGATGTTTTACAAAAATGGCCCGTTAAGAGACATTTCTGCATTCTCCGGGTTCGAGTGTAAGTACACCCCCTCCCAATGCATATCTAATTCATTTTACATGTTTGCATTCTCCGGGTTCTAGTGTAAATACACTCCCTCCCAATGCATATCTTAATCGTTGTACATATTTTGCATTCTTCGGGTTCGAGTGTAAGTACACCCCCTCCCAATGCATATCTTAATTATTTTACATTAATCTTTGTCCCTTCACTCGGGCTCATTATCCTAATGTAATACGCTTTCGTCACCCGGCTGTGCGTTTACATTATTATCAAATATTTTGCTCATTTGATTCATTTGGATACTTTTTTTTATCTCATTCACCCCGTCCTTACTACATCGAATGTAAGTATGTCCATCATAAAAGTTCATGTTACCACGTGTTCACTACTTACTTGGCCAGAGTAAGCGTTCAACACTTGATATACATGCCCTTTTATAATTTTCACATTACATCCCATGTAAGTAACGCCTCTATTTAGTTTTCTTGGAAATAATATCCTAGATAGGCATTCTATTCAGGCTTTTTCCAAGTTTTTAATTACATATGCAACGGTCAGTCTCTACGTATTTGTTGTATATTACTATTCGTGCAATAAATTTAAAATGTGCACCTATAAATGCTTGCCCTATCGGGCTTTCCATGTCATTAACCTTGTTCGCGATCGTCACGCGATTTAGGTCCTTGATGAGTATGCTCTGCTTATCATACCTCGGACCGTTCCACCGTCATATCCACAATTCGTTCAACTCTCGTCATCTTCAGATGCGAGTGTCCTTCAACTAAACATTTACAAAAGTTAGTAATTTCAACATTAATAAATGCACGTATTGTAATACAAGGCTTTTTACTGCACGTGATTTCGTTAACTATACTAATCATTTTCGTTGGTGTAACGTGTATTACATGATACCATATGTGTTGTTCACAACACTTTAATCCTACTAAACTATTAACATACATGTACTTACCGGATTTGCGATCAAGCCTCGAACCGAACACACTTTATTCTTTAACCATGAGCTCTGATTACCAACTTGTAACACCCTTACTAGTATATAACGGTTTTTGTACAAATAACGGCTAAATAAATGTGTATTTACGAATACACATTCATATAAAGATATGGGCTTATTAAAAACTTTTACAATTTAAAAATAATACAACATAATGAAATTGAGTTCGTCGTTTAAAATTTCAAAGAAACGCAGTGCGGAAGCTTATATCTTGATCGTGTTCGGTTCTTCGTTGAGCTTGATCTTCATCCGGGAACCCTTGACATTACCTATGATCAAAACCAACTAAAACGTTAGTTTTGATAACTTATAAACGAGTTTAAACAAGTTCCATAGTCAAACTAACAAAATAAAATAAAATTTCCAGGTTTTACGTCTCACGCGCCACACGAGAGACTACCTTAGATCGTTCGCGGGCCGCGACAGCGCCCGCGTGTCGCGCCAGTTTGATGGTTTCCCTTCGCGTGGCGCGGGGAAGACCATTTTCCAGCAGGTCTGGTTCTGGGTCTGCATTTTTTTGCCCAGCTCAAGTTTTTACAAAAACACAACTTCAAAATGCTATAACTTTTTATCTACTTATCCGTTTTGTACGAATCTTTTTCCTACGCGTCCGTAATTAAATTACGGACCCGTTTATGACCTTGGTTTGCATAAAATCTGATTTATACATGATTGGATCATAAATTTCTTAGGTGATTATTCGACCCGTTTGGCATTATCATCACTCTACATGCTATAGAATCAATAGTTAATTCCTATCATATTTACCCATCCCGGGCTTGTCGAACCTTAACGTTTTCGTTCCCACCAAAGAGTTTATGTAGGCGTTTACATTTACCGATTCATTTGTATCTATCTAAGCATTTAACCACAATTTACTTCTTAGTCTATTTTGACCCGTTTAGGGGACTTTTGATCATTTAAACGTTAAAGTCACTCTTTTCACTTCGCATCTTTTATTCACATACTAAACAACTAATTTTATTCCACCACAACAATTTTGTGGTGGATTTAACATAAGGAATCCAAAATCCCAATTTCTACCCTTCGGTTAGACATTTTACGCATAAGACCCGTTTTTAGACATTCGCCCCACGAATGTCATTACCTATAATTTTTATACATATCTATGGACTTCGTAATCATAATACAAATTCCTAAACAACCTCTAAGGGTCGTTTCCCTGCTTTACCCAACAAGGACTTTTTGGTCAATTTTATGTCCTTCATTTTACGGCGAAGGACCATCACTATCTATTTGACCAAAATTGCACATTTAACTTTAAATTCATTTAGGCGTACCTGGCTCGAGTCATAGGATTGACCCGTTTAAATATCTCTCACTATTAATTTCTAATTAATACCAACGCGAACCGTATGATATTTCCTGTAATCACAAAACTCAACAAGCGATCATCAATTAATATTGTCAAATGATCTTGCCAATGCCATTTGACCCGTTTAGTCCGAACGACCATTTTCCATTATGAGATGATATCTAGTTACCATCTCGCCCTTTTACCCATTCCGGTTTACACCATAACGCAATGTTTCAAAATTTCTTATTAGTTCATCATCACATAACTAATTTACCAATTTACCCTTTTTTGCCATTGCTTATGATTTCTCACCACTGCACTAGTTCTGACTCATATTATTTGCGTCGGAACATTATAACTCTATTAATAACTTTTCCTTATTCATTTTCAATACACACAACTGATGTATACTAAAAAGGGTGTAAGCTTTTACTTACCTCGCATCCAAATTACGCTTTCCTTTTCGTACTTGCTCCGTTTGACCCGCTTCATTCCCAAGCCTCCATCTAGCTTGTCAAGAGTCAAACTATCATCATAATTCACAAGGTGGTTAGATTAGTCATTATAACCACGACTATTCCACCTTACGTATTTTCTATGTCAAAACTACTATTCGACTCCGTCCATGGTTAGTTTAACTCTTCAAAAGTTAACTACCCTTAATTATATGATATGTGCATATAAGCTAAATCAACTTCATAATTAAAATTTGTATTACCCCACATCACACGTAATTAGTCGAACTAGGAAATTACGCGTTTGATTCATAATTTTAACATATGAACATTGTGGGCATAATTTATAACATCAACAATCAAGTTTCATACCACTGAAAATAAGTTGTTTTTGGTGACCTGTTTAACCTGTTTATAAGTCTTCAAAAATTATGATTTTTTTATGTGGCGTACCTCTCGGAGGGTAGACCTTGTGTTAAAATTTCAAGATCTAACTCTTTACCAAAAACTCGTAAAAATTCATTTACTAAGCTGCAATCAGATTCGTCACTTCTGACTGCAGCTTACGGAAAAAATCATTTAAAATTTCTCGTTTATCTGATTGACGAAATTCCAATTGGCGATTCTTTTAATCACTTAAAACTTTCTACAGTAAGAATTTAAGATCATAACTCAATTCCTAAATTGAGTTATGACATTCGTAATGGGCTGTAAATTCTGACAGAAAACGCAGCTTGAACCTTTGATACGGAAAAATTCATAAAACGCTCAATTTTCGTCGAAAAAATGCGAATCCAGTGGGGTTTTAAAGATATTTCCTGGAATTACATTTTAGACTCAAGAAACACATGTTTTTATCACCAAACCCGTTTTCGGGGTGTTACATGAGAGCCTTTCTATTTCATTGTAGGCCCTATCCTGTTCTTCTGTATTTCCTTGGTAAGGGTCCTGTAGAAGAAATATTCTTCTAATGTGGGATAATATATTTTGTGTATCATCTGTTATCCCTTCCAATGTGTTGTATTCATCTACGTACGCTGTTAGCCATTGGATCCATGCCTTTTTTTCATCCTCCCCAAGGAGATTTTCTATATAGTTTATTTTAGCTCTATTGCTCGGCCAAACTTTCCCTGGGTCATCAACCAAATTTAGAGTAATTGACTCCCATCTTGATATTGTGTCTTCATAGGCACCAATATCTGTTGGTAGGACTAACATAGCCCCCTGATTTGTCTGTGCTGACGGTAGATTCCACATATTAGATCCTAAGCCATTTGTCATAGCTTCTGATCTTTCTCTGATTTTTGCTCTATTAAACACAGAATCTTGTTTTGTTTGTTGTGTTCTCATTCTGGCTGGAGGGTAGGTTACCGGACCCATGACTGGTTCTTGCGGTGGTCTATAACCTGACGTTACCGACGAAAACCCACCTTCTTTTCTTGATTCACTAATCATTTTTCTTAGTGTTGGGTATTCAAGTTCATCCATGTCTTCTTGTATCGTATATCCTGAATGAGTAACTTCTTTAGTCGAATCAGACGGCTCATCTTTCAGCTCGCTCTGTTGACTACAAGAAGAGGCACCTTGCATTTTAGCTTCCAAATAGGATACTACATATTGCTCTGTACCTTGCATTTGGTTGTTAAAATAGGACGCTGCCTTTTCATCTTCTTGACTTGATTCTGCTGAGTATTCCTCTTGTGATTTCATATAATTTTTGGCAGAAATCTCGTAACACTGGTTGATTTATTCTTCCTTTTTATTCAGTTCATTAGGTTCCTTTGCTAAAGAGAAATAAGGATTTTCTTCCAAGAAATTCATTAAATCCTTATTTTCTTCGTCTTCTCTTGGTGAGATGTTCCATCTATCTTGGACTTCCTCTTGGTCCTTCAGGACTTCTTCATTTGATGAGTAGCCTACTGCTGCTATTTCTTCCTTTGTTTTCTTGGGTGGATCTTCATCACCCCATCCGGTTGGGATGATATCTTCAATCTTTCCAGTATTTACAGGTGGCGTGTATTTGACCATGTAATCATATCTTCCACTTGGTTCTCCAAGTGTATCGTAACCTTTTTCTCTTGAGTACCTCTGTTTGGCTTTTCGCCTTTTGATTACTTCTTCTTGATGTCTTTGTTCTTCCTGTTTTTCTGATTTTATGGCTTGGTTTGTCTTTTGTATAGTCTGCCCCTTTTTTGAATAGTCTCGGACTGCATAGTAACTTCTGTTTTGCTCAATAGCTTGATGGTCATGGCGGAATCTTCCTAGGCTTTCTGCAAAATACATTGCAGCTAGCTCTTCCTCATCTTCCCTGAGATCTTCCTGATCATCTTTGTTCCACATGATTTCTTCATTTGCTGAAGATGCTCTATGGCCATAGAATCTCATAGATATAGAACCATCTATTCTAGTTCTAGTATCTACTTTCTCAGGCTTCTCTACTTTTGGCTTCCTGCTTGGTTTGAGTATCCATTTTTGCCCTTGCAATCTTTCTGTGGACCATGCTTCTCCTGCAATTGCTTGGACTCCATTTGAGGCTAAATATTCAGAAACATTCTGAACATTATATCTGAAGCCTGTTACACTTGTATTAGTTAATCTTCCAATCAAGCCCCTTGTAATTAGAAGATTTGACTCTCCATTATTCCATTATTCATAGCCTCTTGTTTGGATAGCCAGTTGAATATGATTATAAAAATCATGTATACTTAGCATCATATTTGGTGCTATGAATACCAACTGCGTTCCTCTCCCCATATCAACTTCCATGGTTCCAATAATAGCTCTGTCATCATTCCATCTTGTATCTCTCAGGACCACAAGTACATTTGTTCCAGCATCCCTTCTATGAAGAGCATGTACCCTTATCATCACCATGCCCAAATGGATATGCTGCATCCCGGAGTCCCTTAAAGCTCTATATGAGGTTTCATTGATAAACCCCATATCAAGCTGTTGGTTTTCACCAACTACCAGGATTCTTTCTTCACTGTAGTGTTGATATACTTTGTGTCTTGGTTCCAACCATCTTGAATCGTATAGTACTTCAGCAGGTACTATATTGGCTCGTCTTCTTTGTGATAGTTGGAGTTCTTGGTCCGGGTCAATTTAGCTTTCCAGACTCCTTCTATATTGTCTGCTTTGCATTGTATTTGGCAGTCTTCGTTGAGCTTCATGCCTGAATCTACTCGCCCTTCGGTAACTTCTTATCTGATCTTCTTGGTTAGGGATTGTGCTACTACTTCCTTCACCTGCTCTGACTGGCAGCTGAAAACTTCTTGTTTTGTTCATTTTGGTAATTTTGCCTTTTCTTGTTCAAAGATCTTCTTTGGATCTTCAAACACATAAAAGGGACCTTTCTTCTTTTGAATAAGGGGATATCCTCCTATCTTGATTCTTTCAAGCCCTTTACTTAGTTTTTCAAGAGCCTCCGATGTGTCTTCTCTTTGCTCATTTTGTTTAAGTAAGGTTGTAAGGCTTCTTTTTATTTCTCCAACTTCTTCTCGACTTTGTTGGGCGTCTTCTGCAACTTTAGTTAAAAGTTGTAATAGAAGATTGTTTTGTTTAATAACAGTTGCTTGGTTGGTAGCTGTTCCGGTAGCAACTTTTGCGAATCCAATTGCTGGTGGATCGATTGCTTCTACGGCTTTGACTGCTTCTTTGAACGACTCTGTTTGTTCTGTCGTTCTATAGCTCATGAAGTGAGCACGTGTTTAACCTCCTGAAGAACTTTTTCAACTTCTTTAATTTTGTCGTTAAGATTTTCTGTTTTTGTGTAGGGTTTATGTTCTTCAATCTCCTTTGCGAGCTGATGTATTTTTGTGGTGATTTTGTTTTGGTTTTTGAGGATCTCTCTGAACTGATTTTCTTGCTTATTTTGAGTTTCAGAAATTTGGTGAAAATTTTTAATAGACACACGACTAAGTAGACTTAACCGATCAAAGTTAAACTCTAGTTGGTTTTGCAAAGTAATTATACTGTCAGAAATATAGTTTAGATGCGGATTTTCTGAAGAAGTACAATGTTTTTGGTTTTTCTGGTGAAAACATATAAAGTTTATATTATTAATTGACGCTTGGTAAGTAGATTTTGGAAATTCTAGATTTAAATATTCAAGACCTGCAACTCGCGAGCTTGAATACCATTCATTAATGGATGCCTCAAACCTTTCAGACATATAATTCTTAATTAATTTTTTCTCACTTCAAGGTTAACACGCCACTTTCACCACCCATGGGTTACTTCTCTGCGTTTAGGCTTGAATCTTTTGAATAATTAATTAAAACATATGTCTTACTAAGTTTTTAACATGAATTAATAAATAATACCTTTAGCTCTTGATTATGCAGATCTTGATAGTAAACTTAGCCAGCCATATGTACCTTAATCCTTGCTCTGATACCAGATGTGGATCGTGGTACGTTTGAAAACTAGGATTTTTATTTATCAAACGGAGGAAAATACCAAAGGAAAACTTTTAAACTTTATACAAACTCACTTGATTACAAACGATTACACACTGAATACACTGAATTTTAAGAGAGAATTGGACTATCAGATGATGTCTGGTGTGTCCGAAACTCTAATACAAGATGAACTTATATAGGACTAGAAAGTATTATCCCGGGTGCTCTGTGGGCCCCATTGGCTGATAATTTCAACTTTCATCTGTCTAATAGTACAACTTTTACTACCTACTACTCACTATGTTACAAAAGACTTTTTCTAAAGTCTTCACACGGGCCCTTCTTCTAGTAAAGTGGCCATTTATTTCTTTATACGACAAAGGTGGTAGTACTAATTAAAGTCGTGATTGTGCAGCATGTCCCTCCCATCGAGTAATATGTTCCCCGTTGATGAGAATTACATCATTGCATTCGTCACACCTACAATTATTGATATATATTTTATTATGGTAGGCTCCCCATTAATTACCGCACATTAAATGATAACACCTACAAGGATCAATATTCGTTACCAGGCATCAACACGATCATCCAAAGGGTAGGAAATGCTAAAATCTACTCTAAGTTTGATCTGAAAAGTGGTTTCCATCAGGTAGCAATGGCTGAGGAATCAATTCCATGGACGACCTTTATAACTCCTGAAGGATTGTACGAATGGCTTGTAATGTCGTTTGGTTTAAAGAACGCACTAGCTATTTTTCAGAGAAAAATGGACCATTGCTTTGAAGGCACAAAAGATTTCATAGCCGTATACATAGATGATATTCTTGTATTCTCAAAAAATGAAGCTGACCATGCCAAACACCTTGAAAGAATGCTGGAAATTTGTGAAGAAAATGGTCTAGTACTAAGTGCAAATAAAATGAAGATAGCAGTGAAGGAAATTGAATTCCTTGGGGGTAGTCATTGGAAATTCAACAATTAAGCTCCAACCACATATCATAAAGAAGATTGCAGAATTTAAAGACGAAGAGCTAAAGGAAAAGAAGGGATTAAGATCTTGGCTTGGGATCTTAAATTATGCTAGAAACTATATCCCAAACCTGGGAAAGTTGCTAGCACCTCTGTACGATAAAACGTCACCCCATGGTGACAAAAGAATGAAAGATTCGGATTGGAAACTGGTCAGAGAAATAAAAATGAAGGTTCAAGAACTCCCAAATATGAAGATACCCCAAGCTGATTCATATGTGATCATAGAAACAGACGGGAGTATGGAAGTCTGGGGAGCAGTATGTAAATGGAAGAAGAAAAAGAATGACACAAGAAAAGAAGAACAAGTCTGTGCATATGCAGGCGGCAAATTCCCAGTAGAAAATCCACTATTGATGCTGAAATCTATGCGGCAATGGAAGGTTTAAAAGCTTTTAAAATTTACTACCTGGACAAAAAGGAAATCACTCTGAGAACTGATTGCCAAGCAATAATCAGTTTTTACAATAAGTCAACCAACAACAAACCATCAAGAGTTAGATGGTTAAACTTCACTGATTTTGTCACAGGATCCGGTGTTCAGATAAACTTTGAACACATCGATGGAAAACAAAATATCCTTGCTGATAACCTGTCTAGGATTGCTAATCTTTTACAATCGCAGGAATGGACAGAGTGCTCCAAAAATACTCAAGGATTGAATCAGTGGAAGAATGCGTACGAGGAAGTCAAGAATGGAAAACAAATGGGATACGATACCTCTATGGAGGACCAGCAACTCAATCTGTTATTACAGGGCCTGACCTTGCAAGGATTGAAGAATATGAAGAAATTACCAGTGAAGAAATGGCGCCAATCACAAACAAACCTTGGATGCTTAATGACCCAAGAAGCAACAGGCGACATCAACTGTTCAACCAACAAACCAACAAGGCACTCGGCGAATTATCTTTCCTGGTATCCATGGCAGAACTCAACTCGGCCCGATACAAAGCCTACTCAACAAGGGATAATAGCTACAATGACAATAGGCCCAACAACGAAGCCCAACTCAGAAGGCTCAAAAATGCAGTCCGCATCATCAGACACGCAGCAAATGGGACCATACTCTAGAAGGCCCATATGCACCAAAAGAAGCAGGGGAGCCTACCATAATAAAATATATATCAGTAATTGTAAGTGTGACGAATGCAATGATGTAATTCTCATTAACGGGGAACATATTACTCGATGGGAGGGACATGCTGCACAATCACGACTTTAATTAGTACTACCACCTTTGTCGTATAAAGAAATAAATGGCCACTTTACTAGAAGAAGGGCCCGTGTGAAGACTTTAGAAAAAGTCTTTTGTAACATAATGAGTAGTAGGTAGTAAAAGTTGTACTATTAGGCAGATGAAAGTTGAAATTATCAGCCAATGGGGACCACAGAGCACCCGGGATAATACTTTCTAGTCCTATATAAGTTCAGCTTGTATTAGAGTTTCGGACACACCAGACATCATCTGATAGTCCAATTCTCTCTTAAAATTCAGTGTATTCAGTGTGTAATCGTTTGTAATCAAGTGAGTTTGTATAAAGTTTGAAAGTTTTTCTTTGGTATTTTCCGTCGTTTGATAAATAAAAATCCTAGTTTTCAAACGTACCACGATCCACATTTCTTGTTCAAAGATCTTATTTGGATCTTCAAACACATAAAAGGGACCTTTCTTCTTTTGAACAAGGGGATCTCCTCCTATCTTGATTCTTTCAAGCCCTTTACTTACTTTTTCAAGAGCCTCCGATGTGTCTTCTCTTTGCTCCTTTTGTTTAAGTAAGGTTGTAAGGCTTCTTTTTATTTCTCCAAGTTCTTCCCGACTTTGCTGGGCGTCTTCTGCAACTTTAGTTAAAAGTTGTAATAGAAGATTGTTTTGTTTAATAACAGTTGCTTGGTTGGTAGCTGTTCCAGTAGCAACTTTTGCGAATCCAATTGCTGTTGGATCGATTGCTTCTACGGCTTTGACTGCTTCTTTGAACGACTCTGTTTGTTCTGTCGTTCTATAGCTCATGAAGTGAGCACGTGTTTAACCTCCTGAAGAAGTTTTTCAACTTCTTTAATTTTGTCGTTAAGATTTTCTGTTTTTGTGTAGGGTTTATGTTCTTCAATCTCCTTTGCGAGCTGATGTATTTTTGTGGTGATTTTGTTTTGGTTTTTGAGGATCTCTCTGAACTTATTTTCTTGCTTATTTTGAGTTTCTGAAATTTGGTGAAAATTGTTAATAGACACACGACTAAGTAGACTTACCCGATCAAAGTTAAACTCTAGTTGGTTTTGCAAAGTAATTATACTGTTAGAAATATAGTTTAGATGCGGATTTTTTGAAGAAGTACAATGTTTTTGGTTTTTCTGGTGAAAACATATAAAGTTTATATTATCAATTGACGCTTGGTAAGTAGATTTTGGAAATTCTAGATTTAAATATTCAAGACCTGCAACTCGCGAGCTTGAATACCATTCATTAATGGATGCCTCAAACCTTTCAGACATATAATTCTTAATTAATTTTTTCTCACTTCAAGGTTAACACGCCACTTTCACCACCCATGGGTTACTTCTCTGCGTTTAGGCTTGAATCTTTTGAATAATTAATTAAAACATATGTCTTAGTAAGTTTTTAACATGAATTAATAAATAATACCTTTAGCTCTTGATTATGCAGATCTTGATAGTAAACTTAGCCAGCCATATGTACCTTAATCCTTGCTCTGATACCAGATGTGGATCGTGGTACGTTTGAAAACTAGGATTTTTATTTATCAAACAGCGGAAAATACCAAAGAACAACTTTTAAACTTTATAAAAACTCACTTGATTACAAACGATTACACACTGAATACACTGAATTTTAAGAGAGAATTGGACTATCAGATGATGTCTGGTGTGTCCGAAACTCTAATACAAGCTGAACTTATATAGGACTAGAAAGTATTATCCTGGGTGCTCTGTGGGCCCCATTGGCTGATAATTTCAACTTTCATCTGCCTAATAGTACAACTTTTACTACCTACTACTCACTATGTTACAAAAGACTTTTTCTAAAGTCTTCACACGGGCCCTTCTTCTAGTAAAGTGGCCATTTATTTCTTTATACGACAAAGGTGGTAGTACTAATTAAAGTCGTGATTGTGCAGCATGTCCCTCCCATCGAGTAATATGTTCCCCGTTGATGAGAATTACATCATTGCATTCGTCACACCTACAATTTTAACATGAATTAATAAATAATACCTTTAGCTCTTGATTATGCAGATCTTGATAGTAAACTTAGCCAGCCATATGTACCTTAATCCTTGCTCTGATACCAGATGTAGATCGTGGTACGTTTGAAAACTAGGATTTTTATTTATCAAACGGCGGAAAATACCAAAGAAAAACTTTTAAACTTTATACAAACTCACTTGATTACAAACGATTACACACTGAATACACTGAATTTTAAGAGGCCTTTTTTTATGCCTTTGGCTTTTGCAAGTTCTTGTGATAATCTAGCAGGTCTCGTACGGAGAAAATATAGATCAGGGGATCTTGCATATGTATAAAACTTGTAGGGGGTCATACTAGGGCGTAGGGGACGATTTCAAAAACATAACGAACCCATACCAGTACGTTGAATTGGTTCAAGTCATTAAGCTCCAAACCGTTTACTTAACCAAAAATCTGGTTTTCTGAACGGACTGTAAAAACCTCAAAACCAGTTAAACAAGTAGGTATGGTTCTATTTGTATGATTTGGACTGGACTTTCAACAATTTTATAAACACCCCTAATAAAATTGACGTTATATAATATATACACCAGATTAGATAGAATATGTTTTCAATGAACAAAGAGTGATCAACCCAAACCTACACGTTTTAACCCATGCCAGAAAAAAGGGAAAAAAATGTTTGGAAACAACTCAAGCATGCAATGCATAATCCCGGTACAAGTCACGAAAATTTAGCAAGTTATGTATTCGAATAGAAAAACATGCGACCTACATTAACCTATAAGATTATCTGCTAAAAGTAATCTCCCATAAAGCAAGTAACCACCAGTAACCGCCTGTAGGACAAATTACTCGTGCTCTCTTTATGCCTGCAAACTAATCGGTATTATACAGACAATAAAGATGACAGCAACCAAAACATGATAGATATTACGGTAGATTATTGGTTTGATGGCTTAATAATAGGTGCCGTAGTAGGACTGAGAAGCAACAGCTGCTGTGGGTTGCTGAGCTGGCGTCAATGTTGGCGGCGGTGCGGCCGCCACAGCTGCAGCATCAGGTTGTGCATAAACCTGCTGTGGGGCAGCCTGCGTGGGTTGTAAATTTTTGTTAGGTTCTAAAAGACTAACATACCAACATAAGTAAAGATTTAAGTAAGACAGAGCATTCATTTCAGGAAAGAGAAATTTACCTGGGCTGGGTAGGTTGCAGGATAGGCGGCATAGGCGGCGGTTGCAGCGGCAGCTTGTGGAACAGTGGTTGGGGCTTGTGGTTGAGCATAGGTGCTTCCATAAGCATTGTATGTGCCATAAGCAGCCTAAACAGTACATCAAAAGGTGAACAAGACATGCATTTAAAGAGTAGAGGTTATTTAACATGTTATTAAGTAATTAATTAACCCAAGCAGCCTGATTATGATTAGTAAGGAGACAAGTAGGGGTGTAAACAAGCCGAGCTACTCGTGAGCCACTAAAAATCAGCTCAATTGAGCTGAGCTTAAACGAGCTCGAGCTTCACATACCAATAGAGTAATTTTTATTTTATGTACTAAATATAACTATATAATAGATATAATTATGGGTAAATTGCATTTTACATCCTTTAAGTTTCAGCAAATTTCAGGCGATGTCCTTTAATTAACGAAATTACAAAGGATGTCCTTTATGTTTTAATTTCTTTAAAGAAGATGTCCTTTATTTTTGTAATCTTTTTAGGGAGAAAGGGCACCTCCTGTAAAGAAATTAGAACATAAAGGACATCCGCTGTAATTTCGTTAGTTAAAAGACTGAAATTTTGCTGAAACTTAAAGGACGTAAAATGCAATTTACCCTATAATTATTAACAAAACTATGATAAAAGTAAGTAAATAATATATATTTTGTTATTTAAATAAAATTACATACAAATTTATATAACTAATTATAAACAAAATAAATAAATAGTATTAATGAGTAGAGCTTGCGCTTTAGACAGCTCGAAACAAGCCGAGCTCGAGCTCTCTTAACTTAAACGAGCTGAGCTAGAGCTTAGGCAAGTCGTTTACACCCGTAGATACAATCACATGATAAAAAAGAACAAATTTAAATAAAAGTTAACGCTTCGTAAAGTAATAATACCTGTTGGGTATAGGTTGCAGGCCATTGTTGTCCTTGAGCTTGTGTAGCTTGTGGCCAAGCTTGAGCCTGAACACCATAACCTGCTGGCCACTGGTTCTGCGTGCCAGGGTAGGCTGAAGGAGCAGGTGAAACACCACCGGTTTTAGCAAGCTTTGCTCTGTCTGAAACTAGATAACCGTCCATGTGCCGTTTCTTAGATTCCAAAGCATTTTTATGAGGTAAAAAGAGCTTGGCATGCCTGTTGTCTGCCTTTTTGATGGTCTGTGTGTCCCCAAAAAGATCTAGAAACTGCAGAATATACTGTCACGAGTCACGACATCTATCACATTTTGCAAGCACCATGACTAGAAACTGGGGCTGGGTAATGGGTCAAAGGGTTCACTTTTGAACGGTCAGTGTCACGAGTCACGACATCTATCACATTTTGCAAGCACCATGACTAGAAACTGGGGCTGGGTAATGGGTCAAAGGGTTCACTTTTGAACGGTCAGATATCCTACAAGTCGGGTTGCTTTGTGACACAACACAAATATTTTTTTGTCCAACTTAACAGTTGTTGCACTAACTCAAATGGGGTACATCCTTGGAATTGCAGATCTATCTATATTCTTTGTGGGTAATATCATAGTTGTTAAAAGCCATCGCCTCTTGCGCCTAGGCCCATTTTTCAGGCGAGGCGAGGTAGTTGCGCTTTAAGTCGAGAAAATTGCGCTTTAATTCTCTAGGTCATGGTTCAGGCGTAGATTCCGGCAAGATTCCTAGATTCCGGAGAGTTTCCGGCCAAATTCTCTAAATTCCGACAAGATTCTAGCCAAATTTCTACTTTTATCCAAGGAAAACTACTTTTCTACACTAATACACTATTATTTTTAGAACTTTTGGTTCTAAATAGATGATATATAGTTTTATATAATAGATTTTGTTTATTTTATTTGAAGAATAGTATTCTTTTTATAATAAATAATATAGTTTAACTTCTTTTCATTATGCGCTTAATTTTTCTCGGGCCCTCGCTTTTTTTGCGCTTTGCGCCTAGGCCCCAGGCGAGGCCTATGCGCCTAGGCCCCAGGCGAGGCCTATGCGCCTTAAGTGCGCTTAGCGCCTTTAATAACTATGGGTAATATAATGTGTGATTGTGGGATTGAATAAAATGATCAATCTGGGGAATACAAATGAAAAAGCTATCCATGTTGCAGAATTATAGCTAAATTTTAGATTTGATGATAAGTTGCTGATTTTGCTAGTTTTTCTTTGGTGCTGATTGTTATTCGATTCTATTCCTTCTAATGTACTATGCTGATTTTGCAAGGACATGTATTGATTTTTGGATCAGGTGTTGTAGAGAATATTTTGAGCAGAAATCCAATTGAATACGTTCATCACATTTTTGTATCAGGTCTTATAAAGAAGAGATTGAGCAGAAATCAAATGCAAAAAAGTCCAGTTAATGATGCTCGAGCAGAAATCCGATTAAATGCATTCTTCACAGTTTTAAATCGGGAGTTAGTTTTGGTTTTGGATTTTCTAACGGAAGGATTCGACTGAAAAAAATAAAATTGATTTTTGGTTGCTGCTCTTAGTTATCAGGAAATTTTGTTGTTCCACCGTTCTCTAAATCCTCTAAATCAGACAGTTCTGAGCCGCATTTATTTTTGCCCAAGCCCGTTTTGACCTGTCACCCAACCCATCCATTTTGCCGGCTCTAATTAAATCCCTGGACTTTTAAAACTAAACAAAACTTTTCCTTGTTTTTTAAACTGTTTAGAGATTTAATCATAGAAAGGACGTTTTTTATCAAGGGACATTAATGTTAAGTTTTATAAATGTCAAGGGTTTTAATCATGCAAAAACAAAAGCATACAAAAAGCCCATAAAAGTAAACCACAAATTAGTTTTACCTCCAAGAAAATGCTAGATAACTCCTCTCTCTCAACATAGCTTGCAGGATTTAACTCATCAGGACCAGGAGCTATGAACTTCTCAACTAGTGAGTCTAGACGATCAATTTGTTTTGGTTGTGATAGAATTGATTCCATATGGATTAAAGCCTGCATCACCAGAGCAAAAATACTCTCAATAAACTATATAAGAAAAATGAAAAACCGAAAAAACAATTTTGACCGAAAGCGGAAAAGATAAAGACCTCTAAAAGTGGTTTTGAAAGTTGAGTACACTCCAAGGCTTGATCTAGAACCTCTCTTGCTTTTTCAACCCTTCCCAAAACCTGCCAACAAGAAATAAAAAAAATATCACATATTGTGGTTTTTCACAGAAAAATAACAGAATAAAAAGAAATAAAATATCCACACGAAATATCTGAATATTAAATAGAATGATAACCGATGAGAAACTCAGGTCATCAACCATAATAGACCATGGTCAACTTGGTTTATGTTCGATATCTAATTGTTTTATAACAAATCAGAAGTGTCTTTTCTGTTTAATAAAACCTCCTAAACTATTTTATTCAAAAAATGAGATCGGTAATCATATACTATAGTATTTATTTTTGGCAGTTTAATAAAATCTCCTAAACCAGTAATTTTGTCAATGTACAATCAACAGTCAAGATGAATCTTCAGATAACAGCACAAAAAGGTTGAGAATAACATAAAGTGTGTGGCTAAAGAAGGCATACCATGTACAAAAATCGCGAATACTGTGCAAACAAAAATGGCAAAGCCTGTGAGTGTTCTTTTCCCTTCTCAATAGCTATTGTCTGTTCATACAAAGAACAGGCATCTTCCAGATTCCCCTAATTACATAAAAGAGGAAACCAATTAGTTCAAGCAAAATGAAAATGTCACACTAAATGTTTGGTTTTAGTACTAACTAGAGGATGTCCCCCTACGCTGCAGGTCTTCTATCGGTATCAGTTCGGTTTGTTACGGTACATATACAATACCCGAACGTGTATTTCACATCAATCAAAATCCATAAAAACAAATACGAGTACTGGTACCCATATTGTTCGAACAGTATTGGTTCGGTTCATCATGGTACTGCCACTCGATCTAACTTACCGCTGCGATAATTCATTTGGTATATGTTTAGCTCGTTACACTACCAATAAATCGATGTGTTTTAAATTAATCAGAAACGAAAAAAGTTAAACACCGGTAGCAGTTCCAATAATACACTAATTGAATGTAACTATAACTAATTATACATAAAGCAAACGTTTGTACAATATTAACGACATATAAAGAATTTTGAAAAAGTAATATAAATATACTACTAAGTGAATTATATAGTATGTGGATTGTTTTGTAATATAGAAATCTAATTGTTCAAAAATTAAAGCCTGGAAAAAGGAAACCTTTGACCCTCCACTTAAATAACTGGCGCCTCTCCCCTTAGATACATATGCTTTATCCACCAAAAAGGTGGGTGATTATGGTATTTTGTTGAACTAAATATTACAAGTACAAAGGCTGCATGGGTGGAAAACAAAAAATAAAAAAATAAAGAAAAGAACCACCATCCAGATCCACCAATCAACAACCACTACTGTACACTTTCGAATTTGAATGTATATATAATTAGTTTACCAGGCGATGTTCCATGTTAGCATGCTTGATAATTGCTTCAAGAAGTCCGGGAGATATTTCAGCATGCACAAGCTGGTAAGATGCACGAGCATCAGCAATATCTCCACCCTGCTCTTTAAATCGAGCAGCAAACAGATGAATCTCTGGTTGCCTCTGCAAAACCAATCAGGTAGCAAAACTTTGTTAAATAACAAACTGTAAAAACAGAAGTTAGGGAAAGATTAACAATAACAAAAACATAACCTAAAAACTTCATACATACTGAAAAAGGCCAAATATGGTAAGATAAACAGCCGAAATCATTCCTGTAGAGATTAAAGATTATGTCCCAAGAAAGCTAGACTTTGTTTATTACACCGAGCATCCTTACTGTACGTTATTACAGTATATACACACACACACACAAACACATCCACAAATATGGTGAATAAATAAAAAAAAATGGGTACCTTTACAAACACTTGAGTGGCACGAGCAAGGGCATTTTCGGCAAGATCCATGCTCCCGCTTGCTTCCATACACAAAACGTATCGTATCCAGTACTCGGGGTAGTTAGCACACGCGATTAAACATCTTTCGTATAACTTCACAACCTGGTTCAAAAGATTAAAATCATGTATACAAAAAAATAACGACTGTTATGTATAGATGAATCAAAATATCAGAAAACTGAGAGGGCTAAGAAGAAACACAAAAGAGATACTCGAACGGGGCCCCTCAAAAATACAAAGAGGGACCCACCTTGCCTCACAGACAGATGATTAAGTAAGAACACACCTGCATAACATAACATTGCAACTTTTAACAAATAGTTTTTACCATTCAATTCAACACATGATCAACTATGAACCCAAATCTCCACTCACAAAATTAGGGTTTGAAGTACTTAGCCTTATTATGAGACACCCATGCTTCATAGTTCATCCAACCAGTTTAGCCGATTAATCATATGAGCAGCAGATATTACTTAACTGTAAGTCAATGTATTAACAGGGACAACTAAAGACACAAACCAAAACGTAAATATTCAAACATATGAAGATATATGAAGATCAAACACTTGACTTTTACCTTATTGAAATCATCACATCCTTCGATAAAATTAAGATAGTGATGCCAGTTTTCAAGCTCTGCGGCATTAAGTGGTCGAACATGAAAGTAAGGCCTCCTGATAGCAGTTTCGAAATCGATTATCTTCGATTCGAATTCTTTAGCCTTCTTATATAGCTCTTCTCTAACCGCGATATAACTCTCCAATTCCTCAGCTTCTGTTAAACCCACATTTACGGATTTAGAAGATTGATCCACTGCGTTTGGATTGAGTTCCCCTTCGTTTTCTTCATTATTAACTTCCGCTTTAGTATTTGCTGCAGCTGCAATTTCTTCAGGAGTTCTCAATTCTGATAAAGGACGACTTGCTACTAAATCCCTGAAACTGTAAATTGTAACAAAATAGTATTAATACACCTGCAAAGAAAAAAAATGTCTAGAAGGTATATCATGTTTAATGCATTTTTATATCACCTGTTAAAATAGCGATCCAACTGCTGATTAGGATGCTCCAATATCCGTGTGTATATCATGGCTAGATTGGACCACTGCTGCTGCTGAAACTCGTATTCGATATATTTATCCCATAAGGGGAAAGATAGAAAATCAGTTCCAACATAAGCTAATGCACGTTCAAATAGCCTGAAACAACATTCGATAACTGAGCTACAATTCCTAAACCAATAAACAGAATAATATCTAACATGTCCGCGAATGCATGATAAATGCAGCAACATCAATAAAAACTAAGGCCTGTTCAAAAGAAAACAAAAATATGAAATCATATAATGGAAATTGTGTTCTATTGTCTTTGAGCTAATTCTCCTTGAGTCAAAAATTCAAAACAATGAAATATCATCTACAATGGGTATTACCTCCTTACTGTATCAGGATCCCCATATGTGTTTATGGCAAAAACACAATAGTGCAGCCACATGTCTACAGAATACGTTACTCCATGGACTGCGCGTTCAAAAACTTCCACAACTTTGTCCATATATCCCAGGCGTGCTTCATGATCAGCATACTTCTTCCAATAACCGTAACACAGCGGAAATTCAACTAAAAAGGTATCATAAACTTTCCGAATCTTCATAATATTATCCTGTTAAAAGGTGATATATAATTATTATGTATTGGCAATCAACAATCAGTAAATAATAAGTCATATAACAAATTTGCTTCAAATTAAAGCTAAGGTTCATACTTAGAAGCTTGCATTCTGCTAGGCTTGAGGAAACAAGAGACACAAAATACATGTTAGAATAAATCATACTGGCTTAATTTCTAATTGATGTATTTTTATTTATTATTTTTTTTTTGTTTTACTTCAACAATACAGGGTACCTCAGCTGTTTTCTCAGTTTCGTCTATTAAGGCAGTCCAGGCATTAAACTCAGATGAATTTGCATTTACTATGCTCCATAATCGCTCTTCTTCAGGAGATAACGCAGCTACAACTGCCATGAAAAGTAGAGGAAGTTTAAAAAAAAAAACACATTTTTTCTCTGTCAGTATAAAGTTAAATTAAGCAAAAAACAAGACGCAACAAAATATACCAGAACCATCCTCCGGCTGGTTCGCAGATGCAGTATTGTGAACATCATACGACCCAACACCATTCTCACTTATAGGGTTTCCATCAGAGACATCATTCCCATTCACAGAAGAATGGTAAGCAGCCAACTGAGATGCATCTACGGATGTGTTTACATCACTTGCGGAAATATCCGCATGACTAGAATTCACATCAGTAACATCGGATTTTCCAGAAGCACCTGAGCCTCCATGTGGATTGACATCATCTGCATCCATAGCAGTAGTACCAGTAGAAGTAGCCAAATTACCGTACTCGGGAGCAGATGCTTGAGCAAATACTGTTTCGTTCTCTGCCATCCCCAAAAAGAATACTGATCGTCTTAAACCTGTAATTAAGATAACCGCCAGAGAAATTAAACAAATGTAAACAAAAAAAAACAGAAATTATATACATTCACTAAAAGTTATCAATTCACCAGCCATTAAACCCTAGTTTGAGCAGGAAACCAACGAAATCGATGAAGCATACAAAAGTCGTAACTTATGATCGATTAATGGCTATCGGAAACCATCCTACATCATATTCCAGCAAGATAAATCTCTAAGAACCTATACATATTCAATGTGCACCAATTCATCATCAATTGAACATATATACACCCTTACACAAGAGTTAAATCACACGTAAAAACACTAGAAACCTAAATTTCAAAGGCACAAACGAGCAGATGAGGTCATCTGTCAAAATAATAATCCCCTACTAATCTACTGTAATTGAATTAATGACTAAATTATACCAACCGAATATAAAAATCATCTATGAATCAGTTATAGGAACAGATGCAGATACAGAATAAGCAGTTATGATTTAATTGAAACCCTAAATTTTAAGATGAAACAATAAGTTGGAAGATTACTCGGTGAGGTGATAATAGATGACTTCTGCCACTAGCAATGGAGGCAGAGCGAGGCGCCGGGAGAGGCTTTACGACGGTAGACGACGGCAACGGTGGCGTAACCGGAGAGAGATGAAAGTAACGACTAGCGGCTGTAGAGAGTGCGTGTGTAAATAAATATATGCCCTAACCACATATACCGTTTCTCAATTTTGACGTGCGCTTTTTTTTGTTGTGGAGGAGCATGGTAAGTGTACCACTTAATCAAAGATTTTATAAGAGTTAATTGCCCGGATGGTGCTTGTGGTTATGTTTTTTCATGTTTAGTCTCCACATTTTGGAAATAGCAAGTATACTTCGTTTGTCATTTTGTTACTCGGATAGTCCCCTGACATTTACTCAGGGGACTATCCGAGTAACAAAATGACAAACCATAGGCAGCATACCTGTTATTTCCAAACTAACTGACATCTACTTTGAGGACTATCCGAGTAACAAAATAACAAACCATAGGGAGCATACCTGTTGTTTTCAAAAGGTGGGGACTAAACATGAAAAAACGTGAAACCACAGGGACCATCCGGGCAATTAACTCATTTTATAATTTAATAAAGTGTGAATGTGAATGGCAAGGATTCTGTTTTTATCTTTATACTTATTTGCAGACGTTGTCTTTTATGTATAAAACTAGGTTATAACCCCGTGTATTACACGGGTTGAAAAAAATATAATTTTACATACTAAATTGTTAGGATTGAACCCTACCAGATGAACAGATAATTAAAGCCAAAACCGGATCACAACAGTGGATTCACAATAAGCAGCTGTTTACATTAGACTTTCCCCTTGAAAGTGATTATAACAACTGATGGTTCTCTATCCACTGTCCGTATACAACTGCTGCTACCCTTTAAACTGCCGATATAGCCCTGAAGAAGTAAACACTGCTGGTTCAATCTACTGATGACAAAGCACTGCCCACTCAAGGACTGATCAACTTTGAGGAAATCGCTGATAGAAGAAGATAGCAGTAGTTTAGTGTATTACTTGTCTTATGTAGAATCAGTGGTTAAGATTAGCAGTGTTTGTATAGAAACAGTGGTTACAGGTTGTTAGGCTGTTAGACGTCGCTTTCATGGTGACGTCAGCTGAGATGCCTCAGTGGTTTTGTTTGCCTATAAATGAGCAGTACTCTGTACTGTTACATTTGATTGACTAAGCGAGTTCTTCTCCTCTAGTCCAATCCTTTCATCGTGTGTGCAATCAACCATGGGGTATCAGGCTGAGGGGGAGTTTAGTCTGTAAGCTTGCTTTGTAATCTTTTGATTTGCTTTGTAACCTTTCGATTGATGAAAAGCATGTGTTTATCAAAACTATTTTCCTCTTTGATTGTGTTTACAATGTTTGTGTTCATTTCCGCTGCATAACTCATTGAATTATGTTTATTAATTGTTCATTTATTACAAACAAACACAATCATGATAGCATCCGATCCTAACAATTGGTATCAGAGCTTGGACAGTCAAATTCGATCTAACAGTCAATTTGACATAACAGTTCAGCTCAAAATTCATTGATACTAAGGTTGATTGCATTTAGTTGAAAAACAGAGTAATGAGTTATCACGTTCAAAGATGCTATTCAAAAACTCTGTAAAACAACCAAGATGTCATAAGATACACAAATTTCACACAACAAGTGATGTCATGCACAAGTCACCCATAGTTCTCAGATCTGAAAACATGTCTGGTAACTATGGTATGATCAATTCTTTTCAAAATTGATTTCAACTGTTGCTATGAAAGTTGTGATGGTTTCATCATGTTTGATGCTAAAGTATGAACCTTAGGTCAACAAAAACCTATGTTCATAAAAACATTAGTGTTTTTGTTTACACAAAAAGAGGGAAATTAAAACTTTAGTCATATAGATCTTATGTATTGAAGAACAGGTTGAGAATCCTTCAAAAGGACCAAAATCAATTTTGTTAAGAATACATTAAGAAAATTAGCAAGTAAAAAATGTCCAGATCATGGGTAATGTGAAATTTGGCATAAGTATGTGCAGAAATGACCAAATTTCTCAAAACATTGCTGCAAAATGATTCTGGAATAAGGATTTCTTTTAAAAAAAAAAAAAAAAACCCTTCCAGTAAGCATTTCATTACTTATGGATGGGATGGGTAAAAAGGGAAAAAGAAAATTCACATGTACTCAATAAGTGTGTTTATCTCAAAACTTTTGATGTCAAAAGAAAAGAGCATAAATGTAAAACACTTAAGAGTCAAAATTAGGGGTAACAATGGTCATCAAGCACAAGCAACTGTGTGTATTCATTGGTTCAGGGAAGTTCAGGTAACAATAGTATCTCCAGTAAGTAAACTTACAAGAGGACTAGACAAGCTATCAGAATCATCACATGGTAACAAAATCTGTAACAGGGTTTTCAAAAATTTATGTGTTCATGTGTCCTTAATTTTATAATCAACTGACAAGAAAATGGTATCAAACAGTGGTCAAAATGTATCTACAATTTCATACCACTGTTGTAAAACCACTGACCATTTTCATAAAATTGAGAATGATATGATTATGAGTTTTATTGGAAAATATACCAGATCCTTTTGGTGTTGTTTTCAGAAAATCCTTTAATTATTTTTTTTAAAAGGAATTTCTCAAATAAAGTAGGATATATTATTCTTTATTTTCTTTAAGAATAATATATTTTGTATTTTTACTGGTTTTTGGTCGTAAAAGTTTCAATCTCCTGTCAGGATATATAACCTTTATTTTTTTGGTGATATTATCCTCGAAAATGGATCAAAAGGAAATGGTGTATGTATCAAGATCAAGGTCATGTCAAAATCAAGTTTGGTTTTAACACTGAGCAAAAGATTGATTGTTAACAGACCCTAAAATACTTGGGTACTCATGTTCTAATTAAAATATTATGACAAAAAATGAGTGGCCCTAGTAAAAAGGGTTTTCATCGTCTGGGATACTAAACCACTGTCAGAAATCTATAAAAGCTTATCCACTGTTGCACTAACAGTTGCTGATATACTAGCATTTCAAATCCTTACCATTACTTTACTCCTAACCACTATTTTGTTCAAACATTTGTTTCCTAAAATATTGTCCACTGATGAAAGTCAGCCCCTGATCCTTCATTTTCTTAGCAAGCACTGATGCTCAAAATCCGTGTCTTATCCACTGATATGCTATCCACTGATAGTAAAAATCACCCACTGCTCTCATATTGTTACCGTTGTAACCACTGATATTTGCTTCATCAGTGGTTCTCTCAAAACAACTGTCCTCCATAAAACATCTCTTCATCAGCGGTTGACACGTGGTCAGTTTTTAGCCTTCAGATCTTTTGTAACCGCTGCCACATCAGCATTCACTTTTTCCCTAAATAAAACCCTGATCAAAACCCCAAACAGGGTTTTACACTGTCGAATTGAATTCCCAAAATTCTCTTCTCAAAGCAGTTTCCAAGCTTTCATCCCAAATCATTATTCGCTCCTCTTCATCAAAATGACGAAATCAAAGTCAAAATCAAAATCAAAATCATCCTCATCTCCCAAAGAGGACACTCAAATGGCTGCTGAACTCACTGAAATCCCTTACAAATCCCCTCACAACTACTTGGGTCTACTCACAAAACCCACCAACAACCACACCTTCGATTCCATCATCGACATCATGACTGCATCAAAGTATAAAACTTTGCTAACAGCAGATGCTCCAATCTACCAACAAACCCAGAGAGAGTTTTGGAAAAATGCTACGCTTGAAAAACAAGACGATAAAGTCATAGCCATCAACTCCTCTATATAGGGTAAAGCGATTCAAATTACTCCTCAATCCATATCGGAAGTCTTTAAACTCGATGATCAGAAAGGTAAAACATCTTTTCCCAAAAACGAGTTGAAAACTGATTTTCTGAAAAGGGGGTATGCAGAACAAACAAAAAGAGATACCTTACAAAAAGGTTTCTTTCCTTCTGCACCTAGATTTTTATTCCACACACTTTTGATGTGTGTTTCAAATAAAACAACTGCTTTTAACGAAATACCATTGAAGATCCAATGTCTAGGTTATGCTATTTTAAATAATGAAAATTATAACTATTCCCAGGAGATCTTTGATGATTTGGTGAAAAATGTTGATAGCAAAGCATTTCTACTTTTTCCAAGGTTTCTAAGCTACTATTTTAAACAAAAATTTGGAAAAAAAAAATGAAAATTTGCTCGAACAAGGTGTTTGTTTTCAAATAAAAGGTTTAACACCTGAAACATTCACTAGAATGTTAACACCTTTAAAAACAAAAGCAGAGGTGCCTGAGCAGAATTTAGCAGTTACCACTACTCCTCAGGTATCAGCTGCTGAGCCCACTGCTCCAGGTGATCATAGCAGCAAAACCACTGCTTTGAAACCCACACCTGCCATCACCAAAAAGACCAAAAAGAAATCATCCAAAAAGCCCACCAAACCCTCTAAAAAGGCAACTCTGGAAGATGAGATCCCAGAGCTAATGCCAGTGACAACACAAATGTCACCACAAACCACTGCTGCTACTTCCTCACATCAGATGGAAGAATGATCTCCACCATTGCCTCAAACTCCTCCTGCATCCTCACAAAAGGATCAGGTTGTAAGCACAGGGACCCCACATTATGAAGCTCTGGATCCGATTGGTTCCATCTTCCTCAGTCCTGATCCCAAGGACATGTCTCTTTCAACACCCATACCCTCACCAATCACATTACCACAATCCATAATACCCTTGTTGCATGCAGTTGCTATAGCTCAGACATAAACCAGTTCCTCTCTATCACCTATCACTGAGAGTACACTCCCACAAGTGACTGGGTCTGATGCTACTACCCCTGTTATCCCAGCAACAACTGAGAAGGTTACACCCCTTGAGTTACAAGTAACTCTTGGTGGTAGTTCAAGTGGAGCAGCAACTACAAATGATGGATCAACAGATCTACATTTGGACAGTTGTTTCATTAGTAAGACTCCCTTGAAGGAAATTTCTTCTATAGCACCTCTGGTAACCACCAGTGAGTTTGTTTTAACCACTGGTACACTCAAAAGGTTATCAAGTGTTGAAGAAATAAGACCCCAGAACCAAGAACAAGGGGCATCAATGAATGATTTTTGGGCTTCGTGTCCTAAGTCACACATTGATACAACCACTGCTGGTGGGGAATCAGATGATCCCATTAACTTGGGTGATGATTTAAAATATCATAAATTGACGGACAGAGTTGAAAATCTTGAAACATCAGTTGCTGAAATAAAGGATATGGTGCAACAGTTGTTAAAAGCTCAAAAAGCACAATCCACTGCTGTTCCAGCTCAAGCACCTGCACAACCTGCACCTGCTGCAAATGAGCTATGGAATGTATTCCAGCCCTTGCTTGAAAAACAAAAACAAATGGCTGATCAGCAGCATGCAATACATGTACAAATGCTGACAAACATGGTGGAGTCAAGATTTAAAGATACTCAAGCAGACATCAAAGCTATCAAGGCTCATATACAAAGCACCACTGGAAAAGTTCCTCCCACTATCCTCTTCATGAATAACCCCCTCCCAGATAATGCCAAAAAGGGGGAGAAAATCAAGTGGAAGAAAAAGGGAATTGAGGATGGTGTTTATATTGAACCGGAAAAAGATAGCCAGACTAAAGCTGTCATATCAACACATACCACTTCACCACACACCACCACAACCACTGCCCTACCACCAAAACCAAACTCACCACCATTACCTCCTGCCATAAAGCAGAAGACAACAGATGTTACAACATCCGTTGTAATGACAACAGTGGTTGAAACACCAGTTGTTTCAACACCTGTTAGTCAAACACTTTCCACCACTCAAACCACCACCACTGATCCACCCAAGACATCATCAGCCTCTCCTACAATAAAAAGGAGAAGGATTTTCATTCCTGATGATGATTCTCCATCACCACCACCAAAAACAACTTCACCACCTTCAACCCCTGCTCAAAAGCAGAAGACATCTACTGACACATCAGTAGTTGTAATGACAACAGAGGTTAAACACCAGTTGTTTCAACAACTGTTAGTCAGCCACCATCCACCACTACTGTAACAACTCTCACCAAAACTATTATTTATTATTATATTTGGTTCAATAGGAAACCCTAATTGAGACCCCCAAGTGATCCTGCATAACCCCTAAAATTTTCAGAACAATCAGAATCAGGATCAGGGCCCCTAAAACTCAGGGGGGGTAAACCCTAGTTGATAATATCAACACAGTTTTACGTGTATAACGAAAATTGATGAGCGACCAACTCAGCAAGCCAACTGGGACACGGGGCTACCCTATGGTAGGGGAGCACCCCTCGCGCCACGCGACAGCCCCTCGCGCCACGCGAGGGGGCTGTTTTTCAGGTGTAAATATAGGGGCTTGGGACTTGGTTTCAGGCACTTGTTCGACGTAAAAACTCAAATTGTACGCTGAGATATTGTCCAATTACTACAAAAACACACACACACAGCACGAAACGCTGCCGCAACAACAGGGTAATAACTCGATCGCTGCTACGATTCAATGTCCGATCGATTGAAACTATCCAATGGATATTTAAGTGCTGCCCACATTAGGGTTATGCTTTGTCATTCGTCGTGAATTCGATGGATGTTTAAGTATCGCACTTTGTCATTCGTTGTGAGGGTTTAATCTCGTGAGTTATCATAAATGCTGTATTAGTTACTAACCTAGTTCGTGTGCATGTTGTTTAAATTTAGGTTAAAAGGCTAATCAGTAGGCTAAACTCTGCCCGTATAAATCTGCAATGTGAGTCATTCTCTTTTTATCAAAAGTATTTTACAATACTCCATTTTCAAATGTTATAATTACAGGGAGTAAGTCGTGGTTATCTTAATCACTAGCTAGTGGGGTATTGTGCACATTACTAATTTCTCACAGGGTTAGGCTAATAAGCCCTAACAGTGATAAACGTCACTACTTGGGGTGGGACCCAATAGTGGTATGACCATCGTCACGCAATGTGACACGGCGCCAGATAAAAATAAGATAGAAACCATTGTAATCGCTCTTATGCTGTAATTGATAACTATGTGTCATTTTATCAAAATGAATGATTCACCAGTATTTCCCCGCTGACAAATATTTTTAAAACATGTTTCAGGCGACCTGCTGTAAATCAAGGAAAAACGTGCTATGGAGCACTAACAAGCTTGAAGAGGTGGCTCAGTTAAAAATAAATAAACATGTTTTAATAAATCATGGAATTTCCTAGTTAAATTCCTCTATTGTAAATTATGGGGTTTTATCCCAAATTATGAAATAAAATAATTGGGCATTTTGAGTTTTAAAAGATCCTGTTAAAAATCTTCCGCTGTCGCATCACAGATACCACGGGTTCCTGCCCTGCGGCTCCTGACCGGGTCAAACCGGGGCTGGGGTCGTGACAGGAAAAGGTGGTATCAGAGCTACTGAAAGAGCCACTGATTTAAGCCTATTAAGTATTTTAAAATACTTAATTTTCCTGATTTTCATTTTTGATTAGATGTTTTATTAACTGACTACTTGTTAATTACAGTATGGGTAAGCAAAGAATCTCGGATATCTATCTTAAATTAGATAAAGAAAAGGGAAGCTCATCCCAATCAAATTCCTCAAGATACCCAATAGATATTGAGGAAAGAATATTTGTTCGAAAGACACAATATGAGGAACCACTTTCTCCTAATAAAAGAAGTTTGATTATTAGGAAAAGTCAGGAGAAAATAAAGAAATTACAACCAAAAGATAGGAGAGTTAATAAAGAAACCCAGAATTTAGGCAGTAACCCACCATGGGAAGACAAGTTAGATGAAAAATTGGCAGATCTCTATATGTTAGCTACGGTAGCAGTTAATGCTAGCATTTAAATACCATGACCCAGTTTTAGCATCCTTATTACCTACAAGCTAGAAACTTTACCCAGTAAATAAAGAAGTTTTCAATAAACCCTAGTATGTTTTTTATTTGTCAGTTGTCTTTTGTATTAAATTAGTCTTACGGTATGCAATAATACTTAAATGTTTTCTGTAAAATTTTTAACTTAGCCTTTTGTGTGCATTTTTGCATATATGCTAAATAGCATGAATGAGTTATCTGAAGCCCTTCAGAATCTCAACCTTTATCCAGTAAAAGTGGAAGTTTCCAATGACTTTACTGGTTACATAGCCGATGTAGAAGAACCTATGGAATTTTGTGCTCCACCTCCGGAGAAACCAAAGCCTAAGAAAAGGAGAAGATTCGTAGGCTGGAGGCGTGTACGCAGAAGAAAACCAGCAACCAAGAGAATTCCCAAAATAGAGAATCCCATAGATAAAGGGAAAGGAATTGAGATCGGGGAAGGATCTAGGCAAGTAAGAATGGAAATTGGGGAGAGTTCTAAACAAATCGAGGAATTGCCATTACAGGAAGAATTAGATCGCATATTGGCAAGCTGTGATATCATCAGACCTGTCAACACCAACCTCTACCCTTATCCTGCTGAAACTCAACTTCCAATAATTTTGGAACCAGCCATCCCAGAACCTTTGATCCACACGCAACCTCTAGGAATGGACGAGCGGTGGACTAATGACTGGCAGTTTCAAAACCTTCTTAATAATCCCTATACCTTTTTCTCTCAGTTCGACTCAGAACCTATACCAAACCCACCAATGAGCAATGAAAATTTAGCTGAACTCCGCCATTTTGGCGAGGAGCTGATAGGTGCAGGGAATAGGATTTGGGAAGTGGGAGAGCAAATCTCCTGGAAGTACGACGAGAGGGAACGTCGTTACTGAAGCGCCAACTGATAAGGAATAGTGGGGTTGTGAGACTGTAATTGTATAATAATAATAATAATAGTAAAATATAATCTTGTAAAATAACTACAAATAAAACTTTGTAAGATAACGGTGTGTACTGATGCATATTATAAAATATAAAAATGGGAATCGAGAAATCAATAATTTTGACTATATATATGTATTGTGAAAATTATGTGATTATTTGTATATTGTTATTAATTATTTTATGCTAATAATTTATATATATATTAATTAGCAGATGGAAAACGCTAATAATGAACCAGTTAACGAGATTAACCAATCTGAGTAACACCAGGAGGATCAATTTATGACTAGGCAAGATATAGAAAATATCGTTGCTCAAGGAATAGCCAATGCTATTCCAACAATCCTTGCTGCTGCCCAGAAACCTGCTGAACCTCAACAAATCATTCCTAGTAAACGTACACAAGAAGATAACTTCAGTAATAGTATAAACGAAGGCGGCAACAACAACAATAACAATAATGATAATGTTCTGCAAGCCCCGATTCCTAAGAAAATGAAAGCTGCAACGCCTGGTTGCACTTACAAAGAATTTCTTGCCTGTAAACCAGCTGAGTTTGCAGGTAACGAAGGGGCAACTGCAGCACTGCGTTGGTTAGAGAAAACCGAGGCAGTAATTACCATAAGTAAATGTGCTGAAGAAGACCAGGTCATGTATGCGTCAAATCTTTTTAAAGAAGGAGCTTTAGAATGGTGGAATACAGTTCTACAAGCTAAAGGAAGAACTGTGGCGTATGCTATGAAATGGGAAGAGTTTAAAAATCTTGTAGAAAGAAAATTATGTCCCGAGTATGAAAATGAACAAATGACAAATAAGTTCCTAAATCATCAAACGATTGGTGTAGATTGTCGAGGATATACTTCGACATTCTTCGAATATGCTAGAGTGGTACCAAACCTGGCTTCGCCAGAACCAGTACTTATTTCTCGCTATATTTGAGGATTGATTAGCGAAATCCGTAATATCGTTAAAGCTGCGAAACCTCGCACTATTGATGATGCGGTGGATTTAGCCAATACTCTGACTGACGAACTGGTACGGACATGAGAAGAAAATAGAAAGAGGGAAGTGGCCCAAAAGATTACCCAGGGATTTCGTATGGGTAACCGTAACAATTTCAAGAGAAGAGGATGATGCGTGTGAAGTGTGTATATAAGTTTAAGTATATTTTAAGCCCTTTTACACTTTCTTTAGCCAAGTTTTAAATTTATAAAACACGATATTTACTAACACTAAACACACATATGGGCAAGTGCACCCATCGTGAGCGTAGTATATAGTGTTGGTAAGATACCGAGGTCGTCCAAGGACACAAGAGCTTTTAGTACCGGTTTATCCTCAACGTCTAATCAAATCAAAAGTTTAGAAAAATGTTTTAAACTAAGAAAATAAAAACTAACTAAAATGCTGAAAAATAAAAATAAAAGAAAAACAGATAGACAAGATGAATCACTTGGCTCCGACTCGTGTTTAGTGTAACCTTTGATTATTTTCGCACTTTTGCACTATTTAAGATATTATCTTAGTTATTGTAGTAGGCCCCTCTTTTGGAGGTGACGTTACCCTCAACCCAGTAGTTTGAGTCAGCAGGGATACAATCCTAAAGGGTCGGATTATTGAAAGATAATTAATTAAGTTATTAATGCATAATGTGGTAGACCCCTCTTTTGAAGGCGACGTTACCCTTGGCTAAGTAGTCTGAGTCAGCAGGGATACAGTCCTAAGTAGCCGGGTTAAAGTTTTAATAGTAGTTTAACTTATGAGGGGATCAAAGAGTTTGGACCCCCGCCATCCAATACCGTTAAGTATTGAAGGAGGTCCTACTAAATTTGACCCAGGTCCTTTGCAGGATCTATACACTGAACAATGGCAAGACTCTTACCAAACCATTCCCTTAACCCCCGACCAGGTAGCCAACATACCTCCATATACACCGTGGAGATATGAATGGTGAAAATCTTTTATTTTATATAGACAGTAAAATAATGCCAAGACACCACGGACAAACGATAAGGAAGAATCACCTTCAACATAAGAAACTAGTTATTAAAGTCATTAATACATAACCAATTAAAAAGTGCGAAAAGATTAAAAATAAAAAGTATTACACTAGACACTTTGTCTTCACCAAGTGATGTAAGAGACTTAGGCAAACATGGCCTTGATTGTCAAGAACTCTTACGATCAATCTTGGATCCCGAGACGACTCACACACTCTATGATGGACAATGGATGATGGTGGTGGATGATGGTGTTATGGTGGTGGTGGGTGGTGGGTGAAGTGTGAGAGAGGTGATATGCCAAGGGATTGTTTGAGCTTGAGCCAAGCACTCCTATTTATAGGCTGAACAGAAGCTCGGGCACGGCCCCGTGTCCATCCTCTTCTCTGTCTTCATTAATTGCTTTTGTCTGCATTAGTTGACCACGGCCCCGTGTCCGCTGGGCACGACCCCGTGTGCAGAAGCATATCTGTACTATCAAGATTTGCCTGGATTCTACGAATCTTATAGTTGACCACGGCCCCGTGTCCGCTTAGCACGGCCCCGTGGTGGGCGATGGAAGCTTCTACAACTTTGTCTTTTATGCTGACACTTGGGCACGCCCCCGTGCTCATTGAGCACGGGGCGTGTTCAGCCTTCTGTTCTCTTGTTTTGCTTGGGAAGATGCTTTTGGGGAGGTCGGGCATGCCATGTTTGTTCCTTTTCTTGTATTTATGTTAGAGTTAGTTGCCTTTTTGCTTCTTTTGTTAATTTGACCTCATTTAATCCTGAAAATACAAAAAGAAGACAAAAACACACTTTTTCCAACATTAGTACTAAAAAAAGGGTTAGTTTTATGCCACAATTGATGTAATTTATATGTTGCATTTTGCACACATCAAATACCCCCACACTTGAATCTTTGCTTGTCCTCAAGCAAAACTCTTTATAATGTGGCTTTACACTCCCAAATGGAATGGGTAGAAGAGAAGGTTTTTCGGCTTGTCATAGAGTGTCGGGATTTCCAAGATTCTTTATTATGTTTTATTTTTATTTATTTACAATCCTATTCGTCATGATTTATTTAAAACTTTTCATAAGATAAATTACTTATTAGGGCATAACGTACCTCTTTAAAATTCTATTAATATACAAGTTCACATACCTCACGGGGGATCACTCAACACTCGGCCGAAGATGTATTTTAGTGAATCACTCGAGAGCGGCATGAAACTTACTCCTACCATAGGCTTGCCAAACAATCAATCCTCCTCCTTTTTAATTATATACCTTTGTAAATATCAAGAGGACTTTTGGGTGAAGGGTTAGGCTTGGGTTAAAGGTAGGTGGTTGGGTTAGTGGTTAGTAGAAAAGGGCGAAAAGCGTAAAAAGAATCGGTTTTTCGTAAGACTTTTTATTTTTGCAATTTTTTATTTTGATGAAGCTATTATTCAAACAAAGTTATTTTTGATGAACTTGTTTGTTTATTTCTTTTGCTTCATCATAATTTTTTTTTTGAAAGTCATACGAAAAAAACCGAGCTTGTTACTAAAACAAAGGGTTAAAAATAAAAAGGTTTTGGTGGGTGAAAGGGTGTTTGGTTTAGGTTAAGAAATGAAAAGGTTTAGGCTCAAATGGGTTAACTAGGGGGATTTTGGGTAGGTGGTAAAAAAAAAAAAAAAATGGTGTAGAAATAAAAAGGGTTAGTCCTAATGCCTCCATCATTTACTTACTCGGGTTTAAGTTGGTAAGGACCGGGAATGTATCGTCGTGGCAAGTTCTAGAGTTGTAAGAACCAAACGGCTATTCACACAAGAAACAAAAAAATAAGCATTTAATTTAAAGATATGTATTTGTATGCTCAACAAAGGCTCAAAACTCACTTTTGTGGGAATGGGTTTTTATGTGATCAAGTATATATAATCAAATTTTAACTAAGCTTGTCATGCCTTTTCATAATTTTCTTATGTTGGTTCTTTTTATCACGACGCTATCGGTTGTAAATTTGTAAAAATATAACCTTTTTAGAATTTTGAAATTCCCAAGTTAAACCTAGACAAGTAAAAAAAAATGAAAATTTTTGAAAAAAATTTGGGGTGATTAGCGGTTCCAATAGAGTTTTGTGTATGGCTTATTATCAGGACTTACAAGATTCAAGGTTTTAGCATCCCCCCATACTTAAATTACACATTGTCCTCAATGTGTCCCAAAAATAAGTTTTTAGGTTGATTGAATGTGTAAAAGGTGTCAAAAAGCAAAAAAATTGTGTTACTGGGCGCCTGGACACGGCCCCGTGTTGTCCGGGCACGGCCCCGTGTTCAAGTGCCAGTAACAAAAATTAAACAAAAGAAACAGAAGCCTGGACACGGGGGCGTGTTGAGTGAACACGGCCCGTGTCCAGTTTACCTGAACTGGGTCATTTCTGCAGACTGTGCAGCACGGGGCCGTGTTGGGCGGACACGGCCCGTGCTGAGCTTGCTGTAATGATGAAAGTTTGTCGGATGGCCCTGTTTTCCTGCATGGGGTGCTGGTTCAAGTTTCCCTTGTTATCCTCTGCCATTCTGAGTGTGTTTTATTAACACCATCCAAACACCAAGTTAACTAAAACCATCATTCATTAAGTCATAGAGAGAATTACATAATAGTCCTAAAAATTAAAATACTAGATAGTTAGGTCAAAGAAACACAAGAAATCTAAACCAAGAAGTTCTAGCCTACTACTTATTCTATTAGCAAAATTTCCGAAAAGGTAAATCCCTCGGTTAGATGTGGCTTGAAAAACTTCTTTCTCCGGGCATGGGTTCCTCACACGTCGGCGAGCCATTCTTCTATCTCCCTAGGGAGAAGAAAAGCGGGCTCTTTGGCATTGGTTTGAGGACGTGCAACCTCCACCGGGACTTCTTGTAGATCTTCAAGAGGAGGTTCCGCTGGAATGTCGTCCCAACCGGTATGATTGTTGATTCCAAGTGCTAGGTTCCAATCCTCTTGAGGGAGGATTGGTTCCATGGGAGGTGTCACAAGAATGTTTAACCTCTGGTGCAAGAGGTTTATTTCTTGAAAACTGTTTTCCAACCCCACCGTAAGATAATTTATACGGTCTATTAGGACCTCCTCTACCGAAGTCATCTCGTCAAGAGCTTCACGTAATGCCGTAACGTACGAGAGTCGCTTCGATTGATGACCTTCTCTCCCTTCGACTGTTTCTGGAATGCGCAGAAGAGGTTCCACTGTTTTGACTAGACATTCTACGAAAACAAACCAAAAATAGTTCATTATATATATATATCAATTTACAACAGGTGTTTGCTACAGTAGTATTCGAGGGTATTTTTGTAATTTGAAAGCTCATGCAATTAGGTTATCCACGCATCTGATTTGGTCCTCTGTTCCCCTCTTCATACTCTCCAGAACAGCATCGCACCACCGCCACTACCGCCTCCCTTCCATCTGCTAGCTACTACTGATCATCGTTGATTAACACCACCGCCAGTGCCGACCCTATTCCGTTCGCTGATTGAAGTGGCCTACCGATTCCAAACCAGGTTATTATATCGATGCTCTAATGTACCAGTTTCTTAGTTATTTCAATCTTAGTGTTTTTCTTCACAACATTTAAATTTAGGCCATCTTTAATTTACTAAATTGGGTTTACTCTTAGGGGAATCATGAATTTTGGGAAAGAATGCATCCAGCTTCCCTCATATTAAACCCTAGATTCTCAAGCTAAAACAACACAAATTTGTGTTATAGCTTCACTTTAATAAAGTCTGATGCATGCATTGAATCTGTAAATACAATAAACCAATTGGAAAATCATGGCATATGAGCTTCAATTCATGCAATAAGTTACTCATGAGTCATGAAAAGGCTTTCATAGAAAACATTGAACCTGGTTCTACAATTTATAGAAAAAGTAGTTTAAGAAACAAAACTTTTAAGTAATAGTTGTTTTAGAAAAACAGTTGTTCATTGTAGTTGTAGTAGGTAGTTGTAGATTTTCTACCTAGAATTTTTCCCAGTTAAAAACTAATTTTTCCCAGTTAAAGAACTCAAGTAGGAAAAAATATGTGGCTTGGGTTTCAGTCAACTAAACAACTAGAACTTCAACCTATAATGACATGGAAGTGAACAAAGATTTAGAGAAACTGTTTAGGAACTGATTTATTCTTAATCATCAAAAAGAAGATGCGCTAATAAGTTATAGAGGACAAATGACAAAACTAACCATTGACTATCACCTAGGTAGGTTTAAAGTGCACGCATAATGCGTGACGCTCACGATGCGATGACACAAACACATCAAGCCATCAAGTGAAGTGATTCACTGAGATTATGTGAATGTGCACAGTATGAGGTTGTACCATTTCGACGCGAACCATTTCGACCTGTACCGTTTCGAATCGAACCGTTCCGACACGAACCGTTTTGGCCTGTACCGTTTCGAATCGAACCGTTTTGGTTTGAGTTACCAACAGTCAATGCTTCTCTTGATTTTTTTGTGAAATGTCCTCATTTGCAACCTTTGTATTAATGTGGTTAAGGTAATGATCAGTGGGTTTAAAAGTGGATTTCCCTGATAAAAAAAAAGAACTGTTTGTGCTTTATACTCATTTTTTTTTTTAAGTTGTATGGTCTTTGCCTTGCATTTTTTTAAGTTTAACATGTTAAGAAATTCTTTTGGGACCCATTTATGGTGGTCACACGCATGGCTATTTTGGTCCCATGCTATATACTTTATCTAACCTTTATAGCGTTTTGTCTTTTCAATATTTAAGTTATATAAAATCGTAAAATACTTTATAAATACTTTGTTTTTTACTATTGTTAAAGCCATACCAGATCAGTAGGGGTGGAGCACAAAAGAGAGGCACGAGGGCGAAGCGCACCTTAGATCTTTCAGCAGTTAACTATAAGGGGAAAAAGTTATGCTATTAAGGTACGGATCTTTAATGTTTATTGACTGCATATACCTATCTTAGTTACAAATTAGTGGTCAGTGTATTCATATTTGCGGTTTATTTTGTTATCCGAGTCAGGTTAAGTATCGATTTAAGGCAAAGTAGACGTCTTAGAACAATGAGGTAAACCAAGTATTTCCCAAAATGACAAAGATTGTTTACCTGTGGAAGAGATCTTTCACCTTCGACTCATCTCGCAGGGGTATACCGAGGAATCAAGTAACTAAGATGAAAGTAGCTCGTGTGTAATTAAAGAAGAAACTAACCCAGAAAAGCATATTCGTCATGCGACAGATGTAACACTTCATTTGAAGGTTGTTAGTATGTTAATATTTAAAACTTTTTTGCTTAACTAATAATATTGCTTTAATTATCTATAACAGTTTACAAATAATTTCCTTTTAATATTGTCAAGGGCAACCACATACCAGCTCAGCAGGGACAGGTCACGGAAGAGAGGCGTCAAAGCAAGCATCAGCTTGAATCTTAAATGTTTGTTGATTACATACACATGTGAATTACAAAGTAGTGGTTGGTGTTTTCATATTTGTCATTTACCAAACTAGTGCAAGATACGTACACAAACAAGTGTTTTCCCATTTTGTGCTAGACCGGGTCAACCCATTAACCTCTCTTACGTCTTGAATAAGTCACCAGACAAAAAAAATCTACAATCCGATTGATTTTGAATTTCATTAAGGACATAATTGTTGGGATTGAACCCTATCAGAGGAACAGATAATTAAAGCCAAAACTGGATCAGAGCAGTGGATCCAGAATAAGCAGACGTTTACAGATTAGTTCATGCAAATCTCTCCCCTTGAAAGTGGTTTTGTATCTGCTGACCTCCTATCTGCTGATCTTACTAAGTGCTGACATACAACTGCTGCTTTGCATCTACTGATCAATGTCAAAGACTGATGGAAGACCAAAGCTCTGCTGACTCAATCTACTGCCTTGAGTCAAGTACTGCTGATCCGGACAAGCACTGCTGGGTTCACAGCAGTGGAAGGATGCAGCAGCTGTTTAAAGTGTCTTTTATATAATGTAATGTAATAGCAGTAGTTTAGTACATCAGTGTTTGTATAGATCAGAGGTTTAAGTTTGTTAGGAGGTTAGATGTCACTTTCATGGTGACGTCAGCTAAGATGCTCAGTGGTTTGCAAGTGCCTATGAATAGTTCAGTACTTTGTACTGTTCTATTAGCTCTTTCACCACATCGTCTTCTTTGCACGAACAAACTACTGAGCTCTGGCTGAGGGGGAGTTTGCATTCTTACATCTATCATTGTAATCGTTGTTGAAATAAATTCAATCTTTCGATTCAATTGTGTAAAGATGTTTGATAAAAGTATTACTCTCGTTTGATTGTAAGCAAAGTTTGCTTTCATCTTATTTCCGCTGCACAACTCTTTCATTTCCATCTTAATTTCAAACAAAAGTACAATAAAAAAGAAACTCAGATCCAACAATTGGTATCAGAGCTTGGACAGTCAAATTTGATTTAACAATCATTTTGACGTAAATAGTTCAGCTCATAACAGTTGATACTGATCGTTTGTTCGTCCGTTGAAAAACAGAGCAAGGATTAATCACCATTAAAGTTGATTTCTCAGTGTCTGTAAAACAACAAGAATGACGTCACAATCTCAGGATGATAAAAACAACATCGGCTCGCTTTTTAAACCACCTATGCTAAAAAGAAATGAGTACAACATCTGGCAGAGGAAGATGGGTCACATCCTCGCTCAACAAAGCACAGGTTGTTGGAAGTCTGTCATTTATGGTCCCCATGTTCCTTCAGTGCCAAGTGCTGAAGATGCTAAAAAGTTCGTTCTAAAACCAGTTGAAAATTATACCGAAACCGACTTTCAAAAGATCGAACTAGATGCTAAAGCGTTTAGCATCGTAGCATCTGCGCTGCCCAATGAGATATATGCTGGACTGTTACATTGTAACAGTGCCAAAGAGTTATGGGACGCACTTAAGGAACAGTTTGGGGGAACTGAGGAAGTCATAGAAAACAATAGGGAAATCCTGAACCAACAGTATGAAACATTTTGCTACGTTAAAGGCGAATCACTAACACAACAATTTGAACGTTTCAGCTGTCTCATCAGTGAACTGAGGCTTGTTAACACCACTTTTACAAACTCAACTCAAAATAGCAGGTTCCTCAGGTCACTGCCAGAAAAATGGGACACCATAGCTTTTGTCACCCGAAACTCACCTGAATTCAAGGATCTGACCTTGACCCAACTCCATGGTCGACTCCTGACCTACGAAAGGGAGTTGAACCAGAAAAGGAGGTTACAAGAGTCAGGAAAAGTTACCAATGATTACACTTTCGGTAATACTGCTCTTCTGGGTCAAGAAGAATCTGGGAGCAGTGGTAAGGATCAGGGTTATGATCACTTCATTGACATAACTGCTGGTGCAAATTTTAACAACCCTGATCCTCACTCTGCTAGTTATGCATTTACTGCAAATGAAAACCAGATGTCAGACAATTTAAGCTTTGAATTAAATGATTTGCAACATTTTGACCCCACTGATTTAGAGGAAATGGACATCCTGCACCAACTGGCCTTGTTAAGTGTTAGAACTAGCAAGTTCTACAAAAGAACAGGGCGAAAATTCCCAGGTTTGCATGGGAATCTAAGGGTTGGGTTGGATAAATCGAAAATCAAGTGCTACAAGTGTAATAGGTTGGGACATTTCGCTAGGGAATGTAGGAGTCAAACTACTGGTCCCATAATTACTCATCCTAGCTCAAATCCTAGACCTCAAAACCAAAACACTGTGCACTATGCCCAATATGCCCCAGCAGCACAAGTGAACACTGCTCACTATGCTGCTGCCCCTGTGCCAGTACATTATGTCCAAACTACTGTTCCACAAATCCAATATGTTCAAACCCCTGCTCCACAGGTACAAGTGCAACCTGTTGCACCTCAAACCACTGCTCCAGCAGCAGCACAACCAGATCAACAAAGTTTTTTCACTCAAGGGTTTGTTGACTGGAGCAGTATGCCTGAAGACCTTAATGATGAAAATTTTGCACTCTTTGCTTCTAATGATTCTTCTCATAATGAGTTTTGTTTGATGGCATTAGAGTTAATACAGGAGGGGGTTGAAACTGAGGAGGAACAACAGAGCTTTGAAACAGTGGAAGAGGTGACTGAAGCAGTGGTTTATGCTGTAGCTGGTGAACTACTGTTGGGAGAAAGTTCAGGTTCCCTGATTGAACCATTGACAGATCCATGGTCCAAAGAGGACAAAGAAGAAGAGAAAGAAGAAAAGGTGGGTGAAAAGAAGGTGAAAGCTGATGATGAAGAAGATCATCAATGTGATTGTGCTATGATGGCAGCTGCCAAGGTATCTCCTCAAGTTCTTGAAAAACTGTGTTCTGACAAATGCATAATTGCTTTTGCTAACATTAAAGAGGTGAATGAAAACCTTCGGGATAAAATCTTGTCTGATGAGGTCAAATTTGAAAGGTCTTTAAAAGAACTTAAAAACAAATTGACTGAAAAAGAAAAAGAGAACAGCTGTCTAAAAGAAGAGCAAAGTATTACCAAAACCCAACTTCAAACTATGGTAGAAAAATACCAAGTTTGTAAAAAGGAGTTGGAGTCCGCCCAGATTACTTGTGAAAGATGGGTGGAATCCTGCAAAGGATACGAGGTGATGCTTGCTAAACAGATTGAAAGCAATGTGAAATTTGGGGTTGGATATAGAAAATATGATGATGAACATGTTGCTTTTGAAAAATCTGTCCAAACAAATGATGTAGCCACTGAGCACATCCCCACAAACAAGAAAGGCCAAGAAGTGAAAATCACTGACAAACTTGGTAACAAAATCACACTTACCAGACCAATGGGATCCTCCACTTTCAAGGAGCTTGAAGATCATCAGTTTAAACCAAAATGGTCTGATGAGTGTGATATTCTTGAAAATTTCAAGCCAATGGACTTTACATCAACTGATGGTGCTAAAGCTCCAAAAGCTAAAGTCATACCTCTCAAGGACATTCCAGCAGTGGTTAAAACCTCTGTTACAAAGGAGTCTGAAAAGAGAAAGAAGAAAGAAAAAATTGATAACTTGTTTTGTGAATTCTGTGAGAAAAGGAATCATCTAACAAAAGATTATTTCCATTTAAAAGCCTATGATCTAAACAGAACAAGTGTCATTGTCCCAGCAGAAAGCTACATTGTTTGTGGTAAGACAAACCACAAAACTCAAGCATGTGTGTATCTCAAAAACTTTGATGTGAAAAAGAATGAGTACATGGCTAAAACATCCTTGAGTCCACCATCATCATCAACCTCTGTCAAATTCACCAAGAATCAACCACTGTTTGTGCCAGTTCAAACAGCTGTCACAAAACAGCTGAACCAAACATCTGTCAAAAGAGATGTTCAGGTTACTGATGCACCCCCTGCCAATCAGTTCAAAAAGGGCAGAGAAAAACAGTCTTACCAAAGGATTCCTCACGTTTATGAGGCCTACAAAAGGCCCTCTAAACCCAAAGTGAACAAGCATCCATTTGGTTACCAACAGATGATAGGTCAGGACCCACAACAGTGGTTAGAAAAACACTGTCCTAAAACAGTCCAAAACCCTGACCTAACCACTGTCCATCACTTTGCATCCATCCCAGACACTGCTGAGACCCCATCCAAAGCCTTGTTGGCTTTGGAAACCTTAATGAACTAATCTTTTTACTTCATGTGCAGGGAGCTTCTGCATGCTTTGATAGTCTTTGGTATGTAGATAGTGGAGGCTCCAGGCACATGACAGGATGTAAAGCCCTCCTCAAAGACTTTAAAATCCACGGAGGGGGTGATATATCCTTTGGGAATAATAGTAAAGGAAAAGTTCTGGGGTCGGGCACAGTGGAGTCTGGAAAAGTAAAGTTTGAAAATGTCAATCTAATAGACAATCTAAAATTCAACCTTCTGAGTGTGTCCCAAATGAGTGACAAGGGATTTGGGTCATTCTTCACAAAAGACTGTTGTAGGATTGTTGGACCAGAAATGGTCAAAAAGATTGAAGCAATAATCAACTCTGGTCAAACTAAACTTGTTGCTCAAAGAAGTGGCAATGTTTATGTTGTTGACATGTCAAAAGAGTGTCCCAGAGCTGATGCCTGTCTGTTCTCAGCTGCCTCTAACAAAGAGACAGAACTTTGGCACAGAAGGCTGGGACACACAAATCTTAAGACAATCACAGAAATTTCAAAATATGGCTTGGTGAGAGGCCTACCACAAAAATTGTTTTCATGTCCTGAACATTGCATTTCCTGTTTAAAAGGAAAACAGCATAAAAGTTCTTACAAGTCCATTGAAGAGTCCAAAACAACCCAGTGTTTGCAAATGCTACACATGGATTTGTTTGGCCCAGTTCAAGTCATGAGCCTCAAAAAGAAAAGATATTGTTTGGTTATTGTTGATGACTTTTCTAGGTTCACATGGACTTTCTTTTTGCACTCAAAAGATGAAACTGCAGGCATTTTGCAAGACTTTGTAATACAGGTTGAAAAGCAATTTGACCTTCCAGTGAAAAGCTTCAGGAGTGACAATGGCACAGAATTCAAAAATAGGGAGTTGGATGCCTTCTGTGTGAAGAAAGGGATTGTAAGGCAGTACAGCATCCCTAGAACACCAGAGCAGAATGGGGTAGTGGAAAGGAAGAACAGAACTCTGATTGAGGCTGCCAGAACCATGCTAGCAGATTCAGGTTTGCCATTAACTTTCTGGGCAGAGGCAGTAAATACTGCTTGCTATGTTCAGAACAGAGTTTTAATAAACCCCAGGCTCAAAAAGACTGCCTATGAAATTCTGTATAAAATTAAACCACTGATCTCATATTTCAAAGTGTTTGGCTGCCCATGCTTTATTTTGAACTTAAAAGATTCCATCTCAAAATTTGCAGCCAAAATTGATTGTGGTTATCATTTGGGATACTCAACCACTGCCAAGGCCTACAAAGTGTTCAATACACGGACCAAGGCAGTGGAGGAGACTTTGAATGTAAAGTTCAATGAACTTTCATCAATGAAAATCCCAGCAAACCCTGCAGATCTGTTTGATCTTGAAAAATTCACTTTTGAAAATACTGCTGTCAAGACTAACAGTGCAGGTCCATCAGAGGATACAACACAAGACTATGGGTATGAAATCATCATCCCTCAAAGGTCTGCCACAAAGGGAAAAGCACCAGCTGTTCAAAACAGTTGTCAAAGCTCAATCACTGCTACCTCAACAGTTGTTGACCAAAGTAGCCCATCAACCACTGCTTCCACATCCTCAAACACTGCTGACAAAAGTCCTCAAACAGTGGATAAAAGTCAGCAGTTGTCCACTTCATTACCTCCTATACCACCACCTTTTGAAACCACTGCTGGATCATCAAAGTCCCCAGCAGTGGTTAGCTCAGATGATACATATTTGCAGCCTTCACCAACCAATGCCATCATACCATACCAAGGAGATTTAATCTTCTTGAGATCTCATCCACCTGATCAAATCATTGGCAACATAAATGAAGGGGTGCTCACAAGAAGCCAAACCCAAAACATTTGTCTTTTTGCTGGTTTTCTATCACTCCATCAGCCAGTCAAGTACCAAGAGGCACTGAAAGACAACAGCTGGGTAGAAGCCATGCAAGAGGAGCTCCAACAGTTTAAAAGACAACAAGTATGGGAGCTTGTACCACTGCCAGAAGAGATTAGTCCCATTGGCACAAAGTGGGTCTTCAAGAACAAAACTGATGAAAGGGGTATTGTTGTCAAGAATAAAGCCAGGCTTGTGGTTCAAGGTTACAGACAGGAAGAGGGGATTGATTATGATGAAACATTTGCCCCTGTTGCAAGATTGGAAGCTATTAGACTGTTCCTGGCCTTTGCTGTCAACCACAATATGAAGGTGTTTCAAATGGATATCAAAAGTGCTTTCCTCTATGGTGCAATTCAAGAAGAGGTGTATGTTTGTCAACCTCCAGGTTTTGAGGATCCATTTTATCCAGATCATGTCTACAGGCTAAACAAAGCCTTGTATGGCTTGAAACAAGCACCAAGGGCCTGGTATGAAACTCTTTCCAACTTCCTACTCTCAAATGGTTTCAAAAGAGGTACCATTGATAAAACACTGTTTTTAAAATGGAGAGGGAAGGATTTAATGATTGTCCAGATTTATGTGGATGACATTATTTTTGGAAGCACATGTAACTCAATGTGTGAAGAGTTTAGAGAACTCATGACAGCTGAGTTTGAAATGAGTGCTATGGGTGAGCTGCAATGCTTTCTTGGTCTCCAAGTACAGCAATTGCAAAATGGAACTTTCATTCATCAAAGCAAATATGCTAAAGAACTTTTAACCAAATTTGATATGAATGATTGTAAACCATGCAGCACACCCATGGCAACAAATAAACTAGTCATGTCTGATGAAAAAGATGAGCTGATTGACCAAACACTTTATAGAAGCATGATTGGGTCTTTATTGTACCTAACTGCATCTAGACCAGACATCATGTTTGCAACATGTGTCTGTGCAAGAAGTCAGTCAGCTCCCAGAAAATCAAATCTCATTGCTGTAAAAAGGATCTTCAGATACATAAAAGGTGCTCCCACACTTGGTATCTGGTATACAGCTAATGGGAACATCAATCTTTCAGGTTTCTCAGACAGTGACTTTGCTGGATGTCACACCACAAGGAAGTCCACATCAGGAGGGTGCCAGTTTCTAGGTGATTGCTTAGTTTCATGGCAAAGCAAAAAGCAAGCAGCTGTTTCAACATCCACTGCTGAAGCTGAATACATTGCTGCTGCAAGCTGTACAACCCAACTCCTGTGGCTTCAAAATCAGTTACTGGATTTTGGTATCACTGCCTTGAAGACACCACTCATGTTGGACAGTCAGGCAGCAGAAAATATCATCAAAAATCCAGTTTCCCATTCAACCACCAAACACATCGACATCAGACATCACTTTGTGAGGGATTGCTATGAAAAAGGGTTGATTTCTCTGCATCATGTCCCAACTAAAGACCAGTTGGCTGATGTGCTCACAAAAGCACTTGATACAGCCACTTTTGAAAGCTTGGTCTCTAGAATTGGGATGCTGAACATGGAATAACAAGCAACATCTTGTTTTTCTATGAATAAAAGCAACAAAATGTTTTCAGAAAATCAAAACTCCATCCTTAAAAATAGCTAAAAATGAAATTTTTCATTAAATCCTTAAAAGTCTGCCATTAACCACTGATTGTTCAAAAGTCTGCTCTAATTCAAAAGTCTGTCCACTGCTGAAAGTCAACCCCTGCTCTCTCATTCCTTTGATAAACTCTGTTGTTCAAAAGCAGTGTCTTATCCACTGATAGTGAAAATCATCCACTGCTTTCGTACCACTGCCTTCATCTGTCCCCATCACACAAGTACTGTCCTTCACTTTCAACAGGGGTTGTCACGTGGACAGTACATATTGGTCAGACCTTTTGTAACGGCTGCCACCTCAGCATTCACTTTCTTCCCTATAAAATCCCCCACTCACCATCAAAACAGGGTTTTACTGTCGAATTGAATTCTTAAAAATTCTCTTCTCCAAGCAGTTTTTCATCTCATTTCTTCACAAATTTCTTCGATCAATCATCCTCAAAATGACAAAATCAAAGAAATCTTCAAAACCCTCATCCAAATCATCATCGAAAACAGCCTCTCAAAAGGCAATCTCCACTGAAATTCCACATAAACCAAATCACAATCTCCTGGGTCTTCTCACAAAACCAGGAACCACCAGAGTTTTCGATTCCACCATTGATATCATGGCAAAATCAAAGTACAAAACTTTATTTACTACCGATGCACCAATCTATTTGGCGACCCAAAGGGAGTTCTGGAAAAATGCAACCCTTGAAAAACAAGGAGACACTGCAACCACCATAAACTCTTTGATAAAGGGTAAAGCTGTCCAAATCACGCCACAATCCATTTCAGAGGTCTTTCAACTTGGTGATCAGGAAGGTAAAATCTCTTTCACTAAAACCGAGTTACAAACTGACTTCATTGAGAGAGGGTATGAAGCCACAATGATGAAGAAAATTACCTTAGAAAAAGGTTATTTTCCTTCTGCAACCAGATTTTTATTTCATACCCTCCTACTATGTGTTTCAAACAAAACCACTTCTTTCAATGAAATCCCTTTAAAGATTCAAAATCTGGGATATGCAATTCTTCAAGGAGAAAATTTTAACTATTCTCGGGAAATTTTTAAAGATTTGGTGAACAATGTTGAAACAAAATCATTCTTACTGTTTCCAAGGTTTTTAAGTTACTATTTTTCAAAGAAATTCAGTAAGGATGATTTAGCTATAATAAACCAAGGTGATTCTACTCAAATAAACTGTCTAACAAATGAAACTTTTTCAAGAATGTTAGCACCTTGCAAAACACAAGCAGAGGTGCCTGAGCAGATTTTAGCAGTTACAACTGCTCCTCAGGTATCTGCTGCTGAGCCCACTGCTCAAGGTGATCAAAGCAGCAGCACAACTGTTTTGAAACCCACACCTAAAATCACCAAAAGAGCCAATAAAAAGAAAAATTCAAAAACCCCCAAAACCATCAAAAAGGCATCTCTGGAGGATGAGATACCAGAGCTCCTGCCAGTGACAACACAAAAGTCACAAGAAACCACTGCTGCTACTTCCTCACAGCAGTTGGTACAAATATCTCAACCCATAACCGAAACTCCTCCTGCTTCTTCACAAAAAGAACAGGTTGTACAAAAAGGGTCTCCACATCATGATGCTTTGGAAACACTCGTTTCTATCATCCACAGCTCAATACCCGGGGCAAATCCATCTTCTACACCACCCATCACATCCACATTTCCCTCACCAATAAAACCACTGTTGGATGCAATTGATTTGAACCAGGCATTAACCAGTCCTTCTCAATCACCTGTTAATGAGAATATACCTCAACAACTGACTGGGTCTGATGTATCAATCTTTGCTAACCCACCAACACAACCTGAGGAGGTTACACCCCATGAGTTACAAGTAACTCTTGGTGGTAATCCAAGTGAAGCAGCCACTACAACTGTTGAACCTACAGGTTTACAGTTGGACAGTGGTTACATTAATAAGACTTCCTTGGAGGCAATTCCTTACATAGCACCTCTGCCAACCACCAGTGGATTTATTTATCCTACTGGCAACATCAAAAGGTTGTCAAGTGTTGAAGGAAGAAGACCCCAGTACCAAGAAAAAGGGGCATCAGTGGTTAATGTTTGGAGTACACTCCCTACATCAACTGCTGATAAAACCACTGCTAGTGGGAAATCAGATGATCCCATTAAATTGGGTGATGGTTTAAAATACCAGAAATTGATGGATCGTATTGCAAAACTTGATAACTCTGTTGCAGACCTCAAAGATATGCTACAACAGGTGTTACAAGTACAAAAGGTACAATCAACTGCTGTTCCACCTCAAGCACCTGCTTCACAAAGAGCACCTGCTACAAATGAGCTCTGGACTCTATTTCAATCTTTTCTCCATCAACAAGCCAAATTAGCAGATCAGCAACATGAAAAACATGTACAGCAGCTGAGACATGCAATGGAGTCAAGGTTCAAGAACACTCAGGCTGATTTAAAGGCTCTCAAAACTCAGATCTTGCACACCACTGGCACTGCTCCTCCACAAGTACGTTTCATTTATCAACTCCCAGAAGATAATGCCAAAAAGGGGGAGAAAATTAAGGAGTGGAAAAAGAAGGGTATAGAGGATGGTCTTTATCTTGAACCAGAAAATTCAAACATGACCAAAAAAATCCCTTTGCCAGATGGCAGCAAGAAAATTGATGTGACAACAAATGCACTAGCAGAACCAGCTGCAAGTGTAAAAAGGGATAGAGAGGCCAAAAGAAAAGCCAGGGTGGACAGAATGGATCATCCAGATCAGGGTACTTCTGGGTCAAGGGATCATGAAAATCTTATTGAGGAAAAGAAGAGGCCTACTAGAAAAGTAAGGCAACCCAAATCCATTCCAACCAGACGTTCAAAGTCTGCTCAAAAACCACCATACAAAATAGCTGATGCAGCAGGAGTTACAAAAACTACTGCTTGCCAAACAGTTGTTCCATCAACACACACCACTTCAACACACACAACATCCACTGCTTTACCACCAAAAACAACACCTGCTGACATACAGCAGAAGACAGCAGATGTTATAACATCTGTTGTAATGACAACAGTGGTTGAAACACCAGTTGTTTCAACAGCTGTTAGTCAATCACAATCCACTGCCACAACATCTACCACCACTGTTCCATCCAAAACATCATCAGTCTCTCCTAAACCAAAAAGGAGAAGGCTAATTTTAAAAGATGATGACACATCACCACCACAAACATCTTCAAAATCTTTAGCTCTTGTCACAATACCAAAACCTGTTCCTCTCTCTTCTGTTCCCATGTACAAGCCCTTACCTCCTGCAGGTGTTCAATTTCCTCTTGAACTAGCAGCTGTTAGAAATGAAATAAAATCTTTCTACTATGAGGATGACCCTGCCAAAAGGAGTTTGCCATCAATAAAGGGATATCCTTGGCCTAAAAATGTTGATGAATACTTGGAAATCAAAGCCAAGCAAGCAGAGGATATCTCAAAAAGAAACACACAAGGGAAGTCTGACAAAGAAATTTCAAGAAATTATCAATATCTGCTCACACAAGTCAGATCCCTAGAGCAATTTGCAAAAAATGTTAGTCAACAAATTTCTGAAAGAGCAACTGAATCTCTGAAGAAAGACTACATTGAAAGCATCATGGCTCACAAAAAGTACAAAGGAGAGAGATATATGTACAAAGAGTGGACTGTTCCTGAGCTTGAAAATGAAGCTGCAAGAATTCAAGATATGATAAAAAGGAAGGTCACTCACACTCCTCCTGACTGGGCAAAGTTCAAAAAGAATGTACCTGATAAACAGGAAGAGCTGAAGAGAATGAAAGAGGAACTGGTAGCAGCTGATTATGGAAACAAAAGACAAGTTGCCAGATGGAAAGAAGATGTGGTCAGGGCTACCTACAAAAAGTTGGAACAACTGAGAAAGAAAGATCCCACAGTTCCTCAAAAGCCTGACTATCCTGCTGCAGCGGTTTCAAAAAGACCATCAAAGCTGCAAATCAGGAGATCCACAGCTCCAGCTGGTGCAGCAGTCTTTAAAAGAAGGCCACACAAACAGCTGATTGTTGAAACCATCAAAGAGCTAATAGAAGGTGAAGACCTTGGAAAAGAGGGTATAAAGCAAATGATCAGAGAAACTCTTGGTTTGGATCTACCTGCAAACACTGCTCAGTCAGTTATGAATAGGCCAGCCTCACCCAATACTTCAGCAAATAAACATCTCCCAAGAAACCCACCAGGCTCAAAAATACAAAAGTGGGAAACTGACAAACAGACCTGCGTATTGACTTTGCTCAGGTCTAGTGGAGTAGTGGAGAAAATATCAAGGGAACAAGCTCTTGGCCTGAGTCTTGAAGATTTGCAGGATCTCCTTGATCTTCCACTTAGCAGGGATGATGAAGATACAGATGCCCTAGACTTTGAATTACAATTTAAAGGTCAGATAAGGGAGCTGTTGATGAGGCAATAAAAAATTCCACAAATAATGAAGAGTTTTGGCATTATCTGTTCCAGGGGGAGATTGTTGGGATTGAACCCTATCAGAGGAACAGATAATTAAAGCCAAAACTGGATCAGAGCAGTGGATCCAGAATAAGCAGACGTTTACAGATTAGTTCATGCAAATCTCTCCCCTTGAAAGTGGTTTTGTATCTGCTGACCTCCTATCTGCTGATCTTACTAAGTGCTGACATACAACTGCTGCTTTGCATCTACTGATCAATGTCAAAGACTGATGGAAGACCAAAGCTCTGCTGACTCAATCTACTGCCTTGAGTCAAATACTGCTGATCCGGACAAGCACTGCTGGGTTCACAGCAGTGGAAGGATGCAGCAGCTGTTTAAAGTGTCTTTTATATAATGTAATGTAATAGCAGTAGTTTAGTATATCAGTGTTTGTATAGATCAGAGGTTTAAGTTTGTTAGGAGGTTAGATGTCACTTTCATGGTGACGTCAGCTAAGATGCTCAGTGGTTTGCAAGTGCCTATAAATAGTTCAGTACTTTGTACTGTTCTATTAGCTCTTTCACCACATCGTCTTCTTTGCACGAACAAACTACTGAGCTCTGGCTGAGGGGGAGTTTGCATTCTTACATCAATCATTGTAATCGTTGTTGAAATAAATTCAATCTTTCGATTCAATTGTGTAAAGATGTTTGATAAAAGTATTACTCTCGTTTGATTGTATGCAAAGTTTGCTTTCATCTTATTTCCGCTGCACAACTCTTTCATTTCCATCTTAATTTCAAACAAAAGTACAATAAAAAAGAAACTCAGATCCAACAATAATATATCCTAATGAATCGCATCATAATAAAGCATACTTCACCCGCCGCAACGCGGCGGGATATATCCTAGTTTTAATGAAACAGTACCACAAACACGGCCCCGTGCTCAATGAACACGACCCCGTGTTCACCTTTCTGCAGTTTTTTAGAACAAGGAATCTTGGAGTTTCAAATTATTTTCTCAACTTATGAAGCATTTTTGAACAGAAATAACTTAAAACAATGTTGTGTAACTTATTTTTAACAAGATTCCTTGAACAAAAATTGAACAAACATCACAATAAAGCTTGGAATCAAGCTTCAATGGAGGTGTTGTTGCAAGAAAGATGAAGAAGAAGGCAATGGATAAAAGAGGTAAGGACAAGATGTTTGTTAGAACCTTCTTTTAGAACATACCTAGGATGGTAAGTTAGAAAATCCTTTCAAATCTCTGTCCCTCAATGGTCCAAATGTGCAGGATTCTTGGCTGTATTTAGAGAAAACGACAGCAGGCTGGACACGGCCCCGTGTCGGCTGGACACGGTCCCGTGTGCAGGCAAGATCCTGACACGTTTTGTCCGTATTCTGACAAAAAGTCAGAAGGGAATCTTTTGGTGGACACGGGGTGTCACACCCCGATATTTCCACGTATTACCGGTGGGCCCGGTGGGGAATATCGTGACATAGTTGATATCATCATAGTCAAACAACACAATATTTAAATGCACAGCGGAAGCAAAAGATAGATTCATTTCAACCAAATAAATTGTAATATAAAGTATCACAATGTAGTTGAAACATATCCACAGGCGGATTAAAATAAAGAGGAAAACTGTTCAACAGACTTTGACACCTAGAGCTTTGCGAAAACTTGATTATTGATGTCTGGAGTATCCAGCCTATTACGTGTAGCACCTGCACTTAACCTTTTTGGAAAATACGTCAGTTTGCACTGGTAAATACAACTCAACTGACTCATTTTGAAAAGAGTTTGAAAATTTATTTGAATGCACTTCGGCAAAAATATATTTTTATAACTTGGGACAATTATTAAATAATCATGTATACAGTTTTACTTATTTGTCGTCCATCAGGGCCGGTTGGTAGGGCCGGACAAGATTAACTGACACGCCACAGGTATAATACCCACAAGGTTAATTCCTTTAAATGGGCTACCAGTTTTTACATATGCAACTGTCAGGTGTACGCCTACACCCCGTGCTTAGGTTGTGGCCATTTCGTAAAATGATGCCAAGGATATCCGGGACATGGTCATTTAACCCCCAAAGGCCATACACCAAATAATACATATTAAACAAGTATGTAATTACATTAATCACAATCCGATTCAAATGATTACACACCCGACCAAGCGGTATTATTATAATACCGTATCCCAAGCCCGTATAGGGAAAATAAGTTAAGAGTATTTACCTGAGCAATGTATAAGTCAAATACAGCAAGTACAGATGGCTTTTACTGGGCTCCTAATCCGGAACAAAGGTTTTTATTATCCTATTAGAATCCTAACGGGTCTTTAAATAAGCTTAAGCTTAGACCGGTCAATTTTAAAGGAAGATACGGTTCAAACGCACGATTAAGCGAAGACCGGACAAAATGTGATTTAGACCCGACAATTTTGAAGACTTGTATAATATGGGTATACTAAACACATTCTGGATTTTGAGACAAAGATGATAAGGTTTGACCCGTTTCGGCTAATATATGCAAACTAGTTACATAAGCCGTTTCGAACGCGAAAAGTGCGTAACGGGTAACCAAATGAGTCATATGCAAGTTTCCTAAGTTAATATACCTTAAATATGTTGTGACATCAGTAAAACATCTTCTATTATGCCCGGAATGGATTTGAACTCAAATTATGCCTTGTAAGGGCATTTTGGTCATTTAAAAGGTTATAAAAGAGCTTAATTAGTAATCTGAGTTACATGTCTGATTCATTCAGTAAATACACTTAATTTAATAAGTTATAACAGTAAGGTATGACCTATATGTGAATTTTATTATTAAAAACCAAACTATACATCTTAGGGGTATTTTGGTAATTTCACAAAGGCTAAAAAGGTCAAAACTGAAAACCTGAGTTTAAAAACTTTTACTTACTGTTATTATATAAAAATATACTAAAAATATCAGTAGGTATCAACCTTATATGTTTAATATAGTTCTAGTACATACTATGCGTTAAAAACGCTTAAAAAGGCGATTTGGAGCCATTTCCGGGTTTTCAAAGGAAAGCTGATATTTTTATAATTCCAGAAGGCTCAAAATATTTTATTTATCAAATAAAATCAGTAGAAAAAGGTTTGGGGTCAAAAGGATTTGTAAAACTCATTTTATGGCTTAAAAGGGCAAAACCGGCATTAACCGAATCAAACTTAGAGACCTATGTTATGCTCAGCCAAAAATTTAATAAAAATCTTCAAAAATCCCAAAATATTATATTACATCACTGGGTAAAAAAGTTTGATATCAAAAAGTGGGTTTAAATAGGCTATACGCTAATTACGCCATTTAATTAACAAAAAGCTTTCAAATTACGCTAATGAGCATAACTCTTAATCTAGACCTCAAACTGATGTCAATTTTTAGGTGCTAGTTTATAAATCAGTAACTAAGGTTTCTACTCTTTTACTTTTTCAAAAATCAGGTTTTATAGTCAAAAGGGCGTAATAGTCAACATTTAAGCATTTAACGGAAACATGCATATGAATCGGATAACTAATGAACCAAGTTGTATAATCTCAGAGAGTTATACTTATATGAAACCTGGTCCAAATAAAGCTCTAAGGCAATTCTAAAACATGCATAAACGGGTCAGAACTGAAAGTCAAAGCAAAAGTCAAATTATGCGACTTTCGGTTCCGATCCGGGTTTAAACTGAAGATTGTCGGGTTGAACATGTTTAAACATGTTCTTACATTAATTACCAAGTTATATTAATGATAAAACAGGTTGCATGTCTCCTACATTTCTAATTATGCATTAATTTGAAAATAAGCATTATGTTGACTTTTTAATAACAAGTTTGACCCGACAATTGAGCTAGCTAGAGTGGGAATCAGAGAGTACCCTTTTAAGGGTTTATTACCCACATAATTACCTACTTATAGGTACTTTCGATTCGAGAATTGACTGAACAGATTTTATTTAATTTCAAAGTCAAACGTTAATTACGACGGTTTGACTTTTAGCTAATTAACTAGGCTAAACTGAATTAGGAAGGGTTAAGAATACTTACAATAGTCCTATGCACGATTAGGGAGCCTAAGAAACTTGGTTGTTGATCAGGAGAGCTCCAGAAATGAAGTTTCAAATGAATGAACAAAAGTTGCAAACTTTGGGTGTTCTTATATACTAAATTTGATCCTTCAAGATGATGCCAAGATAGCCTATGAATGTTTCCAGATCAAGACAAGTGCCCCTATTGCATGTTAAACCATTAGAGCAGCCCCTGGAATGTAAAACAAGAGTGCAAAGTCGGTTTCAGAGCTGCAACAGCCAGCTGTGCGCAAATTCTGCGCTGGTCGCTTGTTCGCGGGCCGCGAGAGTCCCCTCGCGGGGCGTCTAAAACCGGCGCAACAGGTCAAAATTGTTTCATTTATTACATTTCAGTCCCTGGTCCTTTGTAACGTGGTTTTGATTGTTTTTCTTGCACTTTTGGCCCTCAAACTTGATTTTTAAGGACCTTAATACTTTCACAAACTTGGTTAAGTCCTTGGTTAACTTTGTGCTTACCCAAAAAGTCACAAATTTCAACGTTGACGCTTTTAACCCTTCGTACACGGATTTGATCATAACTTTCTCATACGATAACGAAACTTTATGAAATTTTTATCACACATCCTAGTGAGCATATTTTACCGTTACAAAGCTTCGGGTTTGCTAAAAGGTCACTCAGAGGTATACTTTCAACATGTTGACACTTTTAACCCCTGTAGTTTGTAATTCCTCACTTTCTTTCATTTTCAGCTTCGTATGATCCATGATTTATTCGTTTAAGATTATAAACACCATGTAGGGTTATTGTAGGGCATATTTATCCATTGTTGACACTTTGGGCCCTTATATTCACATAGTTTCTCTGTTTGTCAACTTTAGTCCCTCTAAAGTACTTTTTCACATATTCAAAGCTTATGACACGTGTCCATACATTATTGGGCATAAATTTTCGAGGTGTTACACGGGGGCGTGTTGACATGGGCACGGCGCCGTGTCGAAAGGCTGTTTATGAAGTTTTGTCTATTTTCAAGGAACTTTTTCTGGATCGGGCGGTTCCTTACTGGATGGAACAACCCCAAAGTGCCTAAAATACCTTAATTGTTCTAGATTGAGACGAGAACGCAAGAGGTTGTCGGTGAGGGTGATTCCTATACTATATGTAGGTGGACAAGTCCAACCCTTTACCGGGCTCTCGTTAAAGAAGGTGTATGCCGAATCGCTCAGGTCTATGTATGCATCGAACGAAGTCGATGGGGAGTCCTTCACGGCACAATCGGCACAGGGACGACTATCGCTCAAGTCCTCACTAGAGTTAGAAGTATCGTTGGGAACAACGAAGTTGTTTGAATGCGATTCCAACACTTCTTCTTGGTTATCATCTTGAGATAAATTATTGAAATCTATCCTAAGTTCTTTTAACCAATTAAGAATTAGATCTTCTAATTGAAATAGTTCATCAAGAAGCATTTCTCCTAGAAAATCTGGTTGGGAGCATTCGAGGGAGAGATAGGGATTATTTTTACTTTCGCCCCTCTTAAGGATACAGGAAAACGATGGGTCTATATAGTGGGGCTTATAATTTAGAAAATAACTTTCTAATTCCTTATGGGAACCACCACATATTTGACACCACGTACCATAAGAGTGCCGAAAGTAAAAAAATATCAGTATCACTCATGTTTGTGTCAGATATTACCAACCGTCGGGATCTTACGGTTCTGTTTTCAGTAACTGAATCTTGGGCACGGGGGCGTGTTGAGTGGGCATGACCCCGTGTTCAGCTTACTCTCTGACTTACTCTCTGACTTAAAACAGGATTACCAGTTCCAATGATTGGGCACGGGGCGTGTTCAGTGGGCACAGCCCGTGCTGAGTTCTGCAGAAGCTGAAAAACTAAGAAAAATCCTAAAAAAATAGAAAAATAAGAAAAACGATTAGGCCGTTGATTCCTAACTTTCTTAAAATCCTTGTGTCCCCGGCAACGGCGCCAAAAACTTGATGCGTGTGAAGTGTGTATATAAGTTTAAGTATATTTTAAGCTCTTTTACACTTTCTTTAGCCAAGTTTTAAATTTATAAAACATGATATTTACTAACACTAAACACATATATGGGCAAGTGCACCCATCGTGAGCGTAGTATAGTGTTGGTAAGATACCGAGGTCGTCCAAGGACACAAGAGCTTTTAGTACCGGTTTATCCTCAACGTCTAATCAAATCAAAAGTTTAGAAAAATGTTTTAAACTAAGAAAATAAAAACTAACTAAAATGCTGAAAAATAAAAATAAAAGAAAAACTGATAGACAAGATGAATCACTTGACTCCGACTCGTGTTTAGTGTAACCTTTGATTATTTTCGCACTTTTGCACTATTTAAGCGATTATCTTAGTTATTGTAGTAGGCCCCTCTTTTGGAGGTGACGTTACCCTCAACCCAGTAGTTTGAGTCAGCAAGGATACAATCCTAAAGGGTCGGATTATTGAAAGATAATTAATTAAGTTATTTTTGCATAATGTGGTAGGCCCCTCTTTTGAAGGCGACGTTACCCTCGGCTAAGTAGTCTGAGTCAGCAGGGATACAGTCCTAAGTAGCCGGGTTAAAGTTTTAATAGTAGTTTAACTTATGAGGGGATCAAAGAGTTCGGACCCCCGCCATCCAATACCGTTAAGTATTGAAGGAGGTCCTACTAAATTTGACCCAGGTCCTTTGCAGGATCTATACACTGAACAATGGCAAGACTCTTACCAAACCATTCCCTTAACCCCCGACCAGGTAGCCAACATACCTCCATATAGACCGTGGAGATAAGAATGGTGAAAATCTTTTATTTTATATAGACAGTAAAATAATGCCAAGACACCACGGACAAACGATAAGGAAGAATCACCTTCAACATAAGAAACTAGTTATTAAAGTCATTAATACATAACCAATTAAAAAGTGCGAAAAGATTAAAAATAAAAAGTATTACACTAGACACTTTGTCTTCACCAAGTGATGTAAGAGACTTAGGCAAACATGGCCTTGATTGTCAAGAACTCTTACGATCAATCTTGGATCCCGAGACGACTCACACACTCTATGATGGACAATGGATGATAGTGGTGGATGATGGTGTTATGGTGGTGGTGGGTGGTGGGTGACGTGTGAGAGAGGTGATGTGCCAAGGGATGGTTTGAGCTTGAGCCAAGCACTCCTATTTATAGGCTGAACAGAAGCTCGGGCACGGCCCCGTGTCCAGTGGGCACGACCCCGTGTCCATCCTCTTCTCTGTCTTCATTAATTGCTTTTGTCTGCATTAGTTGACCACGACCCCGTGTCCGCTGGGCACGACCCCGTGTGCAGAAGCATATCTGTACTATCAAGATTTGCCTGGATTATGCGAATCTTATAGTTGACCACGACCCCGTGTCCGCTGAGCACGGCCCCGTGGTGGGCGATGGAAGCTTCTACAACTTTGTCTTTTATGCTGACACTTGGTCACGCTCCCGTGCTCATTGAGCACGGGGCGTGTTCAGCCTTCTGTTCTCTTGTTTTGCTTGGGAAGATGCTTTTGTGGAGGTCTGGCATGCCACGTTTGTTCCTTTTCTTGTATTTATGTTAGATTTAGTTGCCTTTTTGCTTCTTTTGTTAATTTGAGCTCATTTAATCCTAAAAATACCAAAGGAAGACAAAAACACACTTTTTCCAATATTAGTACTAAAAAAAGGGTTAGATTTATGCCACAATTGATGTAATTTATATATTGCATTTTGCACACATCAGAGGAACTGGACAATCTTCCACTGTTCCATTTTGCAATAGTTTCAAAAGAAAGCATTCTGGAAGATGCAAGGGATATTGCAATTTTGGAAAGTTCCTGGGCATCAGGAGGAAGATTGCAGGAAGAAGAAATTCACAGTTTGCTATAACTGTGGAGAAAATGGACATATTAGGCCAGACTGACCGAAATTGATCAAACCAGCTGATAATAATAAAGCCAAACCTACAGAAGGAACTAACAAGAAGAACGTAAGAGCCTTCCAACTGACTACTCAAGAAGCAGAGCTAATTCCGGATGTGATAGGTGGTACGTTTCTAGTTCACAACGTCTATGCAAAAGTATTATTTGACTCTGGTGCAAACCAAAGTTTTATAAATACTTCATTCTGCCAAGCTCTTAAGTTACCCTTAACCAACCTTAGGCAAACTTTTACAGTCGAAACAGCAGATGGAAATTTTGTTAATATAGATAAGGTTTTGCAAAAAGGAAATATAGAACTTTCAGGTCATAAATTTCATGCAAACCTATTACCAATGAATTTAGCTGGGTTCGATGTTGTGTTAGGAATGGATTGGTTAGTAGCCAACCATGCTCGAATCATTTGTGATAAGAATTCCATAGAAATTCATGCACCCACCGGAGAAGTAATCATGGTTTCTGGAGATAAACCGCGAAAACCCATGAAGTTCATTTCAATAATGAGAGTTGCTAGTTATTAACGAAATCAAGGAATAGTGTATATGATTTCGGTAATAATTAACACGAAAGGTAAAGAACTTAAGCAAATTCCTGTAGTTTCAGAATACCCAGATGTATTCCCAGAAGAGTTACCAGGATTACCACCAGACAGGGAGGTAGAATTTAGGATTCATCTAATTCCTGGAACTACACCGATAGCTAAGGCACCTTATCGGTTAGCACCCACTGAAATGTTAGAATTAAAGAAACAATTAGATGAATTACTAAGTAAAGGATTCATACAACCTAGTTCATCCCCTTGGGGAGCACCAGTGTTGTTTGTAAAGAAAAAGGATGGTTCGATGCGAATGTGTATCGATTATAGAGAATTAAATAAGGTTACAATTAAGAATCGATACCCATTACCTAGGATCAATGATCTTTTCGATCAACTTCAAGGAGCTAGATACTTTTCTAAGATAGATTTACGCTCCGGATATCATCAGTTGAAGGTGCAAGAAGAAGACATACCTAAAACTGCTTTCAGAACTAGGTATGGTCATTACGAGTTTACAGTCATGCGCTTCGGACTAACAAATGCTCCTGCAGCATTTATGGACATGACGAATCGGATCTGTAAACCGTATTTGGATAAATTTGTAATTGTCTTCATAGATGATATACTGATTTATTCCAATAATCAGGAGGAACATTGTCAGCACTTGCATGCACTCTTAACTTTGTTAAGAAAAGAAAAGCTTTACGCCAAATTCTCGAAGTGTGAATTTTGGTTAAAGGAAGTGCAATTTTTAGGACACATGGTGAACCACGAAGGTATTCATGTAGATCCTGTTAAGATAGAAGCAATCACTAAATGGAAGGTCCCACAGTCAGCCATGGAAATTAGAAGCTTTCTAGGATTAGCTGGTTACTATAGACGATTTATTAAGGATTTTTCTAAAATAGCGGTGCCATTAACTAAGCTAACCTGTAAAGCAGTTAAGTTTGAATGGGGACCTAGGCAAGAAGAAGCCTTTGGGATTTTAAAGCAAAAGTTAACAAATGACCCAATCCTAGCCTTGCCAGAAGGAACAGAGGATTTTGAAGTATACTGTGATGCTTCAAAATTAGGATTAGGATGTGTGCTAATGCAACGCAAGAAGGTAATTGCGTATGCCTCAAGACAATTGAAAAAGCACGAAGAAAACTATACGACTCATGACCTAGAGTTAGGAGCCATAATTTTTGCCCTTAAGATTTGGAGACACTATCTGTATGGAAGTAAGTTTACTGTCTATACGGATCATAAGAGTTTAAAATACATATTTGGGCAAAAAGAATTAAACATGAGGCAAAGAAGATGGATGGAGATCCTAAGTGACTACGACTATGATATTCAGTATCACGAAGGAAAGTCAAATGTAGTTGCAGATGCCTTAAGTCGTAAGTATCATGAGAAACAACGACGGGTTCGTGCTCTTAGATTAAATCTACAGTTAGATTTAATGGAACAACTGAAAAACATTCAAGAGACAGCAATCAAGGATGATGCTGAAGGAATGAAAGGAAGAATAAAGGAATTAAAGCAAGGGAATGATGGAATTTCGAGATTTCATCAGAAAAGGATTTGGGTACCTAAGCAAAGAGAATTAAGAAATAAAATTCTAGAGGAAGCTCATAAATCTAGGTATACCATGCATCCAGGAAACAATAAGATGTACCAAGATTTAAGAAATAATTTCTGGTGGATAGGAATGAAACAGGACATAGCTAGATATATTTCTAAGTGTCTTACTTGTTCACAAGTTAAGGCGGAACACCAGAAACCCTCAGGTCTACTACAACAATTAGAAATGCCAGTATGGAAATGGGAACTCATAACAATGGATTTTGTTACCAAGTTACCTAAAACCAGAAAAGGTAATGATGCGATTTGGGTAATTGTGGATCGATTAACCAAATCAGCTCATTTTCTACCTATGAAGGAAACCTTTAGCATGGAAAGGTTAGCCAAGTTGTATGTAGATGAAGTCGTATCTTTACATGGAGTTCCACTTTCCATTGTATCAGATAGAGATAGTCGTTTTACTTCCCACTTCTGGACTAGTTTCCAGGAAGCAATGGGAACCCGAGTAAATTTAAGTAGTGCATATCATCCACAAACAGACGGGCAAAGTGAAAGGACGATACAAACCCTAGAAGACATACTCCGAGCATGTGTGATAGATTTTGGTGGAAACTGGGACGATCACCTACCTTTGGTCGAATTCTCCTATAACAATAGTTATCATTCAAGCATTGAAGTTGCCCCATTCGAAGCACTGTATGGACGAAAGTGCAGAACTCCAGTTTGTAGGGCAGAAATAGGAGAGTCAATTATTAGGTCCTGAAATTGTGCAAGAAACTACCGACAAGATCACTAAAATCAAGGAAAGGTTGAAGACGGTTCGAGATCGCCAGAAAAGTTACGCAGACAATAGACGCAAGCCATTAGAATTCCAAATCGGAGATAAGGTACTTTTGAAAGTTTCTCCATTGAAAGGAGTAATCCGGTTCGGAAAGAAAGGAAAGTTAAGTCCAAGATACGTGGGACCATTCCCAGTGATCCAACGTATAGGACCAGTTGCTTATCGTTTACAACTACCAGAAGAATTAGCTGGAGTACATGATGTATTTCATGTATCCAACCTCAAGAAATATCTATCTGACGAATCTCTGTAGTACCTCTCAAAGATATAGAGGTAAATGAAAAGTTAAAATTTGTTGAGAAACCTCTTCAGATTGAAGATAGAAAGATCAAGTTTCTTAAACACAAGCGTTTAGTGCTTGTCAAAGTCAAGTGGGAGTCGAAAAGAGGACCTGAATACACTTGGGAGTTGGAATCAGAAATGAAGCGAAAGTATCCTCACTTGTTCCAGTAAATCTCGAGGACGAGATTTTTATTAAGGTGGGGAGGATGTAACAACTCTCACCAAAACTATTATTTATTATTATATTTGGTTCAATAGGAAACCCTAATTGAGACCCCCAAGTGATCCTGCATAACCCCTAAAATTTTCAGAACAATCAGAATCAGGATCAGGGCCCCTAAAACTCAGGGGGGGTAAACCCTAGTTGATAATATCAACACAGTTTTACGTGTATAATGAAAATTGACGAGCGACCAACTCAGCAAGCCTACTGGGACACGGGGCTACCCTATGGTAGGGAAGCACCCCTCGCGCCACGCGAGGGGGCTGTTTTTCAGGTATAAATATAGGGGCTTGGGACTTGGTTTCAGGCACTTGTTCGATGTAAAAACTCAAATTGTACACTGAGATATTGTCCAATTACTACAAAAACACACACACATCACGAAACGCTGCCGCAACAACAGGGTAATAACTCGATCGCTGCTACGATTCAATGTCCGATCGATTGAAACTATCCAATGGATATTTAAGTGCTGCCCATATTAGGGTTATGCTTTGTCATTCGTCGTGAATTCGATGGATGTTTAAGTATCGCACTTTGTCATTTGTTGTGAGGGTTTAATCTCGTGAGTTATCGTAAATGCTGTATTAGTTACTAACCTAGTTCGTGTGCATGTTGTTTAAATTTAGGTTAAAAAGCTAATCAGTAGGCTAAACTATGCCCGTATAAATCTGCAATGTGAGTCATTCTCTTTTTATCAAAAGTATTTTACAATACTCCATTTTCACATGTTATAATTACAGGGAGTAAGTCGTGGTTATCTTAATCACTGGCTAGTGGGGTATTGTGCACATTACTAATTTCTCACAGGGTTAGGCTAATAAGCCCTACATAGGTTAGGCTAATAAGCCCTAACAGTGATAAACGTCACTACTTGGGGTGGGACCCAATAGTGGTATGACCATCGTCACGCAATGTGACACGGCGCCAGATAAAAATAAGATAAAAACCATTGTAATCGCTCTGATGCTGTAATTGATAACTATGTGTCATTTTATCAAAATGAATGATTCACAAGTATTTCCCCGCTGACAAAATATTTTTAAAAGATGTTTCAGGCGACCTGCTGTAAATCAAGGAAAAACGTGCTATGGAGCACTAACAAGCTTGAAGAGGTGGCTCAGTTAAAAATGAATAAACATGTTTTAATAAATCAGAGAATTTCCTAGTTAAATTCCTCTATTGTAAATTACGGGGTTTTATCCCAAATTATGAAATAAAATAATTGGGCATTTTGAGTTTTAAAAGATCCTGTTAAAAATCTTCCGCTGTCGCATCACAAATACCACGGATTCCTGCCCTGCGGCTCCTGACCGGGTCAAACCGGGGCTGGGGTCGTGACAACTACATTCACTTCATTTCAAGTCATCTTCACTACAATCAACAAATCACCAAAAAGCACTCCTTCACTGGAGAAAATTTACTCCAGAAAAAGAAAAACAACTCAGGCAGGTGATGATAAATATGATCCTATGGCTGCAAAATATCCACTGGAACCTGAAGCTGTAAAAAATGAGATGAGACAATTCTACACTGTGGATGATCCTTCAAAAAGAAGATTTCCTTCTCTCGTAGGCTTCATAATCCCAGATAATATGGATGAATATCTCAAGCTCAAAGCAAGGCAGGCTAAGATAAGAGCCAAACTTGAATGTGAAGATCAAAGTGACGAAGCCATTTATGAAAGAATGGAATTTTTGCTCACCAAAGTCAAACAGATGGAAGACTATGCAAGAGATCTGAGCAAAGAAATGGCACTTACCACCCAAAACAAATCTAAGAAAAGAAATGAGAAAAGAATATCTTGCATACATCATGAAAGAAAAATTATATCCAGCTGAAGAAAAACAATTCAAAGAATGGCCAATAGTTGCATTAAAGCATGAGGCGAACATAATTGAAAGAATAAAAAATGATCCAAGCAAGAAGAAAACAACTCCAAACTGGAGCAAATACAAAAAGCTCATTGCTGATCTTACATCTGAGTACAAAAGAAAGAAGCAGGAATTGGTAGATGCAAAGGTGGATACTGCTAAAGCCATAGCAAAATGGACAAAACAGTATACAGATGAGGCTTATGAAAGGCTGAAAAGAAGAAAAGTGACAGATTCTAATTCACCAAAGAAGCCTGACCACGAAGAGCTAAAACAGGTCATTGATTCTGAACCACTATTCACATTAGCAGATACCTCTATCATTGTGATAAACCAAGAAAAGAGGAAACATCTGACTGTTGCAGAAGAAAAGGAAAAGGAAGCTGAATACTTTGAAGAAGCCATCAAGAAAATGGCTTTAGATAAAGACAGATCAACAAAGCTTCAAGACCTTGCCAAAAAGGTTTTAAACAAACCATCATCACCAAACACATCAGCAGAAATATCAGACATTGAGCTAGATCAAAAGAAGAGACAAGAGCAAATTGATAAAGAAGTTGCAGAAGATATAGCTGCAACAAATGATGTCATAAAACTAGCTTTCAAACAAATGTCTGAAACCTATGAGCTACCAAAAGCCCAGGATACTACTTCACAAATATTTACAAGGCCAAAATCTCCCAACTCATCAATAAATAAACCTCTCCCAAGAAACCCATTGGGTTCAAAAATACTAAATTGGATGTTTGATCAAAAGACCCATGTATTGACCCTGTTCAGATCCAATGGAGAAGTGAAGTACATATCAAGGAAACAAGCACTAAGCCTTGGTGTTGAAGATCTACAAGATCTCCTTGAACTGACACTGTGCAGGGATGAGGATGATTCAAGTTCCAAGGATTTTGAAGAAGAATTTAAAAGACAAGCTAAGGAACTTCTGATGAGAAAATAAAGATCCAGAATAATGAAGGGTTTTGGCATTATCTGTTCCAGGGGGAGATTGTTGGGATTGAACCCTACCAGAGGAACAGATAATTAAAGCCAAAACCGGATCACAACAGTGGATTCACAATAAGCAGCTGTTTACATTAGACTTTCCCCTTGAAAGTGATTATAACAACTGATGGTTCTCTATCCATTGTCCGTATACAACTGCTGCTACCCTTTAAACTGCTGATATAGCCCTGGAGAAGTAAACACTGCTGGTTCAATCTACTGATGACAAAGCACTGCCCACTCAAGGACTGATCAACTTTGAGGAAAGCACTGATAGAAGAAGATAGCAGTAGTTTAGTGTATTACTTGTCTTATGTAGAATCAGTGGTTAAGATTAGCAGTGTTTGTATAGAAACAGTGGTTACAGGTTGTTAGGTTGTTAGACGTCGCTTTCATGGTGACGTCAGCTGAGATGCCTCAGTGGTTTTGTTTGCCTATAAATGGAGCAGTACTCTGTACTGTTACATTTGATTGACTGAGCGAGTTCTTCTCCTCTAGTCCAATCCTTTCATCTTGTGTGCAATCAACCATGGGGTATCAGGCTGAGGGGGAGTTTAGTCTGTAAGCTTGCTTTGTAATCTTTTGATTTGCTTTGTAACCTTTCGATTGATGAAAAGCATGTGTTTATCAAAACTATTATCCTCTTTGATTGTGTTTACAAAGTTTGTGTTCATTTCCGGTGCATAACTCATTGAATTATGTTTATTAATTGTTCATTTATTACAAACAAACACAATCATGAGAGCTTCCGATCCTAACATAAATAATAAAACAACATATCTTTAAAAACCTCATTTATTACACGGGTTGAATAAATGTAATTTTATATATTAAATAATAAAAAAATATTATATTTTTAAGAACCTCGTGTATTGTAATTTATTTATCAAATAATAAAATTTAAATCTTTAAAAACTCTATGTATTACACGAGTTGAATAAATGCAATTTTAGATTAATAGTATATTAAACAATTATAATTCTGGATTAATAGTGTATTAAATAAATATAATTTTGGATAAAGTCTTATATATAAATTTTAAGTAATCAATATATTTGATAAATAATAAAAATACTAATAATAGTAAAAAAATCTAATTTATATACTAAATAATAAATATAAAAGAAAGGCGGAAAACCCTAAAAATAGGTGTCTCCAATGAATTACACGTGTCTCTTATTGGTTTCTTTTATTATATAGTATAAAAATTCACATCATCGGTTGTTTCAATCGATAATATAATTTGTTTTCATATCATGGATCGATAACCAACGCTAAAATGTGACAAACAACACTACAAAAGGGGAGGTGGATATGAAATACTGAGTATAAAGTTAACCGAATAGACTATAAAGAAATTAAACTAAAGTAGAGTATATGGTCTAAATATGGAGTAAAGTGAAATAACAAAGTAAAGTGTGCATGGTCTAAATATGGAATAGTGAAATAAGTCGTTTTATATTTAAGATTTATGAATATATAAAACTAATTGAAATTAAACTAATAATATTTATCCATAAGGTATTAAAGTAAATAATATTTAGTATGAGGGTTAACTATAATCTAAGATATTAAACTAAATAAATAATATTTAGTAGGAGGGTGGGGGTTATCTATGATTAATTAGAAGAGATTAAACTAAAATAATAATTATCTATAAGGCCATGGGGTGTACTCTAACATCTAGAGTGTTAACAGTGACGTGACATGTTAACTAACATTGCAAACCACTCCTTCTTTGTGTTAAAGTGCATTAATTGAGTTATGTGTTAACATGTTAACACAATGTTAAGATATTAAATTAATTATTATTTTCTTTTTTTTAGACAAAACCCAATGTTAAAGTGCATTAAATAAGTTATGTGTTAACATTTTAAACCCTTTCTTTAGAATGAAACAAAGTGAAATGAGGAAAAAAAGTTGATGTGTCACTTAGGTGAAGTTAACTTAGGTTAAAGTATACCCAAAGGCCTAAGAGAAGGCCTAATAGAATGACAAGTATCCATAAAGTGCTTTATTTTATTATATAGTATAGATTGACGAGTTTTGTATTTATTGTTTTAAAATTTTGTATTTTATGTCCTTTAACTATAACTTAGTTAATTTTTTTTAGAGTAAAGTCCTTTTTGAGTCCCTGTGGTTTGTGCATTTTAACTATTTGAATCAAAAAACTGAACATGTCTTGATTTGAGTGCCTGTGGTTTGTATTTTTAACCCTTTGAATCCAAAACACAAACCTCATCCAAATCATGGACTAAAAGGGTTGGATTCAAAGGGTTAAAAATACAAACCACAGGGACTCAAAGGGTTGGATGAGGTTTCATTTTGGATTCAAAGGGTTAAAAATACAAACCACATGGAGTTAAAGACAAGTTTGGTTTTTGGATTCAAATAGTTAAAATGCACAAACCACAGAGACTCAAAAGGGACTTCGCTCTTTTTTTTATGTTAAATCATTTCACACAGATAATTTAGTCTTTTACCAGTTTATTTAAAAAAGCTAACAAATAAAACAAAAACAAATATACAAAATTAATAAAATATCTGTATAGGTGTATATACATAATTAATAAAACAACCTTATCAGATTATCTCTGTAGCTCTCTCTCTCTCTAACCCCCTATCTCTCTTTCTCTGCCTCTCCTCCACCACTAACCACCAATAACCATGTAACAACTCTCATCAAAAGTTATATTTATTTAATCAAATTGTCCAATAGGAAACCCTAATTGAGAAACCCAAGTGATTCTGCATAATCCCTAAAATTTTCAGAACATTTGGAATTAGAATCAGGGCCCCTAAAAAATCAAGGGGGTAAACCCTAATTGACGATTATCTCTAAAATGCGTTGTATAAACTGAAAATTCTCAGAATAGCGATTCAGCAGGCCTATACTAGTGACAAGGCTACCCTAGGGTAGGTTGGTACCCCAGGCGAGTCGCGAAAGCATCCATGACATCTTCCGCGACACGCGGGAGATGTCAATTTCTTGTATAAATACAGGGGCTTGGGACTTAAATTCTGGCTTCAGTTCGACGTTAAAATTCCTTACGTACACAAAGTTAGACGTTATTTACTACAAAAACACACACTGATCACGAAGTGCTGCCACAATTCAGGGTAATAACTCGATCGCTGCTACGATTCAATGTCCGATCGATTAAACTATCCAATGGATGTTTAAGTGCTGCCCACATTAGGGTTTTTGCTTTGTCATTCGTCGTTAAATCGATGGATGTTTAAGTATCGCACTTTGTCATTCGTTGTGAAGGTTTTAATCTCGTGAGTTATCGTAAATGTTGTATTAAGTTACTAACCTAGTTTGTGTGCCTGATTATTTAAACTAGGTTATCAAGGCTAATCAGTAGGATAAGCTCTGTTAAATCTGCAATGTGAGTCATTCTCTTTTTATCAAATTACTTTCAAAAGCATGTTTATTTTCAAAGTTATAATTACAGGGATTAAGTCTTTGTAATCACCATATTACAGCCGGTATGTGGGGTTTTGTATACATTACTTGATAATCTTCACCATTGGACAACGAGTTAGCCAATGGGTGATATGACCATAGTCACATAAACGAGTCGAGTGACAAATACCGAGGGTAGTTGGTTGATATCTGAAACATTGTAATTGCTCTTAATACTGTAAATTATAACAAAGGTGTCTTTTTAGTAAATAGAATGATTCACTCAGTATTTCCCGCTGACAAAACCTTTTTCAAACATGTTTCAGGTGATCTGTTGTGATCCAGGAAAAGTGCCGTGAAGCACTATTAGCTTAAAGAAGTGGCTCAGTATAAAATAAAGAAACATGTTTTGTAAAATAAAAGATTTCTTCGTGAAATCTCAATATTGTAAATTATCGGGTTTTATCCCGAATTGTGAAATAAAATAATCGGGAAATATTTCAGTTTTAAAAAGATCCTGAAGAAACTTCCGCTGTTAATTAAATACCACGGGATTTCTGTCCCGCGGCTCCTGAAACGGGTCAAACCGGGTCGGGGGCCGTGACAGAAATAAGGTGGTATCAGAGCCACTGATCTAAGCCTATTAAGTATTTAGAAATACTTAATTTTACTGATTGCCAATTATGTGATTATGTGTTTTATTAACTGATTATTTGTTAATTACAGTATGGGTAAACAAAAGCTGTCAAACATCTATCTTAAACTAGATAGGTCATCCAACGAGAAGGGTTTAACTGAAGAACCAAAAGACAAAGGAAAAGGGGTAGAAATTGAGGAAAATATTAATCAAGTAGAGATAGAAGCTGAGAAGAGTTTTAAGCAAACAGAAAGAGAAATCAGAGAAAGTTCTAGACAGAAACAGAAAATGACTCCCTGGGAAGTTTTAGATCATAAACTAGTAATGAGTGACCTCATCGGACCTGCCGAATGAAACCTTGAACCAGCTAATCCAAACCTTATATTTACTGAAGAAGGTCTTTTTAGCTACCCACTAGAAGTTCCAATTCCAATCAATCTGGAACCTGCTATTCCAGATCCTATTGTCCAACCTCAACCACTACCCGTAGAATTAGATGAATGGTGGATAACTGATTGGCAATACCAAAATCTTTTAAACAACCCGGATACATTTTTCCCACAAGTTGACCCAGAACCTCCACTATATCCAACTATGAGCCCGGAGAATCTGGCGGAACTTCGTCTTTGGGGCGAAGAGTTAATTGATGCAGGAAATCGGATTAGGGATGTGGGAGAAAGAGTTACTTGGAAGTATGACGAAAGGGATCGTCGTTTTTAAGAACTTGGCTGACCAGATAATGGGAGTTTGCAGGAATATGTGTTAATAAATAATCATAATAACCAGTATGTGTAATAACTTAACAATAAAACGTTGTATGATAATCGTGTGTACGAGGCATAATATAATATATAGAAATGAAACCTGTGAAATCGATAATTTTTGGTTATACATGTTAATGTGATTATGTGCAAACTGTTTTTTTATATTTATAATTATACTAATTATTTATATAAAATTTATTATCAGATGGCAAACATTGGTAATGAACCAGTAAATGAGGTTAATCAGTCTGAGCAACATCCAGGAGATCAATATATGACTAGACAAGATATCGAAAATATTGTTGCTCAAGGGATAGCTAATGCTATTCCAGCCATTGTTGCTGCTGTAAAGAATCCAATCGAACCGCAACAAATCGTTCCTAGTAAACGTATTTCTGAAGATAACTTCAGTAATAGTGTAAACGGAGGCAATGATCATGTTAATCATAATGGGGAACCACATCAAGCTCCATTTCCTAAGAAAATGAAAACTGCAACGCTTGGTTGCACTTTCAAAGAATTCCTTGCTTGTAAACCCACTGAATTTGCAGGCAATGAAGGAGCAACTGCATCACTACGTTGGTTAGAGAAAACTGAAGCAGTCATTGCAATAAGTAAATGTGCTAAAGATGATCAGGTCATGTACGCATCAAATCTCTTCAAAGAATGAGCACTTGAATGGTGGAACACTGTGTTACAATCAAAAGGAAGAATGATAGCTTATGCCATGACTTGGGAAGAATTTAAGGGTTTTGTAGAAAGAAAATTCTGTCCCGAGTATGAAAAGGAACAAATGACAAATAAGTTCCTAAATCATCGGATGATGGGTGTAGATTGTCGCGGTTATACTTCTACATTCTTTGAATATGCTAGAGTGGTACCAACGCTGGCTTCGCCAGAACCGATACTCATTTCTCGTTACATTTGGGGACTGATTAGTGAAATCCGCAACATCGTTAAAGCTGCGAGACCTCGCACTATTGACGATGCAGTGGAATTAGCTAATACCCTAACTGACGAACTAGTACGCACCCAAGATGAAAACAGGAAGAAGGAATTAGCTCAGAAAATTACCCAAGGATTTCGTACGGGTAATAATAGCAACTTCAACAGAAGAGGAACGGGAAAATCCTCAACTATGCCATTCTGCAAGAATTGCAAAAGAAAACATCATGGAAGATGTAATGTAACCTGCAATTTTTGCAAAATGGTAGGACATCGGGAAGAAGAGTGCAGAAAGAAAATAACGATCTGCTATAATTGTGGAGAAAAAGGACATTTTAAACCAGAATGTCCTAAATTAATCAAACCAGCAGACAACAAAACTAAGGCGACTGACGGAACTATTAAGAAAAATGCCAGGGCATATCAGCTAACCACTCAAGAAGCAGAACTCATCCCAGATGTGATAGCGGGTATGTTCTTAGTTCACAACATTTACGCCAAAGTATTATTTGACTCTGGTGCAAACCAAAGTTTTATAAATACTTCATTCTGCCAAGCTCTTAATTTACCTTTAACCAATATTAGGCAGATTTTTACAGTTGAAACGACAGACGGAAATTCAGTTAAAATAGATAAAGTTTTGCAGGAAGAAAACATAGAACTTTTAGGACATAAATTCTCTGCAAAACTATTGCCGATGAATTTAACTGAATTTGATGTTGTATTAGGAATGGATTGGTTAGTAGCCAACCATGCTAGAATCCTTTGTGATCAAAATTCCATAGAAATTCAATCACCCACCGGAGAAGTGATTAGGATTACAGGAGATAAACCACGTAAGCCCATGAAGTTCATATCAGTAATGAAAGTTGCTAATTATGAACGAAAACAAGGAATAGTGTATATGATTTCGGTAATCATTAGTACTAAGGGAAAAGATCTTAAGGAAATACCAGTAGTCTCAGAATACCTAGATGTATTTCCAGAAGAATTACCAGGGTTACCACCAAATAGGGAAGTAGAATTTAGGATTCATCTAATTCCAGGAACTACACCGATAGCCAAGGCACCTTATCGGTTAGCACCTACAGAAATGTTAGAACTGAAAAAGCAATTAGATGAATTACTAAATAAAGGTTTCATACAACCTAGTTCATCTCCTTGGGGAGCACCAGTATTATTTGTTAAGAAAAAGGATGGTTCAATGAGAATGTGTATCGATTATAGAGAATTGAATAAGGTTACAATTAAGAATCGATACCCATTACCTAGGATTGATGATCTATTTGATCAACTTCAGGGGGCTAGATATTTTTCTAAGATAGATTTACGCTCTGGATATCATCAATTGAAGGTACAAGAAGAAGACATACCTAAAACTGCTTTCAGAACTAGGTATGGTCATTATGAGTTTACAGTCATGCCCTTTGGGTTAACGAATGCACCTGCTGCATTCATGGACATGATGAATAGGATATGTAAACCATATTTGGATAAATTTGTAATTGTCTTCATAGACGATATACTTATTTATTCCAAAAGTCAGACAGAGCATTGTGAACACCTTCATGCACTCTTAACTTTGTTAAGAAAAGAAAAGCTTTATGCCAAATTCTCGAAGTGTGAATTTTGGTTACAAGAAGTGCAATTCTTAGGACACATGGTGAATCACGAAGGTATTCACGTAGATCCTGCTAAGATAGAAGCAATTACCAATTGGAAGGTTCCACAAACAGCAATGGAAATTAGAAGTTTATAGGTTTAGCTGGGTATTATAGACGGTTTATTAAGGATTTTTTCAAGATAGTCGTACCATTAACTAAGTTAACCTATAAAGCCATTAAGTTTGAATGGGGACCTAACCAAGAAGAAGCCTTTAGAATATTGAAGCAAAAATTAACAAATGCACCAATCTTAGCCTTACCAGAAGGAACTGAAGATTTTGAAGTATATTGTGATGCTTCAAAACTAGGATATGGATGTGTGCTTATGCAACGCAAAAAGGTGATTGCATATGCTTCAAGGCAATTGAAAAAGCACGAAGAAAACTATACGACTCATGATTTAGAATTAGGAGCCGTAATTTTTGCCCTTAAGATTTGGAGACATTATCTTTACGGAAGTAAATTTACTGTCTACACAGACCACAAAAGTTTAAGATATATATTTGGGCAAAAAGAATTAAACATGAGGCAAAGGAGATGGATGGAAATCTTAAGTGACTACGACTGTGATATTCAGTATCATGAAGGAAAGGCAAATATAGTTGCAGATGCCTTAAGTCGTAAATATTATGAGAAACAACGACGAGTTCGTGCTCTCAGATTAAATCTACAAATAGATTTAATGGAACAATTGAAGAATGTTCAAACTACAGCAATCAAGAATGATGCTGAAGGAATGAAAGGAAGAATAAAGGAATTAGAACAAGGAGCTGATGGAATTTGGAGATTCCACAAAAATAGAATTTGGGTACCTAAGCAAGGAGACTTAAGACCTAAGATTTTAGAAGAAGCCCATAAATCTAGGTATACTATGCACCCAGGAAACAATAAGATGTACCAAGATTTAAGAAAGAACTTTTGGTGGATAGGAATGAAAAAGGATATAGCACGATATGTTTCTAAATGTCTCACTTGTTCACAAGTCAAGGTAGAACATCAGAAACCTTCAGGTCTACTACAACAATTAGAGATGCATGTATGGAAATGGGAACTTATAACAATGGATTTTGTTACTAAGTTACCCAAAACCAGAAAAGGTAATGATGCGATTTGGGTAATTGTGGATCGATTAACCAAATCTGCTCACTTTCTGCCTATGAAAGAAACCTTTAGCATGGAAAGATTGGCAAAGTTGTATGCAGATGAAGTTGTATCCTTACATGGAGTTCCACTCTCCATTGTTTCGGATAGGGATAGTCGTTTTACTTCTCATTTCTGGAAAAGTTTCCAGCAAGCTATGGGAACTCGATTAAATCTGAGCACTGCATATCATCCCCAAACAGACGGACAAAGTGAAAGGACAATCCAAACTCTAGAAGACATGCTCCGAGCATGTGTAATAGATTTTGGTGGAAATTGGGATGATCATTTACCATTAATTGAATTCTCCTATAACAATAGCTATCATTCAAGTATTGAAATCGCCCCATTTGAAGCACTATATGGAAGAAAGTGCAGAACTCCAGTCTGTTGGGCAGAAATAGGAGAAAGTCAATTATCAGGTCCTGAAATCGTGCAAGAGACGACTGATAAGATTACTCAAATCAAGGAAAGACTGAAGATGGCTCGTGATCGTCAAAAGAGTTATGCAGACAATAGATGTAAGCCGTTAGAATTCCAAGTTGGAGACAAAGTACTATTGAAAGTTTCTCCTTGGAAAGGAGTAGTTAGATTCGGAAAGAAAGGAAAGCTAAGTCCAAGGTACGTAGGACCATTTTCAGTGATCCAACGTATAGGACCAGTTGCTTATCGTTTACAACTACCAGAAGAATTAGCAGGAGTACATGATATATTTCATGTATCCAATCTCAAGAAATGCTTATCAGATGAATCACTGGTAGTACCTCTTCGAGATATAGAGGTAAACGAAAAGCTGAAATTTATTGAGAAACCTCTTCAAATTGAGGATAGAAAGATCAAGTTTCTCAAACACAAACGACTAGTTTTAGTCAAAGTCAGATGGGATTCAAAGAGAGGAGCTGAATACACTTGGGAACTGGAATCAGAAATGAAGCGAAAGTATCCTCACTTATTCCAGTAAATCTCGAGGACGAGATTTTTATTAAGGTGGGGAGAATGTAACAACTCTCATCAAAAGTTATATTTATTTAATCAAATTGTCCAATAGGAAACCCTAATTGAGAAACCCAAGTGATTCTGCATAATCCCTAAAATTTTCAGAATATTTGGAATTAGAATCAGGGCCCCTAAAAAATCAAGGGGGGTAAACCCTAATTGACGATTATCTCTAAAATGCGTTGTCTAAACTGAAAATTCTCAGAATAGTGATTCAGCAGGCCTATACTAGTGACAAGGCTACCCTAGGGTAGGTTGGTACCCCAGGCGAGTCGCGACAGCATCCATGACATCTTCCGCGACACGCGGGAGATGTCAATTTCTTGTATAAATACAGGGGCTTGGGACTTAAATTCTGGCTTCAGTTCGACGTTAAAATTCCTTACGTACACAAAGTTAGACGTTATTTACTACAAAAACACACACTGATCACGAAGTGCTGCCACAATTCAGGGTAATAACTCGATCGCTGCTACGATTCAATGTCCGATCGATTAAACTATCCAATGGATGTTTAAGTGCTGCCCACATTAGGGTTTATGCTTTGTCATTCGTCGTTAAATCGATGGATGTTTAAGTATCGCACTTTGTCATTCGTTGTGAAGGTTTTAATCTCGTGAGTTATCGTAAATGTTGTATTAAGTTACTAACCTAGTTTGTGTGCCTGATTATTTAAACTAGGTTATCAAGGCTAATCAGTAGGATAAGCTCTGTTAAATCTGCAATGTGAGTCATTCTCTTTTTATCAAATTACTTTCAAAAGCATGTTTATTTTCAAAGTTATAATTACAGGGATTAAGTCTTTGTAATCACCATATTACAGCCGGTATGTGGGGTTTTGTATACATTACTTGGTAATCTTCACAATTGGACAACGAGTTAGCCAATGGGTGATATGACCATAGTCACAGAAACGAGTCGAGTGACAAATACCGAGGGTAGTTGGTTGATATCTGAAACATTGTAATTGCTCTTAATACTGTAAATTATAACAAAGGTGTCTTTTTAGTAAATAGAATGATTCACTCAGTATTTCCCGCTGACAAAACCTTTTTCAAACATGTTTCAGGTGATCTGTTGTGATCCAGGAAAAGTGCCGTGAAGCACTATTAGCTTAAAGAAGTGGCTCAGTATAAAATAACGAAACATGTTTTGTAAAATAAAAGATTTCTTCGTGAAATCTCAATATTGTAAATTATCGGGTTTTATCCCGAATTGTGAAATAAAATAATCTGGAAATATTTCAGTTTTAAAAAGATCCTGAAGAAACTTCCGCTGTTAATTAAATACCACGGGATTTCTGTCCCGCGGCTCCTGAAACGGGTCAAACCGGGTCGGGGGCCGTGACAAACCACCTCTAGCCACCAGGTTCATCAGTACTAGCAACACAGTCACAAATTCATCGTTAATACGGATCTCTAGTGAACGAATTCGGTCCATCTTTGCAATTAATCACCTCCGACGCAAAGTACTTCTCATCTGTTAAACAAAAAGAACAAATTAGAATCAAGATCGGCAAGAAATTTGTGAATTTAGGACGCATGCGTACACGCAAATAACCTAGAGGGCGGATTCATATGGGTACATTTGAAGAATCGGAGAAAGTTTTATAGAATCATCTCTGTACAAGTGTGCCAAAGGCTTTTCTGGTAAAAGTTTTCATAGATAACTCGGCCACCCAACCAAACCACCTCAGCTACGTCGCCGCCTTTATCTCCGCCGTCGATCTGACGGAACCCCAACCCCAGATATGTGACTTACAAAAAGTGTCAAGACGGGTTATTGTTGAGATTTCATAGGTAATTGTGGATTTAATGTTTGTTTACTTGATTTGGGTTTTAACTTTAATTTGAGTGTTCTTGTGTTAATCTAGTGATTTTGATGGGGGTTTGATATGGATGTTGGTAGGGGAATTGTTTTTGGGGTTTAGGAGAGAGAGATGGATGAGTTTGATTGTTAGTTGTTGTTGGTGGGGTACGGTACGGTTGGGAGGTGGTGGCAGCATGTGGTGGTAAGTGATGGCGGTGGGCTGGATGGTGGTGGAAGATGGTTTATGGTGGGTTGGATATATATATATATATAGGGGACCGCTAAAATGAGAACCACCTCCAGTTGTAAGAACCGTGAGAACTTTTTGATCCGGGGGGAGTTAGACCAATTTTTTTTTCATAAACGTAGATGTTTGTATTATAAACACATTTGTAAAAAAAATAAAAAAAAATGTCGTGTGTGTAGTTTTGAACACCACAAGTTTGTGTTTACGGGTACCGTAAATTTTAAATAAAATTTACGGGTCACGTAAACGCAAACTTTGGGTGCTCAAAACTAGACACCCGACATTTTTTTTTTTGAATTTTTTTTTACAAATGTGTTTATAATACATGCATCTACGTTTATGAAAAAAAAATTTGGTCCACCTCGCCCCGTACGGTGTAGTTCTCACGGTTCTTACAACTGGAGGTGGTTCTCATTTTAGCGGTCCTATATATATATATATATATATATATGGATTATGGATCGTCCGATCAAAACAATCCATGGACTAGATTGCGCGGTGGCGTTTTCGTAAATAACATCAATATTATTAGGTGGGACGCGCTTCATTAAGGGTAAAAGGGTCTTTTACCCCTTATATTTAAAACGCCATCAAATGATAAAACGCCATAAAAAATAAAACGCCATTAAAAACAAAACGCCAAAAATTAAAAATAAAACGCGTTGAATATTACAGGAAGATGAAACAACACAAATAACTGAATTTCAGTTATTAACATTTATTAGAAGAAATTCCCTCCTAAATTACGCGCCAAAAACATCATTATATAAACAAACGTAAAACATAGCTTCCATAATCACTTCAATCTATCCATTTTCTGCAAAAATAAAAATCGTTAACCAAAAACGCCAACTTAAACAAAACGCCAAAAATGGCAACAATCGTTTCGTGGAGATACACTCTGGGGATCAGGCGATACGTCCTCTATTTTGACAACAAAAGGAGGGTGTATGTTAAGACGGTCAGGGCAATTCTGAAGATGGAAGAAGAGATACAAAGGCAAATCTTATCCATTGGCATCTCTCTAGACAACGAATGCCATGAAACGCATATGCTTATGAAAGCATTAACCAACAAATTTGGACCAATCAAATGAGATGTGAAGCCAGACCCTGTCACGACATCATGGCGATTTGATGATGAAATAGACATGGTGACGGTTACATACGACAGCGGAGAGCAGGAAGTCTACTGGCTAGAGAACATCATGACAAAGCAGCGACTGGGTTTCATGGAAGAATTGCATAACGCCACTTGTACCAACACAGAAATAGACTCAAGATTGAAGTTAATGCAAGACATGTTCAGGGGGAGGCTTCAGAATCTTCAGGAACAAGAAGCTGATGAAGGTGAATGTGATGACATGGATGAAGATCAAGATGAAGACTCCGAGGAGGAAGAAGATGACACAAGTGATGGATACTATTTAGATAAAGAACCTTCTGACGAAGATTTTAATTTTTTTTCGCTTTTTTTTTTCTTCTATGTAATCTTCTTTTTTTAAAGATAATTAAATGATATATTACTATCTTTATTAGCAAAACGCCAAAATAATACTAAAAATGGTTAACCCTAACAAAACGCCAAAAATAACAAAAAAAAGATTTTCCTCCTTAATATTTTATTTACTCCATTATTGTATTTTGTCATGTTGGTCTGCATAAGGAAATTTAAAAAAACGCCAAACTTAGAAGATGAGACGTCTATAACCTATAAAACTGATAAAAGTTGATCAACACAGTAAATACAAAAAATAGTAACTGAAAAGACAGTTACTTTATTACAATAAAAAAGTCCCCCCTAAACTACGCGCCAAAAAACTCCTATAAGAGAGGGGTCTATACACAATGAAATTAATCACACCCAAAAAAACACAAAAACGCCATATCCTCTAGAAACCACTCCCTTTAAAATGCCACAGATGTCAAAGCTTTCACTGAAATGGATCCTTTTTCTGAGGGGGTTAACTCAATAATATTTTGCTGGATGAGATGGACAAATATTCAAGAAAAAGAGACTGATGACAGTGATATGCCATCATGTGAGCTTTGTTCTTGATGATTATAGGCATGGAAGAAAGTGTTCAACGCAAGTGTAAAATGCTAGTTTGGACTCAATTATTACAAATAGCATCGATCAAGAGTTGATCTTCAATGACATGCCACCAAACAAGAATATCACACCAAAAAACAAGATGCCACTAAGCAGCTTCTTCTGAAAAAAACAGGGTTTATGTAGGAAAGTTGGCATCTAGCTAAAGTATTCAAAAAAGGTTCAAAACGCCAAAACAAATTCAAGAAGATAGAGGCTGATGACAGTGAAGATTCGGAAGAGAAATTAGATTACCATTTTGTATTACTTTTGTTTTCATTTTATATTGTTTTGATATCAAGTTATATGTTGATTTGTTATCTAATTCTCTATAAATAAAATACATTATTATATAAAACGCCAAAAACTACAAACACCAAAACGCTAGAAGTATGAAAACTGGTAGAACAACTGCTGGCGAAACACCTTGTAAAGGGTATTAAACGCCAAAAAAAATTGGCCTTCTTGTAATCTTATGCAAATATTAGAGACTCGTAGTGAATTATTATACAAAACGCCATAAACGCCAAAAAAATTAACCAGAAAACTCTATAACGCCAAAAAATTATATATGTGACACAAAAACAATTAATTCAACGCCAAAAAGTTTAAAAAATATAATTAACGCCAAAAAAAAACTTAGACGCCATAAAATATTATACCGCGTTGGGAAATAAAAGAAGAGTGAAAAGACAAAAAAGCCTCTTCCCTTCTCTATGCCGCGGGACACGTGTTGGGCCAGAATGCGTTCTCACACTTTTGAGCGTTTTCTCCTGATCCCGTTTCTATATATATATATATATATATATATATATATACATGTTATAACTTTTTAGGTATCTAAACCTTTTGTTTTTTTAAGTTATTAACATAATAATTAGTCATTTTAAAGGTTAAATGACAAAAATGCCATCGTGTGCAAGGCACATGATCAAATCTAACATAAAAAAATAACTAGGTTAGAGTTAATGGACATACAGTGCAAGATTTTGAAACACTAAGTACAAAACTCGTCAATTTTAAACATAAAGGATGGTGCCTGCAAATAGGTATAAAGATAAAGGACAGTCCTTGCGATTCACTCTTTAATAAACAAAAAAAAATTGTGTTGTATTGTTTTTTAATTATAATATTTTATAACTAAAAATTACTTCTTGTTTTTCAAAAATTCACGAGGCTAGTGTTGGCACTTAGTATCGACGCAGAGGAAGAGGCTCATTGTTATGGACTGAGACTATTGCAATGTATGAGTGATGTGCTAGAAGTAGTTCAACTAAAATTAACCTAAAATTAGACTCAAGTAATAATCTAGACTCTCTAAACTCGACTAAACTACTCACCGGCAAGTGAACCGGTCGACTCTAGTAAAGAAAAGTAAGTCCGGATGTCGAACCCACGAGACTCTAATTAACTGCGTTAAAGACCTTATTTAGACTGACACTGACACTAACTTAACTATTTTTGTGTTTTGAGGGGGGGTTTTGCTAAAATCCTAGAATTAAAATTAAAGTAAAACTAGACTACGACACGAAAAAGAACTAAGGTTTGATTCAATAGAGATTAGCGACTACCTAGGCTAGAATCCGGTTTAACTAGGAATGGATTTCTAACGGTACTAAAGTGGTATGAAACCGGGATCTTAAAGTACTAAACCCTTAGAAATCTCTACTAAGACCTCCCGACCCTTCTTAGGAAGAAACCTGTGAGACTCTACAAGGCTGTTGTGAACCTTAGACTTCCTCTCAGTCTTCTAACGTCTCTAAAAGTGCCCTAATATGACAATCTACCTCTCAGCGCAAAAGTCTAAGGCAACTCTAGATTCTAACTTGGTTTAATAGACACAGGTGTGATTAGGGAACTAAAACTGACTTCTCACAAAATCTATCTTAGATATATATCATACCGAGACCTACTAACAAACTCGAGCCTCTCAGCGACAAGTTAAGCAGAATATCTAGTTCTAATTGTATTTTAATTACTGTTTCTAAGGCTATCGGCCGATTTACCCAAAGATTACCCGAACCCGCAAAGATACGAACAATCAACACAAACTCATTATATGAAAGACATCCACTAAAGTTTATGTGAAACAGCAAATAATCAACAATCAAATCTAAGTACGCATACGCACCAAATTAGAGATTCTAAAGTTCTTTACTTTCAAAGATCAATTCATACACAACCAATAGAAAACCGTTAAAAATCCAAACTTCATTAAACTTTCATCTGACCTAGGTAGTAACAAAGGTTCTAGCCAGAAAACATAATGTCTAAAAGCAAAACACAAGTTTCAAAACAAGAATTCATGATCAAAGTACTGAAAGACAAGAAAATAATGAAAACCGGGAGTTAAAACCCGAATGATCTTCTTTCCAATGCTCCAAGCTTCAACCAGATGATTCTCGTGTGCCAAAACGCTCCGAATAGCTTGAAATTTGCTCTTGAAATCGCCTGGGGGTTCTTAATTTCGTAACTAGGGTTTAATGAATGATTTCTTGACTTTTTATATGAAACCCTGGACCACAGTCAACAAATTGCCGTCAGCATGACCCGTCGCGTGGCGCGACGGGTATAGCTCTATGTAGTCGCGTAGCGTGACAATGTATATAGACAAAATAGTATTCTTTTAATGGTGGCGGGGTGCGACAGCATAAGCAGATCATGGTAGCGCGACGCGAGGCCTTGATTTTCACAGAACTCTCCGTTTTTTATCAGCTTCAGCATTCCAAATCTCCAGAAATTATTCTAACTCTGAAACTCAGCCAATTCTTCATCGTTTTGCGACATTTTCAGCACTAACGACCTGTAAAACGAGATTTATCAAAGTAACGAAATTCTAAACAAAATCTAAACTAAAGATTACGAAATATGCATAAACTCTACACGATAAATGGATGTATTTTGCAATACATCAATGAGATTTGTCATACATCGGTTGTATGGGCGATCAATGTGGGGTTTATAGACCAAATGAGTTCTCTCACCCACCAGACTAGTCTTATGGGTCTAGCAGACATCTACTTTCATATAGTTTGGTAAATTCCTAGGTTTGGCTCCTCATAGAGTTTGGTATGTCTTTCATGCGTCACTTTCGTAATCACGTGAGCCTCCACAATTATCGAGTTTTCACATGGTCGCATACATTTACCCATTAACGTACACTTAACCGAAAGAAATATCATGAAACTAATAAAACGATCCGAGTTAGGGTTGATATGAAACGATGTTTGAGGTAGCCATGACTTAACACGGACACGTTGACTGAGAGATTTATATATATATATATATATAGTGTGTGCAAGTGTGACATTTAGAATATTAAACTATTGAATAATATTTTTTTTGAAAGGATAAATTCATTAGAACACCCCGAACCGGGACGGAACCAAACAAAAAAAACTAGATAATTACAAATTTACACCATTTCGACCACCGGATCGTTCTAAACTTGGACCCATTCTTGAATCAAAGAAAACCCAAGGAACTAACTTCGCTAAAAATGCTTTCGACCTTAGTTGGCTTACCTTTAAACCTCGTCTCATTCCTCACCTTCCAAATACACAACATGTTGTGATGATAACACCTTTAAACGCCTCCCCCCCCCCCCCCCCCCGCCTTTTTAGCACAGTGATTATGAATCTCGAGAAGGTCTCTAAACGAGGACACATACAAATTCGGAACACGGCACCACTAACTCACTTTTTGACAAACAAGAGTAGCGATGATACAAGACGAGAACAAGTGTTCAACTGTCTCGATGACTTCGTTGCAGAAAGGGCACAACTCATCTTCAATGAAAATTCCACGTCTTGACATCGTCTCAACGGTAGGGACCCAGTTCATTTTCGCTCTCCAGTCGAAAGCATTACACTTAAGAGGAATCCAAGAAACCCAATCCATGACAAATCTGGAACTGAAATCAAGGTTGTCCCAAATCAAATGTTTAACTGCACTAACACTGAAAGTCCAGGACTCGTTACCTAACCACCGCCGACCATCGAGTCTGTTTGAAAGCGAAACACCGTTGATCAGAACCGTAAGCTCACTCAATTCCGATATTGACATGTAAGGTACATAATACTTAGCATATAACAATTAAAAGTGCACTCACATGCATATGTGTGTGACATTAGGACATTTAAAACATGTGTTTGCTTTAAATATTATAAGTTAGGACAAATAAACAATTAAGCACATAAGGCACCTAATCAACTATAGTCCTAAGTCTCACGGTTTAATAACCTAAACCTAATTCTATTTCGTCATTGAATCTGATACCAATATGTCACACCCTAACCCGTGACAGATTATCGGTCGGAGCGAAATGATTGTTCATAACTCATGACAACTATTATAAGGTTAAATACTTAAAGTATGTAAAATATAATAATGCGACACAACGATAATGAAACAATGTGATATTCAAGCCCCGAAGAGCGAATCTAAATAATGGTGGCGATACCTAGTTCAACCCATGGCCGTGAGGAACCAATCACCAAGTGGATCCACGTGAAACAATAGACACAAAGCGAGTAACAAATAAATACAAGTAAAACGTAACACATAGTGACGCATTGATTTTTATATGTTGGTGATTTAAATAAGAAACATATGAAACATTGACACGTGATACACCAGAAAAATACTTAGTGATAAAAAGAGGAAAGAAATAAATCTACTCACAGTTATACGTTTATTTGATCCTTACATAAATCGCACAATCGTTGAGGGAAAATACTCCAAAAACAAAAATGTTCCCCTAAAAGAAATAAATAACAAAAAATATGTTAAAGACCATCTCCTAAACTATAAAATAAATCTTATAACTTAGGGCTTTTGGCTAGCGAAAACTCTATATAATAGTAACTAAGTTTCACTAGTGTTTCACTAAAGTCACTATATCTTTTTTTATATCGTTAAGGTCACTCAAGTTTGATTTGCTATTCTAATCTTGCGTAATTAGCAGGTTACCAGGTTACAGCTATTTATTTTAATTTTTAATACTTATTCGGATTTTATAATTTACTTTTGTACCCTCTCAATTAAAAAATGACAAAAAAAATGTATTGAATCTCATTCTTCAATTTTCTTCCTCCTGGTATTACTATCGTTTCAACAAGAAGGGGTCCCCAAATTCCGGCTATTCTTCGATACATACTTCCGACAACCGGATCCCGCTTGCCTCCGCCTCCGTCTTCGAACCCAGTCCCTACCTTGTTGTGGCTTCCATCCAAATCGATTTCATAGACCCAAATCGATTTCACATATCCAATTCAATTTCACAACCATAGATTCCGACGAATACTCTCACTTTTCGATCAACTACTCAACCATTTAAAACGCCTCTTAAATACCACATTTAGTTTTCTTCGTCCCTTTAGAAAAGCTTCGGCGGGCTTTTGGCCGTCAATGGAGCACCGTACCGCTACGACCAAATGCTCCGATGAACTGGATCACTCGCGACGGACCGTTTACGCGATGTATTACCCGTGAAGAAGAAAAGTCCAAGTTGACGGAGACGAGTCATATGTCGCCGATGTTCCTAGATGTCGGATAACTGGTTGTGAAGAGTGGGACATTTGTTTTTTGTTTATGTTATGTTATGTTTTTGTTTTTCGTTCCTTTTTCATTGTTTTTTTGAAAGGGTAAAGAGGTAAATATAAAATTCACATAATAATTAAAAATTAACATAAATAGAGTTAACGTGATAACCTACTAATCACACAAGATTAGAACACTAAATCAAACTTTAGTGATTTTTAAGAGACAAAAAAAGTTTGAGTGACTTGATTGAAACAAATTAGAAACTTGGTTACTATTTTATAAAGTTACCCCTTTTGGCTACCCTAACTTAGGGCTTTTGGCTCCGCTAAAACTATATATATTAGCACTAACATAACTATTAAATTAATGTTTGTGGCTATATAACTAATGTGACATATTCAAAATATTACCTTAAAAATATTTATGTCATTGTTTTTATATTGTAACATATACTAAGTATATAAATCATTATCTCTATATAAAGATAAAGAAGTTTAATAGTCTTGTACAACTATCCTTGCTTTGAGTACAAATGCTTAAAATGTGATCTCTATAAGTCAATCCAATAGCATTACTTGGACTAGTGAATAAATGCAGTCTAAACCCACTAACCAATAAACTCATTTTATGACTTTTGTATAAACAAAAATTAAAACTAATTATATTTTTTTTTATCCATTGGGAATAGCCCAATAGTGTTGGTGAGTTAGATAAGGTGTAGAATAGTAAGAGGTCATGGGTTCAATCCCCATGGTGTGCAAGTTTAGCCATTATATATATATATATATATATATATATATTTAAATTTATGCATTGATTAGAAACGATTTGTTATTCTTTGTTAGGATATGTTTATGTTTATCTATTTTTAACAAATACCAGAAACATAATTTAGGATATTTTTATGTTTATTTGTTTTTAACAAATATTAGAAACATAATTATATAACTAATCATTTTATATATATACAATAACAACTATTATATTTTTAATGAAGTATATCATTTTACAATTTATAGCATGTGTTGGAACCATAACGAACCAATACCGATTGAATTATTGTTGCATCGCACACACGAATACGGAAAAATCATTGTCTGTCGCGAAGCGCGACGTACCTTTAACCCTAGTTTAACATTCAAAATTAATAATCTGGTCCAAATTATCAAATTCGCAAAGAAAAGTCTAAAATTGCGGCAATAAAATATTATGGCAAGATAATAACAAATTTATGTTATTATATATCAAAAATATCAATTCTAACAATTTTAGTAAAAAGTCATCTTCCAATTTATATAAATCCAAAAATCATACTTATCTTATATTTATATGAAAATTATTTTGTTAAAAAACACTAAATTTGTGTTTAATATTTATTTGATCATTTTATTTCAAAACATTTTATCATATATCATGAAATCCATAAAAAATCCATGTTCTATTTATTTTATAGAAAATCAGAAAATAATGTCCATAAGTTTTTATGTAGATAAATCCAAATTTTATATAATATTTCAATAAATTGTAACATGGTCAGAATTTAATAATAAATCTATAAGACACACAAAAGTTCTCAAAAATTACACTAACCTATCTAATATGATAATGAATAATATCCTGGGTTCGATATCATCAAAACATAATACTAAAATAAAAAAAACAAATTATATGAACTAAGAACCCTATATTAACAAAGAATTAAACTCGGATCTATAAAGTGAGATAGTAGGGTTTTGTGAAGCACGTAAAATTAACAAGGTTAGGCTTTGGAATTACCTGATTTGGTTAGGTATTGAAGAAGATATCGATACTTGAATTTTCAAGCCCTAAATTGTTCTTACTCAAATTCGCAAGTGTGGGGTGTTGTTTGCAGGTTTTGTGAGTTAGTATAGTTGTGTAACAGTGTTTAGGATCAAAAGGAACCAGTTTTAAGACTTATAGTGGATGAATTTGATACGAGACCGATCAAGTTCTTAGATGCTTTTAAACACCATGGGAGGGGAAGGTCTTGGGTTCAAGTCCCACAGACGACAGGAATAAGAGAAATTTGTTGTTAAAAAAAATTCTTAGATGCTTTAATGGTTAACTGATTAAGACTTGGTAGTTGATTTATGGTGTAATAAAGTTTGATTAAATGGTGTATAGTTTAATCTCCTTTAAAAACGAGTTGAATGTAACCCAAAAGAAACCTAAATAAACATAAGAACATATTATATCAGACCTAACTCATTTCCGATGAAAATTTACGTTGAAACGTAAATCAAATTAAATTTATACCAACCCGTACATAAAAATAAACACATGAAACTTGGTTACAAAACCTTTTTAAATTTAAGGGGTTGTAAGTGTCAATTCTGAAAGTCGAGATATAAAAGTATAAATAAATACAAAGAAAAAGGAATGTCAAAAAGTCAAAGTACTATTCATCAAAGTTGCTAATTGTATTATAGATAAAAAACATATCATATCAGACCTAACTCATTTCTGAATATAATTTACGTCGAAACGTAAATCACCTTAAATTTAAACCAACATGTACATAAAAAGAAACACATTAAACTCGGTTACAAAGCCTTTTTAAATTTAAGGGCTTGTAAGTGTGAATGCTGAAAGTTGAGTTGTAAAAGTATTAAAAAAATACAAAAAAGACAAAGAGAAAGAAAAGTCAAAGTACTATGCATCAAAGTTGCTAATTGTATTATAAACTAGGAAACCAAATTTAAAAAGCTATATGGAGTGCAAGACGACAATTAATATTAGAATAACTAATAAATAATTGTATTATAGATAATTCGTCGAATAATGCGATTTGTTGCCGGAATCTAGCACCAGAAGTATATACTGTTGTCGGAGAATTTAGGATACGTTTTAGCTAACGCGTAACAACGAACTTCTGCTGCATTATTATTTGTGATGCTGTTATCCAATCATCACGACCCATCCGGGCCCACCGGAGAATCGGGGTGCGACAGATAGACAAGAGGACGACCCGTACATAATTCAAAGGTACGGGCCGTGTCAGAAAAGTACGACCCGTACCCCTTAAAAAGGGACGACATGTACCGTTTTTGAAGCCCAAAGCCCCAAACATAGTGAACCATATAAAGAAAGTGATAGAAACCTTAGACAAGAATTGGAGATCGACTAAAAGCGAGAAAAAAGTTGAAGAATGTATTTTTTGAAGGATTTGGAAGAGAAAAGGCCAGCGGATTTAAGATCCAACGCACGAGGAAGCAAGAGTTTATTCTTCGGGTTAATCTTTATAGTTTTTATAGTCTTTAACTTCTGTAATTGGTGATGAATTTGATTTGTGTGTTGGATTTGTTTATCATATCCGACTAAACTCATTTATAACTGTCTGGATGAGATGATTTATTGATTTGATTTATGATTGATGATGGATTGCTTATTAGTATGATTCTAGTAGTATGTATGGTTAATTCCTATGATGCGTATATATGTTAAGTATTGGTTATGATGTTGATTATGTGGTTGTGTTGATTTTTCTATGAATATGTTAAGTATTGGTTATGATGTTGATTATGTGGTTGTGTTGATTTTTCTATGAAGTTATGCATGTTAGATTCAATATTTTCTATCTCTAGGTTATACTGATGTCCATTAACTTAGGGCTTGAAACCTTAACCAGTATTAGATAATTAATCGTCATAGTTGGTAAAACATATATTCTGCCCACGGGAAGGATCTTATTAAAAAGGTATAGAAATTAGTTAGAGTTTTCTATAATTGGCTTACCTAGGTAGCTCGTAAACCGCAATGTTCGTTGTTCAACCTTGGCACTAGTCTAGAAACCTTAACTCGTGAGAACCCCGTATCATTACTAGTTTTGTTGGATTAGGTCTAAAGGTGTGTCAATGGCCTTAACCCTAGCTTGATAAAATTAACCTTAATCGGTATTAGTTCATTTTAGCACTTCGTATGCTATTATCAAGTTAGGTCTTAAAATAGTTTAATAAGTCTCATCTACCATCAATCTAGTCAATCTTCGTTGATTTGAGTATAAGATGGTTATATTTTCTTAACCTTTGGTAAACTCTTTAAGTTAATTGAAGTTTTAATAATTTACAGATTAAGTTATCATTATTCATAGAATGCATATTAAGTGATAAGCTAATACTAGTAGATTTTTTGTCCTATGACCTAAAATGTTCTATTATTCTGATATGTACGTTTGCTTGTTACGTGTATAGTTAGCAGTTATTTGTTTTTTTTACCTTAAAGCTCCTATGTGTTTTGTGTTCAATTTATTTATTATTATCTAAGCACGTCACCGTTCCATCGTAGTTTTCATAGCCAAGAGAAATCTAAGAGCCACGATTAGGATTTCTACATAGGTAGTGATTTTCCTTTCCCTAAGTTCATCTAAGTTATAAGTTTGCTAGTTGTTAGTTTTAGTTTTAGTTTCATTTAATTTTAGTTTATTTAAACCAAATCAAAATCTTCTTTTAAAAACCAATTCAATCAAATCTTTTAAACCTTTTATAGTTATTTTTCAGAGTCTAGTTGTAGTTATTGTATGTGTCTCGTGGGTTCGATATCTAGATTTCCGTTAGGCTTTACTACATTTGATACGTACACTTGCTTGTCATAGTGGTCTAGTTTACACATTTTTCAAAGTTTAACTAGAGTGTTTAGGTTGGTTTTTATTTAGATTTTAATAGACCATACCAAGCACATTACTTGGTTTATTGTACATATTGCATTACATATCATTATGTATTTGTTAATTTGTAAATTGATTTTACAATGATGTGGTGTTCGTGTTGCATATTGGGTCTAAAGGAAAACATGTAAGAGAGTGTTGAAATATTAGGTTGTATATGTTGTAAACTAGTATATGAATTGTGTTTGATTTGGCATGATTTATGGTACCAAGGTGTTGCAGATGTTATTGATTGGTTTATTTGTGCGTAAAGTTGATCTATGTATGTTGGTTTGTAAGTATTTATGGGGCCGATGTGTCGTACATCTTGTTTTTTTGCTTATTTGATTGCTGCAAGATTAACTTACAAATTAACATGTATATAAGTGGGATTCAATGGTGTATAACGGATATGATGAGTTTAATTTTAATGTGCAACAACCAAGACAACTTAAATCAAGCAATCGGCTGTTGCCACGTCTGTTAGCCTTGATACTGATGATGTGTTTCCTCTTTTAAGGTTTCTCATTTGTATTCAGATTTAAGAGTTTAAAAGCAACGATGAAGGCGCCGTGATTGTCGCTTTGGTAGGTATGACAACCTGGAATTGGGTTCTAGTTGCAACGATGTTCATGAGCCTCTTTGTTGGATCATTATAATGAGCTTTTTTATTAAGTCTAGCATTCTTTATACGGTTATTCTGTCATCTAAATTTATTTTTAAGCATGTTGGCTTCTAATGGCGATTTTGAGGTTTTGGCGAGACTACAAAAATATACTTCAAGATGTTCTCGAATCTGATCGCCGTATCACGGTGAAACTAAACGAGTCGACAAAAAGAAGTGGTGTAATCCAGATGAAACATGCAAAGAAAATACAAAGCTTCAGGTGTCCATAACACAATAAGCATGCAAGTGATATGAAAAACAAACATTGATTGTAAATTTTGTTTTATTTTATATTGCAATCAGTATTAATTTACTTCTTAACTATCATAACCCGGGTGGATTTCTAGTTTACTTAAAAGAAAGAAAATAACTAGTTTTTTTTCTTCATAATTTCTAGAGTAAAATGCACGGATGCTCCCTGTGGTTTCGTAAAATTTCACCTTTAGTCCTCAACTTTTGGAAATTACACTCTTACTCCTTGTGGTTTGCTCGATTGTTACTCAGATAGTCCCTGGAGTGGATAACCGTTAGCTTATGGCGTTAAGTAGCTGTGAAATGACAAAATTACCCCTTTTATGATAAAACAAAACAAATTAAATAAATATATGTTTGGAGGCCCACTTATGAAGCAAAATTACCCTTACGAAGCAACTGGAATGAGCAGCTACAGAGGGAGTGGAGGAATGTCACGGCCCCCGACCCAGTTTGACCCGTTTCAGGAGCCGCGGGACAGAAAATCCCGTGGTATTTATTTAATTAAATTGACAGCGGAAGATTTCTTCAGGATCTTTTTAAAATTGAAATTTCCCGATTATTTTATTTCACAACTCGTGATAAAACCCGGTAATTTACAATCTTGAGATTTCACGGAGAAATCTTTATTTTACAAAACATGTTTCTTTATTTTATATTGAGCCACTTCCTTAAGCTTGTAGTGCTTCACGACACTTTTCTTGGATCACAACAGATCACCTGAAACATGTTTGAAAAATGTTTTGTCAGCGGGAAATACTGAGTGAATCATTCTTTTTATGAAAATACTTATTTGTTATAATTTACAGTATTAAGAGCGATTACAATGTTTCAGATATCAACCAACTACCCTCGGTATTTGTCACTCGACTCGTTTCTGTGACTATGGTCATATCACCCATTGGCTAACTCGCTGTCCAATGGTGAAGATTATCAAGTAATGTATACAAAACCCCATATACCAGCTGTAATATGGTGACTACAAAGACTTAATCCCTGTAATTATAACTTTTGAAAATAAACATGCTTTTGTAAATAAATTTGAATAAAAAGAGAATGACTCACATTGCAGATTTAATTTGAGCAGAGCCTAGCCTACTGATTAGCCTTTTAACCTAAATTAATAACATGCACACAATTCGGTTAGTAACTTAATACAGCATTTACGATAACTCACGAGATTAAACCCTCACATCGAATGACAAAGTGCGATACTTAAACATCCATCGAATTAACGACGAATGACAAAGCATAAACCCAAATGTGGGCAGCACTTAAACATCCATTGGATAGTTTAATCGATCGGACATTGAATCGTATCAGCGATCGAGTTATTACCCTGTATTGCGGCAGCACTTCGTGATTCGTGTGTGTTTTTAATAGTAATTCTACGATATCTCAGTGTGTGATTGGAATTTCTACGTCGTTTCTAGGGCTGTAAACGAACCGAACGTTCAGCGAACAGTTTGTGAACCGTTCGGCGGGAAGTTCGTTTATGTTCGTTCGTTTAATAAACGAACGAACATGAACAAGAAATTTCGTTTGATTAGTTAAATGAACGAACATGAACAGAGGTCTCGTTCGTTTGATTGTGTTCATGAACGTTCGGTAAGGTGTTCGTGAACGTGTTCGTGAACATTCGTTGATTTGCGTTCGTTTATGTTCGTATATTTGTGTTTCAATTGAAGATCTTTGTACTTTATTATATTGTATTTGTACTTTTTATATTATTAAACTTTTATTTATTTTATTACCCTAACAATGAAACTAGGAAACTCACTTTCACCTTGTTTATGCATCATTTTCCTTTCATTTCTCATTATTTACATCGGCGAATACGATCGACCTCCGTTCCACAATAAGGGATTCAAGTTCGAGTGCTACTCTCTGGGCCGTCTATCTTTATCCTTCGCCGCGTTCGCCAAATTTATTTGTGTTCGTTTATGTTCGTGAACCGTTCGCGAACATGCTCATTTCCTTAATGAACGAACACGAACATAAAATCCCGTTCGGTAAGTGTTCATGAACCGTTCGTGAACACATTTATTTCCTTAACGAACGAACACGAACAAGGCCTTGTTCGTGTTCGTTCGGTTCGTTTACAGCCCTCGTTTCAGTACCAGAAATCAAGTCCCAATGTCCACTATTTATAGCTAAGTTTTGACCAGGCTTACGGACCGTAAGCCTCATCCCTTACGGTCCATAAGGGACACCTTTTCACTATAGGGTAGCCACGTCCTTGACTAGCCTTGCTGACTTGACTAAGTCGAAAAATTTAATTTTGACAACGTTTTATGTAGATAATCGTAACTAGGGTTTACCCCCCCTGAGTTGTAGGGGCCCTGATCCTGATTCTGATTGTTCTGAAAATTTTAGGGTTTGTGCAGAATCACTTGGGTGTCTCAATTAGGGTTTCCTATTGGATAAAATAATTAAATAAATATGACTTTTGATGAGAGTTGTTACATCCTCCCCACCTTAATAAAAATCTCGTCCTCGAGATTTACTGGAATAATTGAGGATACTTTCGCTTCATCTCTGATTCCAGCTCCCAAGTGTATTCAGCTCCTCTCTTTGAATCCCACTTTACTTTAACTAGCACTAGTCGTTTGTGCTTGAGAAACTTTACTTTTCTGTCTTCTATCTGAAGAGGTTTCTCTACAAATTTTAATTTTTTTTTACCTCTATATCTTGGAGAGGTACTACCAAAGATTCGTCTGATAGACATTTCTTGAGATTGGATACATGAAATACATCATGTACTCCAGCTAACTCTTCTGGTAGTTGTAAACGATAAGCAACTGGTCCTATACGTTGGATCACTAGAAATGGTCCTACGTATCTGGGACTTAGCTTTCCTTTCTTACCGAATCTAACAACTCCTTTCCAAGGAGAAACTTTCAATAGTACTTTATCTCCAACTTGAAACTCGAGTGGCTTGCGTCTATTGTCTGCATAGCTCTTTTGACGATTTCGAGCTGTCTTTAGTCTTTCCTTGATTTGAGTAATATTGTCGGTCGTCTCTTGCACTATTTCAAGACCTGATAATTGACTTTCTCCTATTTCTGCCCAACAAACTGAAGTTCTGCACTTTCTGCCGTACAGTGCCTCGAATGGGGCAGTTTCAATACTTGAATGATAATCCCAATTTCCACCAAAATCTATTACACATGCTCGAAGCATGTCTTCTAGAGTTTAGATCGTCCTTTCACTTTGTCCGTCTGTTTGTGGATGATATGCAGTACTCAGATTGAGTCGAGTTCCCATTGCTTCTTGGAAACTAGTCCAGAAATGAGAAGTAAAACGACTATCCCTATCCGAAACAATGGAGAGTGGAACTCCATGTAAGGATACTACTTCATCTACATACAACTTTGCCAATCTTTCCATGCTAAAGGTTTCTTTCATGGGTAGAAAATGAGCTGATTTGGTTAATCGATCCACAATTACCCAAATCGCATCATTACCTTTTCTGGTTTTGGGTAACTTAGTAACAAAATCCATTGTTATGAGTTCCCATTTCCGTATAGGCATTTCTAATTGTTGTAATAGACCTGAAGGTTTTTGGTGTTCTGCCTTAACTTGTGAACAAGTAAGACACTTAGAAACATATCGAGCTATATCCTTTTTCATGCCTATCCACCAAAAAATATTTCTTAAATCTTGGTACATTTTATTGTTTCCTGGATGCATGGTATACCTAGATTTATGAGCTTCTTCTAAAATCTTATTTCTTAATTCTCCTTGCTTAGGTACCCAAATTCTTCTTTTGTGGAATCTCCAAATTCCTTCAGCTCCTTGTTCTAATTCTTTCATTCGTCCTTTCATTCCTTCAGCATCATCCTTGATTGCTGTAGCTTGAACATTTTTCAATTGTTCCATTAAATCTAATGGTAGATTTAATCTGAGAGCACGAACCCGTCGTTGTTTCTCATGATACTTACGGCTTAAGGCATCTGCAACTACATTTGCCTTTCCTTCGAGATACTGAATATCACAATCGTAGTCACTTAGGATTTCCATCCATCTTCTTTGCCTCATATTTAACTCTTTTTGCCCAAATATATATCTTAGACTTTTATGATCTGTATAGATAGTAAATTTACTTCCGTACAGATAATGTCTCCAAATCTTAAGGGCAAAAATTACGACTCCTAATTCTAAATCATGAGTCGTATAGTTTTCTTCGTGCTTTTTCAATTGTCTTGAAGCATACGCAATTACCTTCTTGCGTTGCATCAGTACACATCGAAATCCTAACTTTGAAGCATCACAATATACTTCAAAATCTTCAGTTCCTTCTGGTAAGGCTAAGATTGGAGCATTGGTTAATTTCTGTTTCAAGATTCTAAAGGCTTCTTCTTGTTTAGGTCCCCATTCAAACTTAACTGCTTTACAGGTTAGCTTAGTTAATGGTACAACTATTTTGGAAAAATCCTTAATAAACCGTCTATAATATCCAGCTAAACCTATAAAACTTCTAATTTCCATTGCGGATTGTGGAACCTTCCATTTGGTAATTGCCTCTATCTTAGCAGGATCTACATGAATACCTTCGTGATTCACCATGTGTCCTAGGAATTGCACTTCTTGCAACCAAAATTCACATTTTGAGAATTTGGCATAAAATTTTTCTTTTCTTAACAAAGTTAAGAGTGCATGCAAATGCTGACAATGTTCATCCTGACTTTTGGAATAAATAAGTATATCGTCTATAAAAACAATTACAAATTTATCCAAATACGGTTTACAGATCCTATTCATCATGTCCATGAATGCGGCAGGTGCATTCGTTAACCCGAAGGGCATGACTGTAAACTCGTAATGAGCATACCTAGTTCTAAAAGCAGTTTTAGGTATGTCTTCTTCTTGTACCTTCAATTGATGATATCCGGAGCGTAAATCAATCTTAGAAAAATATCTAGCTCCTTGAAGTTGATCGAAAAGATCATCAATCCTAGGTAATGGGTATCGATTCTTAATTGTAACCTTATTCAATTCTCTATAATCAATACACATTCTCATAGAACCATCTTTTTTCTTTACAAACAACACTGGTGCTCCCCACGGGGATGAACTAGGTTGTATGAAACCTTTACTTAGTAATTCATCTAATTGCTTTTTCAGTTCTAACATTTCTGTGGGTGCTAACCGATAAGGTGCCTTGGCTATCGGTGTAGTTCCTGGAATTAGATGAATCCTAAACTCTACTTCCCTATCTGGTGGTAACCCTGGTAATTCTTCTGGGAATACATCTGAGTATTCTGAGACTACTGGTATTTCCTTAAGTTCTTTACCCTTAGTGCTAATGATTACCGAAATCATATATACTATCCCTTGCTTTCGTTCATAACTAGCAACTTTCATTACTGAAATGAACTTCATAGGCTTACGTGGTTTATCTCCTGTAATCATAATTACTTCTCCGTTAGGTGCACAAATTTCTATGGAATTCTGATCACAAAGAATTCGAGCATGGTTGGCTACTAACCAATCCATTCCTAACACAACATCGAATTCAGCTAATTTCATAGGTAATATGGTTGCAGAGAATTTATGATTTGAAAGTTCTATATCTACATTTTGCAAAACCTTATCTATTTTAACTGAATTCCCATCAGCCGTTTCGACTGTAAAAATCTGCCTAATGTTGGTTAAAGGTAAGTTAAGAGCTTGGCAGAATGAAGTATTGATAAAACTTTGGTTTGCACCAGAGTCAAATAATACTTTTGCGTACACGTTGTGAACTAAGAACGTACCAGCTATCACATCTGGAATGAGTTCAGCTTCTTGAGTGGTTAGCTGAAATGCTCTGACATTCTTCTTTGTAGCTCCATCAGCTGGTTTAGCTTTGTTGTCTGCTGGTTTGACCAATTTAGGACATTCTGGTTTAAAATGTCCCTTTTCTCCACAGTTATAGCAGATTATAGTTTTCTTTCTGCAGTTTTCTTCACGATGTCCTACCATTTTACAAAAATTGCAGGTTACACTACATTTTCCATAATGTTTCTTTTTGCAATTCTTGCAGAATGGCAGGGTTGAGGATTGTCCCGTTCCTCTTCTCTTGAAGCTGTTATTATTACCCGTACGAAATCCTTGGGTAATTTTCTGAGCCAATTCCTTCTTCCTGTTTTCATCTTGTGTGCGTACCAGTTCGTCAGTTAGAGTGTTAGCTAATTCAACAGCATCGTCAATAGTACGAGGTCTTGCAGCTTTAACGATGTTACGAATTTCACTAATCAATCCCCAAATATAGCGAGAAATGAGTACCGGTTCTGGCGAAGCCAGTGTTGGTACCACTCTAGCATATTCAAAGAATGTCGAAGTGTAACCGCGACAATCTACACCCGTCATACGATGATTTAGGAACTTATTTGCCATTTGATCTTTTTCATACTCGGGACAGAATTTTCTTTCTACAAGACTCTTAAATTCTTCCCAGTTCATGGCATAGGCCACATTTCTTCCTTTGGATTGAAGTACTGTGTTCCACCATTCGAGTGCCCCTTCTTTAAACAAATTTGATGCGTACATGACCTGATCGTCTTTGGCACATTTACTTATTGTAATTACTGCCTCGGTTTTCTCTAACCAACGCAGTGCAGCAGTTGCTCCTTCATTGCCTGCAAACTCAGATGGTTTACAAGCAAGAAATTCTTTGTAAGTGCAACCAGGCGTTGCAGCTTTCATTTTCTTAGGGAGCGGAGCCTGCCGTGGATTATTATCGTGATTATTACCGCCTCCGTTTACGCTATTACTGAAGTTATCTTCAGAAATACGTTTGCTAGGAATGATTTGTTGAGGTTCGACTAGAGTTTTAACAGCAGCAACTATGGCTGGAATAGCATTGGCTATCCCTTGAGCAACGATATTTTCTATATCTTGCCTAGTCATATAGTGATCTTCCGGATGTTGCTCAGATTGATTAACCTCATTAACTGGTTCGTTATTAGCGTTTTCCATCTGTTAATTAATTTATATAAATTATTAGTATTGAATAAATAACAATTATACACAAAACAATCGTACAATTTCATAACACACATATAGTCAAAATTATCGATTTCTCGATTTTCATTTTATATATTTTATACTTATGCATCCATACACACCATTATCTTACAAAATTTTATTTTAGTTTATTTCACAAGCTATATTCTACTTATTTATCTTACAACCACAGTTTCACCTCCTCACACCATACTATCCCTTGTCATTTAATACTTCAGTAACGACGTTCCCTCTGGTCGTATTTCCAGGAGATCTGTTCTCCTATTCCCTTGATCCTATTTCTGGCATCCACCAGTTCTTCGCCAAAGTGGCGGAGTTCAGCTAAATTCTCATTGCTCATAGGTGGGTTAGGTATTGGTTCAGGGTCGAACTGAGGGAGAAAGGAATAAGGATTGTTGAGCAGATTTTAGAACTGCCAATCATTCGTCCACCACTCATCCATTCCTAGAGGTTGGGTGTGAATTATTGGTTCTGTGATTGCTGGTTCTAAGTTTATAGGGAGTTGATTTTCAGCAGGAAAAGGATAGAGGTTATTATTTATGGCCCTGAGAATTTCACAGCTCTCTAATGCGTAATCCAGTTCTTCCTGAAATGGTAACTCCTCGCCCTGTCTAGAGCTTTCCCCAATTTCTCTCTGAGTTTGTTTAGAATCTTTCCCATACTCTATTTCCAACTGCCTAGAATATTCTCCAAACTGTTTTTCCATTTGCCTATAATTTTCCCCGTCTTCAATCTCCGTCCCTTTATCTAAGGGATTTTCTATTTTGGGAAGTCTCTTGCCTGGTTTTTTCCTATGTACACGCCTCCCCCATACATATCTCTTTCTTTTCTGTGGTTTTGGCTTTTTCGGAGGTGGAGCATTGAATTCAATAGGTTCTTCTATATCTGGTATATACCTATTGAAATCTCTGGAAACCTCTATTTTTACCGGATAGAGATTTAAATTTTGGAGGGCTTCAGACAAATCACTCATGTTGTTTAGCACATATGCAAAATAAAAATTACTAAGTTAAATTTTTATAAAAATTTCATAAATAACCTTTAAATATTATTTGATGCGTGTGAAGTGTTATATATATTAGGTGTATATTTTAAGCCCTTTTTAACACTTATTTTAGCCAAGTTTTAAATTTATAAAACACGATATTTCACTAACACTAAACACACATATGGGCAAGTGCACCCATCGTTGAGTGTAGTATAGTGTTGGTAAGATACCGAGGTCGTCCAAGGACACAAGAGCTTTTAGTACCGGTTTATCCTCAACGTCTAACCAAAATAAAAGTTTAGAAAAATGTTTTAAACTAAGAAAATTAAAAACTAACTAAAATGCTGAAAATAAAAATAAAAGAAAAACAGATAGACAAGATGAATCACTTGGTTCCGACTCGTATCTAGTATAACCTTTGATTATTTCCGCACTTTTGCACATAATTAAGAGATTATCTTAGTTATTGTAGTAGGCCCCTCTTTTGAAGGTGACGTTACCCTCACCCCAGTAGTTTGAGTCAGCAGGGATACAATCCTAAAAGGGTGGATTATTGGAAGATAATGAATTAAGTTATTAATGCAGTATTGTGGTAGGCCCGCTTTTGGCGGTGACGTTACCCTCGGCTAAGTAGTCTGAGTCAGCAGGGATACAGTCCTAAATAGCCGGGTTATAGTATTAATAGTAGTTAACTTATGAGGGGATCAAAGAGTTTGGACCCCCGCCATCCAATACCGTGAAGTATTGAAGGAGGTCCTACTAAATTTGACCCAGGTCCATTGCAGGACCTCTAAACGCTGAACAATGGCAAGACCTTTACCAAACCGTTCCCTTAACCCCCGACCAGGTAGCCAACATATCTCCATATAGACCGTGGAGATATGAATGGTGAAAATCCTTTATTTTATATAGACAGTAAAATAATGCCAAGACACCACGGACAAACGATAAGGAAAGATCACCTTCAACATAAGTAACTAGTTATTAAAGTCATTAATACAAAACCAAATAAAAAGTGCAAAAGATTAGAAATAAAAAGTATTATACTAGACACTTTGTCTTCACCAAGTGATGTAAGAGACTTAGGCAAACATGGCCTTGATTGTCAAGAACTCTTACGATCAATCTTGGATCCCGAGACGACTCACACACTCTACGATGGACAATGGATGATGGTGTTGTGATGGTGGTGGGTGGTGGATGAAGTGTGAGAGAGGTGGTGTGCCAAGGGATGAGATGAAATGAATCCAAGTACTCCTATTTATAGGCTGAACAGAGAGCTGGGCACGGCCCCGTGTCCGCTGGGCACAGCCCCGTGTCCGTCTGACAATCTCTCTCCTCATTAATTGTAATTCGCAATTACAATAAATGCGCCTGCTGTACTTTCGACACGCCCCCGTGTCCGCTGGGCACGGCCCCGTGATGGGCAATAGAAGCTTCTATAGATTTGTCTTTTCTGCTGCTTCTTGGGCACGGCCCCGTGCTGGCTGAGCACGGGGCGTGTTCAGTCTTCTGATTTCTCTACTTTGCTTTGGAAGGTGCCGTTGAGGGGTCGGGCAGTCCACTAATGTTCCTTTTCTTGTATTTATGTTGGATTTAGCTGTCTTTTTGCTTCTTTTGTGTTTTTGAGCTCATTTAATCCTGAAAATACAAAAGGAAGACAAAAACACTCTTTTTCCAATATTAGTACTTAAAAAGGGTTAGTTTTATGCCTCATTTGATGTAATTTATATGTTGCATTTTACACACATCATTATTGCATACCATGTGACTACAAAACAACTGAAATTAAAACACACTAGGTTTTACTATAGACTTATTTATTTACTGGATAAGGTTTCTGGATTGTAGATGATAAGGGTGCTAAAACTTGAGTTAAAAATATTTAAAGATTTGCATTTACTGCCACAGTGGGTAGCATATAAAGATCTGCCCACTTTTCATCTAACTTGTCTTCCCAAGGTGTTTTACTGGTTAATTCCTGGGTTTCTTGTTTAACTTTCTTTTCTCGGGATTTCTTTATTTTCTCCTGACTTTTCCTAATAATCAAACTTCTTTTATCAGGAGAAAGTGGCTCCTCATAGTGTGCCTTTCGGACAAATATTCCTTCTTCAGGAATTACAGAGTGATTTGAGGATTTTGGTTGGGATGAACTTCCCTTCTCGTTGGATGACCTATATAATTTAAGATAGATATTTGAAAGCTTTTGCTTACCCATACTGTACACAAATATTCAAATAATAAAACACATAATCACAAAATGACAAGTAGAAAAATTAAGTATTTTCTAAATACTTAATTGGCTTAAATCAGTGGCTCTGATACCACTTTTTTCTGTCACGGCCCCCGACCCAGTTTGACCCATTTCAGGAGCCGCGGGACAGAAAATCCCGTGGTATTTATTTAATTAAATTGACAACGGAAGATTTCTTCAGGATCTTTTTAAAACTGAAATTTCCCGATTATTTTATTTCACAACTCGGGATGAAACCCGGTAATTTACAATCTTGAGATTTCACGGAGAAATCTTTATTTTACAAAACATGTTTCTTTATTTTATATTGAGCCACTTCCTTAAGCTTGTAGTGATTCACAGCACTTTTCTTGGATCACAACAGATCACCTGAAACATGTTTGAAAAAGGTTTTGTCAGCGGGAAATACTGAGTGAATCATTCTTTTTATGAAAATACTTATTTGTTATAATTTACAGTATTAAGAGCGATTACAATGTTTCAGATATCAACCAACTACCCTCGGTATTTGTCACTCGACTCGTTTCTGTGACTATGGTCATATCACCCATTGGCTAACTCGTTGTCCAATGGTGAAGATTATCAAGTAATGTATACAAAACCCCACATACCGGTTGTAATATGGTGACTACAAAGACTTAATCCCTGTAATTATAACTTTTGAAAATAAACATGCTTTTGTAAATAAATTTGAATAAAAAGAGAATGACTCACATTGCAGATTTAATTTGAGCAGAGCCTAGCCTACTGATTAGCCTTTTAACCTAAATTAATAACATGCACACAATTCGGTTAGTAACTTAATACAACATTTACGATAACTCACGAGATTAAACCCTCACATCGAATGACAAAGTGCGATACTTAAACATCCATCGAATTAACGACGAATGACAAAGCATAAACCCTAATGTGGGCAGCACTTAAACATCCATTGGATAGTTTAATCGATCGGACATTGAATCGTATCAGCGATCGAGTTATTACCCTGTATTGCGGCAACACTTCGTGATTCGTGTGTGTTTTTAATAGTAATTCTACGATATCTCAGTGTGTGATTGGAATTTCTACGTCGTTTCAGTACCAGAAATCAAGTCCCAATGTCCACTATTTATAGCTAAATTTTGACCAGGCTTACGGACCGTAAGCCTCATCCCTTACGGTCCGTAAGGGACACCTTTTCACTATAGGGTAGCCACGTCCTTGACTAGCCTTGCTGACTTGACTAATTCGAAAAATTTAATTTTGACAGCGTTTTATGTAGATAATCGTAACTAGGGTTTACCCCCCCCCCCTGAGTTTTAGGGGCCCTGATCCTGATTCTGATTGTTTTGAAAATTTTAGGGTTTGTGCAGAATCACTTGGGTGTCTCAATTAGGGTTTCCTTTTGGATAAAATAATTAAATAAATATGACTTTTGATGAGAGTTGTTACAAGGAACTAGGGACCGGCCACATGTGCATATAATAACCGCATCAACGATTCCAGATCAGCAATCGAACAACAGAAAGTTCGAATTACAGAAGCTTGATTGAGAATTGAATAAACAACGATGTGGATTAGAATTAGGGCTTTTTTGATGTGTGGCGAAACGATGTCGTAAAGGGGGGATTCGGGTTGTAGGATAGATGTGTGTGTGTGAGGTGAGTGAAACATAATCGGAGAGATTTGTTGCCAGAATTTGGAATGAATGGTTATTAAGGGCATGTTGACCAACACTAGCGGAGACGGTGACGGTGAGCGTTCTCTCCGATCAATTCGAATTCGGTAGCAAACACTAATATGAAACCACATGGACGATTCAACCTTCCTTCAAACCTACACCGTTCTCTCCGATCATCCACAACCTTCCACCTTCCTTTTCCCGCCAATTTCATTTTCCTTAATATCTTCTTGTACGAATTCTCTGATCGAACAACCTCAATCTGTATCCGATCAATTCGAATTTGTAACCGAACCGGAACCTAAACCTGAACAGGAACAACTTTCACTGGAAAACAACGATTTCAGCAACAAAAAGGCGTCAGTAACTGTATTGTTTAATTCATTTCAGCTACCGGTGAGTGAGAAAGTTGAATTTGTTGACTGAAAGCATTACAGAGGAGTACGACAGCGGCCGTGAGGAAAGTTCGCAGCGGAGATACGAGTAAGAAAGGAGCTAGGAGTACGGTGACGGAGACGACTGTATTGAAAAGTAACGACCGGAAAAGAGGTGCTCGGCAGTTGGAGGTGTAATTTCATTCGGACACATCAGTGTTTTAATTTAATACTAAGGGCATGTTGGTGATTTTACATGGAGTTAACGGAGAAAACTAACGGACATCCACTCTAGGGACTATCCGAGTAACAAACTGTCAAACCACATGAAGTATCGATGTAATTTCCAAAAGTTGAGAACTATAGGTGTTATTTTAACAAACCACAGTCACTATACGTGCATTTTACTCTAATATCTAATAACAAAAACATCATGTTATTTATATTTTACTTGGGCTCATTCTAATAATAAATTTGACTTAATTGGGCCAGGCCCAAAACCGACAAAACCCTAGAAAAACAATCCATATAAAACCCTAACAACCCCCAAAACCTCATTTCTTCTTCAACGAGCAGCAGATCACGGCGATCAACCATGTCGAAGCGAGGTAACAAATTATCATCAAATTTCCTACAAATCTAAACAAACATTCAACTTCAATCGTTGTTTTCAGGTCGCGGAGGTTCCGCCGGAAACAAGTTCCGGATGTCACTCGGTTTACCGGTGGCGGCGACGGTGAACTGCGCCGATAACACCGGCGCGAAGAACTTGTACATCATTTCAGTGAAAGGAATCAAAGGTAGGCTTAACCGTTTGCCGTCGGCTTGTGTCGGTGATATGGTTATGGCTACTGTGAAGAAAGGTAAGCCTGATTTGAGGAAGAAGGTTATGCCTGCTGTTATTGTTAGGCAGCGTAAGCCCTGGAGGCGAAAGGATGGTGTGTTTATGTATTTTGAAGGTTAGTTTTGTTCATTATTTTTTTTTTTTTTATCTTTTTATGTTTGATTGATGTATGTTTAGATACTGATTTGAACTAAATTGAATGTTTGTTTGTTTGTTTTTTTAGTGACATTATTTTAATTATAACTAGTTGATCTGCATTGCTTGTATCAGTGTTGTAAGAATCAATAGGACTCGACTAGTGATTATTCGTGATTAATAGGGATTAATTGGAATTAATCTCATTGGGATTTTATATGTAATTTTTAGATATATATACAGACACATTTTTGTGTGTAGTTTTTTTAAAGTAGACATGTCTTAACCTATGCAGTTAATATCGGCGATATATCGGTCAAATCCAGTGGCGGACCTAGGATTTTATTTCAATGGGGTCCATTTTCGGGTCGGTCCTCGTTCGGGTCGAGTTAAAGTGAGGTTTGAACTAGATTTTTAAAAAAATAAGAAAAATGGGCTTATCAAGGATTGAACCCATGACCTCTTGGTGGAAAAGAGGGAGATTTACCACTACACCAACTTTCTTTTTATTTCTTTGGTGTCCACCTAATTGTATTTATGGGGTCCATATACAATTTAATATACCGAATCTACTAATTTTTTTAAAAAGATTGGGGTCCGGGGACCCCGGTGGCACCAATGTGGGTCCGCCCCTGGTCAAATCGGTCCTTTAGTAAAATATCGGTGTCAAATATTGGTACCGATATTATCGGTGATATTGACCTATATAACCAATATTTGACATAAATAACCGATATATCACCGATATTTGACTGATATAACCGACATATCACTGATATATCACTGAATTATTGGTGTTAAATTGCTATATATTTAAATTCTGCATTATATTAAAATTACCCATATCCCACCAATATCTCACCGAGATAACCTATATTTCAAATATCGGTCCTTGACCGATATCGGATATTTTACCGCATTAACTACGTAGGTCTTAACCCCTCATTGACCTGTTTTTTAAGTAATTAGCGGGAATTTGTAAGGTGTGGTCGAAATTTCTATGGGATCTGGCTTGAATATGGCCAGAATAGGACAGCCATTAACTGCCTAGCAATTGATCGGCCATTAGGTAAACCTCAGATTATTGATTGATCGGTGACTAAGTGGAGGCTAGTCTGGATTTTTACAAACATGGTTTGTACTTTAGTTAATTGTATTTAGTTACTAGGATGCAAACTAGCTGAGCCACCTTAGATCTGCTTTTGATATGATCAATAAAAAAGCTTTAAATTAGTGTTTTATTGAGTCTGGACCTCAAATAAAGCTTGACTTGTTTGCACTCTATTGTTTTTGATTCATTTTGTTATGTTTGATTCAGATTTTTGTTGTTAAAGTTGCACATTTGTTGTATAATTTGGTTTTGTTAGCTTGTAATTTTAATCAAGAAACATAAATCAGAACTTTGGACTAGTTTTCCAACAGCATGTTGGTTTTTAGTTAATTGTGGTACATTGTAACTGGTTTATGTTCATTTTATTAGCTTGATTGTTTATAACATCAAACGATGGTGAATTTTTTTTATGTTTGTTTTGATCTATGTGAATTTTTCTTGCTGTTGAAATGATATATGTGATATGAAGCAATTAGTTTTTTTGTTTCTTATGCAGACAATGCTGGTGTCATTGTAAACCCAAAGGGAGAAATGAAAGGTAAACATGCTTAATTGTATTGAAGTTTGCAATAAACTATTTACATTAAGAATATTTTAGGCTTTCAACAATGCTTTTATAACCGTACCCATAGTTGTCGATAGCGGCTATAGCGACAGCTATAGCGCGCTATGTAGCGAAGCGACCAAGTGTCGCTATTTGGATCATAGCAACCAATAGCGTAAACAGCGACAGTTTTTTTGATGTAAATAGCAATTAGATATAGCTATAAAATAGCTGGATTATAGGTTTTTGTTAAATATACATTTAAAATAGCATATATATACCAAGGTATTTTGATATATCATACATATAAAAATTTTCAAAATTCTTTTTCTAGTGTATTGCTATATATAAAATAGCGGTTGCTATTTGTCCCTATTCGCTATGTAGCATACATGTCCCTTGTCGCTATTCGCTATTAACAACTATGACCGTACCGATTGAAGGCCATTTGACTGGTGTTGTGGCTGAAACCATTTTTAAAAACAATATGTGGTCATGAATCCGATAAAGTATGTAACTTGACGGGTTTTGGAAACTGTTATCAGTCAAGTTCCATAACATCTGTTTGGCTATTGATGATAACATTGTTAATGGTTCTTTTTGTTGTTGAATGCAGGGTCCGCCATCACTGGACCAATCGGGAAAGAGTGCGCTGATTTGTGGCCTAGGATTGCAAGTGCTGCAAATGCCATTGTCTAGGGTCAAGTTCGCATTTGAAGTCTAGTTTCATCTTCACTTTGAGATAGTTTTTTAGTCGGTTATGTTTCTGGTGATTGTTAATTAAATGATCTTTGGTGATTTTGTTACAAGATATTTTGTTGAGATAATGTTTCAAATTGCAGACATGAGTAATGCTTATTGCGTGTTATGAGCTACTTAAGATCAGAATTTAAATACTGTTTTCTTTGCTAAATCTGAATTTAATCTGAACTTAAAGTTCCTCTGATATTTGATTTCAAACTATTTATAAGGTAGTGGTAGTGTTCAGTATGAAGGAATAGAAGGTAAAATAGAATAGATCTAAATGATAAGAGTAAACTTTTGTTTTGCTCCCTGTGGTTTAATCGTTTTAATGGTTTTGTTCCAATCATTTAAAAATAGCCATTTTACTCTCTGGTATTTTGGTTTTGTCACTAGTTTGCTCCCTGCCGCACAACTTTCTCTTTATAAGAATGATTTAATTGAGTTAAGAGCTGGGGAGCAAACTGATGACAAAACAGAAACATGAGAGAGTAAAATGGCTATTTTTAAAGGGGTAAAACCATTAAAACGACCAAACCACAGGGAGCAAACGGAAGTTTACTCTTATGATAAAATGAAAAGAAACATGTTTAGTTATCACGTGTTAATAGAATGGAGTATTACAAAAGTATGTAACTCAAGGAATGGAAAGAAATATATTATTATTATATTTATATTAATACTAATATTATTATATATCAAATTATTATTATTATTATTATTATTATTATTATTATTATTATTATTATTATTGAGGCAATTATATTTTTGTCGTTTTTAATACAATTGTGTTCGTTATTTTGTATTTTTTTGTCTACCAAGTTATACAAAGTAAATGATTCATTCTATTCACATATAAGTAATCAAACATCACAATGGAATGAAATGATCCATTTCATTCCGTTGTCCATTTCATTACCTCGTCTATTCCATTCCATCATCCATTTCTTTACCCCATGCCAAACAAAACCATAATAGTTTGTTTATTGATCAACAAGTCAATTCAAGATCCGTTAGTTCTCTCATCTGACGTGTTCTATTTTTTTAATGACAGCTTATTTCTACCTTACATTACTCTCATTGCCTAGATTTGAACATAAGATCTCTTCTCTAAAATGCATGAGCGTCAACCAAGTGGGCTAGCTCTACGTTTGCGAGACGTTTTAACTAACCAATGTATTTTACTTTCCCAACAATTTTTTTGGGATCAAAAGTTGTAGTTTTAACTAGCAATAACTCATTTTGTTCTCAACAAAAACATGCATATCCTTAATCATGTCATTTTGTAATTATAAATCATGTTACAATATAATAAATAATAATAATAATTAAATCTTCATGATACCCAATTAATATCTTATTAATTCAACGTGTTAACAATCTAATACATCCATTGAAAGGTTCCAAACTTCCAACAACTTAATGAGGTTGCATCACTAATAAAGTTGGGACCTTAATGGACCTGCCCTTTTATTTTCAACCAACTAATCACATTCTATGAACCTTGTTATTAAGTTATTAACTGACTTTTTTTATAAACATCTTAATCTACTATTCTACTATTGTTTAATATACAAACTCATAACCCAATCTCATGTTCTTGAGATACCTTTTAGAAAATTTAAATCTTGAAATAGACAACACAAGGAGTTGATCATGGCTCTAGAGAGACGAAAACGACATTTCGACACCAATATAGATTGATCCCAACAATCAAACATATCGAATGATGGGTGGTCCCAATTTATGAGCATAAATTCTCTGTCACTTTTGAGTTGTAACTCTTTAAAATCATAGGCGATAACCGGACAGTGAACTCAACAATGTGGAGGTGGCACAGGAGGATCCATTGTGGTGACACCGCGGTCATGTTTGCAAGTGGTCGAAGACATGGTGGTGGTGGTGGTGGTGGCGGGGGTGTTTTGAAGCAGCTGACATGGAGGTTCAAGTCACAATGGAAACAAACACTTGCATGGCGAACCACCACCGGCAACCGCCATGGTTATGATCCTCATAGCTATTCTCAAAACTTTGATGATGGTTTCTTGTATGATCATCTCTCTCATTCATATACTTGATATGATTGGTATCTCTAATTGAATAATACAATACATGGTGACCCGTTTATGCTATCGGGTCTAAAGTTGTCTATTCTGTTTTATCTAATAATCTTTTTTTTTTCTAAAGTTTCATATTAACTATATAGTTAAGAATTAAGTACCCTTTTGTATCAGTTTTGCTATTAAAAATAAAAATATTTTGAATGGGGTTGGAGTCATTAGAAAACAATATATTGGTTTGGAGTTTAGAAAGCTCTGTGTTCCTATAGTGTTATTTTGTTGTACAATAGATCAAATTCTTGATGCACATAGTTATGTTTTTTTAGGGAAATTTATTGTAATTAATAGTAACTGGTCTATTGGTCTAAACAAAAGTTATACGAGACGTACCAAAATATAAGCACGTAAAAAATTATTATAATTTTTTAGAAAGTTAAAGGATTGTAACTGTCAATACCAAATGTTGAAGAGCAAAGGCTAAAATAAACAAAAAACTTACTAAAAGTTAAAAAAAGACAAATGTAATGAACTTTAATTTATACCAACACATACATAAATATAAGCGCATAAAAACGATTATAAAGTTAAAGGATTGTCGGTGTCAAAACTAAATGCCGAAGGGTAAATGCTAAAATAAAAAAAAAAAGTTACTAAAAGACAAAAGAAAAAAAAACTAAAAAAAGGATCGATAGGCTCATTTAAATTTGTTTTTATCTAATAATTTGTGTTCGTAACTTATAACAAATGTGCACTTGTGCTCAAATTTTTTCTTAATATTCCAATATAAATTTTATATAAAAACAAAGTTATATTCAAAATAAAGTATTTTTTATAACCGGTGCCGTAATGAACCAAACAAATATTGACCAAACAACATCTGTACTGGTATTCTCTTTTGTTGGTTTTGGTTTTGCTAAGAGCTCGCTTTGGTATTTTATGGTATTTTTTCACTACTAGTGCAGAAGCAGGATTTTAGCAAAGTAACTTTGTTACTTACAATTTTATGTTTATAACTTTTATTTGGTTAGATCTAAACTATTGCAAACAATATTTTAGGTTTTACGCATATATCAAATTTCACCACACCGCACGAGAATTTCCACCGGTTTGGATACAAATAGAAATGGTTTACGTTTTTTATGACAATTCCTTTTAATCCCTATTGTCCGTGTGACTTGAACCCAAGACTTCCCCTTCCCAAACTCAGATGTTTAAATGATTCGTTTTTGTCAATGGATAACCACCCCATTGGTAGGAATGGTTTACGTGATTATTGATTTTATCATTTAATAGTTGGAAGCTTGAAGCATTCCAAAATCACATTTTTTTCTTATTTTTTCGTGCTTCATGGATGTATATTGTCATGGTTTCGTATATTATTATAATTATATTACATACTAGGTTAGAACCCCGTATAATTTTATTTTTTTAAAACTTTGGGATCATAAAAGACAAAAGAGGAAAATAAGAATCACAACTCTTAAATTTAGTAAAATAGATACAAAATAACGGTGAATTAACATGATAAAGTTTAAAGAGAAAATTACTTTTTGAGTCACTGTGTTTTAGTGGTGTTAACCACTTGAGTCCAAAATCGATACATTTAACGCATTGAGTCCCTAAAAGTTTATTTTGTAACTCTTTCAGTAACTTTAGTCTAATTCCTAATGTGCAAAGCAAACAGTATCATCCTTGTTCTATTTATAACTAAGGTGCTGTTTGTTTTTTCAGAGGTAAAACGTCTGCAGTCTGCGGAACACATCTGCAGACATCTGCAGCTGAAGAGGTGGACCAAACCTCTGCAGTCTGCAAGAAGAAGACTGTTTGTTTTTTAACTTCTGCCCGCTAATCTTGAAAAATCTGCCTAAGTTTCAAGAAAATGTCAAGGTTTTAGATCATGATCATTACATTCATATATACATATAGCTTGAAAGTTAAAGCTAATTTGTTGATTTTATATATCAATCCATAACTGTTTGTCCGGGATTGTAGATGAACCCGAACCCAAAAACATATCAATCCATAACAAAAACACAAAAACACAAAAGTATGTGATAGATAGATTTTGTTATGAAAACACCATATCAGTTCATCAAATTTGCCATTTTAACGATAAAAAGCAACAAAAAAAACAACATAAGTCAAAGATAAGAGGGTCAAATTCATCAATAATCAACAAGAAATCACACTAAATACATAAGAAAACTTACATAAGTCAAAAAACCGACCTATAAACTCAACCGTAAAATTATACCAACTAAACCTCACACCTAAATACCATTTGATTTTTCTAAAGATCAAATCTTTACAATATCCCAAATAATCTTTGTAATAATAATAAGAGAGAATGAGCACCTGAATGCAACCCTAGAACCATTGATGTGAAACGAGCAGTGGGTCTGCAGAAAGAGTGGCCATTGATGCAAGATCGGAGAGTAAAGAGCGTGGCAGGGGAGAGCAGCAGCAGCAGCGACAGGGTGGCGTGGCGGAGGGCAGCAGCAGCATCGACGAACCGGAGGGCAGCAGCACCAGCGACGGCGAGGAAGAAAGAGGGGATCGACGGTGTGTGAAGGGGAGGAGGAGGGGGCGGGACGGCGGCGATGGGAGGAGGAGGAGGGGATCACGGTGTTTGAAGGGGAGAAGCAGCTAGGGTTTTATTTGGGGTGTTCTGTGTTTTGTGTATCTGGGGAAAAAGAAAGAACGGAGAAGGGAGAAGAGGCTAGAAGACCCAAGTCCATGTCTGCCCCATGAAGAGGTTTGGAAGACTTTTTTTAGTGAAACCTCTTCCAAAAAACAAACACGCTGCAGACTCAAACGTCTGCGCGTGGTCTGCGTGGTGCAGACATAAGAGGTTGGGAAGTACTTTTGACAAAAAACAAACACCACCTAAGTAACATTATGCAATTGGACTTTATACTAAATCCTATTGTACCCTCATTAACTTGTTCAAATGCTACAACTGATCCTAAACACACTCAAGTGGCATAATCCTTCTTCAAATGCTACATTTGATCCTAAACACACACAAGTACCAGTCAAAGTCATTTGATTCTAAACAAAGTCAAGTAGTTAGACCCCAAACACAATTAATAACTTCAAATCAAAGACTAATCGTATGCTAGCTGCACCCTTATCAAACAAACAATACCATCAACTTAAATTATCCTATAAACCAGCAAAAGGCTTATGTGCAGCAAACATCCACTGATGTCATTTGATCCTAAGCACATTAAACAAACATCTCAAACAAAAATACCATCAACTTAAATTACACTCAGTGTCATTTGATCGACCCTAAGCACATCAAAGTCATAGTCAAATGCTTCAGTTGATCCTAATGCGTAGCAGTGAGCTTCAATTGATCCTAATATGCAGCAGTGAAAGGCATTTGATCCTAATGTGCAACAGTGGGCATTTGATCCTAATGTGCAGCAGTGAATGGCATTTGATCCTAATGTGCTGCAGTGAACACAATTAATCAAATGTTACAATTGATCCTTAACACATAAATATCAACATTAAAGACAGTGCAGTAACAATCAAAGGCAGAGTCATTTGATCCTAAAATTAACATGATAACTTCAAACGAAACACAATTTAATAAGGTTCATTAACACTTAAAATATCAACATTAAAGACCACCATTCATACACAATAGTTTAATATCCGATATTAGATAACAATACAAGGGTAATCCTGATCATTAACTTCAAAAACCCAATAATTGATCATGGCCAAAATAACCCTTTTACACTGTTATACGTAAGCTAACAGCTAGACATCCTATGTACACCCATGCAAGCCCCCGTCTTCATGCTCGACGGCTAAAACAAAGTTCAATCCTAAACCCTCTTCCCGTCCGCAACACGACTCGATATTGGATCCGGACAAGGCGTTGATGCGTGGTCGAAAACCATTGTTTATTCGTATTTAAGTTGATGTTTTTACATGACTTCTGGTTTCGAATGGCCTACTTTGATTAGAATTGTATTTTGCAGGTCTAACGGAGTTTAATGAGCTATTCAGGAGCTTTACGTAGCATCGGGGAGCAAACGGGATCAACCGTGAACGCGAAACAAAGAAATCAGAAAACGTAGATTGGGCAGGTCGTCACAACGCGCGGGTGTGGTTCAACGTTTTTGTATCATCTATTTTTCCCCATTTGACAGGATTGTCACAACGCGTGGGTCCTTAATCGACTTAGTTATTATCTTCTATGTTTTACATTTCGATTTAATTTCTACACATTAACACGTAGTGGCGGTGGTGTGGCATTGATGCTATTTGTCACGGTTTTACGCCCCTATCGCAACGCAAGAGAAGGGGCTTAATACTAGTTTTATTTATTTTATAACAGTAAATGAAGGATTCACTTTTTTTCTCACGTTTATTACATTACTAGGTTATCACCCGGGAAATGCTTCCCGGGCTGGAGAAAGTTATACATGTCACTTATTATTTATAAACAATACATACTTAAATAAAATGATAAAAAATAAGTGACATGTTATATGAAATCAAAAAGCAACAATTTACATTATAAGCTACCAAAGACTTCTTTATAGACGACATTAGACGTCTTATTTGTTGGTTTTCCATCGGCATCAAATAATTATTTCATTGACTTATCAAAATTGATTATTTCTTTCTAAACATCCTAAACGTGTAGAATTATTTCATTTTTTATCCTGAACAAAAACTGTTTCAAAGATGCATTACCTTATGACCAAATGAACACCATGATTCTTCAAGAATCCAGCAAAAAAAGGTGGTGACTTCTTCAAGATCTGCATCCCCAACACGATTGTCCTCTTACCTACCAATTTGTATCCTAGTTCTTTTTGCATCTGCACTTTTTAATATTCAATTCAATTAAGCGGTGTTTGGATGTGCGCTTTGAAAGTGACTTATTGATATTCAACTCAGGGGTGTTTGCATATGTGTATACCGTTTGAAGTAACAACTTTCAATGAAATAAGCTGTATTAGTACTATTACGAGATAACCATTATATTATATTATACCTCCAATAATACTAATAACTAAAGCACTTACAAATCACTGTACTACAGCTATATAAAATATCAAAATATATACTAAAAAAGAATGACAAAAATAGTCAATATGAGTTAAGATGAATGTCTTAAACAGTCGAACCTCTCTGCAAATTCAATAGCTGTTTCTCCAGGCTTCATATTTTGCTGCTCCAAATACCAAACATCGCAAACCACAGCCCATGATGTCATCAGCTGCAATAGGTGGGTCGTGAACGACTGTCGGCATAATGAAATTAATAATATTTACACAATTTAATCCAAAAAAATAATATTGAGAAATTAACACGAATTTTGGAAGGAAATATCTTGCTTTCTGCTATTCCAAAATGCGTCGACAAATATTTTGTTGTACTTGATTGCAATTGAACAAACAGTAGCACCGAGTTCAAATGCACCCTAAAAGACATTAGCAGCAAATTAATATAACCATTTAGTAAAAACATCCTTTCAACGTGCATCAACAAATGTACCTTTTTGAACATAACGGTGTAATTATTATTCACGCACGTTCCTTCGGGAAATATAAGAAGAGGATTGTTGTCGGTTCCTTCAACATGTTCCCTCAACCTGGATTGTCATTTGCCAGCTCACGTTACAATATTTATAAACTTTAAAAAATTAAATAAAAGGGCCAAAGAATTTGCACTGAACATACTTTCTTGCTACTATTTCGCTATCCTTTGCTTCTGAACAGTTAAACCATATACACCCCACACTTTCCAAAATAGTACTTTGCAGAAGTCCTACACGAGGAAGAAAAAACCATTAAGATGGTTTATTCCATGTAACCATTCAGTATTTTAGAGTAAATTGCGGTTTTCGTCCCTGTGGTTTGCTTCAATTAACACGTTTTGTCCACCCTTAACACCTCCCATCTCTGATGTTTGATCTTTTCACACTTTACGTCCCTAGACGTAACACTGTTAACTTTTCTCTTAGTTTCTTGTGCAAAATTACTAAGATTCTCTTAACTCCATAATCTTCTTCAACCCACCACCACCACCAACCCGCCAGGGGGTGGTGGTGGGTGGTCTGAGACATGTTGAAGAAGAAGATGGAGTCAAGGGTATATTAGTGATTTCACACACAAAAAAAAACTAACAGAAAAGTTAACGGTGTTAAGGTAAAGGGGTGGAAAGTGTGAAAAGATCAAACGTCAAGGACGCGAGGTGTTAAGGGTGGACGAAACGTGTTAATTGGAGCAAACCACGTGGACGAAAACTGCAATTTACTCAGCATTTTATTATAAGTTCCAAAACTGAATATGTGCACTCACCGACCCATCCAGGGTGTTTCTGCATGATAACTGCGAATGCAGTCATCTGTTCTAAAACAATAAAATCAATCATAGACGTATGATTGGCCACAAACACCTGTTCAACAATCGGTCAAATATTTAGATAAAACAATCAAATGTGAGTATTATAATAAAATAATTCATATGTTACCTGTTTAGGCCTTGCGCATGGTCGCGGGCCGTGATACTTGACGACCCATGTCCATGATGCAACAAAGAAGCTGCAAATTAACTCCACCAGAGCACGCTGCCACCTGTAGAAAGGTATAAGAGATTAACCACAAGAGTACATGCATCTTTTAACGGTAAGTTAGCAAAGATGTAAACAGATGTAAGAAATCACTCATACCTCTAACCGTTTCCTCAACTTATCGTGCCCTTTTAATAGCACGTGCACGGGAATGTAACATGGTAGGAATATGATCCATCCTGTAGTCAGAATAAGAACCCTGCAGAACAAATAAGAGGAAAAAAACTATAATCTAGAGCTTCATCTGACATCAATGTTCTATTATTCTTTTCCTTATTTTTGTTGGAACTTGGAAATTAATTTACATAAATCTAAGTAAAAAAGCAATCGAATAATCGGATAGCAGAAACACATACCTCTCTGGGAAAAGAATCCCATATCTAACTACAACACCCAAACACCACAACGGGAATAAATATATATTCCAGTTCCAAGGCTCTGGAGGATTTTACTTGAAACATCGCGTGAAAGAGTCCTGCTCATGCGCAAATAAATTATCGTAGGTTTATACTTGCTTTATAGCCAAGTAGTTAATGCGGTAAAATATCAGATATCGTTCAAGGACCGATAATGGTGTTAGAAAAAACTTATTTTTTTAAATGACCCACCTGTTGCTAGCATCTTGCTAAAGCATTCCAAGTTACATACCACGATACACAACAACCTCTTAAGGATATCACAAACAACAATCCTAATATAATTCATTTTAGCTAACTGGATCATTCTTAGTTGAAGACAAACAAAATATAACTAAATAAAAAAGTTACCACCACATATCGATCGTCGTTCTCGCATCTCAGTCTTCGATGTTCACCTTCATCACCACATACATCAGCTACTCATTTTTGTCAACGCTACCATCACCAGTCGTTGCCGGAGCCTCCAATGCCCCCGCCAACTGACATCACAAACCTCACCTTCTTTGCCGCTGATGCCACCACCACCACCTCTTGAACAACCATCGTGACCAATATCGTTAGTTTCAAAACATCACCAAGCCAAGCCGCCATGCTTTAGCTCAGACATGTCACGGTTCTGGTGTCATCTCCTTTCACTGGCGGTCATCTCCCTGGACCACTACCATAACCACCATATTTCCTATCCATAAACAACCATTTGTAATTCCATCCGAGCGGTTACCAGTGGACAACTCTGTTACCGAATTCTATTCTCTTTGTTGTCAGCTTCTGTTGAACATAGAAACCGTCTTCTCCTTTGTCTGTATCTGCCAATAGATCACTAAGTTAGATATTTAAAGAACATTCACTTGTAATGGAACCCCGTGTAATACACGTGTTAGGCAATAAAAAACGATAAAATTCATAAAAGTTTAAGAAACCTGTCATTAATGGAATTACATACTAATATATAACAAAAAAAAAAAAAAAAAAAAAACCAACCACCACAAAACATATGATGGAAAATTCTGTAACATGATGAATTTATAAAATGCAACTTTTAATATCTATAAATAACTTCATATCTAAAGTCTAAACTATCATTCTTGGGAAAACAACCAATGGGTTAAGCCGGGATCTCGTTCATGCTCTGATCTTTAGTTGATGAATATAGAGAAATTACGATTTGGCTGGTGAATAGGAGGTAAAAGCAAAGCCTTTACTGTGTCCGTTGAAAATAGCTTTCCACATTCACTGCACCAATACAAATTCAATATATGCATATGTTCCACTGATTAATGAAGAGGGCAAACATGCACACTTTAGTGAATGGAGCTTGATAACGGTAGATCTCATGATGCAACAAAAAAAATATCACCTTTTCTACTTGGCGTCTAGATTTCGCTTTAACAAAGCTCAAAGAAAATGAAGAAAGTGAGCAAAGAACATGATCATCATTAATAACTGCTCCTTGATCCATTGAGGAAACTGTTGAGGAGTCGAACCCCAAACCAAAAACCTCTTTAAAATATTATAATTCCTCATTTTTTCCCCTCTTATCTATCTCTACACACTTTGGATTACTACCGGTTGAAATTAAGTCCTACATTTATTTATACAAACACTTTGTGTGTTATAAGCTTTCAATACTTAATCGAAAGAATATGAATACACACAATTAATGATAGTCATTCTTTGTTAAATTTAGGTATCAGTGTATCACTTTGTATCTCTTCCCATACAAACGAATACAATACAACATAATCGGCTAATCCTCCCTTCTTCTAAATAATAGCCGGTCACAATCGACGCTAAAAATCCAATATCCACAAAATCCGAAGCCCGTAAAATCATAACAAAATTCGAAATCAAAACCATTATCACAAACCCTGGCGTAAAATAATTAACCACAAGCCCCAAAAACACTGATATGCAGAATCAATACACAAAACTTAACAAAATTAAATAGGAACATAGTAAGACCAAAGCTCCAAAAATTATGATGATATGTGAAACTGAAAATATCATAGTAGAAACAACCATAGTCCCTAACTTATCATTCCAAAATTTACCTTTTCCCTGTCGTCAACACCATAACAGAAACGCCATTTGTTCATTCATGTAATGAAATGGGAAAAAAGTCAAAAGCGACCTGTTACATTTACAGACAAAAACATTTATATACTAAAAGATAGAATCCATGACAGTTAAATGAGTATCCTATAGCTGTAACTTTATTTGAAGAATATATTGCAAATTTTCAACCAGAAAACTGTCAATAACTGTAAAATAAACACAAATTCAACTTTTCTTTTAGTTGTAATTTCATATAAATATTGCAAATATATAACCAGAGAACTGTAGAATCAGCACATCAGTTTGATACTTGAATTACATATTACATGGACTGAATCCTTGAATCTCCTTAGCTTTATCTAAAAAACAAATTATTAAATCCAATCCAAACTTGATTAAAAAAAATCCATATGCAAAATCCATGAGAAAATCAATTATAAATTCTTCAATAACAATAAAAACTAATAAACAAACCAGATTACCAAAAGTTGAACAATCGGAACCGTTGAAAAACATCATAGACTCTCACACACAACTAAGCACGAAAACCGAGATTCAATTCCAATCCAAAACGCAAACACAAACCCTAGATTTCATGCCACATAGCATATTTAAATTAAACTGAAGAGAAATATAAACAAAACACCATAAAAGGAAAATCATACCTTGAACTTTTGAATCGATGTTGTTGCGATGAACCGCTATGGAGCCCGTATGCTTTCTCCGACAACTCAAATCTTCCAGTCACCAGGGCATTAATGTAACAGATACATTCTTACCTTGAACAACATCTGGATCCGAAATGGACTTGAGATTTCAGAGATGATATAATCAATTGATTGATGAGAAGATAGTTAACCAAAATCATACCTAGGTTTTAGAAAAGAAGTGACGGTGAAGAAGGAGATAGAGAGATTAGTAGCTTCTCAAGGAAGAATGAAAGGAATTAGGGTTACAAAAAATATATAGGGTCCGAATAGTCGGGCACCAAATCAAAGAAGTGGAGGTCCGCGTGTGAATTTTAGAGCCCATATCGTTTTCCCGCCAAAATGGATTTCTAGATGCTCTAATCTAATGCCACATAAGCCCAAATCTTCTTGTTTATTATATATAATAGATTTTTAGTTGTGCATAGAACTCTCCCTTGCAAGTGTGCGCACACACAATATACACACAATTTTACTAAAAGTTCAATATAGAAGAAAATGAGAAGAGAAAGAAAGTTGTCACGAAGGGGAGACGACGGGGAAGAGATACAACGACTAACCCTACGAGGATAACGATGTACACAAATAAGTACAAAGAAAAATATAGAAATTTAATACTCTCTTACCATGTATAACAATATAAGTGTTATAAATTTTATGTTTTATTGCTGAATTTGTATAAGCTAGAAAAATAACAATTAATATAATGTAATCATTCATATTTCCGTATTAAAATAGTTTTTATTTACACAATGAATTATATTATATCTAATAAATATTATATCCAATGACGGTTCTAAGACTTTTTTCTGCCGGCTTGGTTTTTTCAGGTGCTCGGATGTCTCTTAACCCAACGTTTGAATTTTGGTTTCGTCATGTTAAAACACATAAATAATGATAACTTTCCGTTGCAACTTGTAGAATTAAAAGTTAAAATGAAGCTTTAGAGGTATATAGGTAATAATGACCATAGAAAGGTAATGTATCGTTCAATAACCATTTACAAAGATTAGTCGAAACACTTTCTCAAATCATGACCACGAAAATGTAATGCATTGTTTAATAACCATTTACAAAAAAAATACTCAGAGTACTTTATCAATTTCAATATACATTTTTTAGCTTTTCAAATGCAACATATATGCTTTAAAAGTAAGTAATATACGCTAAATAAAATAACATGAGATCTTTGAAATCATTGTTCGTTTACACGAAAAGTGACAATCAAAACCAATGTATAAAGATTTATATACTATGAATTAGTAACATGTTCGCACAAATGGTCGAAACGAATGTAAATATAATAAGGCTCAGACACGACATGGCTGCAATAAAAATTGCCACACAAAAAAAACTGTATGGTTAGTTGTGTTGCACCTACTAGATCCGCCTATGATTATATCTAATAAACATCATAACACTAAAATATAGCATATTTATAATACACAATTACAAATGCATGCATTTAGCCAAGAACATTTTTATCCCCTCTCTCCTTCAACTCATCATCTATGTCACAAATACACCTCAAATAGATTGGAATGAGTTTGCTCTGATACACAATCACACATTTCATGTTCCTATTTGTAAGGGTTATTGGATTTTAATAATCCTAAGTTTCACCAGTTGGCCGATAATAATCCCAACTTTAAAAATTCCCTCTAATAATACCAACTTGTAAAAGTTTGGCCGCCATTGATCCTTTTCTAACGTAGGTGCACTTAAATCAATTAAGTAGTCTCTAGATGTAATTGAATCTATTAAGGAGACCAAATTCTTATATGTTTGAAAATGATCAATTGCGGCCAAACTTTTACAAGTTGGGATTATTGGAGGGAATTTGTAAAGTTTGGATTATTATCGGCCAACTGGTGAAACTTAGTATTATTAAAATCCAATAAACCTATTTCTAATACACATTTCATGTTTCTCATAGTCATATATTGTCACACCCCAACCGATGGCGGAAACATCAGGCCGTGGCACTGAGCGAAACAGATTGTCCAGAAGTTTCCATAACAACTATATTTACCAAATATTTAAAGCAACACGTTCCATACCATGTCATAAATGATAATACAATTATTACAGAAAAGTTTAGTCAAATTGTTCTGTTCCGACGACTCAGATTTTTATTACAGACAATTGTTTATTGTTGACCTAGGTCTTTCCTAGCCTCGATTTCATAGCAAAGTAAGCAAATAAGCATCCTAAGCACCTGTAACATACGTTAAAGTAAAAGTCAATACACATAGCGTAAAGGTGAGCATACAAGTTTGATAATAGCATATAGAGTTTGAAATCGTTACGCATAACCAACACGTACACCGTGTATAATGAGGCATGTTAGTTATCGACATGAACCTATCGATACCAATGACTGCGGGTTGACTGCCCAAGGCAGTTCGCGATACACACTCACTACTGTGAGCCATGTAAGTAATTGTCCTTAACAACCCCTGAGTGAGCAGGTGCTGAGTCCAAACTATAGTACTATCATTGCTAAGGCAGGTAGACAACATTCCATGTGTAAACATAACAAACAAGCATTCATTAAGTCACATACAACATGCGGTAACGGTTAGCGTTTAAAGTATTGCGTTGTGTGTTCAATGTGATTTTGTATAAGTAACGTATGTAACACCTAAAAGTGCGTAAAGCAAAAAGGGATCGAGTATACTCACAGCGATTGATGGATTGAAGGGAGCGCTAGAAAGTAGGGTTAGCCTGAACAGATTGATAGCATAACGATAAGCGGCGGGTAAAACGATACAGAGTGCAAGTGGGTAGGACAACAGTTCGATCGGATGGTAGTCCGATCGGACAGCCGGTCGTTCGAGTGACAGTCCGTTCGGACGGTCGTCCGGTCGGATGACGTTCAAGTGGATTGTTACTTCCTTTGGGAAGGATGTGTTTGTGTATGATGGCTTGACTTTTGAAGTTTTCGTTGTAGTATTTGAAAACATTGAAGTATCCCTACCTTTCAGGTCGATCGATCGAACGACCGTTCGATCGGGCGACAGTCCGATAGGTTGGGTACTTCAGCGAGAACAAGTTCTCAGCAGGTTGTCACTCGATCGGACAGTTGTTCGATCGGGTGTCATCCCTTGTGCATTGAATATGTTGAAAATTGTTTAAGTGTTGAAGTTTCGAAACATCACATAGTCGGATGGTCGTTCGATCGAGTGGTAACTCGATCGGACGGCAATCCGTTCGGTGTTCCCAAAACTCTTGAGGGTTGATTTGAAAAATTAATTGTGGGGCCAAGGTGCAAGTCGATCGGATGACCGGTCGTTCGGGTGGCTGTCCGATCGGACGACAGTCCGTTTGGACGACACTCCGTCCTGGTCGACCTGTTCATCTTACACTTGGTTGTTTTGATTGTTTGTCGTTTTACCGAGACGTTTTGCTAACGTATTAAGCAACATAAACCTTGTCAATACTTGGTACCCCTGATCGGATAGGAATCACCCAAATCCGACCAGTTAATCTGTTCGAGACGGTGTTCCATGTTTAACCTGAAATCGGTAGTCTTGTGGATAGAATCCAGATCTTGAACCAACACAACCACAAGAATGAGTAGTAAGTCGGCACAAGCTCCGATTCTATCGGTTTTGAATGCATTGAGTGTAAAAGAGTTGAAAGAAAGTTGGAAAACCATCTTTCAATCCTTTTCATTGTGAATATGTTTAGATCTATGAAAGATCTTTGTTTGTTTATGTGGAAATCGGTTAGATCTAAGTTGTTCTTGGTGGATTGAGGCCAAAACATGAAGTTCATGATGACGTCACCCTAGAACACCTTGAATCTTGATGATTTCACGGTTAAAAGTTAAGATTCAAAAGATAGAAAGGCGTAGGAGTGCGTGTAGATTAAGGAAGTACAAGATTTAGGATGAGGTCTTACCGGAATCGCGAGAAATCTGAAGAAAAGTGGGGAAGATGAGCTGGTCGGAGGAGAGTTGCCAAAAGTGGAAAGTATGATGGTGACATGGGGTATTTATAGGGTTTCCCAAAAAGGAAAGGGGAGGAGAGGGCTGGTCGATCGGTTGGCAGCCTGATCGATTGGCTGGCCGATCGAACGGTAGCTCGATCGAACAGCTAGTCGACCGGCTGGCCACCTGGTCGATTGGCCACTTGTTCAAGTGTTTAGTGCGACGAGTTTTGCCGTTTCGATTGCGATTGCGAGCGTTGCGATGCGTTAGAGTTTCCTAGTCAAATTACTTTTAATCCCAACTACTATATCAACATATAAGCATCCTTATTTCGTATTGGTTTAGCGTTTGCGATTCGTTTGCGATTGAGTTCGATTGTGTTTCGATTGATTACCACACATAACATAAATAAACATGCACAAGTAACACATAAGGCACACACACACGTATAACAATAACCAAAATGCGTAATTCGAATCGCGAGTGCGATTGCGATAGCGATAAAGCGATTAAAAATGCGATAAACAGCGACTACTATGCGATTATTAATAGATACTCCACATAATACAACTAAAGCGATAATAAAATAGGCTAATTACAAGTCAAAGAAGTCAAAACAGGAATTGAGCAAGAAGAGACAGATCGCAATTAGCAATCATTTCTTTCTTTGACTTCAATCTTGACTTTGACTTTGACTTTCGAAACACGGGGTGTTACATATATTTCATTATATAATCATTACAACCTAAATACCATGGGCGGACCTAGCCTTTGGCCATGGTGGGCGACCGCACCCCTTGAAAAAAAAATTTAGTGTATATTTTAGGCAAAAAACACGACCGCACCCCTTGAAAATATGGTTAAACACCTCATCCGCACTCCCAACAAAAAAATTATGGTCCGCCACTGCTAAATACCTACGTATCATCCACTCTCAACTTGGTATATTCTATGTTCATGCTTTAGAATCAAACTAAAGATTTATAAGCACCATATTAAATACACCTATTTTATATAGAAAAAATATAAAAATAATACTGCTATTACAAAATGGAGAGACAGGACAAATGGAAGTGTGGTCCTATTTGCCCCTTTGTGCAATTGAAGAAGCATTCAAATCTTAGAGCCTTATGGAACAATTATATATTCCAAAAAAAAGTTTCGTATTCCATTGCCATTCATGCGCTTACCCATTTCCGTGTAACGCGTCATCATCACAAACACCAAAGTAACTTTTAATAAAACTTTATAGATTTTGTTAAAATCAATCTTAACTACCAAAGTAACTTATAATAAAACTTTATAGATTTTGTTAAAATCAATCTTAACTAAATTGTAATTAATATTTGACATTATATCGTTCATGGCATTATAATATAGTGACATCTTAGAGGTGAGATAAGGCTTAAGGCCATTAGGTCTTGAGTTCGATTCGCACAAGGGAGTTTTTCCCAGATTTATTAGTTTTCCTCCTGAATTGGTGTATAAGCATTTTTATCTAGTGAAGATGGATATCATCAGGTGGTTTTAGCTGGTGACACGATAATACTCCAGTGGTCTGTCAGTGATTCAAATTACCGTTCAAAAAAATAAAATAAAATTGACATTATATCATATTAAGGTGTCTCTATATTAAAGAGGTACAAAGTTCAAATCCTATAAGATGTATATATAAGCATATTTAGGACTAACTTAGTTTGATGTTAAAAAAGTACTAATGACTAGCAATGATGAGATGTAGTAAAAGTTAAACATAGAATGACTAGAGGATTACATAAGTAATATATTTATTACATTTAAAAAATAAAAAATAGTGTTTCATGGATCTATAAAAATGATTAATGTAGAGATTATAGGTATCATACATTACTAATTTATGTAGAGATTATATATAAGATCCACAATACTATTTGGTTATGTATAAATTACATTTTTTTTATAATTTAAATGGCCATTTAATAAAAAGAATTAAATTGAAAAACAAACCTTATAGAAACGAGTAATGGGTCGGTTTGGATCGGTTTTGGCCTAAAACCATAACCATAACCGCGATGTCGGTTAATGGAAAACCATAACCATAACCGATCGGTTATGGTGGTTATGGTTAATCGGTTTTGATGGTTATAGCGGGTCGGTTGTGAGTGGTTAACCGTGTTTTTAGCCTAGCTAAAATAGCTTAATTTTTTTAAAATAGAATAAATTGTTATTGCTTATAGTATTAAAAAATACATATAATCTATAATATTAATACTAATTAGAGTTGATTGCCAAAATCGTCTCTGAGGTTTGTGTACGTTTGCCATTTTCGTCCAAAATGACACTTTTGTACCAAATTGCCCCTAACTTTTGTAACTTTTTGCCATTTTCATCCAAACCACTAACTTAGTTTATTTTTTCTGCTAAGTTGAGTATGTTTTAGCGTTAAAAATTGTGGTTTAAAAAGAAAACCTAACCTAGTGGAGCCGTAAGCCGTTAACCCCGTGCGTTTTCACGTGTGCACTACCTACACATATTCCATTCAACACAACCCACGCGCCGCCGTGTGCGAGTGGGACGTACACTCACCCCTTTCTTTCCACCCACTGCTCCCACAAAGTATAAGCCAAATTGGCTTCAGTTTATCCAGACGCCGGTGGGGGAACCAAAACGACACCGGTACCTGCGTTTTGCTAGATCTCGCAACTTAAATCACTTTCATTCGTTTCAAAACCTCTCTAGGTTTTCAGTTATAATTCGCATGATTTCAGGTCAATTTTTCTGCTGTAATTACTAGTTTAATAGTTTAGTTTTCGATTTTATTAAATAAATTCGTCATGTGAGTTTGAATTTTGAAGTTCATCATGCAATTTAGTTGCTGCATGGATTATATGTTTGTTAGGGATCTCGTTGATGATTTCTGATGCTGATTGATAGTGTTTTTATTTTGTTTTAATTTAATTTAATTCTGTTTTTTTTTTTGTTGTAAATGTTGCAGAAATCTGTTTTTAGTTGTTTACAGTTTGTGTTTGCATGATTTTGTTGTTAGTTCATATGCTGGCATTGATTTGAACTAGAACTAGAACAAAAGGTGTAGTTATGGAAATTTGAAGCTGTGAGAGTGTGAGTTGAGAGTTTTGAGTAAGACCGTGGGGTATGGTGGGGCGGGGGTTGGGCGTGGGTTGGGGCATTTGGTGACACGTGGAATGGGAACCCCCCCACCTCCTGGTTACGTGTCCGCGGGGTATGGCGGGGCGTGGGTTGGGCTTGGGTTGGGTCGGGTGCACCGCGTGGCAGAGTAATTAAAAAAAAAATAAAAATACAAAAAAATTTATAAAAAATCACACAACAATTATAAAAAAAACCTACAACTTCATTAAAATTTAAAACATTACATAATCCTAAAAATTACAAAATAACAAACCTAAAGCGTTAAAAAAATTTCAAAAAGGTCGATCTTGTCGAACGCCTTTTTTTCCTTGCCTCGAAACTCTATGTTAGCCACCGCCACCCGGTCCTCGTGGCTTAACTCGCCACCGGGAACGGCTTCGTAGTAAGCCTTGAAACGCTCGAGCTTGGGCCGTAGCTCGCGCCATTTATGTTGGCACGCGTTGAGGTTGTGGCGGTCGTTACCGACGTTATGTCGGTAGGCTTGGAATGCTTCCACCCAATATTTTGTTTGGCCCGGTGGCCGACCCTTCATAGCGTCAACGACGCTTGTGACGAGAGCAATTTCCTCTTCATGAGTCCAAGATGCCATAGCGGGGTTGGGTTCGTGGGATGGGGTGGACCAGTGGGGTAGCGGTTCGAGAGAAGTGGGTAGCCGGTGGGGTTGTTGGGTTCGTGGGATGGGGGGACCAGTGGGTTGGGGTTACAATTTATAGGCCTTTGGGAGACCCGCGTGGCGGTTCGAGAAGATGGGGGGACCGTTTGGGGGGACCGTTTGAATTTTAAAATTAAAAATTTTAAAACTGCTTTACGTGGCGGGTGAGCCAATGAGATTCAGCCATGTCAGCTTGGCCAGACCGCCCCACGCCCGGCTTGAAAGCCAAGCCCAAACCCAAGCCCACCCGGGGTGGTGGCTTGGGCGTTTTCCCCCAACCCACGCCCAAACCCCCGCCCCATACTCCACGGTCTAAAGCAGAAGTTTAAGCTTGATTGAGGAAGTGTACAGTACACTTCTCTGTGTGCCTTACTCTTATGGATCAGAACAACAAATACTTCTTTTTCGTTGAAGTTCTCACTTTCTGTTTCCAGAATCATGTTATATTGTGATTTGTGAGAAATCTTCTTGGAGAGATAACATTGGGGAAACACCGTATGTTCATGGTTTTAAAAAGTGCGTTAGGCTCAAGGCGCAATCCCCAATGCTTCTGACTGCTTGACGGATAAATGTACAGGAGGCACAATAAAGGCGCAGGTGAAAACGGCTTGAGGTGTGCCTCTTGTACATGGGAAGATTTTGTGCATTGGGATGTTGTACATATAGCTTTTTAGGTTGTACATGTAGGTATGAATTAAATCGTATATAGAGCTTAATGTTTAAACTCTTGGGTACGTGATGCTAGAAACCTATGAGAAATATAAAAAAAATATATATAAATACCTTGTGCCTCTCGTACGTGATATGGTGCGCTTTGCGCTTCGGCTCTGAACCCTATCACCTCTGTGTGCCTCACATTTTTTTAAAACCAAGTGCATGGTGTACGTTACAACCTACAAATGTTAGGAGTTAAAAGGGGAGTTTTTCTTGATTGATCTATCACAATATATGTATAAGTTTGATGATTGTTACGTGATTCCCACTTGCCTTCCATGTATAATGAGTGAATGACTAGTTTTATGTTGACCGTTTCTTCTTCAACTAAAATGACTACGTTCAGTTTGAAACAAATGAGATTATCAACTATGCAAGCATGTAAATACTGATTAGATGTTTGGCCTAAAAGGTTTCATATGTTTATGTTGCATCAGGTACAAAGGCAACATAGTAACAATGGAAGCACAACCTGCTTTGTCCTTTCAAAGACCAGGTGGTAGACAGTTTAGTACCCATGGAGCTGCAAGCGCTCGATCGTCCCTCTTGGAAGACAAACATCCCAACTTTACAAACCCTCAGCCCAATTTTACTAGCGGGCCCGTTGGACACATATATTCATCTGTTATTACTCACACAAATCTTTCAGAAAAGGCACCTTTCGTATCTCAGCCCTCAGGAATTCTTCAGTCTACAGCATCAAGCCAGTACATGAAAGAAACCAACAATAATAGTTCATGGTGTACAGATTCACTGCCTGATTTTCTTGATTATCCCCAAAATGCCCCTATCCAGTCTACTAACTTAGAACAAAGTATGGCTGGCAAATCGTGTCTTAGCAGGTATTTGATAACGCGAATAACAAAAATTTTAAACATGAATACGACTCGTTTAAATACTTTATATCCAACGTCTATAAGACAGATGTATATTTTATGCACCTAGAAGGAGAAATGATGGATCCTAACTTCCAAATTTTGATTATTTTTAAAAACGTAAAAAATCACATGGTGTGCTTTTCTGTTATCATGTCTTAGCAGGTTATCTACAGGTTACCTATTGCCAACCCTAAGTATCATGCCATCTGAGGATCTTCTTGATTATCCCCAAAATGCCCCTATCCAGTCTAGTAGCTTAGAACACAGTATCCTGCCATCTGATGATTTCGGTAAACAAAGTGATTGGCAAGAGTGGACTGATCTCATTAATGAAGATGACTCTCTGACCCCTGATTGGAATGATATTCTAATCGATACCAATATCGTTGATCCAGAGCCAAAGGTATGCTAAACTTTTATTCGTTGCGTTAATAAAAAAGAATAACAGCAATCAAGTAGTCATAATATATAGGAAAATTGGATTTTAATAATCCTAACTTTGACCTATTGGCTGGGATTAATCCCAACTCAGGAAATGTTTACCTACAGTCCCAACTTTAAACATATTTTTCTTCAGTGATCCCACACTAACTGAAAGTTAACCCAGTTAGTTTTTGCTGACGTGGACCGCCACATAAGCAGTCCATGTCAGCAAAACTTTGCCACATAAGCAGTCCATGTCATTAAAACTTTGACTTATTTGCCATATAAACTGGCCACGTCATCAAACATTGACTTTTTGTCACATAAGCTGTCCACATCAGCAAAAACTAACTGGGTTAACTTTCAGTTATTATGCGATTGATGAAGGAAAATATGTTCAACGTTGGCACTGCCGGTAAACATTTCCTGAGTTGGGAATAATCCCGGCCAATTGGTCAAAGTTGAGATTTAAAATCCAATTTTCCTAATATATATTGTTGGTTGTCTGTTATCAACTTATCATATTTCATTTTAGATGGCATATCATGTGGGGGGGTCATCTACAAACACGATGCAAGCACAAGTACAACCACCAATTTCTCAGTCATCCGGAGAAACTTGCGTCCCGTTAACCCCAACGCCTTGTGCAAGTGGGCCTCAATCGAAACCACGGATGCGTTGGACTCCAGAACTTCATGAAGCGTTTGTCGAAGCGGTCAACAAACTTGGTGGAAGTGAAAGTACTCCTTTTTTCCTACACGTGTTTTGACATTATTTGACTAAAGGTGGCAAAATGGGCAGGTTCGATTATAGGTTGAAACGGGTAACGTTTTGTATGGGCTAAAAGCGGTGGGTTGTCATCGGAACACTATTTGTCCATAAATAACTTTTTATTAACAACCATTGTCAAATAAAATGTTTTAAGAGGTTTAAAGGTTTATGAATAAAAAAAGTGAACTTTGGGCGAAACCTGTTTGGCTAGTGCTTTTTAGCTAGTTCTTAGACTGCGGGGTGTGGGCTTGGGTTTGGGGCGTGGGAACCAAACCAACGCCGCTTTAGCCACACCGGGGGTGTTTGGCTCATTAGAGATTTTGAAATAACCTAAATTCACCAATTTATAAGAAAATGTTGCAAAACTGCGACACCTATGATGACACTAATTCTGACCAATTTTAGCTATAACCAGAAGTGGCAAGCGGGGGTAATATTTAGGTATGGTTTGAGATCGAAACGCTTTTTTCCATAATTTTAAAAAATCTTTATAAACAATTAGTGTGTCGAATTTGATTATCATATTTAGTTATTTCAGTAATAATTTTGTTTTTAAGTAAAATGATATAAGAGGTCTTTTTTTTTTGTCAAATATACACTGTGGGCGCCTTTTGACGCATTCTTTTTATCTTATGTTTTTAGATTTTATGTTTATGCCCCTTAGATGTAAAACATAACCTGAATCCCAACCCATGTATAAGTAAACATGTCAAAATTGCCTCATCTAATAGCTACACTAATTTCACTTGACCATTTTTTTTAACTATAACGAGAGATGGCAAAATGGGTGGGTAACAGGTTGAAATGGGTTGACCTTAAAACACTTTTTTTTTCTAAAATTTCAAATTGTTACGAACAATTAGTGTGTCAAATCTGATAATATTGTTTTGGTTATTTCAACAATAGTTTAGTTTTTTTAGTAAATTTGCTTAAGTGGTTTTATGCATTAAATATACATTTTAGGCCACTTTTAAACAGTTTGTTTTCAGCTAATTTTTAGCTTTCTTTGTTTTAGTTGTTCTCCTGTTTGACCCTGAGAGATAAAATACAACTAGAAAACCCATTCATAAGTTAATGTGTCAAAATTGTCATATCTGATGAATTTTCTTTGACTATTCTTTTTAACTACAAGTAGAGGTGGCAAACGGTATGACTTAGATACAGGTTGGGGTTTTTTTTTTTTTTTTTTTTTTTTTTTTTTTTTGTAATTCTCTACAAACATTTAGTTTGAAATATGATGATAGAACATTTATTATTATAAGAATAAGCTAATTTGATTAATGATCTAAGAGGTTTTATGCAAATTAGTTTGATCCGTTTGGCTCTAGTCTTTCTATCTAATTTTTTTTATATATTACGTGTTCTCTCTGTTAGATATAAAACATAACCTGAATAAACCCAATCATAAGTAAACACGTCAAAATTGCCACATCTAATAACTGCATTAATTTTATTTGTGCTTTGTTATATTTGTATCTACAGAAGCCACACCCAAGGGAGTACTGAAGCAAATGAAAGTTGAAGGCTTAACAATCTATCATGTAAAGAGTCACCTACAGGTACATTTATAGTATTTCTTAGTTGATGCTAGTAATACATGTCAAGCAAAGTTTTTTTCATGTGCTGCAAAATATATTTATTTATTTTTTGCAGAAATATCGGACGGCTAGATATAGACCCGAGCCTTCATCAGAAGGTAAGCAAAATCTTGTCTCGTTTTTTATCCTTGTGACCCATTGATATTTCCTAGCATTTTATTTCATCTATCTTTTGGCTATATGTTAAAGAAAAAAAATATGATTATATAATTTGTTTACGATTAATTAGTCGATCATTATTGCAGGACCTTTGGAGAAAAAAACGACTTCTGTTGAAGATTTCTCATCTTTAGAGTTGAAAACGTAAGTAATATTTATTAAAATGTTAGCATAATATATTGCATTTTATAACCATTGCTTCATCCAAGAGATTTTCATTGCCCATATTGGGTTTTATTAATTGAAATAAGAAGTTTAAGGGTGTTTGGATTTGTGTTTTACAACTGATTATCTGACTATTACTATTTGAACTTTTGAAGTCACTAAAATCAGTTTTAAATTTAAAATGAAATCACCTATTTACCTTTCTTTCAACATAAGACTTACTTTCATTTCATAAAAAGTGTATTTTCTATTGACAAAAATTTATTTTTTCGTCTATTTTATCGATTATATTCTTAAATAATTAAAAAATTTCCAAACATCTTATTTTACAATTTCATAAGAAGCACATCCAAACACTATCTTCTAGTTTCTACGAAGCATTTTGTTACAACTGTTTTTTTTTTTACTTCTGATTATTCAATATCAGATAATTACTTTTCATAATGCATGTTCAGTGCTTGATTATTAGTTTTGCATTTAACAGGGGTTTGGAGATCACTGAAGCATTACGACTTCAAATGGAAGTTCAGAAGAGGTTGCATGAACAACTTGAGGTATGGTTTACTCTTATGTAACCTGCTTATTTAGAAAACTCCATTTTATTTTACTGCCCTTTTTTTAATTTCATGAATAATGAATATCTTACTTATGATTACAAAAACTTTTATTAAAATGATGATCGAGAGTTATTAGATAGAGCAATTTAGGAGGTTATAAACACTTATAAGTCTTAACTCGAGTGACTTTTAAATATATTTTTATAACTCGAGTGACTAAAATATTCTTTTTTGCCGGTTTTTTGTTTTACTTGTTTTAACAGTTATTAATATGGGGCAATTCCATATACATCCAACAGAAAAGATTAATATCGACTATACCCATTCAAAACACTTAAAATTTCATATTTACCTATTTCGTTAACTATGAATCTATTTTATACAAATGAGTCTATGATTTGTGTAATATAATAAATTTTATTCTATATAATCAATATGTAATCGAGTGCTCGATATTATCATACATAGCTATCATAAAAATAACCCAATGATATATATAATTATTATATACATCTCATATGTGTTTGTGTGTGTGCTTGTGATAAATGTGAAAATGGGTATATTATATTATATATCTAACAAATTTGAAGAGGGTGTACAGTAAAGTACACCAAGTTAAACACATGATACAACAATAATTAAATTAGTTCTTTTGGTTATTTTAATGACTATGTCTCTCTCCTATTTGTATGTATCTTGTATTATTTATTTTTTATAATACAACAATTAAATTAGTTCTTTGGGTTATTTAGTAACTATGTGTCTCTCTTATATATATGTATTTTATATTATTTATTATTTCTTTTATTATTTATTTTTTATTATTTTATTATTATTTTATTATTAAATTAGATTGACTACAGTTTGTTTTTCTCTTATACCTATAAAATATCAAGTATGTTGTTCTGGCGTACATTATTTTATATACGTCTTGATACAATTTGTTTTTTGGAACGAAGTGGTGAGTAGTAATGTATAAGTAATCGAAGCATAAACGTGCATCTTATCAATAGATTATTATATAAATTGACGTTTTTCCTTTTCGTTATTCTAATTAAACAATGTAATGTTTTATAAAATTCTGAATATACTTTTGTGATTTATTTATATTTATCTACGTTTCCATGATAAGTTTTTTTCAAAATCCAAGGGGTCAAATATAATTGATTTTTTTTATCGTGGCGAATCGAACCAATACCATCTGAACAACTTTGGTAGCAGTACAGGTATTCGTTTTTATGGTTTTGAAACGAAGTTGTATTTGCTAGGGTAACTTTTTTATTGTAAACTATAGTGTGTATCAGTACAGTGACGAATTGGACGCATACCGTTCCAACAATATGGATTCCGATCGAACAACATCAATAGAGGTATCGGTACCACTAAACCGTGGATATTCGTTTCCACGGCTTATTGTATCGGTGTAAAACATGTGTCGATATACTTTTAGCGCGGGGAGTCTCACTAGTTTGATATATTGATTTTTTGTTGGGCTACTATGATTATATTAAAATTTCAAGATAAAATATATAATAAGTTATAAGCCCAAATTAACCCATTTATGTGCAGATTCAAAGGAACCTACAGCTGAGAATAGAAGAACAAGGCAGATATCTTCAGATGATGTTTGAAAAACAATGCAAGTCAGGAGCCGACAAGTCGACGGCTCCATCATCTACCGAACCACCATCCTTGCAGGCTAACCCGAATGAACCCGGATCCGATCCAGTGGTTGGACCATCTGATGAAGGTTCCAACAAGTCAGTTGCCGATGTCTCTCAACCCGCTAAGCGTGCAAAAGTGAACAAGTAAAAACCTATATTATCTATCATTAAGGTTTTATAAGTTTATGATGACAAGGGATCAAAGTGTTTAGTATTTAACTGATTTTTTCTATATTTATTTTGCTTAATAAGCAGTTTAAATGATGAATGGCCTTATAAACATAGTTTTTTATTGATGTTATTGGCCAAAGCTGCACCTACACTTGGTACTGTACATATGCCATGAACAAGAGCTACTTTGATTTGCACTTTATGCATTAACACAAGTACACAATCATGATGGTCATGACAGGATGATGTCACTCTTTTTTGCTTGAAATCTTCTATTAACTTTTCTGTAACGGCTAACTGCTTAATTCAAACATTCTCTAATCCTACTCTTAAATCTATACATGTGTCCAACACGGGACTAAAACTAGGGATAAGCATTTGGTATCGGGTGCCGAACTGGTACCGAACCGTACCGGGCATATTCGGTACCGGTACCCACTTTCCCCGTTTTTTGGTACCGGTATCAGTATTTACGGGTAAAACACCGGTCGATATCGGAACCGAAACTTTTCCAGTTTTTCGGTACTGGTACCGTGCTCATCCCTAACTAGAATAGGAACATCATTATGTACACACCTTGATACTGTTAGGCTATATGCGGCTGTATGCTCTTTGGTAAATCTTCTTCTAATGTTGCTAAATGATACTTCCAGCGATTTTAATGGTGTCACCATGAACGGACATTTGACATTATGGATATTCTCGTAGCTCAACGATCTTCCAAGCATATGGTTCTATTCATTTCGAGGGTCCCTAGGGGTTCTCATGGTTCAGAGTGACATTGACATAGCAGCTGCAAATTAGGCGAGCTGATCATTAACTTGGCCTGAGGACATAGGCTCGCCTCCAACTTGACTCCATTAGGTTTACAACTTGACCCCATTCGGTTCAGAGATTGAAGATTGGCACAAGCTTGATTCAAATAACTTGAAAAATACATATACAAGTTTTTTTTAAACGGCCAACAAATCAATCCCGAGCACTCTCGGGGCACCCATTGGACAAACGGAGTACCCCAAGAGTAACCGGAGTCATCCACTACCAATTCTGAGGAAAACCCGGTAACCCATCCCCCCCGTAGGCACGACAGTCAAATTACCGGTAAAACCCGTTTGGCTCAAGGATCGAACCCAGGTTTCCCTGGGTCTCCTATCACTGCCCACCAGTGCGTCACTCCTTTTTTGTACCAAATGAGAATTGAACTTGAGTCTTCAAAGAAGAACTCAAGTCCTCCTACCACTTGAGCTTCGATAACCAAGCTCGTTTCACATAACACACAAAGTTAAATAAACGTGCAAATGAATAAAATAACACGATTCACGCATTTTGTAATTAAGAACGTAATAAAAATAACATGTTTTTGTTCATATGGTACAGATCATGCAAGTCAAAGTCCAAACCTAAATAAGTTATGTTTGTTTCACGTTTAATCCATGTGCATGTTTGGCTTTCCTTTTGAAAATGACTTTTCAACTTATTTGAGAAGTAACAAGTCAGGATTTCCTGACTTATTGATTTATTCACTCATACACAAAGGAATTCCAAACACTTTGAAAAGTCCTTTTTGCCTCAAATAAATCAATAAGTTGAAATAGAAGGAACCCCAAACACCCCATATGTACCCTCTTTTTCTTTATGTGGTTGATCTATATATGAATCTTTTAAACTCAAGTAAACTATTTTCCAATTTTGCACCACTCACTCATTTCAATGCTTTTGTTTTCCTTGACTTTGCAACCAATGTCTTATTTTTTCTATTTTATTTTATGTTTGGACGCGTATAATAATTACTAAGTTGACTTTCGATGGGATAATGACAAGAAAAGTCAATGAAGCTTGTTGCCTTTTTAGGCTGACTTTGACTTTAAATTCAGCAATCAAGTTAGTTAGGTAAAATACAACAATTTCAGTAATTGTAAGGATACCAAATTTACTTTATATAGTTATGAATATACAATATAAACAGTTCTTCAATTATAAATTATAATATTTCTTTATAGGTTAGATTGTATTTCGTTTGGGAAGGGTTTAAATGAGAATGCTAAATATTGTGAGAACCGTTAGAACGAATAGAAAAACCATGAGAACTTAATCAAAAAACAATTCAAATTCAAAATTTCTTTTTACACTTATAATTATTATCCGAATACAATGTTAGAAATTAAATTTATACGTTTAAATTTACGTGAATTCGTAAATAAAGAAAATTTACATATGTGTAAGTTTGCCATTTACACATGTGTAAATTTGTTATATTTACACATGTGTAAGAAATGAATTATTTGATGTTGTAAATTCTTTTTTTGATATCATATTCTAATTTCAATGAGGGTTGTATTAAAAAAAATGGTTTTGATTGGGGTTCTCATTCATTCTCACGGTTCTCGCAATATTTAGCGTTCTCAAGATAACTCTCCCACATATATATATTTTGAACTGCATCTCGACCAGGGTTATACATGGTCAAAGCTCGGTTGAAGAGGGATTCGAACCTGAGCACTCCAGGGAAGGAACCTACAAGGTAGTAAACCTTCCCATCTCCATTACCACTGGGGCAACTTCATCGGATATTGAGATTATATATTCATTCGATATATACGGTATAAGGTATTAGAGTATTGTGGTAAGATAATTTTGAACTTTTAAAATTTGGCAAAAGAACAACATATATTTTAACTAATTGTATGTTCTATGTACAATGATTTAAAAATATCGATGCTTATACTATTCTTCGAAACTTAATAACTTTTCCGGTCTAATCTTGTTCAAATGCTCGCCTAGTTGTGGTTGAGTACTAGCCGATAATTCTTGAGCGACGGTGCGCATTGAAGGTCTTGACTCAGGTGAAACACGAGTACAAGCTAGAGCAACATTAAGTACACGCGCTACTTGTTCAGCTTCCTCATCTGTCGGAGGCAAAAGCCTTCCGTCTAGGATATCTTTCAACAACAGAACTAGATCGTCTGAGGAGGTTGAGCTCGGGTTTGATGATTGTAGAGACGTTAAAAGCTCATCGGGATGTCTCCCCATCATAATCTCAAACGTCACAACTCCAAAGCTGTAAACGTCACATTTCTCTGTAACCTTCATCGTGAGTGCAAGTTCTAAAACATAAAACATAAAGTACAACCATAAGTGACATGTTTAGTAAAGTAAACCTTGGTGTTTAGATACGCGTTTTTGAAATATAAAAGGTTCGTATAAGGATAAGGATAAATACCTGGTGCCATGTAACCGTAGGATCCAGCAACGCCAGTCCAATTACTCGACTCTGGATCCAACAACTTAGCTGTCCCAAAATCCGCCAACCGTGGGACCATATCAGCCTCGAGTAAAACATTATTTATCGAGACGTCGCGATGCACAATAGGAGGATTGCAATCATGATGCAAGTAAGCTAAAGCATGTGCAAGATCTTGCACAATTTTAACCCTAGTAACCCAATCCAACTTCAATGTTGCCTCTACACCATAAAGCAAATTTCCCAAACTACCCTTCTCCATATATTCATACACCAAATACATCCCGCCATCTTTACAACAGTAACCATACAGTTTAATAATATTCCGGTGACGAACTTCTGTTAACGCTCGTATTTCGTTCTCGAAACTCTTCTTATTTTTCGCCGGAACTTCATCAGTATTCGTCGTTTTCATCTGTTTCACCGCTACGATCTGTCCGGTAGGTAACTTCGCCTTGTACACGCTTCCGAAGCTTCCTTTGCCAATGCAATACTTCTCGTCGAAGCTACTTGTCGCTTTCACGATATCACCGAACGTAAACTTACTGTCTCGCTCCCAAACAAGCGATTCGGAGTTTCTAACCGTTGTATTACCGGTAGACTCTTCGTCGTTATTGTTTGATCTTCTTCGAGTAACTATACAGAAGATAGCAACCGCGGTTGCTATCAAAACAACACTGAGAACCGGTACAAGAACCGCAATGATCAGTTTATCATCTCTAGGTTTCCTTGGTGTGCTTTCGATGTTACACGGAGATAATCCTTTTTCGGATCCACATAGATTTGGATTTCCGGTAAAGGATGCTGCGGGTGCTTGTTTGAATACGCCTGTGTCAGGAACCGGACCGGAGAGATTGTTGTACGAGAGATCGATTGCTTGCAAACTAATCATGGATGTAGCTATCGATTGAGGTATTCGACCCGAGAAGTTGTTGTGTGAGAGGTTGAGGTTTTGGAGTGTGTTGAGTTTTGATAGATCTTCAGGAATTCTTCCGGAGAACGAATTGCTGCTTAGATCTAACAGATAGTTTAATCCGAATAAGTTTCCGATTTGAGATGGTACTTCTCCTGATAAATCATTGTTGCTCAAGTTTAAGCTTGTTAACCTTGCACAATTTCCTATCGTTGGCGGTATGCTTCCGTTGAGATTGTTTGTGGACAGATCGAGATCTTGGAGACTTGTTAAGTTGCCGAAACTTTGAGGGATTCGTCCGCTTAATAGATTGTTGCTGAAATTGAGATTATACAAATTGTGTAATTTTCCAAGTTCGCTTGGGATTTCGCCGGAAAGTTGGTTCCAATCTAGGCGTAGAGCGCCTAACCGTTGCAAATCTCCAAGCTCTGGAGGGATATTTCCGGAGATTCGATTCTTTTCCAGTTGTAGAGCTAACAAGTTTTGGAAATTTCCAAACGCGGGAATGATTTCACCTGTGAATTGATTGTCACCGAGTATGATGTATGTAAGATTAGGATGCACACCAAATACTTGTGAAATGTCCCCATAGAACTGGTTTCCATCCAGCCTGATTCGACGTAGGCTCGTGCAGTTCTTTAAGCAATCTGGTAACAACCCTGTGAAGTTATTGCCATTCACGGTGAAAGTTTCAAACTGGAAACCACTGCACAAACCCGAAGGTAGTTCTCCGGAGAAACTGTTGTTTGAAAAGCTAACGGTTGATAACAACGGATTGTTCTTGCCCAATTCTGCAGGAATACCGCCTGTGAAACGATTGCTAAACACCGAAAGTAACTCCAGGTTGGAAAGATTTGAGAGAGTATGCGGCAACTCTCCGCTTAATTGGTTGGTGTTGATGTCAAACTTTTTCAATGAAGTCAAATTTCCGATCTCCGGTGGAACAATTCCATTGAGATTATTGGAAAAAAGCTGCATTGATTCAAGGTTAACCAATTTTCCAATTGTAGCGGGTATTGAACCCGAAATCTGGTTGCCAGAGAGATCCAGTTGTTGAAGACTCTCCAGGTTTCCAATCTCCAAAGGGATGTGGCCAGTGAATGTATTGTTGTACAGAAAAAGAACTTTGAGATCCGACAATAGACCAATCTCTCGTGGGATTGTTCCGGTGAAGAGATTATTTTGAACCTGCAAAGAGACCAATTTGGTCCAGTTTGTGATGAAATCCGAAGAAATTTCACCAGAAAAGTTATTCTCAGAGATACCAAGATCCGTAATCAAGGTCAGATTGGATAAAGACATTGGCAACTCGCCAGTAAACGAGTTTCCAGCGAGCGCCAAGAATGTGATATTGGAACAGAATCCAAGCTCATAAGGAATCGAAGAATTGAGTTGGTTCGAGCGGAGATCGAGGTACCGAAGATTTTGAAGCTGACCTATAGAAGAAGGTATTGTTCCTTCAAATGAATTTTCAAACAATTCAACCACTTCAAGATTAGGGAATAAATCGAAATCCTTAAAAACCGCGCCTGAAAACTGGTTGGTTCCGAGTCTAAGCTCTTTCAATTTTTTCAAGTTGTAAAAGTTTGGTGACAATTCACCTTGAAACAAATTTTGTGTGAGATTGAGGTACTCAAGATTTAACAAATTGGTGAATAATGATTCTGGTATAGAGCCATTCAATTTGTTGATTGACAAATCAAGAAAAGTCAACTTCTTGGAGTTGAGAATGAATTCTGGGAATCCATTTTCAAGTTCATTGAGGTAAAGATTGAGAAAAGTCAACGCTGGCATAGATGAAAAGTCAGACCAGTTTGGATCAGTCAAGTAATTCCCTCCAAGATTCAAGTACCATACCTTTTGAAGATTGCTTATTTGAATTGGAATAGCACCACTAAGATTATTATTATTAAGATCAAGATATCTTAACTGTGTTAGCCTTCCAATCTCTTGTGGGATTTGATCTTTGAAAAGATTCGAGCTCAAATCCAAGTAGACAATGCTCGAGAGGTTGCGAATGGCGGATGGGATCACACCGCTAACTTGGTTATTGTTTATGTCGAAACGGGTCAGATTTGGGAATGAAGAAAACTGAAAAGATGTTAATGTACCCGAAATCGATGAACCCGGGAGGCTAATCGCGGAGATTGTACCGCCTTCATTGCACGTAACACCGGTCCAGTTGCAAAGATTCTGAATGTTTCTTGAAGACCAAGAATTCATTGTAGATGGAGACGAAGATAAGGTATGCTTCCATTTAATAAGTGCTTCTGCTTGTGTTCTTGATGTTGATGTGGTCTTAAATGGTAGCAAAGAAACAAATGCAATATAGAAGAGAAGATTCATGATGGTTTTTTAAGCTCTTTTCATGCTCAAAGTTGTGTAGTTTATAGTGAAATTTTGGAGAGAAGAAGAAGATGACGATTGAAGTTTGCAGAGATTGGAAGGAGATAAGGCTTATAAATATGTGTGGTTGGATTCATCAAATTTAATAAATTTGTATGGCAGAATTCAATGCTTTATAACAAGTTGCAAAAAGTGTAAGAAAACAAATGTTTGAAGGATTGAGATTTCAATGGGTTGTTTACAGTTTACACACATGAAGATACAGAGAAGCTAGTAGGTTCCTTTTTATATTTTGATTTTTTTTTAATTTTTTTTAACAAATAGTATAAGTCAACTAAAATGTTATAATAGGTTAACCAAAGTCATCCTAGTAACTCGAGTTTTAGTTTGATTTATAATATAACCATTACTTTTTAACCTCCTTAAAGCTATTAAAAAAATGATTCATGACCCAGTCAAAAGAAAATGATTGAATATATATATTTTTTTGTTATTTTGCAACTTTAGATACCAATAACCAAGCAGCATTTAATCTTATTTTGGCATGCTCTTAACTACAATGTAACGGTTTAAATACTATAAAAGAATTATGTATATAACTTAAAAAATCTTTTTTATATAAGATAATAATTTACAGCGTTTTACTATTTTTTTAAACTACGAGTTTTATCAATATCAGTAGTTTCATATATACGCTTAAAAGTTTCATTATCATCATCATCATACTCAGTAAATCCCACCAATAACAAAGTTAAGGTAGGGCCTGAGTAGGGTAGGATGTAGATAACGTTACCTCTATCTCGTAGGAATAGAGAGACTGCTTCCAGTGAGACCCCCAGCTCGATAGTAGTTTTGCATCAAGCCTTGGACATAAGGCACATAACACTCAACAATTAAGACAAACGCCGATTAGTGCATGTACTCCCTTGTCTTTCAGCTATCAACACCATCACATGATGCATGATTAACCATTCTCCTCTTTTAACGTTATTTTCACGAAATTAGTAAAATAACGTTAAAATTCGTACACTTTCACTTTTGCCCCCCCGGGCGCCCACACATATACACATTATATGCGCATACCGCGTAATACGCTTAAAAGTTAAAAAAACTATAATTTATTGTCTTCTATTAGATTTTTGTTTTCTAAAGTTGCCATTTATAAAATCACAGGATAATACATACATAACTCATTTACAGTGTATGTGTCTATATATAGATTATATATAAAAGAAATAAAGAATATATAGAATTATATTTACTTGATAATATAGTATAGTTGTTACATTTAGGTGTGTTATGATGTTATATTGTGATCATTGATCACATCACATGGTAGGAAGGTAGGAAGCTAGGAAGCAAATATAAGTTTCACTTCTTTGGTTTATTTTTCATTATTTAAGACCCAACTTACAATTGTTAAACAAAATTGGGTCTATTTCCATATTCAAAGGTTCATCAGAATAATAATGCAATAATAATGATTAGTTATTCGGTAACAGCACAATAGCTGTTAATTTAACCTGATAGTTACGTGTCATGTTTGACATTTTTATTGTTTATAATTCTTTAATGTCGTTTCTTTTTCTATGTTTCTAGCTTCTGGCATGTAGTGTTATTTTGTTTTGTAATATAACTAGTTTTTGCCCTGCCGCGTTGCGGGGCAATAAACCAAATATTTCTCTCTCATAACATGTATATCTGTGTTTCGGTTACTTGTACATATTACTCATAACACGATCTAAAAAAAAAAAAAAAAATTACATCGAGTCAACCAATTAAAACAAAAACACTACCATACTTTTACTAAAAAAAACTAAAACGATAGAAATACTATAATTTTAAACTGGGAGCAAAATTGTAATTTTTCAGGACAAATGAGCATGTACCAGGCATGCTTGGACGAATAAAAATTACACCTATGCCCGCCCGCGTTGCGGGGCATTAAATCAAGTATTTCTTAGTTTCATAACATGTATGCATGTATTTAGGTTACTTGTACATACTACTTATAACACGATCTAAAAAAAATACATCGAGACAACCAATTAAACGAAAACACTACCATAGTTTTGTTAAAAAAAATTAAAACAATAACAGGTCTGTAATTTATAGTTGGGGGTAAAATACTAATTTGTCAGGACCAATGAGCGAGTGTTAGACAACTGCTTGAAACAAAAAAAGTTACATTGAGTCAACCAAACAAAATAAAACAGTACAATAGTTTTGCAAAAAAAAAAGTAAAACGATGGCAAGATCATAATTTTTAACTGGGGGAGAAATCGTAATTTTTGAAATGGGAGCAAAATCATAATTTTGAACAGAGGGCAAAATCGTAAAAATATTTTGAACTGGGGGCGAAATCATAATTTTAAACTGAGGGCAAAATTATAATTTTGAGCTATGGGGGAAAACATAATTTTGTTTTGAACTGTGGGCAAAAACGTGAATTTGAATTGGGGGCAAAATCGTAATTTTGAGCTAGGGGCAAAAACATATTTTTATTTTGAGGGGGGGGGGGGGGGGGGGGGGGCGAAAACGTAATTTTAGACGGAGGGCGAAACTTTAAATTTAATCTGGGAATAGAATTAGAAATGAGTTTTTGAATTGAGGGCAAAAACGTAAATTTTGAGCCAGGGCAAAAATATAAATTTATTTTGAATTAGGGGCGAAAACGTAATTTTAAACAAAAGACGAAACCGTTAGAAATAAAATGAAATTAAATATGGGGTGGTCCAGTAAGGAAGTGCCAGGCAAGCAGCCTGACACTATTCCCTCAGTTCTTTTTTGTATATGTAGGATAACTAGTTTTTGCCCCGCCCGCGTTGCGGGGCAATAAACCGAAAATTTCTCTCTCATAACATGTATGTCTGTATAGAGGGCAAAATCGTAATTATATTTTTAGCTGGAGGCGAAATCATAATTTTAAACTGAGAGCAAAATCATAATTTTGAGCCGGGAGGGGGGGGGGGGGATCATAATTTTATTTTGAACTGTGGGCGAAAACGTAATTTTGAGCTTAGGGCAGAATCGTAATTTTCAGGTAGAGGGGAAACCAACATTTTATTTTGAACTGGGGCAAAACCGTAATTTTAAACGGAGGGCGAGACCGTAATTTTAAACCGAGAACAAAATTAAAAATGAGTTTTTGAACCGAGGGCAAAAGCGTAATTTTGAGCTAGGGGCAAGATTATAATTTTGTTTTGAGCTGAGGGCAAAAACGTATTTTTAAACGAAGGACGAAAGCGTAATTTTAAACTGAGAATAAAATTAAATTAAAAAAAGGTTGGTCCAATGGAGGAGTGCCAGGCAGCTGCCTGGCACTATTCCCCAGCTTCCTTTTTTATATGTAGTATAATGCCACCGTTAAAAACAATATGTTTATTCCAGTTGATGCTTGTCTTGTTCTAAATATGGACCATCGTAAATGTTTTTGTATATTATTGCGTAAACGACTCGAGTTGACTCCCATTCTAATAAAGCTTGAGGTTAACGTTTCTAAAGCTATAAAGCTCGAGTTTGAGCTTGAGTTGTCTCGAGCTCAACTCGTGCTATATAGACAGAAACAAGTCTATTCTTTAGGCTTTAGCTATCCACTTCACCAATAATTAGTCGTTTCAAGTAACACCACAAAGATTGTTAACTTGAAACACCATTTATTGGTTTAACTTTTCGTTTCTTAATTTACATGCAAAAGGATCATTTGTGGATTTTAAAAGAGTTTGAGATTGTTGTATTTATTCATGATTCATGTTGCCAAAATTTTTAAATTTATATACAAAGCTCAATAGGGTAAAGTTATTCTACAAAGGTTCCTAAAAATAAGAAGTGCATAAAGACACAATGGATCGCAAAATATAACACAATGTCGAAGAAAAGAGACACAATGAGTCATAAAAAAGACACAATAACGCAAATATAGAAAAGACACAATGATAAATAAAAAGACACAATAATGTGAACAAAAGGTCTAAAATCTACCAGCTAAACATCTAAAAATAAAAACCTAAAATCTCACATCGTATAGTTCATTAAGATGGTTCCAATGTCGCTTGAATGAGGTCAAACAGAGTCCGTTTGATATGCTTCTTATTTTTAGGAGACTTTGTATTTGATCATATTCCTATATTTATATACTTGAAAATTAGTGAATATGAGCAAGTAAAAGGTAATCAATAGTTCAAGTTAACTCTTGAGCTTACGAGCAGGTGTTATTTACATACTATAAATTTCCAACATGTATATGTATTGGGATGTTGTACACAAGGCTTAGGGGTATTTAAAAAAAAATATTCCACTTTTAGTTCAAAATTTATTTGATTTTTCATTTTTAATCTAAAAGTTTTCATCTTTTTCAATTTAATCTCATATTTTTTTACTTTCAACTTTGGTCCCTATACTTATCATATTTCGCAATTTTTTTGTTTAATGTTTCATTCTAAATTTTGCGAGTAAACACGGTGCAACGTGCGTTTGTGGTTCAACGTTATTATGTTTCGTTTAACACTTCGCTCTAATTTGCGAGTTAATACGACGCAACGTACGTGTATGGTTCAATGCTTTTACGTTGTTTTTCTCTCGTTTAACATAACAGGTTGGTCGCAACGAGCGGGTACTAAGTCAACTTAGTTATTATTTTCTGTGTTTTACGTTACGATCTAATTTCTTCACATTAATACGTGTTGATTGTTGACGATGGTGTGACATTGTTACTATTTCAACTTTAAATATCTTTGTAATTGTAATGTTCAAATTGTATTATCAGCGTAGCGTAGGGTTCAATTCATCTTTGACAAAATAGAAATTGAATTCTCACGTTGAATCTTCTAATAGCTCACTATTATTGGTTGAACAGCAGAATCAAAATATAAACACAAACATGGTCCAGTGTCAGACTTCTAATAAGTGTTGAAAAGTCAACGTAAGTAAACTTTCCAACATCCTCGTAAACCTAGATTTTCCTCACCCATTCTTAAAAGTCAAACTAATTAGCTAGCAATCACATTGGTCTTCGTTACATGATAATTTCAACAAGATTTTGTTTCCTATATTGCAAGGCTTATGAAACATTGTAAAAGTATTTTGTTGAGTATGTTTGGGTATTAAAATTTCTCTTCGATCTTTGCTCTATGTTTGGGTTTTAGTGAACGGCTTTATCTAATAAAGTTTTTACAGTATCCTTGTGTTTCGTGAGTTTAGCAGTCCTACGTTTCTTGAGTCTTTCTTTTTTAGCTGTTAATCAAATCTTTCATTTTTATGCTAGGAGTCGATAAAGGTTTATTAATGAGAGCCGCCCATAGTGTCCATGGGCTTGACAATCCGGTCTTGCCTATGCTTTACTACATTATGCTCGACACACTCAATTTAGTCTGTGGTTCAGTTAGGTGTTTGTTTTTTCAGAGGTGAAACGTCTGCAATCTGCAGACAACATCTGCAGACCTATGTAGCAGAAGGGGTGGACTAAACCTTTGCAGTCTGCAAGAAGAAGACTGTTTGTTTTTTAACTTCTACAAGTTTCTGAAATAAACTGAAATATAAAGAAACTGTTTTATTAAACTTCATTTTTTTTGAACGGTGAATTAAATTTATAACATCTAGAACATCTAATCATAACAATTTATAACATCTAGGGCCAATCGACTAAGACACAAGTCCGTCAAACACCCTTTACCCCTAAACATCAAAATCGTCTACACATCACAAAATTAGAATTTGTTTTTATTCAAAATGAACGAAGTGTGAAGTACTAATACGATTCTAACTTCATCTTCCATAATCTGTATTCCTTACCAAAGCCCAGCCTTCTTCACTTCTGCCCCGTAATATGCACCTTGTATGTGTAATTTGACATTTTTATTTTGCACCTACATACAAATAGTTCAAGAAAAGGAAGCAACGAATAAAACAAATCTTTTACACAAAATCAAGTGAATTCATCTTTAATTACCAAAAGTAAAACAAAGAGATAAAAGGAATATAGTTTGCGTAGCTGTTTGATTCAATGGCCTCCATTTCTATTGTTGACCGAATCTTACACTCCTCATCTCTGTTGACCACAGTTGATTGATTAGGGTAATAAACTGTCAAAAGTAAATATATACTAAAAGACCCAATTGAATCATACTAAAGTTAACCTGATTAGCAAGAAGCCTTTTGAGACAATCAAACATATAGAAGCCTGTGTTAGTCAGCACCTGCATTAAAAAAACCAACCAAGTATAAGCCGCATTCAGGTGGTGGACGGAGGAGATCGGCGGCGCTGTTGCTGGGGTGGAGGAGAGGTGGTGGAGGAGAAGGTGTGCTAGGGTTTTGAATGTGCGTTTTGTGATATCAGGGTAAAAATAAAGGGAAAAAGAGGTTTGAAGAGCCTTTCCCATGTCTGCACCAAAAAGAGGACGCATAGAGGTTTTTTAATGAAAGGTCTTCAAGAAAACAAACAGTCTTCAAACCCTAACGTCTGCATGTGGTCTGTGCGACGCAGACATAAGAGGTCAGGAAGCTCTTCTCTGAGAAAACAAACAGCTCCTTAGTGATTCCCTTACTTTTAAAACTTGGTAAAATAAAAATCTATATAAAATCACACATCAACCACCACATCCATTTTTATTTTTCTTTGATTCGCACGCTTAGCATGTTAACCCTATTTGTATTTGATCCTAACACTATACACACATATAAAGATATTTTAAAGCGTTGATATGTTATTTACAAATCTCTTTAAATAATGGAATTGATGTAAATATCCAACCAGAAATCTATGTAAAAATCCATAACATCCCAAAAGCTTGTTTTATAATTTATAGAGTTTAAGGACTAAGGAAGGTTTAAGTAAATGGGTTTTAGAAACACCCCCAACCCAAGCTAAATGCTAAAAACTAAACCATAATGCTAAACCCTTAAAAATCTTTAAAAAATCTAAAAACACAAAAACATTTTTTTAATATTTTTTTTTATTAAAATCGCTACTTTTAGTATCCAAATTTTTTTTATTAACGAAAAGTAGCGATTTTTATAAAAAAATATTATTTTTTTTGTGTGTTTTTTAAGATTTTTTTAGGTATTTTTTGTTGTGTTCACACTGGTTCTCGCGTTCTCGCAATAAAGGGTGGTTCCTAACAGATCCTTCTCCTATATATATAGAGGGTAGGGTTCTTGAGTGAACAATGATGAATTTGTGAACAAAATGAACTTATCCTGGCCATTGATTTTGTAGATCTAGATTTTTTCTTTAGTGCCAAGTAGGGATGAGCAAAGCGGTATCCGATACCGAACCGATACCGCCTAATACCGATCCCGAATTTCACCCAAACTAGGTACCGATACCGATACCGATACCGAAACATGTCGGTTCGATATCGGTATTTTGAGGGTCGGTATCGGTATTATACCGATACCGTACCGATACCGAAAACGCCTAAAAGTGGATACCGTATGGGATACCGAAAAAATTCGGTATCGGTATTTCGGGATCGGGATCGGTATGGGATCAGTATGAGATCGGTATTCGGTGGCATATGCTCATCCCTAGTGCCAAGATTGTAATTATCTTTTGTAACTTACATGTATTATAATAGACACAAGGGTATAGTTGTATTTTTCTTTTTTCATTTAATTAATTGATTTTTTCTCTCTTCTGATTTCTTTTTCCAATTAAAAGAATATTTAATTACATTCTCTATATTTTTTTCTCTCACAAATTACCTAACTTAATATTTGATAATTTAAAAAAAAATACATACATTATCAAATATTGTTCCATCTAGAACACGATTAGAAATATTAATTGAAATTCTCTATACATATATGTATAGAGAATTGGAAACAAGGTGTATACGTCTGGTATATACTGACCTGTATACACATATGTACTTGAATAATACACATGTATATAAATCTGGTTTATACCGACCTGTGGGAACAAGATGTAATAATACACAAGTGTATAAGTCTTGTATATACTGACCTGTATACACATATGTTAAAAAACATAATTTAATTAGGTTTAATATTTAAATTTAAAAAGAACATAGGAGTTTATTAAAAAAAACATTAGCCCTTCAATTTTTAATAATTAAAATAATAAAGTTATAACTAAAACAGAGAGAGAGAGAGAGAGAGAGAGAGAGAGTTAATAGATGAGAAAACTAAGGGATTTTAATTAAAATTATTTAGCTAATGTCAATCTTACCAATTTAATCTAAAAAATATCAAGGGCCAAGATTAGTTTACTGAGTCCACCCTTAAAAAGTTGTTCACAAATATATATATATATATATATATATACAGGGGACCGCTAAAATGAGAACCACCTCCAGTTGTAAGAACCGTGAGAACTTTTTGATCCGAGGCGAGTTGGACCAATTTTTTTTTTTTCATAAACGTAGATGCTTGTATTATAAACAAATTTGTAAAAAAAAATTCAAAAAAAAAAAAAATGTCGTGTGTGTAGTTTTGAACACCACAAGTTTGTGTTTACGGGTACCGTAAATTTTAAATAAAATTTACGGGTCCCGTAAACGCAAACTTTGGGTGCTCAAAACTACACATCCGACATTTTTTTTTGATTTTTTTTACATATGTGTTTATAATACATGCATCTACGTTTATGAAAAAAAAATTTGGTCCACCACGCCCCGTACGGTGTAGTTCTCACGGTTCTTACAACTGGAGGTGGTTCTCATTTTAGCGGTCCCATATATATATATATATATATATATATATATATATATATATATGGGATGGTTTAAATGAGAACACCCATCTTTTGTGAGAACCATGAGAACAAATCTCGTCCACTCATTTATCTTCCCTTATGATTTAATTAAAAGGTTAAATGGGTAATTCTACTTATCTTCTTTTATACTAACTGGAAACATCGAACATTTAATTTAGGCTTTTCCATCTTCTTTTGAGAATATGTTCTTATCATCAAACATCTCAATCGCATTAATTCCTTTTGCTTAGGGTTTGGATTCTACAATTGTTTCTAATGAACTTCATCGATTCCTTCTGTGATCTTCGTCCATTCCATATTCAGGTATCTTCACCCAATTTTTGATTCTACTATATGATTTTGCCAATTCTTCAATCTGTATCATATGTTCAAATTCTTCAATCATTTTTCTTACTTTGATTTACTTGTTTCTTTTTCTAATGGTGGTGTAGTTTGTGTTCTGTTTATATGGAGATTCATTCAATGATTCCACCATTTCACCTAAAACATATGATAGGGATTAACCCAAAACTAATGATGATGGTGATGATGTATTTCAGAAATTGGGTTTTATGTTTGATGGGTTTGATGAGTTTGTGGGTAATAGTTTGATGATTATGTATTCTTTGTTTGATAAAATGGGTGATGCACGCTAAGTGTTTGATGAAATGCCTAGGCATTATGTTGTGTTGTGTTGTGTTATGGATGGTTTTGATTTCTGGATATGCTAAAATTGGGGATATTGAGGTGCAAAATTGGTTTTTAACGAAGCACGAGTTGAGGATAGAGAAGTTTGGGGTGCTATGATTTCTAGGTATCAATCGGCTTGTTCGGTTACTACTTAATTTGTCTTTTTTTTTTACCATTTGATGATTTGATCATGTTTTTGGGTAGTTAATCTATTTTTGTTTATGTGCTTAGTCGAATAATAAAGTTTAAGTAACAATCCAACGTTAATGTTGTAGTATTGTTAGCCATAGTGAACTGCTGATGTCCACAAGCCAAATCAGTTAGCTATCATTCAACATAATATGTGATATTCTCCATCCATTACCTAACTTACTCAGTTATAAATTGTTTTTATGATAGAGTGGTGCATGCCTATTAGCAATGTTTGATACCACAAAGGATGCGACAGGTGCGTATGACGTTGCAGCAAAGCGACTAAGTGGGTTAAAAACCAACCACTTTGAGATATCATCATTGTTCCCAAAGTAGAAATCACTAACAATTGAAGAAAAATAAGAAAGTCGAGCGGTTGTAGTAGTAGCACTAGCAACAACATGAAAGTTAGCAGTACCACCAATCAATCAACTAAATATTACAACATAGAAGTCAATTTGATTCTTGGTGGTCATTTGAAAACAAGAACAAAGATTGTTTATACGCTTTTTAAGTCTATGTAATTACTACTCGTGTTTTATGTTTATTCAATTGGTGATTTATTTATTTTTATATTTTATTATGTAATTGTTCCAGTATTGTTATATGTACGGGTTTGTTTTCTTTTTCATATATGCTTACTTAATTTACTTTATGATTTACACACGTGTAAACCTTTATTTGTATGCCTGTTTTTTTAATATCACAATTTACACATGTGTAAACCTTCATATATATGGTTTTTTTAACCATATGATTTACACATGTGTAAGCCTTCATATATATGGTTGTTTTTTAAACCATTTAGATTACACATTTGCATATGATTCAGACATTTGTAAACTGCTCACTGTCTTTTATTTCTATTCTACCTATGTTAAGTTGTATTACACATGCTTAAGTGCTTGTTTTACACATGTGCAACTGAATTACACATGTGTAAATTTGTTCCCTCTCAGTTATATGTATCTGTTCTACACATTTTTAGCTGAAATACGCATGTGTAAACTGTTTCTTTACACATTTTCAACTGAATTACACATGTGTAAACTATTATTTTACATATTTTCAGCTGGATTACACACGTGTAAATTGTCGCTGTCACTAATTTGATTATGTTTTACACATGTTGAGCTCAATTACACATGTACAAATTGTTTAGTGGTCACTTAATATTTATGTTTTACACATTTTTAGCTCATTTACACATGTGTAAGCTGTTCCTTGTCAATTAATTGTGTCTGTTTTACACATTTGCAGCTCATTTACACATATGTAAATTGTCAATTAAACAAGATAGTATCTTATGTAAAAGGGTACGACAAACGGTAAATTTTATTGATAACAAAAAAAAATATTTACAACCAACGGGCATTGGACTTCCCGGACATAAACCCCAAGGAAGACACCAACCCCAAATCATTAGCTATGGTCTAACAATTAGAACCTAACAAGACCCCGACCATAAGCTAAACTAGAAATAAAAAAACAACTTATTCTAGACTTAAAGCCACACTCGGCCCAAGCCTAACATAAAAGTAAATCTATACAATCAAGTTTCAAACAACCAAAACCATAAAAAAACAAAAACTATAAAAAAAATCGACTGAAACATTAAAACAACATCTAAAGCATAACACCCGAGGGTCCATCTTGAGCTTCCCAAACACCTTGAACTCGACAAAGCAGCAACATCATCCTCATTTCACAACCTGCCCAAATTGCAAACAACCATACACCAAACAATATCACCAGCAGACACTAAACCCAACTTGATTTTCACATCCGCTAACAAATAATTAAAAAATAAATATTTTGACTTACACATGTGTAAATTCTCAGTTACACGTGTAAATTTGTATTACACATGTGTAAGTTTCTCTTTTACATATTATATTTGTTTTACGAAGTCTCTGTTTTACACATGTATAAACTTGTTTTACACGTTTGTAAGTTTCTGTTTTACACGTGTAAGTGTTTATTTTACACATGTGTAAATTCTCAGTTAAACATGTGTAGTTTTGTTTTACAAACTTTATGTTTTACACATGTGTAAATTCTCAGTTACAATAAAATGTAATTAAACAACATTGTAAATTCAACGAGAATTTAATAGAACACAAACAAAAAGCCAAAGATCAATAGCCCAAGCCTAATTAATGCAAAATCTAAACTAAAGATCTTTAGACGACACTAAATAGGCTTCTAACCATTTGATACACTTGACAAGTTAGGGTCTTGGTTTCACAAGGATATATTGATATTATGTCCAAAAATATGCTAGGAAAAAATTTTTAGCTCACCAACAGGTTCGAACTATATCACCATTGCCACAAACACTGCCAGTGCTAGTGCCATAGTCATCGATAACTCCTTTATCACCATGCACTCCTTCAACTTAAACTTTCTTATGTTCAACACGACATTGCCTGCCATCAACATTAATAAAGCCAACTTGCAATAAAAGAAAACTGAGAAGTGTTAGATTATAGAGTAATCTTGAATAATAGATATGATCGTTGAGTATTCAGGAACCCATGATAACATAGTTTCTTCAACCACATTTGCTATCTTTAATTATGGTTTTGTCTTTCAGTAAAGGGAGCCAATTTTTTTTAATAAGTTTATCAAAGGACACCTTGCTTTATCTATAGTGTATCTTAGCTAACAATATTTCAGTCTTATAAGAACTACAATAGTCTTCTTGCAATGTACTAAAGAATAAGGAAAACAAATCAAATAGAGTCTTAATGTCGTGGGGATATAAGACATAGGTATTTCATCAAACACCTTGTCTACAACTACTCAAACAAATCTAATACAACAAAGTCAACCCAATAGATACTGAGACCTTAAACCTTTATTTAAATACCTCATATGCAACTACTCAAACATAAGTAATTCAACAAAATCAATTCAAGAGACACTTAGACCTTTAATCAAACACCTCAAATACAACTACTCAAACAGAAGTACCCCAACAAATCAACCTAACACACACTTAGACATTTCATCAAACACCTTATATGCAACTACTCAAACCCAACTATCCCTCTTACACCCTCACATAACTCTCAAATCCCAACAAGATCCAAACCGAAAACAAAATAAAAAAAAACACCAAATACCCTCAATCAACAACAAAACAACACTCAATTGCCTTGCAGATTAAAAGACGAATTAATGGAAAAGCAATAACTGCAAACACAAAGAAGAATCAAAGAATCAATTGTAGATGTACACCTTACTAATGGTATCGAAGTCGGCTTTTGCTTTAGTTATCTCTGGCGCCAGTCTTGTCTGCGGTGTCAAAAATCAGTTGCAGAGAATTGGGTTTATGATTTCATAAGGATGAAGGTAATTTGAGGGCTGATGGTCTGTGCGATGGTAATGGGTTTCTTTAGTGGATTTTTACAATTTTGCCCTTTTACATCTTATTTAATGGTTACCTACTCATTTAATTCCCCATTTAATCCTAGCCCTTGATTGATCAATATCAAGGGATGAAAATGGTTCCTAGTGTTCTCACAAAATTTCATGTTCTCAAGATAACCCTCCCCTATATATATATATATATGGGACCGCTAAAATGAGAACCACCTCGAGTTGTAAGAACCGTGAGAACTACACCGTACGGGGCGAGGTGGACCAAATTTTTTTTTCATAAACGTAGTTGCGTGTATTATAAACACATTTGTAAAAAAAATTCAAAAAAAAAAATGTCGTGTGTGTAGTTTTGAGCACCACAAGTTTGTGTTTACGGGTACCGTAAATCTAACCGGAAAATTTACGGTACCCGTAAACACAAACTTGGGGTGCTCAAAACTACACACACGACATTTTTTTTTTACAAATGTGTTTATAATACATGCATCTACGTTTGTAAAAAAAAATTTGGTCCACCTCGCCCCGGATCAAAAAGTTCTCACGGTTCTTACAACTCGAGGTGGTTCTTATTTTAGCGCAATTCTATATATATATATAGGGGAGCACTAAAATGAAAACCACCTCCAGTTGTAAGAACCGAGATAACCACTGTCTAGCCACTAGATCAACAAGATGGATGGATGAGATTAAAAGTAACTAAAATTAATATTAAATACATTGTCTTATTATGTCTTTAATATTTTAATCCAAAATGGTAGTTTAGTAAAATTACTCTTTTTTTTCTTTTTGTCTTTATTATTTTTTATTACCTTTTTGTTTTGTTATATTACTTTTTATTTTTTAAACAGAATTTTTTTATTAAAAGCATATTTAAATTCAAAATTTTCTAACAAAACATTTTTTTTTGCGCGCCGGTCTTTCAACGCCGTTTTTACGCCCGGCTTTTTCAGGCATCGCTTTTTAACGCGTCGTTTTTGCAAGCCATTTTTTACGCTCAGCTTTTTCAAGCGTCGTTTTTTTAACGCGGCGTTTTTTACGTCCCGTTTTAACGCGGCGTTTTTTACGTCCCGTTTTTTTAGCGGCGTTTTTATGCCCCGTATTCACGCCCCTTGTTTAGGCGCCCTTTTATCACACGGTTTTTTACATTTTACAATTTACGTAGAAAAAGTTTTACGTTTTACGTTAAATAGTTTTTACATAAAAGTTTACGTTTTACATTTTACATTAAAAAGTTTACGTTTTATGTTTTACGTTAAATTTTTTAAACTTTTTACGTTTTATGTTAAACTTTTTACGTTTTACATTAAACTTTTTACGTTGTATGTTTTACATTAAACTTTTTACGTTTTACGTTTTTACGTTTTACGTTTTACATTTTTACGTTTTACGTTAAAAATTTACGTTTTACATTTTACGTTTTTATGTTTTACGGTAAACTTTTTACGTTAAAAAATTTACGTTTTACGTTAAAATCTTTATGTTTTTACATTAAAAAGTTTACGTTCTACATGTTATATTATAACCTCAACGAACCAAACGTCATTCAAATCAATTTGCAGCACACTTTATACTTTATTCCAAAAATCAACAAACATATACAAACATCAAAAATCACAAAGTATAAAGCAGTTCAAGGTAGTCATCTATTGACCGAGAGTTGTGAATTGGGGAAGTGTGCGGCACTCGTTGGAGTTGACTGCTGCCGCTGCTTCCTTTCCCAAACCGAGACCCGAATCAGCAATCCTCATCATAACCACTGTCGTTAGTCGAACCAATACACCATCTGGCCTTGTTGTGCAACCCAAAATAATCACCATCGTCATCATCCCGTCAGTGTTGTCCTTTTGACTGGAAAACACGCCATTGTCATCGCCGTCGTTGATGGCGGCACTGCTGTTGCCGTTGACTGACCAACTCCATTGTCTCTTTCTCCCTCTCTCTCTATATCTCTGTATTTTCTCGTGCTCGAAACAATCCGACGCCGTCACTGCCGCCGTGAACCTCCATTTCTGATCTGTGAGTAGAGGGTTTCAAGGGAGGTGGTTGTGGGTGAGGTGTTATGAGAAAGATACCGGGAGAAGGGAGGTGGGGGTCTGGTCTGCTGGGAGATTTAGGTGTCTGGAAATTACCTTCAGTGACTGGTTTTCGGAGAGGAAGGAGAGGGATGAGGTTGTTGTGCGACTGGTGTGTTTACAGGTAGGGTTTTAAGTGAAGGGTGGGGGTTTGCAGGTGGGGGTGTGTGTGACCGGAGTCACCGTGCGGTCGCCGGAGCAATCGCCAGAATCTCTGCTTGGACTAGAGATGGGTGTGCGGCGGTAGATGAGTGGATTTAGGGTTTTTAATATTGAATAAAGGAAGTGAAGGTTTAAAAAGGAGGTTTTGGAAGAGATGAGAGGTTTTGTGGGTGGTGATGAATATGGTGATGGGTAATGGAGAGAGAGGTTTTGGAAGACGAAACTCTGCTTTTGGAAGAAATTAGGAGAGAGAAAGATGAAAGGAAATAAAAAGGAGGAGAGGGACATGAATTAAATGGAGAGAGAGGGGGGATTTGACATTTGGGGTAAAAGACCAAAATACCCTTTTATTTGGCATAATCTGATTGGTTGAGAGTGGTTCTCGCGGTTCTTACAACTGAAGGTGGTTTTCATTTTAGCGCTCCCTTATATATATATATATATATATAGGGAAGGGTTATCTTGAGAACATGAAATTTTGTGAGAACACTAAGAACCATTTTAATCCATAGATCATCCTCAATCAAGGGCTAAGATTAGAGGGGGTTTAAATGAGAAGGGAACCATAAATAAAAGACTCAAAAGGGCATTATTGTAAAAACACATTTAAAAGAAAACCCAATACCTTTGCACAACCCGTCAGCCCCCAAATTACCTTCATCCTCATGGAATCAAACACCCAATTCTCTGCAACTGATATCTGACACCAAAGACAAGGTTGGCGCTGAAGATAACTAAACTAAGACGTCGATACCATACATAAGGTTTGTATCTGCAATTGATTTATGATTCTCTGAATGTTCTTTGTGCTTGCAGCTGATGATTTTCCATTCGTCATCCTTTAATCTACAAGGTATTTGATTGTTGTTTTGTTGTTGATTGAAGGTATTTGGTGTTCTTTTGTTTTATTTGATGTATGTTGGTTTGAATCTTGTTGGGAGTTGAGAGTTATGTGAGGATGTAAGAATGGTATTTGGTTTTGAGTAGTTGCACATAAGGTGTTTGATGAAATGTCTAAGTGTGTGTTGTCTTGATTTTGTTGGGTTAACTTTGTTTGAGTAGTTGCATATGAGGTGTTTAAGTAAAGGTCAAAGTGTATATCGCATTGATTTTGTTGAATTACTTATGTTTGATAGTTGCATATGAGGTGTTTGAATAAGGGGTTAAGGTCTAAGTGGCTATATATTGGGTTGATTTTGTTTAATCATTTTTGTTTAAGTAGTTGTAGATGAGGTGTTTAATGAAGTGTCTTTGTGTATGTTAGAATTTATCCAGATATCATTTTTGTTTAAGTAGTTGTAGATGAGGTGTTTAATGAAGTGTCTTTGTGTATGTTAGAATTTATCCAGATATATCTTGTAAGTGTATATTATAATTTATCGAGATTATTGATGGTATTTAGTAGAAGTGGGGAGACCTATCAATAGGACCATGTTGGAATATGGATTTTGACAAAACTGTTGGAATCACATTGCTAGTTGTTTCGTGATATTTGGGCTTATTCAAGGACATAAACTATTTTCTCAAGTTGTAACAATTAATCATCTATATATGTAGGTTTACACTGATGTACATTATCATGTTTAAGCTTAAAAATATCTTTAAACATACGTAAATTATCATAGTTAATATTGTGTTTGTGTAATAAAGCAATTGACACGTGTAAATAAGTTCTTTACACATGTGTAAGTAAGCTATATTATATAAATATGTGTATATCATCTTAGTTAGTATTGAATTCGTGTAATTAAGCAATTTACACATGTGTAAATAAGATATTTGTACATGTGTAAGTACGTTGTTTTCGCATGTGTCAGAAAGCAATTACATAAATTGCTACTTACATATATTAAAATGTTTTTTGATTACATTTAACTGAGAATTTACACGTGTAAAAGAAAAACACTTACACATGTGTAAAACAAACACTTACACGCGTAAAATAGAAGCTTACACATGTGTAAAATAGAAAATTTGTAAAACAAATTTACACATTTTAACTAAGAATTTACGCATGTATAAAACAAAAACTTGCACATGTGTAAATCAAAATGTTTATTTGTTTATAATGACATGTAAAACAAATGACTTAAATTTTGGTTTGGGGATGTGAAAATCAGGTTGGTTTTGGTGTTTGTTGGTGATATTCTTTGGTGTATAGTAGTTTGGAGTTTGGTCTGGAGAAATGAGGATGATGTTGAGGATGATGTTGTTGCTTTTTTGAGCTCAAGGTTTTTGGGAAGCTCAAGATGGACTCTTGGATGTTATGCTTTGGATCTTATTTCAATGTCTTGGTCGTGTTTGATTGTTTTGTTTTTTTGGAAGGTTTAGGTTGTTTGAAACTTGATTGTATAGATTTATTTTTATGTTGGACTTGGGCCGAGTGTGGCTTTAGGTATAGAATATGTTGTTTTTTTAATTCTAGTTTAGCTCATGGTTGAGGCCTTGTTAGGTTCTAATTGTTAGACCACGGCTAATGGTTTAGCGTTGGTGTCTTCCTATGGCTATATCTATTGAAGCCCAATGCATGTAAGTTGTAAATATATGTTGTTATCATCAAAATTTACCGGGTTGCCATCCCCTTTAACATAATATACTATCTTGTTTAATTCACAGTTTACACATGTGTAAATGAGCTACAAATGTGTGTAATAGAAACAATTAATTGACAGGGAAGAGTTTACACATGTGTAAATGAGTTGAAAATGTGTAAAACATAAGGCAATTAAGTGCCACGGAACTGTTTACACATGTGTAATTGAACTGAAAATGTGTAAAACAGAACTAAATAAGTGACAGAGAACAGTTTACACATGTGTAATAAAGCTGAAAATGTGTAAAAAATCAGTTTGTATATGTGACAATGGACGATTTACATATGTGTAATTCTTTTGCACATATGTAAAACATGTATGTAATACTTTGACTACTAATATTACATGTATGTACTATTACATGTGTAATATCTGATTACTAAACACGTGTAATATGGCAATTTACATATGTGTAAAACATACATCAGTATGTGGCAATGAACAGTTTACACATGTGTAAATCAACTTTGCAATATAAAACAGACACAAATATGTGACAATGTAAACTTTACACATGTGTAATTTAGTTGCAAATATGTAAAATATACATACTTTACAAATGTGTAATTCAATTGCACATATGTAAAACATACATCGATATGTGATAGTGAATAGTTTACATATGTGTAAATCAACTGCACATATGTAAATATAATATGACACAATATAAAAAAACACTTATACATATAATAATATTGGAATAGTGACATGATAAAAATACAAAAAGATGTAAAATCCACCAACATAATAAACATAAAGCGTAAGTAGTAATTGCATCGAATTAATAACGTGTACACAAACATTTTTCTCCTATTTTTCAAAGGACCACCAAGATTCAAATTGACTTCTACATAGTTACGTCCAGTTGCATGATTAGTTGTATTGATAAGCTTCACCTTCATTCTTATCGCCATAGGAAAAGTAATACAAAAGAGTTGTCTCACTGAAGTCACGTCATGACCCTTATTGCTAGTGTTAATACTACAGCCGCTGGATTTATTTTGTCTCATTTCTTTGTCGTAGATGTGGACAACGAGAACACCAATGGTATCTCAAAGTTGGTGCTAGTTTTTTACCCTCTTAGTCGCTCACCACAGCGTCATAAACACGTGTCGCCTACTCACACTATACGTCTCTATCTAGTGCCTGCACCAACCAATCCTGAACATTAATCGAACGTTACACATGTGTAAAACAAATGAATAGAATAAACACGATATATTGGATGAATCTATAAACACCAGTAGATCAGCTACATGAACAGATTTTACAATGCATGAATGCAAAATTTTTAAAACGATAAAATAAAGATAAATAAACACTAATATTGCCTTTAATTATTCAAACTAAACAATTGCTTATAATCTTGTGGTATAGATAAATTGAGCTAAAAGTACTTGTAAACATAATGAACCCAAAACTTCATTTTTATGCTTTATTTTACTTACTGTCATAGAAAAATCCAATCTTTAGTCATCTTACTCTTAATTACATTCACTAAACTAAGTCTTAATTCAACATCAAAAGTTTACAAAGATTAAACTTCACTATAAAATGCAATTCCCCAATTCACTTCCAAGTCATAAACCTACATTGCTCTCTAAAAGCTTAATTTTATGCAGAAAAACACATAATAGGTACACCTTATACACATCACCAATTAATATGTAGTTAGAGAGCCAACATCTATGAAATACAACACTGAAATAGAAACTATACAAAATGAAGATAGATATGAAGTTAAATACATAACCCTAATTCAAATCAACAACTGGACAAAAAAGTGAAACATACGTATTCAACTGAAAAGAATGTTGCAAAATCTCTACTAATTATCCAATTCATATTAAAAAAAAATTAAATAACAAATGGGGAGAGGAAGAACAGTAACACATTTAAAATCAATGATTTCAAGTGTAAATTAACTGAGATCTGTTATGAAATTACAACATAGTACTTCGAATTAAGACTAACATTGATTTAGAAACAAAACATTATCTTGAACATAATTGAATATGCATTAATCATATGGATACAAAATCCCTATGGTGAAAGGTCGTATGGATCTAGAATAGGTCAAATTAAGATTGAGATTGATTTAAAAACAAAAGATTAGCAAGAACATACCTGAATATACATGAAATCATATGGATCTAGGATCGATTGAAGAATGGTTGAAGGTTATATGGAACAGAATCGATTGAAGATCGTGTATTGATATAAGAACATGGGAGATGTTGTGAATGGTTTAGCTATGACCAATTACCACTTTACCCTTTTAATTAAAACACAAGAGAAATAAATGATTGGCTGAGATTTGTTCTCATGGTTCTCACAAAAGATGGGTGTTCTCATTTAAACTCTCCCCTATATATATATATATATAATTAATGGAAAAGATGGAACCATAATCTAATCTTGTTCATCATTTGCTTAAATTCTAGAGAGAAGTTAGAGAGAGAAAGTAAAGATCAAGAATCAAAGTTCAAGAAATTCATGATTTAAGGCATAAAATCTATTTCTCCTTGTTCTTAGATCATTATAGTATCGATTTGGTTGAGAATCCAGGTAAGAATCGAGCCCGATTCAAGGTTTTGTGGGGTTTTGAAATTTTAAGGTGAAGCTTGGGTTTTTATCAAAAAGGTTGTAATATTACGTGTTATAAAGGTAATGGATAATGTTGCATGGAAGTAAAATAAACCTTTTGAACGTAAAAATTTGTGAAAACGGATAGATATTGAGTGTAGTATCGTATAGTATGGTATCGTGTAGTATAAGTATCGTATAGGCCTACGTGTGTAGTATCATATAGTATCATATTGTATCATACGTAAAGTATCGTATAGTGTGGTATAAGTTTCGTATAGACCTATAGGTTTAGTGTAGTATAATATCATATAGTATAGTGTTGTACAACTCTCATATAGGTGTAGTATATATGTAATATAGTATAATATAGTATTGTATTGTATTGTATTGTATCATATAGTGTAGTATAGTATAGAAGCGTAGCGTAGAGTAGTACCAATATCGATCGTGTACCGTATGAGGCCTATACAAGACCTATGCTATGTGTATACTAAACTGTACTTATAATATACACCCATATACTACACATACATGTCTATACTGTACTACACCAGTAGGCCTATACGGGACCTATACTACACTTATAGGCCTATACGAGACTGATACTTATACAGGGTCTATACTACACCTATCTATACATATAATAAAGTAAACCATTTGAAGGACACATGGCGCTTTTTAGAGTGCTCTCAATTGTTTTTTTACCGCTTAAATAAATTGATAAACAAAAAATTAGAGATAAGGAATGACTCCTATATATTCTTTTAATCACATAAATTATATCTTTTATTCTTTTGTTTTTATATTCATTTATCATGAATTAAGTGTTATTCCATTAGAAACAAAAAATAGAGATAAGGAATGACTCATATATTCTTTTAATCACATAAATTATATTTTTTTATCTTTTATTCTTTTGTTTTTTATATTCATTATAAAAACAACTGTTTTAACCTAAAAGTGGTTTCAAAACACTGTTTTAACCCAAAAGTGGTTTCAAATCGCTGTTGGCTTAAAACAGTGTTTCAAGCCACTGTTGGGTTAGAAACAGTGTTTGAAAATACTGTTGAGTCAAAACAGTGTTGTTGAACAGTGGTTTGAAACTACTCTTGGGTTAAAACAGAGTTTTAAACCACTGTTGGTTTAAAACAGTGTTTGAAACCACTGTTGGGTTAAAACAGTGTTTCTAGCCACTGTTGAGTTATTTTTTTTGTTGGATTTTACATGAACGTGTTCTTCTTTCTGTTTATAATGAATGCATACTGTTAAAATATGTTTGAACAATCAGTTTGATTTACGCCACAACTACATGACGATGTTATCTATTGTCTATGAGCTCAGGTGGGGCTACCCTCTTGATTACGAGCACTCATGGTAGGGTGATTATCTGTAGAGGGTCTTCTGATGTCAACTTACTCGCATGGAATACGGGTGAACTAACATGTGGGCATTCAAAAAGATGGTGGTTGTGACTATAGGGTCTGTAAGTATTAACTTAAATTACTCCATGCATAATGTCATGTTTCTTAGTAATATATGATGTGCATGCTTGCATCTTCCTATGAAACTGCAATACTTTGTGTTTTTTTCTTCGGAAATCTAATAATAAACCTGTTTTCTATAAAAAATCCTCCTGTTTTCTATAAAACAGTGGTTGAAACCACTGTCGGGTTAAAACAGTGCGTTAAACCACTGTTGGGTTAAAATAGTGAGTTAAACCACTGTTGGGTTAAAATAGTGGTTGAAACCATTGTTGGGTTAAAACAGTGAGTTAAACCACTGTTGAGTTGTGTCAAGAACTGATATGGATCCCAAAGAGTCATCAGCAGGATGGGCCCGCACCATGTGCTGCTAGAGATGAGTTTATGCTATTATCTTATAACTTTAGCTTCTTAATTAACTGGTTGCATATTCCTCTTTACGATATGTGTTTCAGCAATTTTATGCTATTATATTATAACTTTAGCTTCTTAATTAACTGGTTGCATATTCCTCTTTACGATATGTGTTTCAGCAATTTTATGCTATTATATTATAACTTTAGCTTCTTAATTAACTAGTTGCATATTCCTCTTTACGATATGTGTTTCAGTATATGTAAGTAATCATCATAGCAATTTGCAGCCAAAGCGCTGCCAAAGTGATGTATCAGATTCTGCGGCATGCTTAAAGAGTCTAATATAACCGATATTTGCAGCCAAAGTGCAGCCAATACTTCATCAGATGTTTGCAGCCAAAAGTGCAGGGAAAAGTGCAGCGAAAGTGTAGCGAAAGGGCAGCCAAAGTGCACCGAAAAGTGCAGCGAAAAGTGCTGCGAAAGTGAAGCGAAAAGTGCAGCGAAAGTAAATTATAAACACAAGTCATAAGCAGTCAATAAGAGTATAAGTTTGTGTACAACTTCATGACTCGTGATTAAGTTTTTCAAAAGTTTGTGCCTCTTCTTTATAGCGAAGATGTTAATATGTCAATTTTTTTGTATTAATCCTAAACAATAATTAATATAACTAAGTTTCCCGAGCCCGGGAAGCAATCCCGGGTAAAAACCTAGTAATAAAGTAAACCATTTGAAGGACACATGGCGCTTTCTGGAGTGCTCTCAATTGTTTTTTTCCCGCTTAAATAAATGGATAAACAAAAAATTAGAGATAAGGAATGACTCCTAAATATTCTTTTAATCACATAAATTATATATTTTATTCTTTTGTTTTTTATATTCATTTATCTTGAATTAAGTGTTATTCCATTAGAAACAAAAAAATAGAGATAAGGAATGACTCCTATATTCTTTTAATCACATAAATTATATTTTTTTTATCTTTTATTCTTTTGTTTTTTATATCCATTTATCTTGATTTAAGTATTAATCCCTTAAAATTAAATAATTGTTTATGAAAATTATATATTATAAGAGAGACGAAGAAAATCCTAATGCTGGATAAATATAATTATGAAAAATACTGATAATAAAAAGACAAACGTTATATTAGATTATTATTTAAGATATATATACTACTACCTTATTTATTTAGAAATCTTCTATATACTTATACTTACTATATAATAAAAAAAACCTGATTTGGGACACATGTCATTCAATGAGGGCATCAATAATTTATTGATAAATGTTAAATTTTAAATTAAAAAAATTTAAATATTATATTAGAATTTTATTTTGATTGTAAATCTAAAGTCTAAAATGTGTTTTAAATCTAATATAAAGTTTTGTCAAGAATATAAAAAATCATTATATATATACTACATCAAATATTTAGAATTAAACTCCACTTCATTCTAAATACTAGGTATGTTTTTTTACTCTTGATATGCTATGCATGTTATCTATGTCCCATAGAAAACATCATGTTTTTTTAGATAAGTTTACAATGTTAAATAAGTAATATGCATATTATCTATGTCACATAGAAAACATCATGTATTTTTAGATAAGTTAGATATATGTGTTTTAAAACAAGGTAAACTCTTAACATACATATTTTTTCCTATTGTAACTAAGATGTAGAGGTTTGTGAAAGGTATCTTCACATTCGGAATGTCATAACTTTTTTTTTAAATTTAGATTTACTTAGTTGTCGTATAGTGTCTCATGTCTTTATTTTTATTTTTTCACTTATATACATGTTTCATTGGTTCAATTGTACATGTAAAGTATTACACTATACATAGTATTTTCTCAACTATAGTTAATTGGTTTTATTGATTCAATTTTTGTCTATTCATTTACATTACTTTTATCTATCTATAAGTGCATTTTCAGACCTTTCAAATGGTATGAGACATATTACATTATCAACAGTTTTTATTGGTTTCCTTACTAATTGTGATAAAAGTAATTATTTCGTACAATTCATATTGGTTTATAGCTTTGAATACGAGCATACCTTATATTAATGTTAATGATAGCGAAAGTGAGGAAACTATATTTGGATGGTAGAAAATATAATATTATGCCAACATTAACCTGTCAGAATAATCTATTATCAGATAAAATCAGACACGTTATGTAACACCCCGAAAAAGTAAAACTTTATATTAGAATTATAAAGTATAAATAAACAAGAATTCACTAACTAGGAATTTTTAACCTAGTTAACTATAAATCTGTAACTTATGATAGGGTTAAAAACAACCAAACATTTAATAGAAACAAAAGATGAGGGGCCTATGTTGCTAAACTTGAAACTTAATTTCATAAAAACAAAAATTAAAACACACCAAACACACTTTGAGTGTGTCTGGTCGTACAAGAAGCAGGAGGGCGACAAGGGTTCTTCACCAAACCCTAACTCTCACAAAAATTGATCAATTGAAGGTTCAATTCAGCCCAAAATCGAAATCTGAACATAGAATTTTGATCCTCATCACAAGAGGATTACAAGGTATGTAAAATTTGATGAAAACTCTCAACTTGAAATTTTCATGAAATTGGGAAAATCTGAATTTTATGGTTGCATGTGTGTTTTATGATGATTTAGAAACACTATAGTGTCTAGGGACAAACCCTAGACAAATACAAGTTGAAATCATGTGAAATTTTAGTAAAATCCATGAACACCATTGTAGGTGATTAGTGGGTTATGTAGAATTTAATAAACACTAGGAGATTGGGTGCTGTTCTAGTGTAATTTGACAATTGTGAGGTAACTTCAGAATTATAGAAGCTAACAATTGTGTAAAATGGTTGAATGATGTGAAATTAGGGCTAAGTGATAAGCTAGAGACTTGATATTTAATCATGTATAAATCTGCCCTTAAAGTGTTTGTGAAAATGCCTCAAAGAAGGCTTAAAACTAAAATTCAGAGTTTAAACGCATAATTATGATGTTTCGGTGTATTATGCGATATAAGGTTTAAAGAGAGTTCTAAACATGTCATAAATGAACTCTATAGGAACGGGCGCAGGAGCGTCAAGCGGACAAGCGGGTGGCGAACCACGTTTGAAAGGCCTACTTTGAAGGTATGTAACTTGATCCGTTACATTCGATGAATTGTTGTTAAACTATGCGTTGTTGATAAAAATTGTGTTGGTTGTAGCGATCATGTACGTTACTTAAATCCGTAGGTTAAGAATTGGTTTGTAGTCGTTTGGTAGTCATCAAAATGGAGGATTTTCCGTAGATGGACCAAACGGGTCGAATAATGATACTTTGTAGTATTAATATTGTAAGTAGAAGGAGGTGGCGGAAATGGTCACAAGAGCACGAAGCCATAGGTTTGGTGATGAAGTGCCAGTGATAATAAGCCCCGGAGTTTGGGTAATAAGCACCTTAGGTTTACTAGTTAAATGGTAGTAAAATGGCTAAGTTAGAATGGGTCGAATAATTGCATATGGACATATAATCTTTCGGTCCGTAAACAAATTTTTCGGTATGAAATTTATAATAGGCAGGTCGGTAATGAATTTACAGACGCATAGGAAAAAGAATCACCTAAAACGGACTTACGAGTCAAAAGTTATGGCCATTTTAAGTTGGAACTGGATTAACTTTTGAGCTGGGAATCTGCAGCATCAGTAAAATGAACATTCTGTGAAAAAGAGGGCCTGGCGTGACGCGAGGGGCCTTGGCGTCACGCGGCGCCTCCCTCTTCCGGAAATATTAATTTTTCTTGGTTGTTGACTCTTGGAACTTGATTACATTCATTTTAACTTTATCAAAACTAACATTTGATGTGGTTTTGATCTTAGGTGATGTTGGAAACCAACCGGAAGATGATCGAGCTTGTTTTTGAAGAACCGAACACTATTTACAAGCTTCCGCAATGTTTTAATCTTTAATAGACTATGTTTATGGGTTGTAAACAGATTGTGAAACAACTTTTGGATGTTTTAACGTTGTTAGTTGACTAAGGTCTTTGCTACTTTTGAACTTTACTTTTGAAATGTATGTGGATTAGGCAAATTTTATCTAAAATGGTATAAATTATTATTAAATTCAAGTAAAATTAGACGGGTGTTACAAGTTGGTAATCAGAGCTTAAGGTTGTCAACAAAGTGTTCGGTTCAAGCTTGATCAATCGTTCGGTAAGAATTAACTTATTATGTTAACAAAATATGTCTTATGTAAGAATGAGAAAGGAATTGATGTGCATGGGAAGAGCGTGTTAACACACTAAAACCCGGAAAGTGCATTAAATATGAATGGTTAAAGCAAGTTAAGAACTTGGCTAAACCGAAACAAATGAAGCAATGTTATGAATGAAATGTTTAACGTTTAAATGTAAACATTTCAGTTTCAAGATGTCTGATGGAAATGATGATAATCCGGTGCAAACAAGTACCGAACAAATGAAAGAGATAATTTCCGAAGAAGTAGGGAAGGCAATTGAAGGTAGTCTATCCGGGTTTATAGACAAGATTCAAAGCACGGTGTTATCGCTTGTTGAAGAGCGAGTCAAAAGGTTGGAAGATAATGTCAACCTTATAAAAGAAAAGTTGGGAGAACGCAAAGGGTGTTCGTACAAGGAATTCATGGCGTGTAAACCGCCAATCTATAACGGGGAGGTTGACCCGATAATTTGCCAAAGATGGATAAGTGATGTTGAAGGGGTGTTTGAACGGACCCATTGTGAAGTAGGCGACTTTGTGGCTTACGGTACGGGTCAATTGAGAGGCCAAGCTAAGGATTGGTGGGACAATAAAAAGAAGGAAATGGGAGCCGAAGCGGCGAGGGTTATGACTTGGGACGAGTTTAAGGTACCATTCCTTAAACACCATAGTCCCAAAGCGGTTATTAACAGGATCAAAGAAGAATTTATCAAGTTAAGACAAAAGGGAGAATCAATTGATAAGATCACGGGCATCTTCATGGATAAGCTGAGATTCTGTGACGAGTTAGTCACCACTGAAGAGCAAAAGATATACTACTATTACAACATGCTGAGTGCCGAGTACCGTGAATTCATGACTCCGTCAAAGTACGAAACCCTCACGGAGATTATCAACACCGCCCGGGAGCGGGAAATAAAGTTAAAGAAACAAGTAGAAAGGGGCGAGCGGAGGGCACAAGATGTGAATCCAAGCCCTACAAAGAAAGCTAGAACTGCTGAAACAGGGAAGAAGGTGGAGGCTAAAGGCGGGTCGCCAAGTTGTAAAGTATGTGGAAAGGGGCACAAGGGTGAGTGCCGCTTCAAAGACAAGACGTGTCCGGTATGTGGGAAGACGGGTCACACTGCATCGCTATGTCCCGGAAAGGTTTCTGTTTGTTACAAATGCTATCAACCTGGCCACAAAAAGTCTGAATGCCCCGAGTTGGTCGGAAAGAGAGACACAAAAGAGTCTCCGGCAGAAGCTCCCAAAGCGAAGGCTAGGTCCTTCCAACTTACCGCGGCTGAAGCAAAAACAGAACCCGATGTGGTTTCAGGTATATTCACAATTAACTTAATTCCAGCACGTGTATTGTTTGATACGGGTGCGAATAAATCCTTTATTTGACATGGATTTATTCGACATCCTCATTTGTATTGACGAAATTATCTATGCCCTTAGAAGTTGAAATAGGGGACAACAAAAGTTTTATAGTTTGTGATGTTTGTCGAGGCTGCAAATTAAGCATCGACGATGAGGAATACTTGATAGACCTAATCCCGATGTCAATGGGGGAATTTCAAGTAGTCGTTGGGATGGATTGGCTATCTCAGCACCATGCGAAGGTCGTGTGTTTTCGTAAAGAGATAAAACTAATATCTCCGAGCGGGAAACACGTCACTATCTATGGCGAAAAAGGAGGTAATCCCATAGTATGCTCAATGTTGAAAGCTCACAAGCTTATGAAGCGAGGATGCAAGGCATTCATGATATACGCAAACGAACCCGAGAAAGAATCACGGAAGATTGAAGATGTACCGGTAGTACGAGACTATGAAGATGTGTTTCCGGAGGATTTACCGGGGATACAGCCTGAACGGGAAGTAGAGTTCGGGATTGAATTGATTCCGGGCGCAAAACCCGTAGCTAAAGCACCGTACCGACTCGCGCCGTCGGAATTACAAGAGTTGATGTCCCAAATTCAAGACCTGCTTGACAAGGGATTTATAAGGCCGAGTGTGTCTCCTTGGGGCGCACCGGTACTGTTCGTGAAAAAGAAAGACGGAAGTATGCGGATGTGTATAGATTACCAGGAGTTAAACAAACTCACGGTAAAGAACCGATACCCGCTTCCGAGGATAGATGATTTATTCGACCAATTACAAGGTGCGAACTGGTTTTCAAAAATTTACCTTAGATCGGGGTATCACCAACTAAAGGTCAAGGAAGAAGATGTGCCGAAGACGGCTTTCCGCACGAGATACGGACATTACGAATTCCTCGTGATGTCATTTGGGCTAACAAATGCACCCGCGGCCTTCATGGACCTCATGAATCGGGTTTGCAAGCCAATGTTGGATAATTCGGTCATCGTGTTTATCGATGATATTTTGGTGTATTTGAAAAGCGAAGCTAAACACGCACACCACTTACAAGAGGTGTTAGAGACACTTAGACGCGAAAGGTTGTATGCAAAATTCTCTAAGTGTGCCTTTTGGTTACGAGAGGTACAATTTCTTGGCCACATCATAAGTGCCGACGGAGTATTGGTGGATCCGTCAAAGATAGAGGCCGTGTCAAAATGGAATCCCCCGAAGAACCCTTCGGAAATTAGAAGCTTTTTGGGGCTTGCGGGATACTATAGGAGATTCATTCAAGATTTCTCCAAAATTGCGTCACCGCTAACAAAGCTAACCCGAAAGAAAGAAAAGTTCATTTGGGGTGTCGATTAAGAAAGAGCGTTTCAAACGCTAAAAGAAAAGTTAACTCAAGCTCCGGTACTGACATTGCCGGACGGAGTCGAAGACATGGTGGTTTATTCAGATGCTTCACTATCGGGGCTCGGATGCGTTTTGATGCAACGGGGCAAAGTTATAGCTTATGCCTCGAGGCAATTGAAGATACACGAGAAGAAATATCCCACGCACGATCTCGAGTTGGCTGCGGTGGTATTTGCATTAAAAATATGGAGGCACTACTTGTATGGGGTAAAGTGCACCATATTCACCGACCACAAGAGCTTGAAATACTTCTTCGATCAGAAGGAGTTAAATATGTGACAAAGGCGATGGCTAGAAACGGTGAAAGATTTCGACTGTGAAATACACTATCACCCCGGAAAGGCAAATGTGGTAGCGGATGCTCTGAGCAGAAAAGCGGACTATGTCCCAATACGTGTAAGATCGATGCAGCTCGTGGTGACCTCAGGTATACTTGAACGTATTCGAGAGGCACAATTAGAAGCAGTGAAAGAGGAGAATTGGAAGAAAGAAAGAATAATCGGTCAGTTGAAAGATTTGTCGGATGGGGATAACGGGTTGAAGACTCAATTCGGAAGGACATGGGTTCCAAATACCTGTGGAGTGAAGACGCTTCTACTTGATGAAGCTCATAAATCCCGATATTCAATTCATCCGGGTGCGACCAAGATGTACAATGATCTGAAACAAAATTATTGGTGGCCTGGAATGAAGAGGGATGTGGCGAAGTATGTGGAAAAATGCTTAACATGTCTACAAGTCAAGGCGGAGCACCAAAAACCATACGGCAAACTCCAACCGTTAGAAATCCCGGTTTGGAAATGGGAACATATTACAATGGACCTATTAACCAAATTGCCTAAGACAAATCGTGGTTTCGATGCCATATGGGTAGTGGTGGATCTTCATTCCGATTCGTGAGACTTATACGTCAGAAAAGATGTCAGAAGTTTATACTAATGAGATAATAGCACGTCATGGAGTACTAGTATCTATCGTGTCTGATAGGGATACCCGGTTCACTTCAAATTTCTGGCGAGATTTCCAAGAGCAAATGGGAACCAAATTGTTCATAAGCACTGCGTACCATCCTCAAACAGATGGACAGAGTGAAAGAACAATACAAACATTGGAGGACATGCTACAGGCGTGTATAATCGACTTTGGAGGAAGTTGGGATGTTTACCTACCGTTAGTCGAGTTTTCGTATAATAACAGCTACCACGCTAGTATTAAGATGGCGCCGTACGAAATGCTCTATGGTAGGAAATGCCGAACCCCGGTATGTTGGGGTGAAGTGGGTCCACGTGAACTCGCCCACCAAGATATAGTACAAGCCACTAATGAAAAGATTGATGTGGTTCGGGCACACTTGAAAGCGGCTCAAGACAGGCAAAAGGCGTATGCTGATAAAAGGAATAGGCCAATCGAATTCCAGGTTGGTGACATGGTTATGCTAAAAGTTTCCCCATGGAAGGGCGTTATTAGATTCAGAAAAAGGGGGAAACTAAGCCCGAGGTTTATTGGGCCATTTAAAATCATCGGAAGGGTCGGCAAGGTGGCTTATCGACTTGAATTACCGGAAGAGTTGAACGGAATATATAGCACGTTCCATGTGTCGCAATTGTGAAAGTGCCTAGCGGACGAAACAGCTTATATCCATTACGGTGATATCGAAGTGGATAATAGCCTAAATTATGCGGTAGACCAGTGGAGATTTTGGATCGAAAGGTCAAGCACTTGCGAAACAAACACATCGATCAAGTCAAGGTCAAGTGGGAGCATAGGAAAGGTTCGGACACTACGTGGGAATCCGAAGAGGAGATGCGACGTCTCTACCCTACTTTATTTGGTACGTAATTCGGTTTCGGGGACGAAACCCTTTTAAGGGGGGTGGACTTGTAACACCCCGAAAATGTAAAACTTTATATTAGAATTATAAAGTATAAATAAACAAGAATTCACTAACTAGGAATTTTTAACCTAGTTAACTATAAATCTAGAAGTAACTTATGATAGGGTTAAAAACAACCAAACATTTAATAGAAACAAAAGATGAGGGGCCTATGTTGCTAAACTTGAAACTTAAATTTCATAAAAACAAAAATTAAAACACACCAAACACACTTTGAGTGTGTCTGGTCGTACAAGAAGCAGGAGGGCGACAAGGGTTCTTCACCAAACCCTAACTCTCACAAAAATTGATCAATTGAAGGTTCAATTCAGCCCAAAATCGAAATCTGAACATAGAATTTTGATCCTCATCACAAGAGGATTACAAGGTATGTAAAATTTGATGAAAACTCTCAACTTGAAATTCTCATGAAATTGGGAAAATCTGAATTTTATGGTTGCATGTGTGTTTTATGATGATTTAGGAACACTATAGTGTCTAGGGACAAACCCTAGACAAATACAAGTTGAAATCATGTGAAATTTTAGTAAAATCCATGAACACCATTGTAGGTGATTAGTCGGTTATGTAGAATTTAATAAACACTAGGAGATTGGGTGTTGTTCTAGTGTAATTTGACAATTGTGAGGTAACTTCAGAATTATAGAAGCTAACAATTGTGTAAAATGGTTGAATGATGTGAAATTAGGGCTAAGTGATAAGCTAGAGACTTGATATTTAATCATGTATAAATCTGCCCTTAAAGTGTTTGTGAAAATGCCTCAAAGAATGCTTAAAACTGAAATTCAAAGTTTAAACGCATAATTATGATGTTTCGGTGTATTATGCGATATAAGGTTTAAAGAGAGTTCTAAACATGTCATAAATGAACTCTATAAGAACGGGCGCAGGAGCGTCAAGCGGACAAGCGGGTGGCGAACCACGTTTGAAAGGCCTACTTTGAAGGTATGTAACTTGATCCGTTACATTCGATGAATTGTTGTTAAACTATGCGTTGTTGATAAAAATTGTGTTGGTTGTAGCGATCATGTACGTTACTTAAATCCGTAGGTTAAGAATTGGTTTGTAGTCGTTTGGTAGTCATCAAAATGGAGGATTTTCCGTAGATGGACCAAATGGGTCGAATAATGATACTTTGTAGTATTAATATTGTAAGTAGAAGGAGGTGGCGTAAATGGTCACAAGAGCACGAAGCCATAGGTTTGGTGATGAAGTGCCAGTGATAATAAGCCCCGGAGTTTGGGTAATAAGCGCCTTAGGTTTACTAGTTAAATGGTAGTAAAATGGCTAAGTTAGAATGGGTCGAATAATTGCATATGGACATATAATCTTTCGGTCTGTAAACAAATTTTTCGGTATGAAATGTGTAATAGGTAGGTCGGTAATGAATTTACAGACGCATGGGAAAAAGAATCACCTAAAACGGACTTACGAGTCAAAAGTTATGGCCATTTTAAGTTGGAACTGGATTAAATTTGAGCTGGGAATCTGCAGCATCAGTAAAATGAACATTCTGTGAAAAAGAGGGCCTGGTGTGACGCAAGGGGCCTTGGCGTCACGCGGTGCCTCCCTCTTCCGGAAATATTAATTTTTCTTGGTTGTTGTCTCTTGGAACTTGATTACATTCCTTTTAACTTTATCAAAACTAACATTTGATGTGGTTTTGATCTTAGGTGATGTTGGAAACCAACCAGAAGATGATCGAGCTTGTTTTTGAAGAACCGAACACTATTTACAAGCTTCCGCAATGTTTTAATCTTTAATAGACTATGTTTATGGATTGTGAACAGATTGTGAAACAACTTTTGGATGTTTTAACTTAGTCGTTAGTTGACTAATGTCTTTGCTACTTTTGAACTTTACTTTTGAAATCTATGTGGATTAGGCAAATTTTATCTAAAATGGTATAAATTATTATTAAATTCAAGTAAAATTAGACGGGTGTTACACGTTACCTTTGAACAAGAAAATGTCACAATAAATATTAGTAGTGGTACAAAATTTTAAGTTCCTATGACAAATCCTAAAACAAATAACAGATCATATTATTATGAATGGCTATACAAACTTCAATATTTATTTCGTATTTGGTCTGCATATTACTCTATATTATATATACTTAGATCATATATTATGAACATATTTTTTTTATTTCACGTTATAATTATGATTCACCCTGTGTATTACAAGGGGCAATAACCTAGTATTATACTATACTGTACCATGCCATGCCATATCATAACATCATATTATAGTATAGTATAATATCCTAGGTCTTGTATTGTATCATATATTATCGTATCATATTGTTTCGTAGTGTGCATATGGGGGGTGGTATGACTGACCTCCCCATATACGCAATCCAGATAGACCTATAAGAGATTTATACTATACTATATACGATACTTAACAATGTTATTTATTTATTTAAAAAATACTTATTTTATAAAACTTTGCTATAACGATAAATAGTGCATAAAATGTTTGTAAAAAATCCGTCTATACACCCCATATAGGCCTATACGAGGCGTATAAGGGGCAACGGTCTTATACGAGACCTATACGGGGGGTTCTTGAAGGATGTCCGTGGTATAATATTTTGTTTTTAATTTTATGAACCCAGTTCATATACATATATATTTATTGGTTACAAATAAATAATCAAAACACTTTTGACAAGAAGTGTACATGTATATATATGTTAGTTAAGGTAAACTTTAACTAGTAAAAATATATATACATTTTTTAAAGCAACGGAAGCATGAGTAACAATATATAAAATATGAACATTTTTATACCAAGGCATATCCGCAAAGGAACAAGATCACCAACATGAAAACACGAAATAGAACATCAACCATTTGTGGAATAACCAAGTTTGTTCATTTGGTCAATGTATCCTTTCATCTTTAGCACATGAGTATTGATACATGATCCTTCCAGCATTTTACAGCTTATGAGTTGTTTCATGGTGTCATATTGCTCCTGTCGGGCTTGTTTCTGGAACATGCCTTTCAGTTGCTTGGATCATGTCATAAGCATCCTTATCTTCCATGTTCTTCTGAAGTTCAGGAGACATGGTGGCTTTTATAAGGTAGGCTACCTCAACGGCATCCTCGTTATGTTTCCCCAGTGCTTTGCGAGCAGTAATAGAATTACTTTCAGGCTCGGTAGGGACTGGGCCATCTAAGATATACAACTTTTCCTCCATCTTGAGAACTATTCTCAGATTGCGGTGCCATTCGAGAAGGTTGGTGTTATTCAAATTTTTATTTCTTTTCCTTTTCAAGTATCGACTTGAATATGAAGGAGTTGTTTTTATTAGACATCTGTTATATAAGCAGGGTGATTTTAATTAGTATTTTCGATGTATATTTCCTTATTTCGTGAGGTGAGACGATAAGGAATGAGAATCCGGTTAGAAGCTCTTTCTAAAGGCGGCTGGGGCACGCAACATTAGCAAGAGGTTCAAGCGGACTGACAACGATTGTCAATTGTGAGAAAGGCACAACTCCCGAGGTTTATGAGGATGCGAGGATAACCTATTGTCCTTGCATTGATACGTTTAGCCTCATCTATGCCACTTTTGTTCTCGAGACAGCTAGGGCACGTAAACACTAGAAGAAAAGTAATATTCGTCCTAAAACGGTCACATGTGGAAGGGTCGGATGTGTCGACGAAGCCCTTGCACCTTGGAAGGATAAACTAGACACCAAGTGTCGTGCTGTGGCTCCAACACTGATGGTTCGCATTATGCCCCAAGTGTTACCAGTAGTAGGATGGCATAGACTATTGATTTTAATTTTTACCAAATAGGGTCGTTATAGTCGGTTTTAATTTAGATATTAAATTTGCGACATAACCAAAAAACCCTTTCACCTCTCGGGACAATTAGTTTTAGATAACCTATAAAACTAAGTTTGTCGCGACTTGAAAATAACCAATTTTAAGTTAATAGAAAACTATTAAGTTTATGAGTTTTAAAGATGTGAGAAAAAACATGTTATAAAACTCTAGTGGTTATAAAAAAAAATATGCAAGTGGCTAGAACTTGCTTTTTCCCGATTTCCTTTAAAAAACAATTTAAGAATGCGTTTTGGTATTAGGTTGAAGTGTAATAACATTTATTAAAGGCAACCATAATAGCAAAAATGAATATGTAAATCATATGGGCATGATTATGATCTTGCTAGAGCCAAGTAGCAAGATTAAAGGGGTCACGGTCACAAAACACAAAACAACCACAAGGATGGACTTGAGTGCATCTTGTTGTCTTGAGTGACTCCCACTAACTCCAAGACTCCTCTTGACATTCGGTTTTGCTTCGGGTCTTCATATCAACAATATTTAACAAGTAAATATAACAAAGACAAAAAGCCTATCTATTACAACTTTGAACCACAAAATGGGCCAAAACCATAAACTAGTCTATTACAACTTTGAGCCGCAAAATAGGCCAAAACCATGAACAAAACCAAACATAAACACAACCACAAGGTCGGGCCCGATTTACATATTCAATCATAACCAAAAGTATCTTTGGGCAAATTTTGGTCAACCAAATATTAAAAATTAAAAATATGACCAATATATATATATATATATATATATATATATATATTGCCCAAAATAAAATAAATCAAAAACTTTAGACTTTTACAGTTTGTGACTTATTATTCCGGTGAAAAAGACCGGTTTCGATTTGCATGTGGTGAGCATCGGCTCTGATACCACTGAAGTATGTCCGTGGTATAATATTTTGTTTTTAATGTTATGAACCCGGTTCATATACATATATATTTATTGGTTACAAATAAATAATCAAAACACTTTTGGCAAGAAGTGTACATGTATATATATGTTAGTTAAGGTAAACTTTAACCAGTAAAAATATATATACATTTTTTAAGCAACGGAAGCATGAGTAACAATATATAAAATATGAACACTTTTATACCAAGGGATATCCGCAAAGGAACAAGATCACCAACATGAAAACACGAAAACTCCAAATTCTTCCACGCCATGGTCAACTGCAGGAAAGCTTCCAACTTGATTCACGGGTTAGAGGTCAATGGCTCTTGGGTGTCAAGAGCGTCGCTGATCAAAAAGGAGGTTTACAGGTTCTTTAAATCGAAGTTCGTGGAGGAGTGGGCCATCCGGCCTCGTCTTGTTTGTGAAGACATTAGTAAGATTTCGAATGGAGATTCGTTGATGTTGGATGCTCGGTTCAGCAAGGAAGAAATAAGATCCGCGGTGTTTGAATGTGGAGACGATAAGGCCCCTGGCCCCGATGGTATTAACTTTCGCTTCATCAAGCGTTTCTGGAACCTCCTTGAAGATGATTTGGCTAGTATTATGGCTGATTTTCATATTAATGGGGCTATAAACACGGGATGTGGCTCTTCTTTTATAGCGCTGATCCCTAAAGTGATCGACCCTATCGGTTTAAACGACTATCGGCCGATCAGTTTGGTGGGTATAATTAACAAGGTGATTTCGAAGATCTTGGCTAATAGACTCAAAAGGGCGTTGGATTCGATCATATCTACGTCGCAGTCTGCCTTCATTGGTGGCCGGTCCATCCTGGACGGTCCTCTTATTGTCAATGAAGTCCAGAACTGGGCTAAAAAGACTAGGAAGTTGGTCTTTTTCTAAAGGTCGATTTTGAGAAAGCGTATGATAACGTAAACTGGAACTTTGTGTTGGATGTGCTGGACCAGATGGGATTCTCTAGTAAGTGGCGCTCATGGATTAAGGGGGTGTTGTCTTCAGCTAGGGCCTCGGTTCTGGTCAACGGTTCCCCGACGTTCGAGTTCAAATGTCACAAAGGTATGCATCAGGGCGATCCCATTTCTCCTTTCCTCTTTGTCATCGTCATGGAAGCTCTGTCATGCATGGTTAATAAAGCCTGTAGCTTGGGGATTTTTGTAACACCCTAGTTACTAATTAACGATTTTGTATGTAATTACCAAAAATTAGATGTGCAGTTAAGACTACACATATTATAAAAATACTGGTTTATTAAAACTTTTACAAATTATAATTTATTCTACATAACGTGATCGAAATTCGTTGTTTTAAAATTTACAACGTGGCAAAGTGCGGAAGCATGTAACTGTGTCGTGTTCGGTTCTTCGTTGAGCTTGATCGTCTTCCAGCATCCAAGGTGTACCTACATTTCATAAACATGAAATGCTTTAGTCAAACAGGGCTTAAAACGTATCTAAACGAGTCCGAGAAACAATTGATAACAAAAACAAAATTTTCAACCTGGCCTCCACCGTAAATTACGGTGGAACTGTAATTTACGGTGGCTTCTGGTTTATTATGTTTATACCGTAAAACAGTATAAACCCACCGTAAATATATTAGCTCCACCGTAAATTACGGTGGCACCGTAATTTACGGTGGACCCTGCATTCCAGCTCTTCATTTTGCCGTAATTTGACACGAAATCTTTCGTATCTTTCAAACCGTTTATCCGTTTGGCCTACCGTTTCTTCCTACATGTTTGTAATTTGATTCTCCATCAAATGGAGTTAAAATCCGACATCCGACTTGATAAAATTCAAGACTTCTAAGTCTTCGGCTTATTACTCTTTTATCAAAATTTTGACCCGTTTACACATTTATCAAACAAACATACTTGTTTGACCTTTATATCATGTACACTACTTCAAATTAAGGTTATTTACCATATTAGGTTATAATCACAAGTTTATTACACAATTTAAACCCGTTTTCACTCGTATGCTTATTTTGACCCGTAATCCCTCTTTTAACCTATGATTTTTGTTTGAAAAGTCATTAAGCTTTCCAAATACAATGTTCCTTACCTAAAACATTTGGTTTACTTATCAAGTAACCAAATGTTCATTTTGACTACTTTTAACACTCTTTGAACCACATGTTCTAAATGAGGGTTACCCTTTTTCACATACCTGGCGCAGATCAATATATTGACCCGTTTTTAATACCTTGCTTTTATAACCGCTAATTCATAGCGTTGCTAATACCCATTTGACATTTACACCTGAAATAATATAACTCGACAATAATCATTAGTCGTTATTGTCAAAGGGTGATATCTTCACCTTTTGACCCATTTGGTCTAAGTGACCGATTATGTTGACGAGATGATATTTATTACCATCTCATCTACGTGACTCGCTCCTGTTCACATTGTGCGGTCATTTCACTTAACATCATACCTCAATTATGTATTTATCTCATTCATAACTAATACGATAAGAGAATATTCTAACATATAATACTAGTGTAAGCTATACTTACTTTGCATCCATGCCACGCCTTTCTTTCCGTACGCGCTCCGTTTGACCCGCTTCATCCACAAGCTTCCACCTAGCTTGTTAGGCGTCAAACTATCATCATTCACAAGGTGGTTAGATTAGTCATTAACAAATACGACTATTCCACCTTACGTATTTTCTATGTCGAAATCATTATTCGACTTCGTCATTAGTTAATTTTAACTTTCTACTAGTTAACTACCTCTGATCATATGATACGTGAAATTAACTAAAATCTACATTATGATTAGATTCCGTATTATCACGTATCACCCCTAATTAAATAAATTAGGAAATTACGCGTTTCATTCATAGTTTCAATATATGAACATTGTGGGCATAATTTATAACATCAACAATCAAGTTTCGTATCACTGAAAATAGGCTGTTTTTGGTGACCCGTTTAACCTGTTTACAAGTCTTCAAAAATTATGATTTTTTTTATATGGTGTACCACTCGAAGGGTTAGACCTTGTGTTAAAATTTCAAGATCTAACTCTTTACCAAAAACTCGTAAAAATTCATTTACTAAGCTGCAATCAGATTCGTCACTTCTGACTGCAGCTCACGGAAAAATTCATATAAAATTCCTCGTTTATCCGATTGACGAAATTCCAATTGGCGATTTTTGGAATCACTTAATACTTTCTACTGTAAGAATTTGAGATCATAACTCAATTCCTAAATTGAGTTATGACATTCGTAATGGGCTGCAGATTCTGCCAGAAAACGCAGCTTGAACCTTTGATACGGAAAAATTCATAAAACGCTCAATTTTCGTCGAAAAAATGCGATTCCAGTGGGGTTTTAAAGATATTTCCTGGAACTACATTTTAGGCTCAAGAAACATATGTTTTTATCACGTTTTATCCAGGTTATAGCCAATACAAGTTGGCTGTAAATTCTGATCAAGAACCGTTTGAATCCAGCTTTCAAATTAAGCATGTTCTTGGCATCCTAACACTATTTCTTTAACGATCAAAACCCTAAAAACATCTTATACATCAATTTAGCATCAATAAAATCTGAATTTACTTGAGCTAAGCATGATTTCAATCTATACTTGTCTAGGGTTTACTCCTAGGCATTTAAATGTTCCTATTTCATCTACATATCATACATGCATCATCAAATTTCAGATTTTCCAAAATCATGAGATTTTCAAGTTTAGAGATTTCATCAGATTTTACATACCTTACAATCCTCTTGCGATGAGGATCACGATTCTAAGCTCGGATTTTCGTTTGGACCAGATTTGCACCTCCAATTTGAGAGTTTAAGTTGAATTCTAGGGTTTTGAAAGTTGGGTGTCGCCCCTGATGTTTTAATCGACCAGACACTCCCAATTTGGGGTGTTTGGTTAGTTTTATTTGCTTAACTTCATTTAAGTTTCAATTGTTACAACTTAAACCCCTCGACTTTGATCAATCGTTTAATTTAGTTACTTTTAACCCTACTTTGAGTTATTTCTAGACTATTAACTGACTAGGTTAGAATTCCTAGTTAGTAAATTCTCGTTTATTTATACTTTATATTTTTAATATAAAGTTTTATATTTTCGGGTGTTACCGGGTTAACTTTACTGCTAATGGTGCTTTACCCGTCTTTTAGTGCTAACGTGGTTTGATTACCAAACCCGTTTTTGGGGTGTTACAATTTTCAAGGGAGTTTCTCTTCCGAACGGGGGTCCGGTTATTTCTCATCTATTTTATGCGGATGACGCAATTTTATTGGGAGAATGGAGCATAGAAAACATCCAAAACCTGGTTAGAATTCTCAAGTGCTTTCATGTGTGTTCGGGCCTCAGAATTAACTTGAGTAAGTCGAACTTGGTTGGGGTGGGTGTGCAGCCGGGTGAGGTTGAAGAGATGGCGGATTTTATAGGCTGCAAAGTGGATGTTTTTCCGTTCAAATTTCTTGGCCTTTGTGTGGGATCGAACATGAATCGGATGCCGAATTGGCAACCCGTGGTTGACGTGTTTGAGAAACGGCTTTCGCTTTGGAAGGCTTCGCTTCTGTCGATTGGAGGTAGAGTTGTTCTTATTCGCTCGGTGCTCGAAAGTCTCCCTTGCTATTACTTTTCCTTGTATCGAGCCCCTGCCAAGGTCATTCATGATCTGGAGGCTCTTATTAGAAAATTCCTTTGGGGTGGTAGCTTGGAGGTGAAGAAGGTCCACTGGGTTGCTTGGGATAGGGTCGCCTCTCCGGTTAGCATGGGTGGTTTGGGTCTTCAGCATCTTAAAGACATTAACTCGGCTCTCCTAGCTAAATGGGGGTGGAGGTTCAAAAATGAGCAAGGTAGTTTGTGGGTCAAGGTTATTAATGCTATCCACGACGGTAAGTCGGACTGGGATTTTATTCCTGTTAAAAAGGCCTATGGTGGGGTTTGGAATAACATTGCTTCAATCTTAAAACGCCCGTTGTTCGAGAATATTTCTTTGCGGAATTTATGCAAGGGAGTGGTGGGGAAAGGAGATAATATCCTTTTTTGGCTTGACCCGTGGCTTGTTGATGTTCCTTTAAGAGAAAAATTCCCTGCTTTGTTCAAGTTGGAGGTAGTGAAAAACTGCAGTGTTTTAGACCGTCTTGGATGTGAAGGCCTTTGGCTCTGGAGGCACGATCCGGACTCCATCGAAGAGGTGGGGGAATGGTTGTCGCTTAGAACGGCACTGACGTCGGTCAGTTTATCGACTCAATCCGATAGGTGGGAATGGTTGGGCTGCGGTTCGAATGGGTTCTCCGTTGCGGCTGTGAAACGCTCTATTGTGTCCAGCCGTGACTTCAGCAATCGATACGTTATGAAGTGGAGTAAATGGGTCCCCAAGAAATGCAACATTTTTGCGTGGCGCGCGGAGATGAATAGGATCCCTACGGTGGAGGCTCTTGAAAAAAGAGGCATGGTTCTGATTGACGATGGGTGTAGATTGTGTAATGAAGGTCTAGATTCGGTGGCACACATATTTACGGCTTGTCCTCTAGCTTTGGGTGTGTGGGAGAAGATCAGCTTTTGGTGTAGGATCCCGAAGTTTTTCATCTTTTCGTTTAGAGACTTGGTCGAGATTCATAAGATCGGAGTCAGAAGGTCGGTGGAGCGGAAAGCCATTCATGGTATCATTCTTTCTGCGTGTTGGGTGCTATGGAAGGCTAGAAATAACCTGAGGTTTAACGACAAAAGTAGTAGCGTAGAAGAAGTGTTCAGTGAAACTATGGTTGTTAGTTTCTTTTGGTTCAAACATAGAGTTAAGAAAGGGTGTTTTGATTGGGGTGATTGGTGTAAATTTGTGAATATGTAGTTTTGTTTTGTTTGTCCGTCCCGGTTTTCGGGTTCGGCTTTTTAATGAAGTTTACCTTTCAAAAAAAAAAAAAAAAAAGAACATCAACCACAGGGGGTTTAGATATACCTTCGGTTAGTGAATAACCGGTTGAGACACCGAGGTTCAATGAACAAGTGCTAGTGATACGAACAAATGAGATGCGAGTGCGAACCCGTGTAGCGGCGGCGGTGACCGGCGGCGAGCGGCAGCGTGGTGGCGGCAGCCGGGGTTGAGCGGCGGCGGCGGGCTAGCCGATGGAGGCGGCGGTTGTGGTTGTGGATGTTATGAGAGCATTTGCAAGTTCTTCCTCTTGTTCATCCAACCTCTAAAATGCAAGACCAACACTCATTTAAATAGTGAATGAAGATCTATGCATGTTTGCCAAGTGACGGATATGCATAGTGCATGTAATGCCATTGGCCGAGATCTAGGTGCTCGACAAATGGCGATGCAAGAGTGCATGCGCGACAAGTGGCGTAAAGGAGTGTTCTTGTCTCACCCGGTCCATGTACCCGTCTCTCAGTTTAATACCCGCGTATCATTCGTAATTACCAGTTAAATTAGTTAAGTGGATTTTTAGTTCGTTGCCCACGGTGTAACTCTTACGGGTCAAGACCCGGTCGGCAGTGTTGACTTATCGAACCGGACATAAATATCCAACAATTCTACACTCCCCGTATAGGCCTATGCGCGGCGTATATGACAGCTAATTGACACCAGTCAGTCTCTAATTTTGAGGCACCCCTATACGCTGCGTATAAGTCTATACGCGATAGAGGATGTCTAGACATGCTGATGAGGATATGTAAACAGATTTACACCTTCTTCTTCAAACTAGCATATGCCATGAACAGTGATAATTTTACATTGAATCGTATACGATGCCCAAATATGCTTACATTATTCGACTGAAAGCGTATTTCTTTGTATTTTGATTTCTTGAATGCATTCACATTTTTAATGTAAAATCATTTATTTTTCACAATAAAACTTGCAATAGAAAAAACCAATAGAATGGTCTTTTTTTTTTTCTTTTCCAACGAAACAAAGATCGTTTCGGACTAACAAGTAACAACTATCACACTTGGAGTCAAAAGTCAAAAAGGCATAATAAAGTTTGAAGCTTTCTCTCTTTGCTTTTCTTCCTGCTTTCATAGTGTGGAGTCAACTTATAATGACAAATGTTAAACACATTTGAAGACCAATCTTTGTTTCCGATGATATATTTTATTGAAAATAACATACTTTTATGATGAAAAAAAAAAAAAAAAGAAAGAAAAGAGGAAAGACCAAGAGAGAATCCACATCTTAAGCAATCCCGCTTCGTTATATGTTTCATCTATAAACTTTCAAATCAGGCTTTTTGCAAGTTGTTTTTTTAGATTGTTGTTGCATTACTAAAAAAATGGGTTGTCTTCCACGAAAAAATTCGTTGAGAATGCGTAAAAAAGCATAAAATAATGGCCTTTAGCGACATTACTAAGATGAGGAAGGTTAACGTACATTACGGCTTAACGTACGACCGGTACTTCACGAAATTACGCACGTTCATTTGAAAAATCACGCACGTTATAATCCTCAAAAACCTAATCACGCATGTTGGAACATATAATCACGCATGTTAATCACGCATGTCCAACTCCCAGTTCAAAAAACACATCCCCTGTTTTATGATCTGAAACCATTGTTACCGCCCTCTGACTCCAATCGAATCAAAGATTGGTCATGTTTCTGCATCCTCTGTTACGGTCGGAATCAAAAGTTTCGTCATATCCCTTCACCCTCTGTTCTACGATTTGAATTCGATGGTCGACAATTTGATGAAACTTTTCAAAATCAAAGATAAATTTGAGCCCAAATCGATAAAATTGACAGAACAATTGCGAATTTGAAGTGAAAGGAAAAGAAAATTGAAAAGAATCGGACGAAATTGATCAAACCCAGGTTAATTGAAAAAGAACAAAATCACGCACGTTATAGTGTAAAATTACGCAAGTTGTCGTACGTAATGTACGTTAAGCCGTAATGTACATTACACTTTCTCTTACTAAGATAAGACTGATTTTATCGGAAAAACTGACATAGGAAACGTAATCCAACACTAATTGTTTCCACCCATTTCCAAGGTTTTTTTTAGTTTGTCGGTGTAGTGTCACTAAATCAGGGTTTTCCGCATTGGTATTGTATCGAAATTGTGCTATTTTTGACGCTTTTTTCGCCTTGATAAAATTTCGTTGGAAATTTCCCAATCTTCTCTAGTAGTGTTGCAACCCGTTAAAGATGATTCGAGGAAGTCAATAGTTGACCTTAGATTTTGTATATGAACGAGTTAACGTTACCCGCGCGTTGCGGCGGGATGTTGATTATGAAATTCATTAGTATCACTATATTAGATGCAAAAATTCTTTACTTTTGGAATAAGTTATTATAACATGTATTATTTCGTTGTAAAAACTGTTATTTTTAGATATACTTTTAAATTTGGTCGATAAAAAGGCTATTTCATGAAGTATTGTATTCTTAGTATTAACCAAATAACCAATATATTAATTAAATAATCAATAATGTGTTGTGTTAACCAACTTTATCTTCTAATATTTTTTCTCCATTATATTATTATCATCATTATTAAATTGTATTTAAGAAATGAAAGTTATATATATTCTTATTAAGTGTATATATATGTTGGGGGTACGTGGCTATTAAGAAGACAGATGTTTGCATGAAGATTTTTGTGACGGTCGAACACCATCTAAAAACATGAAATGATATAAACCCGTGCGTTGTGAACAGTGTTGGTAATATTCAAAACTTTATATAATAAACAAACCAGTGACTTATACAAACGCAATACCCATGGCTATAATATTTGAAATCTTATAAATAATGAAACTGCGTGATAAGAAGAATCATGGCATTGATAAAACTAAATATTTGACAGTATTTTTATATTTATGGCTATTATAATTTGTAATAATTGGGTCAATTCGTGAACATATGAAGAATAGATTATAGTATTTTGCAACCTTGTTTTCTAGGAGGCTGATGACATACGGTTTGGGGACTTAGAAATGGCGTGAAAGCCTCCTCCACACCGTCCCGTGAGGTGGCATGGACATGGCATGGGGCAAGGGGCATAAGGGTGTTAGGAGTGGTTAGACACTTGAGAGTGGCAAACTAAAAATTCAACCAATGATAGTGTGTCATGTCAAAGTGGTAAACTATGCTCAAAAGGTTGGCAATGGTTTAGACACTTGGTAAAGTGGTAAACTATTTTTTTTTTAAAAGAAAAAAGTATGATTGGTTGAGATTGAAATGGACCCCACACTACCCTCTCTCTCACACCTTCCCTCTTCCCGCATCAGTGTTCCACACCCGAACTCCTCCCCTTTTTCGGTAAAACTCAGGCGGCAAATGAGCCGGCAATGGTTGCCGATCGGTGCCGGGTGGGTTTGCCGCCCCCACTCCGGACACCCTTAAGGTTTGTTCATGGTGTGGGGCAAAGGTTGTTGATGATTTGACGATGTGACTGCCATGGTGCTTTATGCCCTTTTTTTCAAACCCCTCCATACTACTCTTTTAACATTTTCTTTGAATACGATAATTCAAACACCCTCATATGCTGCAACCAAAATCCTTTCAAAATCTACTTTTTATTTAATCATCTTCATTTTTGCTCTCCCAAATCCATGCAGAAGATCATCATGTTCACAACCTTACAATTCCATGTTTCTTCTTCATTATTTGTTGGAATACACTTCATTTTTGCTCTCCCAAGTCTAATACATTTATCGAAGACGTTATCAAAGAGTTTAAAGATATACATATCTTTCTATACTAATAAACAAAAATCCTTTTTAGACACGTGTCATTCTCTGGTAATTTCTCACCTTTATTTTTTTATTTATCTCTTTTATTAAATAATAATAATAATATTAAACATCAACTTAACTAAATCTATTTATCTCTTTTGTTTTCATAATCTGAAATTGATTTTTTTTTAACTCTAAAGTTTCAATCTTTGGCAATTTAAGTCTAAAGTTTCAATCTTTGGTGTTTTAACCCCTTTGATTAATTTGATTTTTCACTTTTAATTCAAAAGTTTTCATCTTTTGCAATTTAACCCCTTTAATTTTTTTTTTACTTTCAACCCAAAGTTTTTCATCTTTTGCAATTTAATCTCAACACTTTTTTTACTTTCAATTTTATTCTCTTATATACTTTTCATCTTTCATAAGTTCTCCGTTTAACATGTCGTTCTAAATTTCCGAGTTAAAACGCCACAACGTGTGTGTGGGGTTCAACGTTTTTTCATCTATTTTTTCCTGTTTGACATGTCCGTTGCATCGCGTCTATTTTTCCCCGTTTGATAGGCCTGTCGCAACGTGCGAATCAGAGATCGACTTAGTAAATTTTATCCTAATTTATTAGAAATATAACTTTTTATATTTGGTATACAAAATTATATTTATTCAAATCGTGTAAAACGCGGGGTTTTAAAAAAAATAACTTTTTTTTATTATTTACTATACAAAGTTACATTTATATAACCCGTGTAATACACGAAGTTTTTACAGATATAACTTTTTATCATTTGCTATGTAAAATTATATTTATTCAACACGTGTAATACACAGGGTTTTTAAGCATATTATTTTTTTATTATTTGGTAGATTTTTCAACCCGACTATACACGGTTTTTTTTAAAGATACGACGTTTTTAGTATTTAATATACAAAATTACATTTGTTTAATGTGTGTAATACACATGGTTTTTAAAGATATAACTCTTTTTTAGACCTATAAGGATATATTTTTTTTATTATTTGGTAGATTTTTCAAACCGATTATACACAGGTTTTTTAAAGATACGACGTTTTTAGTATTTAGTATAAAAAATTACATTTATTTAATCTGTGTAATACACATGGTTTTTAAAGATATAACATTTTTTTTATTATTTGATATATAAAATTACATTTATTTAACCCGTACAATATACGAGTTTCATAAAGATATAATTTTTTATTATTTAATATATAAAATTATATTTATTTAACCCGTGTAATACACGGGGTTCTAACATAGTATATATATAAATATAAATACACATATAATCAGAATTGTTTTTTAGTGGGCAATTGAAATAAAAACAAAAAACATAAACTAGCGGGCATAAATACACATATAATCAGAATTGTTTTTTAGTGGCCAATTGAAATATAAATAAAAAACATAAACTAGGGGCAATTGAAATAAAAATCAAAATAAAAAACAAAAACGTAAATGCATATATGTCACCACACATTTCTTTCCCCCAATTTTTTTTTTCCAGCAAGAGCTTCTTCCCCCTAAACACTTCTACTGTGTTTCCAAGTCTCATTTAACTAGGGGAGGGGAAGGAAAATAAATTATGAGAGAAAATGAAGGAAAAAATGTGATTTTTTTCATGTTCCTGATTTTAATGAAAAATAAAGGAAAAGAGAAGAAATCAAGCATTTTATGTGTTCCCGAGTTAGGAGGAAAAGAAAAGAAAGGAACAATTTTACCATTATACCCTTTAAACATAAAACATTTTAATTATATATGAGGGCACTTTAGTAATTAATAATATTTTCTCTCCTAATCTCTCCAATTTGGGAGGATGGATATATAGACATATTTTCTTCCCTTTTCTCTGCTTTTCCCTCCCCTCCTATCCTTAAAAAAACTCGGGAACATGGTTTTTTTATATTTTCAATTCATCTCTTTTCTTTCCTCTCCCCCTGTTAAATGAGACTCGGGAACAGAGTGTTCCTCTTCCCTCGAACCATAATCAACCGGCGTCAGCCACCCACCCCCACAAACCTTTATATGACAATTAAATTTATAATTTTCTAAAGAGCAGTTTGATTGTTTGACAATTATGAAAAGTCGTTTATACCCTTAAGCTAACTCTTAATATATACACGGAAGTGACATGAAGATCAGATCATCATCTTCACTCACACTGCTCAACATAATATATCCCAACTCCCAACACCTTCATCGAACACCGAACAGATCATCATTTTCATCGACATCGCTGATCATACCATCTTCATCGCTGAACAGACCAACATCTTTATTGCTGAACAGATCATCTTCATCTTCATCAGGTTCATCTTCAAAACATAGGTTTCGTTTTGTTTGACTCTATAGTTTCAGATCTCATATGATAATTTGGCTGATTAGAGTACAGATCTAGGTTGTTTGTTTATTTAAACTATCATACTTGTGTCTTTTAATTTCTGAATCAAATGCGAAGAAACAAGTGTGTATTTATTTGAACACATTGATATTGATACTTGAAATGTGAAAAATGATTTTTGCTTAATTTCGAATGGTTTTTGTTGGTTGTTTGAGAACTGTTTAAAAATAACTGATCGGATCAGTTTCGGATTGTTGTGTTCCTCATATTGATTTATGGTTTGATTCGATGATTTGAATGTGTTATTTGGCTATTTTTGGTTTGATTCGATGATTTGCATGTGTTCATCATTTTGATTTTTGGTTTTTGTTTTGGTTTGATTCGATGATAATCAGTAATTTGGGTATTTTTTTTTGTTTGATTTGATGATTTGAATGTGTTCCTCATTTGATATTTGGTTTTAGTTTGATTCGATGATAATAAGTTATTTGTGTATTTTGGGTTTGATTCGATAATTTGAATGTGTTATTTGGGTATTTTTGGTTTTGATTCAATGATTTGAATGTGTTCCTCATTTTGTTTTCTGGTTTTGGTTTGATTCGTTGATAACGGTTATTTGGTTTTCGTTTGATTCGATGTACAGAATGGATGCAGATGTAAAGATAAGCAAAACACCAACTACGAAGGCGATAACACTTGACATCCTCCTAGAAGATGGTGCGGTGCACATAAGGAAGAGATTGATATGAATGAATATAACCCCAGTGTAGCTCTTCGATTTTCCTTGAAATTCCAGAGCTCGCTAATTACATATCTACCACTTGGGTTATATTCATTCATATCTGCTACATTCCGAAGTGCACCCGTCAGTAAAGATCCACATTTTCGTTTGTCTCTGTATTGTATGTTACGGTCTTTTGTTATCGAGTTTGTAACGTTTTGCCTCTGTATTGTATGTATTAGAAGTTTACATTTAATATACAATATAGGCTTTAATAATTTGGTATATAGTATACATTTAATTATTAGATTGCATTTATTTAAAAAGAGTTAAGTATTAGATTGCATTTATTTAAAAATAGTTAATTATTATATTGCATTTATTTAAAAAAGAGTTAATACTTTATTAAAAGAGTTAATTTTAATTATTAAATCAATGATTTCTTAACAAAAAAACAAGAAATGAATTTAGTGGCTCTGGTTGATATTTCACTCATACCATAGGGACGCAAAGTGTTATTAATATATGCCAAAAGACGGTCTTACCCCTAGCATTAACAGTCAAACGGATGGCACACTGACATAGGGACTCAAAGTGTATATATTCAATACAGTTTATGTAAAGAACGATGATGAAGCGATATTATCTTTAATCAACCCGTGTAATACACGGGTCCTTAGGCTAGTGAATATTAAACTCAAATATTTCCAGATTTAATATTTGTTTACCCCAAATTTTAAACATATCTTGTGCATGTATATATGTCAGATTTTAAACATTATGTTACGCATGTATATATCTCAATGTGGTTGGTTTCTTAAAATTTTTAGATCTTGATTCCAACTATTATTTTAATCATTCAAAAAACAGTTCATTTCAATTGAAATTTTTCTGCATAGAATTCAATCATCTAAATCCTGAAATTGTTACACTAATAATTGCAACTCAATAGAAAACAGAACGGGGATTATAGAAAACAAAAAACGCGTATGATTGAATAATTTGCCATTCTAGATCGAATCACGGATTTATAATTAGATCAACGTCATATACTATCGATAGTTGAAGAATATCGATCATTCTTCTTCTTCAATTTCGTTAACAGCAAATTCGCCTCTGCAAACCATTAGGACCATTGCCCTGTTTCCACTTCAAATCGCCATCAATTGGTCCATGTGAATCGCCCTTAAATTGGCCTCTGAAAATCGCCATATGCAAATCGCAATCAGTTGTGTTCTTCTTTCTGCAATTAATGTTCAACAGATTCAATCAAATGCATTTTCTTTAAAAATCACAATAAAAAAATTTGATGAAACACAATATAAAAATGTTACATTTGATGCCGAGCGTGAGTGAAGGGTTGCAATTAAAGAATGAGTTTGAATAAAGGAGAACAGTATTGGGAGATAGTTAAGGGATATCAATTTCGTTTCAATTGACCGACATTTAAGATTTGGGGATTTCTGAATGATGTGGCGGTTGAATAAAATAGGATTTTGGAGAACTGAACGGTGTGCCGGTTTAGGAAAAGATGTGGCGTATACATTTTTTTAATAGGAAAGGAAAGTATTATTATAGTAATTAATATTAGTAGGGTGTATTAATTTCGAAGCGGGGAATGGAAGGGTGCGTTCCAGCGAAGTGATGCGATGTTTCGGTAATTGGCAACTTAAAGTTGGTTTTTGTATAAGAGTATAATATACTTAACACACATGATAGCGTATACTCGTTTACGGGTTGATTTCCTATGAGAGTGGCTTAAAGAATGCAAATTCCAACAAGTTTCGTTGAAGAAAGTGAATGCTACATAAACGACATCTTTTGGGTGTTTGGTCCTTGACGTGATCGTCAAGGCTTGGTCACACAAACAACGTGAGAAGGTGGGTTCTGTTGCCCGTCTACCTTCTGTTTTGATGTAACTTGGCAAGTATGAATTAAACAATAGCGACGACTTTATTGGTAGGGTATGAGAAGGCTTTCATCCTAGAAGTAAAATGTAATATTAAAATAAGAAGAAATGGAATTTGAAAGCAAGCTATTATCCAACTCACCCTGAATGTTAATTTACATTGATTATTTAAAATTATATAAAACATGTATAAAAACAAGTGAATATGCGTGGTAGAAATTAAGCAAACAGTGGTGTGTTTTAATCACCATGGGAAAGCATTCATAAGATTCTATAACTACTTAACCAAGGTTAAGACCTCATTATTTCGAGCACTATTGTGTAGATAAGGATTTTAACCCAAAAACACAATTTTTATATCCAAATAATGTGAACTGTTAAAATTATAGGTGTTACATTGTATTTTATAAAAAAATATTTTGTTTTTCGATTATGACTTATGGAATCGTCCGTTACACTTTTTTGTCGATTATGATTGATAGAATAGTCCATTATGATATTGAACGCATTATTTACATATCGAATGAATTTGACATATTGTGTCAAGGAGTGGTTTATTGTTTCTCTGTCCTTCAGTTTTTTTTTCTTCTCAAAATAACATTTTTTGTGGTTGAAGGGGTATGGTCTCAGATCTCGCACCAACATTGCTGCGAGTGACCATTACCCTTATCAAAAACCCCCACCGGCAAGAACTTATCCGTGTCCGTGTGGGCACATGCGTACACAGTGGTCGAATCTAATCTATCAAGTGATAAGAAGACTTACCTTGTGTATGAAAATGGGTGTGCACATAGCGATGCGGCCTGGCACCGCATCCTATGAACATTTTCGTCAAGACAAGGGATCTAAACAACAGCAACAGTCACCACGAGTGGCGATGCGGCCTAGCACCTCATCCCACAGTCCTGGCCAGAGTGAGAACGCGGAAACAACAGCAGTTACCCCAAGCAGCGATGCGGCACGGCACCGCATCCTGCCCACGAGGCAAGTGGGACTGACACCACAGTGCAAGTGGCGCCAATGACAGTCGTCTGTCAGCCACACGTAAGCAACAAACTGACACCGCAGTAGGACGTGGCTTCACCTCCACAACCGACAAGCCTGACACACCTGCATAAGGGCGGCGCGTGTCAGTCTAGCTACTCAATTACCCTCCTTCGCTCCTCGGCTATAAATACCCATCCCAAACCAGGTTTGAGGTATCTCTTCTCAACTCTCTCACTACTACTACGATCACACACTTTGCTTCACGAGCAAATTACTGATTCTCACGCCGGAGAGTGGTAACAAGGAGCACCTCCCACCCCATCCTCCTTGTTACGAGTCACGGTTTGTTTCCCTTGTGCAGGAGATAGACCAGTTGACGATCCAGCCACCGATCCTCGGAAAGAAGTGATTAACCCTACTTGACGAGACCAGTGAATTAACCTCCCTTGGTTAACCACTGTTTCATCATTGGTGCCCACCGCTACTCTTAGCACTTTTTTCACATCTCCTTCTTTCTTGAGATCATGTCTGATCGTCAAAACAATGCTACCGGGGAGAGCCTAAACCCCGCAAACCCAGGGCCTGCGAGGACTGCTCCCCCAGCCCAACACGTTGGCCACATTGGCACATCCACACAAGGGGGCGCTCCCCCCCCCCCACATTCGCACCAGATTTTTCACAGTATGCTTCTGTGATACCTCCAGTCATGGACCTCTATGCCTGGTATTACCAACAACAAACTATGCTGGCCGCAACCTACAATAGAGCTTGCGCTGAGTCGCAAATTCCCGGCGGTCCCACCCCCGCACCAAATACACCTGCGGCTTGTATCTTGCAATATGAGGACAGGGTCCCCACACACCTAGCCTCCCGAAGTAGGCGCGAAGACCGCGGATCCTCCTACTGTAGCGTCCGCACGCTCGAAGAGGACGATTCCACATATGGGTCCCGCCGTAGAGGACGTCCCACGTAAATTGGTACACCTGGGTTTCAAAATTTGCTTTGGCTAGATCCATTAAAGCAATCTTTTAAATTAATTCTTAAAATCCTTTTGGTTAATTTAATAGCTTTGGTTTTATTAAATATAAAAATAATATTATTAAAATCACAAAGTTTTAAAGCTTTATATCATATATTTCAATATGTATTTTAAATCAAAGTAATTGATTGGTTCCAAAAGAGAATCTTAAACATGACTGCTTTGTTAATAACTAACTTAGTTTGATGTATATTATGATTTTATTTGAGTGGGTGGTATTAATTATCACAGACCAATTTCTAGTATAAGCATTTGGGTACAATCATAAAAATGGATTGATTAAAAACGACGAACATTGCGACTCATATATATATATATATATATATATTTATTACAAACTACAACTGGAATTCAAAATAAACTAGGGATTATGCATCCGTAACTTATTTTAGTCTATCTAGGTTATAGAAGTATTATGCTCAACATGTTTTTATGTAAGGTTTATTCTATCTCCTGTCTCTACTAAGTTGTTATCTAATGGGAAAAGTTCCTTTAAAGTTTCTAGCTCATAGGCGGCATGGGTGCTGATACTGGTTTGGCCGTTTGACTATTTAATATAAGTTAGCATTTACTGCTGTAGTAGCTAACATATGGAGATTTTCCCATTGTTCATCTAATTCATCTTGTCCTAGTGGGTTATTGTCTGCTTCCTGAGTTTGTGCATTTATTTCCTGATTGATTATCGCTTCCTTTGGTTGTGATTTCTTTATTTTCTCTTGACTTTTGCTAATAATCCAACTTCTCTTCTTAGTGGTAAATGGTTTCTTAGACTGTGCCTTACGAATAAATATTCCTTCCTTAGTATCTGCTGAGTATCCTGAGGGATTTGGTTGAAATGAGGTTCCCTTATCTTTTGATGAACTATCTAATTGACGATAGATATCCGAAATCTTTTGCTTACCCATACTATAGACTAACAAATAGTCAAATAATATAAAACACATAATCACACAAGTTATTTCCTAACACATAATTTAAAATTTAAGTGTCAGCAGAACACTTCTTTGGCTTGAACCAGTGGCTAGGCGCTGATACCACCTTCTGCCACAACCCCCGATCCTTATTTCCCGGGAACGGGCGGCCGCGAACTCAGTGGCGATGGTATCGATATTTATTAATTTGGCAGCGGAAAAATTTCATCAGGACCGTAGTTAGGAAATATTTGATCAGAGTAAACCATCATATTTTATAAATACAATTATATATGGGAAAAACCCAAGTTCGTAGTACACATGTTTTCATAGGAATAAATCCTATTTTATTTATTAAAAACATCTATTTTATTTTAGGTAACTTTATTGCCACTTTTCCAAGCCTTCAGTGCTCTCCAGCTGGCTTTTATTGGCTTCACACTAAGTTACCTGAAACACGTGTTTAAAACATTTTATCAGCAGGAAATGCTGGTGAGTGAATCCCAGTTTAATCAAGTTTAAATAGAAAGTCACAGTGAACAGTATTGAGAGCGATTACATTGTTTATTTCTACACAATTACTCCATTAGTACTGTCAGTCCTGACTTGTGGGTCATATTACCCATTGGCTAACTCATTGTCCAATGGTAACGTATTGTCATCCCGACTTACTACTCACAGTGTAGTAAATTTTGTATACAAAACCCCAACATACCGGCAGTAATTGAAGAACTACAAAGACTCAATCACTGCTAAATTTCATAGTAAAACATTTAAGGTTTGGTAAAACGTTACCAAAAAGATTATCAAAAAGATGATAAACTCACATTGCTGTCTTAGATTTCACGTAAGGGTTTCCTGGGAATAATCTATAATTTATACAAATGTACATTGGTTAGTATCATAACCCTTTGAAAATATAAATGATACCCTTCCCGAGACGGCATTCCAACAACTACGTCGGGCAGAACTACGACAGTTATTACGGAACCCTAAATCAATCGGGCAGCGTATCTACTATGAAACCGGGGTTATAATACTTACAACGGAGCAGAACCTCGCTAATTAGGGGGATGTAATACCCGCGTATTATCTCTACTATCAGAAATTGTGATTTGAGAATGAATTGTGAACGAGTTTCAACTGAGACCCAAGGCCATCTATTTATAGTTGCTGATTCTAGGTTTGTCGCGGCCCGCGTAACATAAGGGCAGGGCTTACGCGGCCCGCGTTGACTCCAGGTCAACGTATAGCTTATCCCGGTCACTGTGTAGACCCGCCACGATGATGACACGTGTCATCACCAGGCTGCGCCACCATTTGGGACACTCGCGGCCCGCGTTAACTTAACGGTTAGCTTACGCGGCCCGCTTGAACTTAAGAAAATCAAATGAATCAGGTATCAACCTTCATACCGCCCGCGTAAGGGTTGGGGTGGGTCTACGCGGCCCGCCTCAACTTACTATTTTTTGTTTTTTTTATTTATTTTTAATACTATATTATATTTCGGGTTTGGTTTTCACGTATGTGATGTATTTTAGAAAGTGTAGGGTGTCATGGGTGTTTTAGGAGGGTTGATATATTTTGGGTATCAACTTATGTTATTAAAAGGATACATCATGGGTAAGTTGACCAATAGAAATATAAGATGTTTTGGCAAACGTAGGAACCGTTTAATAATTAAATTATAAAAATACTTTATATTTGAACCTACTCCGTTTTTAATGAAACTTAGACTAAAATGTAGACAAAAATATTCTTGTTCTAATGGCATATTTGTTATTTTATAAAACGGCGTACTTTAAAAGTTATAAGCGCCAAATAAGTAAAGCAGTTAAATTAATTATATATATAAATTAATAAAATAATAATGATAATAATAATAATAGTAATAGTAACTTGCGTATGTTAATAATAATAAAAAAAAAGGGAATTTAACATTTAACTCTAAAATAGACATGTGTCCATAACAATTATGACTTTAGTTTACGTGGAAAGTTATACTTGAGCTTCAAGGTGTCTACCTACATATAAATAGGAGGTGATGCTTCCTTACTCTACGTTCACTTTCTCCATTTCTACTTTAATATTTCCATTTTTGTTAGTAATTCACCTATAATATTTCAAAGCCTTGATTTATATGTAGGTAGAGTAAGGAAGCATCACCTCCTATTTATATGTAGGTAGACACCTTGAAGCTCAAGTATAACTTTCCACGTAAACTAAAGTCATAATTGTTATGGACACATGTCTATTTTAGAGTTAAATGTTAAATTCCCCCTTTTTTTTTTTATTATTATTAACATACGCAAGTTACTATTACTATTATTATTATTATTATCATTATTATTTTATTAATTTATATATATAATTAATTTAACTGTTTTACTTATTTGGCGCTTATAACTTTTAAAGTACGACGTTTTATAAAATAACAAATATGCCATTAGAACAAGAATATTTTTGTCTACATTTGGGTCTAAGTTTCATTAAAAACGGAGTAGGTTCAAATATAAAGTATTTTTATAATTTAATTATTAAACGGTTCCTACGTTTGCCAAAACATCTTATATTTCTATTGGTCAACTTACCCATGATGTATCCTTTTAATAACATAAGTTGATATATATATATATATATATATAATTTTTGGGAATGTTACATCCTCCCCACCTTATTTTAAATCTCGTCCTCGAGATTCCCTGAAATATGGATGAATATTTTTAGTTAGTTTAGTTTCTAAGTATATTCTGGTCCTTGCTTTGAATTCTATTTTACTTTGACCAAAACTATTCTCTGAGATTCTTATCTTTTCAAGAGTTCTGAATGAAAGTAACATTACTGTTAGCGTATGTTTTTAGATGTTTCGTGTTTTAGCATCGGTTTCCTAATGCATCAATACTCTAAGGTAATGCAAGAGGAATTCTTAAACTTTCAATGACGTCCCAACTTAAAGAGTTCCTGTCTTTCATCTTGTCGCACGAATTTCGAGACGGATGATCAGACGAAATAGTGTTTGATGTCGGAATTTAGAGAGTATACGAGAGATTCCTAATAAATAAGTCTAAAATTATCAATGACACACTTGTTCGTGATTTATTCCTAATTGTCAATCAATATGGTCTTTGGATTTCCTCATAGACATACATGTCTATATAATCATATATTTCACATACTGTTATATACACACCATTCATAAGGTCAATGTTTTTAATAGATTCATATCAGGTCATGGTACTATTTAGGGAATTCCATTATCATAACATATACCCCATCTCACCCGGTCTTGCCGGAGAGGTAACCCCATCTCACCCGGACAAGCTGGAGAGTCTACATCACCATACCCAGTTTTGCCGGAGAGGTAACCACATCTTACCGGACAAGCTGGAGAGTCTACCGCACCATGCCCAGTTTTACCGGAAAGGTAATTATCATGATATTTCCCATAAATAGTCTTCTCTCAAATTAGGATTTTGAAAGTACATCGTTTATTATAGTTTGCATCAAGAAACAAGGAAATCAGTATTCTCATGATAGATCATATTCTAGAACCGAGTAGTATCAATAAACAAGAAATAACAGTGGACAGTTGTTATCGCTTATTTATCATACAGGCACTGTTCTATTCATCATCCTCACGGGATACCAATAACCATCATACTTTATCTATGCAAGTAATTGGCTTATCTCAAGGCTTTATACTAAGGCATTCTTCTTAGGTTCAAGTCTAAATACTGTCCTGGTTGTTACCAGTGAATATCAATATCCCAACTCTTTCATTTAAGCATAGATATTATTATGGTTGTGGTTTTCTTTTGGTTGGAGAATGGAGTTTCAAATATATCACAATCTCCATTGACACTATGGTTTGTTTAAATGTGAAGAGTATGCTTACAGCTAACTCTATTTATGCATGTAAAATCTTAGATCCCATTACAAGAAATATTTCATTGAGACAATTGGCATTTTAAAACATAGTAGTTTTCATGGTTTATTATTATAATAATTTCATGTCTTTATAAGAATTACCAGTGCTATTTTCTCTTATGTTTATCTTCAGAAGATATTATATTGTGTATACCATTAAGGGATTCTATTAGGTATATGCATATATGTGTATAAAATTTCAAATCTCTAGTTAATATTAAACTTACGTAATATATACACACATATATATAATACTAAATTATTTTGTAAAATAATAATTATACATCCGATGATACCAATCATCAGGCTTATTTCCATGACTTTATTTTATCCTTTTTATAAAAATAGTATATTGAAATAAACTTTCGTTAAATTTATTGAACATAATATTTTGGAATTTTAAGGATGGATAAATAAAAGTTTAAAGAAATAAATTAATATAAACTTTCTGAACTTATGGGAATAAATTTATTTTTAACTAGTGGGTTGAACCATATGAGTTTAAAATATCAAAACTTAACTCTCAATTTCTTGTATATTATATTATTTATTCAAAGAAGTACTTATGGTAAGTAAGTTTGACGTTTCTAAAATTGATTCAAAATATATTTGAGTAATATACATGTATTAGAATATGTATGTATATTCCATACAATAATAGTAATTTATTTAAAGATATTACAATATTAAAATTGTAATCTGATTTTTAAATAAAGTTATATAAAAGACAACTGTATTAAACACACAATTGGGTCAATTACATTTATGTGGGGTATCTATTTTAAATTTTAGTTTTGAAAATGAAACAAAACTAGAATTTTCAGGGAAATTTAAGGTGCCAGGTAAAATAAATAAATAAATAAATAGAATACTTAAATTATTAATTTAAGTCGAGTAGGAAAAAAGGGGTTTTCATTATGTAACATCTTTTACTTTTAAAATTATTTATTCTCTTTTATATATACCGATTGTATAAACCATTAGACTCATCTTTTCTTTTCTTTTATAATATATTGTAAAATAAAATTTATTATTTCTTTTAAATATAATATTCTAAATGGTAGAGAATAAAAACATTATGATTATAAAAATCTTTTGAACATATACTTTCTTTGAATTATGCTATACGTATAAAATTCTACATGTACCTTATGTAGAATAACTTTTAGTTTATATTATATACACGTATAAATATATAAATGTTATTTAAACATGTATATATATATTTCCAATTATTAATACCAAACAAGGCAATAGAATAACACGTATATATTATATACATATATTTCAAATAGAATTATATTATTTAACTATTATACATTAACCAGCTGACTTGAATATTTTACTTTATAATTTAGGATACACAATCCTATAACTAATATGACTGGTAAATCTTATAATCTTATATTGATTATTTCTACGCATAAGACCTATTCTGGACATACTTTAATATTAAAGATTTGTAGAAATGCTTTCAACATTTAGTTAGGCCTTTCTACATAGTCCAACCAACCAAAATCTCTAAATTTTTTTTTTTCATGAATACCCATCATATTCATTTAACCATCTATTTTATTACTAAGTATTTCAATAGAAACTTTTACAGGTAATCCCAACATCAGTTATTCCATAAAACTATGAAAGTATGAAGTCTTATGGTCAACTAGTTATAAACCAGAAATGATAAAATGGGTACACCTGGGTTTCAAAATTTGCTTTGGCTAGATCCACTAAAGCAATCTTTTAAATTAATTCTTAAAATCCTTTTGGTTAATTTAATAGCTTTGGTTTTGTTGGTGCATTATATGTCTGCTGACTACGTCTTAATTGAGTCTTATGTCTAGATAGGTTGAATGAGTGCACAATAGGGATTGAATTAGGGTTTGATTAAGTTTTAGGAAGTAATTCCGTTTGAACTTGGCTGTCCGTTTGAACATGGCAGTTCGTTTGAACATGGTTGTCCATTTGAACATGGCTGTGTCACCCTCAAACGGATCACCTACATCTATATATAGGGTTGTGCTAGTTTCATTTGTAATGGATCTGATTGTGTGTGAGCTGAGGTGCTGCCGGATTCTTGTCAAGATTTGAATGTAATAGCTCTACAAATCAGTAATATAAGAAGATTAAAAGGAACAAGCTGTTGTGACGTTGTTTACTTTGATTCCGCCTCTGTAAATGACGACGAACTGCCTTTACTGACTGTTTAGGGTCACGGAACCGATCCAACAAGTGGTATCATAGCTCATGACGAGGAGTTCATACCATTGCAGCTTGATTTTATCAGATTTTCCTGGATTTTCTCACTTCTACCTTTCTTTTCTGATTTGAACTAGTTGTCACGGTTAAAATGGTCTAAAACTCTCACATATCAAACGTAATACTGTGTTAACTAATCCTTTAAAGTTTGAGACCAAAATTCGACTTAAAACTGATCTAAAACACCTATTCCGTTTGAAATTGTTCGTAAAATGCTGACATCATCCGTTTGAACGAAGCCTGTTCCGTTTGAAAATTGACACTTCGTTTGAAATTGGTGATATTTCCGTTTGAACATCACAGTTCCGTTTGAAAGTGATCCGTTTGAAAGTGTGGTCCGTTTGACAGTGGTCCGTTTGAAAGTGGTCCGTTTGAAAGTGTTCCGTTTGAAAGTGGTTTGTTTAAAAGTGGTTCGTTTGAAACTTGATTAGTATTGTCTCAAACGAAACAACAGTTTTCGTTTGAGGAGAGCCATTTTGTTTGAAAGACATAATACCATTTGAACAATTCCGCTTGAACAAATTCCGTTTAAATCTGTCATTTTTTAAAACCAAGAACTTTCTAAGTATTTGTTGAATATTTCAGGTGATTAAAGATATACAAATTGTGAATTTCAATAAACTGTTTGAAGATGTCGAGCAGCGGTGAAGAATTTTACAACACATTCTACAATGCGTTCACTTCAGAATCGATAGAAAGAAGATCTGATATAAGAGAATATTCAAAGGAGATTTCAGAGAATTTGAAGTATGAGAATATGTATGGAAGCCAACAGAAACCACCGAAGCTAATGAAGATTAAAGATTATAACTGGTGGAAAAATCGATTTGAGGGTTGGGTAAAAGCATTCGCTCCTGAAAGTTGGTTAAAATTGAAAAATGGATATACAGAACCAGTAAAAGCAGGAGGAGAGTTATTAGATGAAAAAGAGTTTACAGAAATAGATTTGAAAAATGTTGTAGCTGAATACAAAATGATTACATTGATAAAACAATCAGTGAGAGAAGATATCATTTCGCTACTTGAGCAAGAGAAAACGTCGAAGAGTTTATGGGAAGCGTTAGAGAGAGTGTGTAGGAAGTAATGAGATTGTGAAAAACAAAAAGAAATTGTTGCGTAAAGCATTTGATCTTTTTGGTTGTATGAAAAATGAATCGGTTTGTAAAATGATTGAGAGATTTGGACATCTGAAGATGGAGCTGGCCAGACACAAAATCACATACACTCAAGAGGAGCTGGTGGATAAATTGTTTGACTCATTGCCAAATGATCAGGATTGGCAATACTTTGCTTTAATGTTGAAAAACACAATCAAGCCTGAAGAGTTAACAGTGGATTTGCTGATCGAAAGACTTGAAAGTCACGAGTTGGAGATAAAGATATCTAAAGTCAACAATCCAGCTTATCAGCAGAATGTGGAGTTGTACTACAGAGGAAATCTACCACAGGCTGGGTCTCCAAGAACAACATTTTCTGCAGAAAGCTCAAATTCTGTGAACAATGAAAGTCCTCACAGTGGTTTTCATAGTGGATCTTTTTCAACAACATCGAGCCAATCTGCATCTAAGAATGTATTCCAATGCAACATTGCAGTAGATTTGAAGAATACTCAAAATTTCAATGAGGAGTCTGCAAAGCAACAGATGGTCTTCTTAGCATCTGTGCTTGAATCGTATGAGAGCCTTGTGGCAGGCAAGATAGGCAACACCAATCTGACAAAGGAAGACTATGATCAAATAGATCTTGAGGAGATGGAATTGATCGATATACGATGGTGTATGGCCAGTGCAGTGAGGAGGGCACAACGTTTTATGGAAATTACCGGAAGGCAGTCTATTGGTGGACCGTCTACCAAGTTAGGCTTTGACAAATCCAAAGTGACATGCTTTAAATGCAAACAGAAAGGTCATTTTAAACGTGAGTGCAGAAATGTTTATGCTGATGATACTGCTAATCCGTTCAAGGAAGATTACTATAAGAAAGCAATCTATCATCAGAACAAATATGAACCTCCCAGATTGAAGCAGCCTGAAGAAAAATCAAGAGCTTTGGCAGTTATTCATGACGATGAAGGTTATGACTGGAGTCAAGTTCTACCTGAAGAAGATGCAGTTGGATATGCATTTGTAGCTGAGGTTGATCCTGATAGATGGTGGAAAATAGATTATGCGAGATGGGAAATTGAAAAATTCAGAGAATCATTCAAAGAAGCCCAGAGAGCCAAAAGATGGAATGATGATTTGGAATGTTACATGGATCCACGGGGTAATCCAGTTGTTAATCCATCAAAGGTGGATTTTGAAGCTGTAACAAATTTGCTTCCAAGTCAGGCTACTTTTAACACAAGAAGGTTATCTGAAAAGGAATATTTGCCAGATTTGGTGAACAAAATCAAAGAAGTTTGTGAAGCAAGTCTACCAAAGGTGGTAGAAATGAAGAAGAGAAAAGAAGAAGAGTTGAAAAAGATGGTAGAGGAAGTGAAGATTACTGCAAAGCTTGCTGCTGAAGAAGAGCAGAAGATTGAAGAAAAACAGAAAGAAGAAAAAGAAGAGAACAAAGAGGAAGCCCAGACAGAAGAACCGGTGCTGAAAGAGACTGAGGTAAGTGAATCTTCTGATCTATCGAATGTTGAAACTGTTGATAATAATGAAAACAAGTGTAGGAATTGCATAGAAATGTGCAAAGCTTGTACCGAAAAAGATGACATCATAAAAACAAAAGATAATGAATTAAGCAAACTTGAAAATGGTTTCACAACAAAATGTAAAGATATGATTGAAAAAGAAGAATTTTTGAAACTAAAAGTTGAAAAATTGACACAGAAGTGTTAGGATCTTGAAAAAGAAAATGATGTGTATAAACAAATGTGTACAACAAAATGTGTTGGTTGTGTTGAAAAAGAAACTAAATTTCAAGATTTTCAAAAAGAATATGATTCTTTAAAGTGGTCGAGTCAGAGAGTACAAGAGGCTTATGATACTTTGAAGAGCCAAGTCAAATGTTTTGACCAAAGATTGTCTGAAACTTTAGTCACTAAAGAAATGTATGAGAGACAGTTTAAAGAAAAGCAACTTGAATTAAACAAGTGTGTTGATGAAATTGCTAATCTCAAACAAATTCTGGCTGAAAAAGAAAAGATTGTTACCAAACTTCAAAGTTATCATAACTCTTCGTACATTCTCGAACGCATTTTCAACATCACACCGGATTCTTTTCAAGATTTGAATGTAATAGCTCTATAAATCAGTAATATAAGAAGATTAAAAGGAACAAGCTGTTGTGACGTTGTTTACTTTGATTCCGCCTCTGTAAATGACGATGAACTACTCATACTGACTGTTTAGGGTCACGTAACCGATCCAACAGGTGGTATCAGAGTAAAAAAAAAGGTATTGGTTCAACAACACACCGGATGACAAAGATACTGACAAGTGTAAAAAAGGTATTGGTTCAGAATTTCATCAGGTACCACCACCATTGAGAAACAATTATACCTTTTATGATGAGGAAAAGGTGGCAAAAGGTCTGAATATTATTGACCAATTTCCTGAAAGTATCGATGTGACTTACTCCAAATCTGATGAAGCTAATGATTCAGAGGTGGTAAGTAAGGTTGTTGAAAGCGTTCTGAAAGATGAGTCAAACAAAGGTAAGTCTGAATCACATGATGAAAATGAGGGAAATTTTCATGATGGCTATCTTAAACAAACAAAATCCGAGAAAAATTTGAATGATGATTCAAAAGGATTGGTTTACACCATGATTGGATCAGACAAATTATTCTTGGATGTTGTGTTCCCAATTCAGAATGTGATCTCAGAAAAGGTTGATAAAGTTTTCAAAATGGTTGAAATTGAGAAATCGGAAATTTCAAAGTTTGCTAGTAAAGGTTATAAAACTTTTTATAACAAACCTGGTTTTAAAAAGAAAAACATGAAGGCTGGGTTGGGTTATAAAAAGAAACAAGGTTGGAAAAGAAATGAAACTCCAAATTTTCAGGCAAAAATGAGTTTTGTTCAAGGAAAAAGTTTTGAAGAAGAGGAAAAACTCAAATTTAGACAACAGTATACTGAAGACTTTTGTGCTCAAAAGAAAAGGCAACAACCACAGGTTAAAGATGTTTCAAAAAGAACATGTTTTAAGTGTGATCAATTAGGACATCTTGCACGAAAGTGTCCGAATCTGAAACCTGTGGATGTTGACATAAAGAAGCTTGAAAATGTTGAGAAACAAAAATCTGAGGGTGTGAAACAAAGGTCAGCCAGATTTGATTCAAAACAAACTTGGAGGTACAACACAAACAAGTTTGCTTCGAATCAAATTTGGAATCCAAAACAGACTAGATCTGATTCAAGACAAACACAGATTTTTCACACACCCAGATTTAGAACAACGCAAAGTTGGCAAAAATCCGTTGATATGACAAAACCCAAAGAGTTTTGGAAACCAAAAGTTGTTCAAAAACAAAATGTTAAAAAAGAATCACACTTTTACAAAAGAGGAACTCCGAAAGGTCAAAAATGGAGTGCTAAGAAACAAGTAATTTTGGTAAAAGATGAAAAAGATGAAATCAAAGTTGAAAAAGTTTTTGATGAGAAAGATTTTCCGAAGCTAAATGATGAATATTGTGTTGAAATGCCTAAGGTCCAACAGACCTGGGCTAAATTGTTCAAGTAATTGAATGCTTTGAATGTGCAGGTGCTCACCAAAACCGAAGATTGTGAGAATGAAAGTTGGGGCAGCCTAGCACAGGAAGAGGTTGCTGAACCCTGGTTTGGTTGAACAGGGAGTTTATTGTTTTCTGTACATAATAAAAAAAATGTTGATTGAATATGCCGAAACCCTCACGGCGGAACAAACATGATTACTTTCACAAGATTGAAAAACGGTTTTCAAACAGTCGAAAATCAATGGGTTGTAAATCATGGGGGTAATTGTTGGTACTTTATATTAGATTTTCTGCAAAACAGAGCACAGTAAGCAGAAAATGGATGGCGAGACAAAGCTATCAGTATTGGTTGTCAAATTTTCTTTAAATGATTTTGCATTTTAGGGGGAGACAAATTGTCAGAAAATCAAAAAACATTAGAAAATTTAAAAAAGCCAAAAACATGATAAAATTCAAAAATTGAGTTTTTGCGTAAAAAGAGGAAATGATAGTACATCAGTAGACAGTTACAGTACGCTAAAGAATTGAAAAGTTAAAATGTGTTAAATGATCTCACCGTGGATGTGTCGGTAGATTTTTATACATTTAGTAAACTTTTTTGGGATATAAACATAAATTCAAACTTGCTTATTTCGTGGGGAACACTACTTGGATATATAGGTAACCCCTGAAATCTCGTTTGAAAGGTCCCTCTTTCTAAGATACTAGGTCTTTATACTGAGTGATATCTGGGGTATTATCCCGGGACTTCTGATTTTGCGGAAGCAATGGCCTAGTCCCCGTATAATACTTTCTGCTTGCTTGAAATATAGCGCCGCCCTCAGCAAATTAATGAAACAATAAAATTGATAGTCATTGCTGTTGTAAAAAAAGATCCTCTAAAGGGGACACACCGAAAAGACGAAGCCGTCATCTCTCTGCGTATACGGAAGTATCGACCTGAGCTCTCACGGCCCACGCATCTAACCCCTTACAGATATCATCTAGGTATACTCACCTGTAAGACTGAATATTGGGATCTGGATACGGGAGTATATTCAAGAGGTGAGACACATGAATGAGTTTAAGTTCTTAATTCACCTAATTCGTATCCTGAATCAGTTGAACTTTGTGTGAAAATTTAAGTGGATCAGTATATCGACAATCTAAGTGAATTGTTTAATTCTTAATGTGTAACTAAGCTCAACGGTACTTGTGACTTGTTAAAAACTGATATGATCCTCTAACGCAAACTCAAACAAAAATAGTGTCTGTAAATATGTTTGTACATATTTCGTTATTGCTTTATATTTTCAGAAAATACAAAAAGTTTTTTGATTCTGCTTTATTTTCGACAACTGATGTTTGAGATGCTGAGTTTCAAAATCTAAGTAAGCTGATTATGTTTCTGAAAATAAAACAAGTTCATTAATTTGAAACTTGAAACCTTTTATAAAAAATCAAAAACAGTTTGTGATATCTCCAAGGTCATTAGTTTGGACTTGGATGATTAACTGTGAGGGATTTTGGATACTTAACATTGCCAAATCTGTAAAGATTGTTGATAGAAGGAGTGATTTAGAAAATTGAATTGCCAGGTTATTATTCTTGGAAGTTTAAAATGTTGTTACTTATGAATGTATGAGTGATTGCAGGTAAGAATCCAGACTACGATCCCATAAGCTGAGTCTAAGGGGGAGTCTGAAGACGAGCTCAAAGCAAGGGGGAGCTTGTAAACTGAAAAGCAAGGTGACGATCCCTAAAAGCACGGAAGCTTGACGAAAGGGGGAGCCTGAAGAAAGAGAGAGTCAGAGATAGATCCTGGTACAACATTCGAAGATAGAAGCTGATCAAAGAAGATAAAGATTGATAGGATGCTTGCATTGTTAGACAAATTGGAAAGAGACAAAGACTAAAGACTCGAAGCCAAAGACTTCGTCAACATCCAAGGGGGAGTCTGTTGGTGCATTATATGTCTGCTAACTACGTCTTAATTGAGTCTTATGTCTAGATAGGTTGAATGAGTGCACAACAGGGATTGAATCAGGGTTTGATTAAGTTTTAGGAAGTAATTCCGTTTGAACATGGCTGTCCGTTTGAACATGGCTGTCCGTTTGAACATGGCAGTTCGTTTGAACATGGATGTCCGTTTGAACATGGCTGTGTCACCCTCAAACGGATCACCTACATCTATATATAGGGTTGTGCTAGTTTCATTTGAAACGGATCTGATTGTGTGTGAGCTGAGGTGCTGCCGGATTCTTGTCAAGATTTGAATGTAATAGCTCTACAAATCAGTAATATAAGAAGATTAAAAGGAACAAGCTGTTGTGACGTTGTTTACTTTGATTCCGCCTCTGTAAATGACGATGATCGAACTGCCTTTACTGACTGTTTAGGGTCACGGAACCGATCCAACAGGTTTTATTAAATATAAAAATAATATTATTAAAATCACAAAGTTTTAAAGCTTTATATCATATATTTCAATATGTATTTTAAATCAAAGTAATTGATTGGTTCCAAAAGAGAATCATAAACATGACTGCTTTGTTAATAACTAACTTAGTTTGATGTATATTATGATTTTATTTGAGTGGGTGGTATTAATTATCACAGACCAATTTCTAGTATAAGCATTTTGGTACAATCATAAAAATGGATTGATTAAAAACGGCGAACATTGCGACTCATATATATATATATGTATTTATTACAAACTACAACTGGAATTCAAAATAAACTAGGGATTATGCATCCGTAACTTATTTTAGTCTATCTAGGTTATAGAAGTATTATGCTCAACATGTTTTTATGTAAGGTTTATTCTATCTCTTGTCTCTACTAAGTTGTTATCTAATGGGCAAAGTTCCTTTAAAGTTTCTAGCTCATAGGCGGCATGGGTGCTGGTACTGGTTTGGCCGTTTGACTATTTAATATAAGTTAGCATTTATTGCTGTAGTAGCTAACATATGGAGATTTTCCCATTGTTCATCTAATTCATCTTGTCCTAGTGGGTTATTGTCTGCTTCCTGAGTTTGTGCATTTATTTTCTGATTGATTATCGCTTCCTTTGGTTGTGATTTCTTTATTTTCTCTTGACTTTTGCTAATATTCCAACTTCTCTTCTTAGTGGTAAATGGTTTCTTAGACTGTGCCTTACGAATAAATATTCCTTCCTTAGTATCTGCTGAGTATCCTGAGGGATTTGGTTGAAATGAGGTTCCCTTATCTTTTGATGAACTATCTAATTGACGATAGATATCCGAAATCTTTTGCTTACCCATACTATAGACTAACAAATAGTCAAATAATATAAAACACATAATCACACAAGTTATTTCCTAACACATAATTTAAAATTTAAGTGTCAGCAGAACACTTCTTTGGCTTGAACCAGTGGCTAGGCTCTGATACCACCTTCTGCCACAACCCCCGATCCCTATTTCCCGAGAACGGGCGGCCGCGAACTCAGTGGCGGTGGTATCAATATTTATTAATTTATCAGCGGAAAAATTTCATCAGGACCGTAGTTAGGAAATATTTGATCAGAGTAAACCACCATATTTTATAAATACAATAATATATGGGAAAAACCCAAGTTCGTAGTACACATGTTTCCATAGGAATAAATCCTATTTTATTTATTAAAAACGTCTATTTTATTTTAGGTAACTTTATTGCCACTTTTCCAAGCCTTCAGTGCTCTTCAGCTGACTTTTATTGGCTTCACACTAAGTTACCTGAAACACGTGTTTAAAACATTTTATCAGCAGGAAATACTGGTGAGTGAATCCCAGTTTAATCAAGTTTAAATAGAAAGTCACAGTGAACAGTATTGAGAGCGATCACATTGTTTATTTCTACACAATTACTCCATTAGTACTGTCAATCCTGACTTGTGGGTCATATTACCCATTGGCTAACTCATTGTCCAATGGTAACGTATTGTCATCCCGACTTACTACTCACAGTGTAGTAAATTTTGTATACAAAACCCCAACATACCGGCAGTAATTGAAGAACTACAAAGACTCAATCACTGCTAAATTTCATAGTAAAACATTTAAGGTTTGGTAAAAATTACCAAAAAGACTATCAAAAAGAGGATAAACTCACATTGCTGTCTTAGATTTCACGTAAGGGTTTCCTGGGAATAATCTATAATTTATACAAATGTACATTGGTTAGTATCATAACCCTTTGAAAATATAAATGATACCCTTCCCGAGACGGCATTCCAACAACTACGTCGGGCAGAACCACGACAGTTATTACGGAACCCTAAATCAATCGGGCAGCGTATCTACTATGAAACCGGGGTTATAATACTTACAACGGAGCAGAACCTCGCTAATTAGGGGGATGTAATACCCGTGTATTATCTCTACTATCAGAAATTGTGATTTGAGAATGAATTGTGAACGAGTTTCAACTGAGACCCGAGGCCATCTATTTATAGTTGCTGATTCTAGGTTTGTCGCGGCCCGCGTAACATACGGGCAGGGCTTACGCGGGCCGCTTTGACTCCAGGTCAACGTATAGCTTATCCCGGTCACTGTGTAGACCCGCCACAATGATGACACGTGTCATCACCAGGCTGCGCCACCATTTGGGACACTCGCGGCCCGCGTTAACTTAACGGTTAGCTTACGCGGCCCGCTTGAACTTAAGAAAATCAAAGGAATCAGGTATCAACCTTCATACCGCCCGCGTAAGGGTTGGGGTGGGTCTACGCGGCCCGCCTCAACTTACTATTTCTTGTTTTTTTATTTATTTTTAATACTATATTATATTTCGGGCTTGGTTTTCACGTATGATATGTATTTTAGAAAGTGTAGGGTGTCAGGGGTGTTTTAGGAGGGTTGATATATTTTGGGTATCACTCCTGGGTTATTTAATAAAATATATAGTGCACTCACATTAAGTATAGTGACCCAATTCTACTTTATCCCTACGTCATGAGACAGAACCCCAACGAATTTAGGCAGAGCCTTGACATACGTTACGGGGCCCTACGTCACTTGGACATGGTATCAGTGATCAAGGGTTAAAACACTTAAAACATGACAGGGCTTTGAAGTAATATAGGTGAATTACTAACAAAAATGGAAATATCAAAGTAGAAATGGAGAAAGTGAACGTAGAGTAAGGAAGCATCACCTCCTATTTATATGTAGGTAGACACCTTGAAGCTCAAGTATAACTTTCCACGTAAACTAAAGTCATAATTGTTATGGACACATGTCTATTTTAGAGTTAAATGTTAAATTCCCTTTTATTATTATTATTATTATTATTATTTTATTAATTTATATATATATAATTAATTTAACTGCTTTACTTATTTGGCGCTTATAACTTTTAAAGTACGACGTTTTATAAAATAATAAATATGCCATTAGAACAAGAATATTTTTGTCTACATTTGGGTCTAAGTTTCATTAAAAACGGAGTAGGTTCAAATATAAAGTATTTTTATAATTTAATTATTAAACGGTTCCTACGTTTGCCAAAACATCTTATATTTCCATTGGTCAACTTATCCATGATGTATCTTTTTAATAACATAAGTTGATATATATATATATATATATATATATATATATATATATATATATATATATATATATATATATATATAAATTTTGGGAATGTTACAACATGAACATTTTTACCGGCGCTGGGTGCATGGGCAAGTGGGACGAGGCCACATGGTGCTATTTTCCCTCCCCAGACCCTCACTGGACAGGCGAGGGCATGGTTCGATTCTTTGCCAGTTGGGTCACTGGCTTCATTTGAACAACTGCAAGCAAAATTTCTTGCACATTTCAGCCAGCAGAGACATCACAAGCGCGATTCAATGGACGTCATAAACATCTGGCGCGGAGACAACGAAAGCCTGGAGTCGTTTGTCATCCGCTACAATAAAGAGTGCCTCGAGATCGGCGAGATAGCAGATCAAATGGCACGCAACCATTTTATCAGAGCCGTCAAGGACGATGAAATGGTCATGACCATCTCAGGCAAGAAGGGCTTGCCAGAAAAATGGGACGACGTCATGGCCGCGGTCAAGACGTACGCCCAAACTCAGCGGTCTCTCAAACCGCACACTACCAAGGCACAGCCCCAAGCGGAAGGTTAATCCTCCCGCCAGGACACCAAGCGCAATAAAAAGCGCAAACGGGACACGTGGAATCGAGGCAACGAATCCAAACCATATGTCCCGCGCAGTTACCAGCCCGACGCAAGGGCGACGATCAATGCCCAACGCGACAACCGGGCATCCAAAAAGGAATCTCGGGACTGTAACTGGACCGAGATCAATAAGTCGCCAAGAGACGTCCTCCTTACGGACGCACAATTCTTGCGACCGGCCTAACCGATGAAGTTCAAAAAGAACCAAGATCTCACTCTCTATTGTGAATAACACAAGGACACGGGCCACTCAACCAACAACTGCATCAGTCTCCGATTGGATATTGAGCGAGCCCTAAAAGAGGGGAAGCTACAACATTTGTTGACAGCCACGCAGAAGCAAACCAAGCGCATCACCCCCCAAGACGAGGGCACCTCCACATGCAAAAAGACCATGTATGTGGCCTCAACCCACATGATTAATGGGGGCCGTAGAAGGCCGCGCAAGGCGGCAAGAAGAGGGGACAACGACTGGAAAGTCGAACAAGTCGTTTTCCCCAAAGTCCGAGACGGACCGCGCGATAGGCGTGCCGTCGTCATCACAGGCTACCTAGCTCATTACTGCACGCAGCGGTTGTTCATCGACCCGGGCAATACTTCTGACATTATACACGAGGAATGCTTCAACCAGTTCGATTAAGAAGACAAAGATCGGCTGCAGCCGGTAGATTACCATTTGTACGGATTCACGGGGGAAACCGTTTTCCCCTAGCCCAAATCACTTTCCCCGTGCACCTTACCAACGGTAGGCACACGCGAACGGAGGAGGTAAACTTCATGGTCTTACCCCACACCTCCCAATACGACGTACTTCTCGGGCGAGAGTCTCAGGGCGATTTTAACATGATTACATCCGTCCCCCACTCTGCCATCGGTTTCCCAACCGAGACGGGGGTTGAGATAATTTATGCCCGCAGAGAGGTCATGTCTACGAACGAACTGTGTCCGACAAAGACGGCGAGGCTCACCCCCAACACTCAACCAGAGAAGTGGGTACTTAATGCAAGATACCCAGAACAGACGGTCACGTTAGGTCATGCCTTGTCCAACAACATCAGAGCGCGCCTGAAGCAACTCCTCTTCAGGAATCAAGATATCTTCGCATGGACACCCACCGACATGACAGGGGTGCCACGCGAAGTCGTGCAACGTTTCTTGAATACCCTTCCAGGTATCAAGCCGGTGATCCAAGGCCAACACCACCTTTGATCTGTAAAAAACGAGGCAATGCACGAACAGGTCAAAGAACTGCTATCCGCAGGCATCCTGCGAGAAGTCAAGTACCAGACTTGGTTATCCAACCCAGTCGTGGTAGAAAAACCAATCGGGGGCTGGCACATGTGCGTCGACTATAAAGATTTCAACAAAGCCTGCCCCAAAGATTGTTACGCACTTCCAGAGATCGACGCAAAAGTCGATAACCTCGCCCCGTTTCCACGATTGTTATAAACGCAAGCACCAAGTACAGATGGCAATCGATAACGAAGATAAAACGACATTCCGCACACCTACCGGGAATTACTGTTACACAAAAATGTCGTTTGTGTTGCGCAACGCGGGCGCAACTTATCAAAAGTTGATGAACGATACTTTTGGTGATCAAATCAGCAAGAGTGTCAAAATCTACATGGACGACCTAGTCGTCATGAGCATGGAAGAGGATACCATGCTCAACGATATCGAAAGAACATTCCAAACTCTGCGTAGCGTCGTTATGAAGCTCAATCCAGGTAAATGCTCGTTTGGGATGGAAGAAGGCAAGTTCCTTGGATTCATCGTCATGAAAGATGGATTCAAGGTAAACCCGAAAAAGGTTCAGGCGATCGAGCGCATGCCATCGCCTTCCACAATGAAAGAAATGCAATGACTAGCCGGCCGGGTAGTCGCGCTAAACAGGAACAATTCCAATGGACCGCAGAGGCTGAAAACGCTTTCCGGGAGATGAAAAAGTGTTTGATCCAACTACCAACTCTGAACGCACCGCGCAAGAAAGAACCACTCATCTTGTACCTATCCGCCGCAGACAACGCGGTAGGCGCGGTACTCATAGTGAAGCGAGACAGAGTTCAAACACCAATTTATTATGTCAGCAAAATGCTTAATGACCCAGAAACAAGATACTCCATCATGGAGAAGTTGGTACTCACACTGGTACATGCATCTCGAGGGTTACGCCATTACTTCGCCAATCACGTCATCACCGTGTTAACCAACAACAGAATCAGGAAAATCCTCTCCAAACCCGAACTCTCTGGGAGACTAGCAAAATGAGCTATTGAACTGGGCACGCGCACATTGATGTACAAACCGCAACCAGCAATCAAGGGCCAAGTCCTAGCTGATTTTATCGCTGAGGTACCGGCAAATCGCATAAAAGAATGTGAAGACGAACAAAACCCTACACCTCCACCATCCTCATCAGATATCTGGGCATTATACACCGATGGTGCATCCAAAGAGGATGGCGCAGGTGCAGGTCTGCGACTCGTCAGCCCGGATGGCCAAGAACTCACATATGCAATCCGCCTCGATTTCAAAAGCACAAACAACAAGGCAGAATATGAGGCTCTACTGGCAGGGCTGCGTCTGGCAGTCAAGCTCGGCGTCCAACACTTGTAAGTACATGTCGACTCATTACTAGTTGTAGGGCAAGTGCGCAGTGACTACGCCGCAAAAGGGGATATCATGATCCTCTATCTCGAACAAGCCACGAAACTGAAATCAAAATTCACGTCCTTCAATATCCAACATATCAACAGGAGTGAAAACAAACCCGCGGATGCACTTTCAAAACTCGCATCCACCAGTTTCCAACATCTAGCAAAGGAGATACGCATTGAGATTTTGCAAAATCCCTCAGTACCCCTGCGCCAAGTCAACGTCATCCAGTACGTTACAACATACTGGATGACACCAATTATTGCATACTTGCAATCAGGCGTTACTCCCGAGAGTAAAGCGGAGGCACGCAAGCTACAGCACAAAGCGTGCCATTATCAGATGGGAGACGGTATTTTATACCGCAAATCATACCTGGGGCCACTCCTACGATGCGTTGACCCCCAAGATGCCACGTATCTGGTCAGAGAGATACACGAAGGAATATGTGGCATACATGCGGGCCCGCGCATGGTAGTGGCCAAAATTATGAATGCTGGCTATTACTGGCCCGTCATGCACCTGGATGCTGTCAAAGTCTTGCGCAAGTGTTTCAATTGTTAGCGGCACGCTCCAAAAACCTTACGCCCCAAGAACAATCTGATCCCCGTCACCACTGCATGGCCTTTCCAAAAAAGGGCAATTGATGTGGTAGGACCTTTTCTGGATGCACCAGGTGCAGTGAAATTTATCATAGTGGCTGTAGACTATTTCACCAAATGGGTAGAAGCAAAACCGCTAGCCTCGACCACCGCTATGATAACAAGGAAATTTATCTGGGAGCATATCATCTGCCGTTTTGGTCTATCAATGTGCATCGTGACCGACAACGGCACCAACTTCGCCGCCAAAGACTTCCAAAACTGGCTAAAGGAACTAAACATTGAACATGTCTTCTCCTCAGTGGCGCATCCGTAGGGGAACGGCCAAGTGGAGAGCATCAATAAAAGTTTAGTCAAAGGAATAAAGGCACAGTTGGGAACAGGCGGACGCGGCTGGGTTGATGAACTCCCTAGTATCCTATGGGCTCATAGGACTAGCCCGAAGACAAGTCACGATGACACACCCTTCAGCCTGGTCTATGGCTCTGAGGCGGTGATCCTCGCTGAAATCGGTCTCCCTTCACCCCGGATGTTAGCTATCAACAAAATTGACAACAGTGATGAGCGCAGGGTTGACTTGGACCTGTTGGAAGAAAGGCGTGAAAACGCAGCAATTAACGAGGCCAAGTACAAAACAAAACTGGAAAAGTATTACAACACGCACGTACGCATCTAGACATTCAACCCGGGAGACTATTTCCTTCGGGACAATGAAGCCTCTAACGCAGAGCGCCCAGGGAAACTTGCCCCTAAGTGGGAAGGACCCTACCTCATTCAAGAGGTCTTGGGCAAAGGCGCGTACAGATTACAAACGTTAGAAGGAGAACCTATCGCAAGAACATGGAATGCACAGCAACTTCGACGCTGTTACATGCGTGTTCCACTTTGCGGTATCTGCAAAAACAGATTGGCAAAATCCTCATTCGCGATACCCATACAAAGTAGTGACCACACACAAATATTGTAATAGGCCAGCAAAGGCAAAACACTAGTGTCTATCTGGCTGGATACGCACATACAGTTTTTTACAAAACGTAAACAATTCCTAAACCCTAACGGGATAAAAACGGGAATTGACTAATACTCACACGACAAAGGCGTAGAGTATACTCAACCGCGCTCTATAGCCAACAGAGTTATTCATATACTTGCATGCCACCTAGACATGCAAATGGCAAATGGTGATTTAGTATTATTTACATGTGCCTGAAACATTGGCCTTAAATAAACACTACTTCACCCGCGCTCATACAAAGATAAAGTAAATATTCTTTACTTACACACTTTGAGCCGCACATACTTGCATATCACCTAGATATGCAAATGGCAAATTCAGACTTAATGTTATTTATAAAGGCCTTAAACATTGGCCTTACAAACATTAACTCACACATGTTCAAAAACACAAGTAGTAAAAACACTTGTACAAGTTAAGCAAAAGGGATAAAGTTTATATATTCCAAAAATATTTCTACACCGATGCGGTGCATAAGAAATTTTACATAAGTTTTTTCTCTAAACATTTACATCAAAAGAGAAAAACCAAAAAAGGGCACGCAGGCCAACCTAGTCTTCTTTTGTGCCACTAGTGCCCGCATCACCACCAGCGTTTTCCTCCTTAGGAGGTTCATACAACAACCGCATACGGTCTACGTAATCTTCCGCCTCCAAGCATTTTTCAATGTCTCCAATAGCGGAAAGTGACAAGTTGTTGTATGCATTAACAGCTGCGACATACCGAGCTTCAGTATCTACGCCATGGAACCCAGACCTTTCATTGCTAAATTTACTCTGGAAAAAGGGGTTCACATGGGCAATGCACTGATTGTAGCCAGCCTTGAACCCTGCCTCCCGCGCACGCTCCTTAAGCTCATTTACAGCAGTTGCGTTCTCAGGCGCGTCAAGAACGGTTCCAACAATCTGAAGAATACAACAAAGTTAACAAAGGCAAAACTTAACAAAGGAAGGGCACCGGATACTTACATTCCCGATCCCGTGATCACGCATCCAGTTACGATCTTCCCTGAGCTGATTAAGAGAGGTAGTCAAACTATCTCTAGCCTCCCTTGCCCCCGCTTTAGCTTCAGCCGTGCGGGCAGTGACCTCCTCAAGAATGGTCACCCGGTTCTGCACTTCAGCCTTTCAACAACAAAGCATTCACAAGTATAGAAAGACAATCAGTTATACTTGTGAAACAAACAAACAAACTCAAGTGTAATCGCAGTTCATACCTTGAGGTCCTCAACAACTTTGTTCAAATCATTGCGTTCTGCAACCGCTTCTTCAAGCGCCTTGGCACCGCGTGCCTCCGCCTCCCTTGCCTCTTTAACAGCCGCTTCAGCTGCGGCCTTTTCCTTTACCAAAGTAGCATTCGCCGCCTTGAGATTAGTCAGCTCCTGACGAACACGGAAAAGTTTTTCATTTTCTCGATTGCAAGCTTCCCTCCAACCCTTGCGCTCATCAGAAAGCAATTTGGCAAGAGTACAAACCTTTTTAAGGCCAGCGGTTGCAGCCCAAGTTTCAGTCTGCTTTAGCTTCTCAAAAGCAGCCTTCTCTCTTTCAAGCTGCTCTGCACCCTCCCGAGCAGCCTTTGCCGTTGCCTCAGCCTCAGCCCGCAGGCGAACGATTTCCTCCTCCTTGCGGCCCAGAACCTTGTAGTCTTCTATAATCACGTTTGCCATTATAGAACTCCCAACAAGCATGGAGGAGAGTTGGTTTATCCGGTTCTCACGAGGCAAACCGCGGGCACGAAGGACTTCAAAAGGAGTGCCCAAACCACTTAAAATGTCCCGGCAAGCGGAGGGATCGTTGGAAATATCATCCCCTTGCATAACAGTCCAAGGGGGACGATGATAATTCACACTCCGGTTTTTCGTGTAGGAACGGAAATAAAATTCCAATTCAGTCTCACCGGGCTGAATAAACGGTTGATCTTCAACCCTCATGCTCGTCGCCGTTGAACCGGATGTCTTCTCAGCAACAGGGGATTTCGATTTTTCAGCATCAGGGGACTTCAGTTTCTCACTCCCCTACACTTCACTATCCTGCGAGTCAATTAAGTTGTTGGACGAATCCAACATATCAGCAATGGTTTGACCCGCAGCCTTCTTCCCAGTATCCTCCGCATGCACAGATGGCGGAGTAACCACTTCTATGGAAGGGCTTCTTTTACCCTCCTTGTGAGCTACCGCGTTCGTAGCCGCGCCTCGCGGGAGAGAAGAAGGAACGGAAAAAAAGGAAAAAGTTTCCTCACGCGGTTCTACAACAAAAAAAAAACATCTATAAGTAACAAGTTAAAATGGAAAAAAACTTGTAAACACATATTCAACTTACCAGTTTTAACCGCAGGTGTTGGCTCAGGAATTGTAACCCCGCGGGTTCTTCTCAGCTTGCGACCTTTTGGCTCACCGGCAGCAGGGGCATCCCCATTCCTCTTCTTATCATCAGCAGGTTTGGAACCCGCAGCGGATCCACCCGTAGCCGCACCACCACCTGGAACACCTAAACCCTCAAGGGTGTCATACACTACCACGTAATCGGTGTATGTGCGTAAATGAACACGAGAGATACCTGCTACCTCCGTCACCAAAGGAGGAAGAACAACCTGCTCATGCGGTTTCTTCGGTTTCTTAAACCTTTTATCACCATGTTTCTCCACGTGCTTTTTGGGAACGCCCGTGGCGTCAGGGTCCCTAAGGCCCCGAGATTCCCTGCGTTTCATCCATCAACAAAACAATCAGCATGGCCAACTTATTTACAAAACAAATAAGGAAGTATATCTACTATACCTTTGCCTCGCGGCAACTCTGCATCCAGTGCGGCCTGCTCAGGCACCCAGAAATTGCCGCAAATGGTGATATTAAACCCTTCTTCACCATCTTCACATGCAACCGTCACAACTTTACCCTTAAAGTTTGGGTGAAACATTCTCCAAAGGGGAGCATCCTTTAATAATACACTTACAAAATTTCAGTAACAAAGATAAGGAAGCAAGAAACCGCACAGGAAGAAAGATACTTACCACCATTTTTTCCCGCACAACCGGCCTCGCGTTTCTGCTCATCCTCCCCAACATCATCCGCAGCACCCATAATCGCGAATTATCCAACTTCACCCAACCAAGGGTCTGCAACTTCGGGAACCAGTCTACCATATCCGCTTTGGGGAGACTGATGTTCTCTGTTATAATCGTGTCCGTCACATTCTGAAAGGTCAACCTTGCAGTAATGGCAGCAGCTTTAACGTAGAAGAACTTTGTCTTCCACTTCGTTAGACCCTTTGGAGGAACCATCAACTTAGGGCTACCATCTCGTTGACGGAAAGAGAAGAAACCCATCGACACATTCAACTGATAAAACCGCCGGAAATCTTTGACGGTGGGTTCTATACCAAAAGAACGAAACGTATACTCGAAGTTTCGAATCCGGACCATCCCAAAGGGAGTCACTTGAGAAATATGGAGTTTATACCACTCCAAAACTTCAGTGACAAACACCGTCAATGGCAACCGGAGGTTGCAAACTCCGAAAAAATTAGCCCATAGGGTGACATACCCCGCCGGAGCATCGGCGACGGTGTCACCCTCTTGTGGGTAGATGGCCCCATACTCCATTGGCATCTGAATATCCTTCATCAGGAACTCGAATGATGCCCTCGGCCACCTCAACACTGGTAGTTTCTCCCCCGGAGCATTACCTTCCTCATCCTCCGCCGCCACCGGCGACGAAGGTTCAGGATTTTCACCCACAGTGGAATGGGGATTAGATGGTTCAGCCATCACAATGTAGAAGAAAGAAAATAGAAGATGAATTCAAGAACTTCGAAAAAAAACCTCACCAGAAAAACAAAGGATTGATCGAAGAAGACAAAGGTTTCACCTTCTCTCACCGGGAATTTTTTGAATTTTTGAAGAAGTGAGGGGAAACCCCAAACGGTTTCCCCTTTTATACTCATCGCAATTAATGCTGTATAGTAACCGAAACGTCGTGCAAAAAAGGAGCAAGTCATTCGATGCCACCTGTAAACCAACGGTTACCACGCGCGCGTCGCCGCCCACGCGCCTGACAAAAGAGACTTTTACACTCCTGCTACAGTGCATTTATTACCTCGGGCAGTGCAAACATCCTTTCGTTTCAGCACATGCCAGGTAAATCCCACCAATTTCTACCAACTCACACGTGCGTTCTGCCACGTATACAACAAAAAAAGCGACGACAATATTCAGAATTAAGCGGCATGCGGTTTCTCTGGTATTCCGCACCATAACCCATACCACATGTCGTTTTTTACATACCCCTCAAAAAAGAAAATATATATATCTACACTATGTAAAGGGGTATAACCAATATCCTCATATACCCACGAGCACACGTGGAATATGCGGAGATGACACACACGAGCCCGCACAGGTGTGTCAGATACTCAGAACCAGCGTTGTTCTTTGGACTGCGAAAACCGCTTCTTAGGATGAGGCAAACCGCATTCCCTTCAAGCTTCTTCAAGCTTCAAATCCCTCGTGTCCGGTTCACAACCACAGAGGGAACGCAAACAGCTTCTCCATAGGGAAAAGGATAAGTATGATGCGCAACTGCACATCTGCGACCCTGACTCCTGATCCTTCAAGAGCCACATCAAAGCATACCACTCTTTTAAAGCGAGTCTTCTGTTGCAAACCGCAGACACTAATGAGTAGCCGCGGCAAAAGTAACTACGCGAACGATAGCTACGGAAGAGCCACGACTAAATCATCATGCAGATGAGCGAAGCTACTTCCAGAAAAACTACTTTCCAACTAAGCGTGAAGGAAAGTGGCTACAGAACGAATCCGGACGAGTTTCACCCAGATTCCTAACTATCTAGGGTAATCTCCTTGAGCAACAAGCCAAGCAACAGTGGTAACAAGTCTGCTTATGACTTTGTTTGCCCACCTATGAACCGCATAGAATAAACAATGGTGGGCACTACCATGCCTATGACCATGTTTATTTGGCCATGGTTCAAGTGAACGATTCACATTGTTCGACCAAACATGGCCAACAATGAAAAGGAACGAGGTAATCGCAAAGGACGTGCTGTTACTTGAGACTAAACTGGAGAACACGAACACCCCACAAAATAGGGATCATCGTTTCATGTCCAGTTGATAAACATAAAGCGAGAGCAAGGCACAAATAGCATTGCATCCGCTACCGCAGAGGTTACAACTAGAGTTGCGGACACTAACATCTTCAGTCACCGTCTCAAAGGTTGGTTCGGCACACCAACAGGTGGCTGACCTCAGAAAAAGGTAGAGCATACTACCGGATCAAAATCCTCGGCTGAGAATTCCGCATCAGACGGAACTTACTCACCGGTACGGAAGAGACGTCACACGACTCTACCAGATCCCCGGCTTGATTTACTTGAAGCAGGAGCCATTAGTTTGGCCTAGAATCTTCTCCAACTTCCAAGGTACCCACTCGACCTCATAGTCCAGTATTCCTCCCACATGCAACTAACATGAGGAAACAACACTAGACTGGGGGGACTTGAAGGGGTATGGTCCCAGATCTCGCACCAACATGGCTGCGAGTGACCATTACCCTTACCAAAAACCCCCACTGGCAAGAACTTATATGTGTCCGTGCGGGCACGCGCGAACGCAGTGGTCGAATCTAATCTGTCAAGTGATAAGAAGACTTACCTTGTGTATGAAAATGGGTGTGCACATAGCGATGCGCCCTGGCACCGCATCCTATGAACATTTTCGTCACGACAAGGGATCTGAACAACAACAATAGTCACCACGAGTGGCGATGCGGCCTAGCACCGTATCCCACAGTCCTGGCCAGAGTGAGAATGCGGAAACAACAACAGTTACCGCAAGCAGCGATGCGGCACGACACCGCATCCTGCGCACGAGGCAAGTGGGACTGACACCACAGTGCAAGTGGCGCCAATGACAGTCGCCTGTCAGCCACATGTAAGCAACAGACTGACACCGCAGTAGGACGTGGCTTCACCTCCACAACCGACAAGCCTGACACACCTGCATAAGGGCATCGCGTGTCAGTCTAGCTACTCAATTACCCTCTTTCGCTCCTCGGCTATAAATACCCATCCCAAACCAGGTTTGAGGTATCTTTTCTCAACTCTCTCACTACTACTACGATCACACACTTTGCTTCACGAGCAAATTACTGATTCTCATGCCGGAGAGTGGTAACAAGGAGCACCCCCCACCCCATCCTCCTTGTTACGAGTCACGGTTTGTTTCCCTTGTCCAGGAGATAGACCAGCTGACGTAGATTAACCTCCCTTGGTTAACCACTGTTTCATCAGTGGTATTTACAAACAATTAAAAAAGTAGTATTGCCAAAATAAAATATTAGTATGGAATACCAATTAACATAAAAATATCAGACATAGATTACTATAATTAACTATATTATTATAATTTAGAGATATAATTTAATAAGTTTTGCTTTATAATAATGCTCATTTTAGAGATTTATAATTTGTAAATATAACAATCCCTTATAATTTTTCATTATTTCATTATTACATGAAATTTAATATGTAATTATTTATTATAAATGTATTTTTTCCCGTATCATTTTTGGTACCTAACCCATGTAGTGCTCAATTCTATAACATATTTAATAGGAAAAAGTGAACATGGGGCTGTTGCACACCTAAGCATAGATGTAAAACTTTTCAAAACTACGTCATTTTGATTAATTTATCTCAAAACTAAAAAATAACTACGAACTAAAACTGGTTTTTGCTTTCGATGAGATGCATAAACAATAAAACAGTTAAAAACCAAACCCTAAATTAAATTCAAGGGAAACAGGAAGGCAAATAAAATGATAAATTTATATTAGTTTGATGTTGTGCAACAATAGATATAGAATTTCCAAGTCACAAAATTATCCCACAGTTGTTAATTGATTTGGTAGCGCAGACAGTGTATCGAAATCCCATAACACAAAAAAATTAATACTTTTTAATTAAACTAGTGTTATTCGAACCGGCGCGTTGCGCCTGGGTTAATTAAGGCTGTCACATAAACTATTGAGTTCCGGGTTCTAATTTTTTTGTTAAGCCTCTTGGCTAATGTTGGACAATACTTCAAAGCAGCTTGGGCATTTCTAAACCCAGCACACTCATGCAACTGTGTGGGCTGAACCAGCTAACATGCACCAGCAACCTATGCTTTGTGCAATCTGGTGTGGCTGAGAATCTGACCACTACACACTTGTGCAGCATGTACTATTGCTGAGAAGTTTTAAAATGGCATGGCCATATGCTCTGCACATTTTTGCAACTGCAATTGTGGAGAACAAATCACAAGTGTTACAATCAATGATCAAACACTAAGCAAAGTACACTTTTTAAGATTGTACACTTGCAGAAAATTGAGAGAAAAAGATTTTAATGGGGAAGAATATGAAGTTTATTTGCACAACTCTTTCTATACATTTCTTTACCCAAAAAAACTCTTTCTATACATTTGCAAAGTTGATTTAAATTTAACTAACTGTGTATTCAAAGAAACTTACAACTACAAATATTATCAACATAGCCTCAATAAAAACAATTCTACAGAGTACTTGTCAATTATTATGAACATTTGGCAAGCAACCTTAGAGACAAACATAAATAGTGAAATCTTACCATGTAAAAGAGCCTCAAATTCAGCATGAATTTGCACCAGAAAAGTTAATCTCCATAGCCAAAAAGCATATGTTGAAGCGGAGTTCAAAGTCCAACTTTAACTTCATCGATTTGGAATGTAAGAACAGAGATTTTAGAAATTGGGGGTGCAAAACCACCCTCTAGAGAACATGTACACGCTGACACGCACATTCCGACTCGCACAACCACCGACGAGATGGCATCTCCTTCCCTTTTATTGGTTGCTTTCTTCTCTAAACCTTTAAAAAACCACACAATATGCATAATCTATCACAGCATGTGGGGATGTGGTTTTGATGTTCAAAGTGCTCATAACAAAATTTCAAAATAGGATAATCAATCATGATTCAGCTTTATCAAACATTCTTTCTGTTCAAAGTCATTAAAAAGGATGACAATGGAAATCTTATGTCATACATAACACTTAAAATCAATCATTTTCCATTCAATACCAAGTAAAGCAATCTCTATTCTCTAGATAATCTAAACTTACTTATTTCCCACCATTCATTCAGTTCTATAAAACAAACCCTAGTTATCAAGTATTGTTCAAAGCATCCATGAGGTAAATATGATATCTACTTAGGAAAGCTATAACAACACATCAAAAAATCAAAAGAACATAATATAGAAAAACAAAAGAAACAACCATCACTGAAGCCCTAGATCAGCCTTGTGTTTTAGTAAAAGTTATAAAGGGTCTAGTTGTCCATGACCAGCAATCCAAAGAAAAACATAAAATAGGAGTTGAATTCCTTACCTGAAAGACTTGCCTGCCGCCGGTAATACGAACACCCGACAACAGCTAACCTCCTCGTCGACATCCTGTTTCGCACTCCTTGGTGAAATCATCGCTAACCGTCTTCAAGGCCAGCGTCTTCTCTCTCTCAAGGGCTGAGCCATTGTTCCGTCGGTTGGGGTCGTTGACGCACCGGAATCAGGTGGTGCCGCCAACGGTGGCGGTGGTCAGCCACCAGTCCATCACGATTCTCTCTACCAGACTCTCTTTCCATCTCTAGACATCTGCACACCTCACTCTCTCTCACACTCCTTTCTCTAGGGTTTGTATGTATGTGTAAAAGGAAGGGTAGGTGGATGGTTTGGGATTTTAAGCGAGATGTAAGATTGTAATAAAAAAAAAACTGTAAACCGGGACTCGAACCCAGGTTGATACAGAAACCAACTAACACAACAACCACTAAGGAAGACCAGATAACTCATCTTGTTTTCTAACAATAAACTATATAAACACTTGTGAAGAAGGGATCATTACTATTCATTACTATTCACAAGGTTTGTCTATTAATATATAGGATAATTGATTGGGCAGAGCCATAGAACCCTTTTCAGTTAAATTAATTTTGATTGGGCACAACCATATATGGAATTCCTAATTCACAAGGATATACACAGTTTTCAATGGTTTGTTGTTTTAGATTATAGCCTATTTAATAATACTTAATATGTGGTTCTACTATTCCATAAGACCCAATGGTTTGTTGTTTTAGATTATAGCCTCCAATTTCTTTTGGTTCATTGTTTTTGTTTTAGTTTTAGTTTGGAGGCTCTAAGTGTAGCAGTTGATGAGGGTGAGCCAAGTGTATTCCTTGTTTTTCCACACTTAGAGCCTCTAATTTCCTTTGACTATGGAATATCAAATAAAATATATTAGTGATGGTTTAGTCTAATTATTTTTACATTAGTTAGGAGATATAAATTAATTAAATTTCTTTGTATCTAATCATTTGTATTCATATATAATTGATTTACACAATATCTTACGAAGTTATAATTGTTTTGTAAAAAGTTGGTCTAGTTAACAGATTATCATAATAAGCTTTGATAAATTGTAATGTTACGGAACCAATAGTTATCTTACACTTTTAATAACGACAGAGATTCATCAACAAAACTTATTATATAAGTCGTAGACTTAAGGCGTTCGATTTGTATTAATCAAGAAAACTTACACATTTAATACGAGCTTGGTACACACAATATAAGTCTAGACTTGAGGCATTTGATTTGTGTTAACCGTAGACTTTTATCAACATATGTTTGGGTGCATATCCACTTGGGAATGGCCCATGGTAGTAGGAGGTCAAAGGGTTCAATCAATTCCCATGGTATGCAAGTTTAGATGTTCTAAAAAAAATATGTTTGGGTGCACAAAATTCGAGTTGACGATCCCTTTCATGAACTTGCATAAGGAGTTCCACGTAAGATATTGTTTGTGAAATTCGTGAGCTTTTTGTTGTCTTCCTGTTTATATATATTTTTTCACTTATTGTATGATTTTTATGATTCATGATGTTGCCCATGCTTAGTAGACTTGTATTGTTTTGTATAATTTTGTTTTTAGGCCATCTCAAGACTCCTTTTAGACTTGTATACTCCATGAAATAATCAAGATGATGCTAGACGTTAGGGACGCTAAAAAATTAAAAAAATGAACGAAAAGAAAAGTAAGAAGGAAAAGTGGAAAATTATGATTACGGTGGAATTTAAACAAAAAAGATGGATGCATCAAAGGGTTAAGATATATATAGTGTATGATGAAAGGGTACCACAACGTGATCGACTTACATGTATGATTAGATCATATACAAGCATATTGTCACGCCCTGCATGAATTCGGCTCAAAATTCTCGGATCCTAGAACTTTCGGGGACTATCTAGTCGCTTCAAGAGTGTCCGGAAGACTCTGAAACAACCTACAAATTTCCAGCCAACTTAGGGAGCATGGAAAGACAGAAAACCAGCGCAAGAAAATCCTAGAATCACCTAGAAAATGCAGGTTAAAACAACCCCAAAAGTAGAGCCATGGAACTCTCTAGAATCAACAAAAATAGCCATAGAAATCTAGATATTTACATGGATAAACTAGGACATACTTGATAGATTTTGTATGAAGTGTTCTAGGTTTAGAACACGCTAAAAATGTAATGTAGTAATATAAATAGGTGATTTGAGGTCTCATTTCAGACATCCCTTGAAATCATAAACATCTTATACTTGTAAAAGCTTTCTTTTGTAATACAGAAAACCTTTTACTTGTATACTTGAAATCAAGCATCACAAGCACCAACAACAAGACTTCCGCTATTAAAATGCAACGACCTCAACTTGACAAGGCTTACTTAGATCCTTATCTAAGGCCATACGATAGTTGAAAGACTAACTCCGTGACAATATGCATTATTGGAGCAATATGTTACAACCGTGACTAAAGATACGTAACCAAGGGCGACAACACATGGAATAGTCTTTGTTTCCATCCATATGATAATGGTAAACACTAGCGGTTGATTCTTTTTATGCTCATTCGCTTAGTTGGATGTAGTGATCTTTCCTTCAAATAATCTAACATGGTTCTTTTGCAAAGTTCATATTATTTATGGTAAAAAGCTGAAGTATGGTGTAATAGAGGATGGCTTCTGATGGATTTTTGAGAAGAGTATTCCTTAATGCATAGGTATACTAAATATATTTTTGTCACACCCCGATATTTTCACGTATTACCGGTGGGTCCGGTGGGGAGTATCGTGACGTAGTTGATATCATAGACAATTTATATTATCACAGTTTAATACAGAACGGAAGTCGAATGATAAATCATCACAAACTGAATTAAAAGTAATATCAAGTGTATTACAAAAACGGTTGTAAGGATCCACAGGCGGATCTAAGTTAACAAAAGATCATTGTTCAACAGATTTATAACATCTAAGCTTGCAAGACTCTTTATTGATGCTAGGAATAGCCAGCTTATTCCGTGTAGTACCTGCACTTAGCCTTTTAGGAAAATATGTCAGTTTACACTGGTAAATACAATTAACCGACTCATTTTGAAAATGTTTAAGAAAATTGATTTGAATGCACATGGCACAAAATAATCTTTTATAACTTGGGATAATTATTTATATATAAACTTGTAAGAGAATTACATGTTCGTTATACGTTCAGTAGCCCGGGCTGAATACCGGGTTAAAGATTAATAGACACACCACATGATATAATCCCGCGGCGAGTTATTCTCAATTCCGTTGGTTATACTTTTTTATATATATATGCAATGGCAGGTGTATGCCTACACCCCGTGCTTAGGTCGTGACCATTTCAATGAATGATGCCAAGGATATCCGGGACATGGTCATTAACCCCCAAAGGCTTTAAGCAAACATAACAGTTTAAACGGGTCATCTCAATAAATTAACCTTTATATGATTAAAAATTCAATGCCCGACCAAGCGGTATTTTATATACCGTACCCCAAGCCCGTATAAGGAAAAATAAGTTAAAAGTATTTACCTGAGCAAGTATATATCAAAATCAGCGAGTGCAAGTAGCTTTTACTGGCCTTAACGGGCCTTAATTAAGTCTAAACTTAGACCGGTTTAGTTTTAAAGGAAAATATACGGTTCAAACGCACGATTAAGCGAAGACCGGATTAGAATGTGGTTTAGACCCGACAAGTTTGAATACTTGTATAATATGGGTAAAATAAACACATTCTGGATTTTGAGATAAAGATGATAAGGTTTGACCCGTTTCGGCTAATTTATGCAAACTAGTTACATAAACCGCACCGAACGCGAATAATGCGTAACGGGTAACCAAATGAGTCATGAACAGGTTTCCTAAGTTAATTTGCCTTAAATATGTTGTGATATCAGTAAGATACCTTCCATAATGCCCAAAATGGATTTAAACTCAAATTATGCCCCGTAAGGATATTTTGGTCATTTTAAAGATTATAAAAGAGTTTAAATACTAATCTGAGTTTCAGGTCTGATATAATCAGTAAAAATATTTATTTTTATAAGTCATAACAGTAGGGTATTGCATATATGTGAAATTTACCTTTTATAACCAAACTATGCACCGTAGGGACATTTTGGTAATTTCACATAAGCTTTAAAGGTCAAAATTAGAATTCTGAGTTCAAAACTTTTGCTTACTGTTTAATTATAAAAATTTACTTAAAACATCAGTAGGTAACAAGTTTCATATGCCAAAAATAGTTTTAACTCATACTATGCGCTTAAAACGCGTAAAAGTCGGTTTTAAGCGATTTTCGGGTTTAAATAAGAAATATGAGTTTTTGATCAGTTTATAAAGTTCAAAATATTTTATTTATCATATAAAATCAGTAGTAAAAAGTTTGGTATCAAAATATTATGTAAAACTCATTTTATTCAAGAAAAGGGTAAAACCGACAATTACCGAATTATAGCAAGAACCCTATGTTATGCTCAGCTTAAAAATAAATAAAAATCTTCAAAAATCCCAAAATATTATTTTACATCAGTGGGTAAAAAGTTTGGTGTCAAAATTTGGGTTTAGATAGGCTATATGCTAATTACGCCGTTTAATTAATAAAAAGCTTCTTAATTACGATATTGAGCATAACTCCTAATCTAGACCTCAAACTGATGTCAAATTTTTAGGACAAGTTTATAAATCAGTAACAAAGGTTTTTGTCCTCTCACATTTTCAAAAATCTCGTTTTAAGGTCAAAAGGGCATTACGGTCAACATTTAGGCATATAACGGAAACATGCACATGAATCGAATAACTAATGAACCAAGTTGTATAACCTCAGAGGGTTACACTAATCTATAACCTGGTCCTAATAGAGCTCTAAGGCATTTCTAAAATATGCTACATTGGGTCAGAAGCGAAAGTCAAAGCAAAAGTCTACTTTTGCGACTTTCGGTTCCGAACCGAGCTTAAACTGAAAATTGTCGGGTTGAACATGCTTAGACATGTTCTTATATTAATTACCAAGTTATATGAGTGATAAAACAGGTTCCATAGCTTCTACATTGTTAATTATGTGTTTATGCGAAAATTTGCTTTCCGTTGACTTTTTATAATTAGCTTTGACCCGACAATTGACCTAGTTAGAGTGGGAATCAGAGGGTGCCCTTTTAAGGGTTTATTACCCACATAATTACCTACTCAAAGCTAATTTTAATTCGAGAATTGACTGGACCATTAGTGATTAATCACTAAGTCAAACCTTAATTACGACGGGTTTGACTTTAGGCCATTAAACTAATAAAAATGAATTAAGAAAGGTTAAGGAAGCTTACAAAGATCCTAAGCACGATTTTGGAACTTAAGGAATCTTGTTTGCTGACCAGAGAGCTCCAGAGAAGAGTCTTGGATGATTTCAAAATGAATGCCCAAATGTTGCAACAATGAGCTTCTATATATATTGGATTTAATGCAACAAGATCATGCCAAACAAGTCTACAGGTGTTCCTTGATTAGTTCCAGGTGTCCCTAGGCATGAAAAACCACTGGTGCAGCCCCTGGAATGAAAAACAAGGCTTCAAAGGCGGTGGAACTGGCTGTACTCGTACCTGTGCATGAATTCTGACCAGCATGGGCCATCGCGTCGCGCGACGGCAGAGGGGGGTGCTGGTGGCGCGACGCCAGCATGCGGCTTACCTAATCTTCAAGTTTCAACTAATGACATTTCACCCCCTGGACCTTTTAAAACGTAATTTCTTTCATTTTAAGCACATTTAACCCATATAACTTTTATTTCTATGATCCATGAGATATAACCAAACATCGTTAGCTCCGGTTTTGTTAAAAGATAACCGAAAACACAAGTTTTGCCTCATTGATGCTTTTAACCCCTTAATTACGAAAGTTAACGTATCTTCCTCATACGATATCGAAACCTTGTGAACTTTTTATCACTTATTCTTGGGAGTATAATTAATCGTTACAAGGCTCCGGGTTTGCTAAAAGGTCACTCAGAGGTATAACTTAAACATGTTGACACTTTTAACCCTCGCGTCTTGTAATCTTTCACTTTCTTCCACAAACGGCTTCATACGCTTCATAATTCATTCGTTTAAGGGTATAAGCATCGTGTAGAGTTATTGAAAGGCAAAATTATCAAATGTTGACACTTTTTATCCTTATATACATATACTTTCTTCATTTGTCAACTTTTAGTCCCTCATAATCAATCCGTTACACGTTTAAAGTCCATGACACGTGTCGATACTATATTGGACATGATTTTACGAGGTGTTACATCCTCACCCCCTTAAAAGAAATCTCTACCTCGAGATTTACTGAAATAAATGAGGGTACTTCTCTTTCATTGTGGACTCTACCTCCCACGTATACTCGGGACCTCTACGGGCATCCCACTTAACCTTTACAATTGGTACCTGCTTCCTTCGAAGCTTCTTAACCTGTCGATCTTCAATCGACAAAGGTTTCTCAACAAACTTCAGGCTCTCATCTATGTGCACATCCACATGCGGTATGACTAGTGATTCATCAGTTAGACATTTCTTCAGATTGCAGATGTGGAATACATTATGAATACCACCGAGCTCTTCTGGCAACTTTAACTTATAAGCCACTGTTCCGACACATTCGATGATCTCGAATGGTCCTATATATCTTGGGCTTAACTTGCCTTTCTTGCCAAATCGCATTACCCCTTTCCAGGGTGATACTTTCAGTAACACTTTGTCACCAACCTCGAACTTTAGAGGTTTATGCCTTTTATCTGCGTAGCTTTTCTGCCTATCCCTGGCAGCTTTGAGACGATCACGTATCTGTACAATCTTATCTGTCGTCTCCAAGACTATATCAGGTCCTGTTAATTGGACATCTCAAACTTCTGCCCAACAAACGGGCGTTCTGCACTTTCTTCCATACAGAGCTTCAAAAGGTGCAGCTTGAATACTGTAATGATAGCTATTGTTATATGAAAATTCGATCAATGGCAGATGATCATCCCAACTTCCTCCTAAGTCAATAACACAAGCTCGTAGCATATCCTCGAGTGTCTGTATAGTACGTTCACTTTGACCATTCGTCTGAGGATGATATGCAGTGCTGAAATTTAATCGAGTGCCTAGGGATTGTTGAAAGCTTTTCCAGAAATGCGATGTATACCTCGTATCCCTATCAAAGATGATAGACACTGGCACTCTGTGGAGAGACACAATCTCGTCCACGTATAGCAGAGCTAACTTATCTGAGCTGTGTGTTTCCTTAATAGGTAAGAAGTGGGCTGACTTAGTCAATCTATCCACTATAACCCAAATAGTATCATTTCCTCGCTTTGTCTTTGGTAACTTAGTGATAAAATCCATAGTCACCATTTCCCATTTCCAGGTGGGAAGTTCAGGTTGTTGCAGCAAACCTGACGGCTTCTGGTGTTCTGCTTTAACTTAAGCACATGTCAGACATTTGGCCACATAAGTGGCTATAGACTTCTTCAAGCCTATCCACCAATAATTTGCCTTCAAATCCTGGAACATCTTATCACTTCTGGGATGAACAAAATACTTAGAACTGTGGGCTTCTTGGAGGATAACATCCCGAAGTCCTCCATAGATTGGAACCCATATTCGTCCATTCAATCTTAGGATTCCATCCTTGCCATATGATAACTGTTCAGTAGTGACTCCCAACTTTTCATTAGGATAGTTGGCTTCTACACAGCTTCTTTCTGAGCTGTTAACAACCTGTCATTCAAGCTGTTCTTCAATTCAATGCTCTTGGCATTGATTCTGATGGGCTTAACCCTTTCCTTTCTACTTAAAGCATCGGCGACCACATTCGCCTTACCTGGATGGTATCGGATTTCACAATCATAATCATTTAAAGTCTCCATCCATCGACGCTGTCTCATGTTTAAGTCCTTCTGATTAAACAGATGTTGAAGGCTCTTGTGATCAGAATAGATCACTCACTTAGTTCCATACAGGTAATGCCTCCAAAGCTTTAGTGCAAATACAACGGCACCCAACTCCAAATCGTGGGTGGTTTAATTCTTCTCGTGCACTTTTAATTGTCGGGAAGCATAGGCAATCACTTTGCCCTTCTGCATTAACACACATCCCATGCCAGTGTGTGATGCGTCGTAGTATACTACAAATTCCTCTATTCCATCAGGCAATGTCAACACAGGTGCATTGATCTACTTCTTCTTAAGAATGTCAAAGGATTCTTGCTGCTTAGGACCCCAGTCAAACTTGATATTATTACGGGTTAGTGAAGTTAGGGGTGCTGCAATCCTTGAGAAATTTTCAATAAAACGCCTATAATATCCTGCTAAACCCAAGAAACTACGAATCTCTGTGGGTGTCTTCGGCTCTTGCCAATTCATGATAGCCTCAATCTTAGCGGGATCCACCTGGATACCACGCTCACTCACAACATGTCCAAGAAACTTGACTTCACGAAGCCAAAACTCACATTTTGAAAACTTGGCATAGAGCTTCTCATGCTGAAGGAGTTTAAGAAAGCAACGAAGGTGCTTCTCATGGTCAGCTTGATTCTTTGAATAAATTAGAATGTCATCAATGAAGACGATAACAAACTTGTCCAAATAGGGTTTACAAACGCGATTCATGAGATCCATGAATGCTGCTGGTGCATTAGTGAGTCCGAAAGGCATCACTAAGAACTCATAATGTCCATACCTTGTTCTAAACGCTGTCTTAGGTACATCTTCAGTTCTAACCTTGAGTTGATGCTACTTTGTTCTCAAATCGATTTTTGAGAGAAACTTGCCTTTTGGAGTTAGTCGAATAAGTTGTCGATCCTTATTTGATACTGGTTTCTCATGAAACCATAAATTTTCATTAATCTTCCTATCATTATGTGATAATGCGTCTCGACTTATCGGCGAAACATATCCTTAAATCACTAGTGTGGGTCATATTGCGAGCTCCACTAAGCTCCTTAAATAGGTTTTAGCTTATAAGCTATTGACCTTTGATGTATTTGATTTCCTCGAATGATCTTATATATCCAGAGCTTAACTAGCCTGTTGTATAAAAATTTCAGCACACCCTTCTTAGGGCGATACTTTCAATTGAACCATATTCCTTATTAAGGACTTAAGAGGGTTGCGACTTTCATCAATCCGAAATTTTTTTCCGCCGATTACTGGCAACTTTCAGACGATTATGAATTTGTATGATCTTATTCGTTGTTTCCAAGGCAACTTTTAGATCCTGATAATTGGACTTACCAATCTTCTGTCTAACAATAGATGTTTAACTTTCCATCTATACAAGGTCTCCAAAGGAGCAACCTTGATACTTACATACTAACTATTAGTTACAGGAGAGCTTATTTAAGGTGGGGTAATCTTTCCAACTACAGCTTAAAACCAATCTTAAGGAATAGCTAATCCTTACAGCTAGTCGAACAATTCGACGATCCTGGGCAGCTGATGGTGATTCTTAATTGTTGCCTAAATAGGGTTGCGGTAATCAATGCATAAGCAAAATGAACCGTTTTTCTTAATTAATAATACCGAACTCTCAGAATATTGAGTTAGGCTTTATGAACCTCTATCTTAAAACTCACTTAATCAGGGTTTCGATTCTTTCATAATTGGTTGTACTAATCAACATGGAGATTTCATAATACTGCAGCCCTAAGCGGGATGTTAATCTTAACTCTACTTGTCTTTCAGGAGGTAAACATGGTAGTCCTTGGAGAAGATAATTAAGACACAAGGAGGTTACAGAGACTTTCCAAATCTCAGGCTCCAGTTCATCTATCATTGCCTGTGTCAGATATGTGACACATTTACGTTACGAGTCCACGGATTCCTTAATCAGAGACATTTACTTGGACAATTCCATTCTGGATATCTTCTTTGAATACCATTAGCTGACTTTAGTACCATATGACCATTGGAATATCTTTGTGGTTCCATGCATTAAATCTCCATACTGATCAGGCATGGACGCAATCTATGGGACACACTGGGATATGCCAATCCTCATATGGCGCTTTTATCAAATATAGTTGGTACTTGCGATTGATAGAAATCAATGAGAAAGTAATTAAAATAACATATGTTGTCGTACTCTATTTGAAGAAAGAGTACTCTTAGATTTTCGGAAGGATCATCGCCAAGAATAAAAAGGACGGTCTCCATGGTTTCATTGGTAGGTCCTACCTTACTTAGTATCTAGAGTTCTTACGAGTATCATCAAAAGTTTGCTAAGCTTATGGTCTATGTAAGACTGATTATTGCATGTATTAAAAACAGGACACTTAGTAGAAATTATCATTGATATATGATAAGGAATGTACCTGGTGATATTATTAATATGTACAGCCTCTGGTATTCATCAGGTAGTTCAGGCATTTCCCTCCTTAGCCTCTTCAGGCTTCTTGGTTTTATTTGGGCAATTAGTTTTGATGTGCCCTATTTCATTGCAACCATAACAGGTTGCGTCCTTTATGTCTTGGCACTCCAAAGTTTTGTGCCCTTCCTTATTACAAATTCCACAAGGCTTAGCTTGTGAATCTAAAGTGTCTTTCCCTTTAGTCGCCTTCTTTGGGCAGCGAGTCTTTATATGTCCTTTCTCGCCACAACCATAGCATGTGACGTCTTTCAAGTCCTTGCATTCATGAGTCTTATGATCTGTCTCCTTACAGATGCCACATCCCCTGTTCTGTTCACGGAAACATTTTCCGAAGTGCTGTTTACCGCTGGTTCTACATTTGGGTTTTACCTCATTCGGCTTGGACTGGTTATAAATCGAACCGGTCTTACCCTTTTTGTAACCCTTATTTGGGGTATTATCGTACTTTCGCTTGGGATCCTTTAATACTCGGTCCACGGCTTTGCTTACGGCTGCATCTAACATAGCCTGTAACTCGGTGCCCGTTAAGTTCAGTCTTGCGTTATTATTCTGATCAACTGGATGATTGTGAGCTTCACACGAGTCAGCCATGGTGAAGCTTTGAAGGCTACAAACCAAGTAATAATAATTTGTTTAATTATATAGTGAATCGTCGAATTTGATAATTAAATAGCCATGGTGTAAGTAAACCATATAGGCCAATAAGATAGTATGAAATTTATTTGATTATGTTTTGCCTAGGTTTTTAAATAAACCATTTTTGGCGTTTGAACGGAATCTAATCCTTCATATTTATTAGACAGGGGACATAAGTCACAACTTTCAATGTCGTACAGACATTTTATACAACGCAAAGACTTGTTTCAAAGGACTTTTAGATGGCACAAAAGGCCTTGTCTCAAGGACAATGAAAACATAATCAATGATCCGTTGGATTGGAAAAATTTCATAGTTCATTGCCTTTTGACAAGAGGTTATGAAATAAAACTATCTTTGTTATGAATACATCTTTGCCTGTAGGCATACATCTCAAATGGATGTTTTGATGTATACATCATGTTCGACGTTTATTAGCCATGATTCATACTGATCATTTAGGCTAAATAAGGGGGTTTGGAAATTCCCAATATAAGGATGACAAGTGTGATTTTATCGCACACTGTTGTCAGGAGTGTTAACATGTTTTCAGATGTTAACAAGGATCTGAATCTCTTTTAAACAGGTTTTACCATCATAGTCAGGTCTTTAATGACATTCAAGCTAGGTTATACCCTTTAAGATTCTTTTTAATATATATACTGGCAGATCAATTTCAAAAAGGAATGATATTTTGATTTATTTCATATATTATATTCATATATAATGATAAAAATGAAATTTTAGATAAAACATTCCAATGATTTTAAAAGAGGTACAGAATTGCCCTAAACGGGACTTGAAAGAAATAATGTTGTCCACGAAGGGACTAAAAGATAAATATGTCCTTATAAGGACTACTAAGGAAACGATCTTCAGCAAAAGGAGTTTCTTCTTCACTTTATTTCTAAATGTTTTCTCCTTGGTTGCACGTTTATCCTAGCCGCGGTACGAAGCTTGGCATTTCAAGGCTTCGGATGGGGAGAATTTCCATTATGGCTTATTTGTTTGGCGACATATTCAAAAAAATATATATAAAATCGAAAGCAATAGTTTTCTGAATAGGGATGAGAGTATTCCTATGTTAAGTCTAGACTCAGAAGGTTAAGGAATGTGCTACTGTGTCATTGAGATTAAACACAAAAGGCTAGTGTTTAATTCACTCAATGTTTGCTCTAATACCAACCTGTCACACCCCGATATTTCCACGTATTACCGGTGGGCCCGGTGGGGAGTATCGTGACGTAGTTGATATCATAGACAATTTATATTATCACAGTTTAATACACAAGGAAGTCGAAAGATAAATCATCACAAACCGAATTAAAAGTAATATCAAGTGTATTACAAAGACGGTTGTAAGGATCCACAGGCGGATCTAAGTTAACAAAAGATCATCGTTCAACATATTTATAACATCTAAGCTTGCAAGACTCGTTATTGATGCTAGGAGTAGCCAGCCTATTCCGTGTAGTACCTGCACTTAGCCTTTTTGGAAAATACGTCAGTTTACACTGGTAAATACAATTAACCGACTCATTTTGAAAATTTGTAAGAAAATTGATTTGAATGCACATGGCACAAAATAATCTTTTATAACTTGGGATAATTATTTATATATAAACTCGTAAGAGAATTATATGTTCGTTATACGTTCAGTAGCCCGGGCTGAATACCGGGTTAAAGATTAATAGACACACCACATGATATAATCCCGCGGTGAGTTATTCTCAATTCCGTCGGTTATACCTTTTTATATATATATATGCACTGGCAGGTGTATGCCTACACCCCGTGCTTAGGTCGTGGCCATTTCAATGAATGATGCTAAGGATATCCGGGACATGGTCATTAACCCCCCCAAAGGCTTTAAGCAAACACAACAGTTTAAACGGGTTATCTCAATAAATTAACCTTTATATGATTAAAAATTCAATGCCCGACCAAGCGGTATTTTATATACTGTACCCCAAGCCCGTATAAGAGAAAATAAGTTAAAAGTATTTACCTGAGCAAGTATATATCAAAATCAGCGAGTGTAAGTAGCTTTTACTGGGCTCCTAATCTGGAACGAAGGTTTTAATAACCTATTAGATTCCTAACGGGTCTTAATTAAGTCTAAACTTAGATCGATTTAGTTTTAAAGGAAAATTTACGGTTCAAACGCACGATTAAGCGAAGACCGGATTAGAATGTGGTTTAGACCTGACAAGTTTGAATACTTGTATAATATGGGTAAGATAAACACATTCTGGATTTTGAGATAAAGATGATAAGGTTTGACCCGTTTCGGCTAATTTATGCAAACTAGTTACATAAACCGCACCGAACGCGAATAATGCGTAACGGGTAACCAAATGAGTCATGAACAGGTTTCCTAAGTTAATATGCCTTAAATATGTGGTGATATCAGTAAGATACATTCCATAATGCCCAAAATGGATTTAAACTCAAATTATGCCCCGTAGGGGTATTTTGGTCATTTTAAAGATTATAAAAGAATTTAAATACTAATCTGAGTTTCAGGTCTGATATAATCAGTAAAAATATTTATTTTTATAAGTCATAACAGTAGGGTATTGCATATATGTGAAATTTACCTTTTATAACCAAACTATGCACCGTAGGGGCATTTTGGTAATTTCACATAAGCTTTAAAGGTCAAAATTAGAATTCCGAGTTCAAAACTTTTGCTTACTATTTAATTATAAAAATTTACTTAAAACATCAGTAGGTAACAAGTTTCATATGCCAAAAATAGTTTTAACTCATACTATGCGCTTAAAACGCGTAAAAGTCGGTTTTAAGCGATTTTCGGGTTTAAATAAGAAATCTGAGTTTTTGATCAGTTTATAAAATTCAAAATATTTTATTTATCATATAAAATTAGTAGCAAAAAGTTTGGTATCAACATATTATGTAAAACTCATTTTATTCAAGAAAAGGGTAAAACCGACAATTACCGAATTATAGCAAGAACCCTATGTTATGCTCAGCTTAAAAATAAATAAAAATCTTCAAAAATCCAAAAATATTATTTTACATCAGCGGGTAAAAATTTTGGTGTCAAAATTTGGGTTTAGATAGGCTATATGCAAATTACGCCGTTTAATTAATAAAAAGCTTCTTAATTACGATATTGAGCATAACTCCTAATCTAGACCTCAATCTGATGTTAAATTTTTAGGACATGTTTATAAATCAGTAACAAAGGTTTTTGTCATCTCACATTTTCAAAAATCTCGTTTTAAGGTCAAAAGGGCATTACGGTCAACATTTAGGCATATAACGGAAACATGCACATGAATCGAATAACTAATGAACCAAGTTGTATAACCTCAGAGGGTTACACTAATCTATAACCAGGTCCTAATAGAGCTCTAATGCATTTCTAATATATGCTACATTGGGTCAGAACCGAAAGTCAAAGCAAAAGTCTACTTTTGCGACTTTCGGTTCCGAACCAAGCTTAAACTGAAAATTGTCGGGTTGAACATGCTTAGACATGTTCTTATATTGATTACCAAGTTATATGAGTGATAAAACAGGTTCCATAGCTTCTACATTGTTAATTATGTGTTTTTACGAAAATTTGCTTTCTATTGACTTTTTATAATTAGGTTTGACCCGACCATTGACCTATTTAGACTGGGAATCAGAGGGTGCCCTTTTAAGGGTTTATTACCCACATAATTACCAACTCAAAGCTACTTTTAATTCGAGAATTGACTGGACCATTAGTGGTTAATCACTAAGTCAAACCTTAATTACGACGGGTTTGACTTTAGGCCATTAAACTAATAAAACTGAATTAAGAAAGGTTAAGGAAGCTTACAAAGGTCCTAAGCATGATTTTGGAACTTGAGGAAACTTGTTTGCTGACCAGAGAGCTCCAGAGAAGAGTCTTGGATGATTTCAAAATGAATGCCCAAATGTTGCAACAATGAGCTTCTATATATATTGGATTTGATGCAACAAGATCATGCCAAACAAGTCTACAGGTGTTCCTTGATCAGTTCCAGGTGTCCCTAGGCATGAAAAACCACTGGTGCAGCCCCTGGAATGAAAAACAAGGCTTCAAAGGCGGTGGAACTGGCTGTACTCGCACCTGTACTTGAATTCTGACCAGCATGGGCCATCGCGTCGTGCGACAGCAGAGGGGGGTGCTGGTGGCGCGACGCCAGCAGGTGGCTTACCTGATCTTCAAGTTTCAACTAATGACATTTCACCCCCTGGACCTTTTAAAACGTAATTTCTTTCATTTTGAGCACATTTAACCCATATAACTTATATTTCTATGATCCATGAGATATAACCAAACATCATTAGGTTCGGTTTTGTTAAACGATAACCGAAAACACATGTTTTGCCTCGTTGACGCTTTTAACCCCTTAATTACGAAAGTTAACGTATCTTCCTCATACGATATCGAAACCTTGTGAAATTTTTATCACTTATTCTTGCCAGTATAATTAATCGTTACAAGGCTCCGGGTTTGCTAAAAGGTCACTCGGAGGTATAACTTAAACATGTTGACACTTTTAACCCTCGCGTCTTGTAATCTTTCACTTTCTTCCACAAACGGCTTCATACGCTTCATAATTCATTCGTTTAAGGGTATAAGCATCGTGTAGAGTTATTGAAAGGCAAAATTATCAAATGTTGACACTTTGTATCCTTATATACATATACTTTCTTCGTTTGTCAACTTTTAGTCCCTCATAATCAATCCGTTACACGTTTAAAGTCCATGACACGTGTCGATACTATATTGGACATGATTTTACGAGGTGTTACAATTTTGCCTAGAATTTGGTGTTATTCTCTTTGGCTTTGGTTGATATATATGGGATAGAGACCTAAAATTTGTTTTATCAGATGGGTGGGTGGGTGTATCTTATTTGGAGTAGGGTGCTACACTTTTGGACGGGTCAAATTTACAGTATAACTAAAGTGGGGCAGGGGCATTATAGGTATTTATTTTTATAAAGATTCAGACACTAAAGATGAGGTGGTATGATGTCAAAATTGTTTGTCAAAAGAAAATTATATCTTATCCTGTTTAAAAGGGATTAGGAGTACTTTGGGAATCTTGAAACTGTATTGGTTAAGCAGTTTAATTTTATGATGTTTTTTTCCCGTTATACTGTGGGACAACAAGGTAGGGATTGGAATAGGTTCCTTTTCTGTTCTAACTAAATATGGAAATTCTGGGATACTAATGTAGTGAGTGAGTCTAATGGAGCCATCAATCTGGTGGAAGTTCTGAAAGACCAAGGGCTGACTTTCATTTTGTTAGTTGCACAAAAATCCATTTTATGTTGCAGTTTTTGAAACATTTGGGTCAAACTAATGAGGTTGGTTATTGGTTAAAGTTATTGGTGTGATAGACAACTGTTTGTTAGGGGAAAATTTGGGATAGACTTATGGTGCTTAAAAGCTAAAGGTCTTAGAGTGGCATTGGGCTAGAAACATAAAAGCAAATGGAGAAGTCCACCATTTGGTCAATAATTCAAATATGGGCGATAAGTGGAAATATTGTGTTTAAAGGGTATTTGGGATTATTGAACGTTTGGGAGCTATTAAATTAGATTAAAGATTGTTATAATACCGTGGTTGGTTATGTTATTAGTATTGGGGATTTTTTTGGGTAAATGGAATACATATGATAAATTCAAGCTAAACTACATTAGTCGGCGCAACATGCTTGCAACATAAAATACACACCATGAACCCTCATGCGTGTTCATGAATGATTCGATTCCAAAGGCTGCCGGGTCCCAAAGGCTGCCATGACCCTATTCTTGAACACAGGTTCAATTCTGCTTTTTTGTTATGGGATTTAGGTACTTTAAGACTTAGAGAAAGTCAAACATGGGAGACATAAGGCAGGACCCTATCCATGTTGTTAGGACATTAACATTCACCTTAAAAGTTTGCATTTGTAACACTAAACATGGATATGGAAACTTTATTCTAGATAGGAGGCATGTGTGTGTTGTGTATATCAGATCCACTTGGATCAAATCCTTTGGGATCGAGGGTGGGTATGCAATGGGTAACAGGTGGAATACGGGACTCAAAAGCCTCAAGGGTAGTCATCTCACTAATTACTGTACACTTTAGTTCTGCTCTGTTTTTTTTTAATTCTGGTTTATGTTTGTTTTTTTGTAGGAAATTTGAGCCTACTTTTATGTTTCATGGTCAGTCTACAGGGTACATCAACCATTCTTGCCACATCTGCTATATGGATTTGAATTTTAGGTCCTTATATGCTGATGGGATGCACATACCAGGGAGATATAAGGCCCGGGCTTGTCATTGTGTTTAGGACATATATTTCCACCTTTAAATTGTTTTGTAAGTTTCTAGATCATAACAATGACAAGCAATCCTTCACAACGTTGTTTTATTCTAAGATCTTTTCTTGTTTTGCATTTGAATCTTGTGAGTCTGACTTGCTTGGGTCATGGACAATCATGGGATGCTTAGGTTGGGTTGGTGATATAAGGGCGAGTGAGGTTGAGGCCATGAGCCTGTGTAGATATGGCAAAAAACCTAAAGATAATCTAACATGGTTCTTTTGCAAAGTTCATATTATTTTTGGCACAAAGCTGAAGTATGGTCTAATAGAGGATAGAAGTCTAATGGGTTTTGAGAAGAGTAGTCCTTAATGCATAGGTATACTAAATATATTTTTGCCTATAATGTGGTGTTATTCTCCATGGATATGGTTGATATATGTGGGATAGAGACCCAAAATTTGTTTTTATCCGATGGGCAGGTAGGTTGTATCTTATTTGGAGTATTGGGCTGCACTTTTGGACGGGTTAAAGTTACAGTATAACTAAAGTGGGGCAGGGGTATTATGGGGATTTATTTTTATGATGATTTAGACACTAAAGATGAGGTGGTATGATGTTAAAATTGTTTGTCAAAAGAAAGTCATTTCTTTTCCTGTTTAAAAGAGATCGGGGGTATTTTGGGAATCTTTAAATTGTACTGGTTAAGCAATTTGTTTTTCTGATGTTTGTTACTGTTATATTGTGGGACATCAAGGTAGGGGTTGGAATAGGATCCTTTTCTGTTATAACTGGATATGGAAATTTTGGGATACTAATGTAGTGAGTGAGTCTAATGGAGCCATCAATCTGGTGGAAGTTCTGAAGACCATGGGCTGACTTTCATTTTGTTAGTTACACAAAAATCCATTTTTTGCTGCAGTTATTGAAACATCTGGGTCAAACTAATGAGGTTGGTTATTAGTTAAAGAGTTGGTGTGATAGACAACTGTTTATTAGGCGAAAATTTGGGATAGACTTATGGTGCTTAAAAGTTAAAGGTCTTAGAGTGGCATTAGACTGGAAACATAAGAGCAAATAGAGAAGTCAACAATTCGAATATGGGTGATAAGTTGAAATATTGTGTTTAAAGGGTATTTGGGATTATTGAACGTTTGGGAGCTATTAAATTGGATTAAAGATTGTTATAATATTATGGTTGGTTGGGTTGTTAGTGTTGGAGCATTTTTGTAGAATTGCTAAATGGGTCAGGAGTTGGGTTGGAATGTGGACATTAAGAAGCATAAAACCCAGTTATTTGTGTATGGGCAGACACATTCTTGGACTTATTAACAAGATGGATGGATTTGATAAGGATATTTGGATTGAGCAAAGTATTTGTAAATCAGTCTATATTGTAATTGTAGTGGGGAGAATGGATGGATTGAGTTTCATTTGTAAAAGGACTGTTATTTGGATCAAGGAAAGCTGGCCTTGTACATCACTCAGTGGGCCTCAAAAATTAATCATGCGATTGAATTAATAAAGGAGAATAGGCGGGCTTTATGGATGATGATTGGGCCTAATTACTATGGAAAGATGATTTTATTGGTAATGCTATATGGGTCACTTTGCATTGGACTATGGTGATGTTTGTTGGTCAAGATTGGACCCGGTTTATGACATGGGTCTGGATCGATGTGTTCGGTTGGGCTTTGATATGGTTTATTGAAGAGATTGGGCGCTAGAGGATTTTATGGAATTTTATGCTTGGGCCGATACACGAATGAAAGAAAGTTGGACATGATGATAAAGTGTATAGGTTTTTATTTTGCTTTGGATTTAATGTACTTTTATAGTTTCTGTAGTAGAGTTTGCGTTTATGTGATAGGCCTCTCTTGGCCTTTAGGTTTTAGAGATAGGCTTAGGTGTTTTGTTTTGTATAGATTAGCCTATATTTGTTTTTTTAACCAAAATAGATCTTGTGCCAATATCATGGGTGTAGTTTGGTTATGTTTATATTCTTTCATTCTTTTCTATTAAAAGTTTGCCTGGATTTTCGTTTCAAAAAAAAAAAAAAATCCCCAACAAACTAAATTGTAAACCTTAAATCATAAATCATATGTTAAAACCTAAAAACTAAACTATAAACTTTAAACACTAATGCTAAACCTGAAACCCTAAAGCTAAATTCTAAATCATAATCCTAAACATTAAAACAAAACCCTAAACACTATACTAACCCCAAAACCCTAAAAATAAACCCTAACCCTAAAGCTAAAACTAAATCAATCCCCTCAAAACATAGATGTAGAATACTTATGTTTCAGTTTTAAACACGTATATACATATATTTAGTTAAACATTGACAATATACACATGTGTATACATAAAAAATGAAATAAAAAACCTAACAAAAGAAAAAAAAACTCCAAATTTTCAAAAAAAGAAAAAAAAGAAAACACATTTTCTGCATTTTTGCCTAGAAAATATGTGTGGTTCAGAATGCTTCTCGCGTTTCTCAATTAGCCTAGTGGTCCTCACACAATCCTGAACCTATATATATATATATATATATATATGATAAGGATCAGTTAGGAACCACCCTTTATTGCGAGAACCGCGAGAACCAATGTGAACACAACAAAAAATACCTAAAAAACACACAATTTTTTTATCATTTAAAAAAATTTATATTTCGTTCCTAAAAATATTGTGAGTAACAATTTATCTATGCACATATGCATATGTATCATTTCTTTGACAAATTCCGTAATACATTACCAGTATTAGACAATTGCACTATCATTTACACTACCATCTGTCACACCCGATCCCCGGTGGGCCCGAAAGGGCAGAAACGTGACGGCTGGATAACAGTTATCACAGTATAATAATATGCAGCAGAAGTATTGGATTAAAATTATTAAAATAAAGCTTGGAAGTATAAATGTATTATAAGCGTTCGATACGAGCCCACAAGCAGGATCCAAATAAACAGAGCTTTAGACATCATAGGCCTCAAGCATCAGGAGTGCAAATTCCTTAGCCTTCATTCTAGCCGACCCATATTCCCAGCCTATAATAAGGTTCGATATCTGCTGTATAATCTTTTGAAAATACATCAGCCAAAGCTGATAAATACACTTAACTGACTCTTTGGAAAAATAATTTCTCGAAAAGAGTTTTATACATATAGATAACCCGTAGGTGATCTTTTAAAAATATCTTGGGATTATTCTTGTTACGAAATTATATACTTGATTAACCCATTGGGTTGTCCGGACATGGTATCAATAACCCCCAATAACAGTAATTATCAAGTAAACGGAATAAAACCGTATTCATACACTTTTGCGCAATCATAGGCGACTTACTTGTGTAATAACCGCCCAAGAGGCATATTTGTCATCCCAAGTTTACACTAAAATAAGTCAAGAGTATTTACCTTTTTGCTAGCTTCCAATCAACATGACTATATTTGGCAAAAAGCCGCAAGTCTAAGTATATTGACCCAAGTTCGATTATCTGGGGGGTACTATAGTCTGGAATGAACTGATTTATTATCTGTTAGAATGTATACGGGTCAAAGGTAGTTCCTTTAGATATGACCCGATACTTAAGAATAGGTTCGCTAGATTAAGCGTATACCGAATAGAATGTGATTTAAACCCAACAAGCACTAGGACTTGTATAATATGGGTAAACAATATACATTCTGGATTTTGAGATCAAACGGTAAGGTTAAACCCTTTTCGGTAAACTTATGTAAACTAGTTACGTAAGTCTAACCGTACGCGTATGAGCGATGACGGGCAACCGGATGAGTCATGAACAAGTTCCATATGCCAATACACTTTAAACAAGTTATAATATTAGTAGGATATCAACTTGTATGCCCGTTAAGGTTTTAAAATTAAACTTTGCCTCATAAGGGCATTTTGGTAATATTACAACTTATAAAAGGAGCTTGCGCGTAAACTGATGTCATGGTCATAAACATTCTGTAAAAATGTTTAAATTATGATATCATATCAGTAGGATATCAAATATATGTGTGGTTTATGCTTTATGACCAAACTATGCACCTTAGGGGCATCTTGGTCATTTCACACATAGTTTTGAGACTTTATTTGGGATTCTGAGTTCATGACTTATACCTACTGTAAAAACATTTAAAATGGTTTATATATTCAGTAGGTAACAAGTCTTGGCTCATACATATGGTTTAAAACCATACTACGCGCCTAAACGGCGTTAATGTCGTTAAATGACGATTTATGCGAAGATTTATGAAATCTGATGTTATGACCAACTTTGATTAGTTAAAATATTTTATTTGTCATAACATATCAGTAAGCAAAAGGTTTGGTTTGAATATTATGCTTAAAACGCATTTTATGTGCCATAAGGGTATTATCGTCATTTATCGGCATTATATACGAAACTGAAGTTAAACTCAGTTTACAATCTGACCAAGCATCCCAAATAATCCTATTTATCATATCATATCAGTAGGTAATGAGTTTTATGCTAAAATTACGTTTAAAACTCATTTTGGACTTAAAAGGGCATTTTAGTCCTTTTAAAAGCATAGTACGTAACTCATTTGCTTGCTCATTTACTTTTAAAACTCAGTTTATGACCAGGTTATACACATCAAAAGATTCTAAACATGTTTATTTATTAGTACGTAACTCATTTGCTTGCTCATTTACTTTTAAAACCTTATTTTTAAACAAAAGGGCATTATAGTCAAAGTACGACATAATAACGGAACATGCGCATAAGCTCATATTCCTAGTCCGATCGTGTAATATAACCTTATGGGGTTACACTACATTATATTACGATCATAACGGAATCTAAAATCAGTAGCATACTAAACTACATGACTTTCGGTTGCGAACCGACGCTAAAACGGGAATTGACGAGCCGAACATGTTTACACATGTTCTAATAATTATTACCGAGTTGTTTAAGGGATAAAACGTATTTTAGAACACTTTTAAAATCATATCGTAATTATTTTTAAAAACTGACCCGTTGACTTTTTAAATTAATATTACTTTGACTCGTCAATTGACCAAGCAAACGTGATTCTTAGGAGGTGCCCTTTTGAGGGATTAACACCTACCTAATTACGATCACGTAGCCATGTTCGTTGCGAACAATGGCTTGACTGTTTATGGTCTAACTAAAAGTCAAAGCGTTATTACGATAACGCTTGACTGTTGGCTTAAAATCCTATAAAACAGAAACTAGTCACGAAAGGAACACTTACAAGTGTCCTAAGGACTGAAGAGAACTCATTGGTGTGCTCCTAATGCTCAGGAGCTCCCATAGTTGAGAGAATAGAAAGAATTCAAGGAATGGTGCAAGAAGTTCAATGAATTCAAGCCTATTTATAGATTTTGGGGACCTTGTGGATGATTGACAAGAGTTTGGAAGGATTACAAGATCATTACAGGTGTAAAACCTGGTTTCAAAACCATCTAATAGTCCCTAGAATCGATTTATGTGAGTAAGGAAGTTGTGTGGTGGCCAAGGAAAACAAACTTGCAGCTGGCAACACCATTCTGCAAAAAATAGGGCGTCGCATAGCGCGACAGCAAAAGGGGGAAGGCGTCGCGCGACGCTACCACACATATCAGGTTTCAAAAATGTCAACTTTGGTCCCTGGTCCTCCATAACTCTAAATTTCTTTTATTTTTGACATAATTAGCCCCTCTAAGCCACTTTAAGTTTTATATTTGATACTTTTGGCCTTCAAGATAGGTTATACATATTCTCGAGAGTGTAATCAAACATCGTTAAACTCTGGTTCGGTTAAAAGATCACCCGAGGACACTAGTTTCACTCTTTGACACTTTTAACCCTTTTAACGCACAAAGTTGTGCGTAATATCGTTTAACGACACCAAAGCCTTACATAATCCATATTAGGCATTCTCGAGAGTATAACCGAGCATTACGACGCTCCGGGTCCGTTAAAGGTCATTCAGAGGTAAGAATTGACATGTTGACACTTTTAACCCTTCTAACGCACGAACTTGTGCATATTATTGTTTAACGACATTAAAGCCCTAAACGGCCAATATTAGGCATTACCGAGAGTATGAGTAAACACCATGAAGTTCCCGGTTCGTTAAAAGGTCACTCAGAGGTAAGAATTAACATGTTGACACTTTTAACCCTCCGTTACCAAAACTTTTGAGTTTATCGCAAACGGTTTCGATTATCCAACAAGTGGCTTAATATGAGAATATGAATACCATATAATGTCACTCAGAGGATTAGTTTAAGCATGTTGACACTTTCAGTCCTTTCATATTCAAATTTTGATTGTTTGGCGATAATAGTCCCTCCTAGTCAACGTTTGACATAATTAGGATTAGGGACACGTGTCAATACATTATTGGACACGATTTTACGAGGTGTTACACCATCCGTAATACAATACTTTTTTACATAACCAATATTAGAAATGCACATGTGCATCTATATGTATGAACATGATATAACGTGTTTTTGGTACACTACTTTGAATACACTTTCCTTTTCATCTATCATACCATCCATAATACGCTACCATTACTTCCTACTATCCATAATACACTACCATTATCAATATGTATAATATTTTTCACTTTATTCACATGTACATCAACACCCTTTCGTACCATACCAAACAACATATTACATCATAAAGTGACAAATATAATCAAACCATCAACCACTAGATATAACTAACTAAAAACATGTATATGGGCCTACTTCATCATTCAAAATCACAAACTTTTTGTACCAAAACACACTATCTCATGTTCATACATATAGATGCACATGTACATTTTTAATACTGCTAATGTAAAAAGTGCAATTGTATAATACTAGTAATGTGTTACGGAAGTTGTCAAAGAAATGATATATATGCATTTGTGCATCCATAATTGTTACTCGAATTTTTTTATAAATATTAAAAACAATTTTTTTGTGTGTTTTTTTAGATTTTTTAGGTACTTTTTGTGTGTATATATATATATATATATATCTATATATATATGGATCGATTTAAATGAAAACCATCCCCAGTTGCTAGAAACGTGAGAACTCCTATCATCTAATAGTATTTTAACACATCACCTATATTCAAATTAAATCAAAGGGCAATGTAGTCTTTTGCTATTTCTGTCACATCATTTCCCTCTCTTCTTTTTAAAAGTCAAATCCATTTTTCTCTCTTTCTTTCTCTCTCTCTCTTTCTCTCTCTTCGTTTTAAAAGTCAAATCCATTTTTCTCTCTTTTTCTTTTACGTAAAAATATTACTCCCTTTCTCATATTTATTTTTTCTCTAATTTTTACATTTTACAAAAAAACAAATAAACAACTAAAAAAAACATTTTCAAAAAATGACAGAAAGGGGTGGGGTCGGCATTTTCAAAAAAAAAAAACATTTTTCACAGGAGTTTATATTCGGCATTTTCAAAAAAAAATGTTCACATTCGACAGAAACCATCCCACTAATAGAAATAGTTTTATACGCAGTAGATTAGTGTAGTTAACTAGTTACTTTTTAAGTATATTTTTTGTGTTAAATTTACAACCGGGGTGTAAAAAGAGTTTATAACCGGGGCGTAAATTTTGCAACCGGAGTATAAAAAAAGTGTATACCCGGGGTGTAAAAATAGTTTATAACAGAGGTGTAAAAAGAGTTTATAAGGGCAGGCGGGGTTGATACCTTTTTCCCCGTGATGGAAATAGTTCACCCGTGAAAGAATGCCAAACACCACCCCCACTGTTTTATATCACTCGTGCATTTGATTACGCATGGAAATTATCACGGCGTGAAGAATGAAGATTGTGAGGGAATGTGAGGGTTTATTGTTTGGTGTTGTGAGTGATGGACATTTCCACTAAAAAAAGTTGTGAGTGATGGAATAATGGTTGATGACATGGCGGAACTTGATTGGATGTTGTGAGTGATGAGTGATCACCGGCCCCCCTAAGCGGGGTGCAAAAAGAGTTTATAAGCAGGGTGTACAAAGAGCTTATAACCGGGGCGTAAAAAAGTTTATTTTTTAACACGTGCGTAAAAAAAGTTTAAATTTTTTTAACATCGGCGTAACGTATTTTTTTTATAACCGGGGGTGTGGTTAAAAAAGAAATTTTACAACTGGTGTGTAAAAAAAGTTTAAAACCAGGTCGTAAAAAAAGTTTAAACTCGGGGCGTAAAAAAAGTTTAAACCCGGGTCGTAAAAAAAGTTTAAAACCGGGTGGTAAAAAAAGTTTAAAACCGGGGCATAAAAATTTTTCAACCGGGGGTGGGGGTTAATTTTTTTATGGGCGTAAAATTTACAATTTGGGTGTAAAAAAGAGTTTATAACCGGTTAAAAATCTCCTTTGTAAAAAAATCTATAAAATATATGTTTTGTAAAAAGCTATAAAAAAATTCTTTTTTTTAAAAAAAAAAATCTGATTTGTAAACCTTAATTAAAAAAGTAATTAAGACAAAAAGTAAAAAATATAATTAAGACAATAAGACAAAAATAACAATTTGACCAAAGTACCCTTATCACAATAAAATATTAATAACCAAATAAGACAAGGAAATTATCACGGCGTGAAGAATGAAGATTGTGAGGGAATGTGAGGGATTATTGTTTGGTGTTGTGAGTGATAGACATTTCCACTAAAAAAAAGTTGTGAGTGATGGAATAATGGGTGATGACATGGCGGAACTTGATTGGATGTTGTGAGTGATGAGTGATCACCCCCCCTAAGCAGGGTGTAAAAAGAGTTTATAAGCAGGGTGTACAAAGAGTTTATAACCGGGGCGTAAAAAAGTTTGTTTTTTTTAACACGGGCGTAAAAAAAGTTTAAATTTTTTTAACATCGGCGTAACATAATTTTTTTACAACCGGGGGTGTGGTTAAAAAAAGAAATTTTACAACCGAGGTGTAAAAAAAGTTTAAAACCGGGTCGTAAAAAAAGTTTAAAACCGGGTCGTAAAAAAGTTTAAACCCGAGGCGTAAAAAAAGTTTAAACTCGGGTCGTAAAATGTCACACCCCAACCGATGACGGAAACATCGGGGCGCGACACTGAGCGAAACAAATTATCAAGAGAAATTCCATAACAACTAAATTACCGGATAGTTAATATTATGTCCCATACCATAACCTATCAAGTAACTAATTATTACAGACATAGATATCTCAAAACAAAACATGTTCCGACAACTCAGATTTAAATAAATTGTTCGTTTGTTTCTAGACTCTCATTCCTACTTGATTCCACAAAGCAGGTAAGCACAACATCCTAAGCAATCAAACACCTATCACATACGTTAAAATAGAGGTCAATACACATAGTGTAAAGGTGAGCATACAAGTTTAATAGTAATAGTAGAGTTCGAAAGCGTTTACGCATAACCATCATGTAATAAGTGTAATGTGAAGCTAGTAGGTTATCGACAATGAAATATGCACAGACTAGACTGCGAGTTGTAGAATGCGCAACACATATCACCACTGTGACATGTGAAGAGGTAACCTTAACAACCCCTGTCCACGACAGGTGCTGAGTCCAAACAAATAGTACTATCGTTGCTAAGGCTTCAGGCAACAATCACTGTGTTAACATAACATACAAGCATTCATCGAGTAACAAGTAACATGCAATAACGGTCAGCGTATAAATAGTGTTTGCGTTGTGTGTCGATGTGATTTAGAATAAGTAACGTATGTAACACCCAAAAGTTCTTAAAGCAAAAAGGAATCGAGTATACTCACAGCGATGGAAATGGATTGAAGGGAGCGCTAGAGTGATTAGCCTGAACAGTTAACGATAGCTTAAGCGAAGAGCGGTGCGTAAAACGGTGAAAACTGAACCAAGTGTCGAACGGTAATCCGATCGGATGGTCATTCGATCGGATGTCAATCCGTTCGGATGGTCTTCCGATCGGATGGCCATTCGGTCGGATTAACATTCGTTTGGTAAGGATGTGTTTGTGTATGATGGCTTTGAAGTTCTCGTTGTAGCATTTTGAAAACAGAGAAGTATCTCTACCTTTTCAGGTCATTCGGTCGAACGGTCGTTCGATCGGATGGTGATCCGATTGGCGAGGCTTCTTAGTTGAGAACAAGTTCACAGCAGGACGGTCACTCGATCGGATAGCAATCCGATCGGATGGCAATCCGATCGGATGGCAATCCGTTGGAACTGATGTTCTTTGAAAAATTATAAAAATGATTAGGTGTGTAACCAAGTGCAATCTGATCGGATTGCAGTTCGATCAGATGGCAATCCGTCCCAACGATCCTGATCGTCTTGAACTTGATTATTTTGAAAAGTTTCTGCGGGTTGCTCGAGACGGTATGACAACGTGTCAAACAACGGAAACTCCATCAGACCAGACTATCCCATCGATCGAGAATCACCCCAATCCGATCAGTTAACTGTTCATGACGGGTGGATTCATGTTCAACCAGAAATCAATTGTCTCGTTGATAGGATTCAGATATCAAACCGACACATCACTAGAGAAGAGTAGAAGGCATGAATGAGCTCCGAATCTATTGGTTTTGGGTGCATTGAGTGTAAAAGAATGAGAAAACTTGTGTATATTTCTTTCAACTCTTTTATTCTTTTGAAAATGTTTAGATCTATGCGAAATTGTTGTGAAATCATGTGGAAATCCTTCAGATCTGAGTTATTCTTGGTGGAATGAAGCCAATTCTTGAAGTTCATAAGAACTCCATGATGACGTCATCCTAAAACACCTCAAATCCATTGATTTCTCGGTTAAAAGTTAAGATTCAAAGGTGAAAATGATGAAGATGTGTGTGTAGATCATAGAAGTACAAGATTTGGGTTGAAAACTTACAAGAATCGCGAGAAATCGAGAGAAAGAAGGCTTGAGCGTGCTGGTCGAGTGAGAGGGAGCTGCCACATCACTTGTGATGTGACAGGAGGGGTATTTATAGGTTGCCAAAAATAGAAAGGGGGGAGCACGGGTTGGATAGGATGAAACCGATTGGATGGCGCCTCGATCGGATGGCCATTCGATCGGTTGGCCATTCGATCCAAGTGTCCGACGAGTTGAGTTTTGGCGTTTCGTTTTGCTTGTCGAGCGTTGCGATGCGTTTCGAGTGAGCGATGCGATAGTGTTAACCATTAGTTACACAAATAACCTAACTACTATATCTAATATACAATCACTATAAATATCTTGCGTTTAGCGTTTGCGATTAGATTGCGATTCGATAGAATTGCGATTGCGATTGCGATTAAACACCTCAACATAAACATATCATGCACAAGTAACACATAATTGCACACACACGTAAAACAATATCCAGAACACATAATTCGAGTTGCGAATGCGATAACGATGCGATTAGCGATAAGACATGCGATTAACCTCGACTATTAATAGATACTCCACATAATACAACTAAAGCGATTAAATAAAAAGATTCGATTACAAGTCATTAATGTACAAACCATAGTTAAGCAAGGAGTGACAGATCGCAATTAGCAATCTTTTCTTCCTTTGACTTTGACTTGTACTGACTTTCCAAAAAGCGGGTTGTTACATAAAAAAAGTTTAAAACCGGGGCGTAAAAAATTTTCAACCGGGGGTGGGGGTTAATTTTTTTTTTTTATAACCGGGGCGTAAAATTTACAACTTGGGTGTTAAAAAGAGTTTATAACCGGGTAAAAATCTCCTTTGTAAAAAAATCTATAAAAAATATGCTTTGTAAAAAATCTATAAAAAAATCATTTTTTGTAAAAAAATCTGATTTGTAAACCTTAATTAAAAAAGTAATTAAGACAAAAAGTAAAAGAATATAATTAAGACAATAAGACAAAAATAACAATTTGACCAAAGTACCCTTATGACAATAAAATATTAATAACCAAATAAGACAAAAACATTTAAACATGTGTTATATATATCCTTTTAATCTCAACCATCAAACACAAAAGAATAATGGTGGAAAAGTGGTTTCTATGGTTCACGCAACTGTGTTGTGAAATCGCACATTATAAAAAAGCATGTTGGAAATTGCATGTTGGTATTTTTGATGAAATCGCATGTTAGTATTTAAACCAATTTCGCATGTTGGTTTTTCAGCACAAATCGCATGTTCAAAAGTGAATTCGCACCAGATCGGACGGCTGAGATGATCGCGTACATATTGTACGATAAAGGCCATTGTACGTTAACCTAACCCTATATACACACACACACACATATATATAGGGTTAGGATTTAGGGAAAACGGTGAAAAGTCTGAGAATAGTGAGAACGCTTATGGATCGTCAGATCAAAACAATCTATGGACTAGATTGGCCCGGTGGCGTTTTCGTAAATAACATCAATTTTATTACGTGGACGTGCTTCATTAAGGGTAAAAAGGTCTTTAGACTTCTCCACCCAAAATGCCAAACTCATGAATAAAACGCCATTACATTCCCACCTTAAAATACAAAAAACACATCATCCTAATCTAAACGCCATTAAATATAAAACGCCAAACTTTGTTTTTAAGCAATAAAGCAGAACAAACAGTAACTGAAACGACTGAATTTAATTAATACCATTTATTGTAATAAAATCCTGACTAAAATACGAGCCAAAAACATCTTATATAAACAACATCTCAGACCTTCCATTAAACACACCGAACCCAAAATACCATATTTTATTATATACCATTCATCTTAGAAACGCCAAAAAACCCAAACATCAAACACACTAAACCCAAAACGCCATATTTTACTATATACAATTCATCTTAGAAAACGCCAAAAACCCAAACATCAAAGATTCCAATCGACGTTTCTTTTAGATACATTATTTTCTCGGTAAAACGCCAAAAAATGACAAACATCATTTCTTGTATATTCAATATTGTTCTACGTGAAACAGAATGTATTGTTAGCTGAGGAGTGTAACTCAATAACATTTTGCTGCATGAGATGGGCAAATCTTCAAGAAAAAGATGCTGATGTCAGACTTATGTCATTTTCTGTGCTTTGTTCTTGATGAATATTGAATGACATGAAGAGACGGATGACACTGATGAGTGGGTTGAAGATAAAGATGAACTTCAAACAAAAAACTCACGTCATATTGTGCTTCCAAACGGCCACAAAAAAGCTACTTCAACAAAAAAAAAAAAAAACAAAAAAAAAAAAACAAAATGAAGCATACCAAAGTCAAATCGCCAGTGAAGATGTTTCAAAGAAGAAACAGTGAAGATTTGTAAGATGAATTGTTTCTATTTTTTTAATTTTCTTTTTCAATTGTTTGTTATGTAGTATTCAACTAAGAACAAATACATTATTTCTCAAAAAAAAAAAAAGTAATAATAAAACGCCACACAGACAAATGCTTGTGAAACGCCATCAAGCCATAAAACGCTCAAAACTCCCAAACTATAATAAAATTACTTTGGACAAGTATTATTAAAACTAAAAAAAAAGTATAAAACAAGGTACAAGAGAATATAACAAATTAAGTGCCATCTTTATCTAAACCACATTAAAAATACAAAACGCCAAAATCTCGAAAAGGTAACTACAAACAATAAACTGAAACGATAAAACAAATGAAGTTGAATAAACTGTAACTACAAAACAGTAAACTGAAGGGATGAAAACTTTATTAATAACATTTATTATATTAAAACCACTCCATCGGAAATTGAATTTTTTTATCTTTTCAAATGTCACACCCTGTCTTTGCGGAAGCGTGGTTAATTTGGTGTGACTTCTTAATACCATAGCTTAACCATAACAAAGCTATATGAAATAAAACCATGCAAGATCATTCATTTGATTAAGTTTTAAAAACCAAATACAATAACATTGTCTTAACGGAAACACATCCTAACGACATAAACATTGTTCAACAAACACAACATAACATAAGCATAGTTTAAGGACTGTGACTTGTCCAGGAAAGAGTCACATTCCCTAAACCCGGATGACCTCGTAACTAGTGCAGCGGGAAAACGTGTCATACCGCGCCAGATCCTTTAATTCCCTGAAATACATGTAAGTTGAAAAATCAACAATAATGTTGAGCGAGTTCATGTGTAAGTGAGTAAATAAACCTTTGTAAGTATAAAAATCCGGGTATGTAGCACATAAGGGAATTGAGATCACCAATGGTTTGCAAGGCCACTGATATGTGTGAAGTGCAAGTAGGGAGACTCAAACCTAGCAGATTTATGCGTCGGGCACAAAGTCACCCCGAGGTCCGTTTCTAGTTTGGCCTGGGGCTGGGCTCGCTACACCCAGATAGATCTACCGCTCCTGTCCCTCGGTCCTACCATGAGGACTAATGGCCTCATGTTGCTCCTACCCACTCACATGATCTAAGTAGTAAACCTCCTTACGCTAACCATACCATGTATAAAGTACTTGTAATCAAAGTAACATGTATTTCACCCCCGTAGTTTAGAAAACTGAAAACAGTTAAGAGAAAAGGGGGACATGAACTCACAGTGGTGCGTCTCTACCAAGTATGTCTCCTGATCAAGCAGCTGTGTGACGACCTACACGTACTAATTCTATTAGACGGACGGCCGTGCCTTAGCTTTATGGTTTAAGTTTTTGGGAAATAGTTAGACAACTATTTCGTGTTTACATTTAGTAAATACTTGGTAATCATTTTCCTTCCCAAGGATGGGGGATTTAATACATGTGTGTTCGAAATATATTATTAAGTCTCACTTAAAATATATTTTATTTCTAACTCCAAAATATAAATATTCTTCTCAAAAATATTATATTTTCTATTACATAAATTTTTTTCCAAAATAATACCTTGACAAAAATACGCGTTAAGTCAGATTTTCTTAAAATGCGTAAGTTACGTTTTAATGATCGAGTGGTAATAATAATTACCGGTGTAACTTATATATTTATCGTAGAGACGTTCGTATTATTTTGGATCCATTAACATTCGATAGTATTATTTTTACCCTAAAAATAATACTAGTATTTTCACAAAATAATCATAAACACATATCAAGTGACTTTATGAAAAATATATACTAAATATATATTTACCAAGTTTTATTTTGTGAAATCCCACCTCCGATGTTTTGTAAATAAAGTCGTGGCGAAATCTATAATTTGAAAACAAGTCGAAAAGTATTTCTAACACTTATAGTGAAAATATTTCTAAGTGTTAGGTTTTTGGAAAAATTTCGCTAGAGTTTCCCCTGTAACTGGAGGTGGCCACGCTTTTAAGCGTATCATTTTCTTTCATAAATCAAACCAACATTCTTTTCATTCAATCAAAACAATGTCCAAAACAACAAACTAGTAAATAAATATGTATATCGCATAAATTACATGAACTTGCGTTTTATCCAAGAATATAAAGTAAATTCCATTACTTTTAGTGGATCTTTATATAAATCAATCCGGTTTCGTAAAAACCCCGTTTTTAAAGAAATTCCATCTTAACTTCTTATCAATTTTTACAACTTCTCGTCATCTTTTACAAAAATAGTTATTTTGTCGAAACTTTGTGCTACACAAGTGTTTACACACTTGTGTGTTCTAAAAATCATTTTTTTGTTAGTGTAAGATCCGTCTTTAGAAAACATAATTTCTTTGATACTTGGTTCTTTGAAAATACCGCTTGTAGATCCGTAGATCTACTAGTTTTAAACACTATTTCACAAGCTAAATCGCTTTTACACAAGTTCATGATTCGTGTGTGGTAGAGTTTCATCCTTTAACCCTTGTTACTTCCAAAACAACCTTATGTCATGATCCAAGATCATGACCAATCCGGGTTAAACGATGATCCGAGCTACCACAACATAGATCGGGTCCAAATAACTACACAAATCAAATACTACAAGTTTTACACAACAAACAAGCTTTTAACCATCACTTTTAGTGTTTTTAGTAGACTTTCATGTTTCAACTTGCATGTTTACGAGTTTTAACCGTTACAAATCATTTTAACCACTTCAAAATAGTTCGAGAGGGTGATTATAGCAACTTACTACTAGCTCGAGGCTAGGGGAGAATCTAGACGCAAAATGAGAGGATAAAAGCAATAGAGTGAGGTCCTTCGCCTTCCGATTGCACCAAGCTTCCTTGTAGGTGATCCTTAACACTTGTATGAGCTTGGAATGGCTTGAACTAAACTCGAAAAATTGATGGATGGATAGGGGTGTTCGGCCGAGAGCTATTAGAGAGAGAGAGAGAGAGTTGTGAAGTTGAGTTGTGTGATGGAAATGTTACGGTGGGTTAATGGGTTTACTTATAGACAATTAGTATGTGCATTAACCATTGGATTAAGTGTCTACTAGATATTAGACATAGAAGATTAAGTAAATCAACAAGGTACAAGGGGTGTCCCCCAAGGGGACGGTTCGGTTGAGGGGGGGGGGGGGTAATCTAGTTAGTTTCCAACTAAACATTAGGTAATTAGTTAAGTTAAGTTTAGTTAGTTTAGGGATTAACCCGGTTACTAGTGTGTCATGCGTTACAGCGGGTGTTAGGGTATTCAGGGACCCTAACTGGCTCATAAAAAGAAAAGCTATGTCAATGACAATATTTTTATGTGTCGGGTAAAGTCCGGTTGTTCGGTTGGATAGTAATTCGTTAAAGTGCTTAACAAAGCTTTAAAGTGTCGTTATTATTATTTTTAGTGACACAACTTATTCCTCCAAAGTGTCGGGAATATTTTCCTCATGTCTTGGCACTTTATTAGTTAGCCAAATGCTGAATTTTAATTAAAGTGCTGAATTTTGTACTTAGAGTACGTTTTAGGCACATCCGGTCACTGTAATTTATCCCTAGTGACGCAGTTCTACAACCCTTATATCCCTACACTCACCACTAGTGTAGCAAACTATCTCAGGCTCTTACAGGCCTTAGAGGCAGTACCTGCCTGGTGCTAGTTATGACAGCACGTTTAATAGGTTATCCGTTCATTGTGCTACTGTGCTTTTGGTGCATCAAGGTTGTCACAAAGGTGCTGTAAGCAAAACATGGAGTGACAGCAAGTAAAGTATGATGCAAGTAAGTACATGTATCAGTATCCAAGTAGCAGTTTATCCACAAGTTCAAGCAAGCACAGTAATTAAGCAGTAATTAAATATTAATTAAGTCGTACGGATACCTGGTTTGGTGAGGGTTGTCACATTCTCCCCCCGTTAGAAAAATTTCGTCCCGAAATTTTAAGTTCTGCTTGTAGATGCAGGGTTCTTAGGAAATAGGTGGGGGTATTTCTCTTTCATCCGGTCCTCACGCTCCCAGGTGTATTCAGGACCATGTCTGGCATTCAAACGAACTTTGACGAGTTTGACACTGCTCCTGCGAGTCTTGTTTACTTTCCAATCCGTAACCTCAACCGGTTCTTCAACGAAATGGAGCGTGTTGTCAACATGAATATCGTCAATGGGAATGGCAACGGTATCTTGAGTTGGACTTTTCTTCAGGTTGGATACATGAAATGTATCGTGAACTCCATTCAGCTCGGCAGGTAAGTCCAGCTTGTATGCTACTAGTCCTATTCTTTCCAAAACTCTGAAAGGACCAATGTAGCGCGGATTTAACTTTCCACGCTTTCCGAAGCGTGCCACACCCTTCCAGGGTGAAACTTTCAATAAAACCATATCTCCAACTTGGAATTCCAAGTGTTTCCGGTTTGGATCTGCATAGGCTTTCTGTCTTTCACGAGCTGCTTCGATGCGTTTTCGGATCTGCGCAATCTTGTCTGTCGTCTCTTGGACGATTTCGGGACCAACAAGCTGTCTATCACCTGCGTCAGCCCAACATAGGGGTGATCGACACTTGCGTCCGTAAAGAGCTTCGAATGGCGCGGCACCAATACTGGTGTGGTAGCTGTTGTTGTATGAAAATTCGACCAAAGGCAAATGCTTATCCCAGCTACCGCCCAAATCCATAACACACGCTCTCAGCATGTCTTCCAAAGTCTGTATCGTCCGCTCGCTTTGCCCGTCGGTCTGCGGGTGAAATGCGGTGCTCATATTCAATTGCGAGCCAAAAGCTTCTTGGAAGGATTGCCAAATCCTTGATATAAACCTTCCGTCTCTATCGGAAATGATTGAGAGAGGTACTCCATGGCGCGTAACGATCTCTCTCATGTAAATTTCGGCCAACTTGCTCGTATTATCCTTCTCTCTGATAGGTAAGAAGTGTGCTGACTTTGTTAATCGATCCACTATTACCCAAATCGTGTCATGGCCTCTTGGCGTTCTTGGCAACTTTGTAATAAAATCCATGGAGATTTGTTCGCATTTCCACTTGGGAATCTCGGGTTGTTGCAGAAGTCCTGAAGGCTTCTGATATTCGGCTTTAACCTTAGCGCATGTTAAACATTTGCTCACATAAACAGCAACATCGCCTTTCATCCTAGGCCACCAATAATAATCTTTGAGATCCTGGTACATCTTATCCGCTCCAGGGTTGATAGAGTACCGCGACTTGTGAGCTTCATCGAAAATAACCTTCCTTAAACCTCCAAACAAAGGAACCCAAATCCTTTTCTCAAAACATAACGTTCCTTCCTCGTTTGGTACCAGTAGCTTCTCCATCCCACGGAGATATTCTTCTTCAAGGTTTCCTTCCTTGAGAGCTTCTTTCTGCGCGACACGAATGCGCAAGGAAAGATCGGTTCGGATAATCATTTCTAAAGCCCTAACCCTTATGGGCTTGATCCTCTCCTTTCGACTTAGGGCATCGGCGACCACATTCGCCTTCCCTGGATGATACTTTATCTCACAGTCGTAATCGTTCAACAACTCAACCCAACGTCTTTGCCTTATATTCAGCTCCTTCTGGTTGAATATGTGTTGTAGGCTCTTGTGATCTGTAAAAATTGTACACTTTGTACCATAAAGGTAGTGTCTCCAGATCTTTAATGCAAATACCACTGCGCCAAGTTCCAAATCATGTGTGGTATAGTTCTTTTCGTGCACTTTCAATTGATGTGATGCGTAAGCAATAACCTTTTGGCGTTGCATCAACACGCAACCCAATCCTTGACGCGAAGCGTCGCAGTATACAACAAAATCATCTGTACCTTCCGGTAGTGCTAAGATTGGCGCATTGCAGAGCTTATCCTTCAATATCTGGAACGCTTCTTCCTGTTTGATTCCCCAATCAAACTTCTTATCTTTCTGCGTGAGGAGCGTCAATGGTTGAGCGATTTTTGAAAAATCCTCAATGTGTAGGTCCCCTATTCGTATGGATCTTTCACAGAATTGTCTTTCCAATCAAGAGTGCGGAATCCTCTTGATCAGAATATCACAGAAACAAGTAGAAGAACAGAAACATCAATTCACTTTCAAACCGGGTTTCTATTGATTATCAATCACTCAAGAATTACAACCAATCTAAACCCTAACCACTAACAAATTCGTCCAAGCTGTAGGAGCTCTCACGAAATTCTCACACAAACTGTTTTGGCTGATTAACCTCAACCCTAAAGCCTAACCTTGTTTATATAACACAAGGTTACTACTTGGGCCAAGATTTCCAACATGGACTGCGAATTAGACAGGCCCAATTCGCCCCCACATACCCAATTCATTGGGTTTGGTTAGCACAAACATTACAACTAACTATTACAAAGCTAAACCCGCTAACTGTTTATCGTTTAACTAATTACAAGATTTCCAAAGACCAAATCTAAGCTGTTGTCACAAACATGCACCAACAAACTCCCCCTTGACAATAGCTTCATAAAAAAACTTTGTCTTCAGTCTTCTTGCAATCTTCATGTAGTCTTGCACTGTCTTTGGTCTTTGGTCTTTGGATAGCTTCAGCTTCAATAGCTCTGTCAGCAACAGACTCCCCCTAAGCTGATGCATCCAATCACCAAATCTTCAAAAACTTTAGCGTTTGAGTAAACTCCAGTTCAGCATTTGAATAGCAATCTTCAAACTCTTCAACTTGTTTGCAATGTAGAAAGGAGGTTCTACCATGCATCCAATCAAACTCTCATCTCTTCACAGCAACTCATCACTTTAACTTCTCAGTAACACAGCAACTTCTCAGCAACACACTGCTTCAATCTGTTTACTATAAAACAAACATCTCGAGAAACCATAAGAATTTTTCAACATAAGTTAAACAAATTATTATTATTCAAGAGATAGTTAAACTGTATCACAGATTAAGCATTTTCAATATCATCACCAACACGCAAAATTTTTTAATCACACACCCTATAACCCGCATGATTTAAAATTTTGAACTCACTTTCTAACACCGTTTCCCCCTATCGGTAACAATTCCTCCAAGAATAACAGTTTTCCGTACGTTAAGAATTTTAACAGAAAAAGACACTATTTTTGGATTTTTATATTTTCTGAAAGCAAGTAAATACGAAAAGCAATAAACACTCTATTTTTGTGAGAATCACTGGTAAGAAGATCATATCAACAAAATCAAACTGTTTCACACTTGTAGATAATTCTTTATTTAATTTTTAGTGAAAAGCATTCCAAGACGATTACCAGTATGTTTGTCCTCTTAAACAAAATGCATGAACATTTCAAGTACCATTACCGTATGATACGTTAAGGTAATATTATTACTGAAATATTAGTGTGTCCCACTTCAGGATATACCCCCACGATCAAGGTATGCATAAAGATTCATCGTAGTAGGTGAGTATACTGAATTCATCCTTTAAGATATCCTGACAATGTCTAGGTCTGCATATAATCTGTTTTATCATGTTTTAATTGCTTAACAATGAACACCCAAATTAATACTAATCAAATCCTGGAAATATAAACAACACACTCTATCATGCAAGTATCTTCCCTACCACATATTTCACAAGTCCAATCCAGATTCCTGAAATCTTAACTGGGAATAGGTTGAGAAGAGAACAGAATAGATCTTTAGGAGAGATGGTATAATATACAGATCAAATGAGTTTTTCTCAGTTTGATATAGGTTTCTTGGGTTTCTTTTGGGCACTTGAGGGCCTCTTTCGCGTGTATTAGATCTATAGCGCGACAACGTACAGCTAGGTCAGCATGTATCTGGATGCAGCAGAAGCTGTCGTTGCCTAGCACCTCCAGGTCAGCATATATCTGGATGCAGCAGAGGAGGTACACGACTTTTTTCAGAGAAGATTTCAGAATCAGATCAAAATTGTGTGTATCGGGACAACATACAGACATTCAAATAGAAATGTGCTAATTCCAAGTGACTTTCTATCCTGGGGTTATGTACAATTTTAGTTCTGAACAGAATGACAGTCAAGATATCCCAGATGAAATAACAGTATAAAGACCCAAAACTTCAGATTTTGGCAATCTATCAACGCAAGATTTAAGGTCATTAAACCATACACCACTGATGTGTTCCCCACTCATACCCAGTTCATTTAAGTTTATATCACATTGGTAAGTTGATTATTTCATGCTTTTTGCCTACTGGTACATCATATGATGAAGCTGCTATCACACTTATGCAATTTAATTTCAATATCAGTGTGACAGTCTAACTTGCCGATGTACTATCATTTCTTCTTTTTTCACACAGTGATAACTCATTTTTGATTTTCTATTTTTTTATGTTTTTGATTTTTCAATTTTTTTATTTTTGATTTTTAAGAAAAACAGTAAACTATTTACAAAAATTCTTATGAAAAACCAGTTATTCAGGATTCCTCATCCCGTTGAGTTCGACTAAATGTTCAAAGTGAGCCCTGTCAAAAGCTTTAGTATAAAGATCTGCCAGGTTATCTAGTGTGTCAATTCAGCACTTTGAACTTCACTTAAAATCAATCAATATAAATATATCAACAATCTCACATCCCCCTTCATGTGCCTAGAGCAGCCACTATCAACATAAGTTGATAATCCTCCTTAGCAGCTCCTGCACACACCAACTAAGAAATTAGTTAGATTGGGGGACCCAAGCCTTAATGGTCTTGGGTCGTCCAAATTCACCAACTACTGGAACATCCATCCAATATCCATTACTCCTAACTGGAGTCTTAGATCTCAGACCTGTTAATGGAATTTGATTTTGATTTCCATAAGGTCTCTGGTCCTGAGGGTTCCTATACGTATTTGGACTATTTGACCTTTGAAAATTTTGATTTTGGTACCTCGAATTTTGATTCCAAGAAGCTTGATTGTTATAATTTCTAAAGCCATTGTTATAAAAATTTCGACAACCATTATTTTGGTATCGATTTTGATATTGACCTTGACTTCTGAAATTACTTGTATTTCCATTAAAATTGTTCATTCTAGGTGAACTGCTTCTAGGTCTGTCATATCTGCCTGGTGGAGATCTAGGCTGAAATCTTGGTTGATTTCTTTGAAAACGAGGAACTTGTGGAGTTCCTTTTTCAGCCTTATCTTTACCAACAGCAACATTCTCTGGTTGCTTAGCAGCAGATTTCTTTGGAGAATTTGAGCCTTTCTCCTCACTATCACCTTCCTTCACTGGTAATTTCCCTCTCTATTTTTCACTAAGTTGTGCTTCACTCTTTTTGTTAGGACAGCAGCTAGCTACATGTCCCTTGGTGTGACATTTGAAGCACGATTTCCTTTTTGAAGACTTCTTACCTGGATTCTCTGAGGTAGATCCCTTATCAGATGGTGATGATCCCTTAGATGAACCTTGTTCAGTTTGCTTTATTTCAGATTTTTCTATGCTCTTATTTTTAGTAAACTCTACATTCGATTCATTTTCAATAACAGCAGTTTCGTTTTTCATATCACTACCTTGAACAAAATTAATCTTTTTGAGAAAAGCTTGATTTTTATTCTTAGGCGGTGAATTTTTCCTTTTCAAATCATCACTCTCAGATCCATCACCTTGACTTGATGTGGATGCGAAACTACTTGGTGTAGATGCCATAAAGTCTGTTAGCTCATCTTCACTAGGCAGGAATGAATAGTTATGACTAAGAGGAGGTGGAACTTCATTAAAGCCCTGGAAGCCCACACTGGTCTTGTCATTACTCTTCTTTAACCCACCCATCATGTGTTTCATAACAAAAGTAGAGTCCCTGAATTGACCTAATTTCTTTTCAAGTTCAACAATTTTGAGTTGTGCATCTGACAACTCTTTGCAATTTTCAGAAATCTCTTTTGTTTTCTCAGCCATCATGTCATGAGCTAAGTCTATCACTTGAAGTTTTTCATTTAATTTGCAAGTTAAAGCTTCAATTTCAGCTTCATAACCTTTTATCTTCTTCAAGTATGACGATTCATTTCTTTTAGCAAAAAAAATTGACTCTTTAATGTTAGACATCTCGCTTACCAGACTTTGGTTCTGTGTTGACAACCTGTCAACCTCACCCTGTAGTTCACGACATCTCAAACATACAGAATTAGATTGTACCTTTTCCTCATGAACTTCTGTATTTTCATCAGGAACAACCTGTTCAACTTCACTCTTCTTCTCTACTTCAGCATTCACTTTTGCTTCAGCATTCTCCACTTGAGCTTCAGCATTCTCCACTTGAGCTTCAGCATTTTTCACTTCAGATTCAGCATCACTCACAATAGTTTCAGCCTCATCAACTGGCACTATCTCTGCCATGAATGCCTGAGTGGCACTCTCATTTCCCTGATATCGCTTTTGTAATGCATCCCACATATCCTTTGAATTAGTGTACTTGTTGAAGGTATGCTTGATGCTATCAGGTAAGGACATTTTAATTGCAGCCAATGCTCTCTTTTCAGCATCATACTTCCTTTTATCATCTTCTTGCATGTTCACATAGTCTGTTCGACGTGGTCTGCCCTCAAAATCGTGTGTTGGGTTAGTGTACCCATCTTCTATACAGATCCACATGCGAGCATCCTGAGATTCAATGAAGGATTTGAAGTTGTCCTCCATGTAAGATAATTCTCCACCTTCATTATCTTAGGTGCATTCAATTTTGCCATGTTCGACATTTTAACGCAAACAGACTGGTAAAACCGTACAAAATATCTCCGAAAACAGTGGTTACCAAATTACACCTTTAGAATCGTCTCGAAAAGACAAATCCAATGATATATAATGTCGAAAACCGTATTCGGGATTTTCCAGAGTCTGCGAACTTGTTAATTTCGCCACCCAGAATATGGAAATTCAATCTTTTTCAAATTTCTGAGATTCTCCAGATTCTACCAACACCTTCCTGCTGAATCGAAACAGCAAAATAATCAGTAATTTTCGAAAATAATATGATGAACACGAAGAACAGTCTTCGAATTCCAGCCAAATACTCGTCAAAATCCACAGAAATCGTCCCGAAAACCTGCAAATTAGCAAAACTCAACAAACAAACTGATCAAACACAAACAAATTCGCTGAAAATTATCAAAACTCAAGAAACTTCGAAACCCTAATTTCAGGTTTAAAAAATTTCGAAAATTTTAACCAACTTCCTGTTTCTCCAAGAACAATTCTGAACCGAGCCTTCAAGAGCCTAATGCTCTGATACCAATTGTAGGTCCCCTATTCGTATGGATCTTTCACAGAATTGTCTTTCCAATCAAGAGTGCGGAATCCTCTTGATCAGAATGTAGCAGAAAACGTGTAGGAAACAGAAACAGCAATTCACTTTCAAACCGGATCTTTATTGATTATCTATCAAAGTGATTACAATCAATCAAGATCCCTAACCAACTATCAATTTCGTCCAAGCACTAATACTCTCACGAAATTGCTCTCTCAAACTGTTTTGGCTGATTACCATAAACCCTAAAGCCTAACCTTGTTTATATAACACAAGGTTTGCTACTTGGGCCAAGGTAAAACATCATGGACTGTGAATTGGACAAGCCCAATTCGCCCCCATCACCCTAATTGGGTTTTGGTTAGCCCAAACATTACAACTAACTAATACAAAGCTAAACCCGCTAACTGTTTATCGTTTAACTAATTACAAGATATCCAAAGACCAAATCTAAGCTGTTGTCACAAACATGCACCAACACAATGAATCTTCGATAATAGCCAGCCAAACCCAAGAATTGTCGAATCTCGGTTGGCGTCTTTGGCGTTTCCCAATTCTTAATCGCTTCGATCTTGGTGGGATCCACGTGGATTCCATCTCCATTTACCACGTGCCCAAGGAATTGTACTTCTCGTAGCCAAAACTCGCACTTAGAGAACTTAGCATACAACTGTTCTTTCTTCAGCAGCTCCAAAATAGCTCTTAGGTGTTGCTCATGCTCAGCCTTCGTCTTTGAATAAATCAAGATATCATCGATGAACACTATCACGAACTTATCCAAGTACGGCTTGCAAACTCTATTCATCAAATCCATGAACACTGCAGGTGTGTTTGTTAACCCAAACGGCATAACTAGGAACTCGTAGTGCCCATAACGAGTTCTGAAGGCTGTCTTTGGGATACTCTCCTCTTGTATCCTTAACTGATGGTATCCAGATCGAAGATCGATCTTTGAATAAAAGCTTGAGCCTTGCAGTTAGTCAAACAGATCATCAATCCTTGGCAGAGGGTATCTATTCTTGATCGTCAGCTTGTTCAACTCCCGGTAGTCAATACACATACGAAAACTACCGTCCTTCTTCTTGACAAACAAAACTGGAGCTCCCCAAGGCGAGAAGCTTGGTCGTATAAATCCCTTGTCTAACAACTCTTGAAGTTGTGTCGACAGTTCCTGCATCTCAGACGGAGCAAGTCTATAAGGTGCCTTAGCCACAGGCGCGGCGCCTGGAACTAAGTCAATGCGGAACTCTACTTGTCTCTGAGGTGGCAGTCCAGGTAAGTCCTCTGGGAAGACTTCTGGATATTCCCTCACGACAGGGATGTCTTCTATTCTCGGCTCAGCAGCCTTCTTATCCACAATGTGTGCCAGGAAGGCAACACATCCCTTCTGCAAACACTTTCGCGCTTTCAGGCAGCTGATAATTCTTAACGGCTTATCACGCTTCTCCCCGTGAACCACAATTGTTTCGCCATCTTCGGTTGGGATACGAACGACCTTTTCGTGACAAACTATTTCAGCCTTGTTGCCTGATAACCAATCCATTCCTACCACCACGTCGAAGCTTCCCAACTGGACTGGTAGTAGATCCAAAGCAAACTCACGCTCTCCCAATTCGATCACACAACCTCTGATAACTTCATTGGCTTCTACTATCTTTCCATTAGCCAATTCGATTGAGTACGGAATATCTAATTTACTAGCGACTAAACCAAGCATATTCTTAAACTCTAACGACACGAAGCTATAAGCGGAGCCAGTATCAAATAAAACGGATGCATAGCGTTGGTTTACAGGGAACGTACCAGTGACAACATTGGGATCCTGGCGCGCCTCCCTCGCTTCAATATTAAACACACTTCCACGGGCTTGGTTTAACTCTGGGCAGTTCCTCTTGTAATACCCAAGATCACCACAGTTGAAGCATCCGGGTCTCTACCCGTTTCCACCAGCTTGATTATTCCTCTGGTTACGATTCACGGCGCCCGCTTGATTAGCATTGTTGCCTCGATTCCCATTACCTCCATTGTTTCCTTGTGGGCGATTTCCATTCCCACCCCGGTTGTTATTTCTGTTTCCGAATCCTCCCTGGCCTCCCTGGCCAGCAGTGGCCCAACAAGTGTCCTTCAAGTGGCCCGGCTTTCCACATGCTTCGCATACTTTCACACTACAATGGCCAGAATGGTGGCGTTGGCAGGTATTACACTTGGGCTGGGTGCCCATATATCCTTTTCCTTTCTTTCCACTACCAGCTGTAACCTGAGCTGGCGTGCCTGATCCTCCTTTCTCAACCACCCCACTGGCGCCCTGCTTGAAGTTCGAGAACTTCCGTTTGTTACCTCCTGATGACTCGACGTGAGTCTCTTTCTTCTTAGGCTCAGCATCATCGAACTTGTTCAGGTGAATAGCCTCCTCTGTGAGAGCCACGCTCAGATCAATTGCCTCAGTAATTGTCGCAGGCTTGGATGAGGTCACCATGCTTATGATTTGAGGAGCTAATCCCCAAATGAAACGTTCAATCCGCTTGAACTCCGGAGTGACCATGTAGGGTACCACATGCGATAAGTCATGGAACCTCTGAACGTATTCTGCGATCTTTGGACCTTCCATTTTCAAATGCCAGAACTCAGTTTCCAATCTTTGGATTTCCGCACGAGAGCAGTACTTTTTGCGCATAAGTTCCTTCAGTTCGGTCCAGGTTAGCGCGTAGGCAGCAGCTTCACCAAGTGTCTGTACTTGCAAATTCCACCAAGAGAGGGCTCCATCCAAGAATAGCCCCGAGATATAGGTGACTTGCTGATCTAGTGCGCATTTGCTCATGCGAAGAACAGATTCAGTTTTCTCAGCCCAACGAACAAAGGCGACAGCACCTCCTGTGCCATCAAAGTTGACCGGTTTGCAGTCTAGAAACTGCTTGTAGGTGCACCCTGCACACACATTGTAACATGTGAACGGCATTAGCATCTTTGCTATAGATATCCAATTAGGTCATGGTATGTCTAAATGACTTAGTATTACCATGAGGTGGATTGTTGTTGTTGCCAGTGTTGCCAGAGTTGCTTCCACTAGTCCCTCCTTGAGAGGCGGCGTATTGTGCGATGGCAGCAGCGATGATTTGCTGGAGTTCTGCCTCATTGGTAGGCATTTGCGTTTGTTGACGTCTCGGCGGCATCTTCTAAAAGATGGGTTTACGTCGGTCAGGCCATAATAAAGATCCCATGTTACAATACGTACGCTTTATTATAATAGTAATAGTACATAACATCTCATGTTATAATCATATCAATCACACAACATCCCATGTTATAAAACATAAATAATCAATCAAAACATCACATATGATGAGAATACTGCGATTGCCATATATCGAGACCACATAGTAAGTGTACAGGTACATAATAGTGTCATACATCATCATCGACTAAGGGCTACATCACCCTAGTCCAAAAACTATATCAAATCAGTGTCAGTACATCAAATACATGTCAACAAAAGTCAGAATCATAATGTAGTCTCCAAAAATGCTGTGCAGTCAAAAGCAATCGCCGTCTTCTCACCAGCGTCTACCCATACGGTACTGAAGAGCTCTACACGGATGGCGGTGGAGGAGGGGGAAAGTGAGTGTAAAACAAGCGACGCAAATGGAGCCAGTCCTCCTCCATGGCTCTCTGGGTACGCAAGAAAGAAGCAACCTGCTGCTCTAGGGCAAAAAGGCGTGCAGCATAGTCTGGTGGTAAAGGTCGAGAGGGCTGCAAAGGAGAGTGGGTCTGACCCTGGCACTGACACGGCGGCGGCTGGGCTCTCTCAAGCTCCTGAATGCGCTGCGTGTGTGCCTCGTGCTGGGCGACAAAAGACATCAAAACATCCTCAATGGAATATCCCATATGGAAAGGATGGTAAGGGTCGGTCGGTGTCATGGCAGGTGGTGATGACCAGAGAAACGGCTCACTGGTGGGATCAAAAGGTGCCACATGAAATGGAGAAACAGGGGGAAAAGTAGCAGACGGTGGCATAGCAGGGATAAATACTGGTACATGTCCAAAAGGGTGAGCCGAAGAACCCTCTCCAGGTCGCGCTGGAGGCGTAAACCGAGGAAATGAAAAGGAGGTATCAATGTGACGGGTATCAGTGATCTGAGGGGGAATAGGTGGGACCTCGTCATCAGCAGGAATCCACCCATGCTGGGCGTGCTCATCTCGTGGGTCCATCTGTGCCTCAAAAAGTGCACGATCAAACTGAACTGGCATAGGATCATGGTGAGGTGCAACAAGAGGGTCAACTGGTGCATCAGCAATAAGTGGGGGATCAACATGATCAGCAGCAATGACATGATCGCCCTCCAACAACGGAGCATCCACTGGGTGATCATCAATAGGTGGGTCAGCAATGACAGGCTCAATAATAGGTGCGTCAGCATGAACTGGGTCGTGCTCAAACGCAGGGTCTAGAGCGGCTACCTGCTCAGGGGCCATGGCAGGCTCGGGGTCATCAAAGGCCATCCCAAAGTCAAACTCGGGATCGATGGGATCAACTGGGTCTACTGGGTCGACTGGATCCTCCATAGGCTGATCCATGGGTATAAACTCTATATCCTGATCTGGGTCGAATCCTGGGGGAAAGACAGGATCGGAATCCTCCACATCATCGTGGTCGAAAGCAAAACTAGGAATAGGGGCAACAGAGGATGCCCGGTCGGGATCTGATCCATGTGAGAAGTGTTGCGCACTCTGGGTGTGTGAAGGTGCGGAGGCCACAGACTCGAAAGAGTCTGGGACCGGAGAGTGAGCGGGTGACTCCTCGGCGGGAGCATCTGCGATCATCAAGAGATCACCAGCAGCAAGAAGGGCCTCGCCCTGAACATCCTCCTCTAAGGGCTCATCATCATATAGATCGACGTCGCCATCATCGTCGGCGTCGAGAAGCAAATCGTAAGCAGGATAAACAGCTAAGGGTATGGGAGCAGGGATCTCCATTAACGGTAGGTCCCCGGCCAAAGGGCCATCAGCGAGCTCATCAGCACCATCAGGTAAAGCAAAGGGCTGAAAGTAGTCCTCGTCCGTGCTAGTAACGTCGGATGTGTGGACCTCGTGCTCTGAAGACTCTAGGTCATCTGATACTATAGGTCTAGGTCCTGTGGTGTCTGAGTCACCTGTGCCAGAGGTGTCCATGGTGTCTGTAACATAAACACAAACATGCACAAACAGTCAATCATACAATCAAATAATCACATAAGTCACCAAGTAAGCATTCAAATAATTCTCCTAGTCCCACTAGCCTCTCAGCCTCTCAGACTGCTCTTCCTAGTCCCACTAGCCAAATTCTCCCAGCCTCTCAGACTGCTCTTCCTAGTCCCACTAGCCAAATTCTCCCAGCCTCTCAGACTGACTCCTCCTAGTCCCACTAGCCAAATTCTCCCAGCCTCTCAGACTGACTCCCTAGTCCCACTAGACAACTACCTCGGTCTCCCAGACCGAGCCTCAGCCTTTCCAGACTGAGCCTATAAATAATAAATAAAATGTGCTCAACATTTGTTTGTAAAAAGTTTTGGATCTGGACTTAAGTGGTATGCAGTGTAAAAATGTTTTCGTGAGAGCCCTAGTGATCATAGTCTAGACTCGAGAAGGAATCCTAGTTCGCTATGATCAGAGCTCTGATACCAAGCTGTCACACCCTGGCTTTGCGGAAGCGTGGTTAATTTGGTGTGACTTCTTAATACCATAGCTTAACCATAACAAAGCTATATGAAATAAAACCATGCAAGATCATCCATTTGATTAAGTTTTAAAAACCAAATACAATAACATTGTCTTAACGGAAACACATCCTAACGACATAAACATTGTTCAACAAACACAACATAACATAAGCATAGTTTAAGGACTGTGACTTGTCCAGGAAAGAGTCACATTCCCTAAACCCGGATGACCTCGTAACTAGTGCAGCGGGAAAACGTGTCATACCGCGCCAGATCCTTTAATTCCCTGAAATACATGTAAGTTGAAAAATCAACAATAATGTTGAGCGAGTTCATGTGTAAGTGAGTAAATAAACCTTTGTAAGTATAAAAATCCGGGTATGTAGCACATAAGGGAATTGAGATCACCAATGGTTTGCAAGGCCACTGATATGTGTGAAGTGCAAGTAGGGAGACTCAAACCTAGCAGATTTATGCGTCGGGCACAAAGTCACCCCGAGGTCCGTTTCTAGTTTGGCCTGGGGCTGGGCTCGCTACACCCAGATAGATCTACCGCTCCTGTCCCTCGGTCCTACCATGAGGACTAATGGCCTAATGTTGCTCCTACCCACTCACATGATCTAAGTAGTAAACCTTCTTACGCTAACCATACCATGTATAAAGTACTTGTAATCAAAGTAACATGTATTTCACCCCCGTAGTTTAGAAAACTGAAAACAGTTAAGAGAAAAGGGGGACATGAACTCACAGTGGTGCGTCTCTACCAAGTATGTCTCCTGATCAAGCAGCTGTGTGACGACCTACACGTACTAATTCTATTAGACGGACGGCCGTGCCTTAGCTTTATGGTTTAAGTTTTTGGGAAATAGTTAGACAACTATTTCGTGTTTACATTTAGTAAATACTTGGTAATCATTTTCCTTCCCAAGGATGGGGGATTTAATACATGTGTGTTCGAAATATATTATTAAGTCTCACTTAAAATATATTTTATTTCTAACTCCAAAATATAAATATTCTTCTCAAAAATATTATATTTTCTATTACATAAATTTTTTTCCAAAATAATACCTTGACAAAAATACGCGTTAAGTCAGATTTTCTTAAAATGCGTAAGTTACGTTTTAATGATCGAGTGGTAATAATAATTACCGGTGTAACTTATATATTTATCGTAGAGACGTTCGTATTATTTTGGATCCATTAACATTCGATAGTATTATTTTTACCCTAAAAATAATACTAGTATTTTCACAAAATAATCATAAACACATATCAAGTGACTTTATGAAAAATATATACTACATATATATTTACCAAGTTTTATTTTGTGAAATCCCACCTCCGATGTTTTGTAAATAAAGTCGTGGCGAAATCTATAATTTGAAAACAAGTCGAAAAGTATTTCTAACACTTATAGTGAAAATATTTCTAAGTGTTAGGTTTTTGGAAAAATTTCGCTAGAGTTTCCCCTGTAACTGGAGGTGGCCACGCTTTTAAGCGTATAATTTTCTTTCATAAATCAAACCAACATTCTTTTCATTCAATCAAAACAATGTCCAAAACAACAAACTAGTAAATAAATATGTATATCGCATAAATTACATGAACTTGCGTTTTATCCAAGAATATAAAGTAAATTCCATTACTTTTAGTGGATCTTTATATAAATCAATCCGGTTTCGTAAAAACCCCGTTTTTAAAGAAATTCCATCTTAACTTCTTATCAATTTTTACAACTTCTCGTCATCTTTTACAAAAATAGTTATTTTGTCGAAACTTTGTGCTACACAAGTGTTTACACACTTGTGTGTTCTAAAAATCATTTTTTTGTTAGTGTAAGATCCGTCTTTAGAAAACATAATTTCTTTGATACTTGGTTCTTTGAAAATACCGCTTGTAGATCCGTAGATCTACTAGTTTTAAACACTATTTCACAAGCTAAATCGCTTTTACACAAGTTCATGATTCGTGTGTGGTAGAGTTTCATCCTTTAACCCTTGTTACTTCCAAAACAACCTTATGTCATGATCCAAGATCATGACCAATCCGGGTTAAACGATGATCCGAGCTACCACAACATAGATCGGGTCCAAATAACTACACAAATCAAATACTACAAGTTTTACACAACAAACAAGCTTTTAACCATCACTTTTAGTGTTTTTAGTAGACTTTCATGTTTCAACTTGCATGTTTACGAGTTTTAACCGTTACAAATCATTTTAACCACTTCAAAATAGTTCGAGAGGGTGATTATAGCAACTTACTACTAGCTCGAGGCTAGGGGAGAATCTAGACGCAAAATGAGAGGATAAAAGCAATAGAGTGAGGTCCTTCGCCTTCCGATTGCACCAAGCTTCCTTGTAGGTGATCCTTAACACTTGTATGAGCTTGGAATGGCTTGAACTAAACTCGAAAAATTGATGGATGGATAGGGGTGTTCGGCCGAGAGCTATTAGAGAGAGAGAGAGAGAGTTGTGAAGTTGAGTTGTGTGATGGAAATGTTATGGTGGGTTAATGGGTTTACTTATAGACAATTAGTATGTGCATTAACCATTGGATTAAGTGTCTACTAGATATTAGACATAGAAGATTAAGTAAATCAACAAGGTACAAGGGGTGTCCCCCAAGAGGACGGTTCGGTTGAGGGGGGGGGGGGTAATCTAGTTAGTTTCCAACTAAACATTAGGTAATTAGTTAAGTTAAGTTTAGTTAGTTTAGGGATTAACCCGGTTACTAGTGTGTCATGCGTTACAACGGGTGTTAGGGTATTCAGGGACCCTAACTGGCTCAGAAAAAGAAAAGCTATGTCAATGACAATATTTTTATGTGTCGGGTAAAGTCCGGTTGTTCGGTTGGATAGTAATTCGTTAAAGTGCTTAACAAAGCTTTAAAGTGTCGTTATTATTATTTTTAGTGACACAACTTATTCCTCCAAAGTGTCGGGAATATTTTCCTCATGTCTTGGCACTTTATTAGTTAGCCAAATGCTGAATTTTAATTAAAGTGCTGAATTTTGTACTTAGAGTACGTTTTAGGCACATCCGGTCACTGTAATTTATCCCTAGTGACGCAGTTCTACAACCCTTATATCCCTACACTCACCACTAGTGTAGCAAACTATCTCAGGTTCTTACAGGCCTTAGAGGCAGTACCTGCCTGGTGCTAGTTATGACTGCACGTTTAATAGGTTATCCGTTCATTGTGCTACTGTGCTTTTGGTGCATCAAGGTTGTCACAAAGGTGCTGTAAGCAAAACATGGAGTGACAGCAAGTAAAGTATGATGCAAGTAAGTACATGTATCAGTATCCAAGTAGCAGTTTATCCACAAGTTCAAGCAAGCACAGTAATTAAGCAGTAATTAAATATTAATTAAGTCGTACGGATACCTGGTTTGGTGAGGGATGTCACATCAAAACGCCATAATTACCTGTTGAATTTATTTATCTTTTGAAACCGCAATAATTACCTGTCACTTTATAGACTGCATCCTACATGCGCCGGAAAAAAAATCATTATAAAAGTAGAACATGTAAACACAACTTAAATACTGTACACATTATCTAAAAACGCCACAAAAACAATTTCTATGTGACACAAAAACGATTAATCCAATGATATAGATCTAAAAAAAAGACTAGTAAAACGTCAGGTAGTTATTGAATCTAACTAAACGCCAAAAAAATCTTAGACGCCAAAAATGAATCAGTATTGTGACACACGCATTGGGAAAAAGAAGATTAAAATGACAAAAAAGCCTCTCGTACCCTGATTATATCCCGCGCCACGTGTTTCATCAGGATGCGTTCTCACACTTTAGAGTGTTTTCTCCTGATCCCGTTTCTCTCTCTCTCTCTATATATATATAATTAGGGGTGCAAACGAGCCGAGCTACTCGCGAGGTACTCGAGCTCGGCTCGAAAAAAAGCTCGAACGAGCCGAGCTTAAACGAGCTCGAGCTCGAGCCCGAGCCTAAAAACAAGCTCGTTTAGTAAACGAGCCCGAGCCCGAGCTTCGCTTATCGAGCTCGAGCCGGCTCGCGAGCCTTATCGAGCTTTCTATTTATATATTTTTTTTATTAATATATTAAACATATATTTAGATAATAATAGTTACCATTTATATAAATATAAAAAATAACTAAATTATATGTATAATAATTATAATTAATATAAATTAATTAAAAAAAATACTAAACGAGTTGAGTCCGAGCCGAGCTCGAGCTTGAAAAATTACCTTCGAGCCGAGCTCGATCTTCAGAAATAAAGCTCGAATCGAGCTCGAGCTTTCATATGTTAAACGAGCTCGAGCTCGAGCCTGGTCGAGCTCGGGCTCGGCTCGGCTCGTTTGCACCCCTATATATAATATATGATTCGGTTCAATTAAGAATCACCATGAGAACTCTACTTCCCGTGCGACTTTGGCAACCATTTTTTGTACAAATGTAAATGAAAATGTTATAAACACATCTGTAAAAAACAAAAACAAAAAAAATTGTCTAGTCGGTAGTTACGCCTGTTGTAAATTTTGTGTACGCCTGATGTAAATTTTGTTACGGCGATATAACTTTTTTTACACTCGATGTAAATTTTTGCATGCGATTTTTTTTTTGGAACAAGTGATTTTTTTAAAGATTTCTGAGAAAACTATTTTTTGAAAAAATCTTTTAAAAGGTTTAGTTCTTATATGATACTCACAACTTAAGGTGGTTTTAATTTTGCCATTTACCTATATATATATATATATATATAGGCCGAGAAAATATGGATCATGTGCTGTCGCACCACTTGCATTTGCCCTTGCCCGGATCCGGCCCTAAAGGATATGGCCCATGCTTTTACTGAGTTGTCTTCATATAATTGAGTGCAAGCATATATGTTTGACTTTAAAGAACGGAGGCAAAAATCTAGGATTTCCATTAAGGTTGTTAAAAAGTTTGTGGGACATAGCTCCAACACTTACTGGAAGTCTGACCACTATCCAACCCGATGATCAAGACATCCATAGACCTTGTAATCTTTTCCACACTTGATGCAAGTAAAGTTGAAAGCTTGTACACTTCCATATCTTGCAAAATTTTCTATTGAGAAGACGAGATTCACGAGAGAACAAAAGTGTTACTGCTCAAAGAATCGAGCTCAAGTTAAGACATAGTTTGTTTAAACTCATCAAACAAACAAACAAACGAGCCGAGGCCAAGCTTATACCATATGTCTCGAGCTGAGCTCGAGTTAAATATAGAAGGCTCAAAACTAGCTGATATCTATCTTGAGCTTTATATATTAAAAAAAGTTGACCTTGAGTTTTATTAGTATTGGACTTGACTCGGCTCGATCAGTTTAGATGACTAATCCACAAAGATCTAGATTATGCCTTTCTTTAGAACAAGAAAAACATGTTGTAAATCCAAACCACAAACATATTAATCAAGTTTATACTTTATACAAACATATTCATGTGTCTAAACAATCCATTGAAAGCTCAATCCATCATAAAACTGGTTTCTCACGCGTTTTGCAACTGGTAGGGAAGCACATATATAATTCTTATCTGCTGCCAGTCTCTCCAGACTTCAGTCACCATATTCTTCTCTCTGAAATTTGATTATAAAAAAGCTTAAAAAACAATCATGGCAGCATTTAAAATCATCTTGAATCTTCTCTTTTATATTGCATTTGTTTCTTTGCTGCCATTAAAGACCACATCAACGTCTAGAACACAAGCAGAAGCACTTATTAGATGGAAGAATACGTTATCGTCATCACCATCTTCAATGAATTCTTGGTCTTCAAGAAACATTCAGAATCTCTGCAACTGGACCGGTATTACGTGCAATGAAGATGGTGTAGTCTCCAAGATTAGTCTCCCAAATTCATCGCTTTCGGGTACATTAACATACTTTCAGTTTTCTTCATTTCCAAATCTTACCCATTTTGAATTAAACAATAACCATGTTGGCGGTGTGATTCCATCCGCCATTGGCAACCTCTCAAGCATTGTCTTCTTGGATTTGAGCTCAAATGTTTTTGAAGATGAAATCCCATCGGAGATTGGAAGGCTAACACAATTAAGATATCTTGATCTTAATAATAATAATCTTAATGGTGCTATCCCAGTTCAAATAAGCAATCTTCAAAAGGTATGGTACTTGAATCTTGGAGGGAATTACTTGACTGATCCAAACTGGCCTGACTTTTCTTCTATGCCAGCGTTGACTTTTCTCGGTCTTTACTATAATGAACTTGAAAATGCATTTCCTGATTTCATTCTCCAGTGCAAGAAGTGCAAGAAGTTGACTTTTCTTGATTTGTCAATAAACCATTAGAATGGCCCTTTACCTAAATCGATTTACAATCTTACAAAACTAAAAGAGCTTAAACTAGGAACCAACCAGTTTTCAGGTCCAATTTTGCAGGATTTAGGTTTGTTACCCAATCTTGAAGTCATTCTTGTTTGAAAACTCGTTTGAAGGAAGAATCCCTTCGTCTATAGGTCAGCTTCAAAATCTTCGGCACCTAGATCTCCATTCGAATCAACTGAATTCTTCAATTCCTTATGAGCTTGGTTTCTGTTCTAATCTCACATTCTTGGCGCTCGCTGGGAACTCGTTATCCGGCGAGTTGCCAATGTCTTTATCCAGACTGACCAGGATTACTGATCTTGGTATCTCTGAAAATAATTTTTCTGGTGACATTTCTTCAGAATTGGTCACCAATTGGACCAGATTGGTCTCTTTGCAGGTTCAAAATAATCTCTTCACCGGAACAATCCCACGGGAGATTGGTCTATTGTCAGATCTCACTTTTCTTTTTCTTTACAGTAATAGTTCCACTGGCTCCCATCCCTTTGGAGATTGGAAACTTGGAAAATCTTCAAAGTTTGCATATTTCTGGCAACCAGACTTCGGGTTCAATACCCTCTACGATTGGAAAATTGTCTAATATTCGATCTATGAAGTTTCATTCCAATAATATCAGTGGAATATTTCCACCTGAGATCGGAAATTTGACTTCGTTGATTGAACTTGACCTTAGCACCAACCAATTGAGTGGAGAGTTGCCTTATACTCTCTCTAATCTTTCGAACCTGGAGTTTCTTTCGGTGTTTAGCAATGATTTCACAGGCAGTATTCATACAGAATTTGGCAAGAACAATCCGTTTTTAAGAACTGTTAGCTTTTCTAACAACAGTTTCTCTGGAGAACTACCTTCAGGTTTGTGCAGTGCTTTCCGGTTTGAAAAGTTCACAGTGAATGGCAATAAGTTAACAGGGTTACCACCAGATTGCATAAGAAACTGCACGAATCTAATTCGGATTAGGCTGGATGGAAATCAGTTCTATGGAGACATTTCACAAGTATTTGGTGTGCATCCTAATCTCACATACATCATACTCGGTGACAATCAATTCACAGGTGAAATCAATCCTGAGTTTGGAAACTTCCAAAACCTATTAACTCTGCAATTAGAAAAGAACAGACTCTCCGGAAAAATCCCCCCTGAGCTTGGAGATTTGCAACAGTTAGGCGCTCTACGGCTTGAATGGAACCAACTTTCTGGCGAAATCCCAAACGAACTTGGGAAATTAAACAATTTGTATAATCTCAATCTCAGCACCAATCTGTTAAGTGGACAAATCCCCCCAAGTTTAGGCAACTTAACTACTTGCGCAGCTCTTGATTTATCTGCAAACATTCTGAATGGAAGCATACCAACAACAATAGGAAATTGTGCAAGGTTAACAAGCTTAAACTTGAGCAACAATGATTTGTCCGGAGAACCACCATCTCAAATCGGAAACTTATTCGGATTGCAGTGTCTCTTAGATCTTAGCAGCAACTCATTCTCCGGAACAATTCCTCAAGATCTATCAAAACTCAACACACTCCAAAACCTCAACCTCTCACACAACAACTTCTCAGGTCAAATTCCTCAATCACTAGCTACATCCATGATTAGCTTACAATTTATCGATCTCTCGTACAATAATTTCTCTGGTCCAATCCCAAACATCGGTATATTTAAACCAGCACCAGCAGCATCCTTTACCGGAAATCCAAATCTGTGTGGATCCGGAAAAGGAATATCTCCATGTAACATCAAAAGCACACCAAAGAAATCCAGAGACAATAAACTGATTATTTCAGTTCTCGTACCGGTTCTCAGTTTCGTTTTGATAGCAACGGTGATTGCTATCTTCTGTATAATTACTTGAAATCAATAATCTCCTTCACATCCTATAAGTATTAGGGTTCATTATGTAATTAGTTAATAGTTAGTTTTATTAGAATTAGATTAGTGATAGAAGTGTGGGGACTAGATGTGACAAGTTGAAACTTAATAACCTACATGTTTTGGATCGACACATCCAAGGGACGCATCCCTTCTCTGATCGACGACAGGAAACAAAAACACAGGGACGCACCCTTTCATCTTCGATTGAGAGCCACAAGATCAAAAGACATGCCTGTTCGTGAAGAAACACGTCTATTGGATTCGCACCTCTTCGATATGTATAAATAGGGTTAGATATTTCTATTGTAAACATACTCATATACTCATTCACTTGTACATATTCACGATTTCTATTCTTTCAATCAAGGTTAGATTGTGTTTATTTCGTTCGTTGTTATATTCATTATTTGTCAAGAAGATTATGGGCAACATTACTCGAAAAAGATCAAAAGATATCGACGAAGAGACAACAGATACTGACACAATTACCTTCGCTAATGTCATGAATGCTACCGAAAACTTCGACGAGAAGTATTGCATTGGAAAAGGAAGCTTCGGAAGTGTGTACAAAGCGACATTACCTGTTGGTTCAGGTCCCAAACACACTCAACACTTATGTATGTAATTTAAATGGACAGAAGGTTTGAATGTAATATGATACGTGAAGTTGGAGGAAATTTGCAGAAGAGAAAAACTTGATATTATTTAATAAACAATGGCTTTATATAGAGCCTTACATGCACACGTGAGATTAACAACACACTATTATCTATCCTAAATAACTGGTACGTGACCCACTCCTCAATTCAATTCACCTCCATAATAATCGGTCAAACATAACTACTAAGTCTAACTAATTAACCTATAATAAAACATGTATAATTAATATAGATATCTTCTGCTGGAGTTTAGGGCCACATCTGACCCGTATCCAAAACCGTACTTGACCAATTTTAACGGTGACCCGATAACGCACCAACCCGTGACCCGTAAACAAACCCGAATAATCCAACATTACCTACTGGACAGATTGTGGCAGTGAAGTGGATGAAGACGACGAGTACCGATGAAGTTCCGGTGAAAAACAAGCAGAGCTTCGAGAACGATATACGAGCATTAACAGAAGTTCTTCACTGGAATATTATCAAACTGTACGGCTATTGTTGCAAAGAAGGCGGGATGTATTTGGTGAATATGTGGAGAAGGGTAGTTTGGGAAAAGTGCTTTATGGAGTAGAGGCAACATTGAATTTGGATATATTGGGTTACGAGGGTTAAAATTGTTCAAGACCTTGCACACGCGTTGGCTTACTTGCATCATGACTGCAATCCTCCGATTGTTCATAGAGACGTCTCAATAAATAATGTTTTACTCAAGGCTGATATGGTTCCACGTTTGTCGGATTTTGGGATTGCCAAACTGTTGAACCCGGACTCGAGTAATTGGACTGGCGTTGCTGGATCCTACGGTTACATGGCACCAGGTATATATTTTTCTTTATAATGTACACCCAAACATTCCTTATTGTTTGCTAAACAGGTCACTTATGTTTGTAATTTATGTTTCAGAACTTGCATTCACGATGAGGGTTACAGAGAAATGTGACGTTTACAGTTTTGGGGTTGTAGCGTTTGAACTTATGATGGGGAGACATCCTGGAGAATTGTTAACGTCTCTACAATCATCAAACCCGCCCTCAACCTCCCAAAAAAGTCTAGTTTTGTTGTTGAAAGATATCTTAGACCAAAGGCTTTTGCCTCCGACAGACAAAGAGACCGAACAAGTGGCAGTTGTACTCAATGTTGCTCTAGCTTGTACGAGTGTATCACCAGAGTCAAGACCTTCAATGCGCACCGTCACCCAAGAGCTGTCAACTAGGACTAAACCCTAGCTTGCCGAGCATTAGAAAAACATTTGGCTAACCAAGTTATTAAGTTTCCAAAAATAGAAAGAAACATCCACGTTGTTTATATGTACATAGTTATTTAGGCATAGACATGTGAATTCCAACCTAAACACCAAGGCAACTCAAGGTGTTGTGAGGCTAAAACAATCTTTGCAGTTGATGCTTCCAAATTTTCAACACTTATTAATTTATCTTTATATAAAGTTCTTTTTAGCTTTATAACAAGCAAGTTTTATAGCTAATTTCTTCGACTAACATTTATTAACTAGTTTAGGCACCCGTGTATCCGTTAATATTTATTAACTAGGTTAGGTGTATTACGCGGGTGGAACAATGTAAATTATAACTCTATAAATAATCAAAATACAAAAGAAATTACATATAACATTAAATAAGGAAAAAGTTAAATTACAATTTACTTTAAATACCATAAGAACCTGGATTTTGCTTGTGCATAGTTTCCCCAAAGAAGAACAATCCCCATTTTCTTTTCAGAAATCATCTCCATTACATACAGAAGCAACGGACTGTAACCATCCGTTCTTCGCATGAGAATTTTCTGCTGTTGAATTGAAAACAGCGTTAATAAATTAAAATTTTAAGTACAGCAATATTATTAGCATACAATTAGAAACCCATTTATATCAAAACCAGGTCAATATCATAAATTATGGAATGGATTTCTAGAAATGATGTACCTAGTGTAGAAGATGCCTTAAAATTATCGACTCCAGGCTGATCCAGAGCCATGTTAAATGCCGGTCGGGCTGCAAGTTGTACAGTTGTGATCCCGTCTTGCCAATTGAGTTACCATTATTACACTTCTTAATAATATTTCACCTCTGCAAATGTTCATTATCTAATTATGTTAGCACAAAATTCATAAGTCAGCTGACCCACTTATGGCTCATATACAAAGTCAAATTTACACACAATTGACTTGCTTAAAGTGAATAAACAAGGTACTGGAATGAGGCATTAACATTCTGTTATCATGTTTGGTAACTGAAATTTCAAGTATGTTGGTTGACTTTCATAACCATTTTGCCACCTACATACAAAAGCTATGATATAAAGTAAAGAATGGTAAAAGGGCTTGCTCACCATAAGCATTCTCCAACCCTTATGCATTGAAGCAAGGATGTATACTATCATATCCTTTACTTTCATTTGTGGTTGTGCAATTATCGTAATTAGGATAGAAAGAAAAGTGACACATATTAATCCTTTGGTCAATCAAAACACACACAGATTAATCCTATAATTATAGGAATTGAATACAAGCTGATAGTCATTGCTAAGAGATCTTTTACAATGACACCTCCGAAAAATTGTAAGATGTAACTGAATTAGAATTTAAAAACCACTCAATAAGACTTCATGCAATTGTAAAACACTCCAATTACATATACGGGTCAACAATCTGATTTTGTGATATATATAAGCATAATGCAAAACATATTATAGTCAAACCATGAAACTTACAGCAGCTTTTGAAGCTTGATGGCATACTAAAGAAACATCCGGTAACAAGAGGCATATACGATGTGCCACCCTCTCTTGAAAAAAAAAAAAAAAAAAAAAAAAAACACTTATGAGCACACAACACCCTCTCTTGAAAAAAAAGACACTTATGAGCACACAAATTAAATGTTGAGGCAAAAATAATATACATTCATCGCTTATCTCATTAATTGGTTTTTGATATAATCTTTCCAAAATGGAGCTCTCATCAGTCCCTTGCAAAAATAATAGTAAATCATATTACCCTTTACCAAAGCTGCTCACCCTGCCATTTAGCCACATCTAAAACTATTAAACCGTTGATACATTCTTCATATGCGATAAGATAGCTCAATAAAATTATATCCTATGCTAAATAAGTTTTTCTATCCAACTGATTCACCATAGCATCTACATATCAGAATCATCGCATTTACAAGTAATAGATGGAAAATCTTGTAAAATAGGTTTAGGTAAAGGATTCAGCCAAACACAGAACATGTCAAATGAATTAAAAGTTCTTAAGAACTTTCTCGTGACGTGCGAAGATCAGAAAACTTCAGAAACATAACCAGTTTGCCACCGCGACTATTTTGTTTGCATTTGGCCTCTTCGCGAGTCGCCAGAGTTTAAGAAACTTCCATCACGACGCGCGAGGGAGTGTTAAGTCGGAAAAAAATATTTTCCCCTAGTTAAGTTCGTTTAACCCTAGGTCGCACTTTTACGACTTCCAGATGACCATAGCAGTGATTAGGGCGATTTCCAAGCGTTTTTAAGTATTTATTTGAAGAACGGATCGGTGGAATGAATAATCAAAAGATTATTGGGCTAGATATTGTTTGCTTAATCGTTGTAACCCTTGAGTCATGCTGAATTTGGATTTAATTGTTTATTTGATTTTATTTTGATCATCATGAGTAACTAAAACCCTTATACTACCTAGGTTTGTGATGAATACTTGAATCTTGTTTATTTTTGTTTTGGATTTGTGACTGAGAGATGCTTAGGTAAAGAATTTGTTTAATACTTGGTTTTGATACGTATGCGTACTGTGGTTGATTGATTTATATTATCATTCTGCATGTTTCTTTGGTTAGTTTGTTGTGTATATTCTGGCTAGGGTTTTGTGTGATTATCAGTTACTTGGTGTTTTCGATTATATCTTGTGGTTTCTTGTCTTAGCAAACCTTAAGAGCGACCGTATGAGTTAGTTAAACCTAGTATTATGTTATTCCTGAGACCGGGAGGAGATAGGGTGTCGGTTTGTCTAGTCATTTAGGTGCTGAGTTACAGTGAGACCGAGAGGTGATCCATTCCTAGCACGCCTTTAGATTCTTCGCAATTCCAAATCATTACCGGTTTAGACAAATTACCCCTTTACATCTTCAGGTGTATTGTGATTAGTGAGACCGGGTGGAGATCTATTCTTTGGGTACCTTAGCATATTTAGTTTGGTGAGACTAGGAGGTGAACCGAACCATAACCATGAGTTGTACACGTTCCTTAGGGTTATTGGGTAGCTTTAGTGAGATCAGGAGGTGATATGGCGTGTCTTAGTGATTCCCGAGTGTTCGTATCTTTAGAAATCCGATTTTCAGTCATATTACCAATTCCAAGAGTTTGCGAGTTTTCTTGTAGGATTCCTTGCCTGGGTTCCTTCTCACATCTGATCTTAGACCCTGTTAAATCATGCTTTTGTGTTCGTGGTAGTTTTCTTAGTTAAAATTCGTAGTTAATATCAATTAGATAAAAATTCCCCAAATATATACTTAAAATTGACTAGTATTCGATAAAGGTTAATTCTTGAGAGTTGCCTACATAGAGTCCTTAGATTCGATATCTAGTTTTACCTATTGAAGGAGTGGGTGCCCAGAAGCTCCATATACTTAAAATTGACTAGTATTCGATAAAGGTTAATTATTGAGAGTTGCCTACATAGAGTCCTTAGGTTCGATATCTAGTCTTACTTATTGAAGGAGTGGGTGCCCGGAAGCTCCCACACAACAAAGCTGAAACTACAAGCTAAACAAAGTTACACTACTAGCTAGAAGTTAAAAGCTGGAAGACGGAAGCTGAAGCAGTCACACTGATGACCGGCAGCTGGAAGCTCATGTTACTGTACACACATCGGGTCTCGAACCTGCATGGTCAAAGTGACAGGACTTTGCCCAAAAGTGAATAAAGTAGCATTGAGACACACAATCTGACATTTACCAAAGAGGGAAGGCTACTCGTGCAAACAACCTCACCAGAGGATAAGGTTTACCACAAATAGAAGGTATGAGCTATTAAGGAGGCTCCCCAAGGCAGAGACCTCTGCCTATAAAAGGGAGTCTCATGCAGCCACAAAGGGTATGTTCACTTCACTCTCTCTCTCTAAAAGTATTCTATCCCATTTATGCTTAACTCTTAGAGATCTCTTTACTGATTCTCACGCCTGAGTGCAAATGCGGGAGGCCACATCTCGCGTTAAGGCAACCGTGTTCTTTGTGTGTAGATTCCGATCAAGAAGCTATCTGCTGGAGTGGATCCTAGACCTTCCCCCTGCCATACTCTTGTTGTTTTAATAAGTGGCACCCACCGTGGGGCTGCACTACTTAGAACAAAAATTCTGGTAGTTCAATCCATGTTCCTAATTTATCACTTTTCTTATGGCCGGAAAGGATCCTCCCCCAAAAGATAACCCCAAAATTCCACTACCTGCCTCTAGCCCTTCAACTACACAAGGGGTAGGTAGCTGTTTAACAAGAACAGACAGACCAATGGTTGAACCGTTGTCTCAAATTGTTCTACAGTTTCAAACACCTCCTCTCACACGAGTAGCTCCATCTTCACTGAGTGAAGTACTCTTCTCGATGGAGATGACGGAGATAACTCCAAAAGGAGTGAGAAACAATGTCATACAGCTAAGGGAGCTTTTGAATGGGTATGTCCAGGAAGAAAGGAACAAAAGAGTAAGACTCCGCTTGTCTTACGATGAACTGGAGGTCACACTCTCACCCATACCTCTACCTTTATGTGGAACCAGTTCCCCTAGTGTTTACCGTAACACAACAAGCTCAAACCGATTCCTTATCTCATGTCGGATGGTTTTCTTAGACAAGGGAGTAGACACCAGGGCTCCCCCTATGTCCTACCAAGAAGCCCAAAGTTCACCGTTGAACAGCTTCTCCTGCTAAGTCAATCCACACCCCTCTGACTCAAACCTCCTTTGGAGAAGCTCCCAGGTTGTTCCCTTTAGCTAGTGCTGCGGTGGCTGTAAGTCTGTCACCACCTCCTAACACCACCCAAGGTTTCCCCGCACCAAACATACCCTTGCCACTTGAATGCCTAGCTAGCTCAGTTGAGTCAACAACTAGCAGGAAACCATACATGGCAAGAAGCCTTAGGCCAACCTAACACAAGTACGACCAGGGAAGGGGCAAGCCTCAATGTTCCTTCCATGTCTTACAATGAGACTTCTCCCACGTCAATTGTATGGGCAACCAATATGGGGTTTATATACCAAATTGTCTCTCTCACCCACCAGACTAGTCTTTTAGGTTGAGTTCTATTGTTTGGTATGTAACAATTGGTATCACAGCGGTCTTGATCTACTTCTATGGATGCTCAACAACTGAACGAGTCATTGGATCAAATCGAGTCGATGATTGTTGCGATAATTTATTTTCACAAGAACTGAACTCGGCATTAAGCCCTACTCCAATCTCATCTTCAAAACCATCACCATATATCCATTTTAGCCCTGGCCACCAACCGCTTCTGCCTCTGCACCACTACTAAAACCCACTTCGTCCACACAACCACCACTGGTCCCTAATCCCGCTACCGCCACCACACCACGTGTTCCATCACCCGTTTCAGCCACAACACCACCACAGTTAACCTTACCCGCACCAGCATCACCTCCATTCCCGACAACAGCTCCAAAACCGCACCCACTTGCCGTTGTTCCAAAGCTACCACCAAGACCCACTCCTGTTGCCACATCACTACTAAAGTGGTCTCCCTCCACCACCGTACATCCGACTCCAAAGTTAGCAATCACACCCACACTCACACCCTCACCCATACTGGAGCCAAACCCCGCATCATCTATGGTTCCGAACCACTAGATGAGACAATCGAGAGACGTCAGCGGCGTCCACCATGGTGCTTCGCCAAGACTTATTCATGGGCCACCGGGGGAGAAGAGTGGCATCCACCGTGGTTCATTGTGAAGACCTATTTGACTTTATCCTTGAGGACAAGGATAATTTGAGTGGAAAAGAAATGATATCTGCTCAAAGGAGACTTCCATTGTGCATGGTAAGTTATGTGATTTTCATTCTTGCAGTTCATGTGTGGTACATGTTATTCAACTGGTGGGATTTTCCACGCTTCGCGGCCGGATTTCGGTCAATATCGGCATGGTTCCTTAAAGTATCGGCTCGGTTTTTATAGCAACCAAAAAATACACCCAAAGGAATATCGACTGGTATTTTACCTCTATCGAAAACAATCTAAACAGATATCAATAATCGTAGCTACGTTTTTCGGGCTTGGCATGAATTTGGTCACCGATACTTACTATTGCATACAGTACTAAAAATACTCTATTGTCACACAACTTTATTTTCAATCACTTTTATAATGCCACGCCGAGAAAACATAAAAAAACGAATACGATACCAGTACCGATATAGTTTGAACAATATTTTTTCAGTTCATCACGTCAAAGAACAAAAAGAATCCCATTTGATTAAAAGATTTATCTAATCGTAGATGAAAATAAACATGTTACAGCAGTGTATTCAAAATTTGATATTATCATATTCAAAATAACAAAAAAGGGGAAACGGTATAACTGTATATAAAAATACTCAACGATATTTTATATCTACATGTTGAAAAAATCATAAAACCAAAATTTTGCAACAATTATAATAAAAAATAACTAAAAATTTAAAAAAACTAAAAACATTTAATGGGCACCATACAATTTACTTTAAAGTGTAACTAAAAAATAAAAAAAATATATGAAATTGACTAATAAAAGAAAGTAGTGTTCTAAGTACTTTGAAAATGTAAGATATAAGAATTATCACATTTGTTATTTCATTATTTGTTTTTGCAATTGCTTAGTGCAGTAGTGGGTGGGAAATAAAGGAGTCGTGGGTGGTCTATGATCTCCTTATTTCATGTGTAGTAGTTTTGTAATTTCCTTTTAATATTTGTTTTGTGTTGAATGAAGGACACGAATGAAGAATATTGAGTCTCAAATTCTCTCTAAATTTCATCTTGGAGTTTGATCCACTTTAGCGGGTTATTTATTAATCCAATTGGTACACAACATCACATTACCAGGAAATTGGGATGTTTTCAAAGCGAAATTCGTTGAAAATGCGTAAAAAAACGTAGAATATGGCCTTTATCGACACTTTTAAGATAAAACTGATTTTGATGGAAAAACTGACATAGGAAACGTAATCCGACACTAATTGTTTCGACACATTTCTAATGATTTTTTTAGTTTTGTCAATATTGTATCAAAATTGTATAGGTATTTTCGACACTATATTAGGGTTTTTTGTGTTGGTATTGTGTCAAAATTGTATAGGTATTTTCGACGCTTTTTTCCTAGTTTTCTAGTAGTGTTGCAAGCCAAGAAAGATGAGGAAATACATCATGCATGTGATTTGATGAAGTCAATAGTTAACCTTAGTTTATTTCTTTGAATGTAATTAACACACATATGATGGTGTATGTGTTGGTTCAGTTTTTGTGTCTGTTGCTTGTTCTAATTACGTCTGTAATATACAGTCTTTGTTTATTGAGTCTGTAATGTTTTGGTCGAGTCGACCAAGTCAAGATATCCCCCTATCTTGACTTTGTATGACATTTATGTATTGATGAATGTAAAGCAGCTGTTAGTGTGTGCAGTCTGCAGTCTGTATGTTTATGTGCATCTTTTATGTTGTTGTTCTGTGTTTGTCTGTTAATGTTGTGTCTGCATGTAGTGTCACACCCCGATATTTCCACGTATTACCGGTGGGCCCAGTGGGGAGTATCGTGACGTAGTTGATATCATAATAGTCAAACAACACAATATTTAAATGCACAGCGGAAGCAAAAGATAGATTCATTTCAACCAAATAAATTATAATATTAAGTATCACAAATTAGTTGAAACAGATCCACAGGCGGATGAAAATAAAAAGGAAACTGTTCAACAGACTTCGACATCTAGAGCTTGCGAGACTTGTTTATTGATGCCTGGAGTATCCAGCCTATTACGTATAGCACCTGCACTTAGCCTTTTTGGAAAATACGTCAGTTTACACTGGTAAATACAACTTAACTGACTCATTTTGAAAAGAGTTTGAAAATTGATTTGGATGAACTTCGGCAAAAATATCTTTTATAACTTGGGACAATTATTAAAATAATCATGTATACAGTTTTACTTATTCGTCGTCCATTAGGGCCGGTTTGTAGGGCCGGTCTAGATTAATTGACACGCCACAGGTATAATGCCCACAAGGATTTATTCCTCTAAGTGGATTACCAGCTTTTACATAATGCATCTGTCAGGTGTACGCCTACACCCCGTGCTTAGGTCATGGCCATTTCTTTGAATGATGCCAAGGATATCCGGGACATGGTCATTTTAACCCCCAAAGGCCATACACTAAATAATACATATTAAACGAGTTATGTAAATACATTAATCACAATCCGATTTAAATGATTACACACCCGACCAAGCGGTATTATTATAATACCGTATCCCAAGCCCGTATAGGGAAAACAAGTTAAGAGTATTTACCTGAGCAATGTATAAGTCAAATACAGCAAGTACAGATGGATTTTACTGGGCTCCTAATCTGGAACGAATGTTTATAATAACCTATTAGAATCCTAACGGGTCTTTAATTAAGCTTAGACTTAGACCGGTTAGTTTTCAAAAGGAATACACGGTTCAAACGCGTGATAAAGCGAATACCGGTTTAGAATGTGGTTTTGACCCGACAAGCTTGGATACTTGTTTAATATGGGTAAATTAGTCACATTCTGGATTTTGAGACAAAAATGGTATGATTTGACCCGTTTCGGCTAATATATCCAAACTAGTCACATAAACCGATCCGAACGTGACAAGTGCGAAACGAGTAATCAAATGTGTCATATACAAGTTCCCTGAGTTAATATGCCTTAAACATGTTGTGATATCAGTAAGGTATCTTCTATTATGCCCCAAACGAATTTAAATTCAAACTATGCCCCGTAGGGGCATTTTGGTCATTTAAAAGGTTGTAAAAGAGTTTGAATATTAATCTGAGTTATAGGTCTGATGTAATCAGTAAAAATACTCATTTTTATACATCATATCAGTAGGGTACTAAATATATGTGAAATTTACCATTTAAAACCAAACTATGCACCTTAGGGGCATTTTGGTAATTTCACTTAGGCTAAAAAGGTCAAATATGGAAATCCGAGTTTAAAAATTTAGCTTACTGTTAATGTATAATAATATACTAAAAATATCAGTAGGTATCAACCTTATATGTTTAAAATGGTTTTAATGCATACTAGGTGCTAAAAATGCTTAAAAAGACGATTTGGAGCCATTTCCGGGTTTTCAAAGGAAAGCTGATATTTTTACAGTTCCAGAAGGCTCAAAATATTTTATTTATCAAATAAAATCAGTAGCAAAAGGTTTGGGGTCTAAAGGATTTGTAGAACTCATTTTATAGCTTAAAAGGGCAAAACCGGCATTAACCGAATTAAAGCTACGACCCTAAGTTATGCTCAGCCTAAAATTAATTAAAAATCTTCAAAAATCCCAAAATATTATATTACATCAGTGGGTAAAAAGTTTGATATCAAAAAGTGGGTTTAGATAGGCTATATGCTAATTACGCCATTTAATTACTAAAAAGTTTTCTAATTACATTATTGAGCATAACTCTTAATCTAGACCTCAAACTGATGTCAAATTTTGGGTGCAAGTTTATAAATCAGTAACTAAGGTTTCTACTCTTTTACATTTTCAAAATTCACGTTCTAAGGTGACAAGGGCATAATAGTCAACATTTAAGCATATAACGGAATATTGCATATGAATCGGATAATTATTGAACCATGTTGTATAATCTCAGAAGGTTATACTTATAGGTAACTTGCTCCTAATAAAGCTCTAAGGCATTCCTAAACTATGCTCTAACGGGTCAGAACTGAAAGTCAAAGCAAAAGTCAAATTATGCGACTTTCGGTTCCGAACCGGGCTTAAACTGGAAATTGTCGGGTTGAACATGTTTAGACATGTTCTTACATTAATTACCAAGTTATATTAATGATAAAACAGGTTGCATAGGTCCTACATTGCTAATTATGCATTAATTTGAAAATAAGCATTTTGTTGACTTTTTAAAGTTAGCTTTGACCCGACAATGGACCTAGTTAGAGTGGGAATCATAGAGTACCCTTTTTAAGGGTTTATTACCCACATAATTACCTACTTATAGGTACTTTTAATTTGAGATTTGACTGAACAAATATTAATTAATCTCGAAGTCAAACTTTAATTACGATGGTTTGACTTTTAGCTAATTAACTAAGCTAACTAAATTAGGAAGGGTTAAGGATACTTACAAATGTCCTAAGTATGATTAGGGACTACTAGGAAGCTTATTGCTGATTAGAGGAGCTCCAGAGACTAGCTTGAAAGAAGTTGCAAATGAAAGACCAAAATGTTGCAAACTTGGTTCTCTTATATAGCAACTTTGATGCCTCAAGATCACTCCAAATCAGTCTACAAATGTTATAAGATGTTCCCAGGTGTCCCTATAATGCTTAAAACCAGTTATAGAGCCCCTGATTTTCGAATACCACTCAAATAAGGCGGTGCAACCGTTTTAACAGGCATCTATCCAAAAATCGCCTAGCTCCACATCCTTACGGACCGTAAGGGTTAGACCTTTACGGTCCGTAAGCCTTCATCAGAGGACAAAAATCTTTGCAAACTTTTAGGCTTGACCATGCATTCACTTAAAGCTCGAATCTTATGCTTTTTAATCAGTATGGGGACCATGAAGTCAGCCATTGCATGTCTAGCCATGCACTTACACAACTTAGATTCTTGTGGAAGGTTTTAAATGTCGATAATACTGAGAAATCACATTGGATCCATGCCTTAGGTTATATTCAATTTATTATTTAGGATAGCCAGATTTATTTACATAATTTAGATGTTGATTAATCATATCATGGTTAGGGATTTATTAATAGGTCGCTCAGAGGTACAGATTAACATGTCGATGCTTTTAATTCCTACCTTACATCTTTATCTGGATCCGTTTCCATAACACGTTCGCATTACATGACACGTGTCTTTATTTTATTGGGCATGAATTTACGAGGTGTTACACGTAGCCCACCTACGAAGAATATATTCTTCGTAGGATATCATCACCACGAAAAACATCTTTCGTCTTGACTTGGTCTTTCGTAGGGTTGACCCACGAAGAACCATGGTTCTTCTTGGGCTGGAGTTTTTCGTGGGCCCAGTAACATTCTTCGTAATGTTACTGGGCAGGGGTCTATATATAGCAGGCATATGTTTCACAGAATAGCTAAGAAAGCACCAAGAGTCTGTCCAAACACTGTGTGTCTTGTTCTCTTCAGATTAATCAAGATAGTGAATCTTTGGTTACGTGTTTGTGTTTACTTTGCTTCGGTTTGCATTCTTACGTGGATTCCGCAATCGTAAGTGTGTTCTAACAACAAGGAAGTAGGTTTCTTGATCCTCCAAGTGGACCTACAAGTGGTATAAGAGCTTTGGCTCTCTTCCTTGTTTAAAACCAAGCATAGTGAGGTGTTTGGGCAAGTTGTGAAGCTTCTTGGAAGTGTTCTTGAGCTTAAAACAAGAAATTTGAGTTTTTATAACAAAATGGCTTAAAAACTTAGTAAATCTTGTTGTTTTGCTGAAAATTTTTACAAAAACCTTGTTAAAATACATGGAGACATGGTAAAATACGTTTTTTCTTGAAATTTCTTGCAAATCTTTAGCTCGACAACTTTTCTGGTGAAGTGCTTGACCGTAGAAGTCACCGGAATATTCCCTTTGCTGAAGAATATTCTTGTACCTTTTCAAAAATTAAGTTTTTCGAATATTGGTCTGATTACTATATTGGGACACTCACCAAACATCTTTCTTAAACTCAGAAAACAGATTCTGTCTTTTAAGGATAACTTTTCACCAACCATTTGGTGAAGAACCTTGCCTGCGAAAACTCACATCGACGAAGAACCCATATCGACGAAGAACTCAGGTGGCGAAGAACCATAGTTCTTCGTTGATTTGGTCATCGACGAAGAACACATCCTGCGAAACACTTAAGTCAACGAAGAACCTAGTTTTTCGTTGACCAAGGTACTTCGTGGGGCTATATCCTACGTAGATCAGATCCTTCGTGGACTGGATTCTTCGTTGGTTAACAGTTTGAAAATTTTTCACAGAAGCTTTTTATTTCAAACATAGTTGTTTAATTTGATTTTTCAAGAAGTTTTTTTCTAAAACAACAATAAAAAAATGAGTACAAATCCTTGGGATTGGAGTGATAGCTCGAGTACAAGCCAAGATCCTTCACAATGGATCAAAGAGTTAATGCCTAAACAAGAGATTACCGCTAATCAATGGGCATGTGTTGCTAATCAAAATCATAGTATTCAAAATCTTCTCTTAAGCGAGAGTGAAACCGGAAGCAATAATCGTCCACCAAAGTTAAGTCACATGAACGGTTATCCATCATGGAAAAGTCGTTTCCATACGTACGTTCTAGGGCAAAATACCAAGTCGTGGACATGCTTTACTACACCGTTCAATGAAGCTCTCGAAGAAGCAGGTTCCAATCCACTTACTTTGGCAGGAATGGGCGAAAGTGATAAGAAGGCTTATGATCTTGAGAAGAAAGCATTTGCCATTCTTACTCAAGCACTTCATAGAGATATTTATCATCAATTCACATATTGTACCACTACAAAGAATTTGTAGGACGTCTTGGTAGCTAGAGGAGAAGGGAATGCAACAACAAGAAAAATCTGTCATGATCTTTTAAAGAAGGAGTTTGAAGGATTTTTGTTCATGGAAAATGAAACACTCAACAACATGGCTACTCGGTTCTATCATTTGCTTAGTGAGATGCACTCATATCGGTTAATGCAACACAACAAGAGATGATCATGCATTTTGCTGATGCTCTACCACCCAAATGGAGTCAATTCATTGACTTGCTAAAGCATACCGGTGTTCTAGATACGCTCACTATTTATGAATTCGTTCAAAAGCTTGAGAACAAGAATGAAGAAGAAATACGAAAGGCAAAACGAATTCCAGTTCCACAGAATCCTGAGATGTACTTTGGAGGTATTAACCCCGATATTAGTACCAATCAGCAACCGAAGCTTCAAACCATGTTTATGTCAAATACAAACCCTTATGGACAACCATTTGAACCAAAAGCCTTTTTACCACCACCCAAGCCAGCTCAATCGTTTGGTTCTCTTACAAACCCTTATGGCAAACCATTTGATCCAAAAGCCTATCTTCCTTTCCCATAAACTGCTCCACAACAAACCCAACAACAAGCTTCAGCACGGGGGTCGAGCCCACTGAACACGCCCCGTGCCCAATCTTTGTTACTGGCAATCTTGTTTTAAGTCAGACAGTAGCTGAAGACGGGGCCGTGCCCACTGAACACGCCCCTGTGTCCGCCCTCTGGTTACTGAAAACAGAGCCGTAAGATCCCAACGGTTGGTAATTTCTGACAAAACTATGAGCGATACTGATTATTTTTACTTTCGCTCCTCTTATGGTAAATGGTGTCAAATATGTGGTGGATCTCATGAGAATTTAGAATGTTACTTTCTAAATTACACTCCCCACTATTTAGACCCATCATTTCCCTATAACCTTAAGATGGGCGAAAGTAAAAACAATCCCTATCTCTCCCTCGAATGCTCTCAATCATTTCTTTTAGATGATATGATTCTCGAAGAATTATGTCAACTCAAAAAAATAATTCTCAAATTGATAAAAGAACTTGAGATGGAAGCAATCTATTCATCCCAAGACGACGATCAAGGAGAATTATTGAGATCGCATTCGAATTCCAACAACATCGTCGATACTGAAAACACCTCTAACTCTTGTAAGGACATGAGCGATAGTCGTCCCTGTGTCGATTGTGCCGTGAAGGACTCTCCATCAGTCTCCACTGATGCGTTCATAGACCTGAGCGATTCGACATATACCTTCTTTAACGAGAGCCCGTATAAGGGGAATAAAGGTTGGTTTCGCCCACCGGTATTTAGCTTAGGTTTTACCCTTTCTGATAACCTCTTGCGTTCGTGTTTGAATCAAGAGCAAATTAGGTACCTTAGGCACTTCGGTGTTGCCATGTTGTTCCATCCAGTAAGGAACCACCCGATCAAGACAAATTCCTTAAAATAAGACGAAACTTCATAAACCCTCTAGCCACGGGGCCGTGTCCAGGTCAGCACGCCCCGTGCCCACCTAAAGATTGACCACGGGGTCGTATCCAGGCCAACACGCCCCGTGTTCAGAATACGGACAAAATGTGTCAGAATCATGTCTGACCACGGGGCCGTGTCCAGCCGGCATGGGGCCGTGGTCAGCGTGCTGTCATTTTCTATAAAGTCAGCATGATTCCTGTACATTTGGACCCCTTCCAAAGACAAAGATCTGCTGGGATTTTCACATATACCCTACAAGGTAATGTCACAGAAGGTTCCCAACAACCATCTTGTCTTTACCACTTTTGTCTTTTGCTTTCTTCTTAAAAAACTCCTCAAAACCTCCAGTAAAGCTTGAAACCTCCATGTTTTCAAGCTTTATTGTGATATTTGCTAGGTTTTTAACAAGGGAATCTTATCAAAAATAAGTTTCATAACACTGTTTTAAGTTATTTCTGCTCAGAAATGTCTCAAAGTTCAGAAAAATAATTTAAAACCATAAGATTCCTGAGTTCAAAAATCTGCAGAATGGTGGCCACGGGGCACGGGGTCGTGGCCGGAGTTACTGTTTCATTGTTTTGAGCTTTTCATCTTGTTTTCTTAGAATGTCAAGTCAGAACAGCGGAACATCTTCAGCTCACTCGAGGAACACTCACAGAGAAAGAAGGCCATCGATTGAAGCAACCCTTGTGCGTTACGTGATGGCGCTAAGAGAAGCACTCGATGAAATGACATCCATGGAGGAAGTCCTGATTGACCATATCAACTATCTGATGGTGGGGGTTAGAGAATAACTTCCAAGAAATCTATCTTTTGCACCAAAGGTTGAATATTCTTGCAATGCCACCTATGGAACCAATCTTCCCTCAAGAAGATTGGAACTTGGCACAAGAAGTTGTTAATCCCACCAGATGGGACGACATTCCTCTGGAACCTCCTCTAGACACCTTACAAGAGGTTCCGATTGAGGTCGCACCTCTTTCACATGAGGAAGACAATGAGCCCGCTTTCCTTCTCCCCCGGGAGATAGAGGAGTGGCTTAAGGACGTGTGAGGGGCACTCTCCGGAAAGAAGTTCCTAAGGCCTTGTTCAACCGAATAATTCAATTTTCGGAATTTTGTTGCTCCTATAATAAAAACGTATAGGCTAGAACTGCTTTGTGGTTTAAAATTTCTTGCATTCTAGGACCTGCTTATCTATCTTAGTTTCTAGCTTTTACTTTTCGATTTTTAGGAACTATGTATTTCACTCTTTAAAGGAACGATGGTTTAAATTATTGAATGGTGTTTAGATGATGTTATGGTTGAATACACTTGAAAAGGTGGAGGGTGCCCAAGGGAACATATGAACCACACCCCATGCACAAAAACAGAGCATCCCGAAAATTTTCCAGCATTACAGCAAGTTCAGCATGGGGTCTTGCTCAGCCCAACACGCCCCGTGCCCGAGTCTCTGCAGAAATTTGCCCAGTTCAGGTAACTGGACACGGGGCCGTGCTCACTGAACACGCCCCGTGCCCAGCGTTCTGCTAAATTTTGATACTCGCGATCTGACCACGAGGCCGTGCCCGGACCAACACGGGGCTGTGGCTAGACGCCCAGTAACACAAAATTTTGTTTTTAAACACCTTTTTACACATTTAATCAACCTAAAAACTTATTTTTGGGGGACACATTGAGTACAATGTGTAATTTAAGTATGGGGGGATGCTAAAACCTTGAATTTTGCAAGTCCTAATAACAAGCCTTACACAAAATTCTATTGGAACCGTTAATCACCCCAAATTTTTTTCAAAAAATTTCATTTTTTTTACTTGTCTTGGTTTAATTCGGGAATAACAAGTTCTAAAAAGGTTATATTTTTTATAAATTTACAACCGATAGCGTCGTGATAAAAAGAACCAACATAAGAAAATTATTAAACGACATGACAAATCTAATTAAAATTTGATTATATATACTCGATCACATTTTAAACCCATTCCCACAATAAGTGAGAGCTTTTATTGAGCATACAAGCATACATCTTTAAACTAAATGCTCATTTTTCATTTCTTGTGTGAATAGCCGTTTGGTTCTTACAACTCTAGAACGTGTCACGACGATACATTCCCGGTCCTTACCAACTTAAACCCAAGTTAGTAAATGATGGAGGCACTAGGACTAACCCATTTTCCTTTCAACACCATTATTTTTTGTTTTTTTATCATCTACTGTAACACCCTGAAAATATAAACCTTTTTTATATTTACAAGGTTGTAATAAACAAAATGAACTAACTAGGAATAAAAATAACCTAGTTGTAGGAAAGTCTTGTAGTAACATATTAGTGGGTTAAAAACACCTAAAATAAAAACCTAATGATAGTTGGAGGGTTAAAGGTGTCAAATGCGAAACAAGTTTTATTAAAACAAAAAAAATTAAAAACCAAACACACACTGGTGTGTGTGTGTGGATCGAACAGAACACAGGGGGGCGACCAAGCTTGCTCTCAAACCCTAGATCATACAATTTGTACAAATTGAATGCCTAAATCAGTTCCAAAACGAAATCCAAGCAAAGATTAGTGATCTCCTTAGTGAAGAGGTCATAAGGTATGTAGAATTTCATTGAATGATTCCATCTTGAACTCTAGGTGAACATATGAAATTCGAAATTAGTGTTGCATGATTGTTGTATGGATGGATTTGGAATGAAATATTGTCTAGGAATAAACCCTAGTCATTAGATTGTTGAAATTATGCTCCTTACTTGTGAATTCCATAATCACCAATGTAGGTGATTAGTGGGTTTTGTAAAAGCATGTTAAACCCTAGTCATTAGATTGTTGAAATTATGCTCCTTACTTGTGAATTCCATAATCACCAATGTAGGTGATTAGTGGGTTTTGTAAAAGCATGTTAAACACTAGGATTTTAGTTATCATTCTAGTGTATTTTGAACCCTGTGAAATAAATTCAGATTTGTTGATGTGAAAATTTAATATGAACATTCCTAATTGATGTTAATCTTGGCTAAGTGACAAGCTATGAACTTGATTGTGAATTGTGTAAAATTATGCTCTTAAGGTGTTTGTAAAAATGCCTAAATGAAAGCTAAATATTGGAAAAATTTAACTAAAACGCATACATATATATATTGGCGAATAAATGCGTTAAGTGACACGAAAAGAGTTCTAAACGATTTGTGATTGAACTCTATAGGTAAGGAAACTAGGACATCAAGCGGACAAGCCAGTGGTGATACACATTTGAAGGGAGCGCTTTAAAGGTATGTAACTTGATTCGTTACATTATGTTACCTGAATATTATAGTCGCTTAAATTTTTGTTTATTGGAAAAAGTAGCATTAGTAGAAGTGACGATGATCACTACCTAGTTAATCGAATCAAACTTGATTAAAAACTGTTTGGTAGTCATTGGAAATGGTGGATTCCATAAATGAGCCAAACGGTCAAATAATTGTGTGTTTGATTATATATTATGAAAATGTTTGAAAGACCATTTGGGGATTATGGATCATAAGAGCGTAAACCATGAAATTGGCAATGATACGCCAATGATCATAAGCCCCAGAAGATGGGTAAACACGCCTCGAAGTCATAAGAATATTAGTGTTAGAATTAGTGCAAAATTATGTGGGACGGATAAATGAATAAGGGACCATTAGCCTTTCAGTCCGTAAACTCAACTTTTGATTAAATGATCATGATAGATGCGTTGGTAATTAAATTACGGACGCGAAGGAAAACGAATCACCTAAAACGGACACTTGGATAAAAAGTTATGAGCGTTTGAAGTTGATATTTGTGATAAAATGGTGTTGGGCAAGAAAATGCAGGTTTAAACCTGCACCCGCTGGAAAATAGGTTCCCCCACGGCACGCGACAGGGAACATCACTTCTGTCGCGACACGCGAGAGCGCTCGCGGGGCGTGAAGGTTTTAATCGAGTCTGTCGCGTGGCGCGACAGACTAAAATCTGAATTTTTGTTTTGTTTTCTGATTGTTTGATATTGGGACATGTTTATATGCATTTTAACATTGTCAAATCTAACATTTAGCATGGTTTTGACATTAGGTGAAGTCGGTCTCACTCCGGATGGCGATCAAGCATGAATTCAAAAACCGAACACATCGTTTTGAAGCTTCCACGTTTATCAAACTTTGTTGTAGACAATGTTCCTTTTGTAAACACTTAACTTATTGTTTCGATGTCTTAACTAGCTAGTTAGTTAACTTGAATACTGTTACTATGAAAAACTCACTGTTTTGTATAACTTTATGAAATGATGCATTTCCTTTTGAAAATGCACGCTTTTATATTAAAAATATTATTTAAATGAGACGGGTGTTACAAGTTGGTATTCATAGCTCAAGTTTGTTAAAATAGTGTGTTCGGTTCAAGCTTGATCAAACATCCGACAAGAATTAGTTACTTTAGTAGATTTTATTAAATGTTAGAAAAAGAAATGTGAATTTACGTGCATGGGAAGAGTGTGTTAACACACTCAAACCTGGAAAGTGCACTAAATGAGAATGGTTAAAGCAAGTTATGAACTTGGCTAAACCGAAGCAAATAAAGTATATGTTATAAATGAAATGTTTAACAATTGGTATAACCATTTCAGTTTCAAGATGACGGAAAAAGGTAACAATGATGCGGTGCCGATAGTCACCGAACAAATGAAAGAAGTGATTGCCGAAGAGGTAGGAAGGGCAACCGAGAATAGCCTATCCGGTTTCATATACAAGATCCAAAATACGGTGCTTTCGGTAGTTAAAGAACGGGTCAAAAGGTTGGAAGATAATGTCAACCTAGTAAAGGAAAAATCCGGGGAACAGAAGGGTTGCTCATACAAAGAGTTCATGGCGTGTAAACCGCCAATTTACAACGTGGAGGTTGACCCGATAATATGCCAACGATGGCTAAGTGATATCGAAGGGGTGTTTGAAAGGACCCACTGTGATGTAAGCGATTTCGTAGCTTACGGCATGGGTCCGTTAAGGGGTCAAGCCAAGGTTTGGAGGGATAACATGAAGAAGGATATTGGGGTTGAAGCGGCACAAGCGATGACGTGGGACGAGTTTAAGGCACCATTCCTTAAACACCACAGTCCCAAGGCGGTCATCAACAGAATCAATGAGGTATTCATCCAGTTAAGGCAAAAGGGTGAATCAATTGATAAGATCACGGGTATTTTCATGGATAAGCTGAGATTCTGTGATGAGTTAGTGACTACCGAAGAGCAGAAGATATACTACTATTACAATATGCTGAGCGCTGAATAGCGAGAGTTCATGACTCCCTCGAAGTACGAGACCCTCATAGAAATCATTAACACCGCCCGGGAGCGGGAGATTGAGTTAAAGAAACAAGTAGAGAGGGGCGAACGAAGGGTGCAGGATGTGAATCCAAGTTCGACAAAGAAGGCGAGAACAACGGAGTCGGCAAGAAAATCTGATGTGAAGGGCGGATCACCAAGTTGTAAGGTGTGTGGAAAGGGGCATAAAGGTGAATGTCGTTTCAAGGATAAACCATGTCCCATATGTGGAAAGGCGGGGCACACGGCTTAGCTGTGCCCGGGAAAAGTTTCTGTGTGCTACGAGTGTTACCAACCGGGGCACGAGAAATCCGAATGCCCGGACTTGGTTGGAAAGAAAGATAACAAGGAATCTCCAACAGAAACTCAAAGGGCGAAGGCTAGATCCTGTGACAACTCGAAATTTAGAACCTTTCGTTGTATCTTAATGTAACATGCTTGAACGTTGTGTGACTAGTTAACTTGTTGGTTTAATGATATAAGTGAACATCCTATGTGATTACGTGTTATGTTTATATGTATGCTTGTATGTATGCGACCCGAGGCATAAGAACCCGACTCGAGACCATGTGGTCTCGAGTGAACAGTGCAACATATGGGCCGGTTGGGCCGTGCACCTCATCCGAAACCCATTAGGGTGCACCAATGTGGAACAAGTATATAATCCTTAGTGATAGCTAACCTTGCCATTCTTTGGGCAATCCACACACACTCCTACCTTCTCTCTCTCACTAAAACCCTAAAGATCAAACATCACCTCACCTCTCCTTCTTCTCGGATCAAATCGGTGACCACAAGGAGCTCTCGGATCGGCTCACACACACACCCATTTGGAAGCTTCATACACACCTTTGAACCCCATACTTGAACCGGTAAGTGTTTCATAGGGTGTGTTTATATTTCGGTTGATGATGATGAAGTATGGTAAAGATTATTTGATAATATGTTGCTTGTTGGGTTTTATGCATGATAAATACATCATTCTTGAATGGTCGATATTAAGATTGAAGTTTGAATATGACAAAGATATTTGTTGATTTAATGGGTTATTTGTTGTTAAATGATGTTTATTTATTGAAAGATGCACATGTTCTTATATAACACACATACTCTTAGATGGTTAGGAAGATGGAGGTGAATTAGGGATGATCATGCTAACTTGACAATTAAGTGGTGTAGAAATGAATAAGTGTATGTAAACATGCTCTTGAATGAATCGGATGATGATACACTAAGCTATGTACGGCATGTTTGGATAAGTTGTTTAATGTAGGTGTTTTAAAATATGATGAACAAGTTGAATGATCATGATGAATGACTTGAATACATGAAGAACAACATGAATATGATATGAAGATGTCTTGAATATTTGAAAACTAATTGTTTGATCCATTTTAGTAAATTGTTAGACAAGAAAACATGTTTAAATGGATGGTACACATTGTTGCATGAAATCAAAATCTCATTGGGTAAGTACACTGTGTAGAAATCAGCAGATGTCCAATCGAGACCTCTGGTTTCGACTCGAGATCATCGTATGACAACTCGAGAACATAGGTTGCGACACAGGTTGCGAGTCAAGGACCCCTAGTCTCGACTCGAGACCACACTTGATCAGCACACAAACATCATGACTCGAGACCATGCTTGCGAGTCCAGTTGCGACTCGAGACCAATACATGCATGACCCGAGACCATCTCAGTTGCGACTCGAGAACTAGTAGGCTACAACTCGAGACCGCACAGTCTCGACTAGAGACCGCACAGTCTCGACTCGAGACCATATGCATGTACACGCTGTTTGGACTTGCACCCTATTACGGGCCTAAGTGATTGGGCCGAACTTATGGGCCGTATGTGCTACTGTTAATTGAGTATGTTGTGCACTGTTGTTGTTTTGCCATGGTAGACGAGTATGTCATGATCGTTACTTGTGTATGAATACGTGTAGAAAATACGTGCACTACTTGGTTTGAACCTGACTTGAATGGTATCTATGTTAGGATGTAGTTGACCACTTACAACTTGACTGAATTTTCTGTGTATCTGCCGAGCAAACCAAGGTGAGTTCACACCCTCTACAAAGCATGGGATTCCCTGGGTTGGGAATGGGGTTAAGGAACGTGGTTTCCTCGTCCTCCTTGGGTAGGACAGCATTGGTTCAGGAATGTAATTCCTCGTCCTCATGGACAGATAACTCGTACTAGACCAAAACTCTATCACGAAGTCCCTCCTTTTTATATCGACTTAATCGCCGGGCCAATGGCGAGCGGGTCATTAGTTAGATAGCGCTATTTAGGTCTGACAAACCTCACACCGTGCCGCAGAGGACGGGCGTGAACTAATGGATCTGGGGCACGTCAATGATGATAGACATTGACAGTTTCAGGGCACATAAACATGACTACAGTCAGCAGTCGATATGGTAACGAGTCTAGTGTATACATGGGGTAGCCCCCACGGCCGAAATGCCAGATAACTAACACGGGGTAGCCCCCACGGCTGGTTTGCCAGAGTAACCGGGAATAAACAAGTCACGTTTTTAACTATGGGGTAACCCCCACGGCAGGATGCCAGATAAAGGAAACTGTTTTCGAAACAACTTAAAACAAACACCCAACTGTGAACTCACTCAACTTGTTGTTGACTCGTTACTACATGCTTTGCAGGTCTTTAGGTACTTTGCTGGAGCTTGCATGGAAGAGAGTCGTTGTGGGACATGAACGGCTGTGTGCCAAGTTAAACTTCGAAACAATTAAACTTATGTTTTGATTTTAAACTTTATGCTTCCGCTTGCAACTTAAACTATGTTTTGTTTGAACACCAATTGTATTGGTTGGATTTTATAACTACTTATATGCTTGTTCAATATGATTGGTGGCTGGATCCTGGTCAGTCACGCCTCCAAGCGGTGGCATTCCGCAGGTGGATTTTGGGGGTGTGACAGATCCTTCCAACTAACAGCGGCTGAAGCGAAGACAAAACCAGATGTGGTCTCAGGTATATTCGCAATATACTCAATTCCGGCACGTGTATTATTTGATACGGGTGCGAATAAATCCTTTATTTAACATGGATTTATTCGACATCCTTCATTTGTATTGACGAAATTATCTATGCCCTTAGAAGTTGAAATAGGGGACAACAAGAGTTTTATAGTGTGTGATGTTTGTCAAGGCTGTAAATTGAGTATCGATGATGAAGAATACTCAATAGATCTAATCCCAATGTCGATGGGAGAATTCCAAGTGGTTGTTTGGATGGATTGGTTATCCCGATACCACGCAAAGGTCGTGTGTTTTCGTAAAGAGATAAAGTTAACATCTCCGAGCGGAAAACACGTTACTATCTAAGGCGATAAAGGAGGTAATCCTATGATATGCTCAATGTTAAAAGCTCACAAGCTCATGAGGCATTGATTGAAAGCGTTTATGATATACGCGAATGAACCAGGGAAAGAATCACCAAAGATCGGAGGCGTACCGGTGGTACATGATTACGAAGATGTGTTTTCGGAAGACTTACCGGGAATACTGCCCGAACGGGAAGTAGAGTTCAGAATTGAATTGGTTCCGGGCGGGAAACCCGTAGCTAAGGCGTCGTACTGACTTGCACCATCAGAGTTACAAGAATTAATGTCGCAAATTCAAGACTTGCTCGATAAAAGATTTATAAGGCCGAGTGTGTCTCCTTGGGGCGCACCGGTATTGTTTGTGAAAAAGAAAGACGGGAGCAGGCGAATGTGTATTGATTACCGGGAGTTAAAAAAACTCACGGTGAAGAATCGATACCCGCTCCCGAGAATTGATGATTTATTCGACCAACTACAAGGTGCGAATTTGTATTCCAAGATTGACCTTAGATCGGGGTATCATCAGTTAAAGGTCAAGGAAGAAGATTTGCCGAAGACGGCCTTTCATACGCGGTACGAACATTATGAGTTCCTCGTGATGTCATTCGGATTGACGAATGCACCCGCGGCTTTCATGGATCTCATGAACCGGGTTTGCAAACCTATGTTGGACAAGTCGGTAATCGTGTTTATCGACGACATTCTAGTATATTCGAAAAATAAGGCAGACCACGTGCATCATTTACAAGAGGTGTTAGAGACACTTAGACGGGAAAGACTATATGCAAAATTTTCGAAGTGTGCCGTCTGGTTATGAGAGGTACAATTTCTCGGTCACATCATTAGTGCCGAAGGAGTACTAGTAGATCCGTCAAAGATAGAAGTCGTGTCAAAATGGAGCCCTTCGAAGAATCCTTCGGAAATCAGAAGTTTCTTAGGGTTTGCGGGATACTACAGGAGATTCATTCAAGATTTCTCCAAGATTGCTTCAACGTTAACTAAATTAACTCGTAAGGGGGAAAGATTTATATGGGGTGTTGAAAAGGAAAAGGCATTCCAAACGCTACTGGAGAAGTTAACTCACGCTCCGGTATTAACATTGTCGGACGGAGTCAACGATATGATAGTCTACTCGGATGCGTCACATTCGGGGCTCGGATGTGTTTTGATGCAACGAGGCAAGCTTATGCCTCGAGACAACTGAAGGTGCACGAAAAGAAATACCCCACGCACGATCTTGAATTGGCAGCGGTGGTATTTGCGCTGAAAATATGGAGACATTATTTATATGGGGTGAAGTGCACTATATTTACCGACCACAAGAGCCTAAAATACTTCTTCGATCAGAAGGAGTTAAACATGAGACAAAGGCGATTGTTGGAAACAGTAAAGGATTACGACTGCGAGATACACTATCATCCCGGGAAAGCCAATGTCGTGGCGGATGCCTTGAGCAGGAAAACAGGTTATATTCCAATACGAGTACGGTTAATACAGCTTGTTGTGACCTCGGGTTTACTTGAACGAATCTGAGGAGCACAAGTCGAGGCGATAAAAGAGGAAAATTGGAAGAGTGAAAGAATCGTTGGCCAGCTGGAAGAGTTAAAGGATAATAACAATGGGTTGAAAACCCGGTTTGGCAGAATATGGATTCCTAATTCGTGTGGAGTTAAAAAGCTTCTACTTGATGAAGCACACAAAAGCCGTTACTCCATCCATCCGGGGGTGACCAAGATGTACAACGACTTGAAACAAAATTACTGGTGGCCCGGAATGAAAAGGGATGTGGCTAAGTATGTGGAAAAATGCTTGACTTGTTTACAAGTCAAGGCGGAACACCAAAGACCCTATGGTAAGCTTTAACCATTGGATATTCCAGTTTGGAAATGGGAACATATTACTATGGACCTATTAATCAAACTACCAAAGACGAGTCGAGGATTTGATGCTATATGGGTAGTTATTGATAGACTGACGAAAAGCACTCACTTTATTCCAATACGTGAGACTTATACGTCAGAAAAGATGTCGGAGGTGTATACTAATGAGATAGTGGCACGGGTATCGGTATCCATTGTGTCTGACAGAAACACCCGGTTTACTTCAAACTTTTGGCGAGATTTCCAAGACCAGATCGGAACGAAACTATTTATCAGCACTGCATACCATCCTCAAACGGATGGGCAGAGTGAAAGAACGATACAGAAACAAGAAGACATGCTGAGGGCGTGTATTATCGATTTCGGGGGCAGTTGGGATGTGTATTTGCCGTTAGCAGAATTCTCTTATAACAACAGTTATCATGCCAGTATCGGCATGGCTCCGTACGAGATGCTATATGGTAGAAAATGTAGAACCCCGGTGTGTTGAGGTGAGGTGGGTCCACGTGAACTGGCCCATAAAGATGTAGTTCGAGCCACTAACGAGAAAATTGACGTGGTTCGAGCCCATTTGAAAGCCGCTCAAGACAGACAAAAGTCTTATGCCGATAAAAGATGAAAACCGATTGAATTTCAGGTGGGAGACAGAGTTATGTTGAAAGTATCCCCATGGAAGGGCGTTATCCGGTTTAGAAAAAGAGGAAAATTAAGTCCAAGGTTTATTGGACCGTTTAAAATCATTGCACGTGTTGGCAAGGTAGCATATCGCCTCGAATTACCGGAAGAATTGAGTGGAATCCATGGCACGTTTCAAGTGTCACAACTCCGAAAATGTCTAGCTGAGGAAACGGCTTATATCCACTACGATGACATCGAGGTGAACAATAGCCTTAATTATGCGGTAAAGCCAATTGAGATTCTAGATCGGAAGGTTAAAGGTTTGCGGAACAAGAAAATAGATCAAGTGAAGATTAAGTGGGAGCATAGAAAGGGTTCGGATACCACATGGGAATCCGAAGAGGAGATGCGACGTCTCTACCCAACATTATTCGGTACGTATTTTGGTTTCGAGGACGAAACTCTTTTAAGCGGGTGGACTTGTAACACCCCGAAAATATAAACCTTTTTATATTTACAAGGTTGTAATAAACAAAATGAACTAACTAGGAATAAAAATAACCTATGTCACACCCCAACCGATGGCGGAATCATCGGGGCGCGGCACTGAGCGAAACAGATTGTCCAGAAGTTTCCATAACAACTATCATCACCATTTAATTAAACATTACGTCCAATACCGTAACATAAATAGTCAAACAAGTTATTACAGACAACATCAAAACAAATACTCTGTTCCGACAACTCAGATTTAAATAAGTAGCAATTGTTTATCTGCTTCTAGAGACCCCTAATAAGTTATCTACAGACAACTATTTGTTGGGCTCTAAAGCTTTATCCTAGCTTCCAATTCCTACCACATATGCGTCCTAAGCACCTGTCACATACGTTAAAATAATGTCAATACATAAAATGTAAAGGTGAGCATACAAGTTTGATAATAGCATATATAGAGTTCGAATTCGTTTACGCATAACCAGCACGTACACATAGTGAAATGAAGCACGTTAGTTATCGACATAGATCCATCGATACCAATGACTGCGGGTTGACTGCCCGAGGCAGTTCGCAATACACGATTACCACTGTAATCCATGCAAGTAAAAGATCCTTAACAACCCCCGTGTGAACGGGTGCTGAGTCCAAACTATAGTACTATCGTTGCTAAGGCAGGTAGACAGCATTCCATGTGTAAACATAACAAACAAGCATTCATAAGCCACGTATAACATGCATTAATGGTTAAGCGTTAAAATAGCTTGAGTAGTGTGATAGTTGTAGTTTGAGTAGTTGTAACGTATGTAACACCCAAAAGTGCTAAAAGCAAAAAGGGTTCGAGTATACTCACAGCGATATGGATTGAAGGGAGCGCTTTACAGCGAGTACGGTTAGCCTGAATAGATTCGATAACGTAACGATAAGTGGCGCGTAAAACAGTACCAGTGAGAGTGGGTAGGATGACTGATCGTGCGGATCAGTTATCCGTGAGTAGAAGTCATCCGTGCGCATGACCTATCCGTGCGGATGGTGATGCGAGCGGATGGTGATGCGTGCGGATGGTGTTCCATCCGGGTAAGTCATCCGTGCGTGCGACTGTCTGTGCGGGCGGTAACCCGTGCGGATTAGTTGTGCGTGCGGGTGACTTATCCGTACGGACAAGTTGCTTGTGAGAATAAGTGTTCAAGTGGATTGTTTCTTCCTAAGATGTGTTTGTGTATGATGGCTTGTGCTTTGGAGTTTTCGTTGTAGCATTTAGAAAACACCTAAGTGTTTCTACCTTTCAAGCCGGTCGCGCGGACGACAGTCCGTGCGTACGGTAGTCCGTGCGGGCAGCCTGTGCGCGCGGGCAAAGACAATCCGTCCGGATAGTCTGTCCGTGCGTATGACTTGGCCGTGCGGATGAAGATTGTTTGATTTTCATTTTAAGGCCTTAGTATCTCATGATCCGAAGAGTAATCCATTCAGAGGTCATCCGTCCGGATTGCTCGTTCGTCGATACTCAAACCTCGTTTGGAAGGTGGGTCCCAAGGGTAGTCCGTGCGGGTGACAACCCGTGCGTATGACTTGTACGTGCGGACAGCTAGTCCATGCGCACAGCTTGTCCGTGCAGACAGCCTGTGCGTGCGGACAACTGGTCCGTGCGGACAGCCTCTGGTTGTTCCGTTCGTCTACACTTGGTTTCTGTTGTCGTTTATCGAGACGTTCTGATTACGTGGCAACCACTTGGAATTGTATTCTCACCCGCGTGACTAGACCGGTCAGGAACCACCCTAACTCGGCCTGTCGGCGACTCAGAACTATCATTCCGGTTATCCCCGAAATCAGTTGTCTGTGGGTAGGATTCCAGATCTAGAACTAGAGCATCACTATTGACGAGTAGGACACTAGAACCGATCTGATTCGTACCGGCTTTAAGGGTAAAGAAGGAAAGAACTTAGGTTAATTTCGTTCAACTCTTTTACTCTTAGAAAAGTTTAGATCTAGGTGGGATTATTGTAAAAACTTGTAGAAATCGTTTAGATCTGAGATATTCTTGGTGGAATGAGGCCAAGCTTGAAGTTCTTATGAACTTTATGATGACGTCACCCGAGAATACCTCAAATCCGGACGATTTCATGGTTAAAAGTGAAGATTTGAAAGATGGAAATGTGTAGAATTGTGTAGTGATCAAAGATGTACAAGAATTAGTGCAAGGTCTTACCTGGATTGAGAGAAATCTGAGAAAAGGTGAAGAATGCGTGTGGTTCGGACGTCACTTGCCAAAAGTGGAAAAAGTGGAGAGTGACCCGTGTATTTATAGGATGCCAAAAAGGGAAAAGGTGAGTCGTGCGCATGGCACGCACCCGGGTAGGCTATCCGCGCGGACTGGTCATCCGTGCGGATTGGCAATCCGTGCGGATTGGCCATCCGTGCGGATGCCGCCTGCTTTGGCGTGTCGGTGCGATGTTGATTCGGTTTCGATTTGCGAGCGATTCGAGAGGGTTTCCTAGTCAAATTACTTTCAGTCCCAACTACTTCTTATGGGGTTCGACTCGGGATTCGGGTTCGGGTTCGCTTATATTCGAGTTAGACTTCGAGTTCGATCGAGTTTGCTTGATTATCACAAAATAACATAAAATAAACATGCACAGGTAACACGTAAGGCACACACACACACGTATAACTGACAGGTAATATACATAGCTCTAGTTACGATTTGATGTCGATTTGTTTAGCATAGCTTGATTAACTTTATCGCATTGTTACTTCCTATCGTTCACAGTCGTAGGTCGATTGTGATACGGTTAGCATGATTCGATATTTGCAATGTACGACATTTACTCCACATAATCTAAATATAATCCAAACAATTCTACGAGTCACGTCGCGCGAACTGGTCGTTGACTTTGACCTTGACTTTGACTTTCACTTGTGAAAACACGGGGTGTTACAGCCTCCCCTTGTTTAGGAAATTTCGTCCCGAAATTGAGCTGAAAGCTGTAACTAGCTCGTGAATCACGTGTGAGAGTGCTTCGTTTGGACCATTGAAAATCGTGAAATTAATCGGGATTTTACGGTTAAAATTGCTGATTTTGGATATGATGTGCGAAATTGCCTGATCTAAAAGCCTACAAAGTTTTTAGATTTCGGTTCGAAGTCGTTTGAGAGAAATCTTTTTCAATTTCCAATTTTTCATTTTCAAAAACCTTTTTCTTTTTTCTTCCAAAACCTTGATTATTGTAGGTTCCGGATTGAATTCGTTTCGATTGCGTGCCGACTCGTGAACGTGCGGAATCCGTACACGATCGTTACCGAACACACAAAAACGTACAATTTTAACGTGATTCAATAGATCCGTATGACGTGTACAAGCTCCACGAATCACCTTTACAACTTCCTCTCTCTAGTTTCTCTCTCTAACCTTCAAATGTGCAAAAGTCTCAATCTCTAACCCTAACACTTCTATTTTTAGGCCAAAGATATAAGGAGTCTCTCCTTATTTACAAGTATGCCACCTTGCCCTTCTTAACCGGACATTACTCCTTCGTTAAACAACTGTGGATACTTTGCCTTCATGTCGCTTTCGAGTTCCCAAGTGAACTCCGCGCCTCGTTTACCTTCCCACCGGACCTTCACAATAGGAATGCGTGAGCGCCTGAGTTCTTTGGTTTTGCGATCCATGATTTCGACAGGCTTTTCCACGAAGTGTAATGTTTCGTTCACTTGTAAATCTTCTAGAGGAACATGTAAGTCGTGGTCGTAGATGCACTTTCGGAGGTTCGACACGTGGAAAGTCGGATGGACATTGCTAAGTTCCTCCGGTAATTCGAGTCTGTAGGCGAATTTTCCGATCCTTTCCAGAATCTTAAAAGGTCCAACATATCGAGGCGCGAGTTTCCCTTTTTTTCCAAATCGGACTACACCCTTCAAAGGTGATACCTTTAGGAGCACGTAGTCACCAACGCCATATTCGCGGTGCTTGCGCTTTTTATCGGCGAGAACTTTCTGTCTATCCCGAGCTTTTGCTAGGTTGTCTCGAATTTGGAAAATTTTGTCTGTCGTCTCTTGTAGCAGCTCCGGACCGGTTAGTTGCGAGTGACCGATCTCGTGCCACACAATAGGCGATCGACATCTTCTTCCGTATAAGGCCTCGAAAGGTGCCTTCTGGATGCTAGCCTGGTAGCTGTTGTTGTACGAGAATTCGACTAGCGGAAGGTGTCTATCCCAATTTCCACCGAAGTCTAGAACACACGAACGGAGCATGTCTTCAAGAGTACGAATCGTTTTTTCAGTCTGACCGTCGGTTTGTGGGTGGAACGCAGTACTTAGATTAAGCGTTGTACCGAGCGCCGTTTGAAACGTTTCCCACAACTGTGAAGTGAACCGAGCATCACGATCAGAGATGATGTCACGAGGCGTCCCATGTCGACAAATGATCTCGTCGGTGTAGATTCGGGCTAATCGTTCTACCTTGTAGTCTTCTCGTATTGGCAGAAAGTGAGCTGATTTCGTCAAACGGTCAATAACAACCCAAATGCTGTCGTGACCTGATGACGTGGTTGGAAGCTTGGTTACGAAATCCATAGCTATGCTCTCCCACTTCCACATAGGGATTGGAGGTTGTTCGAGCAAGCTAGAGGGTCTTTGATGTTCAGCCTTGATTCTAGCACAGGTTAGGCATTTTCCGACGTAGAGAGCGATATCCCGTTTCATACCCGGCCACCAGTACCTATAGCGAAGGTCGTGGTACATTTTGTCTGCACCAGGATGAATAGAGTATCGGGATTTGTGGGCTTCATCCATGATAATCTGTCGCAGGTTGGTTCGCTTGGGAATCCAGATTTTGTCTAAGAAGTGGAATATCCCGTTTGATTTGCTCACAAGTTTCTTTCTTCAAAGTGCGTTCGTTGAAACATGCATGCTGGGCGTCGCGAATAAGAGCTTCGAGATTGTGCTGGGCTTGAACATTTCGAGTGCTAAGCAGATAGCTCCGTCTGCTAAGCGCGTCGGCAACAACATTTGCCTTGCCTGGGTGATAACGAATCTCGCAGTCGTAGTCGTTGAGAAGTTCTACCCATCGGCGTTGACGCATATTTAGTTCCTTCTGGTTAAAGATGTGTTGTAGGCTCTTGTGATCGGTGAAGATCGTACACTTGGTACCATACAGGTAGTGTCGCCAAATCTTTAATGCAAAAACAACTGCGCCTAGCTCGAGATCGTGGGTTGTATAGTTCTTCTCGTGGATTTTGAGCTGACGAGATGCGTAAGCTATGACCTTGTCTCGTTGCATTAAGACACAACCGAGACCAAGGTTAGAAGCATCACAGTAGACAATGAAATTATCGTTTTCGTCGGGTAGTGTGAGAACAGGAGCATTGCAAAGCATGTACTTGAGGGTTCGAAAGGCAGACTCTTGTTTGGTTCCCCAGACAAAAGGCTGATCCTTTTGAGTGAGAGAAGTGAGTGGTACAGCAATCTTTGAGAATCCTTCGATGAATCGTCGATAATAGCCCGCTAGCTCGAGAAAGGAGCGGACTTCAGTCGGATTCTTAGGCGTAACCCAGCTCTTAACAGCTTCAATCTTCGCAGGATCGACGTGAATACCCTGACTATTTACGATGTGCCCCAGAAACTGAACCTCCCCTAACCAAAACTCGCACTTGGAGAATTTGGCGTTGAGTTGGTTCCCCTGGAGTAACTCGAGAACCAAACGTAGATGTTGCGCGTGTTCGGCTCTCGTTTTGGAATAGATCAAGACATCGTCGATGAACACGATGACGAAATGGTCGAGATATGGTTTACACACTCGATTCATCAGATCCATGAAAACTGCTGGTGCATTGGTTAGGCCAAAAGGCATGACAACGAATTCGTAATGGCCGTAGCGAGTGCGAAATGCAGTTTTGGGTATGTCTTCCTCTTGTATACGCAGCTGATGATATCCTGAACGCAGATCGATCTTTGAGAAACACGTAGCGCCTTGTAGCTGATCAAACAAATCGTCAATTCGTGGCAGAGGATAGCGGTTCTTGATAGTCAACTTATTCAATTCCCGGTAGTCGATGCACATCCGGAACGACCCGTCCTTCTTTTTAACGAAAAGGACTGGTGCGCCCCAAGGAGAGGTGCTCGGGCGAATAAAGCCTTTTTCAAGCAATTCCTGGAGTTGGGTTGAGAGTTCGCGCATTTCGGACGGCGCGAGTCGATAAGGAGCTCTGGCGATAGGATTAGCTCCAGGAATGAGATCAATGCGAAAATCGATATCACGCTTCGGAGGTAGCCCAGGAAGATCCTCTGGAAAAACTTGAGGAAATTCTCGAACCACTGGAACGTCTTTCACTTTCTTCTTCTCTTTCTTTTCCTCCTCCGCTACTACGACATGAGCCAAGAAAGCCCTGTATTCCTTACGGAGATACTTGCTAGCTTGTAGGCATGACATAAGCTTGAGGCCCTTCGAAGTAGTATCACCATAGACGCACAATGAATCACCGTTTGCGAGCGAAAAACGAATCATTTTATCGAAGCACACAACTTCGGCATGGTTTTCGCGAAGAAAGTCCATGCCTACTATGACATCAAAGCTTCCTAGTTGCATTGGAATGAGATCGATCGAGAAGATGTGATTGTTGAGCGCGAGAGTGCAATCACGAATAACAGAGTTTACAGCGATGGTTCTTCCGGTAGCAACTTCAACATCGAATGCAGAGGAGAGTCGGGAACGCTTACGACTAAGGAGTTTCTCAAATTCGAGTGACACAAAGCAATTATCGGCTCCAGTATCAAACAAACATGAAGCATAAATACCATTCACAAGGAACGTACCATTGACCACGTTGTTGTCGGCCTGGGCTTGACGCACATTAAGATTGAAAGTTCTGGCGTGTGCGGCCTGTTGCTGCTGTTGTTGTTGTTGCTGTGGTTGCTGCTGTTGCTGCTGGGGTTCTTGTTTCACCACCCTGTTCGGGCACATGTTGGCGAAATGGTTCGGGTCGCCACATGTGAAGCATGCTCTGGCTTTGACTGCGGGTGCCGGAGGAGCTTGTTGACCCTGTGGGGCAGCGAGTAGAGCTTGATTGGCAGGGGCTTGACGAATACGGCAGTTAGCAGTAAAGTGGCCGTAGACGTTGCAATGAGAACAGAAACGGCATTGAATAGCAGTCGGATGATGATAAGTGCAAGTAGGGCAGAGTGGGTGTGGTCCAGTATATGCACGCTTTGCAGGCGGTGCATTGGCCACAGGCGCCACTACTTGACGCTGTTGAGCAGGTACAGCTTGGATCGGTGCAGCAGTAATCGCACAGTTCTTGTTGGTGGAGCTGTTCTTTCTCTTATTCTTTCTCTTGTTGCTTGACGAGGTGGTTTCAGTAGCTGGTGCAGCAGTAGTGGCTTGATGCAGATGCTTTGAGGTCTTATCCCACACCCCAGCCTTGACCCTTTTGTCATTGATTTCAGCGGCCATCAGATAGGTTTCTTCGATCGTGGCAGTCTTGGCCGCTTGCACGAAATCAGCGACGCAGTCGGGCAGGGCTCGGATGTACTTCTTGATGGTCATCTCCGGAGTCTTGACCTGGTCAGGACAGATAATGCTAAGCTGTTTGAAACGAGCAGTAAGGCCAGCATTGTCTCCATCCTTCTGATGTATGTGCCAAAATTCATCTTCAAGCTTTTGACGCTCGTGAGGAGGGCAGAATTCCTCCAGCATGACTTCTTTGAGCTCTTCCCACGACAAACCGTAAGCTGCATCATTCCCTCTCTTGTTCCTCTCGGCCGTCCACCAGTCCAAAGCACGGGACTGAAAGACGCCGGTAGCGTTCAGAGTTCGAAGGTCATCAGGGCAACCACTTTGTCGCAGAGTAACCTCGACAGAGTCAAACCAGTGGAATAGAGCAGTAGGACCTCCTTCGCCTGTGAATTCTTTCGGCCCACATGACTTGAATTGTTTGAAACTGAAAGGTCTTGCGACAGCTCTAGGACCTACAGTCCTCGATTCCTCGGATGATTTGCTGGCGTTCTCATAGGCATCGCTTACTGCCTTTGCTACAGCTTTCGCGACGATAGAAGCAAGACGTCTGTCTTTCTTTTCCTGGCGAGAGAGTTGATGACGGGATCCAGATGACATTGTCTGCAATAGACATCGCCATGGAACTCAACACATGTATTCGAATCTCACCTCACACGTCTACTACTACTAAAGCTCAGTAACACGTACCATGTAACGCATACAGTCACAAAATCACAGAATTGCACAAAATCACATAAACACATAGAGCACATAATCACAATATTCCTAATCACACAAGCATAACCGCAAGAAACACATATACTTAGTTACTAAAAGCACCTACGAGCATACAAACCACTCTGACTGCTTCTATTGTTGATTCGCTAGCGATGAGTTGTGTGGGTTTTGTGTTTTAGCAGAAGCGATAGTGTCGGGTCGAAACCAATAATACCTCAAAATGTTAACAAATAACAGAAAATGCATAAAATTTTCATAAAGATCGATAAATCGAAGGTAGATTGTCTGTGGCTAACAGACTTCGACTAACCAGAGTAGCTCGACTGTTCGCCAGGATCCTGCACAACGACCTCCAGGACTATTCCTTTGCCTCGATTCTCGGGCGTTGGCACAATTCCCTTTGGTTAGGTTGTGTCTTTAGATCGTTGGAGTCCATCGAACTTTGGTGGAAGTTTTTGCATAAAAGCGGGACGAGTCGTCAAGGTTAGGGTTTCACCCCTATCTTGCAACTTCCGTCCTCGTTTTTGATAAAAATTGAGGAGATTATTCATCAAAATGTGGATTTCACTCCTGATTTGGTATGATTCTCCTCGTTTGTAACTAAACGCAAGCTGATTAGGCAACTTTGGTCGAGAGTTTGCAGTTTTCACACCTATTCTCGGCCTTATTACCTGTTCACAACTTGAAAAATCGAGTGCAATGATAGAAAAGAGGGAGTGATAGTGACGAGTTTACGCATACGCGTGAGTTGGTCTGTTGGTTCTTAACTATAGTCTAGGTCTCTAAGACTTCGACCCGGACTAGGTCGAGTCTTGCCTAATTCCCTATAGTTATGGCTCTGATACCAATCTGTCACACCCCAACCGATGGCGGAATCATCGGGGCGCGGCACTGAGCGAAACAGATTGTCCAGAAGTTTCCATAACAACTATCATCACCATTTAATTAAACATTACGTCCCATACCGTAACATAAATAGTCAAACAAGTTATTACAGACAACATCAAAACAAATACTCTGTTCCGACAACTCAGATTTAAATAAGTAGCAATTGTTTATCTGCTTCTAGAGACCCCTAATAAGTTATCTACAGACAACTATTTGTTGGGCTCTAAAGCTTTATCCTAGCTTCCAATTCCTACCACATATGCGTCCTAAGCACCTGTCACATACGTTAAAATAATGTCAATACATAAAATGTAAAGGTGAGCATACAAGTTTGATAATAGCATATATAGAGTTCGAATTCGTTTACGCATAACCAGCACGTACACATAGTGAAATGAAGCACGTTAGTTATCGACATAGATCCATCGATACCAATGACTGCGGGTTGACTGCCCGAGGCAGTTCGCAATACACGATTACCACTGTAATCCATGCAAGTAAAAGATCCTTAACAACCCCCGTGTGAACGGGTGCTGAGTCCAAACTATAGTACTATCGTTGCTAAGGCAGGTAGACAGCATTCCATGTGTAAACATAACAAACAAGCATTCATAAGCCACGTATAACATGCATTAATGGTTAAGCGTTAAAATAGATTGAGTAGTGTGATAGTTGTAGTTTGATTAGTTGTAACGTATGTAACACCCAAAAGTGCTAAAAGCAAAAAGGGTTCGAGTATACTCACAGCGATATGGATTGAAGGGAGCGCTTTACAGCGAGTACGGTTAGCCTGAATAGATTCGATAACGTAACGATAAGTGGCGCGTAAAACAGTACCAGTGAGAGTGGGTAGGATGACTGATCGTGCGGATCAGTTATCTGTGAGTAGAAGTCATCCGTGCGCATGACCTATCCGTGCGGATGGTGATGCGAGCGGATGGTGATGCGTGCGGATGGTGTTCCATCCGGGTAAGTCATCCGTGCGTGCGACTGTTCGTGCGGGCGGTAACCCGTGCGGATTAGTTGTGCGTGCGGGTGACTTATCCGTACGGACAAGTTGCTTGTGAGAATAAGTGTTCAAGTGGATTGTTTCTTCCTAAGATGTGTTTGTGTATGATGGCTTGTGCTTTGGAGTTTTCATTGTAGCATTTAGAAAACACTTAAGTGTTTATACCTTTCAGGCCGGTCGCGCGGACGACAGTCCGTGCGTACGGTAGTCCGTGCGGGCAGCCTGTGCGCGCGGGCAAAGACAATCCGTCCGGATAGTCTGTCCGTGCGTATGACTTGGCCGTGCGGATGAAGATTGTTTGATTTTCATTTTAAGGCCTTAGTATCTCATGATCCGAAGAGTAATCCATTCAGAGGTCGTCCGTCCGGATTGCTCGTTCGTCGATACTCAAAACTCGTTTGGAAGGTGGGTCCCAAGGGTAGTCCGTGCGGGTGACAACCCGTGCGTATGACTTGTACGTGCGGACAGCTAGTCCGTGCGCACAGCTTGTCCGTGCGGACAGCCTGTGCGTGCGGACAACTGGTCCGTGCGGACAGCCTCTGGTTGTTCCGTTCGTCTACACTTGGTTTCTGTTGTCGTTTATCGAGACGTTCTGATTACGTGGCAACCACTTGGAATTGTATTCTCACCCGCGTGACTAGACCGGTCAGGAACCACCCTAACTCGGCCTGTCGGCGACTCAGAACTGTCATTCCGGTTATCCCCGAAATCAGTTGTCTGTGGGTAGGATTCCAGATCTAGAACTAGAGCATCACTATTGACGAGTAGAACACTAGAACCGATCTGATTCGTACCGGCTTTAAGGGTAAAGAGGGAAAGAACTTAGGTTTATTTCTTTCAACTCTTTTACTCTTAGAAAAGTTTAGATCTAGGTGGGATTATTGTAAAAACTTGTAGAAATCGTTTAGATCTGAGATATTCTTGGTGGAATGAGGCCAAGCTTGAAGTTCTCATGAACTTTATGATGACGTCACCCGAGAATGCCTCAAATCCGGATGATTTCATGGTTAAAAGTGAAGATTTGAAAGATGGAAATGTGTAGAATTGTGTAGTGATCAAAGATGTACAAGAATTAGTGCAAGGTCTTACCTGGATTGAGAGAAATCTGAGAAAAGGTGAAGAATGCGTGTGGTTCGGACGTCACTTGCCAAAAGTGGAAAAAGTGGAGAGTGACCCGTGTATTTATAGGATGCCAAAAAGGGAAAGGGTGAGCCGTGCGCATGGCACGCACCCGGGTAGGCTATCTGCGCGGACTGGTCATCCGTGCGGATTGGCAATCCGTGCAGATTGGCCATCCGTGCGGATGCCGCCTGCTTTGGCGTGTCGGTGCGATGTTGATTCGGTTTCGATTTGCGAGCGATTTGAGAGGGTTTCCTAGTCAAATTACTTTCAGTCCCAACTACTTCTTATGGGGTTCGACTCGGGATTCGGGTTCGGGTTCGCTTATATTCGAGTTAGACTTCGAGTTCGATCGAGTTCGCTTGATTATCACAAAATAACATATAATAAACATGCACAGGTAACACGTAAGGCACACACACACACGTATAACTGACAGGTAATATACATAGCTCGAGTTACGATTTGATGTCGATTTGTTTAGCATAGCTTGATTAACTTTATCGCATTGTTACTTCCTATCGTTCACAGTCGTAGGTCGATTGTGATACGGTTAGCATGATTCGATTATTGCAATGTACGACATTTACTCCACATAATCTAAATATAATCCAAACAATTCTACGAGTCACGTCACGCGAACCGGTCGTTGACTTTGACCTTGACTTTGACTTTCACTTGTGAAAACACGGGGTGTTACAACCTAGTTGGAGGAAAGTCTTGTAGTAACATGTTAGTGGGTTAAAAACTCCTAAAATAAAAACCTAATGATAGTTAGAGGGTTAAAGGTGTCAAATGTGAAACAAGTTTTATTAAAACAAAAAAATTAAAAACCAAACACACACTGGTATGTGTGTGTGGATCGAACAGAACACATGGGGGCGACCAAGCTTGCTCTCAAACCCTAGATCATACAATTTGTACAAATTGAAGGCCTAAATTAGTTCCAAAACGAAATCCAAGCAAAGATTAGTGATATCCTTAGTGAAGAGGTCATAAGGTATGTAGAATTTCATTGAATATTTCCATCTTGAACTATAAGTGAATATATAAAATTCGAAATTAGTGTTGCATGATTGTTGTATGGACGAATTTGGAATGAAATAGTGTCTAGGAATAAACCCTAGTCATTAGATTGTTGAAATTATGCTCAGTACTTGTGAATTCCATAATCACCAATGTAGGTGATTAGTGGGTTTTGTAAAAGCATGTTAAACACTAGGATTTTAGTTATCATTCTAGTGTATTTTAAACCCTATAAAATAAATTCAGATTTGTTGATGTGAAAATTTAATATGAACATGCCTAATTGATGTTAATCTTGCCTAAGTGACAAGCTATGAACTTGATTGTGAATTGTGTAAAATTATGCTCTTAAGGTGTTTGTAAAAATGCCTAAAAGAAAGCTAAATATTGGAAATTTGAACTAAAACGCATACTTATATATATTGGCGAATAAATGCGTTAAGTGACACGAAAAGAGTTCTAAACGATTTGTGATTGAACTCTATAGGTAAGGAAACCGGGACGTCAAGCGGACAAGCCGGTGGTGATATGCGTTTGAAGGGAGCCTTTTAAAGGTATGTAACCTGATTCGTTACATTATGTTACCTGAATATTATAGTCGCTTGAAATTATGTTTATTGGAAATAGTAGCATTAGTAGTAATTGGAAATGGAGGATTCCATAAATGAGCCAAATGGGTCAAATAATTGTGTGTTTGATTAGATATTATGAAAATGTTTGAAAGAGCATTTGGCGATTGTGGATCATAAGAGCGTAAACCATGAAATTGGTAATGATACGCCAATGATCGTAAGCCCCGGAAGATGGGTAAACACGGCTCTTGAAGTCATAAGAATATTAGTGTTAGAATTAGTGCAAAATTATACGGGTCGAATGAATGAATAAGGGACCATTAGCCTTTCAGTCCGTAAACTCAACTTTTGATTAAATGATCATGATAGATGCGTTGGTAATTACATTACGGACGCGTAGGAAAAAGAATCACCTAAAACGGACACTTAGATAAAAAGTTATGAGCGTTTGAAGTTGATATTTGCGATAAAATGGTGCTGGGCAAGAAAATGCAGGTTTAAACCTGCACCCGCTGGAAAATAGGTTTCCCCGCGGCACGCGACAGGGAACATCACTTCTGTCGCGACACGCGAGAGCGCTCGCGGGGCGCGAAGGTTTTAATTGAGTCTGTCGCGTGGCGCGATAGACTAAAATCTGAAGTTTTGTTTTGTTTTCTAATTGTTTGATGTTGGAACATGTTTATATGCATTTTAACATTGTCAAAACTAACATTTAGCGTGGTTTTGACATTAGGTGAAGTCGGTCTCACTCCGGATGGCGATCAAGCATGAATTCAAAAACCGAACACATCGTTTTGAAGCTTCCACGTTTGTCAAACTTTGTTGTAGACAATGTTCCTTTTGTAAACACTTAACTTGTTGTTTCGATGTCTTAACTAGCTAGTTAGTTAACTTGAATACTGTCACTATGAAAAACTCACTGTTTTGTATAACTTTATGAAATGATGCATTTCCTTTTAAAAATGCACGCTTTTGTATTAAAAATCTTATTTAAATGAGAAGGGTGTTACATCTACCAAAAAAAATCCCCCTAGTTAACCCCTTTGAGCCTAAACCTTTTCAATTTCTAAACCCACAAAACAAACACCTTTACCCACCAAAACCTTTTCTTTTCAACCCCTTTATTTTAGTAAAAAGCTTGGTTTTCTTGTGACGTTTCTCAAAAAAAAAAAAAAAAAAAAAAAGGTTGAAAGTCTAGCAATAAACAAACAAGTTCCTCAAAGAAACTTTGTTTGAAGATGCTTAGTTTGAATAAAAGTAACAAAAAGAAAAAAGTTTTCCGACGACCGATGGTTTTTACGCTTTTAGCCATTTTTACTAACCACTAACCAAAACCACCTACCCTTAGCCAAAGCCTAACCCTTCCCAAAGTTCTCTTGATATTTACAAAGGTTTATAGTTAAAAAGGAGGAGGATTGATTGTTTGGCAAACATATGGTAGAAGTAACTTCTATGCCGGTCTCGAGTGTTTCACAAAAATACATCTTCGGCCGAGTGTTGAGTGATCTCCCGTGAGGTATGTGCACTTGTATATAAATGAAATTTTAAAGAGGCATGTTATGCCCCAATAAGTAATTTCTCTTATGAAACTTCTAAATAAATCATAACGAATAGGATTGTAAATAGAATAAAAATAAAACCCAATGAAGCTCTTGGATTCCCGACACTCAAAGACAAGTCCAAAACTTCTCTTCTACCCATTCCATTTGGGTGTGTAAGCCACATAATAAAGAGTTTTGCTTGACGACAAGCAAAGATTCAAGTGTGGGGATATTTGATGTGTGTAAAATGAAACCTATAAATTACATCAAATGAGGCATAAAGCTAACCCTTTTTAGTACTAATGTTGGAAAAAGTGTGTTTTTGTCTTCCTTTTGTATTTTCAGGACAAAATGAGCTTAAGCGAACAAAATGAACAAATATACAGCAATAACCAACATAAATACAAAGAAAAGGAATAAACGTGACATGTCTGACCCCTCGACAGCATCCCCAAGAGCAAAAACAAGAAACAAAAGGCTGACCAAGGCCCGTGCCCACTGGACACGGGGGCGTGGTCAGGTATCTGCAGAAAGGACAAAGATGTGGAAGCTTCTATGCCCACCACAGGGGCGTGCCTAACTCAGCACGGGGCGTGGTCAACGCTAAGATTCGCAGAATCCTGTAAAAATTTTGGTAGTACAGATACGCTTCTTCACACGGGGCCGTGCCCAGCGAACACGGGCCGTGTGGAGCCAAATGCTGACAAATGCAATAAATGAGGGTAGAGAAAGAGATGGCCATGGGGGCGTGTCCGCTGGACACGTGGCCGTGGCCGAGCTTCTGTTCAGGCTATAAATAGAGGTGCTTGGTTCACTTCAAAGGCATCCCTTGGCAAACCACCTCTCTCCCACTTTGCCACCATTCCACCACCACTACAACACCCACATCCACCACCATCATCCATCATCCACCTTAGAGAGTGTAGAGAGTGTGTAGTAGTCTCGGTATCCAAGATTGATAGTAAGAGTTCTTGTCAATCAAAGGTCATGTTTGGATAAATCTCTTACATCACTTGGTGAAGACAAACATTTAATGTATTACTTTTGATTTTTAATCTTTTCTCACTTTATATTTGGTTTTGTATTAATGATTTTAATAACTAGTTTCTTATGTTGAAGGTGAAACTTCTTTATCATTTGTCTGTGCTGTCTTGGCATTACTTTACTGTCTATATAAAGTAAAAGATTTACACCATTCATATCTCTACGGTCTATATATAGATATGTTGGCTACCTGGTCTGGGGTAAGGGAATGGTTTAGTATGGTTCTTGCCTTGTTCCGTGTATAGATCCTGCAAGGACCTGGGTCAAGCTTATTAGGACCTCCTTCAATACCCACTAGTATTGGATGGCGGGGGTGCGAATGGCTTAATCCCCTCATATGTAAACTACTACTAATACATTAAACCGGCTACTTGGGATTGTATCCCTGCTGACTCAAACCACGTAGCCGAGGGTAACGTCACCTTCAAAAGAGGGGCCTACCACTATTCGCATTAATAACTTAATTAATTATCGTTCAATATTCCGACCCTTTGGGATTGTATCCTTGCTGACTCAAACCACTGGGTTAAGGGTAACGTCACCTTCAAAAGAGGGGCCTACTACTAAAACTAAAATAATCTCTTAAAAAGTGCAAAAGTACGAAAATCATCAAATGATACATTAAAGGCGAGTCGGATTCAAGTGATTCATCTTGTCTATCTGTTTTATTTTATTTTTAGTTTTTATTTTCATAAATCTTTTCTAAAAAAATTTAGATTGATTAGACGTTGAGGATAAACCGGTACTAAAAGCTCTTGCGTCATTGGACGACCTCGGTATCTTACCAACGCTATACTACGCTCACGATGGGTGCACTTGCCCATGTATGTGTTTAGTGTTAGTAGAATACCATGTTTTATAAATTTAAAACTTGACTAATGTGTAAAATGAGCTAAAAATATCAATAAAATCATAACACACCTATCGCACACCACTTCCTTTACCAAACCCACCCCGTTCACCCTTATGATTACCTTTAAAGCTATAACTTAATTAGATATATTATTTAGTAAGCTTCTTTATAATAATTTTAGTCGTATTCTAGTTCTAATAAACAATTCCAATTAATTAATGTGACGTGTCATTCTCAACCTTCACAATTTTTAATTATATTTTAATTTTCATGTATACTTTTTAGTAAGTGCAATTTTGATCCCTGTGGTATGTTACAAAAATCAACATGAGTCTCTATTTAGAAAAAAATGAATAACTTGAGTCCCTAGGGTTTGCAATTCGTTACAGTTCCTTTGGTTAGTTTGATCGTTTGAAATGGATGAAAAATCTATTTATCCCATGATCCTTATTTTGAAAAGTCTATTTTAGCCATTATTATTATTATTATTATTATTATTATTATTATTATCGTTGTCGTTGTCGTTGTCGTTGTCGTTGTCGTTGTCGTTGTCGTTGTCGTTATTATTATTATTATTATTATTATAAATCTTTAAAACTACACCACCAGTTACCAACTTACCACACATACCATCGATTCCACCAACGACCTTCCATCACCATATTCTCCACCATCACAGTCCACCACACACTACCAATCCGCCCTCACCTCGCAACCTAGACTTGAATAGGGTTTTGATTCTGTGAGGAAGAAACAAAACGGGCGACTGTTGTTTAGAATTTGCGTTCAGAGATCTGAGTTTGCAAATTGTTGACAACGTTCACGAATGAAAGTGAAGGTTTGGTGTAGGTTGACCACAATAGAGATAAATTGGTAGGGTTTTACAGTTTTGGTAAAAGTCGGTGGATTTATGATCGTATATTGTTTTTTATTTAAATGAAATTATTATTGTTAATTTATTATTTAAAAAATAAAAAAAATTCAACACTAGTGATGGGCACCCCATTAAAATCCATCACTAGTGGTGGAACCAAGTTCGATGACATAACGGAATATAATTGGGTCTCATGAGTGATGGAAAGTGGAGCACCTCTACCCCCTTATGACACAAGTACTCTGCACCACTGCTACTCTTAAAAACTTTAAGAAAAATAAATCAAGATAAACTTTTGTAAAATATTATACGAATAAGAAAATTATCAAATGTGGTATACATCATTATATTATGAGAGTATTAATAAGCTAAGAGAAACGAGTATACCTCGTTGCAAATTGTTGTCGCCAATGCTACTCTTAAAAACTTAGAGAAAAATAAATCAAGATAAACTTTTGTAAAATATTATACGAATAAGAAAATTATCAAATGTGGTTTTCCTACAAGTTAAAAAAATGAATGGATGATATATTTACTGACAAGCTAGTAACAAAACCAAAACAACCAAATGAGCTAAGTGATACTGCTTAAAGACGAGGTTAAACCTTAGCTCGTTTAAGCTTATGAAATGAACAAACGAGCCAAGGCCAAAAGCTTATACAATATGTCGCGAGCCGAGTCCGAGTAATATACAGAAGGCTCCAAACAAATTAATATCTAGCTCAAGTTCTATAAAATTTTAGAAAAAATGGTCTCGAGTTTTATTAGAATACGACTCGACTCGTTTAAACGACTAATCTACAAAGCTTGAGGCTTTTTATACACTCATAATAAAATATAGAGGATTGAATATAGGCCTCTAGGCCGGTGGGCGTGGCTTAACGCCATCCCGCCACCTCAGCCACCAAAGCGCCCCGGGGCACCATCGTCCACACCGCCGCAATTAAAGGGGGGCGTCATCGTCCTTCCGCCATCACGTTAACGAGCAAACTTTGAGATTTTCGAAGTTGATGGTCTTTAAAGGGGGGCGCTATAGTGTCAAGGGGGCTTTATACCACACCCTACAAGTTAAAGGAGGGAGCTTTAAAGGCCCCTGTGTGTCGTGGCGGTGAGGTGGCGTGATAAAGCCCCTGGGGGCTTTACATCACACCCTCCGGCCTAAGGCCATACGGTGTGGCTTAGCGCCACCCCGCCATGTCAGCCGTTTTAGCGCCCCATGGCGCCATCAACCACCCCCGGCAGTTAACGAGGGGGCCCTATCCACCCTCCGCCAGCACGCTAATGGACGGAAAATGTGTAGGTCCCGAAATCTGAGGATCGATAACGAAAACCGAATCCTTGTTTATAACAAACAATGTCACGAGTGCGGAATCCCCGTAACGATGCCAAATCAAACACAGTAAATAACACACACGAAATAACCAATGAAACGCAATCTATTGATTAAATGGAATGAGAACCAAGAACAACTGATACACACACAGTTTGACAGAATAACTTTCAGGGTATGCTCTTATCTCGTTTCAAAGTGAAACCAGAATGTGTTTATATAGCAACCTTGGCCAAACATCGACGAAACCAAAGATGGGTCGACGAAACAACATTTGGGCCAGACATTGGGCCTGAAGCAGCCCAACAGTCGACGAAACAAGGGTGTATCGTCGCTAATGTCGACGAAACAAGATGAATTGAACATTTGGCCGTTTCGTCGAGAGGTGTTCGACGAAACACTCCGTTTCGTCGAAGGCTGCAACAGATGTGTTGTTTACTGTAAACAACAGCAACATATAAACACTTACATAATGACCATAATACCCTTACATGCAACATGCATTGTTCGTATATCATTACATATCAAACAGAGACAAATAAGTCGGACACAAGCGGATAGGAGGATATCCGACTTGGTCGACGGCAAATACAGACTCGATAAACGTTAAACGACCTTACAAAATACAACGATAAACAAGACTAGTTACAGACACAAAAAGGTACACCAACAAACTCCCCCTTGTCTGTTACTCGTCTTCGGTCTTCGAATCTTCTTTCTTCAGTGTTGTTCGGACCGCGAACTGCCCGCATGAATTCCTCGGTAATAGCAGAAGCAAGCGACGCACTGAAATCGCAACGCTTGATGCGCGTCCTAGTCTTCGTAGAAAATGTCGTGGCGATATAATTTGTCGATGTCGGCCACGGACATATTGACGATCCACATCCGATCCAACATACGGAAATTCTCAGGATCATTTCTAAAAACAATTACCGCCTCGTGCGTGTCTGAGTCGTAGCACCATAATGCCATTTCATCGAGAAAGTTCTGCGGCATCGACATTAATGGGATTTTATCTACGACTTTCGCTGGCTGATACACAAGTTTTTAGCGCCCTATGTTCGTTGCAGGATCAAGAGTGAATTTAATCTGCTGGTAGATAGGGAACTGCGGCTTGTACGATTTATCTTTCCAGCCTGACTTTTTGTTGAACTTTATCCTTTTCTCGAACAATGTAGCTCCCTCGAAGTTTGAACGATTTTGGAGCTTTAGCTTTGTCAGAGCTACAACATCGTAGAACGGCAGAGATAATATGCTCAGCAGCGAACTGAAGTACTGAATACCGAATTCTCTTTTGATGGCGATGCAATGTATTTCCTTGACGAACATCCAACAGAGGATTCTTCCACTCGGTTTCGCTTTCTCGAACTGTAAGTAATCGACTTGAGCGACGTCTGGCACAGGTTTGGAAACCTTGGATAAAAACTGTTTACGCCATTCGGAGAACGCATCAGTGGCATTTTCAGAAGTATCACGGTTCTTTAATTGCTCATCTATGACGTCCACATTCTCTTTTAACCAATCTTTATCAAAAGGAGGGAATTCAGTCCCGTCCTTACGTACATACGCTGACTTCTTCTCATTACCTTCAAATACGATTTCTTCGATATTTTCAACATTTGTTGTTTCAGGCTCACTCGGCATCTTATCAATCTCAGCGTCATCAATCTCTCTCATAGCATGTAGAGCAAGCAATTGCTCATGTGAAAGATCTTCGATAATTTCTCCTTCTTCAAGTAATTCCCCAGTGACTGGATGAATAACCTGTAATGCAAGATCAGTACTGCTAGGAACAGAAGATGTACCTTCAGTCTATTGAACTGTTCCAGAAGAGGTTCCTTGAGAAGATTCGATCGCTGGCGGCTGAACAACAACGATTGCAGAAGATGTAGCGGCTGTCGGCTGCTGTGATGTAGTAGAAGGATCAGGATTCCCTTGATCTTCAGGATCATCATCCCTTTTCTTCATAACTTCTTGTTGTTTACATCGATCATCCCACAGCGTAGCGACCCGACCTCGAAGAAAATCATAGCCAGCAGTTATCCTCTTAACTCCATCAAGTAACGTTGTATTTCGTGACTCGTACCATTCTTTCATGAGGTCACATCTTCCTTTAAGATCCTCAGCCAACTTTTGAAGTATAGAGCTACTTCTCTCTCTCTCTCTCTTCGTCTGCAGCTTTCAAGCGTACATTTTCAGCCTTGAGTAGATCAATCTCAGCTTGTTGGCGCTCTATCACAGTTTGCTGTTGATCAACAGTGGACTTCAACTTGTTAATTTCCACCAATTGACTGACCTGATCATTTTTTGTGATCCTGATAAATTCAGTTTGCCTCTGAATACGATCAGCAGCCGCTTCGAATTGAGAGAATATGAAGTTGTTCTTCTCGTCTTGAGACATCTCTGAGAAAATCCTTTGACGGTCAGCACTAGGTTGAGAAGTAGTTGCTCTAATTGCAGCAGCCATTGACCTTTGTGGAACGGCCTGAGGGGTTACTGTTAGAGTTTCAATAGCTGAAGATACCACAGGAGTTTCAGCAGCTGAAGATACAACAGGAGTTTCTTGTACAGGCTCTTGAGGAACAGATTGCCGAGCAGAGGTACTCAAATATCTTCTTGATTTCTTCTTTTGACTTTCAGCAGCTTTCTCAGCTTTCCTTTTCTTTAAACGTTCTGCTTCAGTAACCTCTGGAACGTATTCAGGATCATCTTCCTGTCTAATCCTCCTGTATCTTTTAACACCTCGTTCATCGAGATATATTTCGTATCCAGGCTCGATTAGATGATCATCCGAATCAGAATCCTCTTCATCATCGCCAGCTGATGTACCACCAGTCGCACCAGCACTAGATGCACCAACGGCACCTGTATAACCACCATCATCACCATTACCTTCACTATCACTCTCCGACATATCAGAATCAACTGGATCTGGACCAAACTTTTCAACCATTTTTCTCTTCAACTCTGGCTCTTCGTTATCAGATTGGCTGTCATCATGACGCCATTTATCATCAGCTGGAGCAATATAATCAGGATTTCCTAGCGCACCGATCAACTTCCTTGGAGGATCGCTTTCTTTGTATCTTTTGGCTGCAAGGTTCTTGATTATCCTTAATGAGTTGAAGTTCATTGCCTCTATCTTCAGAATGTCGTTGTCGGCTTTAGGAAGACCAGGATGTTGAACATTCATGATCATTTGAAGAAACCACGGATACATCCAGAACTTGTTCCCGGTTACTCTACTTCCAGTCCTCGTCATATTTTCCTTCATATTGTCGAAGATGTACTTTGAGATGCTAAACGGTTTGTTTAGCACCAACGCCACCATGAAACCAACTAGATCATTTCCAGCCATATCGTATCCAACACATCTATTGCTAAGACACTGAATGAGAATGTGTAATAGGAACTTGTAGCGTAACGGCATATCACCTTTGTTGATTTGTTTGCTGAAAATGTCTCCTGTACACTTCATTCGTAACAAGCAGCCTCTCATACACATGATAGGTATAGAATATGGAGCATCCGGATGATCTTGTAGCTGTAAGACCTCGTTCAAGATATCCGGAGATACAATAACATCCACATCATTTACACGACCCTTAATAACTTCCTTTCCATCCACTTGCACAACACTTGCGGAATCCCAGAAAGCTTTGATAAGAGATTTGTAAACAGGCGTCGAGAAAGTAACAGCATAATTGATCCGCGACTCCCCGATCCATTTCGTGATATCTTTCAGTTCAGCGAGCTTTTCTTCTGAATCCAGAAAAGCAATTTGATTATGACGCTTTTCAGACATAGTCTCCTCTTCCGACTTGTTTTCTTTCTTAGTCGGTTTCTTACGTTTTCCTTCTTTCGGTACCATCTGTATATGAAAATGTCCACAATAAGTCTTAATTGTATAACATGTGTATTGAACATGTATATGTACAGGTTAAACATTAAATTGGCATTTAACACAATAAATACAAGTATTCTGTTACAATGCACCAAACTGTAAAATTTGCTAAGGCATGGACGACGAAACAGAGAGTCTTCGACGAAACAGAATGATGTGCGACGAAACAGAGTTGACCATTGACCAGTTTGTTTCGTCGACAGTACCTCGACGAAACGGATCCGTTTCGTCGCTTGTTTGTTTCGTCGCTTGTTTGTTTCGTCGTTTGTTTGATTCGTCATGAAGGGGGGTTTTTGAACAGTTAGGGTTTTGTCGTTTCGTCGTTTTTGGGGGTTTTCTAATCAAAAGAGTTTCGCCGTATGATGTTTAACCGATGATCAATAAACACACAAGCAATCAATTTGACATTTATGTTACCCAAGACAAACAGAAAAACAATCTTAGATTCAAAATCGACATCAGTTTTAACCAAAACCATCAAAACAATTCAAACAACAAACAAACCCACATCCCCTGTTCTTGTTACATGAACCCAAACCCAAATCAAAGAACATGTACACACATAAATCCTAAATCTATCTGATTTCATAAGATACCAAACAAGATACAAGATTAAGTCATGAAATCATTAGGTAAACAAGGGTCTCCGAGGGTTTCAAACAAAAACAGACGGTCCAAAATGTTCAAAACATGAATAGGATCCTTTTTATACCTTTGATTTTTGTTAAATTTCAAAGAAAAATGAGGGTTTTTGAGAGTCGAAGTCGGTAACAGAGGGTATGGGGTTTTGAGTGAAAGAGAAGGCAAACAGTGATGGTTTTGAAAAAGTTGACCACTGGGACCCCTTTTATACACCGACTTACTTCGGCGAAACGAACATCTCGACGAAACGGAATCTGAGCTCGACGAAACGGACAAGTTGGGCTGGACTTGGGCCTTAAAATTTAGCCCACGACGAAACAAAACTGGGCCATTGCGTTTCGTCGTAACCTCGACGAAACAAGGTGTTTCGTCGACTACTAAAACAGGTTTGACCAAGTTTGACCAAGTTGAAACCTTTGACTTTGACCATGTGTGTTTCATCGATAATAATTTGTTTCGTCGACCATAGTTTGTTTCGTCGACCATAGTTTGTTTCGTCGACAACATTTTTCAAAAACACTAAGGCATGAAAACTTTTGCACACTGAACAGATTTTGATTAATTGAACACATTTCCATTTTGATCGAGTTTTCAAATGCAAGGACGTTTTATGAAGTAGGTTTCAGGCTTCCGGCAGAAAACTTCGAGATACCAACCATCGGCTAATCAAAACAAGTTTTACAACTTACACTACAACACAAATTAAAGTACGTTAAACTAACGAAAGACAATAACATAAAGAATTTGTACAGTGAACAATCTTTTTGCGAGTTTCAAGGTAAGAGAATCATTACCAGCTTACGGTCCTTGTCAAAACGGTTTCTGATTTCTGTTTAAAGCTTTAGATAAGTATTCTACCACAATTATCGGTATTGTTGTCCACCTAAGCTCAACTTATCAGATTTAATCATAATTAGGAGATATGATTTACGGTAAGAGTTATACTTACTTGTCGGTGTACATCCACTCACGACACATTCCCGTATCAAGGTATGCACGAGAGTTCATCTTACCGGTGAGTATACTGCTTATCATCCGTTTGACTGTATAAAAGAATGTGAGAAACTCACTTATTTTGATTGAAAACAAGCCCTATGTGATAAAATCACTTATTGATGAGGAACTTGATTTTCGATGCATGAGGGCACAGGAGCAAGTCCGTGAACAGGTCAGTACTTTCGTACAGCAGAGAGACGAACTTGACTCCCGGATAAATGTGATATATTATCACTTGTTTTGTTTGGACATGTGATTGTTGATCACTTATTGAGGTCGAATGCCATATGTACACGTATGTATAGTATCATGGAAGATCTAGACTTCGTCTCCGTTTTGTTTCGGTAAAAGATACAACCATGATACCCAGATGATAAGACAGCATAAAGATCGAATATCTCAGAACCTCGGCAATCAATCAAACGAAATTTTGGTACTAAGACCATATGCCAATGAATGGTTCCCACCTGACTTGAAGTCTGATAGGTTTATATCATCCTGCACATTTTAGTCTGATTGTGAGCCTACCGATACATCGTTAGTAAAGCTACTTATCATTTTTCAATTTTTCTTTTTCTTTTGACCATATTGACAGACCACACCAGTGTATATCATCACTTTCCCTTCTTTTCTCCAAGAAACTCATTTTTGGTTTTCTATTGTTTTTGAATTTTTTTTTATTTTTCAAAATTAAAGACAGAAAGTAAACGACATATTTTTGGATTTTTGAATTTTCACATGTTTTTGTATTTTCTGAAATTTCTCCCCCTAAAATGCGAAAAGATAAGCAAACTGAAAATCTTTTTGGATTTTTGACGCTTAAGAAAATATTTACAAAAACGATCAGCCGACAGAAGTTTACTCTTGTTTCACCTTAACACCATTGACCAATAAAAGATAGTCAAAACGAGATTTGTCAAAAGCTTTTGTAAACAGGTCAGCACGCTGTTCATCAGTGTGGATTTTAACAACATCGATTAATCTTTTGTCAAAACAATCACGTATGAAGTGATACTTAATTTCGATGTGCTTGGTCTTGGAGTGTTGGACAGGATTTCTAGTGATAGATAAAGCAGCATTATTATCAACAAAAATAGAGGTAGATAGGAATTCAAAACCGTAGTCGCGCATTTGTTGTTGGATCCATAGAACCTGAGAGCAACAACTTGAGGCAGCGATGTATTCAGCTTCACAAGTTGATGTAGCAACACAAGTTTGCTTCTTGCACTGCCACGTGACTAAGAGACTTCCTAAGAATTGATATCCAGCCGTTGTGGATTTCCCATCTATTTTGCATCCGCCGAAATCTGAATCACTAAAAGCAACCAAATCAAAACCATCATCCTTAGGGTACTAGAGACCGGTGTCCGGGCAACCCTTCAGATAGCGAAAAATCCTTTTAACAGCTCCAAGATGAGATGCTTTTGGGTTGGCTTGATATCTTGCAAGCAGGCACATTGGATACATGATGTCAGGCCTTGATGCTGTGAGATACATGAGAGATCCGATCATAGCGCGATAATAAGAAGAGTTGACACTTTCACCCTTCAAGTCTGGAGTAATCCCGTGATTAGTCGGAAGTGGGGTACCAATGGGTGTTGCATTAGACATCTGGAATCGGCTCAAGATGTCTCCAACATATTTAGTCTGATGGATGAATATCCCAGACTCAGTTTGTTGAACTTGTAGGCCCAAAAAGAAATTCATCTCTCCCATTGCGCTCATTTCGAACTTTTCCTGCATAACACGTTCAAATTGTCTGCACAAAGTATCGTTAGTAGAACCAAAAATGATATCATCAACGTATACCTGTACCAACAAAAGATCTCCATCCTGTTCCTTGATGAAAAGAGTACAGTCGATAAGACCCCGGTGAAAACCGTTCTCCAGCAGATAAGTAGATAAAGTTGCATACCAAGCCCTTGGTGCTTGATGTAACCCGTAGAGAGCTTTGTTGAGCAACCAAACCCGATCGGGATGGATAGGATCTTCGAAACCTGGAGGTTGTTCGACATACACCTCTTCTTCGACAATACCATGCAAGAATGCGCTTTTGACGTCCATCTGATAGACTTTGAATCCTTTAAAAGAAGCATAAGCTAGAAAGATCCGAATAACCTCCAGACGTGCAACTGGTGCATAAACCTCGTTGTAATCAATGCCTTCAATTTGACGAAAGCCCTGAACAACCAATCTCGCCTTGTTGCGAATGACCACTCCACGATCATCCTTTTTGCACTTGTAAACCCAACGGGTGCCAATTTTCTTGTAGTTGTTGGGTTTTTCAACAAGTCTCCAAACACCCAGTTTCTGGAACTGTTGTAGTTCCTCTTGCATTGCTTCAACCCAAGAATTATCCTTTAAGGCTTCTTTCCAAGATTTCGGTTCTTCTTGTGAAACGTAACAAGCGAAGGACCAATCATTTTGAAGACCAGATTCTCTAATGGCTGAATATAAACCTGCACTTTGGTTGTTTCTCAGCTGATTACGTGTCTGCACCCCTTGTTGGACATCTCCTATGATATTCTGCTGTGGATGGGTATCGTGTATCCTCATTTCATGATTTTCAGGCACACGAGCATTAACACCCAAGTTGTTAATATTAAGATCAACAACCAATTCCACACCGGGAATATGCGTGGAAGTGGATGCATTCCCTTCAGCAGTATCAACATCCTGCACATGAGGAGTTTCAACAGAAGTGCCCTGAACAGGAGCAACTAGAGTTGAAGTGCCTTCAGCCGCATCCAGATATTCATCATCTTCCGATGACTCATTGTACTCAGTAGCATCTTTAAATCCCTCATTTTGAACTGTGTTGTTAACCGAATTAGAACCTTGTGGGTTAACAATAACAGGTCTAACCAATGGCGAGTCAGCAGCGTTGTCACTATCAAATAACATTCTAGCAACTGCCGAATCTTCGTCAAAGGTTGGCAGATTAAAGGAGTCGAATAGCCCATCGTAGTCGAACATCCAAGGATCACCCGGAGCCCTAACAGTACTTGTATACCTTTGAACCCTTACTTCACTCCATAGCTCAATCTTTTTGGTAGCCAGATTCCATACGCGAAAATTCAGAGTAGCATATCCAAGGAAGAAACCCTCGATAGCTTTCGCGCCAAACTTTCCATTCGGCTCAATCATAGTGCATGGACCGCCAAAAGGTTCTAGAAAAGATAGATCCGGTTTTCTTTTCTGTAGAAGTTCGAAACAAGTCTTCCCATGTCTCTTAACTGTAAGAACTCGGTTTAATGTGTAGCAAGCAGTCGACACAGCCTCCCCCCAGAACTGAACAGGAAGCTCCGACTCTACCAACATCGTTCTTGCAGTTTCAATTATCGTCCGATTCTTCCTCTCCGCGACACCGTTTTGTTGTGGAGTGTATCGAGAACTGTATTCATGAAGAATATCCTTAGAAGTACATAACTCATCCATCACACGGTTCTTGAACTCAGTTCCATTGTCGCTTCTGATCCTCTTAACTTTCAACGTGTAGAGATTTTCCAAGATTGTAAGAAGATCCTTGAGGATGCCAGGAGTATCACTCTTGTGTGCCATAAAAGCTACCCAAGAAAATCTAGTATAATCATCAGTAACCACTAAACAATAAGCATCCCCGAATGTTGTCTTGTGTCTCATAGGTCCAAAGAGGTCCATATGAAGACGTTCAAGAGGCATGCTAACAGTGTTGATTTTCTTCAGAGGGTGAGACTTCTTCGTTTGTTTCCCTTTCTGGCACGAAACACAGATATCTTGTAGATGAAAACTTCTCACGGGCACGCCATTCACAAGATTGTTTTTTCACCAAATGGTTCATTTTTCTTAAGTGAATGTGCCCCATTCTTCTGTGCCAAGATATAGACTCCTTATCCGTGGCTTTTGAGACAAAACATGTGACTTGTGCAGAAGTCGTAATCGCTTTGCTCATATCAAGAATATAAAGATCATTAACTCTTGGAGCCGATAAGAGAATCCATTCATCTGGAATTTTGAAACCAGGTTTTAGCACATAACAACCGGCATCATCAAAATGCACGGTGAACTTCTTATCGTAGATCTGCGAAACACTGAGAAGATTATGATCAATTTGACGAACATAATTGATCTTATCGAAACATACAACACCATTGGAGATCATTCCTTCTCCAGTGATGTATCCGCCTTTGTCTCCAGCAAACGCGACATAGCCTCCTCTAATATTTCTCACATCATATAGAAGCCGTAAGTCGCCTGTCATGTGCCTAGATGCTCCACTATCAACAATCCAATGACTAGTAATAGTTCCTCCTGGAACACCCTGCACATATCATCAATGATCAGTTGAGGATGGGGACCCAAGCCTTAGTGGTCTTGGGTCGTCCCTGAGCATCACGAAAGATGATCTCGATTTCTTGATGATTTTGTAACACAACACCTCCCCCTGAATTTTCACCCGTCTTAGGTTTCCAAGTTTGATTTGCTTTACCAGATACATTTTTATGAACAGATTCTAAAACTTTTGGTTTTAAAAATTGTGAAAAACTTGGTTCCCTGTTGACTGTTTTGACTTCAGATTTTAAAGCCTTTTCAACAGCTTTGACGTTTTGACGTCGTTGTTTCGTTTCTTGTTCCTTAACAGTTCTTTTATCATGTTTTGATGAAACGGAACGGCGTTGAGGGTGAACATTTTCAGGTGGTGCTTTCTCAACAAATTTATCTTTTGGAGTGTTTGAGCAGTTCTTAATGATATGCCCAAACTCCCCACATTTAAAACATGTTCTCCTTTCCACAAACTTAGGAGAATCTGATCGACACACAGATGTCGAACCCGTAGAACCCGAGGTACTTGCTTTTTCATCACACCCGTTTGCATGTTGAGTGTAATTGTTTTGGCTATCACGTTTTAAAATCTTGACTTGTTGTACAAAATTGGTGTTTGATTTATTTTCAAAAGTCTCAATTTTATCCGTACCTTTCGATTCTACAAATCTGACATTACTGTTTTTCTTCTGATAACGAGCTCCTTTTGTTTCAAATTTTGATTGAGAAACGTTAGGCTTTTGAGCTCGCCTTTCTGGTTGTTTACCCTTAGAAGCAATAGGTTGTTGCTTTGTTGGTGATTTTTGATTTCCAAATTGTTTTCTGATTTCAGCTTTTGGAATTGGGTCACATTGAGTTACAATGACTCCTGGAATTGTTTTTTCCCAAAAACTTGTATGTATTATCTTCAAAAACTTTATCAATCGAAGATGGATTGACATTTTAAATTGGAAAATCGTGATCTGAATAGATTTTAGAATCACCAACCAAAGTGTACAACACGTTATTACTCTTAACGGCAGACACAGATTTCTTGTCATTCTTGACAGGATCTATCACTTGTTTGACAACTGGGTGAACAGCAGGAGTAGGAGGATCACAAAGAATATGATTCTCAATTGGAACTTCTACTCCTTTCATTTTGTCAAGTGATTTCTCCTGATCACTCAAATCTGATTCTGGTTCATCATCAGACGACTCATAGTCCTCAATAATTGGAGGACTTTGTTTCGTAGATGTTGAAGTTTCTGTTTGCTCAGATGATGTACTTGAAGAACTGTCCGATTTGAACCCTAGGCCAGTAGTAACTTCCTCATAATCAAGAGGCACACTGGGTTCAAAACGAGGCATATCCTCTTCATCGGGCATTCGAGTATAGTTGTCTCTCAAAGGGGGCGGACACTTCCTATACCCAACACCTTTCTTGTTTCCCTTCAGTTGTTGAACGTCAATAATGTGATCGAGCACAAATCGGGAGTTAGAATAACTCTCCAATTTGAGCTTGATTGCATCATGCTCGCATTTGGCAATGGCTAGTTCCTTTTCGGTTTCCTCAACAATGTTAATGTAATCGTTAATACTAACTTGTTTATGATAAACAATTTTGGTCACTTCGGAAACACTTTTCTTTAAGGTTTCAATTACAGATTTAAAATCTTTTTCGTTTCTAACCAGAGCCATATTTGCCTCTTTACACTTAGACAATTCAATCACCAAACTTTGATTATGACTATGAAGCTTTTCAGATTCAAGCTTCAATTCTGCACAAGAATTACAAACACTAGGAGCAGGAGTTTCAGAATTTACCTGACTCGTAGAGGCTGAGACATTTGCCATAAAGAAAAAGATCCGTCTTCATAGAAGAACTTCTCCATTTCTTTAGATACTACAGCAGCCTTCTTGATCAGAACTGATTTCTGACATTTCAACTCCTCCGCTTCATTTAACAAATCATCAAGATCAGAACTTGCTTCTTCCTTCACATCAGATTCAGAATGATAATCACCCGAAGTAGAACTTTCTTCATCAGAACTCCCGGTATAACCCGAACTGTCGTCACTTTCAGAAAATTCTTCCTTATGAACGTGCTTGATGTGATTGATGATCTTTGCATAACACGTTGTTCCTCCTCTATCTAGATCACCTTCCCCAAGTTGTACAGACCAATTACACCCTTCATCAGCTTGAACGGTCAATGCTCGATTGGTGTTTGATGGTCCAGATTGGTTCTGGTTCTGATTGTTGTTCACCGCTACCATCCTTCTTTCACTATTGTCTTGATTGAAATTGACATTTGAAGTACTCATCTGATTTCTGAATGGGTTCTGATTGCCTTGTTTGCTTGGTCGGTTGCACTCACGTTTGAAGTGTCCCTTTTCGCCACAATTGAAACATGTAACCGCTTCTTTATCAAATCCGTACTTCGTATCCTGTTTACTTTCCAAAGAACTTCTCCCTGTTCGAACCATAAAGTCCTTCGCCCTTCTAACAGCACTTGCGAACGCCCACTTTATATCCATTAACTCCATTTCATCACGGTTGATTTGTAGATAATCTTCGTTGGTCAAACTAATGTTTCCAATTTGACCTGCGACCAAACCGCAGTAAGCACTGTCCATTGTATTAATGAGTTCCATATGTTCATTCGCTACTTCAATGCTAATGTTTGAGAGGTTTGCAGTATCAACTCTGACTGCGTTAGGGTTTAGGGGTGGAGGATTGTTGGTATAATGAGCTTACTATTGTTGTGGTTGGGCTTGTTGTGGTAGGACATGAATATAAGCACTCGGATCGAACTGAGGTTGAGTAGTGGTAACTTGAGGTGTAAAAGGAATATAAGCACTACCAAATTGAGGTCTAGAATAAGCCTGAGCTTGAGCACTCAAATGCGCTGGCGGAAAATAGACACTCGGATCGAAGACCGGAGATGGAGCTGATTGTGGAAACGGAGAAGAGCTTGTATTTGATATAAACGTCGTTTGTAACTTTGGTTGCTGAACTGAACTGGAACTGGAACTAGCTAACTGGTTAAAACCTGCAAGATACATTTTGGTATTTTGAGGAGCAGGAATTCGTTTAGCTTTCCGAATTTCTTCATCATTCTTGTGTTCCAGCTTCTGAATGAATTCATAGATATTGACATTGGCAGCATCTAGAACACCCGTATGCTTTAAAAGCTCAATGTATGGGCTCCACTTTGGAGGTAGAGCATCAGCAAACCGTGTAACCAATTCCGGTTGAGTTGTAGTAACACCATAAGCAAACAGTTCACTAATCAAATGATAAAAACGTGTAGTCATATCATTTAGGGTTTCATTTTCCAAGAACTGAAATGATTCAAACTCTTTCTTCAATAGATCATGGCGTGTCTTTCTAGTAGCTGCATTTCCTTCTCCTCTTGCTACCAAAGCATCCCATAATGTTTTCGTGTCGACACAGTAAGATAATTGATGTTAGATTTCTTTGTGAAGCGCTTGTGTAAGAATAGCAAACGACTTTTTCTCTAAGTCATAGGCTTTCTTGTCATCTTCATGCATATTAGTAAAACCTGCTGCAGTTGATGCTGCTACTTCGAGGGCATTGTTTCGCGGAGTAATGAAACACCTCCAAAGATCGGTGCTTTACCCTTGAATGTATGTGTGGAAACGACCTTTCCATGATGGAAAGTCGTTCATGTGATTCAACTTTGGAGGGCGATTGTTGCTGCCTGTTTCGCTCTCGCTAAGCAAAAGAGTCTGAATGTTTTGATTTTGATTTGATACCAAAGCCCATTGAGTTACACTTATAGATTGCTGACCAAAAACATTCTTTACCCATGCTGCTGCAGAGGTTTGATCTTGACCTGGTCGTGGGTCCGTACTCCAATCCCACGGACTTGTACTACTCATATTTGATATTAGAACAACTGTACCTGATAAAACACTTGAAAACACAAAGTTAGAACACTTTTGCAAGTCCTCTGTTTAAAATTGACTACAGATCTCGACGAAACAACTTCTACGAAACACAGATGTTTCGTCGAAGTGATTATGACGAAACTGAGGTCGTTTCGTCGAAATGATTATGACGAAACTGGGGTCGTTTCGTCGAAGTGATTATGACGAAACTAAGGTCGTTTCGTCGAAGGTCCTTGTGACGAAACGAAAAAGTGTTTCGTCGGGTAATGATTTCGTCGAGATAAGGTTCAGACAAGTGGGTGAGAGTTGGTAAAATTTTTCAACTTAAATCTGATCTTTGTACTGACACAGTACAAACTCTTCAACGCACAACATGCCTGTTTCACCAAACAGTATAGTGAATATATTTTAATCACTTTTAATCCTTTTATCAAATTTCCTTTTAATTCTAAATTCAAAGAAAACTCAAGAACTTTTTGAAGGCTCTTATGAACTCCTTGAAGATATGAAGAATACACCCAGAAAATATGATTTTTCTGGTCACCAAATAATTTTCTGAAACACGAAATTTGCACAAGACTTTCAAATAAAACCCGGTTTATCACTTGAACAATCAATCTCACAAGGTTTTTGATAAAACTCTGCCAAACAACAATATCCAAGCAGATTTTAAATACTTTTCCAGAAAATATGAGTTTTTCAAGAACAAGATTTCTAGAAAATCATAAATAACAGTTTCCAATACTTGATAAAAATCCAACTATGCTTGATTTTAAACAAGGATAAGAGCCAATGCTCTGATACCACTTGTATGTCCCGAAATCTGAGGATCGATAACGAAAACCGAATCCTTGTTTATAACAAACAATGTCACGGGTGTGGAATCCCCATAACGATGCCAAATCAAACACAGTAAATAACACACACGGAATAACCAATGAAACGCAATCTATTGATTAAATGGGATGAGAACCAAGAACAACTGATACACACACAGTTTGACAGAATAACTTTCAGGGTATGCTCTCATCTCGTTTCAAAGTGAAACCAGAATGTGTTTATATAGCAACCTGGGCCAAACATCGACGAAACCAAAGATGGGTCGACGAAACAACATTTGGGCCAGACATTGGGCCTGAAGCAGCCCAACAGTCGACGAAACAAGGGTGTTTCGTCGCTGATGTCGACGAAACAAGATGAATTGAACATTTGGCCGTTTCGTCGAGAGGTGTTCGACGAAACACTCCGTTTCGTCGAAGGCTGCAACAGATGTGTTATTTGCTGCAAACAGACAGCAAACAGCAGCAACATATAAACACTTACATAATGACCATAATACCCTTACATGCAACATGCATTGTTCGTATATCATTACATATCAAACAGAGACAAATAAGTCGGACACAGGCGGATAGGAGGATATCCGACTTGGTCGACGGCAAATACAGACTCGATAAACTTTAAACGACCTTACAAAATACAACGATAAACAAGACTAGTTACAGACACAAAAAGGTGCACCAACAAAATGGGAGGATCGAGGAAGTTGGTCAACATTACTGTTGATCAACGGTCATTTAAAAAAAATTAAGTTTAAAATTTATAATTACCTATAAAGACCCTAACCTTTTTCTATATTTTTCATCTCTTCTTCCTCTACTCTTTATCCAAAATCTTTACATTTTTTTTTAATAATCACATAATGTTTCCCAAAAACCAAAACGCGTGGGATCCCAACCATCCGTTTTGGCAAAGTGCACCAAACAATCCCAACAACGAGCAAGAATACCGTTTTCGAAGAGACCCGCGAACGGGTGAGCTTGGTTATTATCTAATGCCACCTAGCACCCAACTTCCCCTCATCCGACCACGCCACCGATTCCCATTTTTTACGAATATTATTCCCAACCGCCATTTTTTTCCCAAAACATACCCCAAACCCAAAATATACCCCAAAGGGTATGGATAGAAGTAAGGCAGCTGCACAAGCACGAGACACGTCTTCTTCAACACCATCGGATGGCCCGTCAAAGTTGGACGAGTTCGACAATAGACTCAACAAGCTTCTCTCGATCAAGGAAAATGAGCAAGAACTAAAAATAGAGAAACAAATCCAGAAAGATATGGAATTTCTCGCGTAAGACTTTTCGCAACTAGCAAAGGAGGACCGAGTCATTTTGGAGACGCGTAAGCCACAAATTCGAGCGAAATATATGTAGTGTTTTTATTTTCTAGTACTTTATTTTTTAAGTAACTTTGCATTTTTTTAGGACTTTGTAATGTTTTATTTATTTTATAGTTATTAAAATTGGCATATAAATTAATATATATATATATATAGGTAGAGGATCCTGTACAAAGTCCATCTTTTGTAAGAAGTGTAAGAAATAATTTGGGAATGACAAGTGTCCCTCATCTTAATTAATTCAAAAGGGTATATTAGTAATTGTACATTCCCTACCCTTAATATATTATCAATTAATTAAAACAAAAAGATAACTGTCTCTTCTTCCTCGTTCGAAACAAAAATCAAACCAAAACCCTAATATACGTTTCAGCCGACAACCCTCTTCTTCTCTGTTACACACACACACCGAACCAAAACCTTAATAACTTTCAGCCGCCAAACACTGTCTTTCCCGAGACAATACACCGATGACGATAAAGATTCAAGATGATGAACGGAGAATATGAAGGCTGTACGATGAGTGGTGGAGGAAACCGGAATATGTGGTTCGTCGGAGATTCTGAACTGAAGGTCACGTGTTGTCGGAGATGGTGACTCACGACGGCGATGGCGACGGTGATGGTGGTTAATGTGAGTGATGGTGTACGACGGTTAGATAAAACACCATGACTTGAATCATAGTCATGGTGTTTTAAAATCTGGGAATGTTTTGTATTGATAAAACACCACGCCATGAACAATGTCTCCAGATAAAACACCATGACTTGAATCATAGATGTTTAAAACACCACACCATGAACAATGTCTCCAGATAAAACACCATGACTTGAATCATAGTCATGGTGTTTTAAAATCTGGGAATGTTTTTTTATTGATAAAACACCACGCCATGAACAATGTTTCCAGATAAAACACCATGACTTGAATAATAGATGTTTAAAACACCACGCCATGAACAATATCTCCAGATAAAACACCATGACTTGAATCATAGTCAATTTATCCAGTTGTTTTAAAACACCACGCCATGAATCTGATTATAGATCTCTTTATGATAACGTATGAAGAATATGCAACCAAAGACCTCCTACAATTAAGGTGAATCATTAATTCCTATATTTAAGGAAAAAGGAGTGAATGTAGGAGTTTTTGGTTGTGTAGGTTACGGTTACCATATTTCAAACATTTTAAAAGACACTATTGCCCTTCAATTTTACATAATGTCCCTCTAATTAAAACACAATTTACATTTTTATACCCTATTAATCTCAACCATTAGATCAAATATCCAATGGTTTAAAACACTTCTTACCCTTCTTACATTTTAGACACTTTTTACCATATCCCTACCCTATATATATATATATATATGTATATATATATAATTAGATAATGATGATGGGGGCTTTAAACCATTGCATGCAAGTTAAAGAAAGGGGCTTTAAATCCCCCTGTGTGACGTGACGGTGAGGTAGCGCTGAGGTGGTGTGATAAAACCCCTAAAGACTTTATACCATACTCTGTAGCCTAAATATAAAGGACTACTTTAGTTTTCTTTAAATTTTCTATATTATAGGAAAATTCAATGTAGTAATGTTTAATTGTTTTCTTTATTTTTTCTTTGTATTATTATATAGAAAGTATAAATATAGAAACTTAATAGGGGTGTTAAAAAAATCCGAATCCGAATCCGAAATATCCGAAAACCCGTATTCGAAATATCCGAAATTTCGGATATCCGATTTTCGGATATCCGAAATTTCGGATTCGGATTCGGATATGAGTTTTAAAAATTTTCGAATAATCGGATTATCCGAATATCCGAAATGCATATATATAATAACTTTAAATATTAATATATTAAGTAAATATATGCATTTCCACCCATGTTCCATCCCGATTTCCAAGTTATCTGTACAATAATTTAATATAAAACATTTGAATTTTGAAATGTAAAATATCTACACATCCAGATCTAAACAATTCCCATCTGGTCGTCGAACAGAGCCGATTATCGCCAGTCACCTTGTCATTGCAATTAACCCTCATCACTTCTCACTTTGCCATTTGAATTTTGAACCCCTAAATCAACATTGCTTCTCACCTCGCAACCCCTACCTCCGCCGTCGCAGCCCATACCTCCGCCATCACAGCCATCACCTTCAGCGTCGCAACCCTCACCGTGAGGTTATTAACGACACAGTGAGATTCGGTGATTTGGGTTGTAGTAGATTCAGGATGTTGAATCTTTATTGTTGTTTGAATCTGATTGAAACACACATTGGTTTTCTTTTTTCATGATTCAAAATGGAAACGCAAATACCAAATCTTCACTGTTTGATGTTTTGATTTTTTATTTTTGAAATCGGATAATCCGTTCAACTATCCGAATCCGTATCCGAAATTTCGGATATCCGAAAGTCTGATATCCGAAATTTCGGATTCGGGTTCGGATACTAGAATCTACTATCCGAAATTTTCGGATATCCGAAACACCGGATATCCGAATTTGAACACCCCTAAAACTATAATGTGACTGCTTTTAGAATAAGAAAAGCAACGAATGGTATAGATATAGAAACTATAATGTGACTTCTTTTATAATGTGACTGCTTTTAGAATAAGAAAAACATTTATTTCTCAATCTTGAAGTCATTCAGTCAAGGTTTACACAATATTATTAAAAATATGACACGCGTGTCATATTGGAAAAGTGAACTGTGGAAAATACCAAGAAGCTAGCAGGTTACCTCTCATAAGAAATTATAATAAAAAGTCACAATGAAGTCAATATTTATAAAACAGTAAAAAGAATTAGAAAAGTATGAGAAGTAACCTGCTAGCTTTTGGTATTTTCCACAGTTCACTTTCCAATATGACAGGAAGTCATATTTTTAATAATATTGCATAGACCTTGACCGAATGACTTCAAGATTGGGAAATAAATGTTTTTCTTATTCTAAAAGCAGTCAAATTATAAAAGTAGTCACATTATAGTTTCTATATCTATACAATTCGTTGCTTTTCTTATTCTAAAATCAGTCACATTATAGTTTCTATATAATAATACAAGGAAAAAAATAAAGAAAACAATTAAATAATCCCTTTCAATTCATTAAAAAAAAGTTGGTTTCTCACACTATTTGGAACATGTAGGGAAACTGCCAGTGCTGATGAATCCAATTAACCACACATATTTATAATCATTATGTGCTACCAATCTCTTCACACTTCCATCATCTTCTTCTCTCCAAAATTTGACTATAAACTATACAACTTTGAGCATGAAAAGAGCTTAAAAAACCATCATGAATCTTCTCTTTTATATTGCATTTGTTTCTTTGCTGCCATTAAAGACCACATCAACATCAAGAACACAAGCAGAAGCACTTATTAAATGGAAGCATACCTTATCATCGTCTCCATCTTCAATGAATTCTTGGTCTTCAAGAAACATTCAGAATCTTTGCAACTGGACCGGTGTTACGTGCAATGAAGGTGGTACAGTCTCCAAGATTAGCCTCCCAAATTCATCGATTTCGGGTACATTAACAAACTTTCAGTTTTCTTCATTCCCAAATCTTACCCATTTCGACTTAAACAATAACCAAGTTAGCGGTGTGATCCCATCCGCCATTCGCAACCTCTCGAGCATTGTGTACTTGGATTTGAGCTCGAATCGTTTTGAAGATGAAATCCCACACGAGATTGGAAGGCTAACACAGTTAAGATATCTTGATCTTAATGATAATAGTCTTACAGGTGCTATCCCAGTTCAAATAAGCAATCTTCAAAAGGTATGGTACTTGAATCTTGGAGGGAATTACTTGACAGATCCAAACTGGTCTGACTTTTCATCAATGCCAGCGTTGACTTTTTTCAGTCTTTACCACAACAGACTTGAAAATGGAGTTCTTGATTTCATTCTCCAGTCCAAGAAGTTGACTTATCTTGACTTGTCAGCAAACCTTTTGAACGGCTCTTTACCTGAAACATTATTCATCAATTTGCGCAATCTTGAATACCTTAATCTCACAAATAATCTGTTTCAAGGTGAGCTGTCAAAGAATTTTTACAATCTTACAAAATTAAAAGACCTTAGACTAGGAACCAACCAGTTTTCAGGTCCAATTTTGCAGGATTTACATTTATTGCCCAATCTTGAAGTCATTGATCTCTTTGAAAATAAATTTGAAGGAACAATACCTTCTTCTATAGGTCAGCTTCAAAATCTTCGGCACCTAGATCTCCATTTGAATCGACTCAATTCTTCGATTCCTTATGAGCTTGGATTCTGTTCTAAGCTCACATTTTTGGCGCTTGCTGAAAACTCATTATCCGGCGAGTTGCCAATCTCTTTATCCAATCTGACCTTGATTACGGATCTTGGTATCTCTGAAAATAACTTTTCTGGTGAAATTTCTTCAGAATTCTTCACCAATTGGACCAGATTGGTCTCTTTGCAGGTTCAAAATAATCTCTTCACCGGAAAAATCCCACGGGAGATTGGTCTATTGTCAGATCTCACTCTTCTTTCTCTTCACTACAACAGTTTCACCGGCTCTATTCCTGCAGACTTGGGCAAGAACAATCCGTTTTTAACAAGTGTTAGCTTTTCATACAACAGTTTCTCTGGAGAACTACCTTCGGGTTTGTGCAGTGGTTTCCGGTTTGAAACTTTCACCGTGAATGACAATAACTTCACAGGGTTGTTACCAGATTGCATAAAGAACTGCACGAGCCTACGTCGAATCAGGCTGGATGGAAACCAGTTCTATGGGGACATTTCACAAGTATTTGGTGAGCATCCTAATCTCAACTACATCTTCCTCGGTGACAATCAATTCACAGGTGAAATCAGTCCTGAGTTTGGAAAATTCAAAAAGCTATTAACTCTACGATTGGAAAGAAACAGAATCTCTGGAAAAATCCCCCCCGAGCTTGGAGATTTGCAGCAGTTAGGAGACCTACGGCTTGAATGGAACCAACTTTCTGGCGACATCCCAAACGAACTTGGGAAATTAAACAATTTGTCTACTCTCGATCTCAGCAACAATCTGTTAAGTGGACAAATCCCTCAGAGTTTAGGCAACTTAACTAAACTCGACGCTCTCGATTTATCGTCAAACAATCTGAATGGAAGCATTCCGACAACAGTAGGAAACTATGCAAGGTTAACAAGCTTAAACTTGAGTAACAATGAATTGTCTGGAGAAGTACCATCTCAAATCGGAAACTTATTCGGAATAAACTCTTTCTTAGATCTAAGCAGCAACTCATTCTCCGGAAGAATTCCTCAAGATCTATCAAAACTCAACACACTCCAAAGCCTCAACCTCTCACACAACAACTTCTCAGGTCAAATTCCTCAACCGCTAGCTACATCCATGATTAGCTTAGAATCCATCGATCTCTCGTACAACAATTTGTCAGGTCCAATTCCGGACGTCCGTATATTCAAACAAGCACCGCCAGCATCCTTTACTGGAAATCCACATCTGTGTGGATCCGAAAAAGGATTATCTCCGTGTAACATCAAAAGCACACCGACGAAATCAAGAGACAATAGATTGGTAGTTTTAGTTCTCGTACCAGTTCTTGGTTTCGTTTTGATAGCAAATGTGGTTGCTATGTTCTGTATAATTACTAGAAAAGGATCAAACGATATCGACGAAGAGAACACAAGTAACACCGGAAATTTACCTTCTGATTTGGTTGCATGGGAAAGAGACGGTGAATTTACGTTCGATGATATTGTAAAAGCCACCGAAAACTTCAATGAGAAGTATTGCATTGGAAAAGGAAGCTTCGGAAGTGTGTACAAAGTGAAGTTACCTACTGGACATATCATGGCAGTGAAACGGATGACGAATTCCGATGAAATTCCGGCAAGAAACAAGCAGAGTTTCGAGAACGAGATACGAGCCTTAACGGAAGTCCGGCACCGGAATATTATCAAACTGCACGGCTACTGTCGCGAAGAAGGCGGGATGTATTTGGTGTATGAATATATGGAGAATGGTAGTTTGGGGGATGTACTTTATGGAGTAGATGCAATATTGAATTTGGATTGGGTTACTAGGGTTAAAATTGTTCAAGACCTTGCACACGCGTTAGCTTACTTGCATCATGACTGCAAGCCTCCTATTGTTCATCGAGACGTATCGATAAATAATGTTTTACTCGAGGCTGACATGGTTCCACGTTTGTCAGATTTTGGGATTGCCAAACTGTTGAACCCGAACTCGAGTAATTGGACTGGTGTTGCTGGATCCTATGGTTACACGGCACCAGGTATTTGTCTTTCTTTAAAACATGCGTCCAAATATTCCTTGTTGCTTGCTAAACACGTCTTATGTTTGTGCTTTATGTTTCAGAACTTGCACTCACGATGAGGGTTACAGAGAAATGCGACGTTTACAGCTTTGGAGTCGTAGCCTTTGAGATTATGATGGGGAGACATCCTGGGGAACTTTTAACATCTCTACAATCACCAAACTCAACCTCAACTTCCCCAGATAATCTACTTCTATCGTTGAAAGATATCCTAGATGAAAGGCTTTTGCCACCAACGGATAGAGAGGCCGAACAAGTGGTGTATGTACTTAAGGTTGCTCTAGCTTGTACGTGTGTATCACCCGAGTCAAGACCTTCAATGCGCAATGTTGCCCAAGAACTATCAGCTAGCACTCAATTATAGCCTGCCAAGCATTTGAATAACATTAAACAAGACAAGTTGTTAAGTTTTTGAAAGTAGAAAGAAGCATCCACACTGTTTATATAGTTATTTAGACACACACGTGTGGATACCAACCTAAACTCCAAGGAAGCTCAAGGTGTTGCGAGACCTAAAACAACCTTTGCAGTTTACGCTTATAAAATAACATATAAATCATATTGTATCCTTATATGAAGTTATGCTTTTTCAGCTTTGTATATATGAAGCAACTTTTACAACTAGGTTCTTCAATTATATATAAATTAATGTAAGTGTTGAGCCATTTTGATGTAGCGTGTAAAAAGATAATGAAGGATTGATCACGTTGATTCTATGAATACCCGTGATAATCTTCCCCAAACCCCCAAATTCTACCCAAAAGGCAGAGAATTCGAAGTGAAAATGATTATTGTCATATTTGATGAGTCATCCGAATTACATGTGAAGGACATAAATAAGAACCAAAATTCGAAACGGGCCATAAAAAGGCCATGGCCAAACACAAGCCCAGAAATGCCATGGCTTGATCTTCTACACTTGGGCCTGCATCACATTTAGTACTTTTTGTTAGAACTTTTACTTAACCCCGCATACCAAACAATAATGTTCGTTGTAAGAACAAAAAACCCACAGATTTGTTCTTTGTTGTTTTGGTGATGATTTCCAATAGGACACCCATCCTAGAATCAGGGACAGCCTAACCATCTTGAGGCCCCTAAGTGGGAAAAAACAGGGCCTTAAGATTAGGAATTTATATCTAATAAGTGTATATCAAAGACAGTAGGCAATTAGCAATTTTCATATAGGCATTGAAGACTGATCAAGACAGCAATTAGCCAGAAATCTAAAATCACATAAGCTTAATACCGGCTATAATAAATAAAGAAATCCTCCAATAAGGTGATCACCAAAAATCATCAACATAACTTATTAACAAATCAATTGTAGTGTTTAACCCGAAAGCAATGATCAAGCAATTAACAATTAAAATTGAATAACAATATGTAGCTAACAACCTGTAAATCTATAATGTTCTAGTTTTCTATCAGAGTATGATCATACAAGGTCGTCGTTATCAATGATCAGAAGGAGAACATTTATGACCAGGAAAAAAAAGTTCTGACCAACGAAAGCATAACCCTTCCTTACGCCGTTGTTGAATTACCTTCGGAGATAACTTTGTAAATGGTAATGGTTTTGGAGGAGCAGGTAAAAGTGGAGGTGTGGAAGAAGTCATAGATTTGGAGTGGTCGGTGAGATGGTTTGCTGAGAGGACGTGGAGTTTGTTAGGTAACAGGCCAGGCGTTGTGGTTGTATTGTACGAGCGAGGAGGATAAAATGGTTTGGGCTTAATGGATCAAGCCAGTTTGTCTTCTACACGGCGTGCTAGCCCGCAAGCATCATAGAGTGAAATGGGCATAATGATAGCCAACTCTGATTAGATCTCAGGTTTAAGCCTAAAGAGAAAAAAAATTGAGTAGAGTTTACTGTGATAACCCTGTGATGCGATTACACAATCTTTCAAACTCTGTTTAACAGTCTGGCGCCAAAGAGGGTTGCCTCATGATTTCCAAACGACGATTGGCCAAAACGTAATTCAACAGATCGCTTAAAAGCGGTGCATGAACCGAGGAGATTATTATTGGCTTGATGTTGGTACCATGAGAGGGTGTCGCCAATAAAATGAAAGGCGGTGAGTGTAACACACTCTCCCGTAGGAATTTGATAGCAAGTGAAATAGTTGTCTACCTGAAAAATCCAGGGAAGCGGGTTTAAACCATCGAATAGGGGCAAGGAAATTTTAGGTGGTCTCGGGTTATTGGGTGGGTGTTGTTGTTGAGCGGGTTTAGGGCCGAGGTTATTTGGGCTCGGGTTAGAAGGTTCGGCGGTGAGTTTGTCGGTTAACTGGGTCACATGGTTAACTAGACTAGCGGTTGTTTTGGTTTGTGAATCAAGTTTAGTGTTAAGGTTGGCAGTGGCTTGGACTAGGGCAACAATTTGGTTTTCATATCGGTTTGGGCGTTAGTGGCTGTAGTGGTTACTTGGATAAATTGGTTGAGTTGTGTGGTAACAGTTGGGGGAAGATCATCAGAACCCAACGGATCACGACGAGGCGGCATAGCGGAAGGTGGAACATGAATGAAAGCACCAAGATGATAAGCCATTTTTAATGGGCAAACACTCCTAAGAACAAAAGAAAACGAGATTTTTGGAACGATTGTCTGTGTATTTTTCTCAATCCAAAAACTAAATTTAAACATGTAAGAGTTGATGACCATAATCTTCTTAATTTATGCCACTAACTATCCACTATCCTATCATGTATTCTAGAGTTAAAACATGCAAAATAATAAAAGACACATGCCAAAATTAAACATGCAGACTTGGTCTTCAAGCAGAAAATCGACTGGGCTTCCGGGTTTGCCTTTTGGGCCTGGCTTGTGGGTCCTGCTGGCCTGGTTCTTCGGATGGGCTAAGCTGGCCCATATCAGTAAACATGAGTTGGTGATGTGACTTTGTTATGACATGAATGTAAATATCAGTGTATGTATGTTAACTTTATACCACCCTCTTACCTCATTCATCATGGTTGGCATGGACTAAATTACGGTAACCATGGGCCTCCTTTTCTTTTTCAATATTTCCTTTTCCTTTTTCATTTCCTTTTCATAAAAATAAATTAAAGAGAATAGTGGTTTGGATCATGATCACCATGGCCGGCCCTGAAGGTGGGCGGGTAGGACCACCGGCCAGCGCCCGATATTTTGAAAGGCACATTATTTTTTAAAAAACTCCGATATGTATATGTAAAAGTAAATAAATTAATAGGATACACCCATACAAACACCAACATAGGCTCACTGACAAAACTATTTTTATGGTTTAGATTAGTTATTAGCCAATTGGCATTAGGTTTAGACCTTTAATGAGCTCAATACCCAATTTCGTTAAGGCCTAAGGACACGTTTTTTCGAGCTCGAACAGGGTACATGAATTCTCAGGACCGGCCCTGATGATCACACCCTTAGGGTAGTGGATTTGGATGATGGCTTAGAAGTGTGTGACATGGTGCTAATGTAACACCTCGAAAATTCACGTCCTATAATGTGTTGACACGTGTCATAAAGTTTGAACGTGTGAAAGAATGTTATAAAAGGACTAATGTTGACAAACATGGAAAGTACGTGATTATACGGGCTCTAAATGTCAAACAGTGAATAAATATACTTCATAATAACCCTACACGATGTTTATAACATCAAACGAATAAATCATGGATCATACGAAGCTAAAAGTGAGAGATTACAAACTACAGGGGTTAAATGCGTCAACATGTTTAAAGATATACCTCTGAGTGACCTTTTGACAAACCCGAAGCTTTGTAAATGTTAATTATACTCACTTGAATGCACGATTAAAATTTCATTAAGTTTCGTTATCGTATGAGAAAGTTATGACCAAATTCGTATGCGAGGGATTAAAGTGCAAACATTGAAAGTTAAGACTTTTCGGGTTAACCGGAAGTGTTCAGGGACTTGGCAAAGTGAGTATAAGTCCTAAAGCCCTTGTGGGTAAAGATAAGGGGGTCAAATTGCAAGAAATAATGCTAGTTGACCTTCCGAAGAGCCAAGAGACGAGATGTGGAAGCTCGAAAACGTTTTTGGACGATCAAAAGGGCCACGCGGCCCGCGTGGAATATAACAGAAACTGAGGCGGGCCGCCTCAGGCGCCCAGATGCAGAAAAACGTGATCTTTGGCTGTTCAGCCTTCTAAACGACTTGTAAAGCACCTAAACCCTTCCAAGAGGCCCCTAAACAACCTCTAGAACACTAGGGACACTTGTAAACAACTTGTGGTCAGTAGTAGACTTGGTTGTCATTATTTTGTGGTGTCTTGAACACTATAAAAGGCCTTCATGTGCTACCATTATGATCACACCTTCATTCTGCAATTGAGGAGCCTCCTGGAGCTTCAAAGCAGACCCAAGTCCTTCCTAATCAAGCTTAGGACTTCAGTAAGTGTTCTAATCCTTTTCTAATTGAGTTTAGCTTAGTATTTAGGCTAAAAGTCAAACCGTCGTAATTACGGTTTGACTTCAAGATTAGTCAATAATGGCTCAGTCAATTCTCGAATCAAAAGTAGATATAAGATGGTATTTATGTGGGTAATAAAACCTCAAAAGGGTTTCCCCTGATCATCACTCTAACCAGGTCAAAAGTCGGGTCAAACATTTACTTAAAAAGTCAACAGGAAGTCTAAAATGCCATTTATGCATAATTAACATTGTAGATCATATACAACCTGTTGGATCATTGTTATAAATTAGTAATAAGTGTAAGAACATGTCTAAACATGTTCAACCCGACAATTTCCTGTTTAGACCCGGTTCGGAACCGAAAGTCACATAGTTTGACTTTCACTTTGACTTTCAGTTCTGACCCGTTTAGGCATATTTTAGAAATGCCTCAGAGCTTTAATTGGATTAGTTTACATGTTAGAACAACCCTCTGTGATTATACACCTTGGTTCATTAGTTATCCAATTAATATGCATGTTTCCGTTAATTGCTCATATGTTGACCGTTATGCCCTTATTACCTTAAAACGTGATTTATGAAAATGTAAAAGTGTAGAAACCTTAATTACTGATATATAGACTTGTATGCAAAGTTTGACATCAGTTTGACTTGTAGATTAAGAGTTATGCTCATTATCGCAAAACTAATGCTTTATGTTAATAAAATGGCGTAATTAGCGTATAGCCTAGTTAAACATACTTTTTGGTATCAAATCTTTTACCCACTGATGTAATATATTATTTTGGGATTTTTAAAGATTTTTAATTAATTTTAGGCTGAGCATAACTCATAGTCGTAGGCTTAATTCGGTAAATGTCGGTTTTGCCCTTACGGGCCATAAAATGAGTTTTACATATCTAAACGACTCCAAACCTTTTGCTACTGATCACATATGATAAATAAATTATTTTAAGCCTTCTGGAAATATAAAAATATCAGATTTAAGTATCGAACCCGGAAATGGCCTTTAATCGCCTTATTTAGCGTTTTTAGCGCATAGTATGTTTTAAAATCATATTGGACATACCCGGGTTGATACCTACTGATATAAGAGGCAAATTACAATATTTTAACAGTAAGCAAAGGTTGATAAACTCGGACTTCAGTTTTGAGCTTATCGGCTTATGTGAAATTACCAAAATACCCCTACGGGGCATAGTTTGGATAAAAATGATAGATTTCACATATATGCTTTAGCCTACTGATATGACATATCAAATTGAGTATGGTTTCTGTTTACATCAGACCTGTAACTCAGTTAAACATCTAAACTCTTTTACAACCTTTAAAATGACCAAACTACCCCTACGAGGCATAGGTTGTGTTTAAATTCGTTTCGGGCATAATGAAAGACATCCTACTGATATTACAACATATTTCAAGCATATTAACCTAGGAAACCTGTATATGGCTCTTACGGATACCCGTTACGCTTATTTCGCGTTCGGTTCGGTTTATGTAACAAGTTTACATAAATTGGCCGAAACGGGTCAAACCTTAACGGTTTTATCTCAAAATCCAGAATGTGAATAATAAACCCATATTAAACAAGTCTTCAAACTTGTCGGGTCTGAATCACATTCTATCCGGTCTTCGCTTAATTGTGCGTACGAACCGTATCCTGAAACTAGCCGGTCTAAGCTTAAGCTTAATAAAAGACCCGTTAGAATTCTAATAGGTTATTATAAACCTTCGTTCCAGATTAGGAGGATCAGTAAAAGCTACGTGCATTTTGCTTATTGTGATTAATACTTACTCAGGTAAATACTTTTAACTTATTTTCCCTATACGGGCTTGGGTTACGGTATATAGCATACCGCTTGATCGGGCATCAAATCTCCACCGTTAAAGTGGGTAGTTGAATAATTTGATCGGCTCGTTTAAACAGTCTTGTTTACTTTACAGCCTTTGGGGGGTTAATGACCATGTCCCGGATATCCTTGGCATCATCTTACGAGATGGCCACGACCTGAGCACGGGGTGTAGGCGTACACCTGTCAGTGTATAACTCTATGATGTGGTGTGTCTATTGATCTTTAACCCGGACTAGATCCGGGCTACTGAACGCATAAGTAACATGTAATTCGTTCACAAGATTATAATATTAAATAATTCTCCCAAGTTAAATAAAAATGTTTATGCCATGTGCATCCAAACCAATTTTCAATCATTTTCCAAAATGAGTCAGTTGAATGTATTTACCAGTGTAAACTGACGTATTTTCCCAAAAAGACTGAATGCAGGTACTAAACGAAATTGGCTGGATTGTCTCCTAAGCATCAATAAAAAGTCTCGCAAGCTTAGGATGCCTGAAGTCTGTTGAACCATTAATATTACTTTGTTTCGATCCTACTGTGGATAAACTTCCGGATATTGTTACATTGATAAACAATATTAAATTCGGTTGTATCATATTTTAAATTTGCTTCCGCTGTGCATAATAATATTGTGTTGTTTGACTATTACGTTGCCAACCACGTCACGATACTCCCCCACCGGGCCCACCGGTGACACGTGGAAATCGGGGTGTGACAGCTAATGTGGAGGGTCATGGTGACCATGAGGGTCATGACCTTATAATTTAAAATTATTGTTAACTTGTTATTTGAGTTTTATATAAAAAGAAACAATCATTGCAACTCATCGAGCTAGGGAGCTGGATGTGAGCAGAACACGAAAGCGGCTCGGTTTAAAATAGGGACGCCAATTCTTGACACAACTCGAATACGACACGAAAACAGTTTTGATTCGACTAACACGACCACGGGTCGTGTTCAGGTTGGTTCGTATAATAAACAAACTGACTCGTTAACCTGTTTAAGTATTTTAAAAAAATATTTTTTTTTGTTTTTCGTTGATCTATGTTTAAAAGGAAAAAACAGGTTAACGGGTCATTTACTTTGCGATTTAAAAAGGAAAAAAAACTCCTTATACTCATTTACTTTTCGATTTAAAAATATAATTATTTCAATTTTGCTTTTTTAAATCTTTTATATGATTAGTCATAATAATGTTTATTTTTGTCAACATTAAACATGTTGATAACCCGCTTACAACTTGTCAAAATGTTCAACTCATTAAAAAATGGGTTAAACATATCATGCTTAAAAAAAACTCCTTATTTTTTTTTTTTTTTTTTTGTACACCGATTGGTCTACTGGCTTGGCGTGCTTAAAAAAAACTCCTTATACTAATTTACTTTTCGATTTAAAAAATATAATTATTTCAGTTTTGCTTTTTTTTAAATCTTTTATATGATTAGTCATAATAATGTTTGTTTTTGTCAATATTAAACATGTTACCGATAACCCGCTTACAACTTGTTAAAATGTTCAACTCATCAAAAAATGGATTAAACATGTCCAGGGGCGTACCCACCCTATGCCAAGGGTGGGCGGGTGCACCCCATGAAAAAAAAAATTAATGTTATTTTTCGCCAGAAATCCCGACCGCACCCCTTGCAATTTTTCACCCGCACCCCTTGAAAATCTTCAACCGCCCCACTTAGAAAAAAAATAATTATTAACCACTTATTCACTTAATTATTTAATCCAATCAAAGCCCAATCTGCAATCAATTTTTATTAACACAAGCTCAAACCCAACCTAAAGAAATTTGAACGAAATAAAATAACCCAATCCATCCACCCATTCCATTTCCAAATCCAGCCCCCAAAAAAACTCTCAGCGACTTGACGCCACTGCTCACGACCTGATGGCTTTTTTTACCGGAAAAACCAAAATTCCGGTTGGACCGACTCATATTACGTCAGAATTCCAATATAGAACTAGTATGGTTTATTTATTTATTTTGTTTTATGTGATGATTAGGAGAAAATATAGATGTGTAAGAGTTTAATCTTTTTATATTTTTTTGATTTTTTTGTTGTTCTACACTTGTAGTTAAATGATTTTGTTGTTTTATTTATAGTTTTGCTTGTTTAAATGATTAGTTACAAGTAATCAACATTTAATATTAGGGCTTGAATGTTTAAAAATATAATTGAAAGTTATGGGCTATGGTTGAACATGATTGTTTATTTTGTTGAAGTGTTTAGTGTTGTTTTATGAACTTATGGAGCAAATTATATGTGTTAGGAACAATGAGTAAGAATGTAATGAACTTATGGCGTGTTTAGCATCTTAAGATAATATTTTGGATATATTTCAAAAAAAAAAAAAACCTGTAGGGCACAGTTTTAAATACTTATCTAATTTGTAATGGCGTTTGACGTGTTTTTGATGATTTATAAATTTTAGTTTGATGTTCTTTTGTCTTACATGATCCGACCCGATCCACTGTGAACCGATATTTTTATACAGCTAGGGGCCTAAAATCTTTGAAAATATTCCGCACCCCCAGGAAAAAATTTCTGGGTCCGCCACTGAACATGTCATGCTTAGGTTGACCCAAACTTATCTGTGTGCGTGTTAAGGTTAAAATTTTCAACACGAATAAAAATATGGGTTGGGTTCGGGTTGCTTGGCTCGTATTATTACTGGTTCACGCCCGATTTGCTAGAATAAATCTTTTAACATCCCTTAGTATTGAGATATACAATTTAACCAAAGTAAATAATATATTAAATCATTGTACAACATCCAATAATAAAAAACAAAAAAAGAAACATTTAAGAAGAACCAATAAATAAACATCATGAACAAACTTGATCCATTTAAACCTATGTTTAAAGCTTTTCTGAACTTTCAAAGTAGCTTCTCACCCCTCTATACCATGAACATACCACTAGATTGGTTTCAAAGATCCAAACTTTTTCACAAAGACACATAAAATCCACAAGAAATGTAAAAATACAATCCACAAATTACCTTTTTACCCCTTGAACTCTCAAGTAGTAGTGATATCAAGCTCAGTGTTGTAGCATGCAACCTTTTTGTTATTTCTTGTGATTTTCTCAGCAGAAACCAGCCAGTTTGATAGACTGGCATTTACTGCTGTTTCTTGATTTTGATTATCCGATTCGCGCGAATTCAAATTCTCCTTTTGCCCATTGAAAGTCAACGGTTTTCGTGTTGACCCGTTTGATTTCAATGCTTTCCATTGAGATAGATTCTCCACAGGGTTCAACACAGATGGAATATAACCATTTCCATCGCGCGCAATCCTTTTTAACTCCATTGATGGAACCAAAACTTCGTCATCATGATGATCATGACAATCATCGTCAATATTATCATCATAATGTTCTTCATCTTCCAAATCATAATCTTCATCAACGTCATCAAGATCATAGTCTTCGTGCTCTAAATCATCGATTTCGTCGTCACTTTCGACACAATTTCCATACCTGTAATTTGGTATGCTTGAAACAACTGAATCGGACTCGGATGATTTAGGAAAAGTTTCGCCTTTTTCATTTTTTTCCAACAAAGATTCTGTGCTGTCATACACTTGAATGGGCTCATAGGTTGTGACATTTGTATCAAATGTTACTTTTTTTCGCCTCTTCAAGCTCAATGGTACCTCAGTCTTCTCTCTGCACCCGAATAACACATTAAAATCTTCGTAGAAACGAATAAAAAAAAATCAAATTTAAGAAAGTGATTACCTTGAAGTTGAAACTGGATTGGATAATCTTTCTCTTATGCTTTGATCTAATGATGCATCAACTTTTAAAATGTCCTGAATTCTAGGCTTCTGCAACAAAAAATAGGCATACATGAACTTATCAATTCAAGATTCTGACTTGAAACTAAGGTAAATAGGGTTCTTTAAAGTTGTAATGAAAACCAATTCACTTTTACATAAATGGGTCAGTTTGGTTTAAAATTTAACTAAAAAACTTGAATGCAACATACAGCTTGAGTAAAAATATAGGCATTTTTGAACTGGTTAATTCAAGATTCTGACTTTAAATTAAGTTTGAGGTTCTTTATAGACGTAATTAATACCAATTCGCTTAGACCGGAGGGTATGGAGAGCCTCATCCCCAAGGGGATGGGCCGCCACGTCACCGCCACGTAAGCGAGGCCTAAAGGGGATGGACCTAGGGGGGTGGGGATGATGAACCCCCTTTATATATATATATGTATGTATGTATAGCTGTGTGTGTGAGGAGAGAGAACACAGGCCCGTCGAGCACGTTGTTGGGGAGCCGGACGCGCCTATGGGGGGCGGTGTGGGGGTGTGGCGCCGGGCCACGCCGGGCCTAAGCCGGTCCCCCATACCCTCCAGTCTTACTAAACGGGTTAATTTGGGTCAAAATTTAACTCAAAATCTTGAATTCATCATACAATTTGAGTAAAAATATAGGCATTCATAGACTGACCAATTCAAGATTCTGACTTTAAACTAAGGTAATTGAGTTTCTTTATAGTCGTAATTAAAACCGATTCGCTTACTAAATGGGTCGATTTGGGTTAAAATTTAATTCAAAATCTTGAATACATCATACAATTTAGCTAAAAAAAACATAGGAATCTTTGAGTTTCTTTCACTTTCTTGGGTATCAAACAGTAAGGTAATTACTGGCCGACTAGCGATTAATCGCCGCCTAGTCGCGATTTTTACGTTTATCACACAATTTGGCTAAAAAATGTTTCTTGTGTATCAAACAGTAAAATGAGAAACAAAACTGTAAAGGGTGTGTGTTAAAACTTACTTGATCTCTAGGAATAACCTTGTACCTCTGTTTTTTACGTTTTCGATCAACCGAAGACCCGAAACAGCCAAGAAAACAACCCATTGGAGATGGATTAGTGTGTGTGTTAATGATTTGTAAAGATTTTTGTGGGTGTTGTAATAGGGGTTAAAGGGTGTTCATAGTATAAGAAGAAAGCAGAAAAAACGGTCAAATTTGTGAGCTTTTTTGGTTTTGGGGGGTAAAGAATGGTTAGGGTTTAGGTTTTTGAAAAGGGTAAGTGACCGTTGGGTTCGGTGTCAATGGGTCAGGTGATGGGCGTGGGGTGAGGATGGGACCATTTGTTAATTATTATGGATAACGGTGGAATTTTTGTTTCATGAATTCTCTACTTGTCTTTGTTGAAAATAAAGCAATATTTTTTATTATAACAAAAAATAGTAATAATAACAATAATAATAGTTGTTGACCACAGAGAGTTCTGCTATTGTGGTGTCATAATGACTGACAAGTGGCAGCCGGTGGTATAGTCTCTCAGGGAAACATCTAAGTCAAACTTTGAAGTCAGCGTGAGCCCGGTTAAGACTGCATAGTCTGACCGAAGTGTGACAACAGGGCTATCCAATTTAAGGAGTACGGTAGCCTAATTCGATCATGATCGTATACCATGGCTTTTGTAATAATTTATACATGTTTAATTTATATGCCAGAAACTATAACTTTTCCATCTGACAAAAACTATATTGTTGATTTTTTCTGCATTATAAATATAAACATGTTTGTTTTTGTTTAACTTTAATTTTGAAAATATAACAACCTTCTTAACATGATTTTTTTTATTTTAAATATAAGTAGTTATTTTTAATCTTATATGAATTACAAATTTCCCAAACTGTTTTCTGATTTTCTGTTTAATATACAAACAACCCTATTTTACACATAAAATCACACATATATAGTAAAAAGTTTAAATACAAAGTGGTTTTAACGTACAAAGTGTAAAAATAATTTTATAGGTTGCGTAATTCTGATTTTTTTTAATGCGTAATTTTCCTTTGTTAAGTCTTCATGCATAATTTTGATGCGTATATAAAATATAGGAAGGTTTATTGAGGAATCACAAAAAGTGGGAAACCGGAAACTACTAATTTTACATGTAAAATTCATAATAAACTTATGTTTACATAGTAAAAAATAATTTTTACAAAATTTTTTGAAAAAACCATTCAAATAAAATTAATTTTTGTAAAAAAATAAAATTATTTTACTTATTTAACTGTTTTATAAACATTTTTAAATTTTTTTACTTTTATTTTTTTAATTAAAACGGCTTCTAATGTATTTATGCACAAAAACGCCAAAAAAGTTAGGTAAAAGTGATTTATTTTTACATCTAGAAATGAATTTACAAATTTTTATTCATGTTTTACCTATGATTTCTCACTTTTATGTGGTTCTACAATGAACTCACCTCTATACGTATTTAAAATCCAGGAAAGTTAAAGAGCAATGAATAAATAAATATGTGTGTGTGAATAGAAAAACTGATTGGATATCATCTTTGCATAATTTGTCAAAAGAAACAAATATGACACAAATACTTCTTTAACACTAAAAAAAAGAAGAAAAGTGGTCACATCCCAATCAGAGTGACAAGTCCACAACTTATTTGGTATTTTAGTTGTAGTGTTTTTCCTTCTAATTTCTCAAAGGAAGTAGGTTTAAATTTCTATCACCAATGGTCAATGAAAATAAGTTAGTGAAGTTAACCACAAATGATGCACTAATGGTGCTTTCCTACACAAGCAAAAGAAGACCAAGAAAATTTGACACTTCAAAAGTCCAATGTGAAAATTGGTTGGGAAAAGAGGGCCCTCAAATTTTAAAATTAATAAACCATAACTTTATTTTCTTCCCTTCATTACGAATCCAACTTATAAAGATAATCAACACATGAATTCAAATTAAAGCAATCAGTTTAAAAATCTAAAGTATGTGATTCTCTCTAAGATTTTGGGAGAGGAATAGAAGGATCAAAGTAGCAACATGAAACGAAAGTGGAAGAGCAAGATTGGTGTTGAAAGGAGTTATAGTATAAGGGGAAACTACGCACGTTACAATGTATTTTGAAAACTATTCAAGGTTTCTTCTAAGCGTGGTCCCCTTACTCGACATTTGGTCATGGTGCTTGCGGAATTACTCACTCCCAAATTCGTATTAATGTTTGGAAGCATAGGTCTAAAACTGGTTCTTGTACTTATTTACTTAAAATTGGTTATGGATTAAACGACCACACACGCATATTCCTAAATCATAGGTCTGAAATGTATGAACTAATTAAAAAAATTGTCAACTGTAGTTTTTTAGAGTAGAATGAAATAACTACAAAGGAAACTTAAACCAATTATAGTTCTTTATATTAAAGATAATTAGAATAAATTGTAATGACAAATTCTAATTATATCATATATAATTTTTTCCATAAATAATTTCAAAAACATGTCCAAACAATCCTTTTTGAAAATATGTATCATTTCTCTTGGTGAATTTCCTTTTTAAAAATTGTTTGTTTTTTTTTTTTCTTTTTTGTGTGTGTGGTTGGTAAAATCGTATAATATTTTGTGGCAAGTTCATAATGTTTTGTATGAAGGTCAAAATTAGGTAGGTTCCATTCTAAATCCGGTATATTAGTAATAATTTCATTATAAAATGGTGAGTGAATTGTAAAAATTGTCCTTTATCTTTATATCATTTTTTCAGACGATGTCCTTTATGTTTAAAATTGATTGAGTTTTATCTTTTATGTTTTAAAATCCATCACATTATGTCTTTTAGGGCTAACCTAGTTTGTTTTTTCAGTTAAATGTAACCATGTATAGGTCACGTGAGGGCAAATCAGTCATTTCGCCCACCCTTCCCATTTATCCCAATTTATATCCGCCCAAACCCTAATTCACCGGTTTATCCCCGGCCACTCACCCAACCTGCAAAACCCGACCATATCCCTACAACCACTCATCTTTAACAAACACCGCTATTAACCACAACCATCATCACCATATAACCATCACTGGATCATCAATATCATAACAATCATCATCACGACATCACCATAAAACCATCACATGCCCATGTTTAGACCAAATTTGTCCCTCAAACATCCATATTTCAATTGGCATAAGTATAATCACTAATCAAGTATCAAAAAACAAAACCCCAACTTTGGATGGTGGCTAGTGCAATCTGGTGTGGGGGGTCGTGTAGTGTAGAGAAATAGAGAGGTAGAGAGAGGAAGAATGGTGGTGAAAGGAGTTTGTGGTGGTGGAAAGAGGAGGTACATAGAGATACATGGAGTAGAGAGAGAAGGGTGTTTGTTTAGAGAGAGGGAGAGATGAGTTTGATACTAAATGGCGTATCTACCCTCAAGTGACCTGCATATGGTCATATTTAACTGAAAAAACAAATTATGTTAGGCTTAAAGGACATAACGTGATGAATTTTAAAACATAAAAGATAAAACTCATCAATTTTAAACACAAAGGGCAGCGCCTGAAAAAGGTATAAATATAAAGGACAATTCTTGTAATTCACTGTAGTAAATGGGAAAGCGCTTTAATAATTTACCTAAACTTATTATTGGTTTTCATGCTAAAATAATTTCCTACAACTCGTTTAGTTTGTTTTCAAATATATATATATATAGAAAGTATAATGTACAAAACTGCTTAACGTACATTAACCTACGCGACAAAAAACATAACGTGCGTGATTATTTTTTTTACAATTATAACGTGTGTGATTAACATACCCATGCGTGATTATCACCTCCCATGCGTGATTATCACCAAATAACTGCTCCCATGCGTGATTAACTGATCCATGCGTGATTATGGCCCTGATCTGATGGTTACGCTTGTCGCGTACGTGAAGTATGATAAGGCTTTTTGTATGTTAACCTTTCTCTTTATATATATATATAGGGTAAGGTTCATGCGAGAACCACCCTTATTGCGAGAACCAATGTGAACACAACCTAAAATAGCTAAAAAAACCTAACCCCCACCCCCCCCCCCCCCCCAAGCTAAAATGCTAAAAACTAAACCCCCAAAAAACCTAAAAAATCTAAAAAAAAAAAATTTAATATTTTTTATGTTAAAATCGCTACTTTTAGTATCCAAAAAAAAAATTTTAATTTTTTTTTTCTTTTTTGCTTCGAAAAGTAGCGATTTTTTTATAAAAATATTAAAAAAAATTGTGTGATTTTTAGCTATTTTTAGGCATTTTTTGTTGTGTTCACATTGGTTCTCGCAATAAGAGGTGGTTCTTAACGGATCTTTGTCCTATATATATATATATATATATATATTAAAATAAGAGGATAATTGCATAAGTGGTTGGTGAGATCTCATGTGATATCATGAGATTTGAAATGACATCTATAGTATTTTTGGTTAGGAAAATGAAAGGATTCGTGCAATCTTTTAAAATCGTGTTTTTATATCGTACTGGATTTAGCTCAGAAACGGTTTAACCGGGTGTATCGGGTGGTTCAACCAGGTGTATCGGGCAGTTTAACCGATACTATCGAACGGTTCAACCGGTACAACCAGCTGGTTTGAACCGGTTTTTAAAACATTCGATTCATGAATCATGACCTGATACATGATCACTCAAACACTCACACAAACTAGGTCAAAAGCTCAAACTCCCGACATGTATTATATACGATCGCTCAAGCCTTTACGCGGCCATCGGGTCAAACGCCTAAAACTCCCCACATGTGTTTTGATATACGATCACTCAAACCCTCACTAAACCAAAATATTAGGAACACAAACGCGCATGTGATTCATTGCATCTATGCGATTGAGCTACTTCCGCGACCAACTAGCAAATTTTTGTTATTAAGTTCAATGTGCGTGCTTATCGCAACGTTGTACTACTTGCCATCTTCATTCTAGGCCTAAAATAAGTGAAAGTTGGATTCAAACCTGAAACCTCTGTTAGGGAACTCGGACGCTTATCACTGCACCACCCAAGGTTTTGTTCAAGGGGTGTTGACCCCAGTGTAGGTTAACATAACAATCAATCTCAACAACTCAACACCACATTCTCATCAAGTACATTGTACATACATCTCCTCAAAACAATAAAATATAATGAAAAAACCTCATATCAACAATAAATGGTATTATCTAAAAGGCTCGATTGGCTCGGTTACCTCAAGTATGCTAGCAGCCTCAAAACAATTGGCAGCTTCCCGTATGAACATCGGGCCATCTTCTTTGTAAAATAAGCCCAGATTGTACCAAGCCAAAGAGTTAAGCCTGTCTAGCCGTAACGCTTCTGTTAAGAAGCTTTTGGCTGCTGCTGCAGGCTTGACACCAGCCCGTCGGATAATCACAGCCAATGAGACTAAACTCGCCACATGACCCGGATCCATGTCTAGTGCAAGCTCATAAGCCTTTTGAGCTTCTTTATCGAGACCCTTTGCTTCGTAGAGTAAACCTACAAAAGTTGAAAATCGAGCACTTACAAACATGAGTTTTTGATTAAATAAAATTGATTCCGAAAGTTTTATACATTATATATAACTCATTTAGAGCGACTTAAAACAAGTTGGGATCACTCCATTATACCTATTATTACTAAAAACATAATAAAAGGTCATCAAATAAAATAACTTAAAAGGTTGTAAACACTCGTTTCTAAACAACTGGCGCCTCGGGTTAAAAAGCGATAGGAGCACAAAAGCGACGAGGTCTAAAATTGAGGCACGAAGCGCAAAGCGCAAAAGCGGTGGGCTTTTCGTACCCGAGGCGCAAGGTGTTTATATAATTTTTTATATATCCCATAGGTTTTTAGCTTCTTTAAACCAAAATATAGCTATAAATAAGGCTTTTATACCATTTTACTTGCATGTACAAGTCAAAAAACCCAAGGTGCAACTTTTTTCTGCAGAAAAACGCCTCAGATACATGAGGCGCGCGCCTCGGGCCAAAAAGCCCCAAAAAAAACCCAAAAATCTGCGCCTTTTGGGCGCTTCTTGCAATTACACAAGGCGCTGAGCGAAAAATCCCCAGAAGCTGCGCCTCGCGCCTCAGGCGCGCTTTTTAAAACCAAGTAATTTGTATAAGAAAAACAAATAATATTTCTCAAAGAAATGACTAAAGCTTGAAAAGAAAACCAAAATAGGAAAAACATACCGGTGATATGCAATCGAGAAGCCGAGTAGTAATCGATACTCTCCGATTTCAAAAGACACGCCTCGGCATCACCCCATTGTGATAATTTCATATAAACCATAGCCAGATCATGCCATGTTTCCATCTCTAAACTTTTAAGATGTTTTCCACCAATCTAACATATAAAGAAATTACAACTATTAAACATTTTTTTTCTTACCAAGATCAAACTTCTAGTCAAAGATAACAGGCAAAAACCAACTTTGGGGAACCAACTTTTTTCGCCCAGAAAAACCCTCCAACTTTGACTTAAAGCCAAAGTCAACCTGGTCAAAGTTACCAAAACTTCTGCTCTACGGCGTCATTTTTTAGCAATTAGCAGTAAATCGGATTACCCAAAGTCAATTTTTGAGAAAATTGAGGTTTTTTATCGAAATTTCTTAAAAAAATTGCCCAAAAGTAAAAAAATTACCTCATGATTCTTTTTCTGAGATCGGAAACTTTTACCCTGAACTTGAAGAACCGCAAGAATCTGCGTATACGTCTGAATCGCATTCTTTATTTCACCTTGTGCAACTTGAAGCCGAGCTTTAGTTCTCAACAATTCTCCCTGATCCCATTTCCCGGTTTGTTCCAAAGCAGCGTTAATTACCGTTTCGCCCTCCGAAAACCGTTTCTGGCCCGATAATATTCTAGCCAATAAAATCCACCCTTTAACACTCGACCCGCCTTCCAATTTAACCAAACGTTTCGCATAACTAAGCGCAACGTCCAATTTCCTCTGTTCGGCATTTTCCAAACTCAAATTGTATACGATTCTCGAATCGTTCATTCCCGTAAATTTCCCACCGGTTTCTAAACACTGAATCACCTCCGTTTGTTTCTCGACTCGTTCAAGATCACTAATTGCCGATCTACAATGGCCCGAAATTGAAATTCCTAATAAATAATAAGCGATTCCGACCATCTCGTCACAATTATCTTCCAATGCCCGAATGGCCCGTTTAGCGCTACTTGCACCCTCTTCAAAAAAACTTAAATTTTCGCCGCAAATTTTAGACGCCAGCAGTAATGCGGGCCCACACTGTGGATCATCGTGTTTGTATATATTTTTAAGTAAATGTAAAGCCGATATATCATCACCTTGCCCATGATAACATAGGGCTAAAAGAATATACCGTTCGTTACTGTCGATAATACCCGGAGGTAACTCTTCTAACTGTGCACACAAAGCTCCGAGTCCATTAGAAATGGATAATGCATAAGAAAGATGATCTAAAATCAACGGGTCCCACTTGATCATTTGTAACGAAACTTTTCTTAATAAAATCATTAGAAGTAAAATAGCTTCTTCGATGTTATTTTTGGGTACGAACGAAGTGTCCATTTGGGATCGTAAATTAGGGGGGACGGCTTCTTCACCTCCGTTATAAAGAAGAAAATAGGCGAAATCTTTTTGAATTTTTGCGGTTGTCTCTGCGTTTAGGGTTTGGTGATGAAGTAAGGCTCGTCTGAACGACAAAACCGCTTCTTGGGGTGAACCTGCGAGTTTCCATAACTCGGGAAGTAACTCGATTGCATGGTTTAACGTTTCTTGCAACTTACTATCAGTACCAAAGTTTTCGGGTAAGCCTTCGGGTAACGACGATTCGATAATGTCGAGAATAACTTTGCATGATTGAGCAGCTTCTGCAAATATTTAGATCGACATTTAATTTTGAATCGCTTCTTTATGTGCTTATATGAGTTCTAAACTTAACAGACTGTTTTAAGATCAAGTAAATACAAAAAAAAGTAACCGTAAATAGAAGAAAGAGAGTACCTTTATACCTCTGAAGCATTTGCAATGATTTTGACTTCAAATAAATTGCTTCAAGGAGTAATCCAACCGCATGTGTCGACAATGGCGGATCACCGTAATTATGGGAAACTTTTTTACGGGGTTCGCTTCTTTGGGTTAAACTAGTTTTCATCTTTGGAATTACAGTCGCCAAATCTATCCCTTCAAACACATGAAGAGCGGCTTCTATGTTCCCCTTTTGATATTCGTATCTCCCTAACAAAGCTCTTGCTTCCTATATTATAATAATAAGAATACGTGATTGGAAAGATGTTAATCATAAGAAAGATTAATATCTCATCATAACTGTTTGATGTTTGATTGTTGGAAGTTGTAAACTAGCATATAATCATATTAAGTGTTTGCTTGAATGTGTGTTTTCAATTTGATTATTGAGGCTATTGTTTTAATAATAATATATATTGAACCAAACGTAACTTAATTCCAACGAAACAAAGTTATGAACACACTTTTTTATGATTAAGAGCTATGCAGTTAATGCGGTAAAATATCGGATATCGGTCAAGGACCAATATTTGAGATATAGGTTATCTCGGTGAGATATTGGTGGGATATCGGTAATTTTAATATAATGCAGAATTTATATATATAGCAATTTAACAGTGATAATTCAGTGATATATCGGTTTTATCGGTCAAATATCGGTGATATATCGGTTATATCGGTCAAATATCGGTGATATGTCGGTTATATCGGTCAATATCGCCGATATTATCGGTACCGATATTTGAGACCGATTTTTTATCAAGGGACCAACATAACCGATATATCACCGACATATCACCGATATTAACTGCATAGATTAAGAGGTTTAAAAATACATGTAAAAATTGTAGAAGGTTTAAAGAAACTACCTCATAGTTTAAAGAACCGTTTTCACGAAGAGATGATTCCGCTTCTTCAATGTTACCCGTATCTATCTTCTTATCGTATTCACCCGTTGCTTGAGAAGAATAATCGTTAGCATCAGAAGAATAATCATTCACCGCAAGTGATTCTGATGAACGAATCATCTCGGTTTCTAGCTTCATCTACTAACCTCTCGCCTTACGAGTACAATTTTACGCCTCACAGTCTTAATCTACAAAACCAAAACAAAAAAAAAGCTGATCACATTATGCTACAAACAGAAAATTGGAAGCCCTGCTAACACAGTCACACACACACATACAAAAAGCTTTGAACGAAATATTAGATCTTGCCCGAAAACTATTTTGCAAATTATCAATTTTCATACATGTGTGTTCTAAGGAAAAGGTGGATCACACATGAAATATAATGTTTCATGAATTATAACCATAATCATGTGACATATGAAGCTGTTTATCATCATTTTATCATAATTCAGCACCAAAATTTGAAATTTATCAAAAAAGATGTTGCAATTTTAAATATATACAGTTTAAAACAATCCCAATTCACCAATCCAATTAAGCAATTAATAAATTGTTTAGAAACATTAATCACCAAATCATCCACCCAAATTCAAACCCTAACATAAATCAACTCCAAAAACCCAAATCAGAAACACAATTTCACACAAAACCCCAAATTCAAAACCCTAGAAATCAAAATCAATGATCCAAATCATCCAAGAAACTCATAAAACCCCAAATCAAACACATAATTCAAGATTATAACCAAAACCCACATTTAAATTCACAGACCCAATACAAATTCTGCAACAAAAACTAAAGAAATTACCTTTCTTTATGGCGAATTAAATTGGGGAAACACATCTGAACCCACTTCCTATTTTAGTCAAAAGTGTTTCATCGACAAAGAATCAAGTAAAGTGTGAAGCTTTTGCAATCTTTATCAATAACAGAATCAAATAGTGTACCTAATTGCATATGGGATGATGAATCTGAAGTTAAAGATTGAACTTTTTGAAGTCCAAATGAGGGGTTTGGATTGGAATTTTGTTTTCCCATGTGAATTAGATGGCGTCATAAACAATATTATTATTATTGTTCAATATTATTATTTTTATTATTATTACCTGTCACAAAGAAGTTAGATGTGGGCATGTTCCTAGCTACCAAATATATTTTAATAAAACAATAACAATAATGTTAATAATAATGGTAATAATAATATGAATGTTATTTATGTTTTTTGAATTTGGTAGTTATTGGGAAGGATTTATTGGTTGTTTATTGTGGTATAACATTTTTGGTATGATATAATTGTTTTGGTCTTTCATTATGTATGTTTGACTTCAATATCCAATCTATTAATGAACACTAGGGTGTCATAGTATTTATAGACAAGTTCAAACAACACTTGTTGCAAATGAAATGGTTAAATTTGTGATGGTTCTACGGTTAGTTACAAAATGCATGATGTGATAAACGATAGGACTGCGAAATTAAATTGTAACGACAAGCTAATTACTAGGGTTAGGAGATCAGATCTAAAGTCACCACCTAACATGCGATAGTCGAGCTAGCATTAAGAAAACAATTAACTCGACAAAACTAATGAGGTAATGAACAAATATAAGTTATCGTAATTTGATTTTCATTGCCTTCCTTCATCTTTGGATATATTTAATTACAAGAGTGGAGAATTTTGGAGAACAAATGAAACTAAACAACCCTCTAACCCATGACCTCTGCTTCTGAGTGGAGCTTAACTGAACATGCAAGTAACTAGACCCATAACTCGAACATGGGAACATGAACTAATAACTAAAATAAAAATGACCATGACAAACATGAAAGGAAATAAGCGTGTGGGGGAAACGGTTGCTAATATGTCATGATCATGTTATGTCTTTAAACATGAGTAAACGGGCGGGGCATTCATGAACTCACCCTTCGACTGTGGATCGTGGGAATGACCAAATGTATTTGTTTGCTAACCCAGTGCACTAGATAATATGGCCAAAACACGTGCGGCAAGTCAAAATTGCATGGTTGTTCAAAATTGATTCCACCAACTAACAACTCTTTCGTGACATTTTTAACGAATCATTGTGGATTGAATATAGATTATCCTCGTTTACTTGAATAAAGTTTAACCTCAATCTTGGCATACCATTTCAATTTTGGGCTAATTGTGTGGAACCGGGGGAAAATATTTTTCATCTTTGTCGCTTGTAATTTGGTTACATTTTGTGGAGGATATAAACTGTGTAATTTCTGTTTAATGGGATGTTCTTTAGTATTGGTGCCTAATACAAGAAGCAAGATTATCATCCTATCATCCTTTACGAGTGAGCATTTGTTCTTGTACCAGCCATGTGATACCTTCATGGAAAATAGCCATGGTTAACTTGGTAAAACGTTACAAGCATCTGCAGGGATAACATTGCACCATATTTCATTGGTATACCTCTTACCAATGCTAAACGAAAATAATTTGGGGTGAGAAACAAGAATATGTTTGCTTTGGCTAAGCTAATTGTTAGGGGCAAGATTTTTATTATTGTGGATCCCATATTCTGAGGCATTGCCTGGATAGGTTATCCTTAGCGGGTAGTGCAGCGACTCAAAGGATCAAGGATCCTTATTATTTCTTATATTTTGTAACAATTGTTCTCGATATTCTCTTATGTTCATATGCAGGATATCAACATGGTGGACCGAGTCTAAGCTGGAATCTCGGGAGTAATTCGTTATGAAAGCTACACGTGCTTATTCCACAACGATCATGGGGAGTTTTTCAGACTTAGTTGTTATTGTTATTTAAAAAGGGTTAATCAAGTGTTATTATGGACATTCTCACTTTCGCATACACACACTACGAGCAAAAGCTTACAATATAGTTGGTAGTCGGTAGTTTTCACCACCCGGGGTTTTTGTGTCGGCAGTCTACTAGTGATCAAGGGCTTTTCCTCGTATAAATCTATGTGTTCAATTGCATATTAGAGCCTTACATTCATTTCTATCATTGTTAATCACCTAAGTACTCTACCTCACATTTCAGATTTGGTTACATTATCCTTGATCAGATTTTTGACCAAAACAATTCGGCACCCACCGTGGGGAAAGTGGTGCTTCAGTCTTAAAGTTTTCTATCCATTTTTGCTTATCTTCATCAATTCCAGAACTCTATGGCCTCTCAAGGAAAATCTGTTTCATCTGCCATGCCAACGATTACCTCGTCACATAGCTCCATGCCATTGCGTCATATTCCCCCACAATTCCAGAAGAATAATGAAACTGCTCAGAAGAAGACATCATTTGTCTTCCAAGGATCCAAAACTTCTGCTACTTCCTCCTCTATAAACACTGACAATGGAATTTATGTTTTGTATTCGCAGATGAAAAGTTATATGGAGTAGCAGAACAAGACTAATCAAAAGATCCTATGCGAGATTGAAGATATCAAGAGACAAAAGAGGCCAGCAGAGGTTTTTATGCCGACGATCCAGAACACACACAACACTCATAGCTTTCAGTTGTAAACACTTGATTAATATCCGAAGTTGTAAACACTTTTCAATTGTGCAATATAGTTTATAGTGATATTTTTCACTATCCGAGGTTTTTATGTCGACAATCTACTAGTGATCAAGGGCTTTTCCTCGTACAAATCTCTGTGTTTGATTACCTTGTTCATCTAGCATTCATTTTATCATTGTTCATAACCTAAGAACTCTACCTCACATAACAAATTTGGTTACATTATCCTTGATCAGATTTTTAAACAAAACAATTGTGAAAGCCCTCGCTTTGGCTTTCGGTTTTACCTCTTCATTCTTGTCATGAGTAGGACCCTTGCTTGACCCCCCGTCCTTGTTGCCCTTGCATTCTTTAGGAACATGAACCTTCACTAAATGCCTAACTGTAACACCCCAAAACCCGAATGTTTATATTCGTTAAATGTTATGATATGGTGCATCAAGGAATAAATGACTAGGTTATTTAACCTAGTTAAGAATATGAAAGAAACAATTTAGGGATGAGAGTTGTGCCAATTATTATAAATGGCAAACTTGAGGGACTAAAGTGGAGTAAATGAAAGTTGAATTTATAAAAGAAAAAACAAATACACACATTGTGTGTTCGAGAAGGAGCAGGAGACTCCCATGGAGCCAAGAACCCTAACATCATCTTTTTCATCAAATTGAAAGGCCAAACGAAGCTTAAATTCATAACCGAGCATAGAATAACGATCACCTTCACAAGGGGATCGTAAGGTATGTCTTAAATTCTAGATTGGTGATCTTCAACGAAGTGGGTTATGTTCTAATCCGTGAATTGGTATGAAATTGAGTATGAACATGTGTTAGAATCATCATCTAGAACATGGCTTATGCATGAATTAGGTTAATTTGATATTTAAGGGTGAAACCCATTAGTTATGGTGAGAATGATGATTTGAATCATCATCCATGTCTAATTCTTGTTGAATGTTGATGTATTTTGATTTGTATGATGGATTCTTGTTAGAGGAATTGAAAGAAATGTAATACTAGTATGTTTGATGTTTATGCATGTATGATTCGTGTTGATTAGAAGGAAGAAATTGATGAATTATGTATGAGATTAGAAGGATATGCATGAACTAGTTGTACACTGTGCTTAGGAAGTAGTACACACATCAAAAGCATGAAGAAATTATGAAGAACTTAAGATTAGATCACTTGTAAGTGATTAGAGAAATAGTTATGAAGTGGGTTTTGGTGATATGATGAAAATGATAATATGCTTATATTATTGATGTTTGAAATCGTTTATATGTGTGAATGTTTAAAGAAATTGGATAAGAAATGATGAATTGTTGTTAGATGAAGTGAATAAAATGTGATGATAATATGTTTGATGTTTAATTTTAAATACCACATGTTGATTAGTAGAAGGATTTGATGAACTATGTATGAATTTAGAAGATTGTGCGTGAATTAGTTGTACGTTATGCTTAAAAGGTGGTACGCACACCAATCGTATGATAAAATGTATATATTGTCGTCCGTATAGTCGATTATGATGTTACAGGTATATAATGATAAGTCGAAAGTTAAAGTAAATGGACCGTTAACTTCTAATAAGTCAACTGTGTATAAGAAGAATGGTTAGACATGTTGTCATAATTGTAAGATTAAAGTAAGTTATACGGTGCGTGTTAGACGTATGTGTGTTTAATGCGATGACATGATGGATTTCACGAGTTGGAAATGGTATGAATTTGGTTATAGGTATTATGCTTGTTAGAAGTGACTATAATGTCAAATGTGAATTATGCGATCGATATGATCGTTAACATGTACAACTGTGTATGCTAATGAGAATTTGATTTCGATGACATGGAAGTATAGGAATCATGTCGAGACGGAATCAAGCACGGAAGGCTAACGGGTCAAGAAGTGGCGAGGAACGAATGTGAACACGGATGCATGAGCTAAGTGATTTTCGTAATCACTTCTTAGTTGTTTATGTAAAGTTATGTGCAATTTAATTAAGTATGATGATCGAGGTCAAGTAGGAAAGAATTGTATGAGACCGATGAAGTATTAAACGGATCTTAGCTTTGATCCGAGCAAGGTATGTGTGATTAAGAATTGTAGCTAAGTAGTAGGATTGGTTACTTATGCAAGGGAGTCCTTTGTTGTTAAGGATAGAGCAAAGTTGACAAAAACGCCCTTGATGGGTAAAACGAGCAAATGGTCTTAAAAGTTGACTACAAACAAGCTATTTGATTAAATGAATGTTTTGAAAAAGTAAGAAAGCGAGAAGTATGATTTTCGTAAGCTAAGGACCTTAAAATGCGCAAATACCCTTAACGGGTCAAAATAAGCTCTTGAGCGAAAATGGGTCAAGAGGATGCAAGACATCCGAGAACTTAATCTTTTATGATAGACAATGTTGACATTATTAGGTTCATAAGAAGTTATGGTCAAACAAACAAGTTATGTGGATGAATGCATGAACGGGTCGAATAAATCATAAATGAATAATAAACGATAGCGTGTAAGTTAAGAATTTCCTTAATCCGGATGTGGGATTTTAAGTTCATATGATAGAATGTGAATTTGCAAGCATGTAGGAAGAAACGGGAGGTTAAACGGGTAAACGGTTCAAAAGTTATGCGCGTTTTAGTGCGTACGGACGACGAAACGGAACTGCAGAAAAGTGCCATTTCTAGAGGGCGTCGCCGACGGGCTAAGGGCCGTCGCCGACGGGCTCTAGAAATTTAGTTTTTTTGCTGACGGGTTATTTACCTGTCTACGGGGTTTTTGGCTACGGGAAGAACCACGGGCCGTCGCCGACGGGCCCTAAGGCCGTCGCCGACGCCCTCCCCAAGTCCAAAAACATGAAATTTGTTATTTAAGTTGATTTATGTATCGTAGGCTTCGGTTTGTTATCCGTGGACTACGACGGGCTTCCTAAACATGATTTTGATCGATCCTTAGATGTTTATGGGCTATAAATCAAAGTCTAAGTCCCATGTAATTAACGTATGAGTATGTAAGAAGTATGCAAGATCTTGTACGTGTATGTAGATGTGTATGTATGTATGTATAAAGATATGTACGAGTGTATGGATGTATGTAAAGATGTAGGAAAGGTATGTACGCATGTAGATGTGTATGTATGTATGTATGTATAAAGATATGTATAAGTGTATACATGTATGTAAAGATGTAGGAAAGGTATGTACGTATGTAGTTGTGTATGTATGTATGTATGTATAAAGACAAGTATGAGTGTATGCACGTATGTAAAGTTGTAGGAAAGGTATGTACGTATGTAGATGTGTATGTATGTATGTATGTATGTAAGTACGTATGTATGCATGATTTAGACACGTTGAGTGTTAACGTTATTAATGGTGTACCTTGAGAATGAAAAGTAATGCAGGTACGTTATTGAAGCCTCACCAGGAAATGGATACGCAGATGAAATGCTTAAAGTTTGAAAAGTGGCGAAATGTGAAGTGTACGTGAATGGATCTTGTTTATATAATGTGTGCTAATGTTATGAATGTATGTGGTGAGTGCAGGTTGTATTGATCACGGGCGATTATCACAAGGAATAGAGATCGAAGACCGAGTCATAAGATAGATTGTACGGGAATAATCGAGTATGTACTTTAGTAAACGGGAGTTATGCTTTTGTTTTGTAAAAGAGATACTTTTAAAATAAACTTTCAAGTAAGTCAAGACGTTTGTAATGAAAGAAATTTTATGGCACGAATTTCCGCTGCGACTTTTGTCAAATACGTCTTAGGGTCTTACAAGTTGGTATCAGAGCCCTGGTTTGAGAGAATCAAGTACAAGAAAGTAAGTACTTGAACTCAAACTTGTGTGCTCTTATGATAAGGAACCCGTACAATCTAAGACTCGATCAAGATCCAAAGGTAGAAGCGAATATAAGTATGTACTTATGTATACGTATAAAGAAACTGACGGTATGTTATGTGCAAGGTAAGTATAAGTGTTTGAAGAAGATGACCCTTGAATGCAGTCTAGGATGAATGCTAAGGCAGGCAAGGATGCGAATGGACAGACGGACCCCAGGTACACAATGTTAATATGTATGGTACCGGTGTTAAAAGAAAAAGGAAGAAATCTCCTTGGGAGGGTAAGTACTAAATGGAAGACAACGATATTGTCTTGATAAGATTGTAAAAATGTAGCACGAACTGAGACCCACTACTGCAGACATAAGGCGATGATTACCTGAAGGCACGAAATTAGTATGTGAATTGCGCACCTGGCCAGTACGCAAGAAGCATATGACATTCGTGAGACCGTGGTAATTATCGCAGGTATGTCCGTTAGAATTGGGTAGCATGTGGGCGTGCGGGTGAAGTGGGTAGTAAGACTCTCGGGAAATTGAGAGTACTATGTAGGAATGAAAAACATGAATAATAAGAATGAAGAATGTTGAATCCGTAAGAAAGTACGAATCAACAATGTATGAATGCAATGCTTGAATCCGCGAGACGGATTCAAGGGATGAAAGGCGTAAATGCAATGTTTGAATCCGCGAGACGGATTCAAAGAATGAAAGATATGTTAAGAAGAAGAAGAAGAAAAAGCCAATTGTATGAATAATTATGAAATGAGATAGGATGATTACTTATGATTATGATGTGAGTGTTAAGTCAAACATAAATGTGTGTGTGTGTGTGTAAGAGGAAATGAGAAAGGTTTCGGGGACGAAACCTTATTTAAGGGGGGTAGACTTGTAACACCCCAAAACCCGAATGTTTATATTCGTTAAATGTTATGATATGGTGCATCAAGGAATAAATGACTAGGTTATTTAACCTAGTTAAGAATATGAAAGAAAAAAATTAGGGATGAGAGTTGTGCCAATTATTATAAATGGCAAACTTGAGGGACTAAAGTGGAGTAAATGAAAGTTGAATTTATAAAAGAAAAACAAATACACACATACACACACACATCGTGTGTTCGAGAAGGAGCAGGAGACTCCCATGGAGCCAAGAACCCTAACATCATCTTTTTCATCAAATTGAAAGGCCAAACGAAGCTTAAATTCATAACCGAGCATAGAATAACGATCACCTTCACAAGGGGATCGTAAGGTATGTCTTAAATTCTAGATTGGTGATCTTCAACGAAGTGGGTTATGTTCTAATCCGTGAATTGGTATGAAATTGAGTATGAACATGTGTTAGAATCATCATCTAGAACATGGCTTATGCATGAATTAGGTTAATTTGATATTTAAGGGTGAAACCCATTAGTTATGGTGAGAATGATGATTTGAATCATCATCCATGTCTAATTCTTGTTGAATGTTGATGTATTTTGATTTGTATGATGGATTCTTGTTAGAGGAATTGAAAGAAATGTGATACTAGTATGTTTGATGTTTATGCATGTATGATTCGTGTTGATTAGAAGGAAGAAATTGATGAATTATGTATGAGATTAGAAGGATATGCATGAACTAGTTGTACACTGTGCTTAGGAAGTAGTACACACATCAAAAGCATGAAGAAATTATGAAGAACTTAAGATTAGATCACTTGTAAGTGATTAGAGAAATAGTTATGAAGTGGGTTTTGGTGATATGATGAAAATGATAATATGCTTATATTATTGATGTTTGAAATCGTTTATATGTGTGAATGTTTAAAGAAATTGGATAAGAAATGATGAATTGTTGTTAGATGAAGTGAATAAAATGTGATGATAATATGTTTGATGTTTAATTTTAAATACCACATGTTGATTAGTAGAAGGATTTGATGAACTATGTATGAATTTAGAAGATTGTGCATGAATTAGTTGTACGTTATGCTTAAAAGGTGGTACGCACACCAATCGTATGATAAAATGTATATATTGTCGTCCGTATAGTCGATTATGATGTTACGGGTATATAATGATAAGTCGAAAGTTAAAGTAAATGGACCGTTGACTTCTAATAAGTCAACTGTGTATAAAAAGAATTGTTAGACATGTTGTCATAACTGTAAGATTAAAGTAAGTTATACGGTGCGTGTTAGACGTATGTGTGTTTAATGCAATGACATGACGGATTTCACGAGTTGGAAATGGTATGAATTTGGTTATAGGTATTATGCTTGTTAGAAGTGACTATAACGTCAAATGTGAATTATGCGATCGATATGATCATTAACATGTACAACTGTGTATGCTAATGAGAATGTGATTTCGATGACATGGAAGTATAGGAATCATGTCGATTCGGAATCAAGCACGGAAGGCTAACGGGTCAAGAAGTGGCGAGGAACGAATGTGAACACGGATGCATGAGGTAAGTGATTTTCGTAATCACTTCTTAGTTGTTTATGTAAAGTTATGTGCAATTTAATTAAGTATGATGATCGAGGTCAAGTAGGAAAGAATTGTATGAGACCGATGAAGTATTAAACGGATCTTAGCTTTGATCCGAGCAAGGTATGTGTGATTAAGAATTGTAGCTAAGTAGTAGGATTGGTTACTTATGCAAGGGAGTCCTTTGTTGTTAAGGATAGAGCAAAGTTGACAAAAACGCCCTTGATGGGTAAAACGAGCAAATGGTCTTAAAAGTTGACTACAAACAAGCTATTTGATTAAATGAGTGTTTTGAAAAAGTAAGAAAGCGAGAAGTATGATTTTCGTAAGCTAAGGACCTTAAAATGCGCAAATACCCTTAACGGGTCAAAATAAGCTCTTGAGCGAAAATGGGTCAAGAGGATGCAAGACATCCGAGAACTTAATCTTTTATGATAGACAATGTTGACATTATTAGGTTCATAAGAAGTTATGGTCAAACAAACAAGTTATGTGGATGAATGCATGAACGGGTCGAATAAATCATAAATGAATAATAAACGATAGCGTGTAAGTTAAGAATTTCCTTAATCCGGATGTGGGATTTTAAGTTCATATGATAGAATGTGACTTTGCAAGCATGTAGGAAGAAACGGGAGGTTAAACGGGTAAACGGTTCAAAAGTTATGCGCGTTTTAGTGCGTACGGACGACGAAACGGAACTGCAGAAAAGTGCCATTTCTAGAGGGCGTCGCCGACGGGCTAAGGGCCGTCGCCGACGGGCTCTAGAAATTTAGTTTTTTTGCTGACGGGTTATTTACCTGTCTACGGGGTTTTTGGCTACGGGAAGAACCACGGGCCGTCGCCGACGGGCCCTAGGGCCATCGCCGACGCCCTCCCCAAGTCCAAAAACATGAAATTTGTTATTTAAGTTGATTTATGTATCGTAGGCTTCGGTTTGTTATCCGTGGACTACGACGGGCTTCCTAAACATGATTTTGATCGATCCTTAGATGTTTATGGGCTATAAATCAAAGTCTAAGTCCCATGTAATTAACGTATGAGTATGTAAGAAGTATGCAAGATCTTGTACGTGTATGTAGATGTGTATGTATGTATGTATAAAGATATGTACGAGTGTATGGATGTATGTAAAGATGTAGGAAAGGTATGTACGCATGTAGATGTGTATGTATGTATGTATAAAGATATGTATAAGTGTATACATGTATGTAAAGATGTAGGAAAGGTATGTACGTATGTAGTTATGTATGTATGTATGTATAAAGACAAGTATGAGTGTATGCACGTATGTAAAGTTGTAGGAAAGGTATGTACGTATGTAGATGTGTATGTATGTATGTATGTATGTATGTAAGTATGTAAGTACGTATGTATGCATGATTTATACACGTTGAGTGTTAACGTTATTAATGGTGTACCTTGAGAATGAAAAGTAATGCAGGTACGTTATTGAAGCCTCACCAGGAAATGGATACGCAGATGAAATGCTTAAAGTTTGAAAAGTGACGAAATGTGAAGTGTACGTGAATGAATCTTGTTTATATAATGCGTGCTAATGTTATGAATGTATGTGGTGAGTGCAGGTTGTATTGATCACGGGCGATTATCACAAGGAATAGAGATCGAAGACCGAGTCATAAGATAGATTGTACGGGAATAATCGAGTATGTACTTTAGTAAACGGGAGTTATGCTTTTGTTTTGTAAAAGAGATACTTTTAAAATAAACTTTCAAGTAAGTCAAGACGTTTGTAATGAAAGAAATTTTATGGCACGAATTTCCGCTGCGACTTTTGTCAAATACGTCTTAGGGTCTTACACTAACCCTAGCAGGAAACCCCTCAACGTAGAGCTTCTTCCACCTCTCGTCATTCTCCGCTTTCTCGATCTCTTTCGTAGTACAAAATGTCGTCCTCACCATTGCCTTCAAATCTTCATGTCTCAAATCATATGACTCTTGAGCACTTTTCCTCTCTTGAACTGTACTCCACATGTGTAGTGGCTCCGGGATGAACGAGTGGGCAATGAATATGCCCGCTTGATCGATGCAACACTCACTGCTGGAGATTACAACTTCCATCTCAAAAAGCCAATGATAAGGATCCATTGCATCCTTGCGTCCATCAAAATGAGGTGGGTCACACCTCTTAAAGTTTGCGTAGTTACAACCACCCTTGACATCCTTGCCCGAACCATCCCCCTCACCATCAGAATCATCACCGGACGCCTTCTTCTTAGTCCTGATATCCTTCAACATGTCTTCCTTCATTGAATCGAAAGCCCCTTTCACAATATTTGGTGGAAACCCATGAATCATATTGAGGATTACGACCACTAACCACTTCATAAACCGTTGATTCTAACACGAACTTCTCGGTATACAGTGAGGGCTATGTGTTGAGAAGGTGTAGTTTTTATGGTATGATCCGATTCCACATTAACATGCTCAACAATCTTATTGTTCTTGCATTTGTTCTTGACGCCATCTATGAGTTACTGAAATAAAACACCAAATGGAACAATTCGAGTACAATTTAAAACACTATGAGCAAAACAATTGGTTGATGGCAGTGGCCAGTTGCCGCTACGCTCTCGCCTTGCTTTTGTTGTTTTAAACCCCATGTGTCCTACATCATTGGCATTTCGCCCCTGTATTAACCTATTAAACCTGCCTACACACACTTGGCGCTCCCTACTTTAAGTTACACGTGTTGGCATTCCCACTCGTGGCCCCATTCTCAATATCAATCAAGGCATCGGGGATGCTCAGATCTCTCAAATTACGGCTATGATACCAACTTGTAAGGCCCCAAAACCCGGAGGCCCTACCATACTCAAAATTCAAACCAAATGCAATGGAAAATAATGTCAAAGTGTGAAACAAAGATTCAGATTCAAAACTAAAGTAAACCACAAAACATTGTTCAACATGGGAATGCCATAAAACTCGAAGGAAGCCACGTAAACATCACCAATAGCCAACGAGCCGCCATCCGAACTCAACATGTTAACTAACCTAAAACATGTTAGTTCAAAACAATTAGACCCATTTCGGTTCTAATAAAACGATTTCGCATATAATCATTTAAAAATTTATATGCGTAGGTCGCCTAATGCGACCTAAAATAATTTGTTGCCATCCCGAAGGCAACAAGGACATGTCAACTCCATCACTTAGATCGACAGTCACCCCCCACCCCCCAAAGCATAATCTGCCACCACCATGAAGGTAACGACTATTGGGTCACGTTGACACCACCACGTAGGCCAGCGGTTCCCATCCCACGCAATCACCCCCCCCCCCCCCCAAAAAAATGACCAGTGGCGGAGCTTGACCAAAAGTTTCGAGGGGGCGTAAAGTGATGGGACCCAAAAAAAAAATTCCTATCGTTTCGGGTAGGGTCGGGTTGGCTATTCGATTCAAGTCGGGTCAAATATAATAGTTCCAAATAAAACAAAGTGTATATTTACCAAACTACCCATCATTTATATACAAAGTTTATAAATATTTAGGATATACAATTTAGGAAAAATAATCGGTGGGCGATCCTATATAATTTTAAAATTTTCGGACAAAAAATCATAACTTATACACTTCTAACCGAAACATTGGGGTGGGCGGGTGCACCCCCGGGCACCCACTATACTTCGCCACTGAAAATGACTAAAGGGTACAAGGCCTTCAAAAATGTAAAAGATCAACATACGCAAGCAGTTCTTTTAAATGAAAGCCTTAGCACAAAACACATGTATGCCTACTGATATAAATAAAAAACACTTAAATACGCATCTCACCCCAAAACAATAATAGAACAAAAACGTAAAGGTTTGGCAATAAAACTCACCTTAATAAAGTACGCAAGTTAACAAAAGCCAATGACTATAGAGAAGAACGAGCCCTAAAATGACCTCAACCACCTACACATTTACAAATGGAATAAACATAACCTAATTGTCCCCAAAATAGATAATTTATGGTTTCCATGCATAACCCTTTTTTTCATGATTACTGTTTTCTAGGCATAACGCACTAGCTTCATGGATTTACATGGATAACATACTCCATGATCCATACTCAACGATTTATTTAGTTAATTAGCAAGTTTTCATGTGACTCGTCATCATTATTATTATCAGTTTTCATGCTCACCAAAATAGATAAATCCATGCACGTGACCCATTATGCATGTACATCGTCACGGTGACCTTCCCATCCAGGGGCGCATCTTAAGAGGAGCCGGGTAGTCACTCGACCCCCCGAACTTTTCGCTCAATAGTGTTATATATGTAGTTTTCGTATAGAAATTTTTTGGTATATACATTTTCGACCCCTCTGTTCTATAGAAATTTTTAAGTATATACGTTTTCGACCCCGTCTGCATTGTCAAGCTTCGCCACTGCTCCCATCCATGCCCCAACTGAGCAACGAAGTCCAGGCATAAACGTACCTGGGAACAATGGATTTCAGCCATGCAATCCTACTCGCGCTCCTCGTCGCGATGGATAGGATTTTAGTTGAAACCCAATGGTGGGTTTTTGTAGGGATGAGTTTGTTAGAAAGTTATACTTAAACCCCTCAAGTTCTATCATGTGATAACTTCCTCCAAAGTTAATAAACATTCAAGTTTCGTTAGTTACCACTTGCACCCCAAAGTTGTTTGACATCCACTTCTTCATGAATACATAATACACAAAATGTACAACGTATGCGAGAATTTGGGGGCGTTGCAATAAGAATAATAGAGAATCCTATATATTGACGTTTATTCTTCAGCATGGGCGGCTATGATGGTGTGCGGAAAGGACCTCCGCACAAGGCCCGTGATTTCGAGGGGCACGCGATTTAAAAAAATCCGATATATATATGTTATTTTTTTTAAATAGTAAACAAACACATACCAATTCCAATATATGCCAATTTACAAATCATTTTTTTATGGTTTAAAATTTAGCTCACTTGGCATTAAGTTTATTGAGCCCAATACTAATTTGATTTAAAAAAAATACTAATAAAACATTATGGAAGGGCACATTTTTTCAAGCTCGAACAGGGCAAGTAAATTCTCAGAGACGCCAATTTTCAGATATATAATAATATATGATATAAGTTATTTACGATAAGTAACATATTAATTTTTATGTAAATCATTGTACATTTAGGATAGACTTATTACATGAATTGTATGTAATGATTTATATAGATAGTTCTATACAAGTATATATATTTGCTAGATATATCATGTTAGCAACTAACAATGAAATGGAATTAGTTCCATTACACTTGCAAATTAACTAATTCTAAATGGTTCTCCTATTGATACTTGGTTAAAATATTTAGCTTATATACACAATGGACAACATATATGTTATTCTAAAGGGTTTTGTGAATGGTTAGACTTCGTTTTTCTTACCTTGACCGCTCTTACCTTGACCGAATCTAGTTTATTCAGATCCCTCCTAATCGGTTTTGCTACTTGAAAAAATGGACAAGACCAATATCCTTTTCGTACACTTCAACTTTTTTATGGTATTTTATTGTATGAGATAAAATGTTCTTTTGGACAAAGGGTTAAACAATTGAAAAGGTGGACGATACCTCCTAGTACTCAATCTTTAGTGGCGGATCCAGTATTTTTTTCTATGGGTTCACTTTTTCGGGTAGTTAAATTTTCAAAAATCATACATTAAAATTTCCGGGCCGGGTCGGGTCACGGATCATAATAACCAATTTCATAACGAATTTCCATTAGCATTAACCCAAAAATTCAAGTTTAAAGAAAAAAGAACTAAAATTGCTAAAAACCAAAAGTTCATATCAAATAACTATCCTATAAAAACCACATATCACAAGTAACAAACTCATATCAAATTTAAGTAACCGAGTTAGAAACAAAAAATGAAAGATAGTTACCTCAAATATCGCCTATTGCTGCTCAAAATTGTCGAGTAAACAAGGGGAGGACTCGATTGAATCATGGAGAGTTATGAAGGGGATGAGTCAACTATGGTGATTTTCATTATGAGCCTGATTTTGCTCTTGTTGGATAGCATTAAGCATGCTATTTTGTTGAAAGACATCAACATAATTTTGAGCCTGATATTTCTCTTGTTAAGAACTAAAGACTATATGTCATCATTACTAATTGAATAACATTAAACATGTTATTTTGCGAATGACATCACAATAACCTTTGAGCCTGATTTTGCTCATTTTGACAAAGATATCTAGATTCTATCTAATACATGTATGGCAATCTTTTAACTTCAAGGATTTACAAGGAAAAAACAGATTGGTGCTTCAAATGGATAAGAGATTGGTGCTTATCCTTACTAATTGAATAGCATTAAGCATTAAATAACCTTTGAGCTCGAGTGGGCTGAAGGTTATAAAATTATAAAAGATGTTCCAAAAAAACACACCATGACCAAGATTTGAACCTATGTTCGGTTGTATATAAAACGGCTATCAAACCAGTGCGCCGCTTGAGATTTTTGTTATGAGTTCACCTCGTAATATATATATGGGTTCACTTTATTATTTCTATATACGTTTCTACTAATATTTTGAAACCGAATGAGTTTCTAGGAACCCGTACTCCTTTACATAGCTTCGCCCATGTCAATCTTGATTGAAACTAACAACTTGTTGCTAAGAAAATCATGATTTTGGATAGCCAAAAAGCAAGAGAGAATTCTGATAAAACGAGTGTGTAGATGTTGGCTGGTAAACTTGAAAAGTCGCATATTTATTTCTTCATTTTCCCCAATTTCGCCTGGTATTTATTGTTTTAGTCCCCTTTATTTTATTACTTAGAAAATCTCTTGGTGAATTTGTAGTTCCTGAAAACAAGAGATATTGGAAATAATCCGAGCATAAATTGGAGTTGGAACGAAGAAGAATCAAGTAAATCAAAATATGTTATTGACGTTCCAAACGGACCTCCTGGAATGGCAAGGGTTCTCCTACACTGTCAATGAGCAATTGTCAATATCTTACATGCAGAGAACCTAGATGACGTTCCAAACGGACCACCTAGAGTGGCAAGTGGTCTATTTGCTCCGTCAAAATGCAGCTGCTAATTATTTAAGCCATTTGGCCATTTTTTCTTGAATCCATCCCCAAAAACACTACAAAACGCTGCTTAAACGTCGGGGAAGCATTGGGACTTACAAGGGGAGCGCGGGTGAAGACCGATGATCGTTCAGTTGGTCTTAGTTTACGTTTTCACTTGTTTTAACTAGTTTTTTCGGATTTAAACACTTGTATTAATGATGATTATGTTGAGATCAAATTTGTTTACTTGTTCATTGATGATGATTGGCTAGATCTTTAGGTTGTTTCGATATGGGATGATCATTGTTGATTGTTGACTTGTGTTTTGGGATAAAGTTTGAATCTTTGGGTTTGAATCTTTGTAAAATTCTGATCTTTATTGTTTTGTGATGCAATTTTTATGTAGATCTTGTTTGATTTACTATTATCTTTGTCATATGCATTGATATTTTCATGACTTGGTGTTGTGATGATTGAAAATGCATGTTAAGTTATTTCTCGTTATCTTGGTGATTGTGGGATTGGTTTGGTGAGTTGGTTTACCAACTTAGGTTTGCATGTTAGTTGGATCTTGATTGTTTGCCGACCTTGAGACTGAGAGCAGATAGGATGTGGGTTTACTTGGGATGTTTGGGTTTAGGGTTAGAGGTTGCGAGAGAGGGAGAGAGAGGGAACATTTGTTTCCCATTTCACCCTAGGTCTCGGTTTTCTCAATTGCTTGATAATTAGATTTCGATTCCTCCCTTGTACCTTTTTTGGTGGATTGTTACTGGTGAAACCGAGAGGAAAGCTACTTTTGAGGACTGAGATTTATTAGATTGGTGAGACCGAGATGTGAACCTTTTCTATCCTGGTGTGCCTATTTCTCTATTAGGGGTATTTTGGTGGGACTAGGAGATGATCTAGGGTGCCCTTGTTATTCCCGAAATAGTTACTGTTTTGTTATTAAACCGGTAGCCGCTTTATCCGTCCTTCCCAAACTTAGTCAATATATTCAATTGGATTCCCTACCCAAGTAATCGTTTTTCACGTCTTGATTCTTCTACTAAGCGCAACAGTTTATGGATCTTTTTATCTTTTTCTTTTCTTATTTCTCAACAATTTCTCTTTCTTTCTCTCCTTACTACTTTGATTACCGGCAAAGGGGGTGGATGCATGTGTACCTCAGGGAACTGTGATCTATTCATATCGGACATGTGAGTAGAATGGGTGTCCTCAAAGTTGTAATCAGTTGTAATCTGGATCCATGCATTGTCGATAAGATCTGCTAGGTCCAGCACCGGACGACGAAGCCATCTGTACAAACACAGTATCAATAATATGAACAAATTAACCTTGACAGGGAGGGTATAACCCGTGCCCTAAAAATAGGGTACGATATGTACGGTTCTTTATCTGGAAGGAAGTTCTAGGGTTTGAAGTGGTACGACTCGTACTCATTCTAAGCAGGTACGGGTCGTACGCATTCTTGTAATGCAGTTCCTAAAAAAACAGGGAATTAACCAACGGATCTAGCCTAGTTTGTCTCTAAAAGGTCCGATATACTCAATTTCACAAGTTGCTTTATCGATTTGAATACATTATCTCACAATTTTATTCCAAAGATCCGGGTTTTAAACCTAGACTAAAGATTGTAATGTTTACCATAAAAATGAAGTCGGATGAAAGATATGATGAGACAAGCATGTCACGAGGCTTGGTTGCACTTAACTTCGAGCTCTAGAGAAAAAATTTGAGAGTGTTTGATGTATATGTGTGTTGCAAATAAGAGGCGGTGACAGCTTTTATAGCTACCACTTTTAAACGGGTACGACTCGGGCCCAGTTTGGTGCGGTATAGTTCGTACTCTCATCGGGCATGGTATTATAAGCTATGCGACAAAATAAATAGTATGGAAAGATTAAAATTGGCAGAAAACATAGCTTGAAGGATAAAAGGAGTTCGGCTTTCCTCCCGGCTGTACTAAGTTTGCAATTTGTAAATGCATTGAATTGTGATGAAGTGCTGGATTCATCTTACTTGAAGAAGTTCAAGGGTTTGTTATTTAACTTGTAATAGTTTTGTTTAGTATTATTATAGTTTCGGATTTAAAGGTATGATATGTAAGTTCCGGGTTTGTGTTGATTAAATTTGGAACATCATGTTAGTTATACTTTGTCCGGGTTTTTGTTTCGGATATTCGAAACTCTTGTGTTTCAGATTTAGCTTGTTGCATAAATATGCTTTGTACAGTAATGAGAATATACTTTTTGGAGATTCATTCTTGTGCAAGAAACCTAGAAAGAGAAACCCTAAAATCCTACTTTGTATATTGTAATTCTGAGAATACTCTGTGTATTCTCATATTATTTCTTCTCTATATTCTACACCTTCTTGTTCTTAACTTACGCGGTGTGTTCACGTGGTAGATTACGCATACCGAGCGTGAGTTACGAGTTATCGATCTTTATCGAGAGGGCTAGGTGACCTTACAAGTGGTATCAAACTAAGCTTTGTATAGAAAGTGCTCATACCACTGTAGGTTTTCGATTCAAAGGTTTAGAATCATATGAAGTTTGAATCTTTGGTGATTTATCTAGATTTTTGGTGTTTTTCAGATTGTTTCAATGTTTTTCATAGGGTTTTATCAGATTTAAGTGGTTTTTGGAAATGGATGGTGATTGGGATTCAGTTTTAGTTTGTTCTAGATCTGGGTTTTGCAGAAAACTTGTGAAATTTTGATTCGGATTTGAAAAAGATGGTCTGATTTGCTGGGCTTTTGGAAGTTTCTAGAAGTTTTTATGTTGTTGATCTAGTAATCATGTATGCAGAGTTATTGATTACATTCAGGATTATTAGATTGTTACGAGTTTATTACCATGTTCCGAGTTTAAGTGTTCCGCCTTTACCCTTCCGAAGTATTGATGACCTTAGTGTGAATTCACGCTTTGGGAAATACTCCGGAAGATTGATACTTTGGACAGATCGTTTCGGGTTACTCCTTTCCGAGTTTCTCTGGTTACGTTGTTCCAGGTTTCTATGACATAATCTAATCCAGGTTAGTCATTCTGGATCCGAAGTATTCCGAAATAGTAAGTGTTCGGATTTATACCTTTTCTAGAAATACAAAGCATCCAAGTTTACCTTTTTCGAGTTTGTGAGTGAGTTATAAGTGTTTCTAATTTGATAAGTTCCGAACTAAACCTTTCCGAGTTTACAAGTTCTGGATTTTTAAGTTTTAGTGTATTCCGAATTTAATCCTCAGGTTGATTGATTCGGGTTTAAATCTCTGATAAGTTATCCGGACTTGTGTTCCGTATTACTGAGGTCTTAGTTGTCTTAGTGTGTTTCAAATTTCCAAGTGTTGGAAGATTTTTCAAGAAAAACCTTCTGTTCTCACAGAGTGTATCAAAATGGCAAACAATCTAACAACTACTGTACAGAATATCAAGCATAACACAAAGGTTGGAAGCAGTGATAAACCATCTCTTCTTTTAAATGAGTTGGACTATCCTGAGTGGAGAGATAGATTTGAAAGGCATGTCAAGTCCAACGATGTGAAATTGTGGTTATGTATGACAATTGGACATGGAGCGCCCCTAACCAGAAATCTTACCATTGTCTCATATTTGGCATTAACGGAAGATCAAAAGAAATTTTATGAATGTGAATAAAAGGCAATGTCAATGATTACCATGGCATTACCAAAATCCATCTTACATACGTTTAGAAAAATAATTACCTCGAAAAAACTATAGGAGAGTATGGTCGAGAGATATGAAGGTAATGATTTATTCAAGAAACATAGACTTGAACGCCTGAAAACACATTTTTTTGTATTCAAGGCAATGAAGAATGAGACGTTTGATGATGTGGGGAATAGATAATATCATCTTCTTTGTGAGCTTGATAGAAGTCAAGAAGACATCTATTCAGAATTCAAAAAAATGGAGAAATTTTTTAATTGTCTTCCGAAGGAATGGAACATGTACATGACATTGATAAAAGAAAATCCAACTTATGAAGAATTCACTCTGGAACAAACTATTCAAAATCTAAAAGGATATTCGTGGAGCATGGAAGATCAAACAGGGGAGTTCGAGAAATGTCAAGATGTAACACCCCGAAAACGGGTTTGGTAATCAAACCCCATTAATGCTAAAAGACGGGTGGGTACCGTAAGTGGTAAAATTAACCCGGTGAATGTTAGGATTTTAAATTAATAAACATAATATTAAATAAAAGTAGTATAAAGGCTTTTGTTGAAATAAAGTTTATAGGAGGCCCGAGTAACGGGACTTAAAAATAAACTCAGTCATAATTTCCCCAAACCCACTAAGTTAACTAGGAATGTTTAACCTAGTTAATAAATGGGAACATTGTTGGAAATAAGTAGGTTGTCGCCTACTTAATAACGAACCAAACACGAGGGGTTAAAGCGGGATAACTTGAAAGATTATTTATTAATAACTAAACAAAACACACACACACAAGTGTGTGTTCTGGATCGAATTCAGGAGAGCTCCCAAGGAGCCAAACCCTAACATCTAACATAATCATCAAATTAAAGGTCAAAATGAAGCTCAAATTCACAATCAAACGTGAATAAACGATCACCAAGTCAAGGGGATCGTAAGGTATGTCGAATTTCTAACATTCATGAAGTTGTGAAAATTAGTTAATCTTGCATGATGTGATCTATGTATGAATCATAGAAGTTATGGCTGAATTTGAGATGTATGATTGCTTAGGAACAAACCCTAAGTGAAGATTTAGAATAAATTGCTATGATTTAGGTGTTTGGTTGAATCACCACACCTAGCTAAGTGGGTTTTATTGTTATGATGAAATTGATGATAAGACTATGTTTAGAATCATCATGCATGATAATGAATGGAAGGTGTTTGATTAAACCATGAAATTGGGTACATGATTATACTTTCATGAAAGGGGTTTAATAAATTATGATGAAACTAGTGATTTTGGTTCATATAAATAGGTGTTTGGAATCATGATGTCTACTAATTAATATGTAGAACTTGATTATATTTGATGATCGGATGAATGTCTAATGTTATAATGAAACGGGTTTTACATGTAGATGGAAACTGTCGCAACCCCCGATCCCTTATTCCCGGGAACGGGCGGACGTGATCTCAGTTGTGGTGGTATCAGGTTATTTAATCTCGCAGCGGAATTTTTTTTTCATCAGGACCGTAGTTAGGAAATGTTTATCAGAGTAAAACCACCTTCTTTTATATTAATAATAACATGGGCAAAACCCAAGTTTCTTATTACAATACATTTATAGCGACAAACCCTATTTTATTGAATTTAAAACATCGTTTATTATGTAACTTTTATAGCCACATTTTTCCCAAGCATTCAGTGCTCTCCAGCTGGCTTTTCACTAATTGGCTGTCACATTGGGTTACCTGAAACGCGTTTTAAAAATATTTGTCAGTCGGAAATACTGGTGAGTAAATCCCAATTTAATCAATAAATATTTAATGATTAAAACAGTATCGAGGACGATTACAATGTTTATGTCTACCCAATTACTCCATTTGGTACTATCAATCCCCTGACTTGTGGGTCATATTACACATTGTCCAATGGTAACGTACTGTCATACTCGACTTACTACTCGCAGGTAGTACAAATTTTGTATACAAAACCCCAACATACCGGCAGTAATTGAAGACTACAAAGACTCAATCACCGCTTAATCACATTGTAAAACAATTAAGGTTTTGTAAATTATTCCAAAAACATTAACAAAAAGAGGATAAACTCACATTGTTATCTTAGGCTTTTCGTAAGGGTTTCCTGTGTATAATCTATAATTTATACAAATGTACATTTGTTAGTATCATAACCCTTTGAAAATATTAATGATACCCTCCCCGAGACGGCATTCCAACAACTACGTCGGGTAGAACCACGACAGTTGTTACGGAATCCTAAATCAATTGGGTAGCGTAACTATTATGAAACTAGGGTTATAATACTTACAACGGAGCAGAACCTCGCTAATTAGGGGGTATAATACCCGAGTATTATGTCTCTACTATAGAAATTCGAGATTGAAAGAAAGAAATGAGCGACGGAAAACGTAAACTGATGCCTGCTATATATAGTTGTGTAATCTGGTCCTTACGCGGCCCGCGTAAAGTAATGCTAAGCCTTACGCGGCCCGCGTCAACACGCGGTCAACATATAGCTTAGCTGGGTCAGCTACTAGACTCGCCACGATGTTGACACGTGTCAGCACTGGATGATTCCGCGTTTCATGATCTGTCGCGGCCCGCGTAAGCTTGAGGTGAGGTCCTACGCGGCCCGCCTCAACTTACATTTTCAGATTTTTAATTTATTTTATAACTATAACATATTTGGGGCTCGGTTTTCACATACGGGGTGTATTATAAGACACATTAGAATATTTTAAGATATAATAGGGTGTCGGAAATATTATAAGGGTGTTGGTTTTATCGAGGGTTGTTACATTCTCCCCACCTTATTTTAGAGCTCGTCCTCGAGATCTACTGAAACAAATGCAGGTATTTCCTTTGTATTTCTGACTCAAGCTCCCATATGTATTCAGGTCCTCTTTTGGAGTCCCACTTCACTTTGACTAGAACTAGTCTCTTATGCTTGAGATTCTTGACTTTCTTATCTTCAATTTGTAGAGGTCTTTCTACAAACTTGAGTTGTTCATTTACCTCTATATCCTTAAGAGGTACTATCAATGATTCATCAGCTAAACACTTTTTAAGATTAGATACATGAAACACATCATGTATTCCTGCCATTTCCTCTGGCAGTTGTAGCTGATAGGCTACCGGTCCTATTTTTCTAATAATCTTGAAAGGTCCAACATACCTGGGACTTAGCTTTCCCCGTTTGATAAATCTTACCACTCCTTTCCAAGGAGAGACTTTTAACAATACTCTATCTCCTACTTGAAATTCCAATGGTTTTCACCTGTTATTAGCATAACTTTTCTGTCTATCACGTGTTGCTTTCAGTCGTTCTTTGACTTGAATAATTTTATCAGTTGTTTCTTGCACTATCTCAGGTCCAGATAATTGCTTTTCCCCAATTTCTGCCCAACAGACTGGGGTTCGACATTTTCTTCCATAAAGTGCTTCAAATGGTGCAGCATTGATACTTGTGTGATAACTATTATTATAAGAAAATTCTATTAAAGGTAAGTGATCGTCCCAATTACCTCTAAAATCAATTACACAAGCACTAAGCATGTCCTCCATTGTTTTAATCGTCCTTTCACTTTGTCCATCTGTTTGTGGATGATAGGCCGTACTTAACTTTAACTTGGTTCCCATTGCCTTTTGGAAACTTGACCAAAAATGAGATGTAAAGCGACTATCTCTATCAGAAACAATTGATAAAGGAATGCCATGTAAAGAAACAATTTCATTTACATACAATTGAGATAATTGTTTCTTTCATTGGTAGAAAATGAGCTGACTTAGTTAGTCTATCTACAATCACCCAGATTGTATCATTTCCTTTCCTAGTTTTGGGTAATTTAGTAACAAAATCCATTGTTATTAATTCCCATTTCCAAACTGGCATTTCTAATTGTTGTAACAAACCTGAGGGTTTCTGATGTTCAGCTTTAACTTGTGAACAAGTTAAACATTTAGAAACATAGACTGCTATGTCCTTTTTCATTCCTATCCACCAGAATTTTTTCCTTAAATCCTGATACATTTTATCACTTCCTGGATGCATCGTATACTTAGACTTATGAGCTTCTTCTAATATACGATGACGTAGATTTCTTAATTTAGGTATCCATATTCTCTTTTCATGAAATCTCCAAATTCCATCTATTCCTTGTTTTAATTCTTTCAACATACCTTTTAACTTTTCAGTATCTTCCTTGATTACTGATTCTTGTGTTTCTCTTATCTGATCATTTAAATCTACTTGCAGATTTAATTTAAGAGAACGTACCCTTTTTGGCTTTTCATGATATTTTCGGCTTAAAGCATCTGCCACTACATTTGCTTTTCCTTCATGATACTGGATATCACAATCATAGTCACTAAGAAATTCCATCCAGCGTCTTTGCCTCATATTCAACTCTTTTTGCTTGAAAACATACCTTAGACTCTTATGATCGGTAAATACAATAAACTTATTACCATAAAGGTAATGTCTCCAAATTTTAAGAGCAAATATTATAGCTCCTAATTCTAAATCATGGGTTGAATAATTCTCTTCATGATTCTTAAGTTGTCTAGATGCGTAAGCTATAACCTTTTGTCGTTGCATCAACACACATCCATAACCTAATTTAGAAGCATCACAATAAACTATAAAATCTTCAGTTCCTTCTGGTAATGCTAGTATAGGTGTATGGGTTAATCTTTGCTTAAGAATTCTAAAGGCTTCTTCTTGTTTTAGTCCCCATTCAAACTTAACAGATTTACATGTTAACTTAGTTAAAGGAATGGCTATTCTAGAAAAATCTTGAATAAATCTTCTATAATAACCGGCCAATCCTAAGAAACTTCTAACCTCAGTTGGTGACTCAGGGGTTTTCCATTTAGTAATTGCCTCAATCTTTGTTGGATCTACATGAATTCCTTCATGATTAACTAGGTGTCCAAGAAATTGTACTTGTTCTAACCAAAATTCGCACTTATTGAATTTAGCATAAAGCTTTTCCTTTCTTAACAAACTTAAAAGTGCGTGCAAATGTCTTGCATGATCCTCTTCATTCTTAGAATAAATTAGAATATCATCTATAAAGACAATTATGAATTTATCCAAATATGACTTACATATTCGGTTCATCATGTCCATAAATGCAGCTAGGGCATTGGTTAAACCAAATGGCATGACTGTGAATTCATAATGACCATACCTTGTTCTAAAAGCGGTTTTAGGAATATCCTCTTCCTGTACCTTTAATTGATGATATCCTGATCTTAAATCGATTTTAGAGAAAAATCGAGCTCCTTGTAGCTGATCAAACAGATCATCGATTCTCGGTAATGGGTACCGATTCTTAATCGTAACCTTGTTTAATTCACGGTAGTCAATGCACATGCGCATTGATCCGTCCTTCTTTTTAACAAACAATATCGGCGCTCCCCATGGCGACGAACTTGGCTGTATGAATCCTTTTTTCCAACAATTCGTCTAATTGTTTCTTCAATTCTTGCATTTCAGCGGGTGCCAAACAGTAGGGTGCTTTGGCAATTGGTGATGTTTCTGGTATTAAATGAATTCTAAATTCAACTTCTCTGTCTGGATGTAGTCCTGGCAATTCTTCTGGAAATATATCTGAAAACTGAGATACTACTGGAATATCTTTTAACTCTTTTCCTTTAGTGTTAGTGATTATAGAAATCAAATACACTATAGAACCTTTTCTTATACAACTTGCAGTTTTCATCACAGAGATGAACTTAGTTGACCTAGAAGGTTTATCTCCTTTAATTTTGATCGCTTCACCTTTTGGCGAATTTACTTTAATTAACTTTTGATCACATAAAATATTGGCTTTATTGGCTATTAACCAATCCATTCCTAAAATAATATCAAATCCTACCAGATTCATGGGATATAGATTTGCAATAAATTTCTGATTTAAAATTTCTATTCTTGCTCCCTGCAAGATTTCAGAAATTCTAACGGTTTCTCCATTGGCTGTCTCTACTAAACATTCATGTGGTAGTTTAGTTAATGACTAATTTAAAATTTTGCAAAATGACGTATTAATAAAACTTTGGTTTGCACCAGAGTCGAATAATACTTTAGCAAAGACATCATTAACTAAAAACGTACCAGCTATGACATCTGGAATCATCTTGGCTTCATCTGCAGTCAGAACAAATGCTCTAGCATTTTTAGTATTCTTGTTGTCTGCAACTGGGGCCAATTTCGGACAGTTTGTCCTGATATAACCTTTTTCTCCACAGTTGTAGCAAAATCCATTACTGGACTTTCTCTTGGAATTTTCTTCCTTGTGTCCTGGCATCTTACAATAATTGCAGAGATTGGAGCATTTTCCCGAATGCTTTTTCTTACAGACCTTGCAGTAGGGTGCAGAGGTAGAACCCATATTCCTACGATTTCCGGAACGGAATTCTTGTGTAAGCCTTTGGGATAAGTTCCTCATCTGATCCTCTTCTCTAGTACGAACTAATTCATCAGTCAAGGTATTTGTTAATTCTACAGCTTCTTCTATATTTTGAGGTCTAGCTGCCTTGACTATGTGTCTAATCTCTCCAATTAATCCCCAAATATAACGGGAAATTAGCACTGGTTCTGGTGAAGCAAGAGTTGGCACTATTCTGGCCTATTCAAAGAATATTTTAGTGTATCCCTTACTATCCACACCAGTCATTCTAAGGTTTAAGGATTTGTTTGCTATGTGTTCCTTCTCATTAGGTGGGCAGAATTTCTTTTCTACCTTATTCTTAAATTCTTCCCATTCCATATTGTAGGTTTGATCACTTCCTTTTGTCTGGAGGATAGTGTTCCACCATTCTAGTGTTGCATTCTTAAACAGATTAGAAGCAAACAGTATTTTATCTTCTTCATCACACTTGCTTATCCTTAAGACTGCCTCAGTCTTCTCTATCTAGCGTAAGGTTGCAATGGCCCCTTCATTGCCCGAGAATTCCATTGGTTTACAAGACCAGAATTCTTTATAAGAACAACCATAAGGCATGGTTCTTCTTCTTTTAGGAATAGGCATTTGAAATACAGGTCCATTGTTCACGCTGTTTTCTGGTTCACTTGGTCGCTTACTGCCATGCTTACTTTTATTATCAGCATCTTTAACAGTTTGAAGAATAAATGGCATTGCATCTATAATTCCCTGTGCTACTATATGTTGGATGGCACTATTGTCCACTTGATTGTTATTGTTATTGATGCTTGGATTCTCATTAACCACGTTAATGTTACTCTGGTTATCATTATTCAGATTTCCTTGGTTTCCTTCGTCGGCTATCTGAATTTTAAACAATTACCCCATATTAATATTACAGATAATATCTTAAGATAGTTACTCACATAACACGCAATTTAACCAAAACCGTCGATCATTGCGACTATACTCTTTTTCATATACTATGCGTCTATTACACACTAGTACAGAAATAAAGATTACAATACCAACAGAAATAAAATAGTAATATGCATCCATACACACATATTTTATTTTTATTTTTATTTTATTATTATTACTATCGCTTCTTCCATTCTAACATTCACGGATATGGATTCATCCAAAAATCCATATTGCGCTCATCGTATTTCCATACGAGACGCTCTCCCACCTGACGCATCCTCTCACTGCTTTCTAAAATTTCCTCCCCGAAAGTCCTAAGTTCTTGGACGTTTTCTGCACTCATTGGGGGAGCAGGTTCTAGGACTGGGTTTGGAATCTGGGGTGCGGGTTCCTGATATGGGGGTAACAGTGCCTGTAATCGGTAAGGATCCTCTAAGATTTCCCTGATGTAGTTATCATGGTAATAGGGATCTAAAGGGTCCATACCTGAGTAGGCTCCTATAGGTGTGTCTTCAGGAATAGAGTAACGTTGCACATAGTCCCTATTCTCATCCCACCATGGGTCGTAATTTGGGTCTAGAGGGTTTGGTGCAGGCACTCTAGGAATTTCTTCTGGATTAAAATTGTACATCTCCACTTGGTTTTCCTGATTTTTCTATCTCCATGGGTTGTTCTGGGTTTTGTGGTTATGGGGCTACTAGTTGTTCCAGACTTGGGTCAGCAGCAGTTGTAGCTAAGATATGGAAATTAGCTAGGCTTCTATTTAGCATATCTTGAGTATGGGCATCTGTCTCTCGCTTAATAGCTGCTAAAGCCCTTTGCTGTTGTAATTTTCGCATTCTCTTCCTACGAGCAAAAGCTTCTTTACTGAACCATCCCCGTTTCTTATTAGGAAATGGTTCTTCAGATTGAGCTCTAAAAGCAAATATTCCGTCTTCCTGATCAGCAACATACCCCGAGAGGGCAGGTTGTGATGATGTACCTTCACTCCTAGGTGAATCAGCTAACTGACGATTCACGTCAGATGGTCCTTGATCACTCATACTGAAAACTAACAAATAGTCAAATAACACATAATTACAGTTATGCATGTATTTCCATAATTTATTTCCTAACACAAAACTTAAAATTTAAGTGTCAGCGGAACACTTCTTTGGCTCAGACCAATGGCTAGGCTCTGATACCACCTCCTGTCGCAACCCCCGATCCCTTATTCCCGGGAACGGGCGGACGCGATCTCAGTTGTTGTGGTATCAGGTTATTTAATCTCGCAGCGGAATTTTTTTTTCATCAGGACCGTAGTTAGGAAATGTTTATCAGAGTAAAACCACCTTCTTTTATATTAATAATAACATGGGCAAAACCCAAGTTTCTTATTACAATACATTTATAGGGACAAACCCTATTTTATTGAATTTAAAACATCGTTTATTAGGTAACTTTTATAGCCACATTTTTCCCAAGCATTCAGTGCTCTCCAGCTGGCTTTTCACTAATTGGCTGTCACATTGGGTTACCTGAAACGCGTTTTAAAAATATTTGTCAGTCGGAAATACTGGTGAGTAAATCCCAATTTAATCAATAAATATTTTAATGATTAAAACAGTATCGAGGACGATTACAATGTTTATGTCTACCCAATTACTCCATTTGGTACTATCAATCCCCTGACTTGTGGGTCATATTACACATTGGCTAACACATTGTCCAATGGTAACGTACTGTCATACTCGACTTACTACTCGCAGGTAGTACAAATTTTGTATACAAAACCCCAACATATCGGCAGTAATTGAAGACTACAAAGACTCAATCACCGCTTAATCACATTGTAAAACAATTAAGGTTTTGTAAATTATTCCAAAAACATTAACAAAAAGAGGATAAACTCACATTGTTATCTTAGGCTTTTCGTAAGGGTTTCCTGTGTATAATCTATAATTTATACAAATGTATATTGGTTAGTATCATAACCCTTTGAAAATATTAATGATACCCTCCCCGAGACGGCATTCCAACAACTACGTCGGGCAGAACCACGACAGTTGTTACGGAATCCTAAATCAATCGGGTAGCGTAACTATTATGAAACTAGGGTTATAATACTTACAACGGAGCAGAACCTCGCTAATTAGGGGGTATAATACCCGAGTATTATGTCTCTACTACAGAAATTCGAGATTGAAAGAAAGAAATGAGCGACGGAAAACGTAAACTGATGCCTGCTATATATAGTTGTGTAATATGGTCCTTACGCAGCCCGCGTAAAGTAAGGCTAAGCCTTACGCGGCCCGCGTCAACACGCGGTCAACATATAGCTTAGCTGGGTCAGCTACTAGACTCGCCACGATGTTGACACGTGTCAGCACTGGATGATTCCGCGTTTCATGATCTGTCGCGGCCCGCGTAAGCTTGAGGTGAGGTCCTACGCGGCCCGCCTCAACTTACATTTTCAGATTTTTAATTTATTTTATAACTATAACATATTTTGGGCTCGGTTTTCACATACGGGGTGTATTATAAGACACATTAGAATATTTTAAGATATAATAGGGTGTCGGAAATATTATAAGGGTGTTGGTTTTACCGAGGGTTGTTACAGAAACCTTTAGTTATTTGCTTAACAAATGAATGATTAGCTTCAAAAGTCGAGAGCTAAGTTAAATTGGTGCGTAAAGACTAGAATGGTTAAAGAGTTCGGATGAAAATGCCTAAGTGGGTTCAATGTGCCAAATGTGTGTTTGAATATGTTATAGACAAATTGACTTTTAAGAAGTCAAACTGACCAATGGTTTGATTGAGTGATAAATTCGACATAAGACCCGTTAGGTGGGGTAGTCATAATTAACAATGACTAATCTAACCATCTTACGGATTATGATGATAGTTTGACTCATGACAAGCTAGATGGAGGCTTGGGAGGAAGCGGGTCAAACGAAACAAGAAAGGAAAGGAAAAGAGTAGTTCGGATGCGAGGTAAGTTAAACTTACACCCCCTTTTTAGTTACTATACACTTACTAGCGAAAATTGATCGTGAATAATGTTAAGTAATTGAAATACGATGATCCGGCATGATACAACGCAAGTCGGAATGAATAAAAAGGTAGGAAATCATGAATTATGGTAAAAGGGGTAAAAAGGTAAATTAGTCATGTAATGACGAACAAATAAAATGGTTTTGAGTAAAACGAGTTTAAGGGAAAACTGGGATAGATTTAAAGGGATGAAATGGTAACTAAATACCATCTCATACGGATAAATGCTCAATTAGGCTAAATGGGTCAAATGGTGTTGTTAACACCATTTGACAACTTCATTTGACAATTGCTTGTTGAGTGTTGTAATCATAGGAAACAACATAAAGGTGCGTTGCTTTAACTAGAAAGATTTAAAGCAAAAAGTTATGTAAACGGGTCAATACCTTGACCCGAGCCAGGTACGCATAAATAAGCTTTTAGTTAAACATACAATTTTTGGTCAAATATTTAGCGAAAGTCCCTCGTCGTAAAATGAGGGACTAAAGTTAACCAAAACACCCTTGAAGGGTATATTGGGTAAACGACCCATAGGGGTTGTTTGGGAAATTGTATTAAGATTAGGGAATCATTAAATAGGAATACACATTCGTGGGTCAAATGCTCAAAAATGGTCAATTGCGTAAAATAACCAACCGATGGGTAAAATTTGGGGGAAAAGGTGTTCATTATGTTAAATCCACCACAAAATAGTTGTGGTGGAATATTTGTAGTTAATTAGACATGGAATTTTGTAGCGTCAAAAGAAAAGCACAAGTTCTAGACTAAAATGCGTAAATACCCTTAACGGGTCAAAATAAGCATTTAAGCGTAAACGGGATTTTATTATATAAGAAACCCGTGATTTGAGACTAATATGATAGGAGATATTGAAATAATGAATTTTCATGAGTTTAAAGATCAAAGAAACAGGTTGGTGTGATAAGATCATGAACGGGTCAATATTTGGTGAAAAGGGTAGATGGCCGAAGACTTAAAAGTCTGAAATTTTGTTAATCCGGATGTTGGATCTTTAATCCATATGATGGAGAATTTAATTACGGACACGTAGGAAAAAGAATCGGGTAAAACGGATTAAAAACGAGAGAGTTATGCTCGTTTCCGTGAATTCGGGTCATGCTGGGAATGTACAGCAACAGTTAAGCATTTTCTGTGAAAAGGGGGGCTAGGCGTCACGCGTAGCCCCTAGGCGTCACGCGACGCCCCCCAGTTCTGGAAAAACTTTATTTTTTGTTGTTTGACCCATGTAACTTGTTTAAACTTGTTATTTAACTATCAAAACTAACTTTTAAGTTGGTTTTGATCATAGGTGATTGCCAAGGGTACCCGGATGAAGATCAAGCTCGAAGAAGAACCGAACACGATAAAGTTAAAAGCTTCCGCATGATATTTCGTCGTAACTTTTAAACGACGAACTCAAATTCATTATGATGTATATAAACCTTTATTTGTAAAAGATTTAAATTAACCGTATTATTCAAAGTACATGTAATTATAATTACATGTTCATTTCCGTAAACTATACGAAAACCTTAAAATAATAACAAGGGTGTTACACAAGATCCAGTGTTATACAAGGCAAAACAGTTTGAGAAAAATAGAGGTGTTGGAATTGCTCACTATCATGATAATAGCAATCTTGGTGATTCTCCAAGTCAATGTACTTATGTTAGTAATAGCGGAAGTACTTGTGTTGGGGCTTCATATGTTAATCATGGAAGTTCTCCAACGAATATGAATCAATGATCTCCTGTGCAGAGCTTCAATGTACCAAGATTAGACCCCCATTGGACGAAGCTAATTGAAGTAAATATGGATTTATTGGCGTCATTCATGACGGCTTATGAAAATCGAGCCTTAGGGAAGTTGGTCGTACCCTCTAGTCTTGACGAAGATTTTGATCAAATAGATCAGGAAGAGGTGCAAGAATTAGATCTACAGTTGAACATGGTGTAATTGGTCCACGGGGCGAAAAAGATTTTACAGAAAAGCGGTAAAAACTTCTTTGGGGGACAAACAAAGACACGAATGGGTGTTAATATGACGAAAGTGAAGTGTTACAATTGTTGGATATACGGACATTATGCAAGAGAATGCAGAAAGCCAAAAATGGAGAGATCTAGCAGAGAGACAGTGGCACACATCAAGGAAATGCATCAAGATCAAGCTCAAATTCTTCGAATACCACAACCTCAAATGTCCATGCAAGTTCCTCAGACAATGTCACTCCATCTGCTAATAATTCCATGGTGGTACAAACACTACAATCTGTGTCGGAACCATACGACTGGGCTATAGCTATAGGTTTGGAAGATATGGCAGGTGCCATTATATATCAAGCATTTGTGGCGGAGATCATTAAACAGGAAGATATGGGAGTGAATTTTGAATGTGAAAACATTGAAGAACTTGTTGTGGTAGCAGAAATCTTAAGCGAGAAGATGGAGATGGACAAGTCTAATGAGGTGGAGGAAAGATTAAGCGAAGAGACTAAAGTGCTACTCAAAAAGACTGAAAGTGCAGAAAAGAAAGATGGGAATGATCGTTTTGAGTATAAGAGCCGGTTCAAGAGAAAGTTCAAGAAACTGCTAGTGGAGTTGAAACGGCTGATGTGGTGGGGCCAAAAATGTTGAAGGAAATGTAGCTTCATGTGATGCTAGTGATGTTCAAGAATCATTGAATTTAGACAACATTCTCTCTGAAATTAATGCAGCATTAGATTCCGAAAGTCAGACTTCTGCTACTGATAAAGGAAAAGTATAGTTGCTGGAGATGATGACAGTATGATGAAAGAGAACGAGTATTGCAGGTTGGTTAAGCGAGAACTGTTTGATAAGTTAACGGAAGAAGAACAATTCAAGCTTGTTATGTTCAGGACTAAGGTTGCTGCTCTCAGTCCCTCTTCAGAGTGGGCAATCAAGTTGAACGAAGGGAACGATAAATTTACAGATATCATTGAAATGTCTCCAGAGTCAGTCTTCGGATGATGATGTTCTGCTGAAGACATTTAAAAGACGCATAGTGGGTGAAGAAAGCTCTAGTTTCGTACATGCAACTCCAATTGTCACAAGTGAAGAACTACGTGTCTCTGATGTTACTACTTCTGAAATACCTGTTATACCTTCTCTATAAATTGCTACAATGGAAATCGTCCCTTGAGGTATACCTTTCTCTTTTGCCACACACACTCTTCATAATCGATTGGGTGAACCGATACTATAGGCATGCTTTTACCTCAACATCATTGTTCAAATGTCCCTCTTCCACCTCCTCGACAACATGTACATGTACCTCCATTGTTTACATCCTTCCCCAACAACCTGGATTGAGCAAATTGTTTGTTAGAGCTCCTCCCTCTAGTCCGAGTGTGCCTGAACCTCGACCAAGACCAAGTCGTGGTAGTGGTAACAGGCCTTCACGATCAAGTTTTAAGGAACCAAGACCGAGAGTCGAACGACCTATTGGTCCGAGGCCTGTCTTTCAAAGTTCAGAAGGTTCCGCACCTCCTCTGAAACTTGGCGTTGTTCTGAAGGCCAAAGTTGATGATATTCAGAAGTACATTATCGAGAAAATAAATGTTATAAGAGGAAATACGGATGTAATTGCTAATCAAAAGAAGACTGTTGATGTCCATCGTATAGTTAATGGGGATTGTATCGAATCAAGACAGGAAATTATAGGGCTAAGAGTATCACCACAAGGACTATCTTGAATGGCATAAAAGAATGGTTGGGTTAAATGAGTAGATAAAAACACTTATGACTGAAATTCTTGAACAACTTGTTGCTCAGGGGGAGAATCCAGAGCTTAGATGTAAAGTCGATTAGCTGATGAAGTTGCAGGATGACTTTAACAAGGACAATGATCCTAAGGCCTCAAAACCGAGGGAGCAGCAAAGTAGTTCAGCTACTGTAACTGCAACCAAGGCAAGGACGGAGGGGGATTCCGAAGGTAATACTAGCATAGGTAATACAAGTGGTGATACTACAGGTGGTGCTACCAAGTTATAAGAGGTTGCTGAAGATGTTATATCATCATCGGATTCCGAGGTCGTAGATATTGATGCTGAAAACTATCCGGTAATTAAGTGATGTTTAGTTAAAGACGAAGTAGTTGAAGGTATCGTGGAAGACTGGAAGCAGATGATGACGATATAGTTGGTAAAATTGATGAGATAAAGGTGAAGAAAGGTGAAGAGAATGTGTATACCAATGTTGATCATCCAGCCATCGATTATGAATCCTTCAGAGTAGAAATTTACAATGATAAAGATGTAGAAGAAGATCTGAATACGGTGCCATTGCCGAAAGAAACAGTTCAACATGTTAAGAGTAAGTGGTTGAAAGACCCTCATCCGATTTTAAAACAAAAAAACATCCTGCATTTGAACACGTGGAGAATACTCAGGTCAGATTCATAGGTAGGATTTCAATGAACGGCTGGGGTTGCTTATGGTAAAACGAATAGACGAAGTTCAGTACTTTAAATGTCGTACGAAGTATCTACGAAGTTTGCCAGCTAGAGACTTGCATCACTTGGCACAGATTGATCTTAACCATCACACAACAAAGGTGAATGTTAATGGTTTAATTCTCAATCTACAGCAAGAAAGTCAGGGTAATAAGTGGGTTATATTTAAGCTGGTGATTGGAAGGTGAGTCAGTCGTAAAGATCTGGTCACTGGTAAAAAGATATACAAAATGGTCTACAAGCCGGCAAGGTGTCTGAGGAAAATACCGATGTGAGAATTTGACCTGAACTACTTGAAGGGTATAAAGGGATGGTATGTAGAGTGGAAAACTAGTGAAGCGGTAATAACTCGAAAGAAGTTTTTGGATGAAATCGTCCGTATCTTAGATCCTATGTGGTTGGTAAACATGAAGATTGAAGATCTGAAGAAGCTCAAGGGACAATCTCTTCATTATACTGAAGATATGTGTACGTTTACTATGCAATATATCCAAGTAGTTCAATTTTGTGTCAAGAAGGGTCTAGGTGCCGGAAGCGCATAATACTCTGCCAATTGAAGAAATGTCAGCCAAGTTATTTTTGAAGATCCGCACACATCAAGGGGAAGTCTGTAAATGCAATGAATTGTGATGAAGAGTTGGATTCAACTTACTTAAAGAAGTTCAAGGGTCCGTTATTTAACTTGTAATAGTTTTGTTTAGTATTATTAAAGTTCTGGATTTAAGGTATGATATGTAAGTTCCGAGTTTGTGTTGATTAAACTCGGAACATCAAATTAGTCATACTTTGTCCGGGTTGGTGTTTTGAATATCCAGAACTCTTGTGTTCCGGATTTAGCTTTCTGTATAAATATGCTTTTTTACAATAATGAGAATATACTTTTTGGAGAAACATTCTTGTGCAAGAAACCTAGAGAGAGAAACCCTAAAATCCTACTATGTGTTTTCTACTGTGTGTGCTGTAAATCTGAGGATACTCTGTGTATTCTCAAATTGTTTCTTCTCTGTAGTCTATGCTTCTTGTGCTTAACCTACATGGTGTGTCCGCGTGGTAGATTCCACATACCACGCGTGAGTTATGAGTGATCGACCCTTATCGAGAAGGCTAGGTGACCTTACACAATTAATCTTCAGCAACTATTTTCTTTGAAAGTCATTACCAGTCTATGGTTAATGTCTGAAGCACACAATCAGGTGGCTTCTCCTTCATGTTTTCCATGACTACTTCACTACGAATGGTGTACACGTTTCCATCAAAACCAATTCAATATAAACAGCTTCTTTAGTACTCCATTGCTTATCTAACTCAAATGCGGCATTATGAACTTTAACCATTCTCTTACATTTCATCCTTGCAACTATCAGCTCCCATGGTGGATTAACTTAAGTGACGATCATATCTATTTCAATTCCAATGTAGATTACGATATGGTCCTCATCTTTTAGCTTATTGTCCCCACACTTATTTGTTAGGGTAGCACATTCTTCTACTACTTCCACCAATTTAACATTTTCAATTTATAAATCAGGGGGTTTCCATGAATTAACAATTCAAGTTCCTCTATGTCTTTCTTGTGGTAAAAGTCAATTGGATTGTCAATTACCACATTCCTCTTTAAACTAATATTCCCAAGACATATAAGATGGAACTTCCTCTATGGTTTCTATCATAAAAGCGGCTAGTTTTTGTGAAACTTGTTGATTATCGAAGCACTTTTTGATATTAAATACCATTTTATCATCATTAACTCAAAAAGTTGACTTACCTTCGAAAACATCAACCAAAGCTCTAGTCGTGGCTAGAAATGGACGTCCTAGAATTATAGGAATTTTAGAATCCGCATCCATGTCTAAGATGACAAAAATTGCAGGGTATACCAATTTACCTACCTTAACTAGCACATTTTCCACAATACCACGAGAATGCTTAACTGACTTGTCAGCTAATTGAAGACTCATACGCGTGGGTGATGGTTCACCCAAACCTAGCTTGGCAAAAATTGAACAGGGCATCAAATTTATACTTTCACATTGTTTGCAGATAGTTTACCAATTTAACAAGGGATTGTGAAACTTCTAGGGTCAGATAATTTCTCAAGTAATTGCCTCTAGAGAACAACAGAGCATTCCTCACTCAGCTTAACATTTGCCACTTCATCAAGTTTTTTTATTATCAAGAAATGTTTTAAGAACTTGGCATAGTTATGCATTTGTACAATGGCCTCAATAAACGAAATATTAATATGGAGAGTTTTGAATAATTCAAGATATTTAGAATATTGTTCTTCCATTTTCCCATTCTTGAGATGACCAAGATAAGGAATGCTTGCTTGAATTCAGGCACATACAGATTACTTTTCTTTGTAGGTGCTTCTTTCACTCGTTCCTCATCCAATGGTTCAGTGATCTTCTTAGATATAGTAGGTTTAGCAATTGGATCTTTAGTAGTTTCACCGCTCCTTGTAGTAATGGCTTTCACTGTAGCATTTGGATTGATTTCAGTTTTGAAGGTAACCCACCATGTCTTCTTCGATCATCCTTTGAACTAACTGCCCTAAACATTTTTCAATGTTTTGCGGTGACGTATTCTGCAGTTTAAGCTCATCCTCAGTATTATTCTTATGAATGTTGTTTGCTTCAATATATTTCTTCATTAGCTCCCCCACATTAGGTTTCGAATTCTTAATCAGATTTTTCTATTTAAATCCTGGTGGAGCATAAGTTGAAGAATTTTTCCAACTAAAGTTAAGATGATTCCTCCATGCAGGATTGTAAGTTCTATAGTAAGGGCTATTCTAAATTCTTCCTTGGTTATTAACATAAAAAACCTCTTCAGAATTTTCAAATGGGAAAACTTCCACCTTGTGCTCTCCTCCACATGTAGTACACTTGTCAGACGATTCTTCCTCTTTCTTTGCTAACAACTTCCTCATCTTAACGGGTAAAACTTCCACACTTGCTTGTAGAATTACGTCATCATCTACTTGGTATAAGCCTTCCTTCTTTGTAGATCCCATCACCACGAGATGATGTATAATCATTCATAGCTAGCTTATCCATAAGTGCATATGCATTTTTTAGTGTCAAATTTGCAAAACTCCCTTGGAAATTGTATTCTAGGATTTGCCTAGATTCTAGAAATAGTCCTTCTTATAAAGTTTGGTAGATTAACCATGGCTCTACTCCGTGATTAGGGAATGTTGGGATTGAACCCTACCAGAGGAACAGCTAATGAAAGCCAAAACCGGATCATGTCAGTGGATTCACAATAAGCAGCAGTTTACGCTAAGTCTTCTCCCTTGACAGTGATTATAACAGCTGATGACCTTATATCCACTGCCCGAATACAACTGCTGCTGTTCTGTCTAACTACTGATGAAGCCTAGAAGACTGCTGGAAACTAAGCACTGCTGGTACAAACTGCTGATGACAAAACACTGCCCAATCAAGGACTGATCAACCTTGAGAAAAGCACTGATGATTAGAGAGAGCAGTAGTTTAGTATATCATATGTTTCATGTATAGTCAGTTGTTAAGATTAGCAGTGCTTGTATAAGACAGTAGATACAGGTTGTTAGGCTGTTAGACGTCGCTTTCATGGTGACGTCAGCTGAGATGCCACAGTGGTTTGGATTGTCTATAAATGGAACAGTACTCTGTACTGTTACATTTGATTCGTTTTGAGAGAGTTCTTCTCCTCAATTCAATCCTTTCATCTTGTGCAATCCAACCTTGGGGCATCAGGCTGAGGGGGAGCTTAGTTTGTAAGCATGTTTGTAATCATTTGATTCATATTGTAAATCTTTTGACCAAATGAATTGCATATGCTTTTTCAAAACTATTTTCTCCTTTGATTGTGTTTACAAAGTTTGTTATTCATTTCCGCTGCACTTTACATTGTTTCATATTCATTCGTTGTTCTAATCATACAAACAAACACAATCATGAGAGCCTCCGATCCTAACAATTGGTATCAGAGCCTGAACAGTCAAATTCGATCTAACAATCAATTTGACATAACAGTTCGGCTCATAATTCATTGATACTAAGGTTAGGTGCATTTAGTTGAAAAACAGAGTACCGAGTAAACCATGTTCAAAGTGGTTATTCAAAAACTCTGTTAATCAACCAAGATGTCATATGACACACAAATCTCACACAACAAGTGATTTCATACACAAGACACTCATGGTTTCTAGATCTGAAAACATATCTATTAAGACTATCGGATTATCTCTTATTCTCATAATTGATTTCAACTATTATTGTGAATTTTGTGCTGTTTCTTCATGTTTAATACTAAAGTATGAACCTCAGATGAACAAAACCTATGTTCTTAAAACATTAGTGTTTTTGGTAAACATGAAAGAGGGAATTTAAAACTTTAGTCATAAGATCTGGTGTGTTGAAAAACTGGTTGAGGATCCTCAAATGGACAAAATCAACTATGTTAAAATACATTCAGAAAATCAGGGATCAACATAGTCCATATCATATGGAGTGTGAGATTGGTTGAAAAACTTGTGCAAACATGACCAATTCTCTCAAAACATTACGACAAAATGATATTGGATTAAGGTTTTTATCAAAGATCTCCCAGTAAGTAATTAATTACTTATAAATGGGAAGGGTGAAAGGGGAAGAAGAAAATTAACAAAAGCTCAGAAGTGTGTTTATCTCAAAACTTTTGAAGTCAAAAGGAAGAGTATAAACATAAAACACTTTAGAGTCAAAGGTTGGGGTAATTGTGGCCATTAAGCAACTATGTGAAATTTTTGATTTAAGAAAATTCAGGGAACAATTGTATTTCCAGTAAATGTACTTAAAAGAGGACTAGACAAATTTTTAGAATCTTCACATGGTAACAAAGTCTACAACTGAGTTGTCAAAAACTCATGTGAACATGTGTCCTCTATTCTGTTGTCAATCATCAACAAGTAAATGGTACCAAACAGTTGACAAAATGCAGTTAAAATTCATACCACTGTCTTCAAAACAGTGGTTGTCTTCAACCACTGACCATTCTCATAAACTTGAGCATGAGATGATCATGTGCTTTATTATTGTTTTACTAGGTTCCTTTGGTGCTGTTTTTAGAAAATCCTTTATTTTTTTTAAGAAGGATTTTCTCGAATAAAGCAGGATATACTATTTTTTTTTGTATGATTTATTTTGAACTTTTACTGGTTTTTGATAGTAAAAGTTTCAATCTCCTGTCAGGATAGATAACCTTTATTTTTGTTGGTTAATTTATCCTCAAGCAGATCAAAAGGAATTGGTATATTTGTCATGGTCATGTCAAACTCAAGTTTGTTCTTAATCTGTGAAAAGGATTGATTGTCAACAGATCTTAAAATACCTGGGTACTCATGTTTTAATTCAAATATTATTACAAAGATGAGTAGCTTTGGTAAAAAGTTCACATTATCTGGGGTACTAAACCACTGTCAAGGAGTTGTAAAGGCTTCAAAATGTGTAATTGACATGTGGCAAAACCCTAAATGAAAATTTTCAAAACGGTTGCTGATACACTGATCTCTCAAATCATTACCAGTATATTACCTTTAACCACTGTCTTGTTCAAACATCTTTTACTAAATACTGTCCACTGCTGAAAGTCATCCACTGATCCATCATTTCACTTGGAAAGCACTGATGCTCAAAATCAGTGTCTTATCCACTGATGTACTATCTACTGGTAAGTAAAAATCATCCACTGATGTCACATTATTACCGTTGTAACCACTGATGTTTGCTTCATCAGTGGTTTTCAAAACAACTGTCCTCTGCTATTTATCCATTTCATCAGAGTTTGACACGTGGTCAGTTTTTAGCCCTCGGATCATAATAACCGCTGCCACATCAGCGATCACTTTTTCCCTAAATAAAACCATGATCAAAACCCCAAACAGGGTTTTACACTGTCGAATTAAATTCCAAAGTTCTCTTCTCAAAGCAGTTTTCCAACCTTTCTTCCAAAATCACTCTCCGATTCTTCTTCATCAAAATGACGAAGTCAAAATCAAAATCAAAATCTAAACCAAAATCACCATCATCTTCAAAAGAGGTCATTCAAACGGCCGAAGAAACCATAGAAATCCCATACAAATCACCGCACAACTACTTGGGTCTCCTCACAAAACCCTCAAACAACCGCACCTTCGATTCCGTCATCGACACACTATCTGAATCAAAGTACAAAACTTTGTTGACAGCAGACGCTCCCATTTACCTGCAAACCCAGAGAGAGTTCTGGAAAAATGCTACTCTTGAGAAACAAGACGATAAAGTAGTAGCCATCAACTCCTCGATACAGGGTAAAGCGATCCAAATCACTCCACAAACAATCTCAGAAGTCTTTAAACTCGATGATCAGAAAGGTAAAACCTCTTTTGATAAAACCGAGTTGAAAACTGACTTTTTGAAAAGAGGGTATGCAGAACAATCAAAGGTAGATACCTTACAAAAAGGTTATTTTCCGTCTGCTCCGAGATTTCTATTTCACACACTTTTGTCGTGTGTTTCAAATAAAACAACAGCGTTTAATGAAATACCACTGAAGATTCAATGCCTGGGCTATGCTATTTTAAATAATAAAGATTACAACTATTCTCGGGAAATCTTCAATGACTTAGTAAAGAACGTTGATAGCAAAACATTTTTACGGATAAATTACACTTTTCGTCCTTTATGTTTGTATCAGATTGCAATGGATACCCTTTAACTTCAATAATTACAGTCACAGTCCTTTATTTGTAATACTCATTACATTTTACGTCCTTTGTCTCTACCCTGGTTAAACTTTTCAGTTATCTTTGGTCATATAAGGGTAATTTAGTCTTTTAACTTTAAAAATTAATTAATAAAACAAAAGTAATTTAGCCACTCCCAATCGCTAATATTTCTACACACATGAACAATAAGAACATCTCCCTGTATCTGTATCTGTGCGTAACCCAAAACACTACCAATTTTACACTACCAATTTAAACAGAAATACAAATCACTCCCTCACACATGAAAAACAATAACAAAATTTAAAATTCACTCCCTGATTCACTATGGCTTCCACCCATTAAATCACTGCCAATTACTTTTAGAACTCATCTTAAAACATGGTGTTGATTCAATTTAAAACCCAACTCGCCACTGAAAATCCCAAATCAGTAACATCGGCACAGATCCGTGAGGGAGAGAGCAAGAAACAGAGTGAGAGCGAGAAACAAAGAAACATCTTTCTTCAGATCTGAACCAGCAACTTCAGATCTGAACCAACAACTTCAGATCTAGCCGCCGGCGAAAGGATCCATGTAATGTTCGTTGCTGGAAAAAACGTGAAGGAAGGTTGAGAGAGAAAGGGGTGGCGGTGGTCGTTTGGTTCTTGTGGCGGTGGTGGTCGGATTGCCGGAAAAAACGTGACGGAAGGTTGAGAGTGGTTGTTGCAGAGACGGTGGTTGTGGGTGGTCGGATTACGGTTCTGGTGGCAGTGGTCGATTGTTGTTGGTGGTGGCACTGGGAGTGGAGGTGGTTTCAGATGGTAGTTTAGAGAGAGAAAGGGGTGGTGGTGGTGACGGCTATCAATGGTGGTGGGGTTTGGTTAGAGAGAGTGAGGGAGGGAGATAGAGAAGTCAAGTGAGATAGACTGATAGAGTGATTTTCTTACATATATATATTATATTTTTTTTAATCTGGTTTGTTTTAATTTTTGAATTTATTTTAGATAAATAAATGAGTAAAATTACTGATTTACCCTCTTGTGCAAAGCACATGTCATATTTAACAGAAAATTTTAACCAGGTTAGGCCTAAAGGACGTAAAGTGTAATACGTTTTACAAATAAAGGATTGTGACTGTAATTATTGAAGTTAAAGGGTATCCATTGCAATCTGATACAAACATAAAGGACGAAAAGTGTAATTTATCCCATTTTTACTCTTTCCAAGGTTTCTAAGTTACTATTTTAAACAAAAATTTGTAAAAGAAAATGAAAATGTGCCAAAACAAGGTGTTTATTTTCAAATAAAAAGTTTAACACCTGAAACATTCACTAGAATGCTGGCACCAATAAAAACAAAAGCAGAGGTGTCTGAGCAGAATTTAGCAGTTACCACTGCTCCTCAGACATCTACTGCTGAGCCTACTGCTCCAGGTGATCATAGCAGTACTACCCCTGCTTTGAAACCCACACCTGCCACTACCAAAAAGACCAAAAAGAAAACATCCAGAAAGCCCCCAAAACCCAAAACAAAGGCAACTCTGGAAGATGAGATCCCAGAGCTAATGCCTGTGATAACACAAATGCACCACAAACCACTGCTGCTACTTCCTCACAGCAGTTGATAGAAAGATCTCCACCATTGCCTAAAACTCCTCCTGCATCCTCACAAAAGGATCAGGTTGTAAGCACAGGGACCCCACAATATGAAGCTCTGGATTTAATCGGATCCATCTTCCTCAGTCCTGATCCCAAGAACATGTCTCTTTCAACTCCCATACCCTCACCAATAATATTACCACAATCCATGCTACCTTTGTTGCATGTAGTTGTTATAGCTCAGACACAAACCAGTTCCTCTCTATCACCTGTCACTGAGAGTATACTCCCACAAGTGACTGGGTCTGATGCTTATACCTCTGCTATCCCAGCAACAACTGAGGAGGTTACACCCCCTGAGTTACAAGTAACTCTCGGTGGTAGTTCAAGTGGAGCAGCAACTACAACTGATGTATCAACAGATCTTCAGTTGGACAGTTGTTTCATTAGTAAGACTCCCTTGAAGGCAATTTCTTCAATAGCACCTTCGGTAACCACCAGTGAGTTGGTTCTAACCACTGATACCATCAAATGTTTATCAAGTGCTGAAGAAAGAAGTCCCCAGTACCAAGAACAAGGGGCATCAATGGGTGATTTTTGGGACTCAGTTCCTAAGTCAAACATTGATATAACCACTACAGGTGGGGATTCAGATGATCCCATTAAAGTGGGTGATGATTCAAAATACCAGGAATTGACGGGAAGAGTTGAAAAACTGGAAACCTCAGTTGCTGAAATAAAGGAAATGGTGCAAGATATTTTAGAAGCTCAAAAAGCACAATCCACTGCTGCCCCACCACAAGCACCTGTTCCAACTCAAGCATCTGCTCCACCACAAGCAATTGCTGCAAATGAGCTCTGGAATATCTTTCAACCCATGTTGGAAAAACAAAAACAAACAGCTGATCAGCAGCATGAAATGCATGTAAAAATGATGACAAACATGGTGGAGTCGAGATTTAAAGATACTCAAGCAGACATCAAGGCTATAAAGGCTAGCATACAAAAGACTGCCCATGGTGAAAAAGTTTCCTCTACTATCCTTTTTATGGATAACCCTCTTGCAGATAATGCCAAAAAGGGGGAGAGTATCAAAAAGATGATGAAAAGGGGAATTGAAGATGGTCTGTATGTTGAACCAGAACAAGGAAAACAACCATCTAAAATCTCAAAAGATTCAACATCTGAAACTTCCTTTCAAACAGCTGATACAGCAACGGTTACAAAAACTGCTGTCAGTAGCCAAACAGCTGGCATTTCATCAACACACACAACTTCAACACACACCATCACAACCACTGTTCTACCACCATCTTCATCTACAATCATATCACCACCACTGCCTCCTGCCATAAAGCAGAAGACAGCAGATGTTACAACATCTGCTGTAATGACAACAGTGGTTGAAATACCAGTTGTTTCAACAACTGTCTGTCAGACACTTTCCATCATTCAAACCACTGATCCACCAACGACATCATCAGCCTCTCCTACATTAAAAAGGAGAAGGGTTTTCATTCCTGATGATGAGTCACCACCACCATCACCACCATCAAAAACCACTTCAACCCCTGCTCAAAAGCAGAAGACATCTACTGACACATCAGTAGTTGTAATGACAACAGAGGTTGAAACACCAGTTGTTTCAACAGCTGTTAGTCAACCATCCACCACTGCTCTCATCATTCCTACATCACAACCTCCAAAGCTTCACAAAAGAAAAAGAGAAACAACACAGGCTACTGATGAAAAGTATGATCCTGTTGCTGCTAAATATCCACTGGAATTAGAAGCTGTGAAAAATGAGATGAAACAATTTTACACTGAAGATGATCCTTCAAAAAGGAAATTTCCTTCTCTCATAGGTTTCATAATTCCAGAAAACATGGATGAATATCTCGAAATGAAAGCAAGACAAGCAAGGATAAGAGCCAAAGTTGAATGCAAGGATCAAGGTGATGAAGCCATTCTGGAAAGAAGGGAATTCCTGCTCAACAAAGTCATGCAAATAGAAGAATATGCAAGTGATCTGAACAAAGAAATATCAAGCCTAGCTCCTGAAGCAGATCAACGAAATGAATTGAGAAAAGAATACCTTGCATACATAATGAAAGAAAAGTTCTATCCTGCTGAAGAAACACAATTCAAAGAATGGCCAATAGTTGCATTAAAGCATGAGGCTAACAGAATTGAAAAGATTAAAAATGATCCAAGAAAGAAGAAGACAGCTCCAAATTGGACCAAATACAGGAAGCTCATAGCTAATCTTACTTTTGAATATAAAAGAAAGAAGCAGGAGCTGGTGGATGCAAGGGTGGATACTGCAAATGCCATAGCAAAATGGACTAAGCAGCAAACAGATGAAGCTTATGAAAGACTTAAGAAAAGGATGATGACAGTCTCTGACACTCCTAAAAGGTCTAATTATAAAAAGCTAAAAGAGCAGATCAAGACTCTTGAAACACAGATCAATGCAGCAGAAACCTCTGTCACAATGTTGAGAAAAGAAAAGAGGGAAAAACTGACTGTTGGAGAAGAAGAAGAAAAAGAAAAAGAAACTGATCACTTTGAAGAAGCCATCAAGAAAATGGCTTTAGATAAAGAAAACTTAGCAAAGCTACAAGATCTTGCCAAAAAGGTCTTGAGCCAATCATCATCAGCAGATATCATAGACAGTGAGCTTGATCAACAACAGAGACAAGAGCTGATTGACAAAGAAGTTGCAGAAGATATAGCTGTAGCAAATGAAGTCATAGAAAAAGCTTTTAAAAGAATGTCTGAAGTTCAAGATACTGCTTTACAGTTTTTCTCAAGGCCAAAAACTTCAAGCTCATCTTCAAATAAATCTCTCCCTAGAAACCCATTTGGTTTAAAAATACTAAAGTGGCTCTCTGATCAAAAGACCCATGTATTGACTCTGGTCAGAATCAATGGTGAAGTGAAGCATATATCAAGGAATCAAGCACTAGGCCTGGGTGTTGAAGATCTACAAGATCTCCTTGAGCTTACACTGTGTCGGGATGAAGATGATACAAGTTCTCAGGATTTTGAGCTGAAATTTAAAGAACAAGTCAAAGAACTTCTGATGAGGAATAAAGATCCAGAATAATGAAGGGTTTTGGCATTATCTGTTCCAGGGGGAGATTGTTGGGATTGAACCCTACCAAAGGAACAGATAATGAAAGCCAAAACCGGATCATGTCAGTGGATTCACAATAAGCAGCAGTTTACGCTAAGTCTTCTCCCTTGACAGTGATTATAACAGCTGATGACCTTATATCCACTGCCCGAATACAACTACTGCTGTTCTGTCTAACTACTGATGAAGCCTAGAAGACTGCTGGAAACTAAGCACTGCTGGTACAAACTGCTGATGACAAAACACTGCCTAATTAAGGACTGATCAACCTTGAGAAAAGCACTGATGATTAGAGAGAGCAGTAGTTTAGTATATCATATGTTTCATGTATAGTCAGTTGTTAAGATTAGCAGTGCTTGTATAAGACAGTAGATACAGGTTGTTAGGCTGTTAGACGTCGCTTTCATGGTGACGTCAGCTGAGATGCCACAGTGGTTTGGATTGTCTATAAATGGAACAGTACTCTGTACTGTTACATTTGATTCGTTTTGAGAGAGTTCTTCTCCTCAATTCAATCCTTTCATCTTGTGCAATCCAACCTTGGGGCATCAGGCTGAGGGGGAGCTTAGTTTGTAAGCATGTTTGTAATCATTTGATTGTAAATCTTTTGACCAAATGAATTGCATATGCTTTTTCAAAACTATTTTCTCCTTTGATTGTGTTTACAAAGTTTGTTATTCATTTCCGCTGCACTTTACATTGTTTCATATTCATTCGTTGTTCTAATCATACAAACAAACACAATCATGAGAGCCTCCGATCCTAACAGGGAACATCCTTATGATCTCCTTGTAACGCTCCCATGCTTCAATTAATTCTTAATCCAACGAATGGAAGGTTAGAATCTTGTTTCTCGACTAATTTATCTTAGAGGGTGGAAAATGTTTATTCAAGAATTTCTCAACTAGGATTTCCCAGGTTGTTATGGAACTTCCTTCTTGGGCAAAAAGCCAAGCCCGAGCTTTTCCAATAAGCGAGAATGAAAATAGACACAATTTGATCTCATCAGGAGAAATTCCATTGACTTTGAAAGTATCGCGAACTTGCAAGAACATGTCAATGTAAGCATTAGGATCTCCATCCTCTAATCCAGATAATTGGCAACTTGTTTGGATTAGTGTGATGATTGGGGTGGAATTTAGGAAGTCTCTGCATAAGTAGCAGGATGAGTGATACTAGAGGGAAGAGTAGTAGATGGTCGAATGTGATGCGAAATGGATTGTTCTGTTTCTCCCATGTCAGCTAAAACTTCAAGTTCTTCTCTCTTGGTAGCTTTAGGTGTAGACACCAGTTGAATCCTCACGGGTTCTATCTTCTTCTTCTTTTTCTTAGAATTCATATGTGATGATCGCCCAGGTCCAGGAAGTGGTTCTACTAATTTACCGGATCATGTTTTACGCATAAACAAAAAATATCCTAAATTACTAAAACAGTAAATAAAAGCGAATAAATGGTTACACTACTAAATCAAAAACTTTCCTAATACTGTGTCCCCATCAACGGCGCCAAAAACTTGACGTGCTTAGATAGTAACTAATAAAATATGAAACACACACAGACTAGTTTTGAGGTAAAAGACCTAATAAATACTAACTACACACGTAACAAGCAAGCATACCTATCATAGTATAGTATAGTATAGTTCATGTAAGTTACCGAGTATCAATCCTAGGACACAAAAACTATTAGTACCAGATTTATCACTTAATATGCAATCTACTAATAATCAAACTTTAATACCAATACCAATAATACTAATACTTTAATTAACTATGAAAGATGATCAAGGGTCAAGACAATATCACTATCCAAGACTCGAATCAACGAAGACTGACTAGATTGATGACATATGATACTTATTAAACTATTTCGAGACTTAACTTTGATAATAGTGTATGAGGTGCTAAATGGATTAATACCGAATAAGGTTAATCCCATTAAACTATGGTTAAGGCTATAGACACACCTTTAGACCTAATCCAGTAAAGCTATTAGTCCTTGCGTAGTGGGCGGCATAATTGGGCGGTATGCCCTCATAGCGCCGCCATGGCGCCGGGAACACCAAAACTGAGGGCGCCATTTTTCTGAAAATTTTGATCCGCGCGATGTTGATAGCGCCGTTGTGGAGGGAGGGGCTTTACCTTGGACCAATCAAAAAATTGTTATTGTTTTTATAATTATTTAATAAAACCGAAAATTAATAATTAGGTAGGGGCTTTATGACTACGGGCTTAAACGCATAACGCCCACAAAGGGGCGTTATGACTACACATGGCCTTATTGATATGGATTCTTATGACTAGGGTTTCTAGACTAGTGCCAAGATTGAACCATTAACATAACGATTTACAAACTATCAAGGTTAGCCAAATATAGAAAACTCTAACTAGTTTCTAGATCCTTTTATTCGTATACTTCTCATAGGCAGCCCACGTGTGCTTCTTCCACAACATGGTTCCATACACAAGAGCAACAAACATGTCACACCTAATTTCGCAAGTTTGGACAACTTAGAAGTATATCGTGGTAATGATTTATTGCATGTTGGGAATGGCAAGGGACTCACTATCCTTTATATGTCTCCTCACAATTTTTTCGCCGAACAAAAATTTTCGTCTATCTGATATCCTTTATGTACCATAGATTACCAAAAAGATATTTTCATTTAGAAATGGTGTCTTGATAACAATGTTTTATTTGAATCGTACTCGAGTTTTTATTATTGTTATGAAGGACTAATTTACACGTACTACCCTTCTCACGGACCCAGTGAACACAACCTCTACTCATCTCGTCTTCCTCTTCTTCAGTCGATTAATGAATCTGTTTTTTTTTTGTGTAGATCTTGACCCTATACCATTCGGCATAGGTGGCTTGGTTATCTATAGCCTCATCTTTTATAATTCTATAATTTTTAATTTATCTCTACAACTAGATCTTTACCAATTTAATGTTATTAGTGTTAATGGGTAAATCCACAAAACTACATTTACCTGTTTCTAATTTCCAAAGTAAAAATATTATTGATTTGGTTTATTGTGACATTTGGGGGGCTCACACCTCCTTTATCTTATGAAGGTCATCACTACTTTATGTAGTGTGTTGATCATCTTTCTTGATACATCTGAGTTTATCCTTTGGTTCATAATTCAGCTCTACAACACTTCTACAACTTTTATCACAATGTCGAAAGACAATTTTGTACTAGACAATTCGGGCACTTTGCTTTCAACACAATAGTCGTTCTAACTAATCGCAAGCCATCTTGTACATCGGCCAACAAGTTGCCTTTTGAACATCTCTTCAAACGAGGCAACCTCAAAGACCATTGCTTTCATGGCACTACCAATTCATAACCCACCGAATGAGCCAACCTCATAGACCATTGCCAATACATCTTCAGAGTGGTGTCAAGCCATAGGCAGAGAGGATTCCTCTCTTGTCAAAAACAGAACGTGGACTCTCGTTTCACGTGTGCTTAATGCTAAAATTGTTCATAGTAAGACCGTGGGGTATGGTGGGGCTTGGGTTGGGCATTGGTTGACACGTGGAATGGGAGCCCCCCCACCGCCTGGTTACGTGTCCGCGGGGTATGGCGGGGCGTGGGTTGGGCTTGGGTTGGGTGCACCGGTGGCAGAATATTAAAAAAAAAATTACAAAAAATTTATAAAAAATCACACAACATTTATAAAAAAAACTTACAACTTCATTAAAATTTAAAATTACATAATCCTAAAAATTACATAATTTCTAAAAATTACAAAATAACAAACCTAGAGCGTTAAATAAATTTCAAAAAGGTCGATCTTGTCGAACGACTTTCGCTCCTTGCCTCGAAACTTTATGTTCGTCACTGCCACCCGGTCCTCGTGGCTCAACTCGCCGCTCGGAACCGCTTCGTAGTAAGCCTTGAAACGGTCGAGCTTGGGCCGTAGCTCGCGCCATTTATGTTGGCACGCGTTGAGGTTGTGGTGGTCGTTACCGACGTATGTCGGTAGGCCGCGAATGCTTCCACCCAATATTTTGTTTGGCCCGGTGGCCGTCCCTTCATAGCGTCGACGACGCTAGTGACGAGTGTCATTTCTTCTTCATGGGTCCGGGATGCCATAGCGGGGGGGAACAGTGGGTTAGCTGGTGGGGTTGGGTTCGTGGGATGGGGGGAACCAGTGGGTTAGCGGTTTCGAGAGAAGTGGGTAGCCAGTGGGAAGTTCGTTGGATGGGGGGGACCAGTGGGTTGGGGTTACAATATATAGGGGGTGGTTGGGTAACCGGGTGGCGGTTTGGTGTCCCCAAACCGTTTGAATTTTAAATTCAAATTTTGAATGTCCGCTATGACGTGGCGGGTGAGCGAATGGGAGGCAGCCAGCTAGCATGGCCATACCGCCCCACGCCCGGCTTGAAAGCCAAGCCCCAAGGGCCACGCCCCAACCCAAGCCCACCCGGGATGGTGGCTTAGGCGTTTTCCCCCAACCCAAGCCCCATACCCCATGGCCTAACTGACTTAAAGGTTAAAATAAGACATAATGCATAATTAATTAATCGCTACATAGTCGTTTATTCACTAATTAACTCGAGCCAATTGATACACAGATAGTTTTCTCAACACACCATAATTTTATATTAGATATGGCACTTTGAGTCCTAACTAATAACCTCCACGATATTATAATGAATGTCCAGATTGAAGTTTAAGCAACCACCTCTTTCTTTGTACTTGTTACCTAATTGGATGCATTCTTTTTTAACTCAAAATTGTTACAATTAACTAAAATAACTAAAAACAACACTAGCATGACAAAATTTAATAATTATTATTTTAAGTTTCCAAACTAAAGTAAAACTACACACCCTCCTCAAAATCTACAAAATTAAATTTCTGTAAATTCATAAACAAACAAATTAAAAAAAAAAAAAAAAAAAAAACTAAGCATTGCCAATTGTACTGTACAACATCTTAAAGCAAGGGCAATTTCAAACCACATAATAACTTATTAACTGATTCATTGAAGATTCAAAAACCGGGTTAACTGGGTCGGGTTAACAATGCCGGGTATATGCACTCCATTTTTACCCATGAGAATACCCGACACTTGCGCGTAGCTTTCAAACTTTCTTTTATCACCCGGCTTCGGCTCAGCCGGCTTCCCCTTTTGGCTAACAACACTCTGTTTCATCGGCTTCCTAAGATCGGCTAAATGAGCCGCGCCAGAAACAGGCACTACATCGGCTCGAGCCGGGTCCCACGGCTGGCCAAACAAGGTTCCTTTGGTTAGGTACTCATGAGCCAGATAGCCAGCCATGAGCTTACTATCGCTTGGTGGTCGAGCCGGCTTGATAGGAGCCGCGGCTCGTGGTAAAACCGGCTTAACCGGCTTGGCTAGCTTAGGTGTTGTTGACGGCTTGAGAAAATCAAACGTTTTATTATCGCTGGCTTTTGTCTTATTTGAAGCCGTTAATTGTCGTGGCGCGTGGCTCATCGTGGCTTGCATGAGCGCGTGAGTAACTACCGTATCCGAACTTTACGTAAATGCCCCCAATTTGACGGATTAAGAAAGAACAACCAATTAAAAAATCCAGGGGTAAATTCGTAATTTACCACCATAAATTTTTGGATCAGAGCTGAAAAAAGGTTGTTACAAAAACGAGTGGATCTGAGTACAAATCGGAGCACGGCGGCGCGTGGCAGAGGAGGCGGCAGCGCACCGGCGGAGATAGAGAGAAAATAGATGAAGAAAAGGTGTGGGGGAGAGTAGGATGTGGTGGGTTGTTTATATAGGGAAAAAGTTAGCTTATTGCCCACGATATTGCTGATAATTACAAGAGAACCAGGAGGGGTGAATTGACGGAAAAGCCCTTAAGTCTAGTCATTTAAACCCTTGAAGAAATGAATTTGGTTATTCTGTACCCTTATCTGAGGGCCTGTATGAATGTTTGGGTAAAATGTGGGGGCTGATTGTAATTAGTTCATTGTTTGGGGGTTAATTGTTCATAGACGGTATATCAAACACAACACTTGTTGGATGATCTAATTTTTACTTTTTTCTGTTATTTAAAGTGTAATTCTGGTTTTTAATAAATAAATATTATTTTATGAAATTGCATTATTTATTTTTATAATACGTTTTAATATTTTTTTTCTTAAGAGAATTGGTATTTGTATTTGTATAAAACATCATCTATGAGGGTTTAAAATATAATCTAAATAAATATAAAAAAAATTCAATATTGTCATATTAAAGAGCGTGTTTATTAATTACTAGGGAATAAATATGAACCCAGTCGTAACAAACATACTTGAAATATTTGAGACGAGGATTTGAGCATGAAACCGATATGGGATTAATATGATTAGTATTAAAATTTATATGGGTTTGAGACGGATATGAAATTACATGAGTCTGATTATTCGACAAATACATACATGTTTGTCTAAACCATATTTTTGTTTTTGTTTTCTTTTGTGCTTGGTAGTAGGATAACCAAAATCTACCAGATTTTTGGTTTTTATATTTTTTATTATCTTATGTAAATATTAAAAAGTAAGAAATATATTCATGAATCTCAATACATAAGGGTGAAGGGAGTGGTGCGAGAAACACAGCGGCAAAGGTGTTTGCCGCGCGGCAACACCGCCGCCGGCCACCTTTGCCGCGCGGCCTTCTTGTGAAATCGGCTTGGCATCACCGATCGACAAACTTGGGGGGACAAGAAACATGGCAGGTGTTATGTGTGTGTATCTTTGACTTTAACACACATATATATTTTTTTTAAATGAAAAAAAAAAAGTTTACCACTTTCAAGTGTTTAACCAATGCCAACACTTTTCACCAAAGTTTAAACTCTTTAGACGTGTTGACATGGCACCCTCTCATTAGTTGATTTTAAAGTTTGCCACTTTCAAGTGTTTAACCACTCCCTTCACCCTAAGTTTTAACAAACTAACTGACATACCTAATGGGTAATCACTTGACACATACCTATGATATGGTAGTCAAGTCGTATGACGCTTACTTCGCATAGATTTTACATGAGTTCAAATCCTTACATATGTAATGTTAGGTGATATTTAAATGTAAAAAGTTGTTATTGATACATACGTGACACATATTAGGCCGAATATAAGAAGCACTTTTACAATATGACATGGGACTAAAAATAACAATACTCATCCCAAACCTGGCTCTTCATCCCTATTAATTACTCTAACGCCCATTGGTGTTAATCCTAGTTGGCATATGTTAACACCCGCCATACCGCTCTTGGAGGATGTTATAGGGCATTAAAAGCTTCATGTGTTAAGAAGTTAACTAGGAGTAGGGATGGCAAAAAAGCCCAAGCCCGACTGGTATACCCGAAACCCGAAACATACGGGTTGAGTATACCCGAAGCCCAATGGGTATGGGCCGAGTATGGGCTTAAAAAAAGCAAAAAATCGGGTACAGGTACGGGTATGGGATTTAGTGATACCTGCACGATACCCGGCCCATTTACCCAAATAATATCCGAAAGTATCATATTATAGATTTCCATATATATAAACTTCGTACTTCTAAGTATTATTTTCTCTATAGTCATATGTGGATATGTATTTGGCAGGTGATTAGTGAACAAATAACTTATTTTTGAGCATGTATATTGGATATGGAAGCTATCACCCTTTATTATGTGGATATTTATGCAATTAGGTGGTCCTGATACAATTAATTAATTTTTTTTTATTTTATGAAACTTAATTATAACAATATTTAAAATACCAAAGTAGCAATTTACAAACAAGTGGCAGGTAAACGGGCAACAAGCTGCGCCGCAATCCCCTTTTGAATTGCAAAACCAATCCTACTAAAGACGAAACGACCCCTTAAAGGTTGAGATATTACTATTAATTAATTAAGTAATCGTTTTGATTTAGTTTGGTATATGTGGTCTGAATATGATATGTAAGTTAATAATCATATTTTCAGTTGTTATAGTCGTTAAAATAGTAAATTATATAAACATCAAAGTAAAAATTGCACATTTGTCCCAACGGGTATTTTTATGAAATTAACGGGTATACCTGATACCTGCGGGTATGCCCGATACCAGACGGTTAATTACCCGACGGGTAATGGACCGGGTATGGGACAAAGAATTACAACCGGGTACGGGCCTAGGATTACCAATACCCAACCCATTGCCATTCCTAACTAGAAGAGAGAGAGGATCAAGCAGTTGGAAATTTGCACAAACACACAACTTGTCATATATATGTATTTAATTAATTAATTAATTTAAGGGGCATTAATAGGGGTTATACCATTTCCTTGATGTGAGGTGAAGTGAAAAAGGGCAACGTGGGTGACGTGACACCTACGTGTAGTTAAAGAGGGTGAAAGTTTCCCCTATGGCATTAGGTCGCCTGGTATACTCTAACGCCCATTGGCGTTAATCCTGGTTTGCATCTGTCAACATCTGTCATACCGCTCATGTGGGGTTTTAAGGGGCATTAAAAGTTTCATGTGTTAAGAAGTTAACTAGGAGAGCTTGGGGGAGGGGGGAAGGAAATTTGCACAATCACACAACATACCATTTATATGTATTTTTAACTAATTTAAGGGGTGTTAATGAGGTTAAACCATTTTTTATATGAGATGAAATGAAAGAAGGTAACATAGGTGACGCGACAGCTATGTATAGTTAAGGAACGTGAAACTATACCTCATGACCTTACCATATCTTCATAACAATTTTCAAATATAAGCCTAAAAGGTAGTTCTATTATTAATTCGCAACTATTTATTGGATACGTGTATCCGCGCACACCCATGGGTTGCAAATTAAACCAATTATTATTATATGTAAGTTTCGTGTTCCACACTAAACCATTTTTCCTACACAACCATGAAAACTATGTAAATGTGTAAAATTAGCACGCAATGTTGATCAAATTTTGTTGAAGAAAGAAATAAAAGAGATTATAATGTTTTTTAACCCCCAAGATGTGGCCATGTTTGATGAATCAGAGCCTCTGATCGAATAAGAGGCTCCACTTCTCTGAATGGTTCAGCGACTCCTCAAATATGAATAGTTAAGAGCTTGAAATCCTCATGCAGATGTTATTCAGATGTCGAACCAAACATCAAAACATCTGACCGAATCAAAGCCAACCTCTGATTGATTTCATAATGTCATTCAGATGCAAACAAACATGGCCGTAAATTTATTTACACAGGTTTATATATAGTCTATATTGAACGGTTATATATTTTAGGCACGTTTGTCAATTCAAAAGAGCATTACAATTTTAAATATATGTACACGTATGCATTTATAGTTTCTGAAGTCTTAGAAAGCACTCATTATAATATTTGAAGGAGTGGGTGTACGTGACACATGTAATTACATAAATATAATGAAAAAAATATTAGCATTTAATTGTTATAATTACAAGTTATATGATGAAAACTATATATTTTTACACTTTAACCAATTAATTGTTATAATTACAAGTTAGACGATGAAAACTATATATTTTTACACTTCAACCACCATTTATTTTATTTAAACGTACACGTTTTAAAAGAATCTCATAATAGGGAGTTTTTTTCTCCTTTTTTAGAAATATTCCCACATGGTCTTTTATAAATATTTTACTTTTTGTTACTTTATGCATGTGAATTTTATTTTGTTTTTTTTTTAATTATCGTTATAGGCATTTTGTCACTAGATTCACAGGAAAATTATATGCGTTTAAAGAAAATAAATATAAACATGGTTTCATGATCAAAATAGTAGTTCTACAAAATAACAAGCTAACAATGGATCAATTTTGTTGATATTGGTGTAAAATAACAACATTCTTTCGTTAGAAATTTATGTAGACTAAGGGTGTTAGGAGTGGGAGTCGGCAAACCAAGTTCACCGATTCGGCAATGGGCGGCAAACCAATGCCAACTACTTTGCCGCGTGGGTGTTTGAGAAAATGGGGGGAGATTCGGTGGGTGCATGCCGCGGGGAAGGGAGAAAGGAGAGAGAGTGAGGGGGTGTGGGGTGGGATCCATTCCAATCTCAACTAATCACATCTTTTTCCTTTTTTTATTTAAAAAGATCACCACTTCACCAAATGTCTAAACCATTGCCAACACTTTTCACCAAAGTTTAAACAATTTTCACTGATTGACACGGCGCACTCTGATTGGTCGATTTTTTAGTTTGTCACTCTCAAGTGTTTAACCACTCCTAACACCCTAAGAATTTAACACTATGAAAAGTTAGTTTGTGATGGTAATCTATTACACGTGTATTTTTTAATGATAACTAGTTTTTTTTACTATCGTCGCGTTGCGGCAAACTTCTTTTGTTTTGTTGTTTAGTCTGTGTTTACATGTGTTTAGAAATCACTACAAGCGCGTTGCGCACGAAAACCGTTGACAAGAATAAAAAGAAAATATAGGAAAAAACACTAAAAGATAACCAAAAGAAAATCAACAAAAAAAGTTGTATGGTAATAATGTTGTTCGTATGAAACCTGTGATCAGAGATGAGCAAATAATACTGGCTATCGGTACCGAATTTCCTTAACCGAAAGATCTTAAGTACCAATTCGGTACGATTTTTGGCGTTCCTGGTACCGGTTCGCTACCGTTTTTTACCTTCATATACCGGTACCGTAACTGGTATTTTTGGTACCAGTACTGATTCAGTATTGGTTGGCACCGAGCTCATCCCTACCCCTGAAACTAAAAAAAGAAATCATTAAAAGTTAAAGAAAATCAACAAAAGGTTGGTGTCGGTTTTTACCTTCACGTACCGATAACTGTATTGGTATTTTCGATACCAATACCAGTTGACATAAATTTATCTAACTTAAAAAGTAAAGAAGATAATAAAAATAATTAAAAAAACTATATTTATTATTATAACATTTTCTATTTAGTGTTGAAAACATTTCCTTTTTAATAAACTTATTATATTATTATTATTATTTCTGTTTAAAACATTGCCTTTTTAATATACAGGAGAATTTGATGCCATCAATATATTCTATGCTCTATATAGCTCTTCGTTACTATGAATGAATATCTAAAGTATTTGATGTTGTTATGTCATATAAAAAATAAACTATTTTACCTAATAAAATAATTATTAAGTTAAATAAATATTATATAGTTAAAAGTAAATTTCATGATAAGATATGAAAATACATGTCAATCGTTGATGTGGGCAGCACCTCTTAATAAAAACAAAAACTATTAGGTCACCTTGGCTTAGTTCACCTTTGTGTCGCCCTTATTTTATACAAAGTTAAATATTAGCTATAACATAAAGTAAATTATTTGTAGGAGATTAAGGGACTGTTTGGCAACTTCTAAGTGCTGAAATATTTTATTTATTATTTAATTATATAAAGTTATTCATGACCGTTTTTCGTATACGCGGTGTATTTTAGGACGTATAGGGGTGTTATAAGTATTTTAGGAGTGTCGGAAATATTTTAGGAGGGTTGTTATAAGTGATTAATGAATAAAAAAATCTTTAAGTTAGTTGAGTTTCACATTTAAATAGTTGTTCTGGTATGAAAGTAGAGGTAACAATTTTTACCCAATTACTATCAATTCAATCATGTAATTACAAGTGAACTTAACAAAAAAATGAGTAAATGATGACCCAATCCAACTCGACTGGTCTTAAAACTGAAGCTGTTTCGTCTATAGTCAGATCCAACAATCATGTAATGAAAAGTGAACTTGAACCATAAACCTTAACTCACTCCAACGGTAAAATACCTCTCTCTTCCTCTTCAAAGTGTTGCTTGCAAAATCCCTCTCTCTTCTTCTTCTTCTTCAAGGTGATGCTTGCAATTCTCTTGAACACATAAATCTTAACTTTACATCAATGACAAACTCATATAACACACTTGACTATTAAGATAAACCATTTTACTCAATTAATAACGTACCAATAACGATTTAATCCGAGCGGATTAACTAAATAATGGATGTTAACATTGGTAGATCTCTACCAGAGGATGCACACAAAAATGATCACCGCCTAACGAAAAAATTTCATAGAATCATTTAATACGGCTCATTAAGAATGTGTAAGGTCGTGTCGCAGACTACAAGTGAAGTTATACTGTTATAGTAATACAAATTATGTGTCGCTTGCTACATATTTCATGTCGTAAACAAATAAGATCGTAAGCAAAATTGATCATAAAAGCAAGCAAAGGTAATAATGCATACTTACCTGTTAGTTGCAGGCACAAAGGAGAAGAGGAAGCTAAGATGAAAGGTGTGAGAGTGGAGTATGAAGGTCAAACCTACATCAGAGATAGAAAAAGAGCTATAGGTATCTCAGTTGTAAAAACATTGCTATTATATTAATGGTTCAAGAAATTAAACCAACAACCTATGCTTTTTAGCTTCTATTAAGTAGCTGAGTAGTCATGTATAAATCTATTTTAATGTATTACTAAATTCTACATGGTTTAAACTAAATATTTATAAATTTCTATTCGTAAATATATATATAATAAAATCCAAGAAGTATAATAACTCTTATCTGTTTATCGATATTCAAGGCAATGAATGACACTACACAGCCCAAATTTCAGTTACAAAATATTGATTTAAACAAATAGAAAGTTGGTTATTTGATTAGGATTGCTTAGTTTTCAATCCGAATAGATTTGATCATCCATCTGGTGCTTCAAGCTAGGTACCTTAAATATATATATAATAAAATCAAACTATAAAAGCCCCAAAAACTCAAAAGATAAAATCCATTGTTCCTCCAAATCAAGCTAATTATCAAAAAAAAAAAAAAAACCCTGCATAGGCCGCTGGGTGATGTTTGTGGCTGGTGTGTGACACGTTTGTTCTACTGTTCTTAACATCCTACCCAAAATGTTTTTTTTTTTTTTTTAACGGCCAACAAACTCAATTCCGAGTACTCTCGGGGCACCCACTGGACAAACGAAGTACTCCGAGAGTAACCCGAGTCCACCACCAATTCCGGGGAAAACCCGGTAACCCACCCGCCCGTAGGCACGACGGTGAAATTACCGGTAAAACCCGTTTGGCTCAAGGATCCAACCCAAGTTTCCCTGGGTCTCCTATCATTGCCCACCAATGTCTCACTCTGCACCAAGTGGGAGTCAAACTTGCATCTCTCAAGAGAAATGCAAACCCTCCACCACTTGATCTAGAGATCATTGACACCCAAAATGTTATATAGTATAATAAGTTTAGGCACTTCAATGCGTCTATATGGTTTGATATTTTTATCCCTTTCATAAAAAAATGTTTTTTTCTTTCGGTTCACGCGATTTTATATAATATAATTTTGACCACTAACCACTCATTTATATTATATAAATGCATTTCACTATAGCATTTTAAAATACAAAAAACTTAAGAAATTTTTTTACTTTAATATATAAGATAGAACTTAAAATGAGGGTAAATTACCTTTTCAAACATCAATTACATTTTAATCATTCCATCTTAAATATACTTCGATCTCTCACCTTTAACCAAATTCTGGTTAATTAACCGGTATATATATTTTACCCCCTTATAAAAAAAACTAACTAGTCCATTATTTCTAAACGGTCATAACTTTTTGTATGTTAATATTTAAAAAAAAAAATAGGCCACAAAAACGAGCTTTTTTATTCTTTTTAATCTGAGTATAGCATCGCTATATTTTTTTAATTACTTTTTTTTTTATATGATACATGATTAACAGTATCTATGGGTGAGCAATAATTGAATCGTTAACCGAAATTGAGATGAAAATATACTAAACCAAAGCGAAATCAACCAAAAACTGGTAACTGAAAACTGAATTAACCAAATACCGATTACCATTTTTTGTACCCTTGTTTAAACAAAATCAATCGAACTGAACGATTAATATTTCATGTATTTCTAGCTTTTATACCTCCAGTTCATGCATTTCATGTATTTATACATATATCTCATGTATTTTTAAACAAAAAGTTTAGCAAAAGTTTGGTTTTGGCTATTAATCAAAATTAAACGAACCAAATAAAGACCGTCAATCTAATCGAATAAACCAAACTAATTAACCAAAAACTGATAGATTAATAAAATAGACTAACCAATGATTACGATTTCGGCTTCGGTTGAGGATGATAACCGAGTCGACCGAACCATGCACACCCTGATAGTGCTTGTATTCCCCGCCACATCACGTAGGCATCCTTCTAGTAATTTATAAATGGTTTCTTTAAATTTCAATTCATTTCTTTTAATTACTTAGGCCATGCATAATTGGCATTATAGGGGCGTGAAAAGATTTGATAACGCCCTCAATACCATCTCTTTAGGCATTATAGGAGCATGATGCGGTATAGATATTTTTAAAATAATGTCTAAAAAGAAGAAAAATTATGGAAAATAATAAATAAACCATTTAGAGAATTAAAATCCATCCACATCAAAATAAATATATTTTCCACGACATTTATGGAATTAAGTTGAAGTTGCTGCGTTGAATTTTGTGTATTTATTATGTCTATATATAAACACATTGAAGAGGTGTTCACGCAATGTCATGAAACACATGTAAAGATGTTAATAAGTTTGGGCTGAGTCGAGGTAAGGCTAACTCGAGTTTGACTCAAACTTAATATCGAGCTGACTGGTTACTCGATTTCATATGACTCGACTTTATAATCTATTTTATTAGACCATGGGGTATGGTTTGGATAGTCCCCAAAGGGATCATCCGTCACGTAGGCGCCAACTCAGCAATAGTGGAGGACCATCCCCTTGAGTACTACCCAAGGGTGTGGAAGACTACCCAACCCATAATCTACCTATTATACTAAAAAAATACACTTAATGCCACATGTCCTTTTCTTAAACCATTTTTAATTGATGTGGCATCTCTCTTTGAGGAGATAATTGGTACATGGGCCGCAAATTCATTTCCCCTCTCTCCTAATTATCTTTCTTCTCCTTATTTCAAGACAGATCCGATTTTGAGAACACCAGACTTCAAATTTCGCCATCTTCTTCGACCAGATTCTCTTTCGTTGCTAATCATCCACCGCTACAATCCTTTCGATTTGAATCCGGATCTGATTAATCTCATTCTGGTAAGTTTTTGAAGTTCATGTTTCATTCATAGATCTGTAGTCCCATATTAGGGCTTAAAACTAAACCTTGCTGTTTGAATCCGGTTTTGATTTATCGCGTTTATTTACATGTTGAATTTCATGGTCTAAAATGAACTGTAACCCTAATCCGGATTTGGTTTATTTGATTTGAATCCGGATTTGGTTGATTTGATTTGAAACCGGACTTCAAGGGTCTGCGATTTAGTCATGGGTTAGTACTTTTATAACTTTAATTTGATTCTATACATGTTGTTTTCAGTTTGTTGTTTGTATTTTGATGGATTGTATTTTGATTTTTAATCGACAATGGAACAGGAGGCTTTTCACTGGTAGATGACGACGGTTGTGGTAGGGTGAATGGAGAAAGCAACCATCTCAATTTCTTCATTAGGGTTTTTCTTTAAATCTTCTCAGCATCTCACGGATTAAGGTTAGTATACAAGTTCATAAGTTATAGTTCATCTAATTGAACTTTCTATTATCCGAATCCACTAACTTGTGTGATTCAGATTAGGGTATATTCTTTGATATATTGTGATGTTAAATTGTCTAATGTTGTTTTGTTCCAATTCAGTAGTGTTCTCTTTAGGAACAATGTGGATTTGACACAGAATAATAACTTTGGCAAGGTCAGTTTTTTTAATGTTCATTTTCTATTAGGGTTTATGTTTTGAATCAGGTCTTGATGTAATAATGTTTGTCGTAGGCATTGGTGGATCGTGAGTCATCTGTGCAGCCGCCCCTCTGGGTTCCTGTTGTTGTCCTTCTCCTTCACCAGGTTAATATCTTTTTCACGCCAATTTTTACATTGAGGGTGCCCCATTCCTGCTTCGTTCAGTATAACTTTTTTTTGTTGTTGATGTGAATTTCAATGTTGTTTGCATTTTGAGTTTTACTTAGTTTTTTGTTCTTTGTTAAAATAACAATTCTATCAGGTTAACTGATTTTAATACTAAGTATAGTTATAAGAAGCAAACATTCCAGTTGCCATGGAACCATTTTTTAAACTTATGATATATATGTATTTTTATACATATGAGTTTGTTAACTCATATAGGCTGGTTTTGACCCTTCGGTGTCAGCGCATGATTTTTTTCTGTGCGTTAAAAATAAGTAGAGTTTTTACAATAACTGCCGAAATATGGCGTTTGTGTTCCTATAGGAACCATGATTAGGCTGTTTAAAGTAAAGGAAAAACAAAAAGAAGAGGCTGGATGTAACACCCCAACCCCGCTAGGGCTGACGTGTCACTCTTACAGATATCAAAACTAAAACCAATCCATAACATTAAATAAAAGATCTTAATTACATTTTATTACGTTACTGAAATAAAGAATCTTGGTCAGCAACTTCCTAACGCTCCTCACTGAAATCCCATATTATCCCAGATTACCTGTAAAACAAATAAAACAAACAAAAAAAGAAAAAAATACGGCTGAGCCAAAAGTTGCTCAGTAACGGAGAAATCAACAGTACAAGTAAAGTCATATCAGCGGAAGCAAAACACAACAGAATAAAACTGAGATTGAACTGAAACGGTCATTGACAGGATTACTGAAAACAAATGGAGGCACATGACTGCTGCAAAAACTGATGCACGAACCGATCTGAAATTGTAACGGGAACTGATACGGAAACAAAAAGTAGACGTATACATAACTGTTACCGAACCCAACACAAACCAATGTAGAAACTAGAAAATGATACATCGTTGACCATGATGTCAAAAGCATTCTATCTTGTATAAACGGACTTATTTTAAAACATCATTTAAATAATCTAGTATTCATACAACAATAAAAATTTCTAACCTATCGTTTGTAAATGAAACGTTTGAACAAATAAAAATAATAAAAAAAAAAACTAATAACTATAGAATAGTTTAAACAACGTTTAATAATGCTATTATTTTTAAAACAAGATACTTGGCAAAGCTATTTTCTTATATTGAACGTTTGAACTTCATCAAAATAAAATAGGTTATCATATTCATAGCAAATAATCATTGGACCAAAAGAACTAATTTTCTAACTTTGAAAAGATATATTATAAAAAAATAGAATGATTTAAATAATCTGGATTTCCGAATTAAACACTTTCGACCATTCCGTAAAACGACATAGGAAACAGAAACAAAACAAATAGCTAGGCCATAAATACCATTTAAAATCTCATGATCTCTAAAAGAAAAGAATTGTCGAACTATTATCTTTAAATGCACGTTTAGATTCAAAATCATATCTTTAATTAATCAATATTCATAAGTTTATTATTTAATCAAAATAACTATTTTTATAACGAAATTACTTAAACCGATTGAGAGAATCGACACAAAATAAAGACAGACCAAATGGCAAGAATAGAACAGACGTTGAATCAAATACTTAATACATGTACTGACGGATACAAACTAAACGTATAACACTGGATCTAAATCTTAATCAAGACTGATACTGAGACGAAACTGATACAAACCAGTACAGATACTGAGTCAAAACATACATAACTAATACATAACAGAATCGGACACTGAACATAGTCAGAAGCATACTTAACCCAATACTGATCGGAAGCATAATCAGAGGCGTACAAAACATATCAAACATATCGGAACAGATACTAACATATTCACATACAGAAACATATACTGACTTACACGACAGATATATCAACAACTAAGTCGTGTAACATGGAAGCACCCAAAGCCATAAACAGAACAGACTGGTACACAGCTAGCTAGTCCATGCACCTATGAGATGGTGAGTGTGGCGTTCACCCATTATTCCATCTCCAGACAAACAAACTCAGACTCAGAGCTAAGATCGATCTATACGCCTCTAGTGGCCAAGGTGCTACACAAGCACAAGCTAGAGACGCCGTGAACTTTGATTACGCACTGTCACGATAAGTGCCATGTCGTTGACGCCCAAACGACAAGCCAAACATGCTTGGGTGACAGAGTACAAATACTAAGGCCATATAAATAGTTCACAGGCAACTGAAAATTTCAAACAGGAACATGCGACCATGATACAAGTCTGAGGTATGGCATGCTACAACACACTAATAAACAAACAAACAAAGAAATACAAACCGACTCCTATAAGGTATCACATATCAAACGAATATAGGTATCAAATCATGAAAATAACACTTCAAGACAGAGACAAAAATCCGTACTACGAAGCAACGGACATAGAAAATATTATAATACCAAGACCAAAGAATCCGTATCAACGAGTAACGAAAAATAACAGTATACCATGATGAAAGAAAAACAGAATCCGTACCCAATAAAAAGGAAACAAGATTTATACTACGATGAAAAGGGGACAAAATCCGTACCTTATTAGCAAAGAAGCAAACTGAAAACCAAACGAGTCCTCCACAATATATATACACACACGAATTCCTACAGTTTATTATAGTCGAATCACGGTTACGATCTTTAATACATTATTCGGTTTGTGGGCTCATTAGTTCCGGTAAAAAAAACTTGTAGTGATTAATCAACCTGCTAGTATTATTATCTGGTCTTGGTTTATTCACATCTCATCTAATATGGTTGACATCTCCATAAACTTATAATGAGTCTTTTGTTTATTAAACCTATATAATTAGAGCTGCATCAATATTTCAATGAATGAGTGTTTATTGATTAAGAAAAACATTAGTTTTAATAGGCTTATAGTGTACATACGATCCACTATTGATTTTCAATTCGAATATGGAGGCTTACTTTTATAGCTTCAAGATCCATAATCACATAAAATATTGAAGTACTTGAAATCAAAATCACATCGACCCTTAACTGTCTAAACGAAACTTTATAATTTACCACTCCCATAGTAATTTAAATATTATTGATAGGTAAAGATGGGCAAAAGTGGTCATTGCTTCAGTAGCCTAAATATGTATGATCGGATGAGAAGGTAAAGATGGACAAAAAAATGTGTTTTAATTACTCATGTTTTCATATTAAGACGTTTTTGTCACCGGAACTAATCATCACCCATAGAAACACGTTCGACCAGTTTCTCGAACAAAGATTATACTTAACAAAGGATCAAGTTCTTACCTCGAATAATCGAAAGAACCGAACAGATCAAGGCGACGGTCGCGGTGGTTGCACGACGGATTATGCGGGTCGGAGGAGGTTCTGGCGGAAACAATGACACGGTGGCCGCGAGATCGCGAACCCAGCAACGGTGGCGAACGCCTCTTGGCGGTAGTGGTTGGTGACGCCGACAAAGGTTGCCAGGAACTGAGTTGCCGATTACAATGTTGGAACGAAAGGGCGGCGGTTTAGGTTACGAACAGGGTACTCTCAATGAGATGATTTATATAACTAAACTTTACAATTTCTACCCTAGAGCATTAGGCAAATTACAAATGAACCTTTTTGTTTAGTTTGATTTATAAAAGACCCTAAACTATTATAATTTATAACCAAATAAATGTTATAACTATTACTAAAATAAAACAAACTACAATATTGTTAACTAATAATTACAAAGTAAAGTGTTCGGTATGTACGATAATCATTTAGTCAATTTGATTTTACGATGTATTGATTTTTATTTTTTTTTAAAGCTTATATAATTAATAGATATTTTTTTACCTTAGGGTTTTCAAATTTTCGGGTATTACACTGGAAATGCTAATGGAAGGGGACCCTTAAAGAAGCAAAGTGCAGGGGAATTACGTCTTCATAAAGGTTAATCCTTCTATCTATATATATGTTGAACAACATATAGGTTTTAACTCTCATGTATTTTAGAATTGATAAAATATGTATTTTAAGGTATAAATATCATATTCGATGCATCTGACATTTTACATTTTGCTGACATAGGTGAATTGAACCTACCGAAAGCATGCACAATTTCGTTTCCAAATGGCAAGGATGATTTGATGACTTTTGAAGTCTCCATTAAACCTGATGAAGGGTATTACATGTAAGTTATCCTTTCAACTCATTTGTATGAAAACGTGTGAAATTTGGCTGTATATGATGAATAACGGGTCAAATGTGCAAAACACATTGACATATATAAAGTGGATCTCTATTGTGTATTCACGTGTTCACAAGGCCACATATAGTTTCTTTAGAAAAAAATATTATAATGTCAATAGTATATCTTTCTAATCATATGAAAAACATTTATTATTTGTAAATGTTGCAGGGGAGGGAAATTTGTGTTCACCTTTAATGCACATTCAGAATGATTTTTTCAGCGAAGATGACGGTACCCTTTATCCTTTTGTAAGTGATGTATTTGAACTTTTTTTAGACGAGTTGTGCACCTCACTTGACGACTGACACATCACCGTCGAGAAAAAGATTCCGGTAATCGTTGTACCCCTTCTTTTGTTTCTATGTATCTTCACGATTTTTAAATTTTACATTACAAAACTAAATCTTAGAAACAAGAAAACATCAGATTTATTCTTAATGACTGAAAAGTTAGATTATATTTGGCAAATGGGTGAACCTTCGGTTGTGGTTCAGGTCGTACTTTGTCACCAACCGGCCAATTGGGAATATTTATATTAGTTTTTTCTTAAAAAACAATTGCTTTAAATGGATATAAGCAAATGGGTCAATTTAGGTTGTATATTGTCACCGAGTCAAGTCAGTATGTACATTGTCACAAACGGGTCAAATGGGTGTTATTTATTTTTTAGTTTTTTTTTCTTAAAATACCCAATTACTTAAATGATTTTAGGCAAATGAGTAAACAGGTTGATTGAGGTGTACTTTTTTTACCGAAAATACCTGGTCCGGTATGATTCGGTGACCGAAAAGGGTATTGACGGGTAAGGTGAGGAGTATTATTTGTTATTTTTTGGCGAATGAGGTTTTGGCTCAGCATGATGGGGAGTATATGCATGCGGAAGAGGCGAATGCGATTGAGAAGTATAAAAGAAGCTTACTGAAGGAGCTAATGATTGGATTGATGGACATGATGATGCGAAAACGAGAATCGAAGATATTGCAAGTATGAAGAATAAACATTTTACTTTTCAATTACAGATCATGTTGGCGTCTATACAGTTGGCTAGGAAATGTATGAAGCGGTTTGCATCCGAACTTGATGCATTGGATGGACCAACCAAAGAGTTTTTAGTGCTACAGGGTGTTCGTTTTGCTTTTTCGTTTTCGTCAGTTAGTCTTTATTTTTAGACGGGTCAAGCAAGTTTGGTTGTGGTTCACAAGTTTACACTGGGTTTGGGTCAAAATTGGTAGTTTTTTTAATATGGGCAGGGCCGGCCCTAGGAGTGGGCGAGCCGAAGCCTATTTTTTCCGAGGGCACTAAATTAAAAAATATATCTTTTATACATGTACATTTTGAACTGGGACTTTTTAAAAAACGAAGCTTGGCTAGGTGGGTAATCCGCTTTCCTCTTACGCAAGGGGCACAGGTTCAATTTATGTTTCCTTCATTTATTCAATTAAATTTTGCTAAGCTTCGAAACGTCTCATTTATTGTTATTTTTGTTTGTTAATAATATAAATAAACTTTCCATCCAAGCAGATTTTGAATACGGGTCACAAACACTTTTCTGTATTTGCTTTAATTGAATCTTATAAATATAGTTTTTTAATACGGGTCATAAACAATTTTGGTGTTTTTACTTATTTCATATAATACTATGCCTGACAAACCTCATGTTTATGCCTTTTATAAGGTGGCAGTTTCAAGCCATTTATAAATGGGTCGATTTGGGTGGACAACAAGTTACTAGAGTGTGCTGATGGACAACAAGTTACGAGTTACCACCATTACTAGAAGATGGATTGCCGTTCAAAAAAACACTAGAAGATGGGTAGAGAATGCCATTGTATCAGAGGTAAAATAGTAAAACATTAATTTATTCAACTTTTTGTTAGTTCATTTAGAATGGTTCTGCAGGAATATTGAACATCTGATATGTCTCTATATGTTATTTTAATATGTAACCAGTACTATAAGTTGGTTTAGAAAAAGCGCGCCTGATGTGCTAGGCCATAGCGTGGGTGTAGAAATTGCTTCACAGCATCAGAAGCGTAGCAATCTCATAAAGTCTTAGTAGATGTTTGCGTACATAACTGGCAGTTGTATGTTTGCAGCTGGTGGGAGAATGGTGAAGAAGAGACTGATGATGCGACCTACACCCCATCAAACTCATATGTAGTTTATTTTACAGTTATACTATTAGGATTTGTTATGTTGTTTTGCCCTTCGTATGAACTTGAACCGAATGTGATGACAGGTTAACTTGAATCTCCACTACCCTGCTTCACACCATTAGTGAATATGAAAAAGCTTTATATGTTGGACACGTTTCTGATTTGTTTAAGATATCAAAAGACAAGAGTTTTTATCTGGTGATTTTAAACTAATGATATGTCTGAGATTGATGTGGATAAGCCTATGCTATTGATTTTGCTAACTAGAATTTGTGTTAAGAATTTATGTAGTAAGCTTATTAATGTGGCAATCCTATGGATAAGTGATGAAAGAGCCATTTATACTAAGACAGTCCTTAATTCATGGGTGATAAATGAGAATCACATGCTATGCCTTTGCCGAGACAGTCCTTAATTCCGCTAAAATGGAGAATTGCAAATTAATACCAGAATGTAAAAGCTTTACACTAGCAATTTCAAATCTTTTATTGTTTTTACCAAAAAAAAAAAAAAAAACAAAACGTTTATTGTTAGTAGGTTGATTTTGGCTTAGTCCAGTGGGTAAATTTAAAAAATAGATGAAACTGAAGACAAGTTAAATATCCACCCAAAATGTATTCGAAATACATAAGGGTCTCCCCTCTAGGTGAGTGGTAAACTCTCATCGGAGCCAATCAAGCACTTAATCACAAGCGGTGGTTTCACCCAAACCATTTTTTTAAAAAAAAGAAAAAATGTATGATTGGTTGGAAGATAGTGGGACCCACTATACACCCATCTCTCCTCTTCCATCCTCTCCCCTACTGCAGTGAATACTCCCCCATTTCAGGCTTGCCGCGCGGTGAGAGAAGGGCCGGCGATGGTGTTGCTGCGTGGGGAAAGCACACCCGGCACCCACCCCGTTCACCCTAAAACATATGAATTGGTTTTTATCTAAAGGAAAAACACCAGTAGTCTACCAATTGATATTTACTTATTCTCAAGTTTGTATATAATCACATTATTTTTTGTTTTCTATGTAGACTATACTGGTTATGTTACAGAATAATTTATACAGGTAAAAACGGCTCGACATGGAAAACAATCTTATAAGATGGACCTAATATTGAAAGATTTGTGGTTTGTTTTCCATTTAGTAACTATATATTGTAATGAATACGTGATTAAAGGGATGTAGAAAATATTATTTAATTTGTCCTTTTGCAAACTTGAAGAAACCAAGTATGATTTTGATGGGTTGTAATAGAAGCCGAGATAATATCTGTTGCAAATATTGGTATTTGCACATATATACCTCAAATAAACTTGATCCCTTCTGATAAAAAAGATTCTTTTTGCTTTTCAAATGAGGCAATTTCCACTGGCCGTATGTTTCGCAATGACGATCAACAAAAGTCAAAGTCAGTCGCTTTCAAGAGTTGGTTTGTACCTCAAACAATCGGTCTTCTCTCATGGTCAATTGTATGTTGCCTTATCAAGGGTGAAAACAAGAGATGGGGTCAAACTACTCATACTTGACAACAACGGAAAACCTACAAATAAAACAACTAATGTGGTGTATAAAGAGATTTTCAACGAATTGTGATTTCTGCATATTGATGATTAATAAAAGGTTTTTAACTGATACGTTTCAACACGTGTACTTATTCATAACATTTTATGTAAACGACGATGATGATGAGATATTATCTTTAATCAACCCGTGTAATACACTGGTTCTTAAGCTAGTATTGATATATTAATAAAGAGGAGAGAGAGAAGTCAGATGGGGGGGCCACAATTTTTGCTCGTCTCCAACGTCTTGGAGGAGCCGTGAGAGACGCGACGACCCGCCGGGGGGCGGTGTGCGACTCCGGGGACGGAGCGGGACAGGTTGGGGACGGACCTCATACCCTTTGGTCTTATAAAGGCTAAACATATAATTTATTTTTGTCAAAAATGCTAAAAATAAAATGGAAGAATTTTATGGGAAAACAATTTACTTACCCAAAAACTAGGTATGTAAGGTACACACTTTACTAATTTTTTGCGATGATTTACCTTGCGTTTATAGGGTAGATGGTCTTCACTTTTGTTCATTCGTCAATGTGGGATAAAGTAACAATGAAATGGAAGAATTTTATGGGAAAACAAGGGCCCGATTTCTTTCATCCAAATCTGTTTTCTTATTTGATGTGGGATGGGTTAAAATTTCAAAAGATTTGACAATTTTAAGAGTTTTGAAGACTTTAAAAGACTGTAACTTGCGTTTTAAATACCTGTATTTATTTTAACTCTTGAATTTTTGTAAAGTTAATTTTGTCCTCCTCACATATATATATATATATGAGGAGGCTTGTTAACGTACAATACCTCTTATCCTACATTATGTACGCGATGCCCTCAGCCGTACGATCTTCAATCGATCAAACGCGGGCGAAACAAATTTAAATGATTAAATTAATCATTTTAGTATATCTAAATCATACCAGGAAGGTTAAAAACTTCATTGCGAGGTCATAAATCTCTGTAATTGACCGATGATAGTTCAAAATCAAACCCTAAATCAAATTCAAAAACCTGAAATTCTTCTTCCCCAACCTCCCTTCGTTCCTTTTGGTGCGATATCGATAATAAGAACTACTAATTTGGGAATTGTAAGGGTCAAACGGAAGAAGACTGACAATGATTGACCAGCAATCGAAGAAGATGAACAGTAACACACACACAGATTATACACATGCGATTTCATCAAAATTACCACATGTGAAATTGTTACAAAAAAACAACATGCTATTTCATCAAAATTATCACATGCGAAATTGGTACAAAAAAACAACATGCGAATTCATAAAAAATTATCACATGCGAAATTGTTATAAAAAAAACAACATGCTATTTCATCAAAATTATCACATGCGAAATTGGTACAAAAAAACAACATGCGATTTTAAAATGCGGGAAGATGATCTGACGGCTGAGATTGTAGCGTACGTAATGTACGATAAGCAATATTGTAGAGTACTCTTTACCTATATATATAAAAGTGAAGGTTCCTTTGGGAACCACAAAAAAATTAGGAATTGAAAACCACTAGTTTTACATGTAAAACATTCATTAAAAAAATATTTTTTACATAGAAAATAAGAAAAATTACAAGTTTTGTCTTTTATCTTTATTCCATTTTTTCAGGTGGTATTCTTTTTAACGAATGTTGACAGGCGGTGTCCTTTACTAGGTATTTTGTTGCAAGTTTAGTCATTTACACCCAACCCAGTTAAAAAACCCTGTTAATTGTTAGGTGTAAAGGACTAAACTTGCAACAAAATACCTAGGTAAAGGACTAAACTTGTAACAAAATACCTAGTAAAGGACACCACATGTCAACAATTAACAGGTTTTTTAACTGAGTTTGGTGTAAAAGACTAAACTTGCAACAAAATACCTAGTAAAAGACACCGTCTGTCAACATTCGTTAAAAATGACACCGCCTGAAAATTGATATAAAGATAAAGGACAAAACTTGTAATTTTTCCTAGAAAATAGAAAGCATTTTTACCTAATTTTTTTGGATCTTTTGCATATAAACATGAAGTCGTTTTAATAAGAACAAATCAATTAAAAAATTGTTTAAAACAACTAAATAGGTAAAAAAAAATTTAACGGCTTCTACATATATTTATATGTCAAAGTTCCATAAAGTTATATAATAATAATTTTTATAACATTTTTACACGTTTTTTACATGTAAAACTAATAATTCCCGCGTTCCTCAGTTTTTGTTGGTTTCCTAATGAACCAGTATATATAATTCAGGGTGGAAGGAGTGCTCCCCATTTGGGAAGTGCTAAACTTATTTTCTAACCAATAATGTCATGTCATGTCAACTCCCCATTTTGGACCCAATCACTAGCAATGCTCGAACACATGGAGAGTGGTAAACAATTTCTTAAAAACAGAAGATAAATTTGTGATTGGTTGGAAGAGGTTGAGACCAACCATTAACCCCCCTCTCCCTCCCACCTCTCTCCTCTTCCCCACTCAGTGACTACTCACCGTTTTTGTCCCTCCCATTCACCGAAAATTGGTCAGTGAAGTGGTGGCATCCCCTTCCTGATCGGTAAACACCCCTCTCCAAAGCATTCCCGATCGGTAAACAATGGAAAAATTGAAACACCAAACATGTGGTGAAGCATGCATATGCCCTGGATTTTGTCCAACATGTTGATTTTTTTACGTTGTTTGTACTTGTAGCACATTATATTCATTATTAGTCATCGTACATGCTCTTAATACCTCATTTATCACACAAGAATACTCATTAGCTTATATCACGTACTATAGTCTATAATTAATTTTTTTTTTGTTTCATGTTTTGTGATTCAATTTTTATTATGGAGGTGTTGGAATATTATATCAAATGTTGTATAATTCCACCTATGAAGTGGAATATTGCTACGGGTTAATAGAATATGACAGTTCACATTCGCTTATTATTTTAATATTCTCATAAATAATAATAAAATAATGCTTTTAAAGGAAAAGCGTGAATTTTTATATGAAAAACAAAAAGTCGTATAGTATTGATATTCGATCCTTCATATTTATCTGAATGATTTCTCTATATTGTATGGAATAATTGTGAGTGGAAGATAGACAAGCTTTACTGTTTATGAGTAAATTGGGCAAGACACCGTTCACCATCTATAATTTTTTAATATTTTTTGAAAGTGGATGTGAGTGGAGGAGAAATAAATGTAATGATAAAAGTATAAAAAATATTATTAATTGAAAAAGAAAGAGAAAATTTAGTAACTTTTAGTGTAATTTTAAAGATGCAGAATCGATTATGAATGCTCTTAGAGCGGTGTTAAAAAGGTCTGTGTATGCAAACATATGAAATCATAATCAGACATGGAATGATTATAAGCGTATGATAGCGATGTGTATGAATTAGTTTGGGTTGGTTTTGGATCAAAACAATAACCATAAACAAGATGTCGGTTAAACGAATACAGTAACCATAACCAATTGGTTATGGCAGTTTCGGTTAATCAGTTATGATGGTTATAACGGTCAGTTATGAGTCATTTAACCATGAAATAGAATTGGTCTTAAAATGCAAAACGATATAATCTTTGTAAAAAGATAAAAACTAACAAAAATGAAGATCAACAAGTTGTATATTAACTACATGGATTTAAAATTATGCAACATTGAAAAAAGTACAAAAAACAGTGAACAAGTGACATGATTACCAAATACTAACTGTCGGAAGAAAACTAGTTCAAATACTATCAAGAAGCCACCATATTCATGTGATTTAGTTCACTTTTGAAGCATCAATTTAATTAATGTAACTCAATATAAAGCTTTTAAAAATTCAACATATGACAAATTTATATGTTTGATTTAAGTTTAGCACAACAGCATCAATTATATTTGTCATTCATACAACAAGTCACCATATTAAAAATTCAACACATTACAAAATAAAAAATCAAACAGAGACTCATATGCACAAAAAAATATTCATAATATAATACATGGAACAATGGTGATAAGACTACTATTCGAGAATCAAACATCAAATGGTTATTTAACCATAGGTTTAGTAAAACTCGGTTGGGTTCGGTTATAAAAACACTGTTAACCATAACAGACTCACTATGTCGGTTTCAGAAAATCATTAACCTACTGTAACACCCCGTTTTATAGACAAAAATAATAAAAAATATATATTTTATATTTCATATATTGTCGAATTAAGTAAGCAACAAATAAGATGGTCATTTGAATTAGGTAGTATTTAGATGAGTATTTGGTATTATAAGAGACCGTATAATAATAAAATAATATCCGTAACATTATAGCTTGTAAATAAAAAAAATAAAAAATTAAGAGAACTATAGCAGTAGCCTACTCATACTAAAGATAATGAAATACTCATTAATACGATGTAATTTAAAAAAAATTATATTATCGTATGAAAAAGTTAATAGTTGTTTGAAAATCAGGGGAAGTGGGTTTATGAGTCTCCAATATTGGATATTCATATCTTGTCTTTCTCCGCTTATTTCACTTGTTTTCTCTTATGTGATTTATAAAATTTGGGGACCACTCAATCTCAACCATTGGATTTGCTTGATCAAAGGCCAAAACTTTCTCCTACATTTCGTACGAATTATGCCTCTTGTACATGATCCTTTATCACATTGCTTATTTATATTATTTACCTTAATATCCGCCTTTACATCAAATATATCTTTTAAGTTGACCAATTTTTTGTTGGATTAGATCTGCTAAACCTTCCCACAAATCTATTCTTACTTCAAATATATTTTTTTAATTTATAATTTATAATTTTGTGATATTTTTTGAATTAATCCTTATCAAAAACATACTTTTATAAATCTTTTTATATTTATAGTTATAATAATTTTTTAATTAAATTACAAAATTTGTGTTCATGTTTACTATGTTGTAAAGATTATCATAGGCTTCAATATACGCATATAATCGTCGCTGCCAAATTCAACTTGCAAAACAAATGGTTCATATAATAATGAATCGTTTTATATTATTTGCAAAACAAATGGTTTTGATGGGTATATTTGTCCAAATATGATTTGTGTTTAGTTTTTGAATACTTAAACTTTATAGTTAATGCAAGTATGCAATAAATTCTCTAATGTATTTGATAATATGTATTTCACTACTTTATTGGCTAGCGGTGTAAAATTAACTAAACAAGCTTCCTAAAGAATTGATGACTGCAATGAGAGCTGCCAAACACTTTAGAAGCGAAATCGAGTTGACTATTGATTACTATGAACAATAGATACCAAGCTTGTGAAATAATTATCAGATATACTTATTTGTCTTGTTATCCTCTAGAAGCAAACAAATTTCGTTATTTAATCCGTATAATACACGTACACAAAACTATAACATAGTAAGAGGCTGTTTGTTTACCTCTTAATGAGGCTTTTAATGGTTCAGACCTCTATCTGGTTCAGCACTTAATGGTTCAGACTGTTTGTTTCATGAGCAGATGTCTGAATGTTTCAGACAATTGCCTCTGAATGGTTAAGCATTACACTGAGTCTGAATGGTTAAGACCTATAATCTTAATTGGTCAAACATTCGTCTCTGAACGGTTAAGCTATATACTAGCTCTTAATGGTTCAGACCTCTTACTGGTTCAACACTTAATGGTTCAGACCTCTTACTGGTTCAGACCTCTTACTGGTTTAGCACTTAACCATTCAGATGTTGCCAAACAGCCCCTAAATTAATGAAAATTGACCCCGTAGCCCAATTTAAAAATGTGATAAATATTCTTTTTTTTTATCAACAATCAACTTAACTGAAGTCAAACGGTCAAAGAAATATGGCCCATAACTTCAGCCCAGGCCCAGCTAGCCCAACTAAAAAACTGCATATAACTGATAAATATCAATATCAAACATAAACCTCAAAAATCAACAATGGCCTTAAACCCTAACCCCCAATTTCACCTTTCCCCCCAATTCTCAACCCACAACAATTCAATCATTCATTTCATTCATCACCCTGTATCCATCTCAAAATTCAATCTCACTTTCACCCCAAAACGTCAAATCCCACTTGCAGTTTCTAACAATTCCAATTCAACCTCCAAAAACGATAAAAACCCTCAAAAAAACCCCAAATCAAGAACAAAATCACCCACCGAAAACACCAAAAGTTCAAAACTTGATGACGAAAAACCGTTTCCAACAACAATTCCCAAAAAACCCAGACGCGGAAGGAGAAGTGAAGCAGCTGCAGTGGAAGATTTCATGAGGAGTTCATTAGAGGAGACGTTTTCGGCGATTCGGGAGCAGAATTCGGGTGTTTTGGATGGTGTGGAGGGTGTGATTAAGGATAAAGTCGATGTTGATGATGAGGGGATTGAAGATGGTGAGGGGGATGAGGAGAAGAAGGGGATGGTGGTGGAAGAAGAGGACCCGGATTGGCCAGTGGATGCGGAAGTCGGGTGGGGGATTCGGGCTTCGGAGTATTTCGAAAAGCACCCGATAAAGAATGTGGTTGGGGAAGATGGGGTTGAGATTGATTGGGAAGGGGAGTTGGATGATTGTTTGGTGAAGGAAATTAATTGTTTGGAGTGGGAGAGTTTCGCGTTTCATCCGAGTCCGTTGATTGTATTGGTTTTTGAACGATACAACCAGTAAGTCCCCCGGGCCCTTTTCGTAAGTTGATTGAGATATTTGTGTATTTGATGTAAAAATACATATGCAAACTGTGTGTGCCTTGAAAAGTTGACCTTATAAGTAGAAATGGATAAAGTAGTATAACAGTTATTTGTAACTGGTTTGGGTGCTTGTATAAATCGGTTATTGTGGCTTCAAATCGCAAGATTATGTCTGGAGTGTTTGGTTGAAACTGATTAAGGTTTTTGGATTATTTAGTACTATATAATCAAATTTATTCAATCAGGTGGCGGTAGGTCGAAGAAGAGAATCATAATATCACATAAAAACTGTACCTATGCTTTAGTTATGATACGTAAGGCGGTTATGCAACAACATAACCCCCTCCCTTTCTTTCTTCCACTATATATGTGTCAGTATTACATATGAGCATATGCAGTTCTCTATCATAGTAGTCAAAGGTTCAAGGCGCAAAGGGTGAGCCTGTCGCCTAGGCATGAGGCGCTTAAAGGGTACATGCTCGACAAGCAAGGCACATGTCCTGCATCGGCCACTTTTAGCGGTTTTATACTTGTTTTCTGCTGGTTAAGACTGTTTTAGAATGGATTTAGGCTGGATCATACTATTTGAAACTACTTTTGGGCCGGTTAAGACTGTTTTGGCCGGTTTAGACAGGTTTTTGGCCGGTCTAGAGCCTAGACCGCTTTTTATTTTTGGTTCAGTGCGTCTGGTCGCTCATCTTTGGTGCTTTTAACTATACATAGTTCTCTATTTAAATTTGGTTATGTATTGTACGGGCTTATATTGATGCTTTTTAACTTTTATCATATGATCATCGATCATGTTTGTCTACATTCAGGAGGTGTTTACTGTTTAGATATAACTTTTAAGATATGATTATCGAGACTTATAAAAGGAGAATCGGATTTCTTGTTTTAGTTCTGCAGCATCTAAACACCTACTTGATAAGTTGATATAGTAAAATATTAATGTTGATTTGAGTTGTATTATTACTGATTTGCTTTGCGGGTTTTACAGAGCAAGTGAAAATTGGAGGGCCTTAAAGGAGTTAGAGAAGGCTGCTAAGGTGTATTGGAGTGCAAAAGATCGGTTGCCACCTCGGGTATGCTATAAAGTTGTAACCACTCATGACAATACGAGCCGGTCAAAACGGGTCATTTTTGTACGAGTTAAAACATATTGGGCTAACCCACAAACACGTCTTTTCTCTTTTATTTGACCCGTTGTAAATAAAAATTAACCCATATTCAACGCATACGTAGTTTATGCTGTTTTAACGTTACTTGTTTCTGAATGTAGACGGTAAAGCTTGACATGAACCTCGAGACAGACCTCGCGTACGCTCTCAAGGTTCGCGAATGCCCACAAATTCTGTTTTTACGAGGAAACAGGATCATTTACCGGGAAACACGTAAGAATGTTGTTAATCATTTAATGATACTTCATAACTAACAATCATCATTTGACTATAATTTGATTTGTGATCTGCAGAGTCGCGAACAGCTGACGAGTTGGTGCAGCTAATAGCACATTTTTACTATAAAGCCAAAAAACCTTCATGGATGAAAGATCAAAAACTGTATACATAATTTACTGTAAAACGTCCAGATTAATTATTTTATTTATTTATATATTTGATGTATTAATACAATTAGTACAATGATTACAAAACCTGCGATTTCCGATTAATCGGAAAACTTCCCTTTCTCCAATGCCTGACATATTTTCTTCGATACACAATATGCCGTTGATTCTATAGTGATCATCGGATTTACCCCGAGAGCCGTCGGTAGTAAGCTACCATCGCAGACGAACAACCCTTTTGCTTCCCAGCTCTCTCCGTTTACATCTACACCGCCTTCGTCTTCGTTGCATCCCATTCTACAGCTCCCCATCTGATGCGCCGAGCAATATATGGTCCACTTTTCAACTCTCGATTTCGGTCCGCCAGGGGCTGTCACAGTGTCGAGAAACTCTTCCAAATCCGAACTTTTGATGCCTTTGCTTTTTATATGTTGGCCGTCGTTCCTGAAAGTTCCGACTTCTTCAGCTCCAGCGGCAACGAGAATCCTCAACGCTTGTCGTAAACCGACTCTCATATTCTCTTTATCGATGTCGTTTAGCCTGTAGGTGATTTTCCCCTCCTCTCGAACTTGGCCGGAGCTTTGATCTCGAACTAACGAGAAAAGCTTTGTGATTCTTGGGTATTTTAGCAAATGGTCCTTCATGTCGGCGCCAGAGACCCATGGAAACAATGCCGCAAATGATGCGGGTCCCATAGAGGCGGCTTCTACTATTGCGCGGTTTGATGGTTCTCCGGCTGATTTAACTTTATGAAGGGAAGTGATGATTCCCCCTTCGTAGCACTTCCCGTCGGGTGTTCCTGGAACCGGCGGGAAATATCCCCACGCAAGTAAAACGGGGTGGACGTGTAAGTTTCGACCGATGTGGCGGTTCGTGAGCCCGCTAGAAACCATCAATGGTGGTGTCAAGAGGGATCCGGCGGCGGAAACAGTCACTCGCGCTTTGATCCGGAGTTTTCTTGTGATGGTACTACTTTCTGCGGTGACAAGCACGCCCCGACATCTTTTTCGACCGCCGTTTTCTTCGAATACGAATCTCTCTGCTTTGCAACCGGTGAAAATCACAGCTCGGTTTTCGACTGCGTCCACAAGCCAAGTAGAATCAGTGCCTTTTTTATCCCCGGTTTTACAACCGTAACAACACGAACCGCAGTAATGATTTTCCGACGCGTTTTGTGGAATCGTCTCCACCATCAACCCGAGATTCTCACACCCTCGCCGAAGTACATTGTTCTGAAATCCTTCTTTACAGTTTTGTGTAACACCGATCCTTTCGCACACAACTTCCATCGCTGATCGATAATCCGAGGTCCCAAACATAGGAATCTTTTTTTCCACAGCCCATTCGTCAAGAACATCATCCGGTGTCTTGATGGCAGCGGACCAATTCACCGCGGAGCCACCACCAACAGTCGATCCAGCAAAAATTGTAATCTTCCCATCTAAAGTCGATAGTAGTCCACCATTTTCGTATAATTCATTCATCGATGGCCCTTCGAGAAGCGAGTAATCCTCAGGAACATAGTAATGACCTTTTTCGACCACCACCACCTTGTGGCCCGCACTAGCAAGAACCGCAGCCGCAACACCACCGCCACAACCAGAACCAACGATCACAACATCACATTCGATGTCATAAAACCCGTCTTCACTATCTTTAACTTCAAGACCTTTGCTTTTCACCAACTCCATGAATGTTGCATCACTTTCTTTCTCTGTCTCCACAACACCTTTATCGAGCGGTCTCTCTTTTCGTGGCTTAACCGGACCATCATTCGGCCGTTTGCCATCGTACCCGATCGCTTCCCATGAAGGATTTTCTGAATTTTCATTAGTCTAACAAGAAAAAATGTTATTACATAAGCAGGAATCAGGAATGTACATTAATAATCATTTAGGGGCATGATTTTTTTACACGAAACGAAATTTGCAGGCTTGAGTCAAGTATAATCGAGTTTGCGTCAGTTTCGTGTTGAACTTCGAACACGTTTAGCTAAATGGGTCGTGTTTGGGTTGACCTGGCGTGTTCACCAGTTTGACCCTTTCATTATTATTATTACTATATATATATATATATATATATATATATATATATATATATATATATATTTTTGTAATGTTTCAAAAGAATATTTTATGTATTGGTAATTTTATGCCAAATTAAAAAAAATAGAGAAATGAGTTTAAATGTTGTAGTGTAAAAGTAATTATTTTATGCACATTTGTTTCTTCAGTTTTAAATTTGCAACTCAAAAGAGTATAGAGTATGAAATAAAATAAACCATTTTTTTTGGGTTAAAGGGTCATGTTTGTCTCAGCATTTGAGATCTAATGTCATGTTCAGGTTCGTGTCAGATTCTATCTACCAACCCACTAACACGACCCATTTTAACACCCTTAAAATAACTTAAATAGTAAGTTGAATCTTTGTAGCTCGTTTTACTTTTGTTTTCCTTTTTTCTTTCCTGTACTGTACTCTATGTCTTGAGCGTCTTGCTTAAATTTGTCTTTATACATCGCCGCCTTTAAAAAAAAAAAAAAAACTTACCAATGAGAAGAAGATGAAGAAGCACATAAGCTTGACCATCACAAACACAACCCTCATTGGAATAAGAGATTTGTGGGTATTTGACCATCTTTGAAGAATCTTTTCTCTCTTGTTAACATCCAAATCAGAAAAACTATGAATAAATGGCCATTTGGTGTCCAAACAAACAAATCCACATATCAAAAGGGTTCCCAATTTAGTGGATAGTAATATCAGAATAACTCTCAGGAAGAACACTGGATCTGCTGGGTATCTCTTCACCATTCTCTCTGCAATCTACCCAAAACAACAATAATAAGCGGATACCGGATAGTGAGTATTGTGCTGTCACACATCTAAGCTTATATAAAATATCTCTAATAAATCATGTAATTTTAGTTAATAAAAGTATATCATGTTAGTTAAAAATCTATAAGCTACAAATATTAGGTTTGATTTTAATATAATATCTTAAGTTATTCTACAAAGGCTCCTAAAAATAAGAAGTGTAAAAAGGCATTGTAGAGTGACAAGTGTCCAAGAACCTAAAACCTAAACCCACTACATCACCACCCAAAACCTAAACCCCCACCCCACCTAAAAACCTAACTCCCCCCCCCCAAAAAAAAAAAACCAACCCCCTCTCCCGTAAAAAAAAAAAAAACCTAAACACCCACCACCACCCAAAAACCTAACCCCCCTCACCCTCCGTCAATTTTTTTTTTTGGGAGGGGGGGTAGGTTTTTCGGTGGTGGTGGGTGTTTAGGTTTTTTTTTTTTTTTTTTTTTTTTTTGTGGTGTAGTGAGTTTATTTTTATGAGCCTTTGTATTTGATACTAATCCTTAATATAATATACGTGTATATTTTGTGTAAATAGTATTTTTGTCTTATACTACCGAAGTACTAATATAGTTATATAGCCACAGAATAAATTAATTTTAAATAAGTAGACATATATGATATGCTTAGCTTATAAGGTATCAACAAAAATGGAGTTGTATATTTTTTCTGTTATGTATCAACAACTAGTAAATTTCCTCGCGCGTTGTGGCGGATCCAAATGTAAAGTAACTCGGATTTGCACCGTCAACAATTGAATCGTTTCTGAACAAAAGTTACGTCAAAACGTAGATAAACTAAGGATGTACATAAAAAATAAGCACAAAAACGTATTATATATGATCCGACTTATTTGCGAAAGAAATTTACGTCGAACACCAACTCGAACTTATACCGTACAGAATTATGTTTTTTTTAAGTTAAGAATGAGACCGCGCGTGGCGGTGGTCCCGAAACGTAAACTAAGTCGAATTTATACAGTCTAATGAAAACATATTACACCTGACCCAACTTGTTGTAAAACAAAATTTATGCCAAAACGTAGACCATAGGAAAACGTACAAAAAAAGCAAAAAAAAAAAAACATATTATATCTTAGCCTACCTATTTTCAAAGAAACATAATCAGCTTTAATATATATTGACACGTACATAAATATAAACACCTAAAAAATAATTATAGAGTTTTTAGAAAGTTGAAAAGTTGTAAATGCCAATGCAGCAGTATGACAAAAAACCCTGACCAATGGTCAGCTGCTATGCAGCAGCATGACATTGGTCATCCATCTTCATATCTATATAGAATATGGCATTTTTGAGTTTAGTGTCTTGAAGATTATTGAACTTGTTAAAAAAATTATTTTATATTTTTGTTATACGTAAATATATCTCCAAATAATTTATTTTTAAAATTTAAGTATATATTTTGTTATACGTATGTATCTTATCTTTATACTCATTTATTTCTAGAAAATATCTATCATAAACCCATACACAATGATACGTGACATTTCTGTATTGCCATGTTTCTATAAAGTACTTTGTATCTAGCCCATAAACATGAATCTATTTTATTACACGAAATTGAGCTTGGGTAACTTATCCTTTTGAGAAACACTATTTCTTTATAAAAAAAAAAATTAAGAGTTAAATGCCATTTTAGTCCCTGTGTTTTGGGCCATTTTGTGAGTTTAGTCCAAAGGTTTCATTTTTCGCCTATGGGTCCAAAAAGGTTTCACCGTTGCCACATTAGTCCACTGGGTTAACTTCATTCATTTTTTTTGTTAACGAGAACGACAATTCGGTCATTTTATATGTAATTATGTTAACTAGAAAGGCAATTCGGCCATATGAAATGACCGAATTGTCTTTCTCGTTAACAGAAAAAATAGATGAAGTTAATCCAGTGGACTAAAATAGCAACGGTGAAACCTTTTTGGACCCACAGACGAAAAATGAAACGTTTGGACTAAACTGACAATGGCTCAAACCAAATGGACTAAAATGACATTTAACTTAAAAATTAAAAAGGTAGAAACTTTATATGTGTGTGTATGAAAGTTAAAATACCGATTTTAATACAAAAAAGAGGAACAAAAACAAAATATATAAAACCATTTTCAATTCGTTTTCTTGAAAGATATTACATGAGGAGTAATTTAATTATTCTAGAAGATAGGCGAATATAAATAATAATTTACTAACTTAAAAGGGGGAGGGGAGAGAAAAGAGATGAAAATATGAAAAACCATGTTCACGAGTTTCATTTAACAGGGGGAGGGGAGGGAAAAGGGGGGGGGGGGGGGGGGGGGGGGGGGGGGGGGGGGGGGGGTGGGGGGGGGGGAACGGGAAGAAAATATGACCATATATTGGAGAGATTAGGAGAGAAAATTTTTCTTCCCCTCCCCCCTGTTAAATTGTTAAATGAGACTCGGGAGCAGTTCTATCACCATAAAAGAAAAGGTAGTGAAAGCTAAATAATCTAGATTTGCAATTAAATAACCAACAATTAATTTCAACACGTTAAATTGAAATTGAAAACGTTGGTTCATACGTTCATTCAATTCAATGTTAGTTGTAAATCAACATCCAAACAATTATGTTCATCTACCCAAGTTGTTTGTCGTTTTTGAATTCCTTAAGATATTTTTTAGATCGTCATCTTTTGGAATTGTTTAAGATGCTAAAAACGATTATTTTTAAATAGTAACTTATGTTAAAGAATCGGTCAAAAAGCATAACTGAACAAACACGAACAACACCTTATTTGTGTTCGTTTATAAAGGAATATATGTGTTTATGAACTGTTCATGAACGCTTACCGAACAGGATTTTATGTTCGTGTTTGTTTGTTAAGGAAATGAATTTGTTCGTGTTTGTTTGTTAAAGAAATTGACTTGTTCGTGTTTGTTTGTTAATTTTAGGCAACAAATGAAAACAAACGTTGATGAAGACAAATGAGAACAAACTAATGTTCATGAACACAAATGGAAACAAACGAACACAAACAAACGTTTATCAACAGAATATATAATACACCGACACTTATTAGATATTTTATTTGTCGGAATTTTAAAGTATTTAAATAAAATAAAATAAAAACTAAATATACTAATGAACTATTGAACACAATCGAACACAAACGAACACGTTGCCGAACGTTTACGAACATAAATGAACGAACGCGGCCTCTGTTCATATTCGTTCACTTTAACTAAACGAATGAAATTTCTTGTTCGTGTTCGTTTGTATAATAAACGAATGGACATAAACAATTTTTTCGTCTAACGGTTCACGAACTGTTCGTTAAACGTTTAGTTCGTTTACAACCCTAGTTCTAAATGAACAAATAAATGCTATTAAAACCCACCTTATGCTCTTTTATTGTCTATAAATAACATTAAATCGTTCGTTTATAACCCTAGTTTTAAATGAACAAATAAAACCCACCTTATGCTCTTTTATTGTCTATAATAAATAACATTAAATCTGTCAGAAAAGTACGGTTACATCTATTTAAAATAACATATTTAAAATTTATTTAAAATAACATATTAAAATTACCACAATGGCATAAATGTATCCACCAAATATAAAATAATGAGAGGAGGAAGAAACAGATGTGTTTATCTGATCGTTATGGGCATTACGTTCAAACTGGTTGTATTTTTAAATAACAATTAATTAATTGTTCGTGACACTTTATTGGCGAATTTAAAACCCTAAACATGTTTGTTTTAAGTAATACCCAAATTGACTTGTTGCGGACCCATAAACTTTTAAAATGTGTGGTTGAGATTTTTATTTATAAAATAGATTAATCTATATCTATATCTATACTATATAATAAAAGAAACCAATAAATGGACACTTGTCATTATTCTAGATCATCTTTATTGTAGATAATTATTATTTAATTTAAATTATTAAAATTACAATTATATACGAATGATACAATATCTTAAACCTTATTACTTTTTAATTTAGATAAAATACGATATCTTAATTATTTTAAAATAAAATAAAGTAATAAACAAAACCGGACTCCTCATGCAACCATTATCATTGAAAGACAGTATGTTGAGTTATTATTGGTTTGGATTGGATTCACTCAAAGCTTTGTCCCCATTCCGCTTAAGGGTGAGCGGAGTGGGGTGGTAAACCCATTCGGTACCGCACCCACATCCACCGCCAACATAGTTTACCGATAAATGTTACCTAAATGGGGGGGGGGGGGGGGGAATTCGGTGAAGGTTTACCGAGTCGGTGAGAGGGAGGGAAGGGGGAGAGAGATGGGTGTGTGGTGCGGTCCATTCCTTCTCAACCAATTACACACTTCCCCCCTTTTTAAAATAGTTTACCAAAACCCCATTAGGTAAACCACCGCCAAAGTTTTTGAGCATTAGGTAAACAATTTAGGTGAATTGACGTGACACTATCTGATTGGGTGAATGGGGAGTTTACCTATTCCAAATAGGTAACCACTTCCTTCACCCTAACGTCGAACGGGCTCACTTTTCACATTATTTTGTATTTTTTAAGTGGTAAGAGAGAGTTCTGTTAGTCATGGTCCATTGGAAGTCAATGTGTTAATAGTTGGGACAACCAGTGATTATTTTTAAATTGTAACTGTTAGCGGCCAACGACGTGTAATTAGATTGTTAAAATCCAATATTTCTTTTTTTAATTTAACGTTTCCCAAGTTTTGTTGGTGTGAATTTTGATGACTTTGTTTTTTATTTCATAATTTTAGGAGGTTTATCCCATGAAATTCAATGTTATTAATGACAACTTATGAATTTATCATGTATGTTCAATCAAAACAATCAAGAGTGGATTAAAAATAATAAGTATTTACAAATAATAATTTATATCGTTTTCATTAATCAATCCGTGTAACACACGGGGCCATAACCTAGTTTTTCTTTTAAAGGACGGCCGTCCACCTAAGCCATGCTTTAGGTCCCCCCTAAAACTGACCAAGTAAAATCATCCATCAAAATTTACCATCACTATTGAAACAGGGCCGGCTTTGGGCCCGGCAAACCCGTGCCGACGCCCGAGGCCCAAAATTTCAAAGGCCCGAAAAGTCTGTATAAGCTTGTATATATTTATTAAATTATATATTTAGTATATTTATCCGTTTACTATGCAAAAAAGTGTTGGTGGTGTAGTGGCAAAAGCCATCTTACAATAATGCAAATGTCTTAGGTTCAAGTCTTTGCTCCATCACTAAGTTTTATTTTTGTAATTCATTTACCCTTAACTATAATTTTGGGCCCAATTCTTTTCGTCGCCAAGGCCTAATTTTTTTCAGAGTTTTCGGGGACGGTCTCTGTATTGAAATATCAAAATTTATAAAGCTTTGTAGCTTAGCGGTATAAAAGTATCTAGTAATCGTATTTTTTGCTAAGTGGTTAACGGTTCTAGCGCTTCAGTAGACATCAGCCGTAGGATCATCATCATCATCATACTCAGTAAATCCCACCAATAGCAAAGCTAATGTAGGGTCTGAAGAGGATAATATGTAGACAATCTTACCCTTATCCATAGAAATAGAGAGACTACTTCTAGTGAGACCCCCGACTCGATACTAGTTTTTGTATCAAGCTTGGACATGAGCCGCATAACACTCAGCAATCGGGACAAAAGCCGATTTGTGCATGTAACCCTTTGTCTTTCGGCTATCAACGCCACCACATGATGCATGATTAATCGTCCACTACTTTTAACATTATTTTCACGAAATTAGTAAAATAACGTTAAAATCAGTGCAAAACGTAGGATAAAAAGTAAAATTTTGAGGGTGTGTGAGTAATGCATTATAAAAAAAAGATAAACCATGTGAAGAGAGAGACAAACCTCTTGAGGAATAGGATACTGAGATCCAGAAGCAGAGTAGAACGAACGAACTGCTTGGTTCGGGTTCGGTTTCAGGTCCGGATGAGGAGAAATCGGAGGGATAAAAGCTTCGCAGATGGCGGCCAACGATCGGATCTGAGACGAGGATAAGCCATGGTGGTACTTCCTCTGCTTTGTTCCTCCTCTCAACAATGGATGACCTCCTCCCTCTTGAGCCATAGTTGAGAACAGAACACAAGATATGGCAAAACTTGAGTTTGTTAAGAGGATCTGCGGTAATTCAGGTTTATATATAATATAAAAAGTATTAATGAAGACAAGGACGCATTTGTTTCTGGGCCCATCTCATCTTTATCTGACGTAACACAATTGATTTTGTTAAGATTATCTACTAGTTTAGGTTAAAATAGAAAAGAATAACTAGTGAATAGTAATCAGATTTCGTATGATTAGGGCTGTCCAAACCGCTCAACGCTTGTTGCATGTTCGATCCTTGTGTGAAGAATGTTCGAAAGTGCTTGTTCAATTTTTGGCTCGTTTGTAAATGAACGGATCGGCTCAGTTCGGGTTGTAAATGAACCGATCACGAGCGAAGATCCGCTCGGCTCGGTTCGTTTGGTTTTGCTCGAATTGGATTTATATATGTATATACACAAATATAGATTCTATTCAGAGTTTTATATATACCACTTTATTGGTTTTTGCGCCACTATATACAATTATATGTATACATATACATACTACCACAAACACCCCAATAAAAACTTTAACCCTAAATTTAAAAGTAAAACTCTAAGTCGTTAAGCGATAGTCTTTGATCTGGACAATCTACTCTTTTCCTTGTTGTATCTCACTCTCACTGCAAGTCGATTGTCTCTCGATCTCACTCGTCATTGTTCTCTACAGTCTAGTCATCGGCTCATCGGTCACAACCTCAACTTCATTAATGGCCACAACATTATTATTTTATAGAGTAAATTACAAGTTTTGTCCTTTATTGTTTGTCCCAAATTTCAGACGATGTCATTTACCTTTAAAATTGATGAGTTTTGTCCTTAATGTTTCCAAATCTTGCACGTTATGTCCTTTAGGCCAAACCCAGTTAGATTTTTTGGTTAAAACTGATCATCCAAGGGTATTTTTGTCTTTTTATCTATATATTTAATATTAATATTAAAAAATATTATTATTATTACTATTATTTATATATATATGTATATATATATATGAAATCATTAATCATAATCTTCCCCAACTCTCTCTCTCTCTGCAATTCATCCCTCTCTCTCTAACTCAATCCGCCATCACCCAGAACTGAATCAAACACCCCCACCACCACCATTATCGTCACCAAAGGGTTTCGATTCCACCACTGGCCACCACCTAATGAACCTGAAACTTTCCACCGTCACACGTCATCACCACCGGAACTACTGTGCTCAACCACCACCATCATCATCGAGTCCTCCCAAAAACCCTAGCGCCGCCGTGAAACGCCTACCGTTATCTCGGAAACCACCATCATCAACGGAATTAAGCATCGTCGTCATCGTTCTTCAACCATTGATTCCTTTATCATCGAAACCATCATCATCAATCACCACCTCCCCACCTGCGATGATCCCCCATCACCGTTTACATCTTCAAAAGATAGGGTTTTTTGGGATTTTGGGGTTTTTTTTATTTTGTGGGTTTTAAGGTTTTTGATTTTGTGGATTTTCAGGGTTTTTTGATTTTGTGGGTTTTAAGGGTTGTGGTGGTGTCGACGGTTGTTCTTTATTTGGTGGTGGAGGTGGAGGGTGGTGTGAAGACCGGTGCAGGGGAGGCAGTGGGTGGATGGTAATGGTGGTGGTGGGTGGTGGGAGGTGGCGGAAGGTGAGAGAGAGAGAGAGGGAGAGAAGAGAGAGAGTGGGAATTTAGAGACAGAGAGAATGCAGTGGCGGTGTGTGTGGTGACGGTGTGCTCTTCCGTCAATCGGAGACCTTACCACAGTCGATCGACTATCACAATGGTGGTTTGCAGGTTCTTGGGGGTTAGGGTTCCAGTGGGGGTGGTGGGTTTAATGGTGTTGGTTGCTAATTTGGATTGTTGCAGGTTGGGGTTGGGGTTAGGGTTCCGGTGGGGGTGGGGGTGGGGGGTGGGGGTGGGGATGGTGGAGACAGTGGTGGTGGTAGTCTGGTAATCGATGGTGGTGGTGGGTCTGCAGAAGATGGTGGTGGTGGGTATTTATTTTAAGTTAATTGCATAAATTTCTCTAAAAAATGAAATTACAAAAATGCCCTCATGTGCCTTGCACATGATCAGTTTTAACCAAAAATTCTAACTGGGTTTGGCCTAAAGGACATAACGTTGCAAGATTTAGAAACATTAAGGACAAAACTCATCAATTTTAAAGGTAAATGACAGCGTCTGAAATTTGGGACAAACATAAAGGACAAAACTTGTAATTTACTCTATTTTATAAACACTTTTGTTCTATGAAATGTGGTTGTTTTTTAAGGCATAAAACTTGAAACCCAACATTTTATTATCTCTCTATGCAGAATTAAACCGGATACAATAGGGCTAACAAAATCACTCGTCGCTCGCTTGATACTCGCTCGGAAAATTAATGCTCGGACAATGCTCGTTCACTTTTCAGCTCGGTTGAAAATGAGCCGGTCGGCTAGATTTGGTTTGGTTTGTAAACAAACCAATCACGAGCAAAGGTCCGTTCGGTTTGATTCAGCTTGTGAACAACCCTATGAATGATATAAAAAAAGGGGAATAATTTTTTTTACTAAGTCATAACTAATTTTTGTAATTGTTCTATTTAACTCAAGTTATAATTTTTTTTTCGTTTGCTAAATAGTAGTTAAATTTCATGTATAAAAAACGCATTGACATGGTTCATTATATCATTAAGTATCTTAACTAGGACAATATTGTTCATTAAACTATGATCTTTATCTCTTTAAATAATAATTGCTATAACACTGTTTATATAAGTTAATTTATTTCATCATATAATAAATGAACAAAACATTAACGCTGTATTCTAAATAGTTTGTTTATTTATTATAGAGTAAATTGCCATTTTGGTCTCTGTGGTTTGGCCAGTTTTGTCACTTTAGTCCAAATCTCAAATTTTTTACATCTGGGTCCCTGTGGTTTTACTTTTGTTGTCATTTTAGTCCAAAATTCAAATTACCCCTTATTTGACTGTTTAAGGCTGCCTATTTGTCTTCTTGTTTAGGGGCAAATTGTCATTTTATAAGTTATTATAACAAATAAAAAAAACAACCTCAAAACACATCTCTCTCTCTAAACTCTCTGCACACACTCTCTCTCTCTCTCTAAACACACCTCTGACTCTCTTCTCTCTCTCTCTATAACACCACCCGATATTGCTGCATCTTGTTTCTTGAAACAAACCCAGATCAAAACAAACCTAGATCCAAGCAAAACCCAGATCAAAGCAAAACCCAGATCAAAAGCAAAACCCAGATCAAAACAAGCAAAACCCAGATCAAAACACACCTCTGACTCTCTCTCTTCTCTTTCTCTACTGCATCTTGCCACACCCCTCTCGCACCACCACCCCCACCACCACCTGCCACCACCCTCTCGCACCAGCACCAGCACCACCACCTGCCGCCGTCATTTATATCCTGAACAAATACAGACCTCTCAACCAGTCTGCCACCCCCATCTCCACTGAATGCAGATGACCACCACCCACCACCACCACCCACCTCGCACCCCACCACCACACATCGTATCCGGCGACCACCGCACCACCCCCATCTCCACTATCGCCGACCTAACCACCACTATATATTTTCCTCCTTTTCATGATAAACGCTAAAATCACACAATCACCCTTCGGTGAAGCTTTGCGGTGAAACGTCCGTAACCACCACCGACGCTCTGATTAACCACCACCGCTGCAAAAATCCAACAAACAAACAACCCCTGCCACCATCTCAGATATGCACCATCTGTCTCTACCTTTCTTTCAGATCGGTGATGGTAGGTTTAGGGTTTACGAGTGGCGACGGTGGTGGCATTTAATGGTACAGTGACGGTTGTGGTTGTTGACGGTGACGGTGGTGGGGTGACTGACGAGGGTGATGATGGTGGTTGTTGATGATGTTGCGGTGATTATAGAGGAGATTGATGGTGGTTTGTGGGTGTGACTGACTTAGGTTAGAGACATGAGAGAGATGGATGGTTTGGTTTGAGCTTTGCATATCTGCATATCTGGGAGAGAGAGAGAGATGGATGGTTTGAGCTTTGCATATCTGTATTTATTTATAAAATATAAATGACCATTTTGCCCCTAAGGATAAAGACAAAATAAGCAGCCTTAAACAGTCAAATAAGGGGTAATTTGAATTTTGGACTAAAATGACAACAAAAGTGAAACCACAGGGACCCAGATGTAAAAAGTTTGAGATTTGGACTAAAGTGGCAAAACTGGCCAAACCACAGGGACCAAAATGACAGTTTACTCTATATTATCTTTTGTATACTAGGTTATTCACCCCGTGTGTTATACGGGGGTAAATGAAAAAAGATAAAGAAAAAAAAATACACATGAAGCATGAACCAAATTAACGACATGGATTGGCCGCTATTTTGTTGCGGGGCGCGAGACTTCACCCTTTTCTGTCGCGAGCCACCAGCGGCTTGATCCGTAGATTGTTGTGTCTTGAACATGGATTGGCCACTATCCCCCCCCCCCCCCCCCAATCATCTTTAAACCTCCATTTAACACAAACTCTACCTCACTTCTATATAAACAAGCCTTCGTCTCATCATTTTCACTTTCCAAACTCCTCTACACACGCTCAAAAATACTCTCAAATTAGCTGGAAATCCAAGTTTGAGGCAGAATTCTCCAAGTCGCAAAAGTGAGCTTAATCTCACGTTTCTTCATCATTTCTTCACCTTTTCTTCCACTACAAAGCTTGGAACACCTCTAGAAGTATTTCCACAAGTTTACCATGGTAAACTAAGGTGGAACATCACCATTTTGAGGTCCAAACTTTCTGTTTTGGAAGAACTTTATATAAATCTTTATGAACATTACTTTTTCATGTGAATCTTGTGCCTAACTCGTCTCTAATCTCACCTATGTTTATGGGACTTGTTTAAGGTTGATTCCCATAAATTTAGAGGTCTAAGAACCTCATAAAATTTTTGTTTTGTTAGGGCATAAACAACCCACAAGTGATAAAACCATCCAAGTCTACCATAGTTCATATGGCAAGACTTGTGTTTTGGTAAAGGTGTGAACCATGGAGGCCTTGGCTATCCAAACTTGTTCCACCACCGCACTTGATGTTTTATCATGATATTCCAAGTACTTGGCTACTTGATGAACTTGTTAGCTAGTTGTATTTCCATTTTCATTCATAACCATTCGAATCATCCTTGTGATGATTTGTGCATTGGTGAATTCATACAGTGAGGTTAATCTTACCTCCATGCTTGACTTACATGATTTATATGATATTACATGATGGACAAATTATAACCTATACTATAAAATATATATAATATAATTAACCAAATTCTTGATACTGATCGGATTATGAATAGATGTCATGAACTTAGGTTATATTATCTTAGTTCTAAACTCCTCGGTTTTGATTCTAATGGGCAAATTAGGACCCATGAAATCACATACAAACTTAGTGTCAAAACTAGTATTTAGACAAGATCATGACACAACACAATTAATGTTTGATTACAAGATTAATATCGTATATACCCTTACAAACTTTAAAAATTTCATATATATACCTAACTAAAACTAAAAATATTAGATATGCTTCTAAAAAGTAGTTAAAATATCAAATATACCCAATTTATTAAAAACAATCTAATAAATGATCATTTTACCCTTGTTTAATTTAAAGTTTTCATATATGTTCATCTTTTAACTTCGTATGTTTATGTAGCACATTTTAGCTTAAACTTATTTTTACCCATTTTTATTTTTATTTTTACCCATAAACAATAGTATACTCCATATATACTATTTAAGCTAAATAAATTATGCTAGAAATGAGTAAACATAATATTTGAAGTTAAAGGTCATATATGAGATTTCAAAGTTTAAGAAAAATAAGGGTAAAAATGTCATTAATTAAATTGTTTTTAATGAATTGGTTATATATGATGTTTCAACTACTTTGTAAGGGTATATATGATATTTATAATTTTGCAAGGGTATACATGATATTTTTGCAAGTTTGTAGGGGCATATATGAAATTGCCTCGTTATAGGATTAATTTCATATATAAAAAAGTTAGCTTCGTTTTTGCTCCTTGTGGTTTGTTACTTTTAATCATTTTGCCCCAATAATTTAAAAATAGCGTTTTTGCTCCCTACGATTAGCTAATTTTTTCGAATACACTCCCTGACCCTAACTCCATCCGTAAGGCTTGTTTACTAGAAGCGTATTTTGGTAATTTCAATGATAAAATTAAAGGTATTTTGATAATTTAAATTAAAGATATATATACATAAATATATATACATACAACTCTCTCTCTATACGCTCTCCCTTTCTCTTCTCCATCACCAACCACCACCCCACCACAACCATTAGCTACCGCACTTCGCCTCATCACCACCCGACATCACCACTATCAATCATTTCCTCACCACCACCTAACATCACCACCACCCGACATCACCACAATCAACTACCGCCTCACCCACTCCGCATTGTCAGTCGCCACCACACCTTCTAAATCACCGACGTCGTTCTTAAAATTTGGTTTTCTGTAGTGGATTTTTTGGCTTCTTATGCACCGACAATTTTCTTCAAATCTGGTTCTCTAGTAGATTTGATGGTTTCTTATGCAAAATCAGAAACCCTAGATCCATGTTCATCGATTTAATAATGCTCGAGACTGATATGGTGGTTTGTTGGAATTCAGACAACAAATCAAGGAATCAAGAAAGGGATAAAAATGGTGGTAATAGGTGGTTTAATGTCACACCCCGATTTCCACGTGTCACCGGTGGGCCCGGTAGAGGAGTATCGTGACGTGGTTGGCAACATAATAGTCAAACAAACAAAAGAGTCATATGATAAAGTAAAAGACGAAATGAAATATGCTCAATCAAGAATGAATTATCTATCTGAAACAACCAAAGAGCTTAAACGAATGTATGCTATAAAACAAGATGTTATTTAATTCCTATATTGAGGATGTTGCTAAGTTAAAGCGATAGATTGCTGATTTAAGAAACAGAATCCCAGCCAATTACGCTTAGTACCTGCATTTAATATTTTTGGGAAAATACGTCAGTTTACACTGGTAAATACTATCAACTGACTCATTTTAGAAAATGATTGAAAATTGATTTGGATGCACGTGGCATAAACATTTTATTTAACTTGGGAGAATTATTTAAATATATAATCTTGTGAACGAATTACATGTTCCTTGTGCGTTCAGTATCCCGGATCTTGTCCGGGTTAAAGATCAATAGACACACCACATTATTCTTTTGTGCACTGACGGTGTACGCCTACACCCCGCGCTTAAGTCGTGGCCATTTCGTAAAATGATGCCAAGGATATCCGGGACATGGTCATTAACCCCCCAAAGGCTTTAAGTAACAAGACTGTTTAAACGAGCCGATCAAATTATTCAATTAACCACCCAACGATGGAAGATTTGATGCCCGATCAAGCGGTATTCTATATACCGTAACCCAAGCCCGTATAGGGAAAATAAGTTAAAAGTACTTACCTGAGCAAAGTATAAATCACAATAAGCAAATTGCAAGTAGCTTTTACTGGTCCTCCTAATCTGGAACGAAGGTTTATAATAACCTATTAGAATCCTAACGGGTCTTTAGTTAAGCTTAAGCTTAGACCGGTTAGTTTCAAAGATACGGTTCGTACGCACGATTAAGCGAAGACCGGATAGAATGTGATTTAGACCCGACAAGTTCAGAGACTTGCTTAATATGGGTATATTATACACATTCTGGATTTTGAGATAAAACCGTTAAGGTTTGACCCGTTTCGGCTAATTTATGTAAACTAGTTACATAAACCGAACCGAACGCGTAATAAGCGTAACGGGTAATAATGAGAGCCATTTACAGGTTTCCTAAGTTAATATGCTCCAAATATGTTGTGACATCAGTAAGATATCATTTATTATGCCCGAAATGAATTTAAACACAAACTATGCCCCGTAGGGGTAGTTTGGTCATTTATAAGGTGATAAAAGAGTTTAAGTAGTATCCTGAGTTACAGGTCTGATGAAATCAGCAAAGATAATCAATTTGCTAAGTTATATCAGTAGGGTATTGTATATATGTGAAATTTATCAATTGTAACCAAACTATGCACCGTAGGGGCATTTTGGTAATTTCACATAAGCCGTAAAGCTCAAAACTGAAGTCTGAGTTAAACAACTTTTGCTTACTGTTAAAATATTATAATTTGCCTCAAATATCAGTAGGTATCACCCTTGGTATGTTTAAAATATTTTTAGTACATACTATGCGTTAAAAAACGCTTAATTAGGCGATTAGAAGCCGTTTCCGGGTTCTATGCATAAAGCTGGTATTTTTATTATTCCAGAAGGCTTAAAATAATTTATTTATCATATCTAATCAGTAGCAAAAGGTTTGGAGTCGTTTAGATATGTAAAACTCATTTTATGGCCCGTGAGGGCAAAACCGACAATTACCGGATTAAGCCTACGACTATGAGTTATGCTCAGCTTAAAATTAATTAAAAATCTTCAAAAATACCAAAATAATATATTACATCAGTGGGTAATAAGTTTGATATCAAAAAGTAGGCTTAACTAGACTATACGCTAATTACGCCGTTTTATTAACATAAAGTTTCTTAATTACGCTAATGAGCATAACTCTCAATCTACACCTCCAACTGATGTCAAACTTTGCATACAATTTTATATATCAGTAACTAAGGTTTCTACACTTTTACATTTTCACAAATCACGTTTTAAAGTGAAAAGGGCATAATGGTCAACATATGAGCAATTAACGGAATCATGCGTATTAATTGGTTAACTAATGAACCATGGTGCATAATCACAGAGGGTTATACTAGCATGTAACCTGGTCCAAATGAAGCTCTTAGGTATTTTTAAATCATACCAAAACGGGTCAGAACTGAAAGTCAAAGTAAAAGTCAAACTATGCGACTTTCGTTTCCGAACCGGGTCTAAACAGGAAATTGTCGGGTTGAACATGTTTAGACATGTTCTTACACTAATTACCAAGTTATATTAATGATCAAATAGGTTGTAGGTGTTCTACATTGCTAATCATGCATAAATTGTAATTTAAACATTCTGTTGACTTTTTATTAGTAAGTTTGACCCGACATTTGACATAGTTAGAGTGGGAATCAGGGGGAACCCTTTTGAGGGTTTATTACCCACATAATTACCAACTTATAACTACTTTTAATTCGAGATTTGACTGAGCCATTATTAATTAATCTCGAAGTCAAACCGTAATTACGACGGTTTGACTTTTAGCTAAATAACTAAGCTAACTTCAATTAAAGAAGGTTAAGCAAACTTACAAAGGTCCTATGAACGAATTTTGACCACTTGAGTCTGCTTTGGAGCTCCAAGAATGATTATAAGTGCAAGAGAAGGTGTGATCACAATGGTTGCACATGAAGCCTTTATATAGTGATCAAGAACACCATAAAATGTTGACACATAGGTCTATAACTTACCACAACTGATCCACAAGTGTCCCTAGATGTTTAGGGGGTGTTTAGGGGTCAAGAGAAATGTGGAAAATCGGTTAAATTCGAGCAGAATGCAAAGGCAGACAAGAAACCAAGAAATTCGGAGCTGGTAGTCCCTCGCGTGACGCGAAGGACCCCCCTGGGGCTTCGCGTGGCGCGAGGCCCTTCTGATCAGATCTTCAAATTTTTGATTTTTATGCAATGGTCCTTGGCCCTTCAAACTTTGTTTAGACATCATTTCTTGCATTTTGCACCCTCCAATTTGATGTATAAGGGCTTTAAGACATTTACCCACTTTGTTTAGTCCTCGGTTAGCTTTATTGCTACCCGAAAAGTCCTAAACTTCAACGTTGACGCTTTAACCCTTCGCACACGAATTTGATCATAACTTTCTCATACGATAACGAAACTTTATGAAATTTAAAATGTGTATTCTCGTGAGCATAATTAACCGTTACAAAGCTTCGGGTTTGTCAAAAGGTCACTCAGAGGTATAACTTAAACATGTTGACACATTTAGCCCCTGTAGTTTGTAATCTCTCACTTTTAGCTTCGTATGATCCATGATTTATTCGTTTGAAGGTATGAGCATCATGTAGGGTTAATATACAATATATTTATTCACTGTTGACATTTAGAATACGTATATTCACATACTTTCCATGATTGTCAACTTTAGTCCTTTCAGAACATTCTTTCACACATTCAAACATGTGACACGTGTCAACTTATTATAGGACGTGAATTTTCGAGGTGTTACATTTAAAAAGAGGGAGACAATGAGAAAGAAATAGTGGTGGTGGTAGTGACAAATGGTTCATGGTTGATGTTGGTGGTGGTGGTAGATGTTGGTGGCAGGTGGTGGTTGGTAGAGGTAAAGAGAAGACGTAGAGAGAGTGGTTTTTTTTATTTTTTATTTTTTATGAAATGGTGGACAAAGAGGGTGGGGTTTGGGGTTAGTGTTACTTTATAATTATACATATGGTTCTCTATTTAAATAAATTGTATTATTAGTCCTTATCAATAAAAAAACAAAAATGCTATTATTATATATATTAACACAAAGTTATGATGAATAGTACTTGAAGTATTTTAAGTATTTGTTTTTATTTTGTATTATGTTATCAATTATTTATTTAATTGTTTAGTAATAAGATAATTATTAGGTATTTGTTCTTTTTATTAATAGCATTTTGTTTAACATTCAGTTTGATTTTTTATAATAACTTACGTTCGGATCACTACGATAGCGACACGATATATGTTATCAAACAAAAAACCATAAAAATTAATACATACCGGTACCGATGTTGTTCAGTTCGGTACGGTATGATAGCAATACGATCTTAGTTTATCGAATGGATATATTAACACAAAGTTATGATGAATAGTACTTGAAGTATTTTAAGTATTTGTTTTTATTTTGTATTATGTTATCAATTATTTATTTAATTGTTTAGTAATAAGATAATTATTAGGTATTTGTTCTTTTTATTAATAGCATTTTGTTTAGCATTCAGTTTGATTTTTTATAATAACTTACGTTCGGATCACTACGATAGCGACACGATATATGTTATCAAACAAAAAACCATAAAAATTAATACATACCGGTACCGATGTTGTTCAGTTCGGTACGGTATGATAGCAATACGATCTTAGTTTATCGAATGGAAAAACAATAAAAATAAATCCCAGTAATGATACAAATGTTGTTCAGTCAGTTTCGGTTTGGGTTTGTACGATAGCGGCACAATAGCCGTTTTCCATAATGTTTATATGACAATGTTGAAAAAAATAAACATAGAATGCAAACCAACCAAACCGATATCAACTGAACAACATAGAAATCAAATAATGTGTTATGAGGGTTGATGTGTTGTAATGCAAGCAGCTGACACAAGTTCGATTGTTGTTGTGTCTGATTCTATGTTTTACCAATGTGTGGCTAGCCCACTTGGTAGAGGCATATGCCTCCTAAGGGAGATGTTTCAGGTTCAATCCTGGGTAAGGGTGATAAATATTAGAATTATTGGTGAATAGAGTAGACCAGGCGTTGTCATTCAAAAAAAAAATGAACAACATTGGTACTGGTATGGATATTCGTTTTTATTGTTTTCGATCGGTGTAAGGTTTTCTCTTTCGAATACTATAGCGAGTGTAGGTACCATAACGAACCAACATATACCAACCGAATTTTCGCCGCGAAGCGCGAGGGGAAAATCACTAGTTATACATATTAAAGGAAATTGGTCATGAACAGTAAACAATATTAATATATAATATATAAACAAAATTAATATTATATACGTTATTATATTTTTTTCTAGCTTTTAATTATTTTATTATATTAATTAAATATATTTTGTTTTTCTATTATTACTTTTATGATATGATACATATTATTATACATATGAATTAAAAGTGATGATGAATAGTACATAGCAATTTTTAAGTATTTATTTTTAATTTTTAATAGTTTTTTTTACTATTCAATTTGATTTATTATTAATAACCAGCGTTATATATTCTAAGTTATTTGCCCGCGACGTTGTGACAGTACGTTACCATGGGCATTGGATCAGTACGGTTCGCTTCATTACAGTAGAGGTCCGATATATGCACTTGGTATATAAATCAACAAATGTTTTACATCGATAAAAACAAACACTGGTACCGGCACCAATATTGTTCAAACGATATTGATCGGTTTAGATTGTCACGGTATTGGTACTGATATTCATTTATCGTCGTATACAAAGTTGTAGAAATTAAAACTTTTCTAAACCTGAAATCATAAAAATGAATACACGTACCGGTACTGGTGTTATTCGGTACGGTAGCGTAGCGTACAGTGTCAGTTTATCAAAAGAAAAGACAATAAAAATAAATACCAGTACCTAAACCAATGTTGTTTGTTCTGTTTCGGTTAAGTTCACTAAGGTAGCATCACTATATCCGTTATCAAACAAGAAACCATAAAAATGAATATATAGTGATACGATGTTAGTTTAACAAAAGCAAAAACAATAAAAATAAACATTGGTACCGATACAAATGTTGTTCAATTGGTTTTGGTTCGGTTTGGTACGATAACGACACAATATATGTTTTCAATAAATTTATATCTCAATGTTGAGTAAAAATAAACATGGAATGCAAACCAACCAAACTGATATAACTAAACAACATCAGTACCGGTGTCTTTGATTGATGTAAAGTTTTCTCTTTAGATGACTATAGCGATTGTCGATACCGTAACAGAAAAAATAGATATCGACCAAATTTTCGCCGCGAAGCGCGGGATAAATACACTAGTTCTAATTAATAATCATTTTGGATGGAGTCGGTGTTATGGAGCAGATGGAGAAAAAAAGTAACCACAGGTTGGTTCACATGGAGCAAAATGATCATTTTTAAACCATTAGTGCAAAATCGTTAAAAGTGACAAACCATAATAAGCAAAAAAGAAGTTAACTAAAAAAACTAAAGGATCCAACAAAATAACCATGAACGAGCTGGTGACATGGAGCAAAATGATCATTTTTAAACTATTAGGGTAAAATGGTTAAAAGTGACAAATCGCAGGAAGCAAACAATATTTCAAGAAGGAACTCCATTGAGTTATGAGAACTTCGAGAGCTACTACTTGTCATTGCGACTTTTGCCACCATTTTTTGTATAAATGTAAATGAACATGTTACAAACACATCTGTAAAAAAAACTTGGCAAGCGGTGTTTTACGTTATTTACACCACTATAAAAAGGCTGCTAACATCGGCATTTACACCATTGTAAAAGTTTTTACGCTAGTGTAAATCAACACATACTATTTTTTTTTTTGAAAAGTTGATTTTTTAGGATTTTTGGTAAAAAAAAATTGAAACAACTTTTTTGGCCGAGTTATCGAAGTTCTCACAATTCAAAACTCAAGAGAATTTTCATATTACCCCAACCATATTTATATATAGGGGATGGTTCATTAGGGAACACTAAAAAAATGGAACCGATGAACACTCTTAAAAATTCAACTTAACATGATAAAAATCATTTTTTTTATAAATAAATTGACGCTTTTTATAAATACATGTAGAAGCATTTTTAATAAAAAACAAAAAAAAATATTTAGAAAAAGGCTAAAATATTTTTTTTACAAAAATGATTTTTTTATTGGAATACTTTCTACCCATTTTTATAATGAAAATCGCTGAAAAATTTTTAAAAAAATTGATTTTTAACATGGTAAGTTAATTTTGTAAGATATTTTTATTTTAACTTCTTAGTTTTTGATTTTTTATTAAAAATGTTTCTACATGTATTTATAAGGAAAAAAGCTGGAAAAAAATTTAAAAAAATTGATTTTTAGCATGTTAAATTGAATTTTTGAGAGTGTTCACTAGTTATCCAAATTTTTAGTATTCCCCAATAAATCTCACATTATATATACATATATATTTGAAGCATAGGAAGAAAATCCACCTAAGTTACAAAAACCTAGAAAACCTTTTGTAAAAACATTATGTAACAAACTATTTGTTTCTCTAAAAGAATAAGGGCATTAAATATTCATATTGAGTTAAAAAAAATCCAAAAGCGTCAAGTATGTATTAAAAAAATTAATCGGCGCTCTTTGGATCAAAATGTTTGAAAATATGCATATTACATGCCCTATTTTTTTTATAGAAACAGACAGTTTGTTACAAAAGATTTTTCGAAATTTTCGCAACTCAACGATTTGTTATGTTTGTAATTCTTAAAATAATGAAGTAGATGGTAGGTTTTGTAATAAGGTTTTCTAGTACATCTTTATGCTATGTAATGAAGTACAAGGTAGGTTTTGCAATAAGGTTTTTTAATGGCTCAAACTATCCACACACTCTATCTGTCTATTTTCACACCCTTTGTCTCGTATATACCTCGTGTAGGCCTATACGGGACGTATAGGGTTACATCAAACTCGGTGCCTGACTCATGTCAGTTCTGGTTTGGTTGTTCCTATACACCGCGTACAGGCCTATACATGTAGGCCAATATGGGGAGTATATAAGGTTTTTTTTACAAACATTTTATACAATATTAATCGTTTTAGAAAACTTTTATAAAAATATTAGTTTTTTTTACAAACAATTTATACAATATTAGTTCTTTTTACAAACATTTTATACAATATTAATCGTATTGTTCGTATAGTGTAGTATAAGTCTCGTATAGGTCTAGTATAGGCATCGTATAGTCAATATTAGTGTTATTATAATTAATATGAGTTTTTTATAATTAATATTATATTAGTGTTATCGATATTAAAAAGAGAAAACAAAAAAAAGTAAAAATATACGCCGCATACAGGGCTAGACTGGACGTCTAGTGTGGTCCAAAAGACCATTATAGCCCTGTTTTGCCCCTAGTCTAGCCCTAACTCAGGGGTAAAATGGTCTTTTTTGTCTATTCTCCCCGTATAGGCCTAGACTGGGCATCTAGTGTGATCCAAAAGACCTATATAGCCCTGTTTTGCCCTCAGTTTAGCCCTAACTCAGGGGTAAAATGGTTTTTTTTGTCTACACGCCCCGTATAGGCCTATACGAGGCATATACGGGTCATATAAGACAAAATATGACATAATCAGAGATTCTCTTGGAAATTGAAAAATGTTATACGCGACGTGTAGACCTATACGAGACGTATATAAGAGTGTATGAATAGGCACTTGAATGTGTGAATACGTAGTCCCTTTCTAATACATCTATGTTATGCTATGTAACATAAGAATTCACGCCATGAATCTAGCTTTACTCACAGATCTCTTCTTTTGTTTACTTACAATGGTTGCGACAATACAATAACGTGACTCTATGGGATATTTGACTTTATTAGAGAATTCGCATCGGATTTTTTTTATCCATGTTCATATTATTACACTAGAAATTATTATTTTTTCTTATCTTTTCAATTAAATAATATTTTTATACCTCTATTATTACTTTTTTTTTTCTCTACTCCAATCATAAACAACTTTAAAAATATTAAAAATTTTATAAGGGGTGAAGAGTGTTTCCCATATATTTACAGATAAACAATAACATTTCAATATATTTTTTTATCTCCTCCACTCAAAACCAGTCCTTATAATATATATAACCCACTCACATCCATTGTAAATACTCTAAGAGTGTGTCTGGTAGGTTAACTAAAAACTGTAGTCCTTCCTTCATAGCCCAGTGGTTGGGGGCCGGTTTGTCCTCCTAGAGGTCACCGGTTCGACTCCCGCTTGTGGCGAAAGGGGGTAGGACACCCGTGCGCAATGATGGTGAAAAACCTACCGAGGAGGGTTTGATCCTGAGCGTCACTCCGGTTTTCATCCGGCTGTTACTCTAGCGAGGCAACTCGTGTAGAGGCAGTACGGTTTCCGGGGGAAAGCCTTCGACCCAAGACTGGTTAACCCAACGCTGGCCTTGCTATCTGGGCCCACGTTCTTGGCGAGGGTCCGCGATTTGCGAATGTGACAATGGTCACCATTAAGAAGTTTACCTTTCAAAAAAAAAAAAAAAAACTAAAAACTGTAAAAGTTCATGTCACGTCATGGCCACGTAGATATAGGGTTTTGACTGGTTTAACTAAAAATGTGGATGATATGGTTGTGGCTTGATGTGATTGTCACACTGTTTAGTGTTTTTTTTACTGATTTGGTGGTGGACGTTAACCTATAACTACACCTAGGGAATGTTTGGTATGAGGTAATTGAAAAGGCGGTGGAATAGAGTGGACGAGGTAATGGAATGGATGAGATAATGGAATTGATCATTACCAATATATGTATTGTTTGGTTACCATGTGAGAATGAAATGAATCATTACCTTTTGTGGTTTGGTTAGCAAGAAAAGACGAAGGAATAAAATCGGATGGTGGTGGTCAGTAGTGGGCAATGACGGTGGGTGGTGATAGGTGGCAGTTGTACCGGCAACGGTGGGTGGCGGCGGTGGTAGGTGGTGATGACGGCAGGTGGTGGTGGGTGACGACGAGGTGGGTGGCGGCAGTGGCGATGGTGGTGGTGGCGGTGGCGATGGTGGTGGGGAGGTGGTAGCGGTGATCGGATGTGGTAACGGAGATGGTGGGTGGTGGTGGTAGACGTGGGTGGTGGCGGTGATCGAAAGTGGCAGCGACGGTGGTGGAGGATGTCACACCCCAACCGATGGCGGAATCATCGGGGCGCGGCACTAGGCGAATCAGATTGCTCAAGAGATTCCATAACAACTATATTGCGATAATATTTATTGCATTCGTTATCCCATGCTAACAAATAATACAATCACATAAGTCATCACAGATTTCTTGTCCTCTCGAACAATACAAATCCGACAACCTAGATTTTAGGCGAGTTTCTAGACTTCTTAGCTTGATTTGAGATAGCTTGAGATCTAACCTGCAACATACGTTAAAATAATGTCAATACAAAAGTATTGGCGAGTATACAGGTTTGATATGTAATAGCATAATAGATTTAAAAGTGCTGCGAATCTCCTACATACATAAACGAGATACACGACATACATACTCACAAAACCGATACTACCAGCTAAGTCCTCGATGCTCGAATATGCGATGGCAAACTAGACCCCGTCGGGCGCAATAGTACTATACTAGTCATGGTGGGACGTCGCGAGTATAAGTCATAGCACATATGTAACTAGCATCACGTATAACTATGCACGTAAGTCATTCGCAAGTGATAAGTAGTTTAAGCATTTGATATAATTCGATTTGATAACAACGTATGTTACACCCAAAAGTGCAAAAAAGCAAAAAGGGTTCAAGTATACTCACAGTGCGTATTCAGCAAGAACTCAACTTGGTTGGATTAATTTAGAGTACGCCTGATTTAGTATGAACACGGAGTGGTAGCGTAAGCGAGGTGCGGTGAAAAGTTGAATAATAGGGCTAGTGGTAATCCGATCGAACATCGACACTTTGGGGCTCGTCCGGTCGGTTGACATGTTATTCGGTCGGTTGACATGCTATCCGATCGGCTGACATGTTTTTCGGTCGGTTGACATGCTATCCGATCGGTTAACATGTTGTCCGATCGGTTGGCACGTCGTCCGGTCGGTTGACATGTTGTCCGATCGACTGGCATGTTGTCCTATCGACTGATATGTTGTCCGATCAGTTAACATGTTGTCCGATCGGTTGACATGTTGTCCGGTCGACTGACATGTTGTCCGATCGACTAACATGTTGTCCGATCGGTTGGTTTGGAGTTGATTCGCCGTTCGATCGGATATCAGTCCGGTCGGACGGCAATTCGTTCAGATTTTCTGATTAAGTCACTCTCAATTGTCTTTGGAAAGGATACCGGTAGTTTTTACCGAGACGGCGTGACGTCGTGTTAAACAAATGGAATCCCACCAGTTCTGACCCGTTCTAACGGCCGGGAACCACCCCGTTCCATCAGTTTTTGCCGTTCTTGACGGTTTCTCCATGTTAAATTCGAAATCACGCAATACTTTGATCAGATACATAATATTCTAGGTGAGATTGTTATGAAAACATGTGGAAATCACTCAGATCTGAGTTGTTCATGTTAAAAATGAGGTCATACTTCGAAGTTCATATGAACTCTTGATGACATCACCGTTGAACACCTCAAATCAGTAGATTTCACGATTAAAAGTTGATTTCTAAAAGATAGGGAGGTTTAGAATTGAGTGTAGATCATAAAAGTACAAGGTTTAGATCGAGATCTTACCGAAATCGCGAGGAATCGAGAGAAAAAGGGTCCAAGAGCGTCTGGTCGAACAGCAGCAGTCACATCAAGTGTTCTTGATGTGACTGAGGGGTATTTATAGGCAAGGAGGAGGAGAGGAGGCTGTAGGCTATCCGATCGGCTGGCTGTCCGATCAGCTGGCCTGTCCGATCGACTGACCTGTCCAATCGGCTGGCCTGTCCGATCGGCTGCCATTTGATCGTATACCTCCGGCGGGCTGAGTTTTGGCGTTCTGCTTCGATCGTTTAAGCGTTGCGATAGTTTTGGTTTCCCATTCCCCTATATTTAATTATTATTTTCATTATTATATATATAATTAATCACAACAGGTCGTATATACGTATCCATACTTTCAAACATTCGGTGCAATAATCGAGCTGCGCGTGGTCACGGGTGCGCTTTCGAGTTTACGATGTGTTGTGCCACAATGATTGATAGGGTACTACTTGCTCGTATTTCCATCATCGTCACGACGGCTGGAGCCATAGTACTCGCCCGAGAGTCTTTGTTAGCGTTAATTGGTTGCGTCACATCACGACCATCGAGGAGGGTAGAATAGGTCCTCACTCAAAGTCATCGTGAGTGTTAGTATTTACGATGCGATGTTGCGTTAAAGTATGCGCAAATATGCGATTATACTGCGAAATAGCGACGGATGCGATATAGTTACATATAGTTACATTATGATCCGAATCTCTGGTGCTAGGCGTAACGAGTATAGCGAGTAGTAACAACGCACGAAAGTGCGGGTTGTTACAGCCTCCCCTGCTTTAGTAAATTTCGTCCCGAAATTAATCCAACAGGTAGACTTGTGGAAGTTGTCCCGTATAAGTAGCGATACAGCGAGTTAATTGGCCGAGAGTTGACAAGCGAGAGCATTTCGAGTAAGAGAGATCGATTGCGATAGCGAGAAGGCGACGTAATGGCAAAAGTAGCATCCCACGAGTTGGCGTTTCAAAAGTACCTCGAGTCTCGAAGAATTTTGCAGGTTCGACGCAATAGAAAATTTTTAAAGAAGAACTAGAAAGGTTTCTCATAACGTAGGGTTAACTGAGTCGATGTTAACCAACGTTGCAAGAAAGTTTAGGTTTTAAACATTTTAAGGAGTTCGAAAAATGAAAAACTGGGGTCACGGAAACTCTCCTATGACATGGGTTCAAGCTGAACTCGATGTCGAACCAACGTCTTAAGAAAGATTTAGTTTTGATGTTGTAAAAGCTTTAAGGAAAACTGGACTTATGAAACTTCCCTTGGACATGGAGTTTAAGCTGATTCGATGTTACCTCCACGTTGTGAGGAAATTTCACTGGTCCACCGGTTTTTAAATCAAAAATTTTATAAAATAAGTTTTAATAGTACAAGAGGTAGTTAACATCGAGCCCCACTTGGCACTTTCCCACGAAAGTTTGTTAATATGTTTAAAACACTTATATATAGGAAATACCAGCGGCGTATCCACCATGTTTTGCCCATATTACTTCCGTTTCGTGAGGCGGTGTCATGTGTGCCGATAGGACACAGATAGAATTTGCGCTCCCTCGGTCCAATCGATAGGGAGTCGGACCGAGTTGAAGATATAATCGAATAGGTTAATTCAACGAGTTGAGTTGCGAACGTAGTTATAACGGTGTGCGCGAGTAGCCTGATGACACACAAAACATTTATGTGTCGTGTCTGGTTAGGTGTTGAGCGATGAGCGATAAGCGAATAGACAAACAAGCGATGAACGATATGCGAATAGCGCGATTTGATTAGATTCCACATTAAACCCACATGGCACGTTTCCACGAAAGTTTGCTAACATGGCGAAACACCACGTTCGACCAAGTTAGTTTTGTCCCGTGAAGCGATGTCATGCATACTAATACCACACAGACTGTGATGAATATCAAGCGATGAGTGACGAGCGATAAGCGGTACGCGACAAGCAAATAAGCGATAGACGGTACACGATAATCGATACACGATGAGCGAGTAATGCGATTCGATTGGATTGATCAACACCACAAATTTAACGAACATTAGACCCCACATGGCCTTTTTCCACGAAAGTCTGCCGATATGGCTAAAAAACTTATATATAGGAAGTACCAGCGGCGTATCCACCATGCTTTAACCATATGAGTTTCGTCTTGTGAAACGAGGTCATGTGTGCTAACTCAACACAGATAACGGTAAGCGATAGCGACGAGCGATAGAGCGAGCGATAGATTGATACACAGCAAGCGATATAGCAGTACACACAATAAGCGATTGCGATCCACATAATAAGCGTTAGAGATTCACATGATAAGCGATAGAGTTTCACATGATAAGCGAGAGAGTTTGCGTGATACACATAATAAACGATAGCGATTGCGAGATAGATTTAAGCGATAATGCAATAGATTCCAACAAAACTGCGATTGAATTGCGATGTGGACTTACGACCAGTCTTGCGTCGCTGCAATTGCCCTGCGTGGGTAGACTTACCAAAGTCCATCGATGAGGCGATTGCATTATGTTGGTAGACTTACGAAAGTCTCACAGTGATGCGGTTCGGTTGTTACGCCTTGCGATTGAGTGTAGTGTGTTGAAAATAACCACAATAGTATAATAGGTCTAATAACGTTCAACTCCACGTGGCACATTCTTCACGAAACTTCGGTAGTATGATAAAGCACACCTTGCTTGACCCCTACTACTTACATCCCGTGATTTGGTGTCACATTTTGTCGAGACGCTTATGGCACCTTTAGAATTCACTACGATCTCCGTGCACTGACCAAAATAATCCCGTGTGCACCCGTGATTAGTCGTTCCTTGCACGTTTATCGTACCTTACTCTAACAGTGTAGGGAGGGTAAAACACATTATATCGTGATATAGTATATAACTCGTGTGTAAATATAGACTAGTGCGACGTCTAGAGAGTGAAAGCAAAAACGTAGGCGAAGGTTAACGTTACACCTAGTGGCAACATTAAGTAATATAGTAGGTTCAACACTTAGAAATTAACGTCGAAAATCATATTATTACATCATTATCCTACGCTTGCTGGGTGTTTGGTGCTGAAGGATTTTGCTGGAGCTGCGGTTGTTGTACTCAATTTCGTGGTTTAGCGCGACAGTTGTGGGTGAAGTGACCGTAACAGTTGCAATTGTTGCAATAGCGACAGTTAGCACCAACCTGGTGGTGAAAGGTACACGTGTAACACTGAGGGTGAATTCCAGTGTAGGCACGTTTTGGAAGTAGTGGAACTGATTGAAGAGGCTCTGGTTGAGGCAGTTCAGTGGTTGAAGAGTCCGGGCTTGAAATCTTTCGTTTGTGGCTGGGTTTGTCGGTGTCTTGCGAAGAGGTGTCGTCGTTGGACGATTCGTCTGGGGACTCACTTGCAGAATCTTCGGCCAAGTCGTCGGAAGAACCGTTAGCAGCTTCGTCAGAAGAATCGTTGGCAGAGTCGTCAGAAGAGTCGTTGGCAGATTCGCCAGAGGAATCATCGGTAGATTCGTCAGAAGAATCGTTGACAGGATCGTTTGAAGAGTTAATGACGATTGCTTGATAGGTTTTCTTGACAGGTTTCTTGGAGAAAAACCCTTCCATGAGTCGTTGGTTGTTGATTTCTGTGGCTAAGCGGTAGGCTTCTTCGATGGTAGTAGGTCTTGCAGCTTTGACAAAATTGCCCACACATTCAGGCAAGCCACGAATGTACTTCGCGATGGCTTTTTCTGGAGTGTTGACTTGACTTGGGCAAATTATGCTAAGCTGTTTGAACCTTGCGGTGTAGCCAGCATTGTCACCTTTGACTTGCTTGATTTCCCAAAATTCATCTTCTAGCTTCTGGACTTCGTTGGGAGGGCAATACTCCTTCTTCATAAGCTCTTTCAGCTCATCCCAAGAGAGAGCGTATGCTACGGAGATCCCACGTTTGTTGCGTTCGGCAGTCCACCAGTCGAGTGCTCGTGATTGAAATACTCCGGTAGCGCAAGTAGTACGGAAACTATCGGGACACCCACTCTGACGAAGGGTCACCTCGACAGAATCGAACCACTGGAGTAGCTGAGAAACACCTCCTTCACCCGTGAAGACCATCGGATCACAGGCTTTGAAGTGTTTGTAGAGAAATGTAGGTTGTGGTGCTTCTGTCTTGTCGTCTTCCGAAGTTTGAGAGTTGCTAAGGGAGTGCACTTGAGTGACGATCTGAGGAATCATTTTGGCCACTCCCTTGACCACAAGGGAGGCGATCCTCTTTTCGTCCCTTCGTTTGGCTCGTCTCCTTGATGACATTCTCGAGGTAGAGTTGTTGGAAGGCATCTAGACAGAAAGGGACTCGGAGTGAGATTCGATCATAATGATTTTTGAGTTTGTGTCGCGATTTGAGCGCGTTCAAAACTTGTTGCAAGTAATATAATATAGACTTCACATAGGAGCCACATAGGAGACACGAAATTCCTAAGTTCCCACACAATGATTTGTTTGTATTTACATATATAGTTGTAGTTTACACTTACACACATACACGTCGGTGTAGAATGCGCGAGGACGCGATGAAGAGAGAGAGAGAGCGAGAGCGAAGGCGAGAGATTATGCCTTAGTTTCGTCGCGAACATTCGGTTTTTGTTTTAGATTGCGATGGCTGTGCGAGTTGTGCGTTTTGTAAAACAGGAAGCGAAAATTGATAAATCGGGAAATCGATAAGGCGTATAATAAACACATAAAGCGTAATTACGTCCATTAAAGCGTAAAACCAGCGAATTGTAGGCTTAGTAAAATATTCGGAATGCCTCGGGGGTTTAGGCGTCGACAACCCAAGGTAACCCGGCTATACTCAACAGGTTCGTGCACGCGCGTTGACCTAGAAGACTTATGCTTCCACTGGGATGCAGCTCATGGCATTCGTCCTCCTAGTCATCGCGTGGCTCGAGTCATTGTTATGGTCGAGTCCTTGGTGAGAGCTTTTTGAAAAACCGCTTTTATAAAGTGGAGCGGTTCGTTAAGGTATGGGTTTCACCCCTGGCTTAACAACTTTGCTCCTAATTGTGGTTGTGCTCTTCGAATAAATTCGGGAGTTCCACTAGATTTCGAATTGGAGATTTCCGTCGAGGTTTGGATGTCACTCCTGGCTCAACATAAAGTTCTCGTCCTAAAGTAATGCGCTGAGTGAGCGATCTTATCGAGGGTTCTTGGTTTTCATACCTGGTCTCGACTGGATCACTCGGTTTTGTTATGCGAGTATTTTCGAAAATGTGTGCATTGTGTCAGCCTTAGGAAAGGCTAAGTAGTATTTCAGCCTTAGGAAAGGCTTCTTCGTGTGAAGCTGTAGTACGCGGTGCTCACACAAAGTTATAGTTTTTAGCAATTTCGATCGAATGTAGCAAGTAGGCCCAATACAAACCCTACTGGGTCCGTACGAGTCGGCCTGTTGGTACTTAGACTATAGACTAGGTCATTTCTAAGACATCGACCCGGACTAGGTCGAGTCTTGCCTAATTCCCTATAGTTATGGCTCTGATACCAATCTGTCACACCCCAACCGATGGCGGAATCATCGGGGCGCGGCACTAGGCGAATCAGATTGCTCAAGAGATTCCATAACCACTATATTGCGATAATATTTATTGCATTCGTTATCCCATACTAACAAATAATACAATCACATAAGTCATCACAGATTTCTTGTCCTCTCGAACAATACAAATCCGACAACCTAGATTTTAGGCGAGTTTCTAGACTTCCTAGCTTGATTTGAGATAGCTTGAGATCTAACCTGCAACATACGTTAAAATAATGGCAATACAAAAATATTGGCGAGTATACAGGTTTTATATGTAATAGCATAATAGATTTAAAATGCTGCGAATCTCCTACATACATAAACGAGATACACGACATGCATACTCACAAAACCGATACTACCAGCTAAGTCCTCGATGCTCGAATATGCGATGGCAAACTAGACCCCGTCGGGCGCAATAGTACTATACTAGTCATGGTGGGACGTCGCGAGTATAAGTCCTAGCACATATGTAACTAGCATCACGTATAACTATGCACGTAAGTCATTCACAAGTGATAAGTAGTTTAAGCATTTGATATAATTCGATTTGATAACAACGTATGTTACACCCAAAAGTGCAAAAAAGCAAAAAGGGTTCAAGTATACTCACAGTGCGTATTCAACAAGAACTCAACTTGGTTGGATTAATTTAGAGTACGCCTGATTTAGTATGAACACGGAGTGGTAGCGTAAGCGAGGTGCGGTGAAAAGTTGAATAATATGGCTAGTGGTAATCCGATCGAACATCGACACTTTGGGGCTCGTCCGGTCGGTTGACATGTTATTCGGTCGGTTGACATGCTATCCGATCGGCTGACATGTTGTTCGGTCGGTTGACATGCTATCCGATCGGTTAACATGTTGTCCGATCGGTTGGCACGTCGTCCGGTCGGTTGACATGTTGTCCGATCGACTGGCATGTTGTCCTATCGACTGATATGTTGTCCGATCGGTTAACATGTTGTCCGATCGGTTGACATGTTGTCCGATCGACTGACATGTTGTCCGATCGACTAACATGTTGTCCGATCGGTTGGTTTGGAGTTGATTCGACGTTCGATCGGATATCAGTCCGGTCGGACGGCAATTCGTTTAGATTTTCTGATTAAGTCACTCTCAATTGTCTTTGGAAAGGATACCGGTAGTTTTTACCGAGACGGCGTGACGTCGTGTTAAACAAATGGAATCCCACCAGTTCTGACCCGTTCTAACGGCCGGGAACCACCCCGTTCCATCAGTTTTGGCCGTTCTTGACGGTTTCTCCATGTTAAATTCGAAATCACGCAATACTTTGATCAGATACATAATATTCTAGGTGAGATTGTTATGAAAACATGTGGAAATCACTTAGATCTGAGTTGTTCATGTTAAAAATGAGGTCATACTTCGAAGTTCATATGAACTCTTGATGACATCACCGTTGAACACCTCAAATCAGTAGATTTCACGATTAAAAGTTGATTTCTAAAAGATAGGGAGGTGTAGAATTGAGTGTAGATCATAAAAGTACAAGGTTTAGATCGAGATCTTACCGAAATCGCGAGGAATCGAGAGAAAAAGGGTCCAAGAGCGTCTGGTCGAACAGCAGCAGTCACATCAAGTGTTCTTGATGTGACTGAGGGGTATTTATAGGCAAGGAGGAGGAGAGGAGGCTGTAGGCTATCCGATCGGCTGGCTGTCCGATCGGCTGGCCTGTCCGATCGACTGACCTGTCCGATCGGCTGGCCTGTCCGATCGACTGGCCTGTCCGATCGGCTGCCATTTGATCGTATACCTCCGGCGGGCTGAGTTTTGGCGTTCTGCTTCGATCGTTTAAGCGTTGCGATAGTTTTGGTTTCCCATTCCCCTATATTTAATTATTATTTTCATTATTATATATATAATTAATCACAACAGGTCATATATACGTATCCATACTTTCAAACATTCGGTGCAATAATCGAGCTGCGCGTGGTCACGGGTGCGCTTTCGAGTTTACGATGTGTTGTGCCACAATGACTGATAGGGTACTACTTGCTCGTATTGCCATCATCGTCACGACGGCTGGAGCCATAGTACTCGCCCGAGAGTCTTTGTTAGCGTTAATTGGTTGCGTTACGACACATCACGGCCATCGAGGAGGGTAGAATAGGTCCTCACTCAAAGTCATCGTGAGTGTTAGTATTTACGTTGCGATGTTGCGTTAAAGTATGCGAAAATATGCGATTATACTGCGAAATCGCGACGTATGCGATATACTTACATATAGTTACATTATGATCCGAATCTCTGGTGCTAGGCGTAACGAGTATAGCGAGTAGTAACAACGCACGAAAGTGTGGGTTGTTACAGCGGAGGTGGGTGGCGACAGTGATCGGAGGTGGCAGTGTCGGCAGTGGCAGTGGTGGGGATGAAGGTGTGTGGCGGCAATGGTCGCAGTGGCAGTGTTGCTAGTGGTGGTTTCGTCGGTGGGCGACGGTAGTGGTGGTCGGAGTTGGCGGCGGTGGACTTGGTAGCGGTGACGGCGATGGGTGGCGGCGGAGGTGGGTGACGACGGCAGGCGACGGTGGTGGATGGCGGTAGTGGTGGGTGGTGGCAACAGTGGTGGGTTGTGGTGTTGTTAATAAAGGGAAATTAGGGAATGGAATGGAAAAAAACAGGGGGGGGGGGCAGATGTAATGATTTTGGGGGAATGGAATGTATTTTGGAGTGAACGATTCTATTTCATCGACCAACCAAACACTCTTTTCTTCATTCCTTCGCAATGGTCCATTTCACTTCATCTCTCATTTATGTATACCAAACGCTATACTAGTATAATGCAGGGCCGGCCCAAGGGTAAGCCAAATGAGGCTTCGGCCTTGGGCCACCAAAACTATAGGGCCTCCACAATTTGATGAAACCACAGTTCATTTATAAAAGATTTAGGCTGTGGGTTATCAATAGATTGATGGTTGGTAGTATAGTGGTTTTGTGTATGTATGGATGTTGGTGAGACCTGAGTTCGAATCCCTGGTTCACCATTTTTTTTCTTGTTTTTAAATTTTAACACAATCTTTCAAATAATTATATTTGGGCCCTTCAAGTTTAACTTTCAATCACATACATTTTTTTGGGAAAAAAGGCCAAAAGATTTTACTTCTCCTTAGGCCACCAAAATGGTTGAGCCGGCCTAGTATAATGTGAATGGAAATTGATTAATGACATTTCACATTTACTTGGGTTCTTCTTTTCTTTTGATATTATATTCATGTAAAGTACATGAAGAATAACCAACTCCCATATACATGCTGTTTCTTTGTGTTTGTGTTTGTTGGTTGGTATTTAAAATGCATACAAGAGGATTGAGTGTAAGGTTTTCATGACTGCACTAACAATCAGATGTGTCATTCTATCAGTCCACTAGTCCAACTAGTTTCAAAAACCAAATAACATCATAACTATATATTACACATATTCTAGAGAATAAATGTTCAATTAAAAAAAAATATAGTAACACCGTACTCAAATTAAAGAGAATAAAATAATCGCTTTATTGTGTATTTTTTTCATCAAAAGATATTAACGTTTGAAAAAATTATGGCCGCTTAAAAATCGTGATTGTCATTGGTTTAAAAAAATTGTACCATGTGTTTTACAAGTTGTAATTACTATATTATGTTATAGACAAAATTGCAGAAATCAACCTTTATGTTATACCCAAACTACACTCCGTACACTATGAAATCGGCAAAAACCAACCTTTATGTTTATGTTTTGTTACAAAGTATAACCTTTAACACAAACGATGATAGTTTTCTTGGTTAACTGCCCTCACATGCATTGCATGTGAGGGTATTATTGTAATTTCCCATTTCCTATGTGTATTTTATAATAATTAGTAATATTTACATAACTCACCTTACCTACCCCTACCCCACCCCACCCCACCCCACCCCACTCTCATCTCTCTCTAGACTCTGCAACCACTTACCACCGCCACCACCACCATGGCTTCTGGCCAGCCACGACACCACACACCACCAGAAACCACCCCTACATAACTACCACGTTGGAATCTGAGTTGAATAAGCTTCGGATCCAAAATACACGCTCTGGGTCTTTAGAGAAAGTCAACACCAGTGATTAAGCAAGGATCTCGAGTTCTTAAAATTTAACTATGAAGATCTGTAATTTCTGATTAGTAGTATGTGTAACGGGTATGTTGATCAACGGAATCCATTTTTTTTCCAGGAAAATCTTGCTCATTATCCATACCGGAACCGGTAATAAAGCTCCAATTAGAAACAACCATACGAGGTTTTTGTACAAACCATTCGGGCCAAAGAGTCTGTCCGGTCCGATGAGTCCCCATATAACGGAAGCATCGAATGTGACCTTGAACTTGGGGCATGTCCATGGACTCTCGGGATGAAGCCCCTCGATATCACATAAGTTTTCGATATTCTCCAACATACACCATGACACCGCAAGATTTACTGTTCCGAAAACTAGAGTTCCTACCAGCTGAGATTATAAACACATGTACGTTAGATTAGTAACCGAAATGAAATTGTGGGTAAATGGTTAACGGGAGCAGAACAAACAAACCTGTGCTGTGAACATGCACCGAGGTGGGATCTTCATGTAGTGCCCGAGTTTAAGATCAGATAAGAAAGAAAGAACATTAACGGTACTGATTCTACCGTAGATCTTGAACAACAAGTTCACAATAGATCTTGGTGCCGTTGCTGGCCGGAAGCCATGGTGGTGGCGGCGATGGTAGTTGTAGAGTCTAGAAAGAGATGAGAGTGAGGTGGGGTGGGTGGGGGTGGGGGTAGGTAAGGTGAGTTATATAAATATTAATTATTAATAGAGTAAATTACGTTTTTGGCCCCTGTGGTTATATCAGTTTTACTATATTGGCCCAAAATAAGAATTTTTAACAGATCTGCCCCCATGGTCCCTATATCTAACCATTTTGGCCCCTAATTCTAACCAAACCCTAACTCTGGTTAACTTCTTGGTCACATGGGTTGCACATGATGGGTAAAATTGTAATTTCCCCTTATCTTTTATGACTTTATAAACAAATCTTAAACAAATCATCACATCTGCAGAGTTAGTAAAACAAATCATCATCATCTTAAACAAACCCAGAACTTCAAACCACTTTCATCTTCAAATCACCACCATCATCACCGTATCATCACCTCCCCCCACCGTATCATCACCACCATTACCGGATCATCACCACCACCACCGTACCTCCGCCTTTTCCCCCTTCTCTCTGTCTCTCTCTTCTCTCTATCATCACCACCAAATCATTATCGAATTCGAAAATGAATAATCACAGGTTTGAGCTCAAGAATCATACAATAAAATGAAAAATGTAAACAACATAAAAGCTTAAAGGAAAACCCAATTCACATAATAAAGATTAATAAATAAACTAACCTTAGATTATGCAATCAAAAATCTCTAATACCGAGCGGGTTAAACGACGATTGATTGACCAGTTTTGTAATGAAACAAAGGGGAGAGATTATATGTATTTTTTTGAAATAACAGATGGTAATAACAGAATTTGGTTCATACAATAATTCCTGTGATCAAGACCCAATTGAAAGATTTCAGAGACTTTTGAAATAACAGAATCAGAATCCCTCCTGAACCGTGGTCGGCTTCTTGATGGCAACACCTTCAGCTTCAATCCGTCCCTTTAAACACCGATTACAGCTTTAAAACACAGGTATAGATTAGTCTCATTCGATTATCATCATTACCAATCATAATCAAATCCAAAAACATACCTCTGGAAGTCTCAATCGGAACCCTAGATGGAAGATTTGGGAATTTGGAAGTAGAAGATGGGTGTTTATGAGAGAGAGACAGTGGTAAGAGAGAGGTGATGATCCGGTGATGGTGGTGATGATACGGTGATGGTGTTTACGGTGGCGGAGGTATGGAGTTGACGGTGGTGAGAGAGAGGGGTGTTTATGAGAGAGAGAAGAGAGAGACAGAGAGAAGGGGGAAAAGGCGGAGGTACGGTGGTGGTGGTGGTGATGATCCGGTGATGGTGGTGATGATACGGTGGGGGGAGGTGATGATACGGTGATGATGGTGGTGATTTGAAGATGAAAGTGGTTTGAAGTTCAGATCTGCAGATGATGATGATTTGTTTAACATTTGAGTTTTATTTATAAAGTCATAAAAGAGGAGGGGAAATTACAATTTTACCCATCATGTGCAACCCATGTGACCAAAAAGTTAACCAGAGTTAGGGTTTGGTTAGAATTAGGGGCCAAAATGGTTAGATATAGGGACCATGGGGGCAGATCTGTTAAAAATTCTTATTTTGGGCCAATATAGTAAAACTGATATAACCACAGGGGCCAAAAACGTAATTTACTCTTATTAATAATTGATATAAAATACACACGGGAAGTGAGAAATTACAATAATACCCTCACATGCAATGCATGTGAGGGCAGTTAACCAAGAAAACTGACATCATTTGTGTTAAAGGTTATACTTTGCAGCAAAACATGAACATAAAGGTTGGTTTTTGCCGATTTCACAATGAAAAGTAGGAAATGTAGTTTGGGTATATAACATAAATGTTGATTTCTGCAATTTTGTCTATATTATAATACGTTTATGTGTGTGTGTGTGAAATTACTTTATCTTTCGATGTGGATTTACAACACTAATAAAATAGGGTAAATTACTTTTTGAGTCTCCGTGTTTTAGGAGTTTTTTACCACTTGAGTCCAAAATCAAAATGTTTAACGCCCTGAGTCCCTATAGCCACTTTTCTTAACTATTTAAGTCCACATTTCTAACACTGTTAGAATTTTTTGGTTAAGTATTGTTACATGACCAAAATACCCTTATAGTTAAAAAATGAGTAAACTGCAATTTTACCCCCTGGGGTTTAGGCCAATTGGCACTCTGACCCCCTCTAACGAAATAATTGCAATTTTACCCCCCAACGTTGTTGTTATGTCGCACATTTGCCCCCTGGCGTCAATTATGTTAACAGATCTGTTAACTTTAATGTGAAATGACTATCTTACCCTTTAATATTACCCCCAACGTTCTTGTTATGTCGCATAATTACCCCCCACTAGTAAATTACTAAATTGTCCTTTCTTATTACCCCCTATACTTTGTTCTAAGAAACAATATTACCCCCTGCAACTTCCAAAACCCTTCCCGCCAAAAAAGTTTGACCAGCCAAAGTCAACTACACATGGTAATTAACAAGAAATCTGATTAAACACTTCACAAAATCAAAATTGTACACTCAGACATTTTGACATTTGGCTCCATGTTTGGCTGCAACATTCAGACATTTGGCTGCACACTCCAAATCCCTGTATGAAACTGACATTTGGCTGCACACTCAAAATTGTATTGTTTGGCTGCCAAAATTATAATTAACAAGAAATCTGATTAAGCACACTCACATTCAGACATTTTATTAAGCACACTCAAAATGTGTTTCGATTATAAATGATCAGTAGGTATGAAACTGACATTTGGCTGCACACTCAAAATCTGATTAAACACATACCTGTATGCATTATCAAAATCAGTTTAAACACACCTATCAGTCCCTTTTCTTATGGCTGCTGCTGTTAGCTTGGGGCTATTATGACTATTACAATTATACCCCTCAACTATTTCCTTATGCTGACAATCAGTTTCATACCTGCTTATCATTTATAACCACCTATCAGTCCCTTCTCTTATGACTACTACAATTATACCCCTCACCTAATTCCTTATTCTAACAATACAGGTTAGGAAACAAGAACCCGTTGAACAAGTTTATAATCTGTTGAAACAGGTTATGAAACAAATCAGTTTAAACAGGTTGTTGACAGCAAACAACTGCCCAATCTCTCCTTATATATTGATTAGCAGCAGCTAATAACAGCAAACAACTGCCCTAACAACTGATTAACAAACTTATTACAAAAATGACACTTATAACCCTGCACATTATTTAATGTTCTAAACAAGAACATGACTTATGCTAAAGTTACAAAACAGACCCTCTAAATCAGAAAATAGTCTATAAGAAGCTTATACTTTCTCCAACTATTCCAACACTTATAACTAGGCACATTATAAGCACATCAATCTGTTGATCAAGCATATATTAATGTTTGGCAAAGCACATCAATCTGCTGATCAAGCTAACAACATTTACCTAGATTAGCTAAGTACTTGCTAACCAAGCTAACAACATACCCAAAATCATCATTTTACACAAAATGCATAAAGGCTTCCAACAACATTCATCATTTTACACAAAAGGCATGTTTAACCTACATATACATAAAGGCTTCCATTAAGTTAAGTTAACCTAAATATTACACAAAACCTAAATAAATACTACAGTAAACATCCGCTCAACTCTCTGCTGGATAATGGAAGTTGAGGATAGGCCTACCAAACATGGAGACCACCAGGTGGACCACCACTAATGAGCTTGATAGGCTCATCGTCAGGTCAACTGTAAAAAAAACACCAAACATCACAAAATTAACATGGTAATCAGACTCAATCAGACACAAATCCGACCCTAACCCTGTTTATAACATGATAATAACTAACTGTGACACAAATCCGACCCTAACCCTGTTTATAACATGATAATAACTAACAGTGACACAAATCCGACCCTGATTAACTAACATTGGGCGATTGTACCTGCCGTGTGGCGGATCACGTATCGGATCAGCCAACAAATAAGCGATATTGTAGCTGAAGGTCTGAAGGCGGTGTCGCCGGAGAAGGTGGTGTCGCCGGAGAAGGTGTGTCGCCGGAGGTTGATCGATTTTAGCAGGGTGGAGGATCAGTGGGAAGGTGGGGGGGGGGGGGTAAATGTGCTTTGATTGTTTACTATAGGGTGTTGTATTGTATAAGCTAAACAATGGTTTGTTGGAAATTACCTTTTTACCCTTTGACCTTTACATAGTTATGTTGACTGTTAACCTTAATTGACGCCAGGGGGTAAATGTGCGACATAACACCAACGTTGGGGGGTAAAATTGTAATTATTTCGTTAGAGGGGGTTAGAGTGTGTAACACCCCGAAAATATTAGAAATTAATATTTAATTACATATGGTAAATATGTTGGTCATAACCGGAGAATAATGCGACTAGGAATAATTAACCTAGTTAGTTGTGAATTTTAGAAATAACAAGAAAACCTAGTTATAAACCCCATTATAAAAACTTGAGCTAAATTGGGGGACTAAAATTGATAAATTGAAAAATGGTTTTTATTTAATAAAATCAAACACCAAAACACACACTCATGTGTGTGTTCTGGTCGACCAAATACACAGAACAACAAAGGGTTCTTCTTCAAAACCCTAAACTTCACCAAATCCTTAAAAATCAAAGAGGAATCAAGCTCAAAATCAGTCATTCGACCAATTTCGTGATCAACCAAGTTAGGGGATCACAAGGTATGTAGAATTTTGATATACGGTGAAATCATAATTTTTGATGAACATTCATTTATGAAATTTTAGTATGCATGTTAGATGCTATAGTGAAATTGAGATGATTACTAGTCTAGGAACAATCCCTAGATGAAAATCTATTGATTATGTGCCATAACCTAGTGATTGAATGATTAATCACATAGGTGCTAAATGAGTTTTGTAAAGGAATGATGAACACTAGAATTATAGTCATAATTTGGTGTCATTTGATTGTCATGAAGCAAGTCTAGATGTTGTTTATGCATATTAAACATATGAACTTGAAGATGATGTTTGAACATGGCTAAAAGAGTAGTAAAATTAACATTTTAAAAAGTGATGGAACGAAAACGGGTAAACCCCCCCCCCCCCCCCCAAAATAACAATAGTAGTGGTTTTACCGAATAAGGGTTAAGAAATGGACCTTCGTGATGTTAATAAAAGAGATGGACCTAAGGGTCGCTAATAAAAAGAAAGCTGGGTGTTCAAACTAAATAAGTAGACTGTTTGATATTAAAGAAATACGCAAACCCGGGTAACGGGCTGTAAAGAAATATAAATATGAACCGGATAACGATAAGCGAAGAACAAACCGACGTGTAAATGACGGAAGAAGTCATAGAGTCGGAAGAATAGTTCAAAAGGTAACGGGTGTAGCCTTAGACTACGGTCCAATCGATAAAATTCGAAAATAAAAATGAATAAGTTTTAGGATGGAAAAGGGTGCCCTGACACCGGAAGTGTAATTCTAAGAATACGAAATGCCACAAGCAAAAGATGATCTACGGGATCATCATAACCCTTGAGATTATAAACAAAGTAAGGGTTTATAGGACTAATGAACCGCGCGTTAGCAATAGAAGGAAATAAACCAAAAAGGGGAGAAAGCCTAACGGAATAACCTACGAGGCTAAGCAAAAGAACATATGAGTCACTTGGCGTGAAGCATGAGGATTAATTACGATTCCTCGCGTAATAAAAGAGCGGAAAGGAATAAATTCTTGTCGTCAATTCCTGGGTATGAGAATTTGCCATAAGTTAAAGAGGAAAACGTTAAACGTTAAACTTAGTTTTAGTAAAAAACAACGTTTAACGATTATGAATATTATGAGACAAATTAGAAAATAGTTAATAATAAAGGATATAGGTCTTTACACCGATATATGTAAGACGATATATTAGAAAGAAGATTTTGTTGATGAAAGGTTTATGAAAATTTAAACATGACGTGATGCGATGCGATCATGGTCATAAAAGGTGATATAGAATACAACCACCTTGTAATATGAGTTACTGAATTATAAGCGCGCAAAGGGCCGATGACGGCAATATAGTATACCAGAATAACGAGATATGAGGTAAAACGGTGACTATTCAGTCTAGCCGAGAAGACCATCTGAAGTCAAAATATTGTTGTGATTTATACAAAACACTGGTCAATATGGGGTTAGTATGGAGTAAACATGTTGATGAACTCATACTATTGAGTGGTTGATTGTCAATTTGGACAAAAAAACGACAAAAATAAGAAATAGAAGGCGAAAGCTAAGGTCCATGAGGACTTATACATAAAAGACACCCATGTCAATACGAATGATAACTCTTTACCGAAAAGAAGGAATGTCATGAAAATGAAACTAGGTTCGTTGGTCAAACCAACGAACTACTTAAGGAAGGTTTCGGGGACGAAACCTCTTTAAGGGGGGTAGACTTGTAACACCCCGAAAATATTAGAAATTAATATTTAATTACATATGGTAAATATGTTGGTCATAACCGGAGAATAATGCGACTAGGAATAATTAACCTAGTTAGTTGTGAATTTTAGAAATAACAAGGAAACCTAGTTATAAACCCCATTATAAAAACTTGAGCTAAATTGGGGGACTAAAATTGATAAATTGAAAAATGGTTTTTATTTAATAAAATCAAACACCAAAACACACGCTCATGTGTGTGTTCTGGTCGACCAAATACACAGAACAACAAAGGGTTCTTCTTCAAAACCCTAAACTTCACCAAATCCTTAAAAATCAAAGAGGAATCAAGCTCAAAATCAGTCATTCGACCAATTTCGTGATCAACCAAGTTAGGGGATCACAAGGTATGTAGAATTTTGATATATGGTGAAATCATGATTTTTGATGAACATTCATTTATGAAATTTTAGTATGCATGTTAGATGCTATAGTGAAATTGAGATGATTACTAGTCTAGGAACAAACCCTAGATGAAAATCTATTGATTATGTGCCATAACCTAGTGATTGAATGATTAATCACATAGGTGCTAAATGAGTTTTGTAAAGGAATGATGAACACTAGAATTATAGTAATAATTTGGTGTCATTTGATTGTCATGAAGCAAGTCTAGATGTTGTTTATGCATATTAAACATATGAACTTGAAGATGATGTTTGAACATGGCTAAACAAATAATCATGAACTTGATTATAGATGTATAAAAAATCGTGCCCACAAGGTGTTTGTTAAAATGCCCAAACGAACGCTAAAAGGTTGAAATTTTCGAATAAAATGCATAAATGAATAATAGGGCGAATTACGCGTGATAAGTAATGATATGAGTTCTAAACAAGTTGTTAATGGAACTCTATAGGCTAAACGGGTGAATCTTCGGGCGGCCTAGTCGGATCGGACGCGCGCTTGAAGGATAAACTATAAGGTACGCGACTTGTCGTCTCGTTACATTTATGTAGACAAGCCTAGTCGTAAATATGTTTAATGTTGTTATAGCAAAAATAGTTGCGTTTGGTGAGTCTAGGAAGTGATGGAATTCACTCGACAAACCAAACGGGTCAAAAGAAATAGTTGAAATAGGTATGATGTCGAAATAGTGAAATTGTAATCCTTTGGTAAGTCTAAGTGTCACACCCTGGCTTTTGCGGAAGCGTGGGTTTATTTTGTGTGACTTCTTAATACCATAGCAACAATCATAACAATGCTATATGATAAAAAAAAATACGAGATGTACATCCATTAATTTAAGTGAGAAAATATCACAACATCATTGTATAGAAACATCGACACTTGTAATAAGTTACAAACCATAACTTGGTTAAAACGTTTTCATAAGACACCAAAAGACTTTAGATAAGACGAGGTTTAGAGATATGTAACCCGTCCAGGAATAGGTTACACCTCTCAAAACTCCACAACTCTTGGATGACATCTTTTATTCAACGCAGCTAGACACATGCATACCCTGCCAGATCCGCTAGTTCCCTGAAATACATGTAGTTTGAAAAATCAACAAAAAGTTGAGCGAGTTCATGTGTAAGTCTGTGTGTATAAGCCTTTAAAATATGTCTTGTGTGTATAAATGTCCCTGGTATGTAGCAATTAAGGAAAAAGAGATCACCAATGGGTTGCAAAGCCAATGGTTTGTGTGAAAATGGTGCAGGAAGTACTCAAACCTAGCAAATTTGTACCGGGCTTCCGGCTAGAAGACATAGTCACCTCTGTGGGCCGCCCCGGCCTCATGGGTGTGGGCTCGCTATACCCAAATAGATCTATCACTCATGTCCCTCGGTCCTACAACGAGGATTAATGGCCTTAAGTGTTGTGCCCACCCTTCACAGTCTAGTAGTAAACCTTCCTTAAGCTAACCATACCATGTATAAAAATGTCTGTAATAGTTGTAACATGTATTCCACCCCCGAAGTATAAAACTGAAAAGAGTTAAGAGAGAAGGGGGGACGTGAACTCTTCTTGATTGCGAGTAAGTCCAAACAAGTATGTAAATGTCAGAGTTCTTGGAAATAAGATTCCACGTCACTCTAATTGATTGAACATGCAACAATATGGGATATGTATCAACAATAATGTTTAATTGGATAATTGGAAATCCTAAATCCATGGGATTCGGTAGTGTTTTGTTTAAATGGTAATTATGGGATTTGGATAACCTAGCAAGAGGACTTGGAAAATGAATATGATGTAAAGGAATTATTTATGAAAAATATTTATTTATCATAAATAATAAAATTGCAAAAATGTACAATTGATTTAATATAAACATTTGTAATAATAAATCAAATATATTTAACTAGTATAATTAAACAACATAGTTAAATATAATGATTATTGGCAAAAATTGTACAAGTGATATAATTAATTTATAAAAATTATAAATTAATTTAGATGGTTTAAAATATATATTATTTGATAAATGATAAGTATTTTGTTTAAAAGAATTAATATGATAATTACATAACTAATTATCAAAATAATTATATTAAATCTGAATAATTAAAAATAACATTTTTAATTATTAAACTTGAATATCACAGATTTAAATTAATTATTATGGCCTTGGAATCATTTTAAATAAATAAAATGAATTAAAATGGTTGAAGTAACAATAAATAAGTTAAAAAAAATGTTGCAGACCCCTGGGTTCGAACCCTAGTCTGTACTGAAGGCAAGAACACACACAACCACTGGGCTAGCCTGGTGGTTTGTGTTTAGTTTCAGTTTAAATAAAATAAATATTGAAATGAAAAGTGTCATCTTCCCCAAATTTTCAATCAGAGTCAACAGAAAAAGTCAACTCTCAAAATTAACGGGGAAATCTGTGTTATATTCAAATTAACTTTGGGGGATCATTATATAAGCAAAACCGAATGAATTGATCAAATAAAAACTAACCGGTATCGATTGAAACGGGTTAACGGCCAATTCCCGCGAGTTTGAACTCCGGCGAATGTTTCCGATTCGGGTTACGTCGAAAATCGAAGTGTTGGTGGATTGTGAAGGGTGTAAGAGATTAGTGGTGATCTAAGGAACTTATATACTGGTTCAATTCGATCTCAGATCCAACATCCATAGTGGAATCGATCCACTTTAATTTTTTTTTATAAAAAGTCCAATTTACAGCCATTTTGGCACTGAAGTGTGTCGAATTAATGCGAAAATGAGTTGGCAATGGGTTGGGGACTCGTGGTTGATGATTAAAGCGAAAAAGTTTCGATTTTGGTCGGATTTGGTGAGTTTTGGTCGAAATCCGCGACCTGCAGATCTGTATTTATATATTCAGATCTGTTTTAATTAGTATATAAATATAATACAATCTAAGTTATAACACATCCCAACTGGTAGACCAGTTGGTTTGTGCGCGTGCTTGTTTGCGGGAAGGCACGGGTTCGAGTCCCGTTGTGGCCGGTTTGTTTGGGTTTAAAACCCTTTTTAAATTTCTGAATTTAATTAATTAAATATTAAAATTCTAAATAGTGTATAAATGAATTTAAGTTTCATATTCTAACAGCTCCTAGTAGGAGGATAAACCGGTTAAGGCGTTACGGTTCTACACGAGAGACGCGAGTTCGATCCCCGGCAAGGGCCGGTCTGATACAGAAGGGCCCCCTTTTTACCGGTTTTTGCAATATTTACACTTTGGTCCCTCAAGTTTCATTTTTTTACAAAAATAGTCCCTGAACTTTCAAAAAGTTGCAATAACAGCCCCTATACTTTCATATAAAATACATAAATGGTCCCTATACTGTTCAGTTAAATCCACTAACTGAGTTAGTGTTTAAAGAAGAAAACCTTTATATGAAAGTTAACCTGGTTAGACTATTCAGTTAAAATAAGTTTCTAAAAGTCAGTTTTTGTCCCTGAAATATAAGTTTCATAAAATGACCAAATGAACCCTAGACTTTAAAAAAAAATTATATATATTTATTTCTTTTATAAAATAAGTTTTAAAGAATGACAAATAGGTCCCTCAACTAGTAGTTTCACAAGTAGTCACAATAAACCTTTATAGTTTATGTAACCATGTTTAATAGCATAAAAACTCAACAAATTTGAAATTGTTTCACGTGTTTGTATCGGTATGAGCACAAAGCAAGTAGGATCAAATAGGTTTCATTCCCGATACGGTAATTGTTACAATGCAAGTCAAAACAAATAAAAGTGCGAAAACCAAGGTGGTTACACTAAGAAGTGATGGAATTCACTCGACAAACCAAACGGGTCAAAATAAATAGTTGGTTAGATATGTTTATTGATAATATTGCTTAATTAGTCATAATGGGATGTAAATAAAGTGATGTAATTCACTAGATAAAGAACGGGTTAAACTAATGGTCAAAATGGTAGTGTTTGGAGTGACTCGAACGTCACTCGTTGGATTGAGTTATTAAAGCAGAAACCATGGATTAGAAGGGATACGCTAAGGTTGACAAGCCTGGGGATGGGTAGTTATGGTTAGAAAGCAATGTCGACGAATTATGAAGGTATGTAACTTGTTTTGTTACCTTGTGTAAATTTGATATTGAAATCGTTCCTAATTGTGTTTTAGAATAAAGATTTGTATTAGTTGAAGTGACAATGTTCACTACTTGATTGAATAAGTTAAAACTAGATTAGAAAGCGTTTGGTAGTCATTAGAAATTGAGGATTCCATAAATGAGCCAAACGGGTCGAATAATTGTTTAGTAAGTAGTAAAAGTGTGCTTTGAATAGCATTTGGCAATGACGGATCACAAGAGCGCGAAACCATAGATTTGGTAATGAAACGCCGGTGATCATAAGCCCCGGATGTTGGGTAAATACTCCTTGCGGTCATAAAATTTGTTAGTGGTTGAATTAGTGCAAAACTATACAGGTCAAATAAATACGTTAGGCATTTATAGACTTCCAGCCCATACACTTTATTTTTGACACAATGATCGTGATAGACGCGTTGGTAATTTAATTACGGACGCATAGGAAAAAGAATCACCTAAAACGGATACGCAGGTAAAAAGTTATGCAAGTTTTAAGTTGAATTGTTGTTAAAAACATAGCTGGGCAAATATGCAGCTCAATGAAGGAAACATTCTGTCGAAACGGGGTGCTCGCGTCGTGCGACAAAGGGAAGGGCTAGACGTCGCGGCACGCGACAGAAAACTCCCAAACCCGTCGCGGCACGTGACGGGTGTAAAGTCTGAAATTTTTATTTGTTTTGCTTGTTTAACTTGGGGAACTTGTTATAACTTGTTATAAAATTATCAAAACTAACTTTTAAGTTGGGTTTTGATTTTAGGTGAACGTTATGGGCCTTCGGATGAAGATCAAGCTATGAACAAGAACCGAGCACACAACTGAATGAAGTTTCCGCAATTATCTAGTTTTGTTTTGCAAAAAGTGGAATATGTAAACATTTTAAACTATGTTTTAGAATGTTGTAAACATGTTTAAACACTCAAGATGTAAAAGTTTTTGATAAGTGACATTTTCTCATAAAATGCTTACTTTAATTATATATATCAACATTAAATTAGTATGGGTGTTACAGAGTGCCAATTGGCCTAAACCTTAGGGGGTAAAATTGCAGTTTACTCTAAAAAAAATAAAAAAATAAATGATCATTATTACATGACCAGTACTTTCCGCCCCCGCGAAACTTTTTGTCAAGCTTCGCCACTGCTTAGTCGTCATTAATTGTTCATGCTTGAGTTTAGTCAAATGATCATTTCATGCATTGGCGGAGCTTTATTTTTCGTTCATAGTGTCAAATTTACCTGAAAATTTACGGAATTTTTTTTTCTTGTGGTGTAAAAATTCGGATTTTTAAGAGTCTGGATCCACCAATTTAGATTTCAAGAGTCTGACCCTCATTAAGTTTTCGTTCAAGCTTCGCCACTGATAACTGATAGTTATTCTTTAGGCAATGCCATGTGCCCTTGATGGTTATTGCTTAAGCAATTGATTGTATCGAATGCAACTTTTCGCCAGTGACAACATATTTATAACTTGATTAACTTTTATAACCAACATTGTATGAAGTGAATGTATTGAATACAACTTTCCACCAAAGCCACCACTTTTCAACAGCCACATCCACAACCACCTACACATTAAATTTCTTGCTAGTCAGTACAATAATAGATTGTTAGATCTTTTTAATGAACATCTCGTCAGTACAATAATAGATTGTTAGATCTTTGAGTACATTGTCAAAATGGTCCCTGAGTTTTGGATTTAAGTGATAAAAGTGACCAAACCTCAAAATTGTCAAAATGGTCCCTGAGTTTTGGATTTAAGTCAAAATGGTCTTTTTTTGTCTTTTTTCTTTCTTTGAATGAAGGGCAAAATGGTCTTTTAATGTCTTATTATTACAAACTAAAAAAATCTGACAATTTTGAGTTTTGGTTTAAAAGACCATTTTGCCCTTCATTCAAAGAAAGAAAAAAGACAAAAAAAATTGCACATTAACTGAAAAATCAGACCAGATTTTGATTTTGGATGGAAATGACAACAAAATTGAAACACGGGGACCCAGATTCAAAAAGTTTGAGTTTTGGACTAAAGTGGAAAAAGTGACCAAATCTCAGGGAACATTTTGACAGTTTGCTATAGATCTTTTTAATGAACATGTATGAAATTGATTCTAATTAACCGTGTGAGGCCCGGTGAGTAGGACCTTCTAAGCTTTAAGGGTCCATAAATAATCCATCAAAGATCAGTCTAACGTCGTTAATAAAAGTGCTTGAAAGCGAACGAACAAACTTCTTGGAATCGGATGAACTAAATGCTTGAAATGGAACGAATTGATGAAATTTATTGAAATCAGTATGGCTCAAATCGATTCTAATGATATCTAACGAAAGTCTTTGAATCTATATGATGAAATTTGTTTTTGTGGGAGCCCTGATGTTGATTTTTTTTTTTAAATCAGTTAATTTTATTTGTTTAATTCCATTTTATCAGCCATGACATATTTGATATTCCACATAGCATTAACAATATAAAAAGTTACCAAACACATCATCATGTAAAACTGTAAAAACCCTATATTTGTGTAAGATTGGAAGGACAAATGAGTGACCTTAGAGAGGAAGAAAAAAGAGTGACTCTAATGAAACAAAGAATAAACTAATAGATAATATTGTGTAAAGTTTTCCTAACAAAATCTGTTAGAAAAATTACAAAACTGAAGTTTTTAAGAAAATGATCAATTTTAAGTTTATATGATATGGGTTTTTTTACGCACACGACAGTACGACACTAATAAAAATTCGATAAATGTATTGATGCAAATTAGCGTTCGTTTCATATAATGGAATATAATTTGCATATAATCGGAATGTAGATTCCATTTTATATATTGCTCGTTTCAACAAAAGAAGGAATTGAAATTGAACAATAACGTAAGGAACGGAATCTATATTCCAGTTCCTTCGGATTCTATTCCATTATGTGAAACGAACACAACTAAATTCCAAATTAATTTCAATTCTTGCGCGAATTCCAATTTCATTTTCATTACAATCCATGAAATGAATGCTAAAGATTCAACTTTACGGATTTGGGTGTAGAGTAAACGAGTTCAGGTTAATTGCAGGATGATCATTTAATTTGTTTAGTGTTATAATTCTTTTTGAAAAAAATAATGTTTATGTTATACATAACTTAAACTGATTGCGTATCATGTCAAGTTTAAAAAATTAAAAAGAAACAAGTATTAAGTTTAAAAGATAAGTTATGTATATTTAAACTTTTAATTGTAAGTCTATAATTTTAAAGAATTACCCACTAAAAGTTAGGAGGTAAATGGATTATGTTCATGTTAACTTCTAAAAACTCGTGTCACGTTGGTATGTTTGATATGATTTTTGGGTTTGTATTGATTTGTCAATTTTCTGAGTTCGTAGAGGTTTTATCCATCAACCCATAAAACGCCACGACCCAATTCACATCCTTACCAATGATCCCACATCATCTTCCTATTTATGTACGCACATGCGCGCACACAACCACTTTGTATAGTTTAGAATAGACTTGATATTTATCTATCAATAAGTATCTTCTCCTACGAAAATGAATTTCCAAATTTTTTACATGTGAAAAATGTGTCTTAGTTAAAAGTTGGCCAAAACACCCTCCAAAACAGTTTTACCACAATGTTTGAATAAATTAAATGTCATTTGTTGTGAAATACACGCATACCTAAAGATGGAAAATACTAGCTTGTACTATTTAAAAATGTGCCTAACAATACCGAACACACCTATAACCTATTAGTTCTCTTTTATGTTTCATAAGTGTTTTTTAATTGTAACTAGTTTGTGCACATGCCAGTTTATTGTTGATCTTGTTTAGCTAGTTTGTCATGTGGATTTATTTAAACTTATTTATTTATGCTATATATGAAAACATGTATGCTCGTCAATGCAATTTTTGTGTTGAACTATATTTTTAACATGTTACAGGTTGATACTGATGATATTGAACTGGAGTAGTGTTGATGCTTTAGATACACATAGACATCTTAGGTCTTAAATTGTTGTATCAGTTTTGTACCCTGTTTTGTTGTATTCAAACATGTTGTATTCTGAAATTCAATGTATTGTAACACGACAAGTTTTATGCAATGAAATCAGTTTATCTTAATCATATTATCACTTTTAGTGTTATGTTGCAATGAACAATCGTCTCTTCGTCTCACTTCGATGTTTCTGCCATCGGTTGAGGTGTGACACCGGTACCATAACCGGTATTTTCGGTATTAGTACCGATTCTGTATCGGTTGGCACCGAGCTCATCCATACCGCTGAAACTAAAAAAAATTAAAAGTTGAAGAAAATCAACAAAAAAAAGTTGTACGATACCGTTGTTCGTACGGTACCCGTGATCAGGGATGGATGAGAAAATGGTACCGGGTAGCAGCACTGAATTTCCCGAACCAACAGATTTCCAATATCAATTCGGCAACAACTTTTGGTGTTTTCTGAATTAGTTTCGGTTTTTACCTTCATTTTCGATACCAGTACTGACTCGACACCAAGCTTATCCCAACCCATGATTAAAAAATGATTAATATTATAGTATTAAAATAATAAAAGTATTAAAAAAACTATATATTATTATAATATTAAAATAAAATTACTATTCATTAGCTTCTATTTTTAATATATAAATAAATATAAATATAATAAAATTAAATAATAATAATACTAATAATAATAATATAAGTATAATATATATATATATATATATATATATATATATAACGATTAGTATTATTATATTAAAATAATAAAAGTATTAAAAAACTATATATTATTATAATATTAAAATTACTATTCATTAACTTCTAATTTTAATATATATATATATATATATATATATATTTATTTATTTATAAAATTAGTGTCGAAGCTTGAACGAAAACACCGCAGAGACCAGACTCTTAAAATACAAATCGGTTGGGGTCGAGCTCTTAAAATTCAATATTTTACACTAAAAAAAGTTCAAAATTTCTGTAAAATTTAAAACTACGAGCGAAAAACCGACGGGGCCGGGGCACCCCTGGCCTCAAAGAAGCTCCGCCAGTGATTATAATTATACCTCCATAATAGTATAAAGACGTTGTCGTCATCAGTGGGGGAACAAGAACATGAGATCAGTGAAAAATTTTCTTCTCTACCGAGGTCTACGGGACCTCTTACACCCATGGTTATTCCCAATGACGAAACTTGAGATTTCCGATCGGGGGGTCGAAAACGTATATACCCAAAAATTTCTATACCAAAACTACATACTCTCCATTACTGAACGAAAAGTTCGGGGGGTTGGCAGCCCCCTCCCGCCCCCACTATGTTGCGCCCCTGATTATGCCCCTTGTTGTTATGCTATTTTACATATGGAATATATATATATATATATATAGGGCAGAGTTCATTTGAGAATCACTCTTATTGCAAGAACTAGTGTGAACACAACAAAATAAACCCACCCACCACCACCCAAAACCTAAACACCCACCCCCACCCACCGCAACCCAAAAACCTAAACACCCCCCCCCCCCACACACACACATCACCCAAAACCTAAAAAACCTAACCCCCCAACAAAAACCTAAAAAAATAACCCCCAACCCCAAAAACCTAACCCCCCTCAACCCACCATCCCAAGCTAAATGCTAAAAACTAAACCATAAAGCTAAACCACACAACTAAATGCTAAAAAAAATCGCTAAATTTCGTCACTAAAAAATACAAATAAAAATTGAACAACAGTACTGATGCACATGTGCAACGGTACTGTTGTTCAATTTTTTTTTATTAAAAATCGTTAAATTTCGCGCACATGTGCATCGGTACTGTTTTTCAGTTTTTTTTTTGTGATGAAATTTAGCGATTTAAAAAAAATATTTTTGTGTTTTTTTTATTTTTTAGGTATTTTTTGTTGTGTTCACAATGGTTCTCGTAATAAAGAGTGGTTCCTAACGGATCCTTATCCTATATATATATATATGGGAGAGTTTAAATGAGAACGCTAAATATCGCGAGAACCGTGAGAACAAATAAAAAAACCACGAGAACTTGGTCAAAAACAATTCAAATTCAAAATTTTTTTTACACTTATCATTATTATTCGAATATAATGTTAGAAATTAAATTTACACGTTTACATTTACGTAAATTCGTAAATAACGAAAATTTACACATGTGTAAGTTTGTCATTTACACATGTGTAAATTTGTGTCAAATGAATTATTTGATGTTGTGAATTCTTTTTTGATGTTGTATTTTAATTAGAACTAGGAATATTACCCGCCGTAATACGGCGGATGGCAGTTTATATATATTATGTGCAGCCGAAAGACATATGGTTTTTTCTACCATCCACATCATGCTACCTACCTAGCTATTTTATACAATAGTTTCTTCGGTGGGTACGATGCGTAGCTAAGTTATATACAAAAGTTTCTCAAGTGGTTATGTTGGCGAGTTATATTACTAACAGGCTATGTTACTAACAGTAAGCCTATATTACTAACAGTAAGCTTGTTAGTCGAAGAACTTGACCCAAAAGTTATATTCTGATGTGTTGTTGCTACCATGTCTTCTAAGTCTTTGGCATTTCCAAAAGGGGTGTTCTATCATATTATGCCTCGCACCCTCTCTTCGCAGGCTGGGTAGAGTTTGGAGCAGGAAAAAAAAGATTAGTATAGTTAGTCAGCCGTTTTCTACGGTGATGATGTGTTAATCTACGTACAATTGGCGAACATCTTACGCACCAGATACAAATTTCAATGTAAACAAAATGTAAGTAAATATAAAGTCATATACCTGGCGAATCAGGCTGAGTCCTCTTTGCTAGGTTGATTTTTTGGTTAGGGGTGGTTGGTGGTAATGCCAACATGCACTGCTGATCACTACAAGTCTAAAAACAGAAAGACACAACTTGTAATATACGCTAGGTAATATAAAATATCCGACTAAACGTATTAGTTAACAACAAAGTCAAGCAAAGTAAAACATACCTGAAATGCAAATAGTATTCTATAGCAGTTAGCCACAAATGTAATGAAATAACAAACGACTGTTACACAAAGAAGGAAAAAAGTTAGTTTAATGTAGCAGAACCTTGAAGGTTGATGCTTATTTCTTTTCATCTTTCAAATATGAAATAAAAATAACTAGTAAGTTTAACTCAGGTTTGAAATTTGTTAGATTTATTTAAACTTTTTAATAGAAAAATAAAATATTACTGATGGATCATATGTAGGTTTGTTCAATGTTGTTAAGGAGTGGAAGAGGGACGCCACATCTGTAGTTATGATTTCAAATTTTGACCTACCGTGCACAGTTATGAAGTTGACATGTATAATTCAGCATAATATGATATTATTATGGGACCAAAACAAATTGTTTGCTGGCTTTGACAAATGCCATTTATTTTTCTTTCTTTCTGTTCATGAGTTCAGTTACCTTTGAAAAGTCACCTTTAATTCACTGATCTCTGTTTTCTATTCCTTACCTTTGAAGAGTCACCTTTAATTCAATGATCTCTGTTTTCTATTCCTGATTATATCATGATTAATTATTCCTATAGTTTTGGATTCTCAATGAAGTTTACGAACTTACACATTTTGTTAAGTAATCGTGCATCAGTTCTTATTCGTATAAAAGTCCCACTTCCCAAACAAATGGCATTCCTAATTCTATGTTTAATGATGTTAATGTCATGTACGTAACATGTGTAACAAAGTAAAAAAAAGGTGTAACGACGTGTGTGGACACGACACGTTAAAGCCATCATCATTATGCGTATAACAAAGTCACAAATGTCATGTTGCCGCTGCAACGGGCGGAACATGTCAAAATTCTAGTTGATACCCATTTACTTATAAATTGATATTTTGAGCCTTTTTTTAGTCTCTTAACCGCTCAACCTAATCGATTTTGAGAGCATGCTAATGTACTATTAAAACACCTAATATATCTCATCAACTTATAGGTCCACCTCTTTCAGCTTGTCAACTTCCAGATCGCACAAACTACTACCAGGTCCTCCCATCTCTCTCGCTCTCTCACACACACGCACACACACACACTACGACAAATCGTAATTTCAAGAGCCTTTTTCCTTGTTCAGTTCTGAATTCTGATATAACTTACGTGTACGATATCTAAGTGATAATTGGGCTTAATTATAAGTAATGGGTGGCAAACATCATTGGTGGATGTATGTATACCAAAACCTATTAAACACAATTGGGATCATAAGTTTAGTAATACAAGTACAAGTCGGTAGCACATCCTAGCCGAGTCGCACACTTCTCACTTGGGCCAAACATCCTTCCTTTGCTATTTAAGTGTCCTCGGCCCAACATTCACAAATTAAAAGCTGGGTTCGGCCCATGTGTTTCGAATACATAGGCATACAAGGTGGTGAGGGGATTTCTTTTATCTAAAACACACACAAGGAAGGAAAACCCAAATTCCCCATGCTCTGGATGAAGACTCCCCTCCTGTTCGATTCTCCTCCCTTCTCGGCTTTAACCAAGTCCCCTTGCACCTCATTTTCTGGTAATTACACTGCCACTAATCAATTTTGTACAAGGCAGCACTCATAATTGTTTATTGATCTACATGGATGTTATATTGATTATAGTGAATCCGTAATTGTTAGAAAGCATGTTAGACGCCATTTAATTCAGATCGTGTAAGTAATAATCTGATTGATACTTGTTAGCGTGAGACTAATTATGATTCAGCATGATTTTGTGTGGTTGATAGAATGATGATCTAGGGTCACGCAATGTATTGATGCTAATCAAGAACCCTAAAAACTATTTTGCTATGGCTTGTCTTGGCAAACTGTTAAGAGTGTAAATCTTTGATTTTGATTTATGTGATGATTCGTATTACATGAAAGGTGCTATGCAATGTCTAAATCAACTTGGATGTGGTCGATCATCGTGAAAATTAATCGTTATTGATTGGGTGGTTATTAGGGTTTAGGAAATCATGAAACTGTCTGATGTGAGCAGCGATGAAACACACCTCGACGAAGAACACGACTCGACGAAGGTTAGTCCTTCGCTAGAGGATTCTTCGTCAAACCCCAAGACGACGAAGAATAGATTCCTCGTTGACAACTCCTTGACGAACCATCCTGATTCTTCGTCACACTCGTCCTCGACGAAGAATCATACTTCGCCATAATCATTTTCAGCGAAGAATAGTTCTTCGCCGAGAGGGTCCTTCGCCGTGTAAATGGACATAATAGTTTAACAGTAACATGCATATGATGATGAATGGTTCGGTTTAAACAACTATGTGTTGCATGTTAATAATATTTACTAGAAAATAGGAACTTGACTTGACTCGTGTGGGTAACCAATTTGCCTGTAGAATGTTATTATGTGACATGCATGGGATGTGGACTTGTATGCGATGGAGTAATTTCTATGTGCTATACGGTGATCTTAGCGGAATATGTAATCTGTGAAAATACGTGTAATGTTATGAGATCGACTTGCATATGAAACCCATACACTTGTTATGTGATTTAACGACAAACTTATGGATCAATGGGTTGCATGATTAACGGTTACGACTTGTATAAGGACGTGTGTCCTACCTGTTTGCTATATGTGTAACATGTACGATGGATACGTGATATATGTGAACATTATACTGACTTTTCTTGGTAACCACGGTAGGGTATGGTTGACCAACTTGGAATAGGTAATGTAACATACCGAGCAAATCTAAGGTGGGTTCACTTCTCTTGAGCATGCGTCCCGGTGGGTGGGACAATCAAATGGGTATTCCTGAGAGGAATAAGTCATTTGGGTAAAAACTGGGATGTTGGATAATACACTCATTTCCTATCACCTTAAGTCCCATCTTTTACCGAATAGTTACCTGAGAGGTAATGGGGTATTAGTTGATAGCGCTATTAGGCTTGGCAACCTCACACCGTACCTGAGAGGACGGGCGTGAACTAATGACCTTAATCATGACAAATGCTTAGATAGGGGGCATTGGGGACGGGCAAAACAATCTGGAGCCATCTTGTACGGTACTCGAGTTATTATCAACATTACTTTCGGAATTGTTATTAAACTAGAATAAACACTTGGTAACAAACGTTTTCATAAATCTGTGAACTCACCAGCGTTGTCTGATACACTTGTTTGCATGCTCACAGGTTATAGATATGTGTTGATGTGGAGTTTGCTGTCTGGGAGGCTGGAGTGGTCATGGGTCGAGATACATGGAATCGCGAGACAAGTCTAATGGTTTTCATACATATGGTTTATGAAACACTTAACTAATGATTTATGCTTCTGCTGAACACGATGAATTACATTTAATGTTTTGTAACACTTTATGTTAATGAATGAAAGTTTTTATTTGAAATCTTGTTATGAGTTTAATGTGATTGGTGGCTAGATCCTGGTACGTCACACTCCTCGCGGGGGTTTCCGCATATGGTATTTTGGGGGTGTGACAGTTTGGTATCAGAGCCACTGGTTATAGTGAACTTGGTTTTAAAAATGTTTTTATAAAACCAGACTATAACCGAACAGTTCTGAATTCATGAATACGACCATGACACTCAGCTCCAGACTGCAAGGTTTGCCTTTTACCTGTGGTATACATTACATGATTAGTGTACACTTGTTTATGATGTAGCATGCGGACACACACTTGTCACTATAGCATAATTACGTGAGTTGCTTGTTTACGGTATGATGCATTGTTAGTATGTCGTAGTTCTTAGATTTCTCTGTCCGTTGACATTTGAGTTGAGGAACCATTTAACATGAGTTAGGAGGAAATGAGATGAGCATGCAAATCATATTATTATTGTGGGTGCACACATAATAATAATGTGTGGTGCATGTGAGTCCCAATGAGGCCTAACAAGTGTGAAAGGGGTTCCATTCCAATATTCGACCAAATGTGAAACACAACGATCCATAGGGGTCATAGCAATGAATGTCTCCTGTTTGAACATGGTCCTTTCACTTCCCTCTAAACCCTTACGAGTCTCGAAGATATTGAGTGATACCTGAACGCGTAACTGAACGTCTAGCGAGCCATGTAGAAATGTTAGGTGTTAGTGCAAACGTCTTTGAGACATATGTCAAAATGTTAAATGTTTGGTCTATACTTTCTCACTTTTCTCGTTTACTTTGACGTAACAAATTGACGCCTCAAATTCAGAAGTATGGACACCTCTGTGATAATCTAATGATTTACCATGCGCTATTCAATCGACTCGCAAGACCGATGGACAAGAAGATGAACATGATGCATTACCAACCCTAGTGTTAGGATGACCCTGCTCTCTGACAACGAACATCAGTAGGTTGACTTCAATCGAGTTCCTAACCCTAGTAAGCAACGTCTGGGAGCCAAATCTTACGAATCAATCGGGGCATAAACGCTGGAAACCGACTGGAATATGGGATGTGCAATTACTAGCGCCATGGGCAGTACCCTAGGACGTGACAAGAACAACGGGAAGGTGGACCCTAAGGGAAAAAGATCACAAGGATCCGTTTTCAAAGCAACAACATTAGAGGCAATGGCCACGGCGATAACAAGGTACTCGCAAATCATAACTTTCAGTATGGAAATGAAGGTGACTTTTACAAGCATTGGCTGTTGATAAGTCAAGACGTCAACAACGCAGGGAACAATGACAGTATTGGGAATCCTCGTAACAGTAACAACAACACTGGAAGTGGTGCTCGTGGAAGGGCATTTAGGATTGGCGTAGGCGACGCCAGGCATAATAGCAACATGGTAGCTTGTATGTTTTTAGGTAACTAATCGCTTAGTCTCTGTTCTGTTTAACTCTAATGCCTCTTGAAGACAGACACGTTGTAGAAGTGGCGGATGGCAAGCCAATTGAAGTCTCACACGTTCACCTAAGGTGTAACTCAATCTTGTAGATCACGAGTAAGAAATTGACCTTCCCCCTGCTACTGTTAGAAGCTTTGGTGTAGTCGATAGTATGGACCGGATGTCCAAGCCTCAAGCAGAAATCTTCTGTAAGGAGGAAATCGCATGTATATCTCTTTATGGTGGAGATTCACTGATTGTCAGCAACACTTCGGCGTGTTTCACCTACCCTGCTACCCTATCATTGATTACCGGTGCGCAGCCCGAAGAACTTCTAGATTTTCCCCCACATTGTCAGGAGAAATATCAGATGTGTATCCCGCCAGAAGCAGTCCTGATTTCCGGCACCTCTTATCTTCTTGCGCCTGGAGGGTTGCAAGAACTGTCAAATCAACTTCAGGAACTACTGGATGGGAGTTTTATCGATCTAGCTCCTCGTCTTGGAAAGCCCGAGCTCTATTGTGGAAATGAAGGACGATTCCTTTCATACGTGTACAGACTACCACAAGGTGGCAATCATAGACCGTCACCCTCTATCTCGCATCGACGACCTGCTTGACCCGCTGCAATGATCAAGCTTCTATTCGGAAACCGACTTAAGATCGGACTGTCACCTGATGGAAGACCCAGGGGAGGATGATTCCTAACACGGCGCTACAGACACAGTACGACCACCACGATTTTTTGTTCATGTTGTTTAAGTTATCCAACCCACCAGCAGCCTTAGGGATCACATGAGTAGTATGTGTCAACCTCATCTCGCCAGATTCGTCAACCGTGTTTATCTATGATGTTTTGAATCACTTCCAGGAGAAAGGAACACCATGAATGGCACTTGTATTTCATCTTAGAGCTCCTAGGGGAGGAGCAACTCGATGCGAAGTCTACCTTAGTGTGACTTCAGGATTCGAGAAGTACACTTTCTTGGTCACGTAGTCAACGAAGTGGGGATACACGTGGATCTCGCTAAGATCCATTTTATTAGAATTGGTCGGCACCAAAGAGTCCTTCGGGGATACAACAATTTCTTGGTCTCGCTTGATACTATCGCAGATTCATCGCGGGATTTTCGAAGATCGGGTAGCTTTAATCTCTTTAGCACAGCAGAGTGCCGTGTGTTCGTGGGAGACAAAACAGGAGGACGTCTTTTTAGCTTTTGAAACCCAACTCTACAATGCACTGAGCATCGTCTTTACCCGAGGGTACGGGTGATCTAGTGGTATACCATGATGGTTCGAATCAGAGTCCCAGTTACACGCCGATGCAACACGAGAAGGTGATGGCTTACGTAGTGGATTTACAAGAAGAATTGCACGAGTCACAACCTGCGGTGGAAGCCATGGTCTTTGAATTTAAGTTGGAGGCATTCCTTGGACGGTACCAAATGCACTACTTAGACCGATCACAAGGGCCTCCCTTGTACCCTTGTTTCGAAAAAGCTAAACATGTGATGATATCGCTGAATGGAACTTTCGAATGATTTCGACTGTGAAACCTAAACGTGTACGAGCCTCGTAGCACACCATTGACTCTAACCTACCTGATCAGATCCGTTCTGCTCGAACCGAAGTGTTGAAGGACGAGAACCTCCCAGCTGAATCTGTGCGGGGCGTAGAAAAACGACTTGTATCTAAAATCGGGCGATACCCCCTACCTCATGGAGCGAATATGGGTCTCACTATACAGTAATCCTAGGGAACTTGTGTGTCACGGCCCCAGCCCCGGTTTGACCCGGTCAGGAGCCGCGAAACAGGTACCCGTTGTATCTATGATGCGACAGCGGAAGATTTTAACAGGATCTTTTTAAAACTCAAAATGCCCAAATATTTTATTTTATTATTCGAGATAAACCCCGTAAATTACAATAGAGGAATTTCACAAGTAAATTCCCTGATTTATTAAAACATGTTTATTCATTTTAACTGAGCCACCTCTTCAAGCTTGTTAGTGCTCCTTAGCACATTTTCCTTGATTTACAGCAGGTTGCCTGAAACATGTTTTAAAAATATTTTATCAGCGGGGAAGTGCTGGCGAGTCATTCAAGTATGTAAAACAACACATTAGTTATCAATTACAGCATAAGAGCGATTACAATGGCTTCTATCTTATTTTTATCTGGTGACGATGGTCATACCACTATTGGGTCTTTCCCCAAGTAGTGACGTTTATCACTGTTAGGATTTATTAGCCTAACCCGTGAGAAATTAGTAATGTGCACAATACCCCACTAGCAAATGATTAAGATAACCACGACTTACTCCCTGTAATTATAACATTTGAAAATGGAGTATTGTAAAATACTTTTGATAAAAAGAGAATGACTCACATTGCAGATTAATATGGGCAGAGTTTAGCCTACTGATTAGCCTTTGTAACCTATTTTAAATAACATGCACACGAACTAGGTCAGTAACTAATACAGCATTTACGATAACTCACGAGATTAAATCCTCACAACGAATGACAAAGTGCGATACTTAAACATCCATCGAATTCACGACGAATGACAAAGCATAACCCTAATGTGGGCAGCACTTAAACATCCATTGGATAGTTTTAATCGACCGGGCATTGAATCGTAGCAGCGATCGAGTTATTACCCTGTTATTGCGGCAACGTTTCGTGAATTGTGTGTGTTTTGTAGTGAACAGACTATATCTCAGTGCATAAATCGAATTTTAACGTCGAACGAAAGCAGAATGTCAAGTCCCACACCCCTATATTTATACTTGGAAAACAGCCCCCTCACGTGGCGCGAGGGGCTGTCGCGTGGCGCGAGGGGTGCCACCCTAGCATAGGGTAGTCCCGTGTCTGCATAGCTCAGGTGAGTTGGCCGTTCATGCAAATTCAATTTACACGAAAAACTGTATAGATAATACTAACGGGGAAATACCCCCCCCCCCCTGAGTTTTAGGGGCCCTGATCCTGATTCCGATTGTTCTGAAAATTTTAGGGTTTATGCAGGATCACTTGAGGGTCTTAATTAGGGTTTCCTATTGGACAAAATATAATAAGAAATAATAGTTTTGGTGAGAGTTGTTACATCCTTCCCACCTTAATAAAAATCTCGTCCTCGAGATTTACTGGAATAAGTGAGGATACTTTCGCTTCATCTCCGATTCCAGCTCCCAAGTGTATTCAGGCCCTCTCCTTGAATCCCACTTGACTTTGACCAGCACTAGCCGCTTGTGCTTGAGAAACTTGATCTTTTTATCTTCTATCTGAAGAGGTTTCTCAACAAATTTTAACTTATCGTTTACCTCTATATCTTGAAGAGGTACTACCAGGGATCCATCAGATAAACATTTCTTGAGATTGGATATATGAAATATATAATGTACTCCAGCTAATTCTTCTGGTAGTTGTAAGCGATAGGTAACTGGTCCTATTCGTTGGATGACTGGAAATGGTCCTACGTACCTTGGACTCAGTTTTCCCTTCTTTCCAAATTGAACTACTCCTTTCCAAGGAGAAACTTTTAACAGTACTTTATCTCCAACTTGAAATTCTAACGGCTTACGTCAGTTATCTGCATAAATTTTCTGGCGATCTCGAGCCGTCTTTAGTCTTTCCTTAATTTGAGTGATCTTGTCAGTAGTCTCTTGTACAATTTCAGGACCTGACAATTGACTTTCTCCTATTTCTGCCCAACACATTGGAGTTCTACACTTACGTCCGTATAGTGCTTCGAACGGGGCAGCTTCAATGCTTGACTGATAACTATTATTATAGGAGAATTCAATTAAAGGTAGGTGGTCATCCCAGTTTCCACCAAAATCTATTACACATGCCCTAAGCATGTCTTCCAGGGTTTGGATTGTTCTTTCACTTTGTCCGTCTGTTTGCGGATGATATGCAGTGCTTAGATTTAGTCGAGTTCCCATTGCTTCTTGGAAACTTGTCCAGAAGTGGGAAGTGAAACGACTATCCCTATCCGATACAATGGAGAGTGGAACTCCATGTAAGGATACGACTTCATCTACATACAACTTGGCTAACCTTTCCATGCTAAAGGTTTCTTTCATAGGTAGAAAATGAGCTGATTTGGTTAATCGATCCACAATTACCCAAATCGTATCATTACCCTTTCTGGTTTTGGGTAACTTAGTAACAAAATCCATTGTTATGAGTTCTCATTTTCATACAGGCATTTCTAATTGCTGTAGTAGACCTGAAGGTTTATGGTGTTCTGCCTTAACTTGTGAACAAGTTAGACACTTAGAAACATATCTTGCTATGTCCTTTTTCATTCCTATCCACCAGAAATTATTTCTTAAATCTTGGTACATCTTATTGTTACCAGGATGCATGGTATACCTAGATTTATGGGCTTCTTCTAAAATCTTATTTCTTAACTCTCCCTGCTTAGGTTCCCAAATCCTTTTCTTATGGAATCTCCAAATTCCATCACTTCCTTGCTCTAATTCTTTAATCCGTCCTTTCATTCCTTCAGCAACATCCTGGATTGTTGTTTCTTGAACATCCTTTAATTGTTCCATTAAATCTAACTGTAGATTTAATCTAAGAGCACGAACTCGCTTTTGCTTTTCATGATACTTACGACTTAAGGCATCCGCAACTACGTTTGCCTTTCCTTCGTGATATTGAATATCACAGTCGTAGTCACTTAGGATTTCCATCCATCTCCTTTGCCTCATATTTAACTCTTTTTGCCCAAATATATATCTTAAGCTTTTATGATTTGTATAGACAGTAAACTTACTTCCGTACAGATAGTGTCTCCAAATCTTAAGGGCAAAAATTATGGCTCCTAACTCTAAGTCATGGGTCGTATAGTTTTCTTCATGCTTTTTCAATTGCCTTGATGCATATGCAATTACCTTCTTGTGTTGCATAAGCACACATCCTAATCCTAGCTTTGAAGCATCACAATATACTTCAAAATCTTCTGTTCCTTCTGATAAGGCTAGAATTGGAGCATTTGTTAACTTCTGCTTTAAAATCCTAAAGGCTTCCTCTTGCCTAGGTCCCCATTCAAACTTAACTGCTTTACAGGTTAGCTTAGTTATTGGTACTGCTATCTTGGAAAAATCCTTAATAAAATGCCTATAGTATCCAGCTAATCCTATAAAACTTCTAATTTCCATTGCTGACTGTGGAACCTTCCATTTGGTGATTGCTTCTATCTTAGCAGGTTCTACGTGAATACCTTCGTGATTCACCATGTGACCTAAAAATTGCACTTCCTGTAGCCAAAATTCACACTTCGAGAATTTGGCATAAAGCTTCTCTTTTCTTAAGAGAGTTAAGAGTGCATGTAGGTGCTGACAGTGTTCATCCTGACTCTTGGAATAAATAAGTATATCGTCGATGAAGACAATTACAAATTTATCCAAATACAGTTTATAGATTATATTCATCATGTCCATAAATGCTGCAGGAGCATTTGTTAATCCAAAGGGCATGACTGTAAACTCGTAATGACCATACCTAGTCCTGGCGCGAGGGGTGCCACCCTAGCATAGGGTAGTCCCGTGTCTGCATAGCTCAGGTGAGTTGGCCGTTCATGCAAATTCAATTTACACGTAAAACTGTATAGATAATACTAACGGGGAAATACCCCCTGAGTTTTAGGGGCCCTGATCCTGATTCCGATTGATCTGAAAATTTTAGGGTTTATGCAGGATCACTTAAGGGTCTTAATTAGGGTTTCCTATTGGACAAAATATAATAAGAAATAATAGTTTTGGTGAGAGTTGTTACATCGTGTTGGGCGAAGCACACGAGCCTTGATATTCTACTCGTCCGGGTTTTGATAGAATGTCTTAGGATCTAAGGATCTTGTACCAGTGACCGGATGTGAAAGCCCACATAGCAATGTATCTGAACGATGTTTGACTTATGCGAACGTCAAGGTGGAGTATCAGAAACCTCCTGGGTTGCGTCAGCAACCAGAAACACCCATTTGGAAATGGGAACAGACTGCCACGGATTTTGTCACTGATCTACCTAAAACTAAAAATGGAAACAATATCACCTGGGTGATCATTGATTATCCTATGTAACCAGTACACTTTCTTGCAATCAAGGAAAATTGACAAGTCTTTGTATCCTGTGAATAATTACCTATGAAGGGTGGTTTCTAGGTACGGGGTGCCAACTCTTGTTACCTCTGATTTTGATCTATACATGATTTGTGACAGGCAATACACAACACCCTTGGCTCACGTCTAGACATCAGCATTGCTTATCACCGTAGGACAAACAGTCAGAATAAACGAACCATCCTGATACTCGAAGACATGCTGCGAGCATGTGCGTGATTGACTTTAGTAAAAATTTGAAAGACACTTACCTTTGGGTGAGTTCTACTGCAGTAGTTACCATTCTAGTATTCAGACAGCTCTGTTTGAGGCATTGAATGGACGATAATGCCGATTTCCTTGTTGGACTAAGGTGGGTGACAACCTAATCACAGGTCCAGGACTTGTACTCGAAACTCTTGGGAAGATTGTTTAGATCGGAAATCGTTTGGCGGCAGCACGTGACCGTCAAGAAAGCTGATAAGCTTAGGAAACCCTGGGCGTTCGCTGTAGGAGATCGTATCATGTTGAAAGTCTCACCCTGGGAGGGTGTGGTACGCTTTGGGAAGCGTGGCAAGCTTAATTTACGTTACGTTGGGCCATTCAAAATTCTGGGAAGAATCGATAACGTGGCATACAAACTCGAGCTACCTGACGAAATGAGTAATTTTCGCGATGTCATTTAAGTCTCGAACCTAAAGAAGTGTTTGTCCGGTGAAACGCTTGTGATACCCTTACTAGGATTCACGACAAGTTGCAGTTTGTCTAGGAATCCATCGAAATCATGGATCCGGAAGTTAAGGTCCGTAAGCACAGTCGGATTCTAATCGTGTGGGTTCGTTGGAACTCAAGACGTGGACCGGAGTTCACGTGGGAACGCAGAGATCAGATGAAGCACAAGTACCGCAACTGTTCAAAACGGTGAAACCCAAATTCTGATGAGACTGGTGAATTTTGGGATGAAATTCTCTTTCAAGTTGGGGATGATGTGACACCCGAGGAAAATCCACAGTCATCCTAATCTATCACCTGGCTGCTTTGGGTTACTTATCAAATTTCGGGATGAAATTTCTTTCAAGTTGGGGATGATGTGACAAATCGTAATTTCAAGAGCCTTTTTCCTTGTTCAGTTATGATATAACTTACGTGTACGATATCTGAGTGATAATTGGGCTTGATTATAAGTAACGGGTGGCGAACATCATTGGTGGATGTATGTATACCAAAACCTATTAAACACAATTGGGATCATAAGTTTAGTAATACAAGTACAAGTCGGTAGCACATCCTAGCCGAGTCGCACACTTCTCACTTGGGCCAAACATCCTTCCTTTGCTATTTAAGTGTCCTTGGCCCAACATTAACAAATTAAAAGCTGGGTTCGGCCCATGTGTTTCGAATACATAGATATACAAGGTGGTGAGGGGATTTCTTTTATCTAAAACACACACAAGGAAGGCAAACCCTAATTCCCTATGCTCTGGATGAAGACTCCCCTCCTGTTCAATTCTCCTCCCTTCTCGGCTTTAACCAAATCCTCTTGCACCTCATTTTCTGGTAAGTACACTACCACTAATCGATTTTGTACATGGCAGCACTCATAATTTTTTATTGATCTACTTGGATGTTATATTGATTATAGTGAATCCGTAATTGTTAGAAAGCATGTTAGATGCCATTTAATTCATATCGTGTAAGTGATAATCTGATTGATACTTGTTAGCGTGAGACTAATTGTGATTCAGCATGATTTAGCGTGGTTGATAGAACGATGATCTAGGGTCACGCAATGTAGTGCTGCTAATCAAGAACCCTAAAAACTATTTTGCTATGGCTTGTGTTGACAAACTCTTAAGAGTGTAAATCTTTGATTTTGATTTATGTGATGATTCGTATTACATGAAAGGTGCTATGCAATGTCTAAATCAACTTGGATGTGGTCGATCATCGTGAAAATTAATCGTTATTGATTGGGTGGTTGATGTGTGCAAAATGCAACATATAAATTACATCAATTGTGGCATAAAACTAACCCTTTTTAGTACTAATGTTGGAAAAAGTGTGCTTTTGTCTTCCTTTTGTATTTTCAGGATTAAATGAGCTCAAATTAACAAAAGAAGCAAAAAGACAGCAAAATCTAACATAAATACAAGAAAAGCAACAAACGTGACATGCCCGACCCCACGACAGCATCTTCCCAAGCAAAACAAGAAGACAGAAGACTGAACACGCCCCGTGCTCAGCCAGCATGGGGGCGTGCCAAAGTGTCAGCAGAAAAGACAAAGTGGTAGAAGCTTATATTGCCCAATACGGGGCCGTGCTCAGCGGACACGGGGCCGTGGTCAACTATAAGATTCGCACAATCCAGACAAATCTTCATAGTACAAAGATTCTTCTGCACACGGGGTCGTGCTCAGCGGACACGGGGGCGTGGTCAACTAATAAGACAAGCTGCATTAAATGAAGAAAGAGAAGGATGTGGACACGGGGCCGTGTTTGCCTAAGTCTCTTACATCACTTGGTGAAGACAAGTGTCTAGTGTAATACTTTTTATTTCTAATCTTTTTGCACTTTTTACTTGGTTTTGTATTAATGACTTTAATAACTAGTTTCTTATGTTGAAGGTGATTCTTCCTTTTCGTTTGTCCGTGGTGTCTTGACATTATTTTACTGTCTATATAAAATAAAAGATTTTCACCATTCATATCTCCACGGTCTATATGGAGGTATGTTGGCTACCTGGTCGGGGGTTAAGGGAACGGTTTGGTAAGAGTCTTGCCATTGTTCAGCGTTTAGAGGTCCTGCGATGGGCCTGGGTCAAATTTAGTAGGACCTCCTTCAATACTTAACGGTATTGGATGGCGGGGGTCCAAACTCTTTGATCCCCTCATAAGTTAACTACTATTAATACTATAACCCGGCTATTTAGGCTGTATCCCTGCTAACCCAGACTACTTAGTCGAGAGTAACGTCACCTCCAAAAGAGGGGCCTACCATAATTTGCATTAATAACTTAATTAATTATCTTTCAATAATCCGACCCTTTAGGATTGTATCCTTGCTGACTCAAACTACTGGGTTGAGGGTAACGTCACCTTCAAAAGAGGGGCCTACTACAATAACTAAGATAATCTCTTAAATAAGTGCAAAAGTGCGGAAATAATCAAAGGTTACACTATACACGAGTCGGAACCTAGTGATTCATCTTGTCTATCTGTTTTTATTTTATTTTTATTGTCAGCATTTTAGTTAGTTTTTATTTTTCTAGTTTAAAACCTTTTTCTAACTTTTTGATTTGATTAGACGTTGAGGATAAACCGTTACTAAAAGCTCTTGTGTCCTTGGACGACCTCGGTATCTTACCAACACTATACTACGCTCACGATGGGTGCACTTGCCCATATGTGTGTTTAGTGTTAGTAAATATCGTGTTTTATAAATTTTAAACTTGGCTAAAAAAGTGTTAAAGGGCTTAAAATATACACCTAATATATATAACACTTCACACGCATCAAGTTTTTGGCGCCGTTGCCGGGGACACAAGGATTTTAAGAAAGTTAGAAATCAACGGCCTAATCTTTTTTCTTATTTTTCATTTTTTTAGGATTTTTCTTAGTTTTTTCAGCTTCTACAGAACTCAGCACGGGCCGTGCCCGCTGAACACGCCCCGTGCCCAATCATTGGAACTGGCAATCCTGTTTTAAGTCAGACAGTAAGCTGAACACGGGGCCGTACCCATTCAACACGCCCTCGTGCCCAAGTTTCAGTTACTGAAAACAGAACCGTAAGATCCTGACGGTTGGTAATTTCTGACACAAATATGAGTGATACTGATGCTTTTTACTTTCGGCACTCTTATGGTACTACGTGGTGTCAATTATGTGGTGGTAACCATAAGGAATTAGAATGTTATTTTCTAAATTATAAGCCCCACTATATAGACCCATCGTTTCCTAGTATCCTTAAGAGGGGCGAAAGTAAAAATAATCCCTGTCTCTCCCTCGAATGCTGCCAACCAGATTTTCTAGGAGAAATGCTCCTCGATGAATTATTTCAATTAGAAGATCTAATTCTTAATTGGTTAAAAGAACTTAGGAAAGATTTCAATGATCTTTTCCAAGACGATAACCAAAAAGAAGGGTTGGAAATGCATTCAAACAACTTCGTTGTTTCCGACGATACTTCTACCTCTAGCGAGGACTTGAGCGATAGTCGTCCATGTGTCGATTGTGCCGTGAAGGACTCCCCATCGACTTCGTTCGATGCATACATAGACCTGAGCGATTCGACATACACCTTCTTTAACGAGAGCCCGGAAAAGGGTTGGACTTGTCCACCTACATATAGCATAAGAATCACCCTCACCGACAACCTCTTGCGTTCTCGTCTTAATCTGGAGCAATTAAGGTATCTTAGGCACTTTGGGGTTGTTCCATCCAGTAAGGAACCACCCGATTCGGAAAAGTTCCTTGAAAATAGACACACTTCATAAAACAGCCTCTAGACACGGGGCCGTGTCCAGGTCAGCACGCCCCCGTGTCCACCCAAAGATTCCCTTCTGATTTTATCAGAATGCGGACAAAAATGTGTCAGGATTCCATCTGCACACGGGGCCGTGTCCAGCCGACACGGGGCCGTGCGCAACGTACTGTCGTTTTCTATAAATGCAGCCAAGAATCCTGCACATTTGAACCATTCTAGGGACAGAGATTTGGGGAATATTCTCACATACCATCCTAGGTATTTTCTAAAAGAAGTTTCTCAACTATTTTCTTGTCCTTTCCTCTTTTATCCACTATCATCTTCTTCAATTTTTCTCATACTTCCATTAAAGCTTGAACCTTTCATAGTTTCAAGCCTTATTGAGATGTTTGTTAGATTTTTGTTCATGGAATCTTGTTAAAAATAAGTTCTACAACAAAGTTTTAAGTTGTTTATGTTCAAAAATGCTTTAAAAATCATGAAAACAATTTGAAACCCCAAGATTCCTTGTTCTTAAATCCTGCAGATATCTGAACACGGGGTCGTGTTCGCTGAACACGGGGCCGTGTCCGAAGTACTGGTTCCATAAAATTGAACTCTTTTCGGTATGTTTTCTCAGAATGGCAAGCAGAACAAGCGGAAACTCTTCGTCGCATTCCAGAAACAACCGGCAGGGGAGAAGATCATCAACGGTTGAAGATTCTCTTATAAACTATGTTTACGCCTTAAGAGAAGCCCTTGATGAAGTGACAAGTGTGGAAGAGGCATTGGTTGACCGTTTTAATCATTTGACGGTGGGACTAGAAGGATGTCTTAGAGAGGTCAACCTTTGGCACCAAAGGTTGAACATTCTCGCCTCTCCTCCTTTGGTGCCGATTATCACCCAAAGGGCATGGAATGTGGTTCCGGAAGTCATCATTCCGGCTGAATGGTACGCCTTACATCCGGAGCCCCCTCGAGACATACTACAAGGGGTTCCGATTGGTGTCGCTCCTCCTCCACAAGATGTTGAGGAACATGAAGTCGCCTCCCTTCTCCCGAGGGAGATAGAAGAATGGCTCTAGCAGCATCTAAGGGACACCGCTCGGTTTGGAGTTCTACAAGGCTTTTAGACCGGAAATCTATTTCCGGAATTTTGGTTCTTATTCTAGAAGTAGAGCTCCTTAGGAAGATTTTCCGAACCACTTGACCTATCTAATATTAGGACTTTTAACTTTTATTTTTTTTCTGCTTTATTTTTCATTTTTAGGACTAATATGTAATTCTCTCTATGACTTAATGAATGATGGTTTTAGTTAATTTGGTGTTTGGGTGGTGTTGAAATGAATAAAACACACTTAAGATGGCAAAGGATACAATGGAAGCTTGAACCAGTACCCCATGCAGGAAAACAGAGCCGTCCGACGATTTTCTTCGTTTACAGTAAGCTCGGCACGGGCCGTGTCCGCCCAACACGGCCCCGTGCTGCATAGTCTGCAGAAAAGACCCAGTTCAGGTAACTGGACACGGGCCGTGTTCACCCAACACGCCCCCGTGTCCAGGCTTCTGTTTCTCTTAATTTAATTTTGTTACTGGCACTTGAACACGGGGCCGTGCCCGGACAACACGGTGCCGCGTCCAGTGCCCAGTAACATAAATTTTTGCTTAAATCACACCTTTTACGCATTCGATCAACCTAAAAAATTTATTTTTGGGACACATTGAGGACAATGTGTAATTTAAGTGTGGGGGGGGGGGGATGCTAAAACCTTGAATCTTGCAAGTCCTAAATACAAGCCTTACACAAAACTCTATTGGAACCGCTAATCACCCCAAATTTTTTCAAAAATTTTCAATTTTTTTTACTTGTCTAGGTTTAACTTGGGAATTTCAAGTTCTAAAAATGTTATATTTTTACGAATTTACAACTGATAGCGTCGTGATAAAAAGAACCAAAATAAGAAAATTATGAAGAGGCATGGCAAACTTAGTTAAAATTTGATTATATTTACTTGATCACATAAAAACCCACTCCCACAAAAGTGAGTTTTGAGCCTTTATTGAGCATACAATTACATATCATTAGACTAAATGCTCATTTTTCGTTTCTTGTGTGAATAGCCGCTTGGTTCTTACGACTCTAGAACTTGCCATGACGATACATTCCCGGTCCTTACCAACTTAAACCCGAGTAAGTAAATGATGGAGGCATTAGGACTAACCCTTTTTATTTCTACACTATTATTTTTCTTTTTTTTTTACCACCTACCCAAAATCCCCCTAGTTAGCCCTTTTGAGCCTAAACCTTTTCATTTCATAACCCAAACCAAACACCCTTTTACCCACCAAAACCTTTTTCATTTTTAACCCTTTGTTTTAGTAACTAGCTCGGTTTTTCGTATGACTTTTCAAAAAAAAAATATGTGTTGATGATGAAGCAAAAGAAAATAAACAAACAAGTTCATCAAAAATAACTTTGTTTGAATAATAGCTTCATCAAAGTTACAAAAATAAAAAAGTCTTACGAAAACCGACGCTTGTTACGCTTTTCGCCCTTTTTCTACTAACCACTAACCCAACCACCTACCTTTAACCCAAGTCTAACCCTTCACCCAAAAAGTCATCTTGATATTTTCAAAGGTATATAGTTAAAAAGGAGGAGAATTGATTGCTTAGCAAGCCTATGGTAGGAGTAAGTTCCATGCCGCTCTCGAGTGATCCACAAAAATACATTTTCGGCCGAGTGTTGAGTGATCCCTGTGAGGTATGTGAACTTGTATATAAATAGAATTTTAAAGAGGCATGTTATGCCCTAATAAGTAATTTCTCTTATGAAAAGTTTTAAATAAATCATGACGAATAGGATTGTAAATAAATAAAAATAAAACTAAATAAAGAATCTTGGAAATCCCGACACTCTATGACAAGCCCAAAAACCTTCTTCTCTACCCATTCCATTTGGGAGTGTAAAGCCACATTATAAAGAGTTTTGCTTGAGGACAAGCAAAGATTCAAGTGTGGGGGTATTTGATGTGTGCAAAATGCAACATATAAATTACATCAATTAACCCTTTTTTAGTACTAATGTTGGAAAAAGTGTGCTTTTGTCTTCCTTTTGTATTTTCAGGATTAAATGAGCTTAAATTAACAAAAGAAGCAAAAAGACATCAAAATCTAACATAAATACAAGAAAAGGAACAAACGTGACATGCCCGACCCCACGGTAGCATTTTCCCAAGCAAAACAAGAAGACAGAAGACTGAACACGCCCCGTGCTCAGCCAGCATGGGGGCGTGCCCAAGTGTCAGCAGAAAAGACAAAGTGGTAGAAGCTTCTATTGCCCACCACGGGGCCGTGCTCAGCGGACACGGGGCCGTGGTCAACTATAAGATTCGCACAATCCAGACAAATCTTCATAGTACAAAGATTCTTCTGCACACGGGGTCGTGCTCAGCGGACACGGGGGCGTGGTCAACTAATAAGACAAGCTGCATTAAATGAAGAAAGAGAAGGATGTGGACACGGGGCCGTGCCCGAGCTTCTGTTCAGCCTATAAATAGGAGTGCTTGGCTCAAGCTCAAACCATCCCTTGGCACACCACCTTTCTCACACTTCACCCACCACCCACCACCACCATAACACCATCATCCACCACCATCATCCATTGTCCATCATAGAGTGTGTGAGTCGTCTCGGGATCCAGGATTGATCGTAAGAGTTCTTGACAATCAAGGCCATGTTTGCCTAAGTCTCTTACATCACTTGGTGAAGACAAGTGTCTAGTGTAATACTTTTTATTTCTAATCTTTTCGCACTTTTTACTTGGTTTTGTATTAATGGCTTTAATAACTAGTTTCTTATGTTGAAGGTGATTCTTCCTTTTCGTTTGTCCGTGGTGTCTTGACATTATTTTACTGTCTATATAAAATAAAAGATTTTCACCATTCATATCTCCACGGTCTATATGGAGGTATGTTGGCTACCTGGTCGGGGGTTAAGGGAACGGTTTGGTAAGAGTCTTGCCATTGTTCAGCGTTTAGAGGTCCTGCAATGGACCTGGGTCAAATTTAGTAGGACCTCTTTCAATACTTAACGGTATTGGATGGCGGGGGTCCAAACTCTTTGATCCCCTCATAAGTTAACTACTATTAATACTATAACCGGGCTATTTAGGACTGTATCTCTGCTGACTCAGACTACTTAGTCGAGGGTAACGTCACCTCCAAAAGAGGGGCCTACCATAATTTGCATTAATAACTTAATTAATTATCTTTCAATAATCCGACCCTTTAGGATTGTATCCTTGCTGACTCAAACTACTGGGTTGAGGGTAAAGTCACCTTCAAAAGAGGGGCCTACTACAATAACTAAGATAATCTCTTAAATAAGTGCAAAAGTGCGGAAATAATCAAAGGTTACACTATACACGAGTCGGAACCAAGTGATTCATCTTGTCTATCTGTTTTTATTTTATTTTTATTTTCAGCATTTTAGTTAGTTTTTATTTTTCTAGTTTAAAACCTTTTTCTAACTTTTTGATTTGATTGGACGTTGAGGATAAACCGGTACTAAAAGCTCTTGTGTCCTTGGACGACCTCGGTATCTTACCAACACTATACTACGCTCACGATGGGTGCACTTGCCCATATGTGTGTTTAGTGTTAGTAAATATCGTGTTTTATAAATTTAAAACTTGGCTAAAAAAGTGTTAAAGGTCTTAAAATATACACCTAATATATATAACACTTCACACGCATCAGTGGTTATTAGGGTTTAGGAAATCATGAAACTGTCCGATGTGAGCAGTGATGAAACACACCTCGACGAAGAACCCGGCTCGACGAAGGTTAGTCCTTCACCAGAGGATTCTTCGTCAAACCCCAAGACGACGAAGAATAGATTCCTCGTTGACTACTTCTTGATGAACCATCCTGATTCTTCGTCACACTCGTCCTCAACGAAGAATCATACTTCGCCATAATCATTTTCGGCGAAGAATAGTTCTTCGCCGATAGGGTCCTTCGCCGTGTAAATGGATATAATAGTTTAACAGTAACATGCATATGATGATGAATGGTTCTGTTTAAACAACTATGTGTTGCATGTTAACAATATTTTCTAGAAAAGAGGAACTTGACTTGACTCGTGTGGGTAACCAATTTGCCTGTAGAATGTTATTATGTGACATGCATGGGATGTGGACTTGTATGCGATGGAGTAATTGCTATGTGCTATACGGTGATCTTAGCGGCATATGTAATCTGTGAAAATATGTGTAATGTTATGAGATCGACTTGCATATGAAACCCATACACTTGTTATGTGATTTTACGACAAACTTATGGATCAATGGGTTGCATGATTAACGGTTACGACTTGTATAAGGACGTGTGTCCTACCTGTTTGCTATATGTGTAACATGTATGATGGATACGTGATATATGTGAACATTATACTTACTGTTCTTGGTAACCACGGTAGGGTATGGTTGACCAACTTGGAATGGGTAATGTAACATACCGAGCAAATCTAAGGTGAGTTTACTTCTCTTGAGCATGCGTCCCGGTGGGTGGGACAATCAAATGGGTATTCCTGAGAGGAATAAGTCTTTTGGTTAAAAACTGGGATGTTGGATAATACACTCATTTCCTATCACCTTAAGTCCCATCTTCTACCGAATAGTTACCTGAGAGGTAACGGGGTATTAGTTGATAGCGCTATTAGGCTTGGAAACCTCACACCGTACCTGAGAGGACGGGCGTGAACTAATGACCTTAATCATGACCAATGCTTAGATAGGGGGCATTGGGGACGGGCAAAACATCTGGAGCCATCTTGTACGGTACTCGAGTTATTATCAACATTACTTTCGGAATTGTTATTAAACTGGAATAAACACTTAGTAACCAAACGTTTTCATAAAACTGTGAACTCACCTGCGTTGTCTGATACACTTGTTTGCATGCTCGCAGGTTATAGATATGTGTTGATGTGGAGTTTGCTGTCTGGGAGGCTGGAGTGGTCATGGGTCGAGATACATGGAATCGCGAGACAAGTCTAATGGTTTTCATACATATGGTTTATAAAACACTTAACTAATGATTTATGCTTCCGCTGAACACGATGAATTACATTTAATGTTTTGTAACACTTTATGTTAATGAATGAAAGTTTTTATTTGAAATTTTGTTATGAGTTCAATGTGATTGGTGGCTAGATCCTGGTACGTCACACGCCTCGCGGGGGTTTCCGCATGTGGTATTTTGGGGGTGTGACACACACACCACCGTAATGAGTCGATTCTTGTTTTTGCTAAATGTATCAATTTGACCCGTATGGGATAAAATAAATGCAGGCAGCTGGTGGTAGTTACGGTGGAGCTTACTGTGCTCATAGGGGATACTACTAAGTAATAAGCAAATAAAGTTGTTTAATGCTTCTGTCGCCTTATTTATGATAAAACTGCCTTTAGGACCCTCAATTTCATGCAACAATCGGTAACCTAAAAATAACCAAAGTTCATGATTCCCCTAAAAGTAAAACCAATTTAGGTTTACAATTTTTACTGAAACGTTAATCAAAGATGGGCTGAATTTAAAGTTAAGACTGAAACAACAAAAAACCATGTATTTGACAACATCGAAGAACACAGATGAGCAGATATCCAATAAAAACATACCCTAACCTAGTTCGTACGATAAAAACTAACCTGGTTTCGAATTCTCCGACTCAAGCAACGATGATCAGTGTCGCCGGAGATGAAGATGAAAGACGGTTGTCAGTAGCGGTGTAGGGAACCCAGTTTGAAGGGTAGCTCGGATGCGAGATGGAGTGAATGGTGAGAGAGAGAGGGGGGTGAGAAGATACTTTTGCTGAAGATGGGTGTGGTGGGGAGTAGACAAAAGTTTTTTTTTTCTTTTTTTGAGAAACACCCCAAGCTTATGGTACAACCCATCAAAGCATAAAGTCGTTGCTTATTTATAGGTTTTAATTTTAATGAGGTTTGTGTTAAAAAAAATTTGGTTTTGATTGCTTTTCTCATTCGTTCTCACGGTTCTCGCGATCTTTTGCGTTCTCAAGATAACCCTCCCCTATATATATATATATATATATATATATATGAGAATGATCCGTTAGGAACCATCCTTTATTGCGAGAACCGCGAGAACCAAGTGTGAACACAACAAAAAATACCTAAAAAATCAAAAAACACTCAAAAAATATTTTTTTACTATTTTTTATAAAAAAAATCGCTATATTTCGTCACAAAAAAAATCGAGTAACAATTATCCATGTACATGTGCATATGCATCATTTTTTTTGACAAATTTCGTAATACATTACTAATATCAGACAATTGTACTTTTATTTACACTACCATTCATAATACACTACTTTTTACATTAACAATATTAGAAATGCACATGTGCATCTATTTGTATGAACTTGTTATAACATTAACAACACTAGAAATGCACATGTGCATCTATATGTTTGAACATGTTTTGGTACAGCACTTTGAATACACCTTCCCTTTCATCTATCATACCATCCATAATACACTACCATTACCTCCTACCATCCGTAATACAATACCATTGCCTCCTACCATCCATAATACAATACTATTACAAATATTTTCACTTTATTACATGTACATGTACATCAACACCCTTTATACCATCCAAACAACATATTACATCATAAAGTGACAAATATAATCAAACCATCAACCACTAGATATAACTAACAAAAACACATGTATATGGGCCTACTTCATCATTTAAAATCACAAACTTTTTGTACCAAAACACGTTATAGGATGGTTATACATAATGATGCACATGTGCATTCTTAATATTGGTAATGTAAAAATTAGTGTATTGCATATTGTAATGTAAATGAAAGTGTATTTTTCTACTACGGGTAATATATTACGGAATTTGTCCAATAAATTATACAAATGCACATGTGCATCCATAACTGTTACTAAAAAAAAGTTTTTTTTTTGGTAACGAAATATAACGATTTTTATTAGAAAAATATTTAAAAAAATTGTGTGTTTTTTGGATTTTTTTAGTTATTTTTTTTGTGTTCACATTGGTTCTCGCAATAAGAGTGGTTCTCAAATGAACCTTACCCTATATATGAGAAAACGCCCAAAAGTGTGAGAACAGTGAGAACGCATCCTGGCCCAACACGTGGCGCGGGACATGATCAGGGTCCGAGGGGTTTTTTGTCTTTTCAATCTTCTTTTGTTTTCCCAACGCGCTATAACATTTTCTGGCGTCTAAGATTTTTTTGGCGTTAATTGTATTTATTAAACTTTTTGGCGTTGAATTAATTGTTTTTGTGTCACATAGATAATTTTTTGGCATTATAGCGTTTTCTGGTCAATTTTTTGGCGTTTTTGTGGCGTTTTGTATAATAATTCACTACGAGTCAATTAATATTTTCATAAGATAACAATAAGACCAAATGTTTTTTTGGCGTTTAGTGAATTTTTTAGCGTTTAATACATTTGACTAGGTGCTTTGTCAGCACCCGTTCTCACAGTTTTAATACTACTAGCGTTTTGGTGTTTATAGTTTTTTGCGTTTTATATAATAATATATTTTATTTGTATAGAATTAGATAATAAAACAACAGATAACTTGATAACAAAACAATATAAAATGAAAAAGAAAAAAAATTAAAAATGGTAATCTAATTTCTCTTCTGAATCTTCACTGTCATCAGCTCCTTCTTCTTGAATTTGTTTTGGCGTTTTGAACCTTTTGAATACCTTAGCTAGATGCCAACTTTCCTACATAAGCCCCGTCTTTTTCCGACGAAGCAGATTAGTGGCATCCTGTTTTTTGGTGTGATATTCTTGTTTGGTGGCATGTCATTGAAGATCAACTCTTGTTTGATGCTATTTGTAATAATGGAGTCCAAAATAACATTTTACATTTGTGTTGATCCCTTTATTCCATGCCGATATTCATCAAGAACAAAGCTCACATGATGGCATATCCTTGTCATCAGTCTCTTTTTCTTGAATATTTGTCCATCTCATTCAGCAAAATATTATTGAGATAACCCCCTGTCGCAACCCCCGATCCCTTATCTGTCCCGGGAACGGGCGGACGCGATCTCAGAGTTTTTGTGGTATCAGGTTTATTTAATCTTGCAGCGGAATTTACATCAGGACCGTAGTTAGGAAATATTTATTAGAGTAAAACCACCATATTTGATATTAATAATCACATGGGCAAAACCCAAGTTTCTTATTACAATACATTTATAGGGATAAACCCCATTTTATTGAATATAAAACATCGTTTATTAGGTAACTTTTATAGCCACATTTTTTCCAAGCCTTCAGTGCTCTCCAGCTGGCTTTCATTAATTGGCTGTTCACATTGTGTTACCTGTAACGCGTTTTAAAAACATTTGTCAGTCGGAAATACTGGTGAGTGAATCCCAGTTTAATCAAGAAATATTTTATCAATTAAAACAGTATTGAGAGCGATCACATTGTTTATTTCTACACAATTACTCATTCAGTACTTGCCACTCGACCGGATCTATGGCTATGGTCAAGTTACACATTGGCTAACTCGTTGTCCAATTGTAACGGATTGTCGTATCGACATACTACTCGCAAGTAGTAAATTTTGTATACAAAACCCCATAATACCTGCAGTAATTGAAGAACTACAAAGACTCAATCACCGCTTAATCACATTGTAAACAATTAAGGTTTTGTAAAACATTACAAAAGGGTTAACAAAAAGAGGATAAACTCACATTGCTATCTTAGACTTCTCGTGAGGGTTTCCTGGATATAATCTATAATTTATACAAATGTACATTGGTTAGTATCATAACCCTTTGAAAATATTAATGATACCCTCCCCGAGACGGCATTCCAACACAGACAAGGGTTACGCGGCCCGCGTCAACCCTGGTCAACATACTAGCTTAGCTGATTCGATGTGTAGGTCCGCCACGATGTCGACACGTGTCGGCCTAGGATGTATCTGCGTATGATGATCTCTCGCAGCCCGCGTTAACCAACAAAGACTCTTACGCGGCCCGCTTTAACTAAAGAAATCAGCGGAGTCCAGATCTAGCCTTCATACCGCCCGCGTGAACTGTTGGGGTGGGTCTACGCGGCCCGCCTCAACTCAATATTTCTTGTTTTTGTTTTATATTATAACTATAATATATTTCGGGCTTGGTTTTCACATACGAGGTGTAATATAAGACATATTGGGACATTTTAAGATATAATAGGGTGTCGGAAATATTATAAAGGTGTTGGTTTTACCGAGGGTTGTTACATTCTCCCCACCTTGTTTTAGAGCTCGTCCTCGAGATCTACTGAAATAAATAGGGATATTTCCTTTGCATTTCTGACTCGAGTTCCCAGGTGTACTCATGTCCTCTTTTGGAGTGCCACTTCACTTTGACTGGAACTAGTCTCTTATGTTTGAGATTCTTGACTTTCCTGTCTTCAATCTGTAGAGGTCTTTCTACAAACTTGAGTTGTTCATTTACCTCTATATCCTTAAGAGGTACTATCAATGATTCATCAGCTAAACACTTTTTAAGATTAGATACATGAAACACATCATGTATTCCTGCCATTTCCTCTGGCAGTTGTAGCTGATAGGCTACATGTCATGTTCTTCTAATACTCTTAAAAGGTCCAACATACCTGGGACTTAGCTTTCCCCGTTTGATGAATCTTACCACTCCTTTCCAAGGAGAGACTTTCAACAATACTTTATCTCCTACTTGAAACTCCAACGGCTTGCGTCGGTTATTGGCATAACTCTTTTTTCGATCACGTGCTGCTTTCAGTCGTTCATTGACTTGAATAATCTTGTCGGTTGTTTCTTGTACTATCTCAGGTCCAGATAGTTGCTTTTCCCCAATTTCTGCCCAACAGACTGGGGTTCGACACTTTCGTCTGTAAAGTGGTTCGAATGGTGCAGCATTGATACTTGTGTGATAACTATTATTATATGAAAATTCTATTAAAGGTAAGTGATCGTCCCAATTACCTCCAAAATCAATTACACAAGCTCTAAGCATGTCCTCCATTGTTTGAATTATCCTTTCGCTTTGTCCATCCGTTTGTGGATGATAAGGCGTGCTCAACTTTAATTTGGTTCCCATTGCCTTTTGGAAACTTGACCAAAAATGAGATGTAAATCGACTATCCCTATCAGAAACAATTGATAAAGGAATACCATGCAAAGAAACAATTTCATTTACATACAACTTAGATAATTGTTCCATACTAATTGTTTCCTTCATTGGTAGAAAATGAGCTGACTTGGTTAGCCTATCTACAATCACCCAGATTGTATCATTTCCTTTCTTAGTTTTGGGTAATTTAGTAACAAAATCCATTGTTATAAATTCCCATTTCCAAACTGGCATTTCTAATTGCTGTAACAAACCTGAGGCTTTCTGGTGTTCAGCTTTGACTTGTAAACAAGTTAAACATTTAGAAACATAGGCTGCTATGTCCTTTTTCATTCCTATCCACCAGAAAATTTTCCTTAAATCCTGGTACATTTTATCACTTCCTGGATGCATCGTATATTTAGACTTATGGGCCTCTTCTAGTATACGATGACGTAGATTTCCTAATTTAGGTATCCACATTCTCTTTTCATGGAATCCCCATATTCCATCTGTTCCTTGTTTTAATTCCTTTAACATACCTTTTAGCTTTTCAGTATCTTCCTTGATTACTGATTCTTGTGCTTCTCTTATCTGATCATTTAAATCTACTTGCAGATTTAATTTAAGAGAACGTACCCTTTTTGGCTTTTCATGATACTTTCGGCTTAAAGCATCTGCCACTATATTTGCTTTTCCTTCATGATACTGGATATCACAATCATAATCACTAAGAAATTCCATCCAACGTCTTTGTCTCATATTCAACTCTTTTTGCTTGAAAACGTATCTTAAACTCTTATGATCGGTGAATACAGTAAACTTACTACCGTAAAGGTAATGTCTCCAAATCTTAAGAGCAAAAATTATAACTCCTAATTCTAAATCATGAGTTGAATAATTCTCTTCATGATTCTTAAGTTGTCTAGATGCGTAAGCTATAACCTTTTGGCGTTGCATCAACACACATCCATAACCTAATTTAGAAGCATCACAATAGACTACGAAGTTTTCAGTTCCTTCTGGTAATGCTAGTATGGGTGTATGGGTTAATCTTTGCTTAAGACTTCTAAATGCTTCTTCGTGTTTTAATCCCCATTCAAACTTAACAGATTTACAGGTTAGCTTAGTTAAGGGAATGACTATTCTAGAGAAATCTTTAATAAATCTTCTATAATAACCGGCCAATCCTAAGAAACTTCTAATCTCAGTTGGTGACTCAGGGGTTTTCCATTTAGTAATCGCCTCGATCTTTGTTGGATCTAGATGAATTCCTTCATGATTAACTAAATGTCCAACGAATTGTACCTGTTCTAACCAAAATTCGCACTTTGAAAACTTAGCATAAAGCTTTTCCTTTCTTAACAAACTTAAAAGTGCGTGCAAATGCTTTGCGTGATCCTCTTTACTCTTAGAGTAAATTAGAATATCATCTATAAAAACAATTATGAATTTATCCAAATATGGCTTACATATTCGGTTCATCATGTCCATAAATGCAGCTGGGGCATTAGTTAAACCAAATGGCATGACAGTAAATTCATAATGGCCATACCTTGTTCTAAATGCGGTTTTAGGAATGTCCTCTTCCTGTACCTTTAATTGATGATATCCTGACCTTTAATCGATTTTAGAGAAAAATCGAGCTCCTTGCAGTTGATCAAACAGATCATCGATTCTCGGTAATGGGTACCGATTCTTAATCGTGACTTTGTTCAGTTCACGGTAGTCAATGCACATACGCATTGATCCGTCCTTCTTTTTAACAAACAGTATCGGCGCTCCCCATGGCGACGAACTTGGTTGTATAAATCCTTTCTCCAACAATTCATCTAATTGTTTCTTCAATTCCTGCATTTCAGCAGGTGCCAAACGGTAGGGTGCTTTGGCAATCGGTGCTGTTCCTGGTATCAAATGGATTCTGAATTCAACTTATCTTTCTGGAGGTTGCCCTGGCAATTCTTCTGGAAATACATCTGGAAACTGCGATACTACTGTATATCTTTTAAATCCTTTCCTTTAGTGTTAGTGATTATAGAAATCAAATACACTATAGAACCTTTTCTTATCGAACTTGCAGTTTTCATCACAGAAATAAACTTAGTGGATCTAGAGATTTTATCTCCTTTAATTGTGATCGTTTTACCTTTTGGTGAATTTACTTGAATTGACTTTTGATCACATAAAATACTAGCTTTGTTGGCTATTAACCAATCCATTCCTAAAACAACATCGAATCCTACCAGATTCATGGGATAAAGATTTGCAATAAATTTCTGATTTAAAATTTCTATTCTTGCTCCCTGCAAGATTTCAGAAATTCTAACAGTTTCCCCATTAGCTGTTTCTACTAGACATTCTTGTGGTAGTTTAGTTAATGATTGATTTAGAAATTTGCAAAATGATGTATTAATAAAACTTTGGTTTGCACCAGAGTCAAATAATACTTTAGCAAAGACATCATTAACTAAAAACGTACCAGCTATGACATCTGGAATCATTTTGGCTTCTTCTGCAGTCAGAACAAATGCTCTAGCATTTTTAGTATTCTTGTTGTCTGGAGCTGGAGCTAATTTTGGACAATTTAGCTTGATATGACCTTGTTCTCCGCAATTGTAACATACCTTGCTGTTAGCTTTCTTCCTGCAGTTTTCTTCCTGTGTCCTGATATTTTGCAAAAGTTACAATATATGGAGTATCTTCCAGAATGCTTTCTTTTGCAATATCTACAGTAGGGTGCAGAGGTAGAACCTATATTTTTCCCACGGTTAGAATTTCCAGAACGAAATTCTTGGGTCAACTTCTGGCTTAGGTTCCTCCTTTGATCCTCTTCTCGGGTACGGACTAACTCATCAGTCAAGGTATTGGCTAGTTCTACAGCTTCTTCTATGGTTTGAGGTCTAGCTGCCTTGACTACGTGTCTTATCTCCCCAATTAATCCCCAAATATAACGGGAGATTAACACTGGTTCTGGTGAGGCAAGAGTTGGCACTATCCTAGCATATTCAAAGAATATTTTAGTGTACCCCTTACTATCTACACCAGTCATCCTAAGGTTTAGGAATTTGTTTGCTATCTGTTCCTTTTCATTAGGAGGGCAGAATTTCCTTTCTACCTTGTCCTTAAATTCTTCCCATTCCATATTATAGGTTCTATCACTTCCTTTTGTTTGGAGGATAGTGTTCCACCATTCTAGTGCTGCATTCTTAAATAGATTAGAAGCAAACAGTATTTTGTCTTCTTCAGCATACTTACTTATCTTTAAGACTGCCTCAGTCTTTTCTATCTAGCGTAAGGTTGCAATGGCCCCTTCGTTGCCCGAGAATTCCATTGGTTTACATGACCAGAATTCCTTATAAGAACAACCATAAGGCATGGTTCTTCTTCTTTTGGGAATGGGCATTTGAAGTACAGGTCCATTGTTCACGCTGTTTTCTGGTTCGCTTGGTCGCTTACTGCTATGCTTACTTTTATTATCAGCATCTTTAACAGTTTGAAGAATAAAAGGCATTGCATCTATAATTCCCTGTGCTACTATGTGTTGGATAGCACTATTATCCACTTGGTTTCCATTGTTATTGTTTTGATGCTTGGATTCTCATTAACCACGTTAATGTTACTCTGGTTATCATTATTCAGATTTCCTTGATTTCCTTCGTCGGCCATCTGAATTTTAAACATTTACCCCATATTAATATCACAAATAATATCTTAATATAGTTAATCACATAACACGCATTCTAGCCAAAAAGTCGATCATTGTGACTTGTACTCTATTTTCATATACTATGCGTATATTACACACTAGTACAGAAATAAAGATTACAATACCAACAGAAAGAAAATTACACTAATAGTAATATGCATCAGTACACACATATTTTATTTTTATTATATTATATTATTATTATAATATTATTACTACCATCGTTTCACCATCTCATTCACGGATATGGATTTATCCAAAAATCCATATTGCGCTCATCGTATTTCCATACGAGACGCTCTCCCACCTGACGCATTCTCTCACTGCTTTCTAAAATTTCCTCCCCAAAAGTCCTAAGTTCTTGAACGTTTTCTGCACTCATTGGGGGTGCAGGTTCTCGGACTGGGTTTGGAATCTGGGGTGCGGGTTCCTGATATGGGGGTGAAAGTTCCTGAAATCGGTAAGGATCCTCTAAAATCTCCCTAATATATTCATCATGGTAATATGGATCTAAAGGGTCCATACCTGGATAGGCTTCTATGTTCTGTATGGGTGGGTATTCCTGGATAGAGTAACGTTGCACAAAGTCCCTATTGTCGTCCCACCAGGGGTCGTAATTTGGGTCTAGGGAGTTTGGTGCAGGTACCCTAGGAATTTCTTCTGGGTTAAAGTCATGCATCTCCACTTGGTTTTCCTGGTTTTCTATTTCCATGGGTTTATCTGGGTTTTGTGGTTATCTGGGTTTCCATGGGTTGTAGCTAGGATATGAAAATTAGCTAGGCTTCTATTAAGCATATCATGTGTATGGGCATCTATTCTACGCTTAGCAGCTGCTAGAACTCTTTGCTGTTGCAACTTTCGCATTCTCTTCCTACGAGCAAAGGCTTCCTTATTGAACCATCCTCGTTTCTTATTAGGGAATGGCTCTTCTGACTGAGCTCTAAAAGCAAACACTCCTTCTTCCTGATCAGCAGAATACCCAGAAAGGACAGGCTGTGACGAAGTACCTTCACTCTTAGGTGATTCAGACAACAGACGATTCATGTCTGAGGGTCCTTGATCACTCATATTGTAAACTAACAGATAGTCAAATAACACATAACAAATAAATACAGTTATGCATTTATTTCCTAACACAAAATATAGAATTTAAGTGTCAGCAGAACACTTCTTTGGCTCAGACCAGTGGCTAGGCTCTGATACCACCTTCTGTCGCAACCCCTGATCCCTTATCTGTCCCGGGAACGGGCAGAAGCGATCTCAGAGTTTTTGTGGTATCAGGTTTATTTAATCTTGCAGCGGAGTTTACATCAGGACCGTAGTTAGGAAATGTTTATCAGAGTAAAACCACCATATTTGATATTAATAATCACATGGGCAAAACCCAAGTTTCTTATTACAATACATTTATAGGGATAAACCCCATTTTATTGAATTTAAAACATCATTTATTAGGTAACTTTTATAGCCACATTTTTCCCAAGCCTTCAGTGCTCTCCAGCTGGCTTTCATTAATTGGCTGTTCACATTGTGTTACCTGTAACGCGTTTTAAAACATTTGTCAGTCGGAAATACTGGTGAGTGAATCCCAGTTTAATCAAGAAATATTTTATCAATTAAAACAGTATTGAGAGCGATCACATTGTTTCTTTCTACACAATTACTCATTCAGTACTTGCCACTCGACCGGATCTATGGCTATGGTCAAGTTACACATTGGCTAAATCGTTGTCCAATTGTAACGGATTGTCGTATCGACATACTACTCGCAAGTAGTAAATTTTGTATACAAAACCCCATAATACCGGCAGTAATTGAAGAACTACAAAGACTCAATCACCGCTTAATCACATTGTAAACAATTAAGGTTTTGTAAAACATTACAAAAAGGTTAACAAAAAGAGGATAAACTCACATTGCTATCTTAGACTTCTCGTGAGGGTTTCCTGGATATAATCTATAATTTATACAAATGTACATTGGTTAGTATCATAACCCTTTGAAAATATTAATGATACCCTCCCCGAGACGGCATTACAACAACTACGTCGGGCAGAACCACGACAGTTGTTACGGAACCCTAAATCAATCGGGCAGCGTAACTATTACGAAACTAGGGTTATAATACTTACAACGGAGCAGAACCTCACTAATTAGGGGTATAATACCCGACTATAATATGCCTACTACAGAAATTTAGATTGAGAATTGAAATGTGAACGAACTGAATTGAAACCCGAGCCTCCTTTATATAGTTCCTGATTCTGTCTTTCTCGCGGCCCGCGTAAAACACAGACAAGGGTTACGCAGCCCGTGTCAACCCTGGTCAACATACTAGCTTAGCTGATTCGATGTGTAGGTCCGCCACGATGTCGACACGTGTCGGCCTAGGATGTATCCGCGTATGATGATCTCTCGCGGCCCGCGTTAACCAACAAAGACCGTACGCGACCCGCTTTAACTAAAGAAATCAGCGGAGTCCAGATCTAGCCTTCATACCGCCCGCGTGAACTGTTGGGGTGGGTCTACGCCTCAACTCAATATTTCTTGTTTTTGTTTTATATGATAACTATAATATATTTCGGGCTTGGTTTTCACATACGGGGTGTAATATAAGACATATTGGGACATTTTAAGATATAATAGGGTGTCGGAAATATTATAAAGGTGTTGGTTTTACCGAGGGTTGTTACACCCCCTTAGGAGAAGAATTCATTCAGTGAAAGCTTTGTCATCTGTGGTTATTTTAAGTAACATTTTTTTGGCGCTTTAAAGTGAGTGGTTTCTAGAGGATATGGCGTTTGTTTTTCTAGGTGTGATCAATTTCATTTTATATAGACCCCTCTCTTATTGGAGTTTTTTGGCGCGTAGTTTAGGTGGTATTTTTTTATTGTAATAAATTATAGTAATAAAGTAACCGTCTTTTCCGTTACTGTTTTTGTATTTACTGTTTTGATCAGCTTTATCAGTTTATAGGTGATAGACGTCCCATCTTCTAAGTTTGGCGTTTTTTTAAATGGCGTTATGCAGACTAAGATGACAAAATACAATAACGGAGAAAATAAAATATTAAGCAGGAAAAGTATTTTTTGTTATTTCTGGCGTTTTGTAAGCAATAACCTTTTTTAGTATTTTTTTTGGCATTTTGCAAATAAAGAGAGAAATATATCATTTAATTATCTTAAACAAAGAAGATTACACATAGGAAAAAAAAGAAAAAAAATTAAAACCCTTTGTCAGAAGGGACTTTATCCGAAAAGTATCCATCACTTGCGTCATCTTCTTCCTCGGAGTCTTCATCTGGATCTTCATCCATATCATCACCTTCACCTTCATCGGCTTCTTGTTCCTGAAGATTCTGAAGCCTCCACTTGAACATGTCTTGAATTAACTCCAATTTTGAGTTCATTTCTGTGTTCATACAAGTGGCGTTATGCAATTCTTCCATGAAACCAAGACCCTGCTTTGTCATGATGTTTTCAAACCAGTAGACTTCCTGCTCTCTGCTGTCGTATATAACGGTCACCATGTCTGTTTCATCATCAAAACGCCATGATGTCATGACAGGGTCCGTCTTCACATCCGCTTTGATTGGTCCAAATTTCCTGGTTAATGCTTTCATAAGCATATGTGTTTCATGGCATTCGTTGTCGAGAGCGATGCCAAGGGATAAGATACCCCTCTGTACCTCTTCTTACATCTTCAAAATTGCCCTGACCGTCTTAACATACACCCTACTTCTGTTGTCAAAACGGACGACGAATCGCCTAATTGCCAGAGTGTATCTGCACGAAACGATTGTTTCCATTTTTGGCGTTTTGGTTAAGTTGGCGTTTTTGGTTAAAGATGTTTTTGCAGAAATGGATAGATTGAAGTGATTATGGAAGCGATGTTTTACGTCGTTTATATAATGATGTTTTTGGCGCGTAATTTAGGAGGGAATTTCTTCTAATAAATGTTAATAACTGAAATTCAGTTACTGTGTTGTTTTCTCTTCCTGTAATATCTAACGCGTTTTATCACTAATTTTTGGCGTTTTGTTTTTAATGGCGTTTTTTTTAATGGCGTGTTATCATTTGATGGCGTTTTGAATTTAAGCGGTAAAAGACCCTTTTACCCTTAATGAAGCGCGTCCCACATAATAAAATTGATGTTATTTACGAAAACACCACCGCGCAATCTAGTCCATAGATTGTTTTGATCGGACGACCCATAAGCGTTCTAACCGTTCTCACATTTTCAACCGTTTTCTTTAAATCTTGGCCCTATATATATATATATATATATATATATATAGAGAGAGAGAGAGAGAAAGTGTAATGTACATTACGGCTTAACATACATTACGTACGACAACATGCGTAATTTTACACTACAACATGCGTGATTTTATACTAAGTTTCCAGGAAATTCACGACTCAATCTAGGTTCCAATTCGGTTCAAGTTTCTTTTCGTTTCAGTTCAAATTGGCCATTGTTCGGTCAATTTCATCGAAATGTGGTCAAATTCATCATTGATTTTGAAAAGTTTCTGCAAAAACGTCGACAAGAAATAAAAACAGTAGAACAGAGGATGAACACGACAAAGCTTTTGCTTCAGACCATAGAACAGAGGATGCAGGAACATGACCAAACTTTGATTCGATTGGAGTCAGAGGGCATTAATAGTGGTTTCAGATCGTAGAAAAGCGGTTGCATTTTTTGATCTGGGAGTAGGGAATGCCTACTAACGTGCGTGATTTCATATGTCCAACATGTGTGATTTGTTTTTCTGAGATTTATAACGTGCGTGATTTTCCATTGAACGTGCGTAATTTCGTGACGTATCGGTCGTACATTAAGCGATAATGTACGTTAACTGGCCTCTATATATATATATCATACTACAGGGTAGGGATATGGTAAAAAGTGTTTAAAATGTGAGAAGGGTAAGAAGTGTTTTAAACCATTGGATATTTGATCTAATGGTTGAGATCAATAGGGTATAAAAATGTAAATTGTGTTTTAATTAGAGGGACCTTATGTAAAATTGAAGGGTAATAGTGTCTTTTCCAATGTTTCAAATATGGTAACCGTATCCTACACAACCAAAAACACCTACATTCACTCATTTTTCCTTAAATATCGGAATTAATGACCAAGATCTAAATCGGAAGCCTCTTTGTTTTATATAAGATTCAAGGCGTGATGTTTTACGTTTAGAAGAACTGTAATCAGATTCATGGCGTGGTGTTTTAAAACATCTGGATAAATTGACTATGATTCAAGTCATGGTGTTTTATCTGGAATCAAGAAAACATTGCATTGTGATTACATCCATGGTGTTTTAACATCTGGATAATCAATACAAAACATTCCCAGATTTTAAAACACCATGACTATGATTCAAGTCATGGTGTTTTATCTGGAGACATTGTTCATGGCGTGGTGTTTTAAACATCTGGAGACATTGTTCATGGCGTGGTGTTTTAAACATCTAGAGACATTGACTATGATTCAAGTCATGGTGTTTTATCTGGAATCCAAAAAACATTGTATTGTGATTACATTCATGGTGTATTAACATCTGGATAAATTGACTATGATTCAAGTCATGGTGTTTTATCTGGAATCCAGAAAACATTGTATTGTGATTACATTCATGGTGTTTTAACATCTGGACAATCAATACAAAACATTCCCAGATTTTAAAACACCATGACTATGATTCAAGTCATGGTGTTTTATCTGGAGACATTGTTCATGACGTGGTGTTTTAAACATCTGAAGACATTGTTCATGGCGTGGTGTTTTAAACATCTAGAGACATTGACTATGATTCAAGTCATGGTGTTTTATCTGGAATCCAAAAACATTGTAATATATGATTAAAAGATGTTGCGATTAAAAGATGATGAAGAAGATAAAACAATCAGATGTATAAAATCGTAAAAACAAATATGTTTCCTAAAATAGTTAACACATGATCTCATTTCCTTTAATTGACTTTAACTACTATTAGGAGTAAATTACATTATTACCCTTATTCATTAATATAATTGATGGACACGTGTCAACACCAGATTATTTCTTACACTTCTCACACTTTAGACACTTTTTACAGGATCCTCTACCTCATACTACAATAGTATTTATTTTTTGTGACCTTTTGTTTATATATATATCATACTACAATAGTATTTATTTTTTGTGACTTTTTGTTGATTTTGAAATTAAAGAGGGAATATGATTTTTTATATATCTTTTAATTGAAAACTCAATTCTTTTAAAGGTATTTATAGATTAAAGATCATATGTTATGTAATAAATACGAGAGAATGTATAAAAAGAAGAAAACATATTTTTTTCAAACATACAAAAAGTAAGACTTTCTTCCATTTGATTAAATATGCAAACGTTAAATTTCCGTTTTGAAAGACACACATGTCATTCTCATTGTAACAATCAAACCTAAAATAAAATGGATGTCATCATAAAACGTATGGGACCCAACCTCTTATTCACCGAATTACATATGGAAATATGGATTTATACATCATGTAGTTTGAGAATCTACTCCAGTTGAATTTATATATCATGTATTTTGAGAATCTAGACTATAATTTGCAATTTACCTTATGCTAAACTTTAATTTCGGTGTTATTCTGGTTTTTTTCAGAGACGGTTATAAATAGGGATATTGGATTTAAATAATCCTAACTTTCACCGATTGGTCGATAACACTCTCAACTTTCAATTTATACACCAGTAGTCTCAACTTTCAACTTATGTCTGATAACACTCCCTAAATAACTGAACTCTAACCCAGTTAGCTGATATCAGCTGACACGTCATCAAAAATGGCATGTCAGTTGCCACATTAGCCGCCATATCATCAAAAAATGCCACGTCAGCTGCCACATCATCGAAAAATGCCATATCAGCTGCCACGTCAGCAAAATGGGCCACATCAGATACCACATCAGCAAAAACTAACTGGGTTAGGGTCCAGTTAGTTAGGGAGTGTTATCGGCCAATAAGTTGAAAGTTGGGAGTGCTGGTGTACAAATCGAAAGTTGGGAGTGTTATTAGTCAATTGGTGAAAGTTGAGGTTATTTAAATCTAACATCCCTTGTAAATAGCAGTTTACGAACACATAAACTTTAGTTTAAATTGTTTCTTATAGAAAATTCTACTTATAAACCAAAGAATGATTTATTTCTCAACCAATGTGGAATAAACATAATTTCCCACGACATTTAAGTTTCACCACACAGCATTAAAGCTTAGATGTCTCATTCATCTTAGTTTCACAAATATAATTGAGTAAACTGTAGTTTTACCCCCTGGGGTATTGGGGCGGAATCAGGTTTACCTCTTATATTCAAAATCTTGTTGCTTTACATCTCGAAGTTTCGTTTCCTGATTGCATCAATGTTCACCCCTCAGGGGCATTTTCGTAATCTTACACAAGGGCATTTTCGTAACCTTGCTCATATTTATAGAGTAAACTTCACTTCTACACCCTGTGCTTTACTTCCCCTGACACGTTTACACCTTGTTTTCTTAAAGTCGTCTTTTCCGGCGATATTCCGACTACGGAGAAAAACTCGTCTTCTTCGACGATATTCCGATCACCGTCCAACTATCTAGTGTATTATTTATTACAAAATCATTGTTGTGTTTAGGGGTGCATGTTGGAATTGTTGAATCTTCCATGTGCATAGTCCAATCTGGTATTACATTAAATTAAATTATGTTGGAAATTTTAGTGAAAATGAGTTTTTCACTAAATATTTTGGACATCAATAATATTTATATATGTGTTGTATAAATAATTATTTATGGTTTGTGTTCAAACTATGTCCAAATAAAGCTGAGATGAATGAGATATCGAAGCTTGAAGTTGTATGTTGGAACAAACAAAGATGAATAAAATGGATTAGTTTTGTCAACTTGTCCCACATAGGTGGGATGACAAAACTTAAAGTGGTTTATAAGGAGGAGCACTCCTTGTATATTGTTTCCTTAAAGGCAAACAATAGTGGGGATCCTAAAGGGTGCGGAGCACCCTTACTCGTGCACATATGCGCGCGTGCCGTGGGCTATAGGCACTATGTAGTGCACTTTGAACTTCGCACACCGCCTTTGTATTTTTGCCCATGAGCGTGTGGTCAGATACATGGCGGGTCCGCGTATGGCGCAACCTTGGGTGGCGTAGGCGGATGCTATGGCATGGCACATGTCGATGCGGTGCAAGCTCCTTAGGCGCATGGTGCACGTCATTGGCTATGGCGAAGAATGCAAGTGGCGCACGAGTTTGGATGGTGCATGACCAGGTGGCGTCCTGGTATGCATAGTGGCATCCGTGTGGCGCGCGAGTATGGATGGCGCATGACCAGGTGGCGTCCTGGTATGCGTAGTCGCAACCGTGTGGTGCGCGACTCCATATGGCGTGGCATGAGATCCTTGAAGTGTGGCGCGCGGACTGGCGGATCAGTTCTAGCACGCGCGCAGGTTTGCAACAGTAATAGAAGATCTAGTTGGACCTAGTCAAACTAGTTGTTTCAAACCATTTAATTCGTGTCATGATGAAAATGACCGTTTTTGACTAACCACTTAAGTCCATTTAATTAGAGATTAAAATCTGATTAATTGTCATGTTAATTACAAGATTTAATATCTTGTTTATTACAAATGAATGTCTTGTTTTAATACAAGATTAAATGACATTAATCTTGATGTGTGTATATATGAACATGGTAGTTCATAATCTTGGGGTAGAGAAAAATATATACACGAAAGAGTTCTTTTTGTTCCATGAAAAATTTAGAGAGGAGTACTCTCTAAATTATTCTTTTCTCAACTTCATATTTTCCTTTTTCATAACACCAAATTATACCCGGTGTAATCTCAGGTGCGAGAGCCATCTCCGGCAGTACAACTACTGCTTCGGTTGTTGTATCCTGGAAACAGACCGTCTGAGAGGAGGCGCGAAATCTGTTTTAAGGGCCCCGTGTCTAACACGATCCTCAACCAAAACCGTCAACGACAGTTTGTTCATTCTTGCAGCGGAGGTTCATACAAGATGGTGCGGTTGAAGTTCTTCCAAAGATGTTGGCTTGAATCAAGATTGGTACAATTAAATTGTATTTTATATTGGTTTATTTATTTTTTTTGTAACCGGTATTGTACTAGAAGAATTTCCCACAAATAACGAGAGTCTCGTTATTATTTATTTTATTAATATTTTTAATAAAAAGTGAACCTAGTTCCTACAAATTATTGATGATTTGATGAAGTGATGAACGATCCATTATGAAATTTAGTGTGACGCTTGAAAAGAGAAAGTTTGATGTGATAGATGTCTCATAGATTTATAATGCATATCTGGATTATCAGTTTCTTGGGTATGTGGCGAATGCAACATTTGCCCAAATTCTGTTTTTATAATTTAGATATAAACTAAATAGTAATCGTACTCAAAAGATATACAAATAAAGATTCATGATCATGAAAACCCAGTGGGTCACGTTAATATGATTTGGATCTTGCTCCGGTGGGTTTTTACAGTCATTCGAAACCGAATAATATCACTTAGTACGTATGGATGAAACCGAATAATATCACTTAGTACGTACGGATTTTGCTTCGATAGAGAAGACGAGTTGCAGGTTTTGCTCCGATAGTGAAGACGAGTTGTAGGTTTTGCAGGTTTTGCTCCGGTGGTTGGTATATCGCCGGAGAAGACACGTTTAAAGAAACAGGGTGTAAAACTAAAGCGGGGTCAACCACAAGTTGTAAGTGTGCGGTGTACTCTAATTCTTTTTTATTATCAGGGGCAAAAACGACTTTTCACACTCTGAGAGTTGAACATTGATGCAATCAGGAAACGTTGGGGTGTAGAGCAAGATTTTGAAAATAAGGCGTAAACCTGATTTCGCCCTCAAACTTCAGGGGGTAAAACCGCAGTTTACTCAATATAATTTGGATATGGTTAATTGTAATTATATATAATAAACAAACAATATATTTTCAATCTAGGCAAACCGAAACTGACTTGGAGGAGTGGATTGGGCATGATTTGCTAAGCTTGCATCACTTTAAAGACATGATAAAGGATGAAGTTTGTGAAAATGTAAGATTACGTTTAAGCACTTTTAGGAGGATGTTGCAGTTTTGTATTAGATTCTTGCTTTAGAAACTTAGTTTCTAAGTTCAATTTGGTGGCCATTGCATTTTATCTATTGGATGTGTCTATACGATGTGTTATATGTGCATATTATATGTTTTCACCATACTTTTGTTATTAGTGTTATATGTCCATATTATATGTTTTCACCATACTTTTGTTATTAGTAGCTTTCTAAGTCTATTTTAGTATTCTATGTTTTTGTGTGGTGTAGATTTTTCTAGTACCTATGTATCTTTTGATTTGACTCTTATGTATGTCTAAATATGAGCTCGGACCTGGAGATATCACTGGAAGCAACCTCTTTATCCCCTGAGTTGGAGGTAAGGTTTGCCTACATTTCACCCTTCACAAACTATACAAAAATCTTAGCTATGATTGAGATTGTACTAGGTATGGTTGTTGTTGTAAAAAAACAATTCCACTAAAGTTTCACCTGTAGGTTGTAGGGTATGAAAAAAGTGAGATGAGAATAAACGTTATCTTTATCTCGAGAATTAGTGTGGTTGCTCTTAATGAGACCTCCAACTCAATAATAGAGACCTCCAACTCAATATATGAGATTTATAATTAATAGTTCTATGCGATGAGAGGAGTCAAGATATGTACAAAATGCAACAAAAATATATAATGTATCGTATCTCAAAGTAAGTGAAGAGGTATGACCTGGATTAACTCACTAATACTCGTAATTCCTTATTTTATTTTCAATGGCTAAATGTTTCACTCTTAGGGATCTTCTCCTATCCAAATACCTAGAGGTATTTAGATAGGAGGAAATCTCCCCGTAATTCCCTATTGACCTGGTCAACACCGGTCACATCTAATACTAATAAAAAAGTCTCCTTAATGTTACATGACATTCTCTCGTAATAAAGGATTTTATCAAAATACCATGTGATAAGTTATCATACTACATCAACCATAATAAATAATAACTAAATTAATATAAATACTATTGTCCACCTTAATAAATAATTCTACTTATACATCATCTCACTCAAAAGAAATTGATATACCATTATGCTTGAGTTCAGTGTTGCAAAAATCGCGATTACTCGGCGATTAATCACCGACTAGTCGCTAGTCGGCCTCCTACTGAGTAATTTTTCACTAATCAGTAAAAAAATCGCTAGTCGGTCAAAGCCGGTCCAAGCCGCCCTAGTCGGCCCATTTGAAATCCTTACAAAATAGGCCCAAGATTACAACTTTAGCCCATTTTCCTTATCCCTTACCCTAATATGACAAAGAATTTGAGTCGGAGAAAGAGGATGAAGTAGACGAGGAGATTGAATACGAGTCGGATGGTGTCGAAATCATTGAACACTACGGAGATGACGATTACATTTGAGCTATTTGTTAATGTTTGAATTTTAAGTACTGAGACTTGTTATGTTATGACTTATATGTAAGTTTAGTTTGTAGTTTGAACTACTTTTACCTTTTTAAGTATTATATTGATATGGATGTGTGAGTATATATATACATATTTATAAAAATAATAAAATTTACATATAAAGTTCCAATCCGATTAATCCCGAGTAATCCTGAGTAGTCGATAGTCCCCACCTCACCGGCCGACTAGCGAGTTCTCCAACCTTGCTTGAGTTACTAAATTATACTATATGATATATAGATAAAAATATAAGAATTACTTTATCTTCTGAATATATTGATTTTACATATTAAATATCAAGATTATTGTCACCTCTATGACATACAATAACATGTCATTATATTTTTTTTCAATATGTGTGTATTTAATATGAATATCATTTAAAATCAAAAGTCTTTTAATCGTTAGTTTATTATTATCTATAACAAAACTACTATTATTCTTTATTATTATTAATATCTCCGATTTAATTATTTATGCGTTATTATATTTACTTTATTTGATAATATAACACCTCATTAAGATTAACCACATATATTTCTAAAACCAAAAGATTTAAAATATTAATTATTGATAAAGATGATAAAGTAACAAATCTAATTCTAATAAAAGAGTCCTATTAATGCCACATGTCATTTTTTTTCATTCAAAAATTCTATTAATGCCATATGGCATTTTCTTATTCAATTCGCTAATAATATATATTTATATTTCATATTTGCATAAATATTATAATACATAATAATAATAATTACGTTGCATATGTCATAAGGTTTGTTTAGCTATTTCATAATTAGTAATTTAAAAGTTTAAAATTTCTTTAAGGATAATAGAGTTGTTTTAATTGAAAAAAAACAAAAGTAATAAATTTATAATGATAAAAAATATACTAATCACTAATGACAAATAAAACTATCAAAATAATAATAATTTTTATATTTAAAAAAATATATATAATACTGAATTAATTTTTCAAATTTAAGAATATATATAAGGGAGGGTGGAGCACAAGAGGCTTTGACGAGGATTCTATAAATGCCACTTGGCAATTCCTAATGTAATTAAGCTGTTAAAATACAAGTTGGTTTTATCTATAACCTTTTTAAAAGGATTCCATAAAATGCCACTTGACAATTTTCAACGTAATTGAGCTTTTAAAATACAAGTTAATTTGATCTATAAGCCTATGAATTCGATTATGATGTTACCAATCGAAAACAAATTTTAATTAGATTTACTTTGGTTTTCTAAATTAGAATTAAAAATCATAATTAGACCCTCTTTAAACTCCTATAATTGAACTGCTCCGCTTTGTAGCCTCACAAAAACCCTCATAATCACCGACCTCTCCTTGCAAGTTAACTCACACGAGTTATGGTTTCTAATCGATCTCTATTCTCTATGTAGTCATTATTCTCGGTTTCATCACTACCATATGTGATTACATATATAAATTTGTCTTCACAAACAAATTTATATCATATGTATTTTAATTGTATGCTTAAAATTCCTTATTTAGATTTACCTATTTCGCTCAAGGTTACCAATTAATTGTTTATTACATTGAGAACCTTATCGGTAACGATGATAATCGCATTGTTTAGGAGCATATCTTATCCATAAGTAATATTTGATAAAAGTCAGGAACAATTGCTATGTATGATTGGTTTGTTTCTAAAAAACCAGTTTTTACGCATGACCAATAATATGTGGCATTGTCCAGAGCAAAAAGTAGAGATGACCTTAAGCTACTGATACATGATGAGGATGGTCAATTACAAACAAAACTACAAATGTCGTGTATAAAGAAGTGTTTAGAAATTTATAAATGTGTATATTGATTTTACAATGTTTGATTTAATAAGAATAATTCATTTATGTAAATTGGTTTACATATTATAAAATTACATTATTTTTATTTTCAAACAAAAAAGCCCCTTAATGTCACATGTCATGTGTCACTCTAATTTAACTTTTAATAAACATTAAATCTTATTTAACTTTTAGTATAAGATTCCAATTATTGTCACGTGCCATTCTCTTTTTCAACCTTACAATTTAGAGTTATATTTTATTTAAAAATATTTTTTTAATCTTTATCCTTACTAATATAATAAATTTAATTTAAATATGTTAATAACCATATTAGGGTGCATTATTTAATTAATTTTATAGATAAATACAATGTATTTTATTAAATATTATCGTAAAATAAAAAAATACAATAATTAGATCTTTTTTACTAAACCATCCTTATAGTAATACTAATCGGAAAAACGCAATAATTAGATTATACCATTTTTACATTTTTTAACTATGTGATCAAAATTATATAGAAGTATGATTTACAATTTTTTTTATTTTACGTGTGTAATATAAGTTTGTAACACTTATAAATAAAAATATTATTCAGTCTAAGTTTTTTTTTATATTTAATCCGTGTAATACACGGGTTTATAAACTAGTAAAATAATAAAGGTTGTTATGGCTACATGGCTTAATGAATAAAAGGAAATATATCTTTGGCTTAATGAACCAGTTAGTTTTTCGCTAATCGGTTTGTTTTTAATAGGGCTGACATAACGGGTTCATCCGATCTGTTAAGATACGAACACGATAAGACACGAAACGAAATCTTATCGTGTCAGATTTTTTGAAACACGAACACGAACCTATTAATAAACAGGTTACACGAAACGATCTCTTAAGACACGAAAAAATTACCAACGTATCATACGACCTGTTTAAGACCAAATACGACCTGTTTAAGACACGAACACGACCGAATTGGGGAGAATGTGAACCAGATATGGAATGGTGGTGTTTGTGAGAGAGATTTAAAAATTAGGGATTGGATTGTGGAAAAAGAACCACGTGTGTTTGTGTATAATTCATCTCAGGTACCACGATTGACCCATGTCCACACCCACATATAATATTTTTTAATTGTTAACATGTACTTAACGGTCTTAACAGGTTAACGGGTTTTAACCTGTTTAGACATGAAACCTGTTAAGGTCTTATCGTGTCGACCTATTTTAGACACGAAACCTGTTAAGGTCAAACACGAAACATGATAACTTCATGTAGGTTCGTGTCGTGTTATCGTGTTCGTGTCAGAATTGTCAGCCCTAGTTTTTACATTATTTCTCTTCGTTGGCCATTTTTTTAACGAAGATATTGTTATCTCTAGCCCATTTGAAAAAGAAGACGCCGTTATCTCCTAGATACGAGGAAGATAAAACCCTAATCCTCTATCTCTATAAATACTCACGGGTAAAGGTAAATGCATTCTCATACACTTTCACAAACCGTAAACGTATACATCCATTCTTTACACTTTTATTCACTTTTAAGGAGCCGATACTTATAACACGCCGGATAGTGATCACATGGAAAACCCTTTTCCTATGGCGAGGTTAGCGGTATTTGTTTTGTAGATACCACTAATCCAAGATTTGTGAAGTTAGAGAGAACTTGTTGAAGCCAAGTACTCCTTCATAACCAACAAGATTTTTGAAAAGAAACTTAAAGAAGGAAATGAGTACAAGCTATCTAATATGGGTGATTAAATATTTTTTTAGGACGGCAAGAATTTATAAACTCTAACTAGCAAGAAGACAGACAGAAGAAACAAATGACGTTACAAAAATAAAAATTGGTTTTGCAACCATGACACACAATTTATGTTCGATTTACGGTTCCTATTTGCAAACCACAAGAAAGAATAATTGACAAGACTATCAAAAATGTTTTTCAGCGACTCGATAATGTTTCCAAACACCAAGTTGTTTCGCTACCGTCAAATAACCCACCAAGCAGTCGTGATTAAATATCAACAGTGCTGAGGCTTGAACATAGATTTGTTTTTATTATTTGAAACACAACATAAACAAATTATCAAGATCAAATGCAGGTTAGTTAACATAGCATATTTCGAAAAGTTAACTTCAAAAAAGTGTTCTAAGAAGTGAATAATTGTTAGGAGAAAACGAAAAACTGAAGCATAGGATAGTTGCAAAATATAGCGAAAAGCTTTAATTCTAGTACTCGCCAAACACTCGTAGGGTGGACCGGTAGTTAGAAAATATATAAAAAGGTGTTCTAAGAAGTGAATAATCGTTAGGAGAAAGAAGAAAAAAAACAAACATAGGATGGTTAAAATATATAGGTAAGCTTTAATTGTAATACTAGCCAACACTCGTAGGGTGGACCGGTGGTTAGAGAATATATCTCAAAGGTTTAATTCTAATAGCTATAACTAATAGAATTTAAATAACAAGTAATAAATAAGCTAAGCTCGAGCTTTAAAAACAAACTTCAAACTGAGCCAGACTCGAGCTCGCGCTCTCATAAGTTAAACGAGCTTGAGTTTGAGCTTGGCTCAGCTCGTTTACACCCATGGCAACACCTTACACATGTAGGATTGAAAAAAAATCATTTTGTAAGTTTTTATAGAACGGCTAAAATTTATATACCGTAGCATTTTTATGCACGAGGCTCTTATACCTCATGCTTTTAACCTAAAAATTTTTCATCCTTTTTAATTAGCCCCATAAAATTAGTTTTATTTTTATTTTAACCTAAAACTTTTTATTATTTTAAATTTAATCTCACAACTTTTTTACTTTCAGCTTTGGTACCCTATACTTCTCATATTTCGCAAATTTTTGTTTTACTTTCGTTCAAAATTTTGCGAGTTAACATTGTGCAACGTTCGTGTGTGGTTCAACGTTTTTTTTACGTTTCGCTTTACGTTTAGTTCAAAATTTTGCGAGTTAACACGGTGTAGCATCCAGTTAAGTTGACAACGTATTTACAAACCTACATTGGGTCTTTAAGGTCTCCAAATAGTTTGTCAATAACATCCTTTGTGACCAATGGGGCAGCGGTCCATTAATAAAGACAAAACTTTTATATATTTTTGGAGGGGAAGGTCTTGGGTTGAAGTCTTACAGATGACATATATAAAAGAAATTTGCTGTTAAAAAAACACCCTTTGTGTTAACAAGGCAAGGTTTTGCCGTTTTGCCCCCTTGTGAAGTTGTGATACATGAGGATCGAGCATATCACGTACAAAAAAAAAAAAAAAATAACCTTGCAAAAACATGTTTCGAAATAGACATTGGGACTTGGGAGACGCAAGAAAGAGTGGCCGATTTAAATTTTAAAAACAAATAAAAGACATCCATCAAGGCCAAATGGGAATTCAATGATCCACCTAAATTTTGCAAAGATGGAGAGGGGCCCTTAAAAGGATATTCCTATGTGATAGCTCACACTTGGTGGCAGCCAAGACCCAACAAGGCACCAGGAAGAGAGCGTAAGTAGTGTTTTGACGGCGCACTTTGCACGCTCGCATCGCCCCGAACTGCCTTTACTATTTTTTGGGTGCGACTCGGGTCTGTGGCTTGGCTCAGTGTGTGGTCAAGACTTTTTGATTTCTCACTGGATGGGTTTGATCAAGTTCGAGTAGTAATGATGAGTTCATTACAATTACAATTAAAATTTGAATTAAACTCAGGCTTTAATTTTTACTAGATCGTTTGGTTCATATATACTAGACTATGTGTCTTGTGAAAAATACACATAAAACCAGTGATTTCGTATGGTCTAGACACCACCCACAAACACTAACGAATTCCCTAGTTTTTCTTTATTTTGCCCTCTTGTTTCAGGTAATTTTTCAAGTGTTTGGCTATCCTGACAGTACAATCTGCTTTGGGTGTTGTACCATAGGAAACAGACAGGTTCACCTGGGTGGCCTGAAATCTGTTTTAAGGAAAACGTGTTCTTCACGTGCCTCAGTCACCTTTGTTCTTTGTATTTTGTTTATTTCGTTGTAATCTGTTCTTAGTCTTTGTTTAGATTTTGTATTGTATTTTATTTCAATTTAGTGGGTTGAGATCCTGTACAAACAGTGCTAACTGTAAGAACCGTAAGAACATATCTGAACCATTGATAGTTTAAATCAAGGGTTATGGTTGATTATAAATAAAACCCTTATAATTAAAAATTAGTAGTAACAAATTAGGGGTAATTATGTAAAATTGCTAGTCATTTGACATTTTCAATTAAATACAAATTCCACCAAGGTTTTTTAAACTAAAATAACTTTTATATACTTCATTATTTTTTTTAAAAAATATACCATAAAATCAAGTATTTTTTTATCTTTAATATGAGTACCATATTGCTATACTTTTTTTATTTATAAAAGTAGATTTTAAAAAAGTTACCAAAAGTTGTTTTATAATTGTGCTGATAATGTGTTGATTATGTGTTAATTACAATATAATTGCCCATCGAGATATTTCATAAAATTTGTTACATATTCTTTCCATAAGATTTTATCCTGCTTGAAGGTGATTTGAATCAGCACTTTGAAAATTAACCAACACGTGTATTAACAACACTTTAAAAACATACCAGCACATATGCTAACAACACTTTAAAAACATATCAGCACATGCTAACAGAACTTTAGAAACATACCAGCACATGTGTAAACAACACATTAAAAACATACTGAAAAAAATAAGTAGCACATGTTTTAGCAGCACTTGAAAAACAAGCACAACAGGGAATTAAATTTGTTTTTTGCTGCACTTGAAAAACAAGCACAACAGGAAACTAAATTTATGTAAATACAAATGCTAACTACGTAATGGAAAATTAATTTCAAGTTTTTATTTTAGTTTATCTGTTTATTTCTTTATTTGAATTCTTGGTACTTATCTTTATTGACTTTTATCTTAGTTTAAAACAATCATATAGTTGTAATAATTTGTTACAAAGTGCTGATTAACAAATTGCCTGTTGTTGGCGGAGATTGTGCTGATTAACAAAGTGTTGATTAAGAAAGTGCCTATTGTTGCGATTCGTGAAGATTGTGCTGATTTACAAAGTGCCTGTTGTTGGAAATTTTCAAATTTTGATTTGAAATAGTGCATGAATATAGGGGATAATTAAAATTTGGAATTAATTAAATTCAAAAAATAGAGTGATAAAGTCTAAAATACCCTTGTCTAGTTTTTTTAATGAATGACACATGTCTAATAGTGGTTGGTTCTTATAGCTCTTACACATATTGAGGTTTGTATTTGATCTCATCTCTTTAGTTCCTTTCTTATTTATGTACTATAATCCGAATATAACTTAATAAAATTGTTATTTTATTTTATTTATTGAACGGTTTTCCTAAGAAACTATCATATCTCTTATGAGGCATGGAAACTCATTATTTTTTTCTGAATAATCTTTTGTTGAGACGGAGAACAAATCTTATCTCTGGGTGACCCATCAAACTTATTTTAGAACCTTACTAGGTTATAACCGCGTGTATTATACGGATTGAATAAATGAATTTTATATACTATATAATAAAACAATATATCTTTAAAAACCTTCTTTATTGGATGGTTTGAATAAATATAATTTTATATATTAAATAATAAAAAGTTATATCTATAAGAACCATATGTATTGTACGGGTTGAATTAATGTAATTTTATATACAAAATAAAAAAAAGTTATATCTTTAAAACCATGTGTATTATACGCATGAATAAATGTAATATTGTTTATCAAAAAATAAAAATAAAAATAAAAATTTATATCTTTAAAAAAACCCTCGTGTATTACACGGGTTGAATAAATATTATTTTATATACCAATTAATAAGAAAATTATATTTAAAAAAACTAATGGATATACTCGGTACGTCATAGATATAGATATGGTGATTACGCAGATGATTATTGAAAAGAATATATATTGGTCAAACATGTTATTCAATAAGCAAATAAGTAGCTATTTGAGTGATAAAATATAAATTATATTTAAAAAAAACCCGTAATAAATCTAATTTTATATATAAAGTAATATTGAAAGTTATATACAATTTGTTTAAAAATTATGTAATAAAATCTATATAATAATATTTTTAATAATGAAAATAAAAATAAATAATATATTAACACAAAGTTTGGTTTTTGTGATAAATAATTTGGCTATTTAAAAATCTCTGAAAATAACAATTTAAATTTAAGGATAATATTTTATTTGAAAAATAGAAGTATTTTATTCGACGTTTAAAGTAGGATAAGATTTAATATTTAATTTTTTTTATTTAGTTAATATAAGATAGCAAAAAAAATATGATGGAATAGTTGGGGTAAAAGGAAACTAAAAATTTTAGCTGATATATAACACGTTAGGTAATATAAACAATGAAGATAATATGATATAGAAAATCATATAAATAATATTATAATGAGAAGTATATATTAAATTTAAACTAAATAATAATTATCTATAGTTAAGTAGAAAAGATTAAACTAAATAATATTTATTATGAGAGTTATCTATAATCATTTAGAAGAGATTAAACTAAATAATAATTATTCATTATAGATTAAACGAAATAATATTTAGTATGAGAGTTATCTATAATTAATTAGAAGAGATTAAACTAAATAATAATTATCCATAAGACATAGCCTAATATGATGATAAGTTTCCTCCAAGTGGTTTCTTTTATTATATATAGTATAGAGTATAGATAGATGTTTAATTTAGTTTCAGTATTTTTCATAAAAAAATCCAGATGAAGTTAATGTTTTCATTTTTATATCATACTTATTGTTCTGTAACTATTATTGTAACTAATTTTTTCCTATAAATTGAAATAAAAAATGTAAAGTTCCAACAATTAAAAAAAAAATCATTCCATAGTAATGAGGGAAAAAAAGGGGTGACTACTTTTTAGAACATTATAGGGGTGGCCCTAGTTTTTGTAATTTCATTTTGTTACTCTTGCCCGAAAATCCCTTTACATCGATTTACCAGCCCTTTTTAGTGGTGTTATCTTTCGCTCTAGCGGTTTTAAGTTGCACTGCACTATAAAGACATTGGCGCCGATCTAATCTCTAGGCTCGAGCTTCTATGTTCACGAGAAGATCCGTCACTTTCACCTTTCGATATCGCTACCATAGTCGACTTTTGGGAAGAGTATCTTCAATGGAGTTAAAAGAACAAAATATGTCGTTTTTAGGTGATGTTGAAGCAACATGGAAGCAAGGGGACAAGAGAGGCATGACTCATGAGTTAACAATTCGAATTATACGATGATGCAGTGTAAGTTGTTATCATGATGTAATTCGTGAAACATGACAAAAACATTGACACCATCATGGTCGTGTTTATGGAAATGGGAAAAAGTAAATGTCTGTCGTGCAAAGTGAATTTCCATTTTGGACGTCATTATCATTTTAAGTTTGTAAGAACGCCCGTAATGAGGCGTGTTTTGTAAAAAAAATTCGAAGAAAACGCCGGAAAACGCCTCATCGCCACTACACCCCGGCGTTATTGGGCGTTATTCGCGAAAAAATGGTTTGTGGCGTGTTTTGAAACACGCTGAAGGGGCAAATCTTCGACCAATCAAAACAAGATGCAACGGTCATGATTGGATGGCTAGATTTAATTTTTTTTTCTTTTTTTTTACCTCTCACCCATATATATTGTGTAATGATTGGATGTGGCGTTATTGGGCATTATTCCCACTACGCCACTTTTGCAAAAACGCCCAATAATGCCCCCATGCTGACTGGACTGCCACATGGCAGAAAACGCCCCATGGTAGGGGCATTATTCATCAAACCACTACCCATGGTCTAACAATGAAACCTGAAAATGGATGCTATCATGAAACGTGTGGGCCCAGCCGCCCAGCCTTAAACCGACATATAGAGGTGTGAAGAAAACCAGTTACAATAACCAAAACCAAATCTAGTTCATAATATGAGTAATCGGTTTAAGTTAGAAAAAAATCATAGGTTAGGGACTGGTCATGAAATTAAGAGTGAGAACCGGTTAGGAACCAAAATAACTCGTTATCTAGTTATTACCGTTGCAAAATATAACAAAAAAAACACACACACACACACTACTTGTTATAGCCGTCTCTTGATGTTTTTTTTGGCCCATTTTGCCCTCACATGTTAGTCGTCGTCATCATCATCATACTCAGTAAATCCCACCAATAGCAAAACTAAGGAAGGGTCTGAGGAGGGTAGATGTAGACAGCCTTACATTTACCATGTAGGAATAGAGAGGCTGATTCCGGTGGACCCCCGGCTCAATTGTAGTTTTGTATCAAGCCTTGAACCTAAGACACATAACACTCAAACAATCGGGACAGAGACTGATTGATGCATGTACCCCACGTCTTTCAGCTATCAACGTCACCACATGATGCATGATTAACCATCTGCCGCTTTTAACTTTATTTTCACGAAATTAGTAGAATAACGTTAAAGTTAGTACCATTTCACTTTTGCCCTCACATGATAATAAAAATAGGTATTGGGTGTAGGGTGTATTGGTTTTGTAACAATGCTTCTTTAGCTCTCAAAAACACAAAAAACGCTCACAAACTCTTTATGTATAAGTGTTAAAAAATGTCTCAAATAGGCAAATGGCATCTAAAAGCATCCATCGGTGTTGTATCTTCGTTAAGCGACACAACATTGTGTAAATTCTAATGACAAAAATTATCTGGAAATCAGGGCATATTTTGATCTATATGAATTGTCAAACAAGTTAAAATTAGCTCGATGCAAGAAATGTGATGGATTTTACGATCATACATCTAACACGCTTTGGTTGAGTAGCCATATAGATGGAACTTGGAAGTTGGTGGATAATGTCCCGGCTAAGGGTCAAGCAATAGATAACTTTATAAGTTTATATAATACTTTAAAAATACTAAACAGAATGCGTTCACGGTCCTATTAAAACTTTAAAAATACTAAACAGAATGTATTCAGGTCCGATTAAACCGATAATTAGTTTTGTTTATTCATTAAACAAGACTGAACGGTTGGGCATTATGGATTAGTTTAAAAAATGTTAGTATCAAATTGGATATTTGGATGGGACCGTTCTCTTAGTCTTATAATATAGTAAATTTGATGATAACTAGGATTACGACCCGCCGCAATGCGACGGTGATTCTTTATTTATAACTAAGTCGATCTACGACCCACACGTTATGTTAAACCTGTCAAACGGGGTAAAAATAGACGATGTAAAAAGTTCACCCACACACGCACGTTGCGTCGTGTTAACTCGCAAAATTTAGAACGAAACGTAAAAACGTTAAGCCAAAGACACAGCTGTGATGTGTTAAGTCACAAAATTTAGAACCAAACATAGAGCGAAAAATTTGCGAAAAATGGAAACTATAAATGACCAAAGTTGAAAGTAAAAAAAGTTATGAGGATAGATTGCAAAAGATAAAAAGTTTTGGGTTAAAAGTAAAAAAACAAATAGTTTTGGGTTAAAAGTAATTTATGAAATACTTTTGGGTGAAAAGTAAAAAAAAAACATTTTTTTTGAAACCACCCAAACCAACGTTACGACAAAAATATGCATAACAATTTTTTCTTTGAAAACCCCAAAGCACACCCCGCGTTGCGGCGGGGCGTAAAACGGTGTCAAATAGTACTAATGTCACACAACCGTCATCGACAACCAACACTGACTTGACCTATAATATGCGTATTGCGACGAACCTGTCAAACATGGAGAAATAGAGGTAAAAACGTTGAACCACAGTTGCGTCGTACTAACTCGAAAAATTTAGAACTATACGTAAAACGAAAATTTACGAAAGATGAAAAGTATAAGTGACAAAAGTTGTGAAGTTAAATTGCAAATAATGAAAAGTTTTGGGTTAAAGTTAAAAAAACAAATTATGTAGGGTTAAAATTGGAAAAAGGTACAAACTTTTGGGTTAAAACTAAAAAATCAAGTTTTTTTTTTTTGAAAAACTCATAAAGCACAACTTACAACTAATAATGCACAAAAAGTTTGCAAACTTATATAGGTTTTAATATGTTGAAATATTACATAGTTCCAAAAGTCCATTTGACTCTGTAAAATGACTTTTTTCTCCTTATTAAAGTTGTATTTCATCGAAACATAAGTAGTCAAATACATGTCAATTAATATATTAGTAAAATTTAACATGGTCTTATGAGTTTTTGGTCAAAGCAACACACATGACAACAATTACTTGTCATAAACTAAGAGTGAATTACTGCCCTGCTACGAAAACACAACATAAACCTAACAAATTCATGTTCTTGGTTGTACTCTAAACGGATTTGGATTAATTTCACATCAAACCTGAAAACATGTTTAGCTAAACAGGTCGTGTTCCTATAACATGATGGGTTGACCCGTTCATTTTTAACCCATTTATACTATTTGGGTATTTTATATATCAAAACTTAAAAGATCAAAATAAATTGCCATATTTAAAACATAATTCCTTAAAAAAATAAGACTAACATATAAATTTAAAATTAAAATGTGGTGTTCGTATCAACCCATGAATACACGTGTCGTGTTCAGGTTCGGGTTTATGTGTGTGACGATTTTTGGGTTCGTGTCGAGTTCGACCTGCCAACCTGCAAACAAGACCCATCTAACAGACCCAATAGCCAATACCTGAAACTGTAGTAACAAATTGGTTTGGGTAAATTCCAAATTTTCAATAATTTTGCTAAAGCCAGGCTTACAAGTATACTTGTTACACTGTGTTAAACTTTTTGCAATAATAATAAAAGAGTGAGTTGGTCATATATTACATAAAAGAAGAATGGTATAAATGGCAAAAAAAAAAAAAAAGAGAGCATGAAACTTGTATCCCAAGTTTCAATTTGCAACAATGGGTGACTGGCTAAATTAAAAAAAAAAAACTAAAACCACCAAATGGATACCTTTCAGGTCATTTTTCTGCATCGGAGCGCGCAGATGCTTGCGAATTAACATCGTCCTGCGGTTTCTTTTTCCGATTCCTTTTCGGGAGTTCTGGCAATGACTCGTTCTCAGCGCGACGACCCTCAGCGCCCCTAGTGTGGTGTCGTCTCGGCTGCCTTGATTTGGTTTGAGAATCAGGGTCTGGTGCATTTTCCACTGAACGATGACGCCGATGTCTACGTTCTCTTCGGGACGTTTTTTGGCCTGCATCTGCAACAATGGTTTAAAACTTTAAATACATGATTTCTATTACAAGCTGCACAATGATAGTTGTTCCTATAAAACAGAAGAATTATAAATATCTAAAATAATAGATAGAAATACCGCAAATAGAGAAGTGTGTTTTTATTGCTGACAACTTACTACATTGTAATAATTAGAAAAATTACATTGTTATCACAATAATATACTTGTAATAATCATATTTGTCACATGTTAACTATTAATAAATAAAATGAGCACATACAATCATACATGTCTTTCCACAATTTGACAATATGTATAGGTTATAACAAAAATTATTAGATAGGATATTTGATTATTATTATTATCATTATGACATTTATTGTAACATTTTGCATTGATTCAGGCATTATATAAAAGTTTGAATTATCAAACCTTCAGAGACCCAATCAGGACCATCCTGACTTGAGGCTTCGGATCCGTTGGATGATGCAGGTGTACCAAACCCCTTCATCTGAACCCGAAAGAGAGAAAAGATCAAAATTTGAATTACAAAAGCAAATGAATCATTAACACCATGGAGATCAATGAACATACCCAGCTGGGAGATTCTTGGGCCTGTCCATCGCATCCGAAATGAGCAACATGCTTCACGTCCGTTGGACCGCCAATCTGTATTTCTTGTTTCTTCTCTTCTTCTGCAGAAAACAGATTCTAGAACGCGTTAAGATAATGATTATGGATTAATGAAGAGGAAGGAGAAAAAGAGGCTGACCAAAAACTTGAGAGATGTATCTAAGGCCTTTAAGAAGTCCTTTCACCTTATGAGCATTCATCTTCAAAGGAATTATGGTTTGGATCAGGAGGGGGTCTTTTGACCCCATAAAATGCAGGAAACAAATTAGGTAAATAAAATTCAAACAGATTGATGCATAAGAATGGGATATTATGAGAAAGAAAACAGAAAGGAAACGAGACATATAGAAATAATAATAATAGTAAAAAAAAGATATCAACAAAATGAAAGGGTGTTACCAAAATAGCCATCGACATATTTTTTTGCTTGAAATATTTATTTGACCATTACAATAACTTATAATAAAAGAAACTCAAATATAATATCGGACAAGTGGAACAATTTTGGCAAAACTTAGCCACTTTTGCGCCGACCAGACATAGGCGCATAAGTTTGCTACTTTTGCGCCGATTTGACTAACATCTAATGATGCATTAACGTGGGTCGTATCTGGTGCCAAATTTGTCATAATTTGAGCCATTGACATAATCTTTATGTGCGTAGCGCATTTTGATTGGATGTGATCATTTGTAACAGTCAAATTAACAACTTTAAAAAAAAGTTGTGGCTATTTGGATAATATGTTTAGTCGAAGAGGCTATCTATATGATTTTGCCTTTTTTTAAACCAAGCCTAAGCCTTAAACTAGTGATAAATATATAGATGTGAATGAGAGGTGACTGAGAAGGAGAGAGAATACCCTTCCCCTTCGCGTGTACTCTATGCATGTATTAGCTGTTTTCTATACCGGTCACATTGGTTAGCAGAATACTGGTGGTAACCCGTGGGTTTTCTAGTGACGGGTTCTCACGGTTATAAAAAAAGAACGTCATACAAAAATTCTGCGTCTAACTAAAGAGATTATAATATTATATAGATGTTAATTATAAGTTTGACAGATTGTGAAAAAAGAAAGGGTACACATAAGAGTTTAGTTTCTTGTTCACAGAACATCCTCCATGAGGCTTAACAAGTGAAGCAGATAACCAATAATTCTTTCGGTTCATTACTATGCTTTCATATCATCCAGACCGACGCTAGCCTGCCAAATAGAATCACATAAATTAATTAACAAAAGTTAATTTAAGGGGAACAAATCATACCCAATGTGTACTAATACTAAGCATGATGATCTCACCAAGAATTTGTGGTTCTCCTGTAGAATCGGTGTGAACGTCGCACAAAATTTTTCGATATCGGAACTGATGTCACCATTCCCAGCCACAACATCCATAAACTTCTTCCTATCTGGAGCAAGCTTCATTGCAACCTGTGAATCCAGTTTGGGATTATAAACAAGCAAATTATTTGGAAGCAAGAAAATAGAGGATGAAAGTACAATAACGGAAAGAGTAAAATGGCATTCTCGTCCCTGGGGTTTGGCCAGCTTTGCGACTTTCGTCCAAAGGCTTGTTTTTCCGCATCTGGATCCAAAAGGTTTGAAATCTTGTCATTTTCATCCGGCTCATTAACTCCATCCATTTTTCTCCGTTAAGTCAGACATATTTCCTTCTTTTTTGCTAACTTAAAGGGCAATTCGATCTCTTTCACTTTATGTAAAAAGACCGAATTGCCCTTTAAGTTAACAAAAAGGCGGAAATACCCCTGACATAACGGAGAAAAATGGATGGAGTTAACAAGCCGGATGTAAATGGCAAGATTTCAAACCTTTTGGATCCAGATGCGGAACAACAAACCATTGGATGAAAGTCTCAAAACTGGCCAAACTTCAAGGACGAAAATGACACTTTACTCTAATGGAAAAGAAATACTTACTGTAAAAGTTGAACTGGCCAACCAGCCATGGTATTTCTTGAGTGTTTTAGTATAGGCTTCAGTACAAACTTTTGACATGGCCCAGTCTTCATGCTCCATTAAGTTACGGAATAACTCTAGAATGAAATCCATTGCCCTGAAAATGTAAAAACTTGTGTGCATGAAGGGTATGTTGGATTTGATTATTTGTGTTAACTGTTAGAGAAGAAGTGTTGATTATCCTCACCTAGTTAGCCATAGTAGACCGTTGGTGCAACTTGATGAGCCTTCTGCTGTCTTAGCTGCAACCTCCACTTGCACCATACTGTATAGGTTCTGAAATTCTTCTGGGTTGGACAGATATTTGTTCTCCAACCTCTAAAAGGACGAGATGAATATAAACAGCTTAGTTAGGCTTGATAAATTAAATTCAGGAAGAAACGTAAATAATGCAGCGGGCATATGTATGTCAAAGAAATCAAGTGCTGGAAATATACACAAACTCAAATATAAGATATTTGATGTTTGGCGGTAGATGAAACAAGTAAAAGACCAACATCTATTTGTTCCCATTACAAAAGGGTTATCTTTTCTCTCAGGAAAAGTTATGAAAAATAACCAGATTATGGTTATCACAAAAAGAGGGTCTAACAGTGAGTAAAGATAATTCAAATGACTCAAAAGGAAGAAGTTGCAGGGCTATCTCATGAAGAGGTTGAACAACATACATGCATTCCCTCAACAGCAAATAAAATGCAAATTCATGACTGTAAAACTAACTCGGGATCAAGGTTAACAGAGTATATTCATTATTCCCGTATACAAAAATAACGCAAATTCATGACCATAGATATCATCTGCTATCAAAATGAAGGGAAAGGAAGAGTCTTACTGTTATATTACCGCCAACGTCAGTCTTGACAAGTGCCATGGCTGCTCCGAATTTGTCTAGCATCGAGTAAGAAAAATAAATTGTAAGTTGTTGAACGACTAACAGGCAAAGATGCTTGAATTTCTTATTGGATTTTGGAGTTTATGGGATCTATTAAAATGCCATTTGACTTGTATTCCTCTAATAATAACATTTACGACTTAGGGTGTGGTGCTTCCTCCTACAAGACTGAAAGGACCATTACTAAGCTGGTAGCTATTAAATTTACAGTTCATGCCTATAAGTGAAGACAGATAAGTTTACATCTATAAAGCAAGAGCATAGTCACCATACCAATAACAGGCAATATCTGTTTGCAGACGTCTAAGAAAGGCTTCGTAAGCATTTCTCCTTCTTCAGACTTGACATGCTTCATTCCTTCTAAAGCAGGAGCTAACACTGTCCCTTCCGCGGGAGCTAACACTGTCCCTTCCATATTGATGGTTAAAATTACTGCAACAGTAAATGATATCGAATTTACGAATCAGCCTAATTGCTTAAGTCCGGCCCGTTCTACCCTAGACAACTGGATACATAAACAAAAACTGAAAAAAAATCATCAACAAAACATTGTAGAGTAAATTACTTTTTCAGTCCCGGTGTTTTAGTGGTTTTAACCACTTGAGTCCAAATCAAAGAGTTTAATGCCCGGAGTCCCTAACTGCTCATTTTATAACGTTTTGAGTCCAATTTTGTTCATTTTATAACGTTTTGAGTCCAATTTTGTTAAAAAAAAATAAAAAATTTGGACTCAAAAGGTTAAATAATTGGACTCACCATCATCATACTCAGTAAATCCCACCAATAGCAAAGCTAAGGTAGGGTCTGATGAGGGTAAGATGTAGACAACCTTACCTCTACCCCGTAGGAATAGAGAGACTGCTTCTGGTGAGACCCCCGGCTTGATGGTAGTTTTGCATCAAACCTAGGACATAAGGCACATAACACTCGGCAATTAAGACAAAGGCCAATTAGTGCATGTACTCCCTTGTCTTTCGGCTATCAACGCCACCACATGATGCATGATTAACCACCCCCTCTTTTAACATTATTTTCACGAAATTAGTAAAATAACGTTAAAATTAGACTCAAAAGGTTAAAAAATTGGACTCAAAAGGTTATAAAAAAAGCGTCTAGGGACTCAGGGTGTTAAACATTTTGATTTTAGACTCAAATGGTTAAAACCACTAATACACAAGGACTCAAAAAGTAATTTACTCGACATTGTATAATCCTGTCTACGGTCTAGCACACAAGCTTTATCTATATGCTTCCACAAGCTGATGGATGTCAAAATCATAACTAAAAGGTTACAATGTTACACTGTCACTACTAAGAGCATAAAACATTAACTTTCACCAGTACCAAAGATATGCACTGTAACAACATCAACAAACCACAAACCTACAGATCAGGAAACTTTTCGATCCAACGCTCACACCAGCTTTGGATCATCCAATATTCCAATTCACATTTTACAAAATCTATATCTAAACCTAGCTATATCAATCACTAAATGAATCACGGAATTAAGCTGAAACGCATGCAGAACATTCTAGAGCACAATTAGCAAACATGATTACTATATCAGACACAGATCTTATCGAAATCGGATCCATATGCCCTGGATTCAAAGTAATTATGAAATTAAACTTCAAATTCGGATCCATATGCCCTAGATTCAAAGTAATTATGAAATTAAACTTCAAATTATCAGAAGAAATGCGAAGTAGATCTGATTTCAATCAATTAATTAACAGAAACATAAACATGGATCGTCATTACATGAATAAAGAAATTGAACACAAAGATCTGAAGTTCGAATTAACCGTTTTTTTCGTTGCAGGTGTTTTAGCTGAAGTTCGCTTTCAATGGACGCTGATATTTTTCAGTGAAGTGTCGTAACAGTCAATAGAGATTCTACTTTTATATAGAGATGGGTATAATAACCGGTTCCAAACCCGACCCGGTAGACTCGATCTGGACCGGTTCCAGTTTTTACCCGCTTTTATGAAGAACCGGTTCCGGGTTCAAAAAACCCGTAGGTTCTTACCCGGTTTCACATTTTATAAAAAAATAGGTTCGTAACCAGTTCCTACCGGAAGTGTAGAGTGGTATACAAATGTGTATTAAATAGGCCCCTCTAGTTTATTAGTTTGACACTTAAACCCCTAAGTTTCTTGCCAGAATCATTTTTAGAACGGCGGTGTAAAAAACCGAATTAACCGACACATAACCGAATCAACTGATGAAACTGAACTACATAAAAAACCGGTGGGTCGGTTAATTGTTTTTCTAAATAACGAAAGTCGGAGTCGGTTGTGGTTATCAATATTTTCATACCCGCCATAACCGAACCGAATCGACACATAGTTAAATCTTTGTCGGATTTTAGACTTTTCAGCATTTTTCAGTATTTGATGTTTTTGGTTGAACGTTTGTTATCTTTGTGGGTTATTTACAATATCGTTTTGGTTGAGTGTTTGTTTAAATTTATGATTTATATCAATTTCATTTGAATATTCGATAACAATAAGTATTTATATTATAGATTATATGTAATTTTAATACTATGTAGTATTCTAATATATAGATATGCGTAATAACAATTTATTCCATGTAATTTATTCACGGTTAACAGATCTACTATAACCTTTAAAACCGAATAACCGAAACCATCATAACCGATTGGTCATGGATTTTCATTAACTGACATCGTGGTTATGGTTATGATTTTGAGTCAAACCGATCCATACACACCCCTACCGGTAATCATACACCTATATCTACCCAAGTGTCTACCATTATATTTGAACCCTCAACCTAATAGAGAGGCCATCACTATGTACATATCTTTGTATCACTAGGATACGCCCCTTGGTAATCATTCAAGTGCAGGGTTTGGTTTGGTTTGGTTTGATAGTGGTGTAAACGTAAGCAAATAATTTTGAGATAACTATATATCGGGGTTTCAATGTGTCAATAAATTTAGGTTAACTATATTAAATAGTAATTTATTTTCACTTTTTTATATATATATTTTGTAACAACCCGCATTTTGGAAAGTCAAAGTACAAGTCAAAGTCAAAAGAAGAAAAGATTGCTAATTGTGATCTGTCACTCCTTACTTAACTACTGGCTGTGCTTCTTGACTTGTAACCGAATCCTATTAATTGTTTGCTTTAGTTGTATTATGTGGAGTACTTGTTAATAATCGAGGTTTAATCATAGTTAACCGCCAATCGACTTGTCGCTAATTGCATCGCTATCGCATTTGCAACTCGAATTATGTGTTCCGGATATTGTTTTACGTGTGTGTGCTATAATGTGTTACTTGTGCATGTTATGTTTATGTTGAGGTATTTAATCGAAATCGCAATCGTAATTCTATCGCAACGCAATTTAATCGCAAACGCTAAACGCAAGTTATTTATAGTGATTGTATGTTAGATATAGTAGTTAGGTTATTTGTGTGACTAATGGGTAATACTATCGTATCGCTCACTCGAAACGCATCGCAGCGCTCAGCACGCAAAACGAAACATCGAAACGAAACTCGCCGGAGCCACTCGATCTAATGACCATTCGATCGAATGGTCATCCGAACGGATGACCATCCGATCGGATGGCCATCCGATCCGATCCATATGCCACTTTCCTTTTTTGGCAACCTATAAATACCCCCTGTCACATGTGACAGCTCTCTCTCGTTCGACCAGCGTTCCAGCCCACTTTTCTCTCGATTTCTCGCGATTCTTGTAAGTTTTCAACTCAAATCTTGTACTTCTATGATCTACACACACTTCCTCATCATTTTCACCTTTGAATCTTCACTTTTAACCATGAAATCAGCGGATTTGAGGTGTTTTAGGGTGATGTCATCATGGAGTTCTTATGAACTTCAAGTTTTGGCCTCATTCCACCAAGAACAACTCAGATCTACATGATTTCCACATGTTTTAACACTATTATCATCTAGATCTAAACTTTTTCATGATTAAAAGGATTGAAAGATGGTTTCTAACTTTCTTTCAACTCTTTTACACTCAACGCACTCAAAATCGATAGAATCGGAGCTAGTTCAGGCCTTCTACTCGTTTTCTTGTGAAGTGTCAGTCCAGGATCTGATTCCTATCAAAGAGAAAACCGACTTCGAGTTGAACACGAATGTACCGTCATGAACAGTCAACTGACCGGACAGGGGTGATTCCCATCCGATTCGATGGTCTGGGCTTGGTGGGGTTCCTGTTGTTCAATACGTTGTCATATCATCTCGAACAGACCACAAAACTTTCAAAATTTTCAAGTTCCAAACTATCAGGTTGTTGTTGGGATGGATTGTTGTCCGATCGGATTGCCATCCGATCGGATTGCACTTGGACTTCAACACTTAAACTTTTTGCAATTTTCAAAGATCATTAGTTTCTAACGGATTTCCATCCGATCGGAAGACCATCCGATCGAATGACAATCCTGCTGTGAACTTGTTCTCACAAAGTGTCCTGTCGATCGGATCTCTATCCGATCGAATGACCGTTCAATCGAACGACCTAAAAGTTAGAGATACTTCTCTGTTTTCAAAATGCTACAACGAAAACTTCAAAGCCATCATACACAAACACATCGATCTCAAAACGAATGTCAATCCGACCGAATGGCCATCCGAACGGATGACCATCCGAACGGATTGACATCCGATCGAATGAGCATCCGTTCGGATTGCCATCCGATCGGATGACCATTCGTCACTTTGTTCACTTGCACCGTTTTACGCACTGTTCTTCGCTTATGCTATCGTTAACTGTTCAGGCTAATCTCTCAGCGCTCCCTTCAATCCACGAGAGTGTTTATTTACTAAACACGATCTGTGAGTATACTCGATCCCTTTTTGCTTTACGCACTTTTGGGTGTTACATACGTTACTTATTCTAAATCACATCGATCACACAACGCAAACACTTTATACGCTAACCGTTATTGCATGTTATACGTGTTACTCGATGAATGCTTGTATGTTATGTTAACACAGTGATTGTTGCCTGACGCCTTAGCAACGATAGTTGGACTCAACACCTGTCGTGGACAGGGGTTGTTAAGGTTATTTCTTCACGTGTCACAGTGGTGATATGTGTTGCGCATTCTACAACTCGCAGTCATGTCTGTGCATATTTCATTGTCGATAACCTACTAGCTTCACATTATACATGTTACACGCTGGTTATGCGTAAACGCTTTCGAACTCTATTATTACTATTAAACTTGTATGCTCACCTTTACACTATGTGTATTGACCTCTATTTTAACGTATGTGACAGGTGTTTAGGATGCTGTGCTTTACCTGCTTTTGTGGAAATCAAGTAGGAGTGAGAGTTTAGAAACAAACAATTTAAATCTGAGTTGTCGGAACATGATATTTTTCTTTAAGATATTTAGTCTGTAATAACTATTTGCTTTGGTATGTTATGGTATGGGACATAATATTTAAATATCTGGTAATTTAGTTGTTATGGATTTCTCCTGAACAATCTGTTTCGCTCAGTGCCGCGCCCCGATGTTTCCGTCATCGGTTGGGGTGTGACATATTTGTTATTTTATTATGTTACATGAAGGTTGATTATATATTAGAATACGTCACGAACGAAGCTATGTCTGCACGAATGTGTCGCATGCCTCTGTCTTCCTCTTCTCATAGACTCCATCCGTGGCTATCCAGGATCACACATTTCTTTCTTTGTTTCTCTCTTCTTACTCTCTCCTTCACATCAGCTCCACATATTTCTCACAAACAGCATTGGAGATGCTCTTATGACCATAACAAAGATAGCATGGGGTTTCAATAATTATTTTATTTTACGAATATGATAACAAAAAAAAACCCATCACTCTCCAACTGCTATCTCTAACTATAGCATCATCGGTGCCTCCTTGCAACCCACCTCCGACCGTCATCTTTGTTTCATCGATTCCAAGGATGGAGAGATCGAAGAAGAAGAAGAAGAAGAAGATAGTCGTCCAAGAGGATAGCCTCTTAACAATTGTCACGTAATCAAGATGTTTAAAGTAATTGTTCCAAGTACATTAAATACTTGTACTTTTGTTCTAAGATAGTACATTTACCCATTTTAATGTTAGAGATGATACCTAAACATTCAATTGTTCTGTTACGGTACAACAAATGACTTACATATTGAGCGGTTAACTGATTTGGTAGCTTTTTTTTGAACGGTGACTTTCTTTTTGAGTGACCCAATGACACACCACCTAAATGGTAGCCCTAGCTGGCCACCATTTATCTCACATCGAGACAAAACTTTACGTTCAATCATGATATTAAAATATACATATAAAAATCCCTAATTATTTATAGCTTAAAATAAATGGTTATCAATATCCATTGAGTTATGTAACATATGTAACTCAGACTGTGGTATGCTCCAAAACTTATAATTATTTGAGTTTACTTGTAAATTGAAATAGGGGTTTACAATTTCCTTTTTTCCTTTTGGAAGTTTATTTGTATCCGTTTGAAACCAACCAAAACGTACGTAACAAGTCGACTACTTTGGCAACCGGTATGAGATCTAAATGTTCCATTTGGCAACAGGTACTAGATCTAAATGTTTCAATTCACGGAGTAATGGCAGACCCACCAACCCTGCTGGTTTGCTTTATCATTTCCTGAAACTGTAGCTAGCTAGCGATTCGATGCAAAATTTTTATCAAAACCAAAACTAAAGCACACCTGTATGTTTCAATATATGGTAAGTTGTGTTGTGAGATTAGACTCAACTCACTTGCCACCACACGAAGTACCACTTGTTCAAGAGTGTAAGGGTTTAGTTCGTCACTCACAAGACTATAAGGGGTCCACGTGTCATTTTAATAGTTACGAAACATACTTTCTCATTTTACAGAAAAAAAACGTGATGAGACAGGGAAGAGGCATTATACAAATACACAATGATACAAAGAATTACACGGTTTTTGAGTTGCTCCAATATCATACGGACCCAATATCCGAGACCCATGTGGGTCAATTCCACACGAGACGTATGTGGGCCACACGTGTCGGTCCAGCTACAATATGCTAACTCAGGGAAAACTTAGCACCGAAGGAAGATCTAATGGATGAATATAGAGGTCAAGAATCACACAAGAAAAGAATTGGTTACATAGCTGCCTGGAGAAAACTTAACTTTCATCAATTTCCTGCCTGAAATCGAAAACAGAAGTGCCCCACGTTAGATATATAGAATGAATTACCACACCTATTAGTGGTTATGTGTTATTTCTAACAGGTAAAATTATAAATAAATAAAAAAAAAAAAAAAAAAACACCAGCTTTAAAGATAATGGGTCAAATAGTCAAACGGGTCGGCAGGCGTCCAAAATGCATTTTTTATGCATAAAACATCTTCTAATCATTTTATTCAGAATTTCGTTTATGTAATCTCTGTAGACAGTAATCATATCTAAGAGTAGTTTGTTATCATAAAGATAAAGAGTAAAATGTCATTTTCATCCCCTGAGGTTTGGCCAGTTTTGCAATTTTCGTCCAAAGGTTTGTTTTTCCGCCTCTGGATCCAAAAGATATAAAATCTTTGCCATTTTCATCCAGCTCGTTAACTCCATCCATTTTTCTCTGTTAGGGCAAGAGTATTTTCGTCTTTATTGTTAACTTAAAGGGCAATTCGGTCTTTTTCTAATTATGTACAAGCATTTAGCATAATGTACAAGTATTCAAAATACCGTTACTAAATAAAAAAGACGAAAATACCGCTGACTTAACGGAGAAAATGGCATTTTACTCTAAAGATAATTATGTTGGACAAGTGTATTGGATCAACCTAAGCCCACACAAAAACCACCAGCCCAACCAGCCCATTTTTCCACCTCGTAACATGTACGTAAGAAAAACTAGTTAAGATAATAAGATGTAATGCTTGCCTTGTTCATATACTTTTTGTGAATTTTCAGTGCTTCTGTCAAAGCTTTTTTTGCATCCAAGCTTCCGGTTATATCACCCATGATCTGAAACGAGAAACGACTATAAATTCCAAGATACCAAAAGGAAATAAGACTAGAGTTAAGAGGTTCAAACCATCTACTTATGAGTTAGGATTTAGGAATGGGTCAATTCATGGTGTATTTATATCCAACGGGTCAAACAAGTAAATAGAAAAACATTTGCTTAAAAGAAATATGTCAAATAGGCCATATAATCTCCTAAATTATTTTATTCAAGAGTTAAATCACAATTGAAATATATAAATTTATGACCATATTTCGCAAGCTAAATTTTATAAAATAAATTATCAAATCTTTGCGTCGAACCTGGGCAACATCATCTAGGCCTTTGGCCTCGTTCAGGAGTTTTTTGTTTTTGGTCTCGAGAACACCCGCCACTAAAAAAACAGCAAGAAGACTTTTTTGGTCCGTTCGTCCATTTCTCACGTTTTTTCTTTCGTATTTTCCATACTGTTGTAGTACTTTACTGCTTAGTTTTGTTGCTACAACTTCATGCGAACCATTTGAAGCATAATCAGCAAACATGTTTGGATTATATTCCATGGCCCACATAACCTGATTTCACATTTAGAAAGAATAACATGATATTTTCAAATTCGGAGACATTAGAGAACAAAGTTATTATAATTGCAGGTAATTAAAATATTAAACATGTGGTTTTTTTACCTCCCATAAATATAAGGCGTCTATAAAGGAAAATTCCCTTCGGAAAAGTACCATTAGCATACGGATGGCAAATAAATATTCTCCACCGTCCAAGCCCTCTGATTAAGTAAAACAAACAGGAAGTTTTCAATTAGTGTAGAGTTGTCAAATTCAATGGTCAACCTATTTGCTTATGAATGGGTCAATTAGGGATATGTTGTACCTCTTAACAGGTCAAATGGACAGAAAAAAATAGTTAAAAAGAAAACAACTCAAATGAGTCGAAACTATAGATTTAATGCCAGCAACCTCCTAAATCAGTTTATGCAAAATATAAATCAGTATTGTAGTTATCTAGTTTTTGTGACCCAACTACAATATTCCGGAGCATGATTTTGCATAATAATTTTAAGAGTAAAATGTCAGTTTCGTCCCCGAGGTTTGGCCAGTTTTGCGACTTTCGTCCAAAGGTTTTTTTTTCCACATTTGGATCCAAAAGGTTTGAAATCTTGCTATTTTCATCCGGCTCGTTAACTCCATCCATATTTCTCCATTAAGACGGGTTTTCCGTTTTTTTTTGGTTAACTGACAGGGCAATTCGGTCTTTTTCACTTTATGCACAAGCATTTAGATTGATGTACAAGTATTCAAAAGACCAAATTGCCCTTTAAGTTACAAAAAAGACGAAAATACCCCTGACTTAACAGAGAAAAATGGATGGAGTTAACGAGCCGGATGAAAATGGCAAGATTTCAAACTTTTTGGATTCAGATACAGAAAAACAAACCTTTGGACGAAGGTTGCAAAACTGGCCAAACTTCAAGGACGAAAATGGCATTTTACTCTAAATTGAAGACCATCTTCAATGCAAGATGAAAATTTTTATAAAAAAAATTGTCACGTCATCTCACTATTTACTCTCTTTCCTCTTTCTCTTTCTTTATTTAAGACCCCTGACCCTACTACTCACAAACCTCACTCTCTCTCCACAAATGCATGCACTTAGCCAAGAACATTTCTACTCTCTCTCTACTCCCTCTTTCCTCAAACTCATCATCCATGTCACAAATGCACCACAAATGCATTGCATTGGAGATGGTCTAATAACCAATTTTATGATTCAAACGAGTGTCATAAAAAGTGCTTTTCATCAAAAATCAAAATTTAGTGATAAACAATTAACGAGTTATAACTAGTAGGGTCAACTTACCAAGGTGTTGATGAAGCTTTGGGTCAACAACTCTCATAACTTGTGAAAGTATTCCAAGTTGTGCTTGTACTCCCATAGAAGTTGCATTAGACCTGAAGTTTTCCCTCTTCAAAAAGGAAACGAGAGTTGTATAAAGAATTGTATATAGTGAATTATGAATCTACTATTTATTTCTGTTATAAAGAAATAAAGGCATACCACTCTACGCATTGCATGCTCAAAGCACCAAAAGGCATCTGCTTCATCCTTCAAAAGAATTACCATTGGGGAACATATATCATTCATCCCTGATTAAAATTAGTAAATAATAAGCAAATGATTATGATACAACTGATATGCTGCTTTACACCCTATACCAGGAATGGAGTTTTTCACCTTGAACATAACCAATATCGTCATCAACCCAAGTATATATGGCAAGAAGATCCCAAAGTTTGGCCTGATTAGCTTCATTTTCATAAAAAACAAGAGCACGATCTGTGCGTACAACATCCAAACCTACAAAAGCAAAACATGACAAATGGATAAAATAAAAACAAAACATTAGTTTAAAAAGGAAGTGGATCAAACAGGTTAAAGTTACCAAACTGTGATTCTCATGCATAAAACCTTCTAAATCATTTTATACAAAAAAATCTAGACTATGATTGAAATAATATTATGAGTTAATTACATAGTTAGTCCCTGTGGTTTGCACAAAATAACATACTTAGGTACTAATAGTTTAAAATCACCTTCTAGGGTATTAACTTTTCATTTTGTAACGTTTGGAGGTATTAACTTCTAGGGTATTAACATAGTTAGTCCCTGTGGTTTGCACAAAATAACATACTTAGGTACTAATAGAATGTGATTTTAAACCTACAAATAACGTTAATACCTCCAAATGTTACAAAATGAAAAGTTAATACCCTAGAATGTGATTTTAAACTATTAGTACCTAAGTATGTTACTTTGGGCAAACCACAAGGACTAACTATGTAATTAACTCTAATATTATTTTGTGATCGCTTTTCTGTCTGATGCATAGTTGTCAATAGCGAATGGCGGACCATGCGACAGGATACCTATATACTATGTAGCGACAACGACGAAATAACGCCCACTATTTCATGTTTAGCGATAAAGGGGTAGAAAAAACATAAAAACCATATTTAACAGACCAGTTAGAGTGAAATGTCATTTTTGTCCCTTAGGTTTGGCCAGTTTTGCGACTTTCGTCCAAAGGTTTGTTTTTTCGCATATGGGTCCAAAAGGTTTGAAATCTTGCCATTTTCATCCGGCTTGTTAATTCCATCCATTTTTCTCCGTTAAGTCAAGGGTATTTCTGTCTTTTTTTCTAACTTGAAGGGCAATTCGGTCGTTTTCACTCTTTGTAAAAAGTCCGAAAACCCCTGAAAAAGACCGAATTGCCCTTTAAGTTAATAAAAAAGACAGAAATGCCCCTGATTTAACGGAGAAAAATGAACGGAGTTAACGAGCTGGATGAAAATGGCAAGATTTCAAACCTTTTGGATCCATATGCGAAAAAACAAACCTTTGGATGAAAGTCGCAAAACTGGCCAAACCTCAGAGACGAAATGGCATTTTACTCGACCAAATGACCAATTATGTATAAAAGTGCTAAAAATACGCTAAAATACGCTATCACTTATCATCTAAATAAAAAAAAGTAAATTAAAAATCCGCTATTTATCACTACACGGTCTGTAGCGACCCTTCACCTATACGCTACGCTGTTCGCTATAGCAGGCGCTACGAGCGCTATTGAAAACTATGGTCTGATGCAAGCTGAGTTAACGGTTAACCTACCTATCTGATGCAAGCTAAGTTTCCACTGGGATACTTTCTTGTCGGACTCATCATCAGAGTTTGGCTGAAGAATTCCGTTACTTTCTACGGGTTCTCCATCCTCAGACTCTAAAGGTGCCATGACAAAGTTCCCAGTACCAATAATGGGTACAATCTTTTTGCATTCCTCTTTCCATGAATTATACTGTTCCCTAACAACAGAACAATGAAGTAGTTGGTTAACAAGTTTCCAGTAATACCAAGTACTATTTCATTATTTAAGGCATTTTTTTAGTTTTATGTATGAGTAGTATTATTATAAATGGGTAAAGATAGGGGTCACCGAAAGATGAAATAAATATGAACATGAAACTTGATATAACTAAGAAGAGTAAAGTACACAGATAGTCCCTGTGGTTTTTCAAAATTTTGAATTTGGTCCTTAGCTTTTGAAACATGGTCCCTGTGGTTTGCACTTTGTAACACATTAGAAGGTCCAAGTTAGGGACAAATGAGTTACAAAGTGCAAACCACAGGGACCATCCATGTACTTTTGGCAAAAGTTGGGGACTAAATGCGTTACAAAGTGCAAACCATTGGGACCATCCGTGTGCTTTTAAAAAGCTAGGGACCAAATCCAAAATTTCGGAAAACTACTGGGACTATCCGTGTAGTTTACTAAACTAAAAAAGATGAGATTATATTATTATTACAATAAAATAGAGAATAATATAAGAGATAAATGGCCTAACTAGTTAACGCATTCTATAATTATCGATGAAGATTTAGTTGAGAATACCACCTCCTCTTTTTCCTGAGGTTTTCTCGTTCCTCGGAGGTACTGTTGGGATCATAACAACCCAACAAAAATTCCCAGACTGCCCCCTTAATTGATGGATGAATGCCCTATAATCATCAAGAATTATATCATTAGTTTATTTTGCTCCTTACTGTTGTAAAAAGCTGTTGTCCCGTATAATCATTGCACCTCAAGGAATAGCAAGAGTTAAGAGTTATGATTGACAAATATTACACAAGTAAAAAAATGAACAGATAAAACAGAAGGTAACGACTAAAAATATTGTACAAGTATAAACTTCAAATATTCAGATAAAACAGAAGGTAACCCTTGGACAGACAAACTTTTTTATACAAAACTGACCAAATCAACACAGCAATACACCATAATACATGATTATATGGACTCGAAGTTCCATTACTCAGATATATTGAAATTTGATTGTTATCCTATTCTTGGTTTTAAAAAGCGAGAAGCGCCCCGAGGCAACAGGATTTAAAACTGAAGCGCAAAGTGCAATAGAGCACCCTTTTCGTACACGAGGCGCAATTTAAAATATATTTTTTAGATATTATATATTTTCTATAGGTTTCTAACATCATTTACTCAACATTTAGACACAAATAAGCTCTATATATAGTTTATATATTTAGATATAGTTTAATATCTAAATAACCTATATGTACAACCTAAAAAGCCTTGTACAACATCCTGATGCACCAAATTCGTCATGTACATGAGGAGCGCGCCTCAGCTGCACCTTTTGTACAACCTTCGCCTTGCCTACACAAAAGCGACAGCCCCTCCCTAGGCGCGCCTCAGGCGCGCTTTTTAAAACCGAGATCCTATCAATCCGTCCATCATAGTGTTTGTTACAGTTAAAACACGCATCGTATGGAGACGTGCATAAAAGTTAACCATATTAGGCATAATGGTGTATTGATCTTGTAAGAAACTAATCCATCTAGAAACATAACACGCAGGAAATCAACTAGATAATGTCACTCATCCAAATAATTTCAGTTTCCCGACATATATATGGGTGCAAGGTTCAGAAACTTCAATCATCATATCTTTTAAAATAGGAAGCTATAAATTTACAAGAAATATGAACAATGAGCACATACATAACTTGCGTAACAAAAACACAAAATCAAAAATCGTACCCCTCTTTGTATCCTCCTAAGCACGGCTGCTATATCCAAACGGCCGTCTTTATCAAACGCAGCATTCCATCTTCTTTCACTTAAAGTTTTCCCAACCTGAAACATTTGAACAATCACCAAGTTTCCATGTACATCATCACAGATCAATCATTTATAAAACTAAAAAAATATGAGACGGAAACCATTTTTCACACACCTTAGGTTTAAATCTGGTCTTAGGAACATGTTGTTGGCAATCTGGCCTAATCGGAAAAAAAGATTCCATATCGGCATTTTGTTTACTACTACTACGACCAATTATACTCTTCAACATAACACTCAGCTGCAGCTAACACGTACAATAATCAATCACCCTGCCAATTTAAAACCTATAAACCCTAAATCAGTAATTTACTTTCATATTCAAATTCAAGCATCCGTACAAACAACTCAAAACATTCCAATTGTGCAATTTCAATCAAATAAGTTATCAATTAGGGATGCGATTATCATTGAATTTTGAAAGAATAAACAGGATTCATGCACCAGTGCAAACCTATAAACCCTAATCAGTAATTTATTTCCATATTCAAATTCAAGCATGTGTACAAACAACTCAAAACATTCCAATCGCGCAATTTCAATCACATAACTTATCGATTAAGGATGCTATTATACTCAACTATTATTGATTTTTGAAAGAAACAACAGGATTCATTCACCTGTACAAACCCTATGCATTTATAGCGATCCAAAATCAAATAGCGGTCAAGGGACGATATTTGAGATATAGGCTATCGCGGTGGGATATCGGTAATTTTATATCATGCAGAATTTATATATACACATATATAAAACGTAAAACATATATAATATCGATAGTAATATCGAAAGTCGAAACTCAAAAGTGCCAGTATTAGAAACATGATCTAATCATAAGCTATGAAATCTTCCTCTCAGTCCACATCAACCAAGGCATTTAAAATAACGGTCAATATCGGTCAAATAGCAGTCAATAGCGCTGATAATAGCGGTTCCGCTATTCTAGACCGCTATTTTGGAAGGCCCAATAACCGCTATCCCACCGCTATTGACTACTTAGTACAAACCTATAAACCCTAATTCAGTAATTTACTTTCATATTAAAATCAAAGCATAGGTACAAACAACTCAAAACATTCCAATTGTGCAATTTCAATCAAATAACTTATAAATTATGCAAATATACTAATCATTCATGCACCTATAAAACCTATAAACCCTAAATCAGTAATTTACTTGCATATTCAAATTCACACATCTGTACAAACAACTCAAAACATTCCAATTGTGAATTCCAATCAAATAACTAATCAATTGTGCAATTAAACTCAACTATTATTAAATACTGCAAGAAACAACAGAATTCATGCATCTGTACAAACTATAAACCCTAAATCAGTAAATTACTTGCATATTCAAATGCAAGCATCCGTACAAACAACTCAAAACATTCCAATGGTGCAATATCAATCAAATAACTTATCAATTGTGCAATTAAACTCAACTATTATTAAATACTGCAAGAAACAACAGAATTCATGCATCTGTACAAACTATAAACCCTAAATCAGTAAATTACTTGCATATTCAAATGCAAGCATCCGTACAAACAACTCAAAACATTCCAATGGTGCAATATCAATCAAATAACTTATCAATTGTGCAATTATACTCAACTATTATTGAAATTTGAAAGAAATAACAGGATTTTATGCACCTTATTTCAAAATAAATCGGAATCTGTGAAGAAATACCGACGCCGGTGATGTATGACGTGATTTTCCGACGAGAAACGGGAATGTCGGTGGATTTGACCGGCGATTGATGAATCAGAAACGAGAGATTGAACGAATCAAAGGTATAGATACAGATCAAATTGTATGTATATATTCGGATTATTTGAATCTTTTTGGTTGTTTTCGAGAAAGATAATCGATATTTTGTGCGTGCGTGCGTATGTGCGTGTGTTTTATTTGTATTTGAATACGGCCCCCTCAATTATGAAGAAAATCAAGTTGGCCCCTTGAAGTATGTGATTTCATGAACATATCATTACCTACTACTCTGCCTGGCACTCCCCATTGGACCAACAAGTATATTCTTTTATATTCGATTTAAAATTACGTTTTTGCCTCTGTTTAAAATTACCGTTTTGCCCCCATCTCAAACTAAAATTACGCTTTTGTCTCCATCTCAAAATTACGATTTTGCCCTCAAGTCAAAATTACGATTTCGTCTGCCACTCTCCCATTAGACCACCCAGTTTATTATTTTATATCCATTTTAAAATGACGGTTTTGCCCCCAGCTCAAAATAATATTACGCTTTCGTCCCAACCTCAAAATTTCGATTTCTCCCTCGATTCAAAATAAAATTATGTTTTTTTCCCCCAGCTAAAAATTACGATTTTGCCAAAAATGTTATTTTTCCCCGTTAAAAAAATTACGATTTCGCCCTCAGTTGAAAATTACGTTTTTCCCCCCCTTCAAAATAAAATTATGCTTTTGCCCCTAACTCAAAATTACGATTTTGCCCTCGGTTCAAAATAAAATTGTGCTTTTACCTCCAGCTTAAAATTACGATTGTGCTCGTAGTTCAAATTTATATTACGCTGTTACCCTAGGTGCAAAATTACGAATTTGTCCCTATTAAAATTTCAAATTTTCCCCCCCTTCAAATTTACAGTACTGCCATCACTTTAGCTTTTGGCAATTTACGATTTTACCCCAGTCAAAAAATACAACTTTCTCTCAGTTAAAAATTACAATGTTGCCATTGTTTTAGTTTTTTTATCAAAAATATAAAAGTGTTTTTTTTAATTGGTTGACTCGATTTAATTGTTTTTCGTGTCAATGAGCTGCTGCCTAACACTCGCTCATTATTCGGCCACCGCCCCGCAACGCGGGCGGGGCATCTAACTAGTTACTGTATATAGTGGAGTTAGACCAAAGGGTATGGGGCTCGGCTCCCCCCATCCCCCACGTTCCGGATCGTCCCACACCGCCCCCGGCGGTCCGTCGGCGTCCCTCACGTCCCCTTCAAGACGGCAGCGACGAGCCAAATGGTGGGGCCCTCTTCATTTCTTCTCTCTCTCTCTCTCTCCTTTATTTTATATATTATTTTTTTATTATTGGGTAGTCCCCACACCCTTGGGTAGTCATTGGGTAGTCGCTTTTATATGGTCCTTCATCGAATGTGACGTGGCGCCTACGTAGCGGCTAGCCCCCAAAGGGACTACACCCAAACTATACCCTATGGCCTTAAGGGTGAAGGGAGTGGTTAAACATGTGAAAGTGGCAAACTTTAAAATGGACCAATCAGAGTGTGCCACGTCAGAGAGGGTAAAAAGTTTAAACTTTGGTGAAAAGTGTTGGCAGTGGTTAAACACTTGAAAGTGGTAAACTTTTTTTTTTTCATTTAAAAAATATATATATATATATATATGTAAAGTCAAAGATACACACACCCTGCAGGTCTTGTTCCCCACTTTGCCGATCGGTGAGGCTATGCCGAGTTCACCACTTTGCCGCGCAGGATGAAGGGGTGGCGGCGGTGTTGCCGCTCGGCAATCGGCTTTGCCGATTGCTTTGCCGTGCCACTCCCTTCACCCTAAGTGTCATTCTTGTAATGACAAAAGTGAACAAATGATAGGGACATAGACAGAGTTAAGTGCCCATTTATGTTCCTGTGGTTTTTTCTACTTTGTCATTTCAGACCAAATTTCAAAACTGTATCATTTTCCTCCTTAATATTTTTCCTCTTTAATATTCTCGAAACGTGTCATTTCAGTTTAAAAAATCTAGAATAAAATGTCATTTCTGTCACAACATCAAGACCCAGACTTTTGCGTTCGTTCGTGATGACCTGCATTACGAACCTGGTGGCGAAGTGTTTCATATTGAGTTTAATTGTTGGAGGAGGTACCGAAACCCTTGAGATTTTGTTCCCAAAAGTTTGGGTTATCGGGTAATGGGGGGGAGGAGAGCCGCCATTTGTAAGTGGGATTATGGTGAAAACATCGAGACGTTTATGGATGGTTTTACTTCGCTGGGGTTTGCATTTAATTAAATATTTATCAAAGTGCAGGAAGAACTAATTTGATTGTATCTATTATTTGAAGGCTGTGGTTTGTGGGTATGATTGTAATAAATTAATGATGGTGAGATTTAGTGAAGGTGGTTGTAGGTGGTGGTTATAGTGAAGGTGGGTGGTGATATGGTGATTGGAGGTGATGGAAGAAGATGTGATGGAGGGGTGGGGCCATAAGGCTTTTTATAATTAAATTGTTTTATTTAATGATGGGGTCCAGTAGATTTTAAATTGTTTAATTCAAATTAACTTTTCGTGTTTTAATTTAATTTTTATTAGTAAGGGTAATTTAGTCATTTCACAACCACCTAACACCAAATATTAATTCTCATACACGCCGATTATGTAATTTTAAAAAGTTAAAGACTAAGGATGAAAAATAAACAAACCACAAAGACTATTCGAACATTTTTCTCCTTATATAATATAGAGAAAGATATAGAGAAAACAACAAAAACACCACTTCATTGAAATCTCAATAAAGTAAACATGTATATTTAGAGACTCGTATCCATACCTCTATATATTTGTTGTAAGTGTGTAGAAAAAAGAAAAAAAAATAAATTTAGTGAGACATAGAATTGAATGTGAGAGGTTTTTGAAAAGTAAACCTACCTAAGATAAAAATGTATTTTTTAATTAAATCATATAGATAGAGATAGAGAAGATGAGTGCTCTCATAAACAGATTTGAAGACTTTTTTTTGTAATTATAATTTTAAAGTGTTAAGCATACTTCGCAAACACAACCTAGCTCTAAAACAGGTCAAATAAGTCAATCCCAAACACAACCTGGTTAACAAACCAGCAAACATGAAGTTCAAAATTGAATGAAACGGTTCTAAACATCCCCTTAATCTGTTGTAAGAAGTGAAACATAAATTCCTAAAAACCAACACTGGTCTACTCAACAATAATTCAAATAAAGTGCACCAAAATCTCGACATTCATACAAATTAAGCAGTCTCCTTTAGCTTGGCTAGCTCTTGCCTAACGACTCCCGCTTTCTGCAGAATCACAAAGCAAAACACATTTGGACTAAGTTATCAATGGTTGAAAACCTAACATTGGTATACAAAGAAGACACAATAAAATTAAAAACATGATACTAAAATGATACTTATGATAGGGTTTTGTACCTAGTGTTACAACTTTATGTGACAAATATTACAAATGGGTCAATTTCAACCCATTTCTAGCAAATGGACCAATGGTGTGACCTTAGTGAAAGCACGAGGCAAATATGGTCTCAAAAGCCAAGGCGTGCGTCTATGTACAACCATAAGAAAATTATTTACAACCAAAAACTGCATTTATCCCATCTGTTGTACATAAAAACCTATTTATTAAATAATCTTTTAAAATACTGAGCAAACGTTGGATTGAAATACTGTAATATTTTTTTTTAATAATGGGTCAAATGGTTAAAAGCATAAAAAATTAGCTCAAAAGGAAAAGAAGGCAAATGGGCATCTAAAAATCTGCCAAAAAAATATTTCATATTTTATTATTGAGAGAATATAGCTTTCTATGTCATATTAATAAATAATAGGATCTCAAATAAAAACTTCCAATTGGAAAAAAGTGTTTTTGCAGGCCAACCTATCGTGACCTGATCGATTTCGATCCATTTGACCAATTAAACATGTCTGACAAACCCGATTTGTCATCAATGATACCAAATTAGAGAAGATAGATTCTTGTTATAAAAAAAGTAAGAAAAAATGAATTGTTGCTGACCTTAATCTTAGCCAACATGATCTTGAACCTGTCAAAATCGTTAAGCGAGGCTCTCTTCTTTTGAACAATGAGTTTCCTTCCCCATGAGCTGTTTTCCCATTTGTTCTTGACATCTGCAATGATTAAAACAGTAATGATTAAACCAGAAACAAGCATGGCATGTAACATTAAACATTACACTAATGCAGTACATACCAGCAGCCTCCATAGCAGCAATAAGAGTCTTCTTGTTTGGAACTCTTTTGATGTCAATTTTGATGTCGGTAAGTGTTAGCCTCTTGAAGTTCATTTGGCCTCTCACCATGTCAGGAGAGTCAACAAGAGCCTACCAATCAAAAAATAAAATATCAAACAACCTACAAAGTCTCCAATATACTCGATTTAAAACAACTCCCTAACAACAAAAGTGAATGCTGCATAACGGTATGCAACTACGCATTCATCAAAAATGAACAAACAGGTTATCAATCTTATGCAATATAACATTATGCAGATATTATATACTCCTCGAAAACTAATAATCCATATGAACTATATAAAAGTTGAAACACATGGAGGAGCATACACGTGTTTTGTAAATTTAATATAAACAATAAGAAGACAAGAATTAAAAGCAATTAAACAGTTAATTAAATCCAATGTCAATCAATTTTGCATTTATCTAACAATGGAGTGGCGCGGCACAACTTCTTAGAGTATGCTTCACCAAATCTAACTATTTTGACATAAATAATCATAGAACAATAATCTTAACTGCATAACCAATTAACCACTGATACCAATTCACTCAAAACACCACATAATGTGTTAAATTTCAAAATCTGCAAAAAAAACTCATAACCAGTACTAACAATCTCACAGATATCAAACACTACATTAACATTAACATTAATACTACTTTAAACATCAAAATGACTTAAATCATCAGACAGTACATTAAAATTACTGCTTTTTGAAATCAAAACAACCTAAATCATCAAACACTCCCTGTATCCACTATCCAGTCCCCTTCAACTCCAAAACAATCAAATCAACCCTTAATCAACCATTTAACTAACCTAAAACCACACATACAAACACAAAGCATACAACAGTCATCAATAATCAGATCAAACTAGTAACACAATAAACTCACCCTGTTTTGATCGATAACATCGACGATCACAACGAGCTTTCCGTAATCCTTTCCATAGTTAACGAGGGCGATTCTTCCGATCTCAACGTACCTCTTGAACGGCTACAATAATCAAATGACATGCATATTTGTTAGGATATGATTACTTACAATGAGTCAGATACGTATAATGTTGGAATTAGGGTTTCGATGTACCATTTTTGCAGGCGAGTAGTTGCAGAGCGCCGAGGAGAATTGAAGGTGTGGCGGTTGAGATGGTGGAAATTAGGGTTTTGATAGGGTGTGTGTTTAATAGTTGGAGATGTTGATTGGGCCTGTTTTTTGTTTGAATGTTTATATAATAAGCCCAGCCCAATAGTTAATGGACTCGAGTTGGGTGAATTTATGGCTAAAATTGTAATAATAAGGGTTGTATAAGGCCATAAGGGTATTGTTGAAATTGCCAACTCATATGTATTTAATTAAGGGTTCTTTGGCAACTTTTGAATGGGTAAGTGTTAAACCAGTAACATATCTGAATCATTAAGTGTTGAACCAATAAAATGAGGTCTGAACCATTAAGGTAGCGTTTGTTTTTCTAGAAAACCTGCGCTACCTCTTCTGTCTGTGTCGCGCATACCACACGCAGACATTACCATCTACAGACTGTTTGTTTTTCCGATGACGTTTCATTAAAAAATGTTTTGGTGCAGACTTGGCTCAGTTACTTCTAAGATCTTCTGAGATCTGAAGAGGATTAAACACCACTGTCCACGTCCACCACCCACCACCACGTCCACTAGGAGTCGTTAAATCAATGTGGTTAACCATTTTTAAATGGTTAGATATTGCAAGCCCGTCTTCTTTTGGGCCTCTCCATTTAGTTTCTTGAAATGGCTCTCTTCCGATTGATTGATAGAAAGAAGAAAGAGCTTATACATGGTATTATTTTGTCGTGCTGGTGGATGATTTGGAGATATCGTAATGACATGATGTTTAGTCCTGAAGATCGAATGAGAAAGGAAGCATTTTTTTTTAATTATTTCCATCCGTGGTTTACTTTTTCATGCAAACACTTTTTTAGATTATTTATATTTTAGAAACGCAATAATCAAATAATCACTTCAAAACGTAATCCCAAACACCTTGTTGGATGTCTTTTTCCACTCTTCATTTAGAGGTTTCAATATGTTTAAATTATGTTCATCATTTCAACATACGAATATAATACAAGTACATAAGGGATTTCATAAGTATAAACTATGATACTTTAAAGCTGATTTTCAAAACTTATGAAAATCAGGAATAACCAAATCATCATTCCAAAAACACGCAAACTCAAGATAATAATCACCATCGTATTTCAAACGTAAAATTACAAATAGTATCGACAACCATAATTAGTACACGAGTCATTTGCGACCCGAAATCTCATTAAAAAGATGAACAGAAAGCCGAAAGAACACAAAAGCTCAAAGCTTTTACGTTTATTTCCTGATTTGGAGAAACTCAAAGCTTCTAAGCGGGTCTTCCCGGCCAACCCTTGTGGCACGACTGAACCCTGACGATTTGGTCTCAGAGCCCATTGGTCTATGAGTAGATGTGCGGGGCCCAATGATTGACACAACCCGGCTTGACGGGCCTTCTGTAGGTTCACCTGATGAGCTTGGTCTGGTTCCCGAGTGACCCGCGTACCTTGACGTGCCTCCGTTTCGAGATGATCGGACTTTTTCAGAATCAGCTTGCTGTAGATGAGATTTCACGACCCGTTTAATAAATGGGTCGACGTGGGTTATGTTTTATCTCTACGGGTCAAACAAGAAAAAATTAAAATTACTCTATATCTTAAAATGCATGGTCGGTGGACCATGCATTTTAAGATTCACCTCCAACTTCATATATTTTACACATTTAACCCTCATCTTTTGGTAAGTTACACCTTGACTCTTTAACTTTTTGATAATTGACAAATTAGACCCCGCATTTTTTCTTCTTAATAACCTGACACCTCATTTTCTCCAACATTTCAATTCTTTTTGTTAAAATTACTTTTACGACTTCACACCACAACGTGCGAGACGTTAAATTCTTCTTTTATCTATGCCTAACCATGTTAATGTCACTAATGTAACGTGTGTGACAAAGTAAAAAACGAGTCACGTCACACGCGAGCATCACGCGTTAACGTCATCATCGTAACGTGTGTAACGAAGTCGAAACACAAGGATGCCGCCGCAACGCGCAGCACGGATCAAAAATCTAGTAATAGCTTAAATGAAAACAGGCTGAGTTGCCAAAATGTATTTTTAATGCTAAATAATAATAGGCTCGTTTAGGCTCGCTGGCCTAATCGAGCTCGGTATATGAAATTTAGACTCGATGTCGTTTAATAAATGAGGTCCAAGTTGCGCTCAACCTCGGTTAGGCTCGAGTTGAGTCAAGCTCGACTACCTTACACCCCTAATTGCTTTTGACCGACGTGTTATGCAACCAGCCCGACCCGACCATTTTTCCCTCTAATATAACCTTACCACTTCCTTTGATGAAGGCAAATCTTCTGAAGTGCGGTGTCGTGTATGTTCGTAACGGCCACCTGTTCCCGGGTTTCTCCTCGGGAACGCGTCTAATGCACGGGAATCCTGTTCACCTGTTTAACGACACGTCGCACATCTATACATGTATATGTGTATCTATATAACACCAATAGTTTAAAACTATAGTTATAAGCAATACCTGGGCTTCTTCCATGCCTTTCGGCCCCTGTTACAGTATTTAATCCTGCGTTACCGCTAGTATGCTGCAAAACAAAAACGAGAGATCATAAAACAACCTTAACGAAAAAAAAAATATGCAGGATAATAAAAAAAAGAAAAAAGATAATAATACTATATGTATGTGTGTATATATATGCACGGACCCGTCCTTTGATCTGAGGATACTTTAATACAGTCCAGTCAAATATATAATCAAACTGATAGCCTGAAACACGAACATAGAGGGTATATAATATAAGTCGTTATTATGGAAAAATAATGAAAAGAAATAAATGGAAACTGATGGGAGCACCTTCACGAATGAATAAATCGCGGAAAAGCCTCTTCAAGTATGAATAGTCGGGTTTATCCTCGAACCTTAGTGATCGACAATAGTGAAAGTATGATATGAACTCCGATGGATATGATTTACACAATACCTACAAAAACATCGGTCAACGTTAAAACAACCGAATGTGAGCACACCAACATACACGGAGGTATACGGATACATATGCAACATATTTATCGATACGTGAAACGATATATTCGTATTCACCATACCTCTACTGGAGTCAACACTTTCTTTTCACTAATTCTGTCATATTTCTGCTTCTTGTTTCCTGCTTTGAGTCCTTGCCACGGAAGGCTAACGCAAAAGCATGCACAGAATTAAAGGACGGCAAAAATAAAATAAAATAAGTGAAAAAACAACAATTTCATATGCTCACCTTCCTCTTATAAAATACATAAGAATATAACCAAGAGACTCAAGATCATCCCGCCTACTTTGTTCTGCACTTCCACAAAACAATTAACAAATGAATAAATAAATAAATAAATCGATAAATATTAAATATGGAAGCAGAGCTAAAAACCTGCTTTTATAAGAAGAATAATTAAAATATTGGAAGTGATAAAACCACTTACCGACTCCAAGGTGCGTGTTGACACTAGCATAGCGAGCTGTGCCAGTGAGATTCTTGTTTTCCCTATTTTCATATGAATTCACAATTAAAAGAAATGCAAAAGAAAGAACGTTGCGGAAATAAAAGTTACCTATAGGGTATGTGTTTATGCGTTTGAAGATCCCTATATTTTTTTGCAAGCCCAAAATCAATCGCGTACACCTGTCATGAAAATTAAAAATATATATATACACAATTACCTTCACCAATAATTAAAACAGAATACTAAACATTTCAGAAAAAAAATTACCTGATTAGCCTTGCGACCGAGGCCCATAAGAAAATTGTCAGGCTTTAAGTCACGGTGAAGAAAACTCCGTGCATGCATGTACTCAACTCTGTTTAACTGCATTATATATAACATATTAACATAAACCGGAAGTGATTTAAAAGTTGACATAACTTTCATAGATTAGTGGGCAAGAAGTCGAGAATACTTACTAACTGATCTGCAAGCATTAAGACCGTTTTCAAGGTGAATTTTCGATTGCAATAATTGAAAAGATCTTCGAGGCTCGGTCCAAGAAGGTCAATGACCATTATATTGTACTCTCCGTCAACGCCAAACCACTTGAGGCTTGGTATTCCCGCTTTAGTCACAAGATAAACAAATGATTTGATTAATTGGTGAAAGTTGACTCAATTGTATAACCTTCTGAAACTTATATTAGTACATATTTATAAATAATTAATATGGTTATATGGGTTATGCTTAATCCATAAAAGGGTCAAATGGGTTACGGGTCTAATGGGTTATAAGGAGCCCGAAGTGTACTTTAATGCATACAACCTCCTAAATCACTTTATTTAAAAAGTTATATTATTACTAGGGTAATATAGTTTTCCTATTCATATTAAAAATTATAAAAGTGGGCGAAAAGTGTTCTGGGTCAACCTAACCCGTTTCGACCCGAACGAAAAACCAACCCACATTGACCAAAATATGTTTTAACATGCTAACTGACCCACCCTTTGACCACCTCTATTAAATCATTTTTTTGTGTTCGGCAAAAAGTAACTATGATCTTATAGTCTATATTTACATGTAAGAAGTAGCAGTAAGAAAATAAAGTATTGTGATAGATGTAAAAACAAGAGAGAGAGAGAGAGAGAGAGAGAGAGAGGCTCACTTCCTCCTTGGAGAAGCCGATATATTTTTGATTCATAATGAAGTTGAGGATGCCTCGTCTTGACGGGTTCCTAAAAGGTAAAAATTTATGTGCATGATGCATAATTACAAAAGGTAAAGAAATGTGATGTTAGTGTCACGGGCAGGGGGGACGGAAATGATAACACCATAGAGAAAGTGCTTATAACATGTTCTCAAGAACATGTTCCTGTACTGGAGATATGAGTGGCCCATTTGTTTCTTTTATTATCGGGAATAATGGATTTTAATAATCCCAACTATTAGTCGTTGGCCAGCAACGGTCCCAACTTCTAAAATAACAAGTGGTGGTCCCACCTTTTCACATATTGTAAACTAATGGATCTTTACAAACAAAACTTTAATCATTTTCTGTTAGCAAAGGTCCATTGTTTACAATATGTGAAAAGATGGGACCACCACTGGTTCCTTTTGAAGTTGGGATCGTTACCGGCCAACGACTAATAATTGGGATTATTAAAATCCATTATTCCTTATTATCGTTAGCAAAAAAAATCCAAATCTATGTGAACTATGCCTAACTATAACTTTAAAATTTTGAAATGAGAACACATTTAAGTCATCGGTAGTACATGAAGGGATGAATATCAAGAAGACAACAATCATCACTCTGTTTTTTTTTTGAACGGCAACTTTCATTAAAACCAAAACTAGCAAGCCGCTAGAACAACAACAAGAAAAGAATTACGAATAGAAGGATATCCACTTTTGCCAGCCTCATCACTCTGTGACTTCTAATTAGAATAAGTATCAAGAAGTGGACATAAGTGCATCAACAAGATGAGTATCCATATAGACATATAAATAGAACCATGGTTACCACAAAAATTGTATGAAATATTGAAATGTACCACTATAGTCTTGAACAGAAATGACATTACTGTCCAAATATTATTAGTGAATTATATTTTTACTATTTCTAATTTACTTTTTCACTGGTGTGTCCATTGGAAACCTACCCAATTGTATGCAATATGAGCAGTTTTGGACAAACAATGACATCATAAATGCAAATTGTAGTTTTTTCTTGACTTTTTGGCAGAAAAAAGTTAAATTTTTTTATAAAGAAAAAGACGATAATAACTCAAAATTAATCAAAAATTTAAAAAAAGGACCAAAACTCATCAAGAATGAAAATGAATAATACCAGTTTAACAGCAACTTCTTCACCACTATGAACATTGACACCTGCAATATCATCAACCAACAAGATCATCATTCATCAACCAACACAAAAACATACATTTCCATAACACATACAATACATATTAACAAAAAAGAATTTAAAAAAAAATCCCAAATATTAATTAACATAATATACCTAAATAAAGTTCACCAAAGGATCCACTCCCAATTTTCCTTCCAAGCTTAAACTTCCCACCAACAATATTATCCATAATATTATTTCTTCAATCACCTTAATAATAACAATAATAATCCCACCTTAGATCTACACACACCTCAATTAGGGCCTCAAAAAGATCAACCCCATTTCACAATATCATCAAAATTATCCAAATTCAACATCCCCAATTCCAAAACAAGAATATGAACAAACCCTAATCTTGATTCAACAAAAACTACATAATTATCAATCTTTAGCCATAATTCTTCAATACCCACTTGAATTCAATGCCATTTTCAATATCTAATGGTGAAGAATGCAAAAATTCACCCAATTTCTTCGTCTTTTTTCATTGAGAAGGATAAAGATTGGATTTTTATTTGAAATAGTATGATAGAATTATGAAAAATGTAACCTTGGAATGAATATAATGTGTGTATGTGTTTAAAGATTGAAGAAATGTGAAGAATTGGGGAGAGAGAGAGATGGGTGAACAAAGAACGATGGATATGTGAGGAGGATGTTGACGAAGAAGAAAAGCAGGCGTCAATATTTTTGCTTTTTTTTTCTTTTGTCTTTTTTTTTCACTTTTCTTTTTTTAACTTTTCTTTTTTTAACTTTTTGTCTCCATAAATTTAGATATAATTTTTTTGGAGTTTATTTATAGGTCATGAGATATTTTTATTAGTTTTTAATTGTCATAAAGTAAATTACAAAAATCGTCCGTTATGTTATGTATGACACTTATTGCAAACTGTATCCTTTGTCTTCAATAATTACAGAAAACATGCTTGATGTTTGCAAACTCTTACAAGTTATGTCCTTTAGCCCTAACTCGGTTAATTTTTGTGGTTAAATCTGACCAAATAGACCCCACATAAGGGTATTTTTGTGGTTAAATCTGACTAAATGGACCCCACATGAGTAAAATGACCAAAGTACCCTCACGTGGGGTCTATTTGGTCAGATTTAACCACAAATTAACCGAATTAGGGCTAAAGGACATAACTTGCAAGGGTTTGCAAATATCGAATACGTTTTATGTAATTATTAAAGACAAATGACACAGTTTGCAATAAGTAACATATATAAAGGACGATTTTTGTAATTTACTCATTGTCATATTACATGTCTAGTAATTAAACTACTACAAGATATAAATAACTAAAATAATTCTTTTTTTTTTTATTTTAGATAGAAAACTAACAAAAATTAAAATAGGTAAATGCCCAAAATCAATTCTAAGGGTGATCGGGGCACTCGCGGGGAGTGGGTGCGGTGACCCAAGTCCCCGCTCGGGAACACCGGCGCCATCAAGGCGGGGACCGAAATCGAGGAGGGTGTTCGGGGCTTGTTCACCGATGAAGGAGAGGGGAAGATGGTGGGCCACCCTCTTTTCAAACCAATCAATTATTTCCTTTTTTTTTTTTTTTTTGAATAAAAAAACAAGTCACCTAATAGGGGAGTGACGCCATCAAATTGGGGTGTGAGGGGAGTTTAAGAGGGGAGTTGACGTGGCATAACCTGATTGGGTGTGCGTAAGAGAGGGGACTCCCCTAAGAGTATGTGTAGTGGGGCGTGGTTTTGTAAAAAAAATTCAAAAATAACGCTTGAAAACGCGCCCCCCCCCCCCCCATTACCCTAGGCGTTTTGGGGCGTTTTTTTCGAAAAAAAATCAGGTTGGCGTGGTTTAAACAACGCCGGAAGTTCATTTCTTTGTCCAATGATACCTTGCCATGTGTATATAATATTTGAGTGTGTTTATAATTAGTTTTTTTTTTTTTTTCTAAAAAACAAAAGAAAAGGAAGAAGAGAATGATGTTTCTGGGTTTTTTTTTTGAAGTTGCAGGTGGGAGGTGGGGAAGAAGAAGAAAGGAAGAAGAAGAAGAATGGATAAAGGAGTGGTGGGACCTTTGGTGGGGAAAAAAACAAAAGGTAATTTTTAACTTTATTTTTTTTAGGTTTTTTAATTTTCTGTTTTTTATTTTGGTTTCTTTTTTTTTTTTTTTTTTTCAAGTAGTGTAATTTTTATTTTAAATTAATGAAGTTTTTTATGTTTTAAATTAAAAAAATAATTGGGAAATGATTGCATGTGCGTTATTAGAATAATGCCCAACTACACCACTTTATGCTATAATGCCCCATACTGACTGGGATGACACGTGTCGCAAAACACCCCATGGTGGGGGCATTATATTGATTTACCACTACACATGGTCTAAGAGAGGAGTGCCCCTCTTACCCTAAGCGATTGAAGTCCCTCTTGCTGCCACATGGCGTTTTTTTACATGTGGCGTGTTTTTGTTATTTGTTATTCCCATTCTGGTACTAATCTAATTCCATTCTAGTTATTCCCGTGTCCCTTGTGATGAAAACCCTAAGGGGCTGTTTGGCAACATCTGAACCAATAAGTGCTGAATGAATAAGAGGTCTGAATGGGTAAGATGGTCTGAATGGGTAAGTGCTGAACCAGTAAAGTGCTGTTTGGTTCCATATCTGAATGACAGTGTAAAATGACATTTTTACCCCTCCCCACAAAATAAACCCGCTATAGATTTTTTTTCTATAAAACCCAATATCATCATCATCATTCATCAGTATTCATCACCCCCCCACCCCCTTCCCCTTTCTCTCCCTACCTGCAACACAGCCACCGCCATCATCATCATCATCTCCACCAGCGGCTCTGAACCAGCGGTTCACCACCACAACACCCACCACCGAAGCTTCTAGCTGGAACCGTTGCACCTCCACAACACCCACCACCGCTTCACCACCACAACACCCACCACCGATCTGAGTTCAACAACAACACCCACCACCGCTTGAATCAGAGCTGAGTTCTGTTCCAGATTGTTGAGAGAGAGGACGGAGCAGTTGAAGCAACGTGCTTGAATCAGAGCTGAGTTCTGTTCCAGATTCGTCCTTTTGATGTTCAACTGATAGGTAATTAAATGATTTGAGTTGAAATGTAATAGTATATAACCTGAATTGAAGAACGAGCCAAACGATGAAAATTTGAGTTTCGATTGTGGAGGTGGGCGGCGGCGTTCGGTGGTGAGGAGAGGGGTGGGGGCGGAGGTCTGATGAGAGGTGAAAGGTGTTCGGTGGTGAGGAGAGGGGTAGGGTTTCTTGGCTGATGAGAGGTGAAAGGGGTAACAATTGTCTTTTTTTTCATTCAGCATGTTCCAGCCCCTGAATGATTCAGGCATTCAGCACTGAATCATTAAGAGGTTTGCCATTAAGAGGCACAACCAAACACCTTCACCTCTGACCGAATCAGAGGTGGACCTCTGAATGGTTTCATTCAGAGCCAACCAAACAGCCCCTAACTCTTTGATTTGCTATGGAGCATCCCTCCCCAGCCTTCTCCTATATTCGCTATTTTCTCTTCTATTCCATTCAACCATGAATCAATTCTAAGCGATTGAAGTTTGTATTGATAAATAGAAACTGAAGATTCGTATACAATTCGATTAAATCGCTACATCGCCTCTGCTTTGCAATGACTAATAACACCGCCTTTGACTTCAAACAACAACTGATAACACCATTGCAAATCTCCATCCTTGAAAAACTTAGATGTCGATGGAGACGACGGTAAATCGTCGATGATTAGATACTTATTAGGTTACCTTGAACTACCTTTGGTCTGTTTGTGCACATTTATTTTAAACACATCTTCAAGTATTCGGTCTCACCCCTCATGACCTGTTGAAGTTAGTATGGTGGACAAAGAAGATGTGTAATGTTTCATTTTTTAAACTGTACACACCATAGCATCTTGAGCGAATTTATAAAAGTTCAACCATTTTTATGATGTTCTTGAATGAAATTGTTAAAAATTAACTTGAACAAAAATTTTAGGTATCACTCTTTAGAATGTAGAAAAAGGGTTTAATGGTCAAATGTTCTGGTAGATCTTATAGTTTAACTAATAAGTACCTGTTTTATAACAAGAGAGTGATGATGGAGCAAATAAAAAGGGCGTTGTAGCCGCACTACTCCGTGGGAGCTTCGACAAAGGGGTTCACTATGTAACCAATGGCAACATTATTACTATATTTATAGTACAAGATGCCTTGCTGGTATAACACATAACTTTATTTGGTTAAGATATTACTTTTTAAATCTTTGTCGTACTTGTATTGTAAGATGATTAATACTCTAGGTAGCCAGACTTAGGAGATTTAGTGTTCAATCGAATAGAAGAGATTAAGTTGATTTATACTCTATTATTATTATTATTATTATTATTTAGTTAAATGTTATTTTCGTTTCTGTGGTTTGTTCAATTATGTCAGTCCAGACCAAAGTTCAAATTTGTACCATTTCCGTCCTGACATTCTTGAAACATAGCATAAGAGTTGATTAGAGAATTGATTTTTCTTTCATAATGATACCTACACATACCTTCTGTTATAATGGTGATCATGAGACGAAAAGATCTAATTAAAAAGGAACCAACTTGAGTGTGTGTGTCTTATTTCATTTTGTCTATTCCAGTCATGGTAGCATATATGATTATTATTTTTTTTAAGGAAAACTTCATTAAAACGTGGAAACCCGAAGACCGGGCCCCAAAACAACCTACATAATTACAAATTTACACCAATCGTTCCACGACAACTCTCTATCATTCGATCTATACTTATACCACAGATACCCGATCGACCTAATCTCGCTAAACACCACATTCGAGATCGGAGACTTACCCGAAAAAATGAAATCATTCCTAGCCTTCCACACTTGCCAACAAACAATGATTAACAGCCCCTGGTACACCTTTTTTTTCTTTCCTGTGAAACCGCCGAGGTTGTGGTCGTCCACCACATCTCTAACCGAGAAAGCCATAGGATACGGGGAGCCGCACCATCTGCTCAGTTTGGACCAAATCCTCGAGATGAAACTGCAACCGGTGAACAGGTGGTCCGCCGTTTCGTTATACGAAGAGCACAACGGGCATCTAAGATCCGGAACCTAGACGTTCCTCTTGCTAAGCTCTACCCGGGTTGGAAGTCTATCTAATTCGGCCCTCCAAGTGAACAGATTACACTTCAAAGGAAGCCACTTGCTCCACTCCCACACGAATCTCGAGCTGAAATCTCTGCCTCTATCGAGCAACCGTTTTACCGACCCGACACTAAAACTCCCATCTGGTTCGTCCAACCACACCCACCTATCCTTCCTTTCCGACAAGGAAAAATCACCCAGTAACCCATTCAAAGCAGCCCATTCTGCCATCTCAATGTTACTGTCCGGGACCTGCCTCCACTTCCAACACGCCGATGGGTTAGACACGGACCTAACTATACGATCCGACACCTTGCAATCTTTCTCCAGCTCCAGCCGGAAAAGGTTAGGAAAACAGAATTTTAAAGGTTCTTTGCGAAGCCATGGATCAAGCCAAAATCTTATATCCTTACCATCACCTACTTCCCCTTTCATAAGGTCCTTCATTCTATCCGACTCGATAATAGGAGCACCTGCCGACTTTACTATGCTGCCCTAAACCCCTCCCAACAAGGCCCGATAAGGCACAAAATCCCAAGAACATTTCTTTCCGTGCAAGGACAAAACAACTTTCACCCATAGACTATCCTTTTCCGATTTAAACCTCCATACCCACTTGAGGAGTAGCGCAAAATTAATCGAGCTTAACTTTCTCAGGCCCAGCCCTCCCGAATCAATTGCGAAGCCACCTGATCCCAAGCCACCCAATGCAATTTATTCCGGTTATCGCTACACCCCATAAAAACTTACGAATAATAGACTCCAATTTATCCAAAACACCCACCGGAGCCTTATATAGCGCAAAATAGTAGCTCGGGAGACTCTCAAGAACGGCCTTAATGAGAGTAACTCTACCACCTAAGGATAAAACCGAGGCCTTCCACAGAGATAGCCTTGATTCAAATACTTCGAACACCGGTCTCCAATTGGCAATTCTGTTCATATTAACTCCGACTGAGATGCCAAGATATTTAAACGGAAACTGATCAGCTCTACACCCTATACCTTCTGCTACATTACCCACCTCGGCATCCGTCACCCCTAAGCCCATAAGAGATGATTTTACGAAACTAATTTTTAATCCCGAACACACCTGGAAGCACCTTAAAATCCTCACCACATTAGACACATTCTCCTTATCCCATTCTCCAATGACAATCGCGTCGTCAGCGTAGAAAAGGTGAAAGACCAACGGGCCGTTATTGGGAAGTCGAATTCCCGAGAGAGAGCCAATACTAGTAGCCTTGACAAAACAGCAAGATAGGATTTCCATAACAATAAGGAATAAAAATGGGGACAACGGGTCCCCCTGTCTCATACCTTTCTGACATGGAAAGTCAAAAGTTGGAGCTCCATTTACCAAAACCGCTGCCTGAGCCGAGGAAAGGATTCCGAGGACCCATTTACACCACAGTTGCGGAAACCCCATTTGTTCCATAGCCATGATTACAAACCCCCAATTAACGTAATCGTAGGCCTTTTCTAAATCCAATTTAAAAATAAAGGCTCTTTTTTTTCTCTTTTTTATCCAATTAGAGATCTCATTCAGAATGAGCGGACCGTCTAATATAAATTTGCCTTTCAAAAAAGCGGACTGTCAGTCAGAAATCACTGAACCCAAGACCTTTTTGAGTATGTTCGCCAATACTTTAGAAATCACCTTGTTTATAGCACCAACCAAACTGATCGGTCTATACTCGTTCAGCCCTAATGGATCTTTTCTCTTAGGAATCAAAGCAATAAATGAAGAGGCGCATCCCCTACTCACCGAGCCACTGCTATAAAATTGTTCTAGTATCTGAAGAAAGTCGTTTTCAAAAAGCTCCCAAAAGTGTTTGATGAACCTGAAATTGAGCCCATCCGGCCCAGGGGCCCGATCGTCACCGCAATCAGAAACAACAATTTTTAACTCAGCCGCTGAGAAAGGACTTATAAGAACAGCCGCTTCGTCTGAGCTTAAAGTCTTGATATTATCACAAATAATCTTGGGCCGACAAGGGAAATCTTCCTTGAATCTGTCTCGGAAGAAATTGAAAATATGCTTCTTTATAAGGGATGGTTTCGAACACCAGGAGCCATTCAAGTGCAGCCCATGTATCATGTTAGATGCCTTTCTACAATTAATCATGGAATGAAAGAACCTAGTATTCTCGTCCCCGTCTTTAGCCCACCTAACACGAGATTTCTGTCTAAGGTCTTTCGACTTGTTCTCTTCCATTTCTCTAATCAGCTTTAAATTTTCTGAAAAAACCCATTCCTCATCCTCCTCGAGGACTCTTTCTTCCATAATAGATTGCAACTCCTCCAGCTCCCTCCTCGCGTTGGCTTCATGTTTCCTTTCTTTTTTAATCATCTCATCACGCCAAACCTTGAGCCGGCCCCTAATAAACTCAAATTTCTTGAGAAGCTTTAAATCGGCTGGCCCGTTACCCACAAAAGACAACGCCGCAGCTTTGACCGTATCTTCATACCCCGGCCTTCCCAACCACGAGTTAAACACTCAAAAAGGTTTGGGACCAAAGTTTGACTCCTTCGTAACAAGAACCAGCGGACAATGATCAGAAAGGTGATGCGGAAGAGCTCGAAGACAAGACTCCGGCCACTGACCAAAAAAACCCGAGCAAACAAGGAACCTATCTATCATGCTGAGTTTCCTACCATTCTCGGCCCACCTGGTAAACTTCCTGTCCTTCATATTATATTCCATAAGACCAGAATAAAAAATAAAAGCATTGAAGTTGGACGCACAAGCAGGTTTGAACATCGAATTCAACCTCTCTTCCGGAAACCGGACTGCGTTAAAGTCCCCAAGAAACACCCAGAAGCCATCCTGACTGCACCTCTCCTGGGCAAGCCGATCCCACAAAGAATTCTTTGACGGAATTTCCTGCGGGGCATAGACGTTCACAATGTTCATCCTTGTGCCACTGCCTTTTAATTTACCTCTTATCATTAGAAAATTCCTGTCCTTAACTGAGTCCACATGGACAAACAGGGACGGGTCCCATAAACAAATCAAGTCGCCGGATTGACCCATCGAACCAACCCAATCGAACTCGAAACCTTTGCCCCCCATATACCAAGCAAGACCGAAGCATCCACCGAAGCAAGCTTAGATTCTTGAATAGCCATAAAAGAAACCCCAAATTTCACCTTGATACCTTTAACCCATATGGCCTTTTCATCCCCCCCAAAACCTCTCATATTTAAAGATAGATAATTCATTGATTCACCACATTAATCCCATTACCCAAAATCGACCTCTTCACCAATTCTTCACAATTATGAGTTTTCATGCCCAGCTTAGAACCCAAACTTATTGTAACAGCCACTTCCAAATCGATATTCGGCTCTGTGCGATTGACCCCAGATCGGCACACGGCCGCACCTCCTCCTCTGAGCCAAGAGCCTCCGTCTCGATATCTGATCGAGCCAAGAAGTTTAGATCAAACAAACCCCCTCCTGCCTGAGTGCTTTTATCGAAAAAATTATCCCCCCCCCCCCTTGAGAAAAGTTCTGGCTATCTATTTTGTCCTGATTCTCTACCACCAGTGGGCCCAAAAACTTGTTAAGAGAGAATGGATCATCATCATCAATGACATGGGCCTTTGATCTTTTAATGAGCCTAACTGGACCACTGGAGCCCGAATTAAACACACAATTACTCCCTCCTTTAGGCGCGTGGGATCCCCTCCCTTTAAACCTACGTCTCTTGGAATTCCTTCCAGAAGAAAAAAAGAAAGAACTTTTACCACCAAGATTGGGAAGCGAAACATCTCCTGACAAAAACGGTTAACCGTTGGGAACCTCCCCAGAACAAGTACCAACACCATCCTTCTCGGGCTCCGAACCAACAAACCCTTCACCTTCTGCCAACCCTTCCTCCTGACCAGACTTTTCAAATTCTCCGGCTTCGACCACCGGGGAACTGGCCATCGGAGACGAAGAAGACGGTTCCGAAGAAGATGACGACGGGAAACTCGCCTTCTCAGACAATCCGAAATCCACTGTTCCTGCTCCTCCTCAACCCATACCCTATACCTCTTATCTTTCCAGTTCAGACTATTGCAGTCATAAATCCGTTTAACCTCGCCGGAAAGCACCCCAACCTGAGTAACAGAGAGGTCTTGATCCTCCTCGAGAGCGTCCGGAACATGAAGCACTTTTCCGAACTGTTCTCCAATACTCCTAAGAACCCCTGGTTCAATCAGATGTAACGGAACCCCACTTATTCTCAACCAAGCCGTCCTTTCCAAAGACAAAGACTGGCCCTCCCACAGAGCCAGTTTGGAAAACCAGGGACCCCATACTTTAGAGGCCTCTAAAAACGATTTAGCGGAATCCTCATCGGCGAAAGAGACCATGATTGTCAAGCCTCCCAAATAATGCAACTTAGCAAACTTGGACTTAGCTATCCCAAGAAGTCTGTCGAAATCCACCAGTGTCTCAATATCCACCGTCTTCCCCACCAATTCAGAAAAAGCCCCCATGCGGTCAGGGACCACCACCACCTTTTTCGGGTTACTCCTTACCTCCTGCCGGTCCTCAACCACCTTTGCTTTACCCAGCACTCCACTGTAAGTTCTGTCATCCCTGAAAGCAAAAAACTTGCTCCTATCCACCACAGGAACCTCCGGAATAGAGCCAGCCGGCCCCTTCGACTTCGAGTCAGCAGAGCCGGAGACACCAGAGTTCTCGGCCGCAAATCTAGCTAAATTAATCTTTAGCTTATAATTGCCCATCTTCAAATCTTTGAGATCTGCTGCTAGTCTGTCTCTGTCGATAACATTTCTGAAACTGGCGAAGCCGAATCTGTTGCCATTTTTATCCCTCTTCCTAGCCACATACGAGCCGGCGATGTCCCCGAACCCCTTCAGAAAACCCGTTAACTCCCATGGTGTGCAACCATCGGGGAGATTGGAGATGAAGAATTTGGAAATGTTGCCTGGAGCCATGACTCTAAACTGCTCCCAAACGATCCGGCTACCTCCACACCCTAGACCAACCAGCCTAGCACCCGCTAACGAAGCTCGTTACGGACAGAACCACCGGGCTCCGTCCGATCACCGGACGTTATAAGGAATAGGGGGTCGACCAGGGGAGAGAACATAATCAATGTTAGGAGGAAGAAGAGGTTGCATATATGATTATTAAATAATACTGTTTTAATAACAATCTTATTTTTGGAATGAAATGATTTAGGATGTATATATGCTAATTTTTATAATTTGACCCCTTGGTAACCAGATTCGACCCACTCATAAGTAAACGGGTCAAGCGATCCCAAACACCTCCAAAACAGTCAATATATATTGTATTAAAACTGCAAATGTTGTTGTAATGAGCTAATTGGTGGTAATAATGTTCGGGTGGCCGAACGAGCACACTTCTTATGGAACAACGAGCACATACACCATCTTATAATGTGTGATTGCCAAGTGATTATGCCTATTGTCTTCTCAATCTCATCATTGGAACCACACAGTGCTGAACCTAGCACAAAATGTGATGAAAATGTTTAATGAGGTTTATGAACAATTGGTGCTTTCATGCCAATGCAAGTTTGAGGAGGACAAATCAGCCACCACTTTGGTGGCTGAGAGGCGGCGACTGACGTGGGAATAACTTGAAACTGCAGTCGCTAATGCTTCGGTTTTTATATGGGTACCCAAAATACTTTCAGTTATTTGTAAAAACAAGTGAATATTTACATAATTTTTCAGTTATGTGTTTCAAGAACAAATTATAATCTTTCTATTATTTATATAAATACTTAGTCAGACAATTTTCTCTATGTTTTAGTATATTTACATAATTTTCAGTTACTCCTTTTCATATTTTTTTTATAACTAACACTATGTTCCCGAGTTTCATTTAACAGGGGGAGGGGAAGTAAAATTTTCTCTTCTAATCTCTCCAATTTTGGAGGATGAATATATGGTCATATTTTCTTCCCTTTTCCCTCCCCTCCCCCTGTTAAATGAAACTCGGAAACATGGTTTTTCATATTTTCATCTCTTTTCCCTCCCCCCCTGTTAAATGAGACTCGGGAACAGAGTGATTACGACATAACATATTACATCTGCCCGTGTATCACACGGGTAACTAACATAGTCATGTTATATATTGTCAACGACTGATGTTGCTCTATTGTAGCCAATTGTCACACCACCTCAACCCCGATGGCACCTACGCTCTTTCTCTTTCCTTCATCTCCCTCTAAGTATCTTTCACTTTACTTTTAGTAAATGTCACGAGTGAGAAAACGGATATTACAGAGTTTAATAAGTAACTCATATGTTTAGAGTTTTTTTCCCAAATAGGTGTATGTGGAAAACTTATTTACCAAAATGGGTGATTTGAAAAGTATTTACCAAAATGGGTGTTTTTTTTAAAAGTTAGTTTTTCCCACTCTTAATTCTATTGGGTAAAAGAATTGCTATTAATAAATATGTTTACTCAATAAAATTTCAAAAAAAAAAAAATGTAGTAAATTTTAAAAAAAATGTGGATTGTAGATTTTATGTGAAGTTTTTCAATGTTTTTTCTAATTCTTTATTTAACATATTATTTAATAGGTATTGTTTTAGTTCCCTTCAAAACTATTTTATTGTAAACATTTTTTAAGTTACACGTATCTTTAAACGACGTTTTTAATTTTAGTACTTTACATAATAATAAAATAAAAAATATATATTATTTTAAGTTGAAAAGTATTTACCAAAATGGGTGTTTAAAAAAAATAAATTTTTTCTCACTCTTAATTCTACTGGATAAGACAATTACTATTTCTCACTACTAATTTCCTTAGATAAAAATATAATTATATAATGAGTAATAAAAATATTGTATATACTTATTTAATGGTAATGCCGTAAACTATTTTTTATGTTTTTTAGTTGTTTATTGTTCTTATTCCATTCGTATCAATTCAAATCTAAATTTGTAAATTATCAATTATAGTTGTTACAAATGTTATTCTATTTCCTATCATTCTAATCCATTTTTTTTTGGTATTTTTCCATATTTCAATTTTGTCATAATTTAGTTTCAATTTTTAAATCTTTTGAAGATTTTGTTTAAAAAAAATATAAATCAAACATAATTTATTAACATTGTAATAGACATATATGAACGAACATTACATAATCGAGGAAAAAACAATACCTATTAAATAATATGTTAAATAAGGAATTAGAAAAAAACATTGAAAAAACTGTACATAAAATCTACGATCCACATTTTTTTTTAAATTTACTACAATTTTTTCTTAAAATTTTATTGAGTAAACATATTTATTAATAGCAATTCTTTCACCCAATAGAATTAAGAGTGAGAAAAACTAACTTTAAAAAAAAAACACCCATTTTGGCAAATACTTTTCAAATCACCCATTTTGGTAAATAAGTTTTCCACTTACACCTATTTGGGAAAAAACTCTATTGTTACAGATCAACCCAATTGGCTCAAGAATTTATTTTCAATTTAATGAGGGTTATATTGTTACAGATTTATATCATTAAATGATCATTGTTGAATCGTATAATTTGTTTTTTTTTTTTAAGAAACTTTCATTAACCAACCGCCGAACCCGAAGACCGGGCCGGACCAAACAACAAAACAAAACTTACATAATTACAAATTTACACCAATCATTCCAAACTATGGACCGAAAAGCTGACCTATGCTTCAACCAAAAGAAACCCACTGATCTAACTTCGCTAAAAACCTCTTCCACCTTAGGACGAATACCTGAGAAAACCTTCTTGTTCCTGGCCAGCCAAAGACACCAACACGCCGTGATGATTATACCTTGCACTATGTACTTCTCCTCTGAATGCAGCCTACCAAATTTGTGAATATCCAACAAGTCTTTGACCGAAAAGGCGAAAATATTTGGAATATGACACCAACGACTCACTTTTTGCCAAAGTAAGGAGGCAAATTGGCAAGCGATGAAAAGATGATCGACGGACTCGTCATCACAGCTGCATAACGGACAGACTCCGACCTCCGCCAAAATGCCCCTTGTCGCGAGAGCGTCCGACGTCGGAACTCGGTTCATTTCCAGCCTCCAAACAAAGATATTACATTTCAATGGCACCCACCTACACCAGTCCAGCACGAAGCGGTTAGGAACGAGACTGCCGCGAGACAAAACTTTCTTAACCGACTTGACAGTGAAGCCCCCCGAGGCCTCACCCTTCCACAGCCATTTGTCATTACCGACCCTAAGCGAAACCGCAGACACCTTAGCCGAAATATCAGCCAGTTCAGCGAACTCGGCAACCGTTTCGGGATCGTGCCGCCACGTCCAAAAAACTCCTCCTTCCAGCCTATCTCTAACCGAACAATCTTTGACAACCTCCAGCCAGAACAAATTTAGGAAAGAGTCTTTCAAAGGACGCTCGTCAATCCAAGGATCTAACCAAAAATAAATGTCTGACCCCGACACCACCTCACCTCTGAAGAAGCTACGAATCGAGTTGTTGTTCACTAGCGGTTTGTTCAAAAAATTGCAGATATAAAACCAAACACCTCTAACCGAACTGTTATACGGAAGAAATGACCACCCCAATTGACCCGAGTGAATGGCTTTTATAATATTAACCCATAAATTTTTTGATTCGCATTTAAATCTCCAACCCCACTTGCTAAGAAGAGCCGCATTGGCGTCCCTTAATCTACAAATACCCAAACCCCCAGCTTTCTTAGGAATAGCCACTCTCTCCCAAGCCACCCAATGAGTCTTCCTCACATCGCTTGAACCGCCCCAAAGAAAACGCTTCATCATACTTTCCAAATCTTTAATTACCTTCAAAGGAGCTTTGTACAGAGACATAAAGTATGTTGGTAGACTTTCCAGAACCGAGCGAATTAACGTAACTCTACCGCCTATAGAAAGCAAAGAAGCCTTCCAAAGGGAGAGCCTTTTTTTGAAAATATCATATACCGGCCTCCAGTTGTTGATGCGATTCATGTTAGCTCTGACCGTCAATCCAAGATATTTAAACGGGGCTGCATCAGCTCTACAACCAATCCAATTCGTCATATCTTCGACCTCCTCACTATTGACCCCAAAGTCGAAAATACTGGACTTGCTGAGATTGATTTTGAGACCCGAACACGCATGAAAACATCGAAGAATCCTAATGACGACCGCTATATTATCTCTGTCCCATTCCCCCAAAATCATGGCATCGTCAACGTATAATAAATGCGAAACACAAAGATTCTCCTCGGGAAGCCTAATACCATGGAATTCATTTAACTCACAAGCCTTGTCGAACAAGCACGAAAGGGCCTCCATCACAACGACGAAAAGGAATGGCGAAATAGGGTCTCCTTGTCTCATACCTTTACTGCAACCGAATTCGAACGTAGGAGAGCCATTAACCAAAACAGAAGCCCTAGCCGAAGCCAAAATACCCGAAATCCAGCTGCGTCACTTCGAACCAAAACCCATTTGTTGAAGACAGTCCAGCATGAAGCCCCAATTTACATTGTCGTAAGCTTTCTCGAAGTCGATCTTAAGACAAAAATTTGTTTCTTGCTTTTCCTAGACCAAGAAATCATCTCATTTATGATAAGGGGCCCATCCAATATAAAGCTGCCTCTCAGAAATGCGGATTGAGAGTTAGAAATCACCTCGTTAAGGACGGGCTTCAATCTGTTGGCGAGGATTTTCGAAACCACTTTATTAATAACCCCCACCAGACTAATCGAGCGATAATCATTCAGGCTAATCGGATCCCTAGATTTAGGGACAAGAGCGATAAACGCCGATCCACATCCTTCACTTAACCTACCAGAGCTGAAAAAATGATCCAGAATCCTAGCAAAATCCTCCTCGAAAAGATCCCAAAATGTTTAAAGAATTTAAAATTAAAACCATCCGGCCCGGGAGCCCGATGCTAGCCACAATAAAAAACCGCAGCCTTTATTTCCTCTTTAGAAAACCTCATCTCAAGGTTGGTAGCCACTGACGGAGTAATCTGTTTAAAACCGTAGCTAACCAAGCGAGGGCGGCTAACACACTCCTCGACGAACCCTGTATATGAAGAAACTAAAGATCTCCTTATTGACTAGAGCAGGTTTAGAAACCCAGACACCGTTAACCTCGAGACCGTGAATAGCATTACTTGCTTTCCTACTATTGATCATGGAGTGAAAGAACTTCGAATTCTCGTCTCCAACCTTCGCCCATTTAATACGTGATCTTTGCTTAAGGTCCATAATCTTCCTTTCTTCCGAATTTCGAATCACAATTCTGTTTTTTTGAAAGGATCCACTTCTCTTCCTCAGAAAGATCTCTAGAATCAAGGGCAGCTTCTATATTCTTAATTTCTTCCTTAGCAACATCTTCATCTCCTTCTTTACGAATCCAATCTTTCCTCCACTCCCTCAGCCGATCCCGAACACAGCCTAGTTTCCTGATAAATGCCACATCAGGAGGCCCATTAAACACTGGACAATCAATAACAACTTTTGTAACAACCTCCTCAAAATCCGGTCTATCTAACCACGAGTTAAAAAAGCGAAACAGACGTGGCCCGAAGTTTTTGGATTGGCAACTCAGGATAATCGGATTGTGGTTAGACCATAATCTAGGAAGCACCTTACAGCACGCCGTTGGCCAAGAATTGAAGAAATCCGAATTCACTAAGAACCTATCCAACTTGCTCAATTTATTCCCTTTTTCCGAATAAAACGTGAATCTCCTGCCCTTCATACTGTACTCAATCAAACCCGAGTCAAAAATTAATTCATTGAAATTATTGGCACATGTTTGCTTGAAATAGCGATTTCTCCTCTTATCTCTGAACCGGACAGCGTTGAAATCGCCCAAAATAACCCAAAAACCATCATTCCCATTGATAACCAATTTCAACCCCTCCCACAGATTTTTCTTTCCCACCACCCCTTGCGGGGCATAAACATTAAGAACATTGACGGTAGAACCACAACTAAGCGTAGTCCCCTTAATGTGAAGAAAATTTCTATTTTTCGAACCCCAGTCTGCCGAAAAAACTTATTATCCCAAACACATATCAGCCCCCCAGATTGACCGACTGACTCCACAAATCCAAACCAAAATGATTATTACCCCAGAATTTTACATTGTCTGAATGAGTCACACTGACCGATTTCGATTCCTGAATCGCTAAAAAACTAATTCCATGTTCAAGAACCATACCTTTCACCCAACCAGACTTTAACGCACCCCCAATTCCCCTGATGTTTACGGACATAAAATTCTTGATTTAACTGCATTAATACCTGAATCCAAAATCGAATTCCTGATGATATCCGAATGACCTATGATCCATTCCAATTTTAGCTCCAAGCCACCCCCTCCTTCGTCTTCCTTGGTTCCTCCTCCATCATCCTCATTTCCTACAGACGTCGGCACCACCACCTCTGGTTCTACCTCCCTGATGATTTCAGAGTTTTCAGGGGAAGCAGAATGGTTCAAGTCGAAAAATAAATTCTCGAATCCTCCGTTCCCTTGATTATTTTGTCTGTTATAGAAATTCTCATGCCTTCCATCCTTAAACGGGCCTTCCATATGGCACCTATTCCTTTTTCTGGGCCTCATACTTTCACTTGGACAAGCAGGCCCAAACTGGGCTTTGGACTTAACACGGGAATGAACTCTCACTTTATTGGGCCTATTAAAAGAAGACTTCCCAACGATGAATTTTAAATTACCGTTTGGGCCCACCTCCTCAACCAAATTAAAACTAGGACCCTCCTGTGTCTTTGATAAAGAAACTTTTTCCAAATTCCCAGGAGAGGAAACAATTCTAACATTGGAACCCTCCCCGCCGCCCTCATTATTGATCTGCATGGATTCATGCACCGGATTCGACGTCTACAGGTTTTCCATTTGAGACTCTTCATTTACCATCACCAGAACTGAATCGTCTTCGTCCGATGAAGACTCAACCGAAACGTTGTCATCCTCCCCCTCCGTCTTGATACAGTCCGGTATCCAGTCGGCCGAGTCTTCCAGAACCCAGGCTTTGAAGCATTTGTCGTTCCACATTAAACTCACCTCATCAGAAATGTGGCTCCCATCCCCTACTAGAACCCTTATGCGATTACACGACAGGTCTTCGTTCTCGGTTCCCAATCCGTCAACGTGCACCACCATACCAAACAACTGACCGATCTGACGAAAGACCTCCTCAGTTACCAGGTTAATCGGAACTCCCGTGACTTTAAGCCAAGCAATCCTGTCGTAAGGCAGAGATTTACCATGCCAAATGTCCAGTTGTCCGAACCAATCCTTCCAAATCTCATGACTGCATGCAAAATCCCTGGCTGCCTTAATATCGTCGAAATTAAGAAGAACCGATAAACCTCCAATATAATGCATGGAATAAAAACCGATCCCTGAATTCTTCATATGTCCTCTCAATGAAACCATCACATCTAAACTCAACGCTCTTCCCACCACCGCCTTACCGATGAGATCTCCGAAAGCTTGGACTTCATTAGCAATATGCATGTCGCAACCCCCGTCCCCTAACAACCCGAGAACGGGCGGCCGCGGCCAGTTTTGGTGGTATCTGTATTTTATCCATTTTGGCAGTGGAATTTACATCAGGACTGTAGTTAGGAAATTATTTATCAGAGTAAAATACCACGCCTTTAATATATTAAATACATGGGAAGAACCCAAGTTTCAAATACACACATTTTCATAGGGATAAACCCTATTTTATTTAATAAAAACATCTATTTATTTTAGGTAAGTTTATTGCCACTTTTCCAAGCCTTCAGTGCTGTCCAGCTGGCTTCTATTTGGCTTTCACATTTTGTTACCTGAAACGCGTTTAAAAACATTTTGTCAGTGGGAAATACTGGTGAGTGAATCCCAGTTTAATCAAGTTTAAATAAAAACCATTGTACAGTATTGAGGGCGGTCTCGCAATTACATTTGTTTCCAAGTCATATCAATTATCACCTACGGTACTGTCAACCCAACTTGTGGAAATGTTACTCCTCGCAAGGCAGTAACAAATTTTGTATACAAAACCCCAACATACCGACGATAATTGTATCCTTACAAATACTCAATAACTGTTTAATATATAATTAATCGTGTGAGGTTTTGTAAAAACAATTTGCAAAAAGGAGATTACTCACATTGCTGTCTTAGATTTTCTGTAAGGGTTTCCTGGTGTCTGGTGACAATCTATAAATTACATAAACGCACACGTGTTAGTATAATAACCCATTTTAACATTAGTAATACCTTCCCCGAGACGACATTCCAACGACTACATCGGGCAGAACCACGATAGCCGTTACGGAACCCTGGATCAATCGGGCAGAGTATCTAATACGTATCCAGGGGTTATGAAACTTACAACAGAGCAGAACTTCGTTATTTAGAGGGATATTATACCCGAGTATAATGCCTACTATAAGAAATGTGATATTTAAGAAAAGGAAATGAGCGATCGGAACTGAAAGACGATGCCCTCAATTTATAGGGCTGTGATCTGACTTCCTCGCGGCCCGCGACAGCCACAACTGTCTCTTTCACGGCCCGTGACATAGGTGGCTAGGGCTTAGGGTTGATTCGTCACACGGTATAGCTTCAACACGTAGGTGACACGTGGCGGCACCGAGCTGCGCCACTTGCCAGGTGATCGCGGCCCGCATAGACTCAAGTGGAGTCTATCGCGGCCTGCCAGGGCCCCTATTTTCTTGTTTTTAATTAAATTTAATAAAAATTAAGGTATTCGGGGTCCGTTTTTTACGTATGGGAGGTATTTTAGGACATATTGGGATATTTTAAAATATATTAGGGTGTCTGAAAATTTTCATGTAACACCTCGAAAATTCACGTCCTATAATGAATTGACACGTGTCATGAGCTTGAACGTGTGAAAGAATACTCTGGAAGGACTAAAGTTGACAAACAAGGAAAGTATGTGGATATAAGGGTTCAAAATGTCCACAATGGATAAATATACTCTATAATAACCCTACATGATGTTTATACCCTTAAACGAATGAATCATGGATCATACGAAGCTAATTGTGAAGGAAAGTGAGAGATTACAAACTACAAGGGTTAAAAGTGTCAACATGTTTAAAGTATACCTCTGAGTGACCTTTTAGCAAACCCGAAGCCTTGTAACGATTAATTATGCTCACTAGAATATATGATAAAAATTTCACCAAGTTTCGTTATCGTATGAGAAAGTTATGATAAGATTCGTATACGAGGGGTTAAAAGCGTCAACGATGAAGTTTATGACTTTTCGGGTGATAACAAAGTTAACCAAGGACTTAACAAAGTGGGTATAAGTCTTGAAGCCCTTATAAGTCAATTTGGAGGGCTCATAATGCAAGAAATAAAGTCGAAACAACTTTATATGGACCAAGGACCAAAACATAAAAATCTGAAAATGTGATTTGGATCAGAGGGGGCGTCGCGCGACGCGAAGGACCCCTAGGGGACCTACGCGTGACGCGAGGGGCCTTCTGATGCCTAAAAACATGGCTGATGTCTGCTATGTCCATTGTAACCGACTTACTTTGCCTTTTCTCAACACCAAGGGCTGCCTAGGCTTGCTTTTAGACCTTAGGGACACTTGTGGATGATCCATGATCAGTTGTAGCATGAATAGTCATGATCACAAGCCATCTAATTCACTATAAAAGGCCCTCATGTTGCAACATTTTGATCATACCTTCCATCTGCATTTGTGGAGCTTCCTGGAGCATAAGATCAGTCCCCAAGCATCTCTAATAGTGCATTAGACCTTGGTAAGTACCCTTGACCTTCCTTAATTGAGTTTTACTTAGTTATTAGCTTAAAAGTCAAACCGTCATAATTAACGTTTGACTTAGCGATTAATCATTAATGGTCCAGTGATTAGTCGAATTGAAGGTAGTTATAAGTAGGTAATTATGTGGGCAATAAACCCTTAAAAGGGCACCCTCTGATTCCCGCTCTAACTAGATCAAATGTCGGGTCAAAGTTGTTTATAAAAAGTCAACAGAAACTTAATTTGCGAATTAACATGTAATTAGCAATGTAGAAGGCGTGTGACCTATTTTATCACTCATATAACTTGATAATAAGTATAGAACTGGTCTAAGCTTGTTTGATCCGACAATTTTCTGTGTAGGCTCGGTTCGGAACCGAAAGTCGCAAAACTTTGACTTTTTCTTTGACTTCAGTTCTGACCCGATTTAGATGGGTTTGGAAATGCCTTAGAGTTTTCTTAGGAACAGGTTACATGATAGTAAACCCTCTGTGGCTGGGTCGTTGATTGTCCGATCCGTTTACACGTTTCCGTTAATTGCTTAATGTTGACCATAATGCCCCTTTGACCATAAAACGAGAATTTTGGAAATATGAAAGGACAATAATCTTTATTACTGATTTATAAACATGTCCCTAAAATTTCATATCAGTTGGAGGTCTAGATTAGGAGTTATGCTCAATAGCGTAATTAGAAAGCTTTTTGTTAATTAAACAACATAATTAGCGTAAAGCCTATCTAAACCTAATTTTTGACACCAAACCTTTTACCCACTGATGTAATATAATATTTTGATATTTTTGCAGATTTTTAATTATTTTTAATCTGCTCATAGCCCAAGGTTATGGCGTTGATTCGGTAAATACCGATTATACCCTTTTTGTGTATAAAATGAGTTTTACGTAGTATTTTAACACCAATCCATTTGCTACTGATTTTATATAATAAATGAAGTATCTTGAACTTTATAACCTGATCTGAAAACTCAGATTTCCTGTATAACCCGGAAATCGCTTAAAACGGCTTTTTACACGTATTAAACACCTAGTATGGGTTTAAAACCAATTTGGCATATAAGACTTATAACAAACTGATATAACCTATTAAGTTACGTTGTTTTACTGATGATTTCGGACCCGAGTCTCAGAATTTAAAATTTATCTTTTTTTATAATCTTTTAAATGACCAAAATACCCCTTCGGGGCTTAAATTGAGATTAAACTCGTTTTGGGCATAATGGAAGGTATATTACTGATATCACAACATATTTAAAGAATATTAACTTATGAAACATGTTCATGACTCATCCGGTTACCCGTTATGCGTTATTCGCGTTCGGTTCGGTTTATGTAACTAGTTTGCATAAATTAGCCGAAACGGGACAAACATTATCGTTTTTATCTCAAAATCCAGAATGTGTTTAGTTTACCCATATTATACAAGTCTCCAAACTTTTCAGGTCTAAATCACATTCTATTCCGGTCTTCGCTTAATCATGCGTTTTGAACCGTAAACCTTCCTTAAAACTAACCGGTCTAAGTTACGACTTAAATATGACCCGTTAGGAATCTAATAGGTTAATAAAACCTTCGTTCCAGATTGAGAGCCCCAGTAGAAGTACTTGTGCTTGCTGATTAGAATATACGGCTGAGTATAAATTGCATTTGCTAGCTCAGGTAAATACTTTTAACTTATTTTCCCTATACGGGCTTGGGATACGGTATTATAATAATACCGCTTGGTCGGGTATTGAATGTTTAGTCGTATTGTGATTAAATTATTGAGGTAAACCGCTTTAATCTGTATTGTTTGAAATAAAAGCCTTTAGGGGTTAATGACCATGTCCCGGATATCCTTGACATCATTGTATTATAAAATGGCCACGTCTTATGCACGAGGTGTAGGCATACACCTGACAGTGCATAAGGGAAACGGTATCTCACTCTCTTGTGGGCCTATACTTGTGGCGTGTCTGTTAATCTTGACTCGGTTTCTACATCGGGCCCTGAACGTATAACGAACCTGTAAATCTGTATACAAGATTATTTATATAATTGTCCCAAGTTATAAAAGATATGTTGTGCCTTGTGCATTCAAATCAATTTTTATAAATGTTTTCAAATGAGTCGGTTAATTGTATTTACCAGTGTAAACTGACATATTTTCCAAAAAGGTTAAGTGACAGGTACTGAACGTAATTGGCTGGAAGCTCAAGACGTTAATAAGGAATCTTGCAAGTTCTAGGCGTCTAAAGTCTGTTGAACAGTTTTTCCTTTTATTTGATCCGCCCGTGGATCCTTTATTTTCAACTTTTGTGATACTTGATATTACAATTATGTTCGGTTGAAATATATCTATCTTTTGCTTCCGCTGTGCATATTAAATATTGTGTTGTTTGACCATGATGATATCAACTACGTCACAATACTCCCCACCGGGCCCACCGGTAATACGTGGAAATATCAGGGTGTGACAGGTTGGTATCAGAGCCAACATTGAGTGAATTAAACACTAGTTTTTTGTGTTTAATCTCAATGACACAGTAGCACATTCCTTGACCTTCTGAGTCTAGACTTAACATAGGAATACTCTCAACCCTAATCTGAAAACTATTGCTTCCGAATATATATATTTTGAATATGTCCGTAATGGAAATTCTCCACATCCGGAGCCTTGAAATGCCGAGCTTCGTACCGCGACTAGGATGAAACGTACATTCAAGGAGAACACATTCAGAAATAAAGTGAAGAAGAAAACTCCTTTTTGCTGAAATCCGTTTCCTTAGTAGTCCTTATAAGGACATACTTATCTTTAAGTCCCTTCATGGACAACATCAATCCTTCAAGTCCCGTTTAGGGCAATTCTGTACTTCTTTTAAAATCATTGGAATATTTTATCCAAATTTCATTTTATATATGAAATAAATCAAATTATTATTCCTTTCGTAACTAGTCTATCAGTATATATGTATTAAAAAAGAATCTTAAAGGGCATAACCTAGCTTGTATGTCATTAAGGACCTGGCTATGAAGGTAAAAACCTCTTCAAAAGAGATTCAGATCCTGGTTAACATCTAAAAACATGTTAACACTCCTAACAACAGTGATGCGATAAAAATCACACTTGTCATCTTGTAAATGGGAATTTCCAACCCTTATCTAGCCTAGTGATGTGGAAATCATGGCTTAAATCATCAAATGAAGATGCTCATATTATAAACATCCATAAGTGATGAAATGCCTACGGGCCATACTTATTGTCCTAAGGGACAAAAGACAGTTGAAGTCTTTGACTCTTTGTCAAGAAAAGGTAATGAAATATGTTCAAACCTTAATGCCTCGATTCTCTGAAATCATGGCTTGTAAATTTAAAACTGTCCTTGTGACTAGGCCCTTTGCGCCACCTTAATATCCTTAATGTTTTATAACTAGGATAAATTATAATGAAAATACTAATTAAATATAACTAACAAATTAACCAATATGGTTTATATTACCATGGTTGATGAATCGTCAAAAATGATGAATCCATAATAACCTCAGAATGAATCTTCGTCAATAATTATGTAGCCATCAAACTACATGGCTGGATCGGATGAGGTCAACAGCCACCCGAGAGAGAATAATGATGCTACCAGAGTTAATATAGCTGGTGCGGAACTGCAGGCATTAATAGATAATGCTGTTACACGAGCTCTCGACAGACAGTATGATGAATCAAGTGATACACACTCTAAGACTCTATCTGTGGCTCGTAGTAAGCCCCTTTCTAAATCACACGAGTCAAGGGAAGACGTTGTTCGTAACTCGTCAAATCAAAGGAGTGTTCCGTCTAGACAGGTGGTGCTTCATCAAGAGGCACCAGTTAAGACCTGCTCATATAAATATTTTGTCTCTTGCAAGCCCAGAGACTTTACAGGAGAAAAAGGAGCCATCGATTGCATGACGTGGCTCGATGAGATGGACATCGTTGTAGATATTAGTGGATGTGCAGAGCAAGACATTGTGAAGTTTGTTTCACAATCTTTCAAAGGAGAAGCCCTAGCTTGGTGGAGGTCACTAATCCAAGCTACAGGGAAGATCCCTTTGTACAACTTGACTTGGGATCAGTTCGCTGCTCTTATAAAAGAAAATTACTGTCCTCAACATGAAGTCGAGAAAATTGAGACTGAATTCTTGACATTAGTCATGGAGAACTTAGATTGTCAAGCATACCTTACAAGTTTCAATACCATGTCTCGATTGGTTCCTTACTTGATCACACCGGAACCAAAGCGAATAGCTCGCTTTATTGGGGGTCTAGCTCCAGAAATAAAGGCAAGTGTGAAAGCATCGAGGCCTACTACATTCAGGTCAACGGCAGATCTGTCGCTATCTCTCACACTCGATGTGGTCAGAAACAAGGCTGCCAAAGCCTCTGAAGATGGAAAGCGTAAAAGGGAAGATGAGAATTCTCATCGCTCCGATAGAAAGACAAAGAGGAACTCTGAGGATAAGAAGAGTTCCAGGTTTAGGGAAGAAAGCCAGCAGTCGGATGAGAAGACCAGGTGCAAAACCTGTCGGAAATACCACCTAGGGAAATGCATATTTGAATCTCAGCCTCTACCTTGTGGGATTTGCAAGTCTAAGGAACATAAAACCTTGGATTGCAAGAAATTGAAAGACGCAACCTGTTATGGTTGCAACGAGAAGGGGCATATCAAGACCAACTGCCCTAGGAATCAGAAGAAAGAGGCCAAGAAAACAAACGCATGAGTCTTCCAGATGAACGCCCAGGAGATGGTGTAGAATGTTAACTACATAGCAGGTACATTTCCTTATCAAACAGTTTATGCAGAAATTTATTTGATGCTGACACATATGATTCTATAATGAACGATAAATGTTGAGAACTGTCGTCTTCGCCTGATTAGGACTCCGGTCATTTAATGCGAGGTAGAAATTGGCCGATGATACTTGAGAAAACGCTCCAACAAATCTTAGATTGATATTTTATATCTATTAGGAATCACTCTTTTCTGATACCCTTATGACAAGCTTTCAAGCTATCCAAAATTCATCAATATAATAAAGACAGATGTGACATTTTGATCCCCTGTCAAAAAGATGATGGATTAGGTCCAAACCTTAAATGCCATTGATGGTCTTTCGTGACCTAGGCTAAACATAATGAATATATATTAAATAACATTCATTAAGAATGTTAGTACTATATTAGCCTGTATGGTCTATTGATACCATGGTTAGTATATGTTAAGGCCATCAGGATGAAGAATAGCAGTTGTTGGATTGCAACTAAGAAATTGTTTTATTGGTGTTAGGAATCAATATCGAGTATGGCAAACTCAAATAAGACAGCCGTTGATCGTGTTATGAATGATGCGACGCATGCCAATGATGCTACAATTGTGAGCCTTAGAATTTCCGAAGATGTTCTTCAAACTATGATAAATGCAGCTGTTGGGAAGGCTGTGAAGAAGGCTGTGAAAAAGTTCAAGGAGCCCCATGCTACTCGCTCCAAATTTTATCTAGGACCACATTTCCTTACTCATAAGGAGGATCTTGTTCATGCCTCAAATACAAAAGATGAGCTAAAAAGGAAAAGGGAGGAAGATAACTCCCAGAGCTCTAAGAAGGAGAACAAACAAAAGTCCAACCAGAAACCAGTATGCAAGACCTGCAAGAAGCGCCATTACGGGAAGTGCAGGTTCAAACCAAATTCCCAATCGCAGCCAAGGGCTTGTGGAATCTGCAAATCAAGGGAACATAAAACGTTGGACTACAAGGACATGAAGAATGCAGTCTGCTTCGGCTGTAATGAGAAAGGCCACATCAAGACCACGTGCCCTAAATCTGTCAAAGGAAATACGGCTAAGGAAGGAAAGCCTAAGAATGAAGGCGCCTAAAATACCTGAGCTAGTTCATAAATAATGGCCTCAGGTACATTCCTTGACATTTTATCAGTGATTTAAATGCTAAGAGTTTTTTTTTGGTACGGATACCAATAAATCCTTCATAAACTATAAGTATAACAAGCTTTTAAAACCTTTCATAAGAACCCTATATATTAAGTGTAAGGTAAAACTTACAGATAGAAAATTCACAGGAACTATTTCTTCTATTCCTGTCAGAAATCTTCAATCATAAAGTCCTAATGTACCCTCTCTCCAGATAAAGTACATCATCATATGAAATTGATATCTCTTTGATCTCTATTGATTTCGAATACCATATGGTACTAAAGTTAACTAATGGTATTCAAAGAAGATATCCAGAATGTAATTTTCCAAGTAAGTGTCTTTGATTAAATCTGTGGACTCGTAACTTAAATATGCCACTTATCTGACACAGGCAAATATGAATAAACTGGAGCCCGAGATTTGGAAAATCTCTGTAATCTCCGTATGTCTTGATTATCTTCTGCAAAGATTACCCTGTTTACCTCCTAGAGGCAAGTAGAGTTAGGAATTTTATTCCATTTAGGGCTGTAATATTATGAAATCTCCAAGACGGCTTGTACCATCACTGGAGAAACCAAACCCTGATTAAGTAAGCTTTGAAATAGAGGATTCATATAGCCTAACTCAATATTCTGAGAGTTCGGTATAATTAATTAAGTAAGACGGTTCATTTTGCTTATGCATTGTTACCGCAACCCTAATTAGGCAACGATTAAGAATTTCCATCAGCTGCCCAGGATCGTCGATTTGTTCAACTAACGACAAGGATTAGCTATTCTTTAAAATTAGTTAAGCAGTGGTTGGAATAACCATCTCACCTTAAGATAAGCTTTTCTATAATAGTTGATATATAAGCATCAAGACTGCTCCTTTGGAGACCTTGTATAGATGGCATGTTAAACATCTATTGTTAGGACAATAGATTGGTAAGTCCAATTATCAGGATCTGAAAGTTGCATTGGAAACAACGAATAAGATCATACAAATCCCTAATCATCTGTAAGTTGCCAATATTCGGCAGAAAATCAAGAATTAATGAAAGTAGCAACCCTCCTAAATTCTTGTTAAGGAATAAGGTTCAACAAAAGATATCACCCAGGAAGGGTGTGCCAAATTGTTAATTATCAGACTAGTTAAGCTCTGAATATATATAGAATCATTCGAGGGAATCAAGAGTATCAAGATCAAATAGCGTATAAGCTAAAACCTATTTAGGGAGTTTGGCGGAGCACACAATGCATCGCACACTAATGATTTAAGGATGTGTTTCACCAACAAGTCGAGAAGCACTATCACATAATGATATGCAGATTTATGATATGATGAACAACCTATGTCGATTAAGGATCGACAGGTTAAGAAGCTCCAAAAGGATGTATGTACCTATTGTATAGGTCAACTGGGATACCCTTAGAGGCCCAAATATACTATGGAAGTTAAGTCCATGATACATCAGAAAGTACTTCCATCATTTTAGCAAATCTCGAGGTCGAGATTTCTTTTAAGGGGGTGAGGATGTAACACCTCGAAAATTCACGTCCTATAATGAATTGACACGTGTCATGAGCTTGAACGTGTGAAAGAATACTCTAGAAGTACTAAAGTTGACAAACAAGGAAAGTATGTGGATATAAGGGTTCAAAATGTCCACAATGGATAAATATACTCTACAATAACCCTACATGATGTTTCTACCCTTAAACGAATGAATCATGGATCATACGAAGCTAATTGTGAAGGAAAGTGAGAGATTACAAACTACAGGGGTTAAAAGTGTCAACATGTTTAAAGTATACCTCTGAGTGACCTTTTAGCAAACCTGAAGCCTTGTAACGATTAATTATGCTCACTAGAATACGTGATAAAAATTTCACCAAGTTTCGTTATCGTACGAGAAAGTTATGATAAGATTCGTATACGAGGGGTTAAAAGCGTCAACGATGAAGTTTATGACTTTTCGGGTGATAACAAAGTTAACCAAGGACTTAACAAAGTGGGTATAAGTCTTGAAGCCCTTATAAGTCAATTTGGAGGGCTCATAATGCAAGAAATAAAGTCGAAACAACTTTATATTGTAACACCTCGAAAATTCACGTCCTATAATGTGTTGACACGTGTCATAAGTTTGAACGTGTGAAACGAATGTTCTAGAAGGACTAAAGTTGACAAACATGGAAAGTATGTAAATATATGAGTTCTAAGTGTCAACAGTGAATAAATATATTGTACATTAACCGTACATGATGTTTATACCATCAAACGAATAAATCATGGATCATACGAAGCTAAAAGTGAGAGATTACAAACTACAGGGGTTAAATGTGTCAACATGTTTAAGTTATACCTCTGAGTGACCTTTTGACAAACCCGAAGCTTTGTAACGGTTAATTATGCTCACTATAATGCACGATATAAATTTCATAAAGTTTCGTTATCGTATGAGAAAGTTATGATCAAATTCGTATGCGAGGGGTTAAAGCGTCAACGCTGAAAGTTAGGACTTTTTTCGGGTAACAATAAAGTTAACCGGGGACTTAACAAAATGGGTATAAGCCCTAAAGCCCTTGTAGGTAAATATGGAGGGCTCAAAGTGCAAAATATAAAGGTTAGTTGACCTTTCGGAAGGGCCAAGAGTCATTTATGCGAAAAATGGAAATTGTGAAGGCTGATCAGAAGCCTTGCGCACCGCAAGACATATTCTTACGGTGCGCAAGGGATGCCCAGTTCCAATAGAATCGCCTGTTTGCTGTTTAAACGAAATTCTTGATCTTTAAACGATTTTCCTCATCTTGCTTGGCCTCTAAACAACCCCTAGAACACTAGGGACACTTGTTAATGAGTTGTGGTCAGTGGTAGACTTATTTGTCAACATTTTATGGTGATTAAATCACTATAAAAGGGCATGAAGTTGCAACCATTTGATCATTCACTTCTTGTGCAATTCTGGAGCTTTTGGGAGCTTAAGAGCAGACACAAGACCTTCCTAATCAAGCATAGGACTTCAGTAAGTTTGCTAATCCTTCCTTAGTTAAGTTTTTACTTAGTTATAGCTTAAAAGTCAAACCGTCGTAATTAACTGTTGACTTTAAGATTAATCACTAATGGTCCAGTGATTAGTCGATTCAAAAGTAGTTATAAGTTGGTAATTATGTGGGTAATAAACCCTTAAAAGGGTTCCCCCTGATTCCCACTCTAACTAGGTCAAATGTCGGGTCAAACTTGTTAATAAAAAGTCAACAGGATACTTAAATTCTAATTTATGCATGATTAGCAATGTAGAACACATATAACCTGTTTGATCATCAATATAACTTGGTAATTAGTGTAAGGACATGTCTAAACATGTTCAACCCGACAATTTACTATTTAGACCAGGTTCGGAACCGAAAGTCGCATAGTTTGACTTATACTTTGACTTTCAGTTCTGACCCGTCATGGTATGTTTTAGAAATACCTTAGAGCTTCATTGGACCAGGTTACATGCTAGTATAACCCTCTGTGATTATACACCTCGGATCATTAATTATCCAATTAATATGCATGATTCCGTTAAATGCTCATATGTTGACCATTATGCCCTTTTCACCTTAAAACGTGATTTTTGAAAATGTAAAAGAATAGAAACTTTAATTAATGATATACAAACTTGTATGCAAAGTTTGACATCAGTTTGAGGTGTAGGTTAAGAGTTATGCTCGTTAGCGTAAAATGAAAGCTTTATGTTAAATAAACAGCGTAATTAGCGTATAGACTAGTTAAGCCTACTTTTTGATATCAAACTTATTACCCACTGATGTAATATATTATTTTGGGATTTTTAAAGATTTTTAATTAATTTTAGGCTGAGCATAACTAATAGTCGTAGGCTTAATCCGGTAATTGTCGGTTTTGCCCTTACGGGCCATAAAATGAGTTTTACTTATCTAAATGACTCCAAACCTTTTGCTACTGATCACATATGATAAATAAATTATTTTAAGCCTTCTGAAAATATAAAAATATCAGATTTAAGTATCGAACCCGGAAATGGCCTTTAATCACCTTTTAAGCGTTTTTAACGCATAGTATGTGCTATAACTATATTAAACATACAAGGGTTGATACCTACTGATATTTGAGGCAAATTATAATATTTTAACAGTAAGCAAAGGTTGTTAAACTCAGACTTCAGTTTTGAGCTTTTCGGCTTATGTGAAATTACCAGAATACCCCTACGGGGCATAGTTTGGTTATAATTGATAAATTTCACGTATATACTTTAACCTACAGTTATAACTTAGTAAAATAAGTATTCTTGCTGATTTCATCAGACCTGTAACTCAGGTAAATACTTAAACTCTTTTATAACCTTTTAAATGACCAAACTACCCCTACGGGGCATAGTTTGTGTTTAATTTCGTTTCGGGCATAATAAAAGACATCTTACTGATGTCACAACATATTTGAAGCATATTAACTTAGGAAACCTGTAAATGGCTCATATGAATACCCGTTACGCTTATTACGCGTTCGGTTCGGTTTATGTAACTAGTTTACATAAATTAGCCTAAACGGGTCAAACCTTATCGGTTTTATCTCAAAATCCAGAGTGTGTATGAAATACCCATATTAAGCAAGTCTCCGAACTTGTCGGGTCTAAATCACATTCTATCCGGCCTTCGCTTAATAGTGCGTACGAACAGTATCATTGAAACTAACCGGTCTAAGCTAAGGCTTAATTAAGGACCCGTTAGAAATCTAATAGGTTATTATAAACCTTCGTTCCAGATTAGGAGCCCAGAAAAAGTACTTGCATTTGCTGTATTTGATTGATACTTTGCTCAGGTAAATACTCTTAACTTATTTTCCCTATACGGGCTTGGGATACGGTACTATAAAAGTATCGCTTGGTCGGGTGTATGTAGTCATTTAAATCGGATTGTGATTGATGTATTTACATAACCTGTTTAATATGTATTATTTGGTGTATGGCCTTTGGGGGTTAAATGACCATGTCCCGGATATCCTTGGCATCATTCGAAGAAATGGCCACGACCTAAGCACGGGGTGTAGGCGTACACCTGACAGTTGCATTATGTAAAAACTGGTAATCCACTCAGAGGTATCATCTTTGTGGGCATTATACCGAAGCCGGTAATCCACTTAAAGGATGATAGCCTGTGGGCATTATACCTGTGGCGTGTCACTTAATCTGTCCTGATGGACGACAAATAAGTAAAACTGTATACATGATTATTACAATAATTGTCCCAAGTTATAAAAGATATTTGTGCCGAAGTGCATTCAAACCAATTTACAAACTCTTTTCAAAATGAGTCAGTTGAGTTGTATTTACCAGTGTAAACTGACGTATTTTCCAAAAAGGCTAAGTGCAGGTGCTAGACGAAATAGGCTGGTTACTCCAGGCTTCATTACTCAAGTCTCGCAAGCTCTAGATGTCAAAGTCTGTTGAACTATTGTTTCCATTGTATTTTTGATCCGCCTGTGGATCTTTTACTTTCCGTTGTAATACTGGATATTACTTATTATTCGGAATGTAATATATTTATCTTTTGCTTCCGCTGTGCATTTATATATTGTGTTGTTTGACTATTATGTTGCCAACCACGTCACGATACTCCCCCACCGGGCCCACCAGTGACACGTGGAAAGTCGGGGTGTGACATATATGGACCAAGGACCAAAACATAAAAATATGAAAATGTGATTTGGATCAGAGGGGGCGTCGCGCGATGCGAAGGACCCCTAGGGGACCTACGTGTGACGCGAGGGGCCTTCTGATGCCTAAAAACATGGCTGATGTCTGCTATGTCCATTGTAACCGACTTACTTTGCCTTTTCTCAACACCAAGGGCTGCCTAGGCTTGCTTTTAGACCATAGGGACACTTGTGGATGATCCATGATCAGTTGTAGCATGATTTATCATGATCACAAGCCATCTAATTCACTATAAAAGGCCCTCATGTTGCAACATTTTGATCATACCTTCCATCTGCATTTGTGGAGCTTCCTGGAGCAAAAGATCAGTCCCCAAGCATCTCTAATAGTGCATTAGACCTTGGTAAGTACCCTTGACCTTCCTTAATTGAGTTTTACTTAGTTATTAGCTTAAAAGTCAAACCCTCGTAATTAACGTTTGACTTAGCGATTAATCATTAATGGTCCAGTGATTAGTCGAATTGAAGGTAGTTATAAGTTGGTAATTATGTGGGCAATAAACCCTTAAAAGGGCACCCTCTGATTCCCGCTCTAACTAGATCAAATGTCGGGTCAAAGTTGTTTATAAAAAGTCAACAGAAACTTAATTTGAGAATTAACATGTAATTAGCAATGTAGAAGGCGTGTGACCTATTTTATCACTCATATAACTTGATAATAAGTATAAGAACTGGTCTAAGCTTGTTTGATCCGACAATTTTCTGTTTAGGCTCGGTTCGGAACCGAAAGTCGCAAAACTTTGACTTTTGCTTTGACTTCAGTTCTGACCCGATTTAGATGGGTTTGGAAATGCCTTAGAGTTTCCTTAGGACCAGGTTACATGATAGTAAACCCTCTGTGGCTGGGTCGTTGATTGTCCGATCCGTTTACACGTTTCCGTTAATTGCTTAATGTTGACCATAATGCCCTTTTGACCATAAAATGAGAATTTTGGAAATATGAAAGGACAATAATCTTTATTACTGATTTACAAACATGTCTCTAAAATTTCATATCAGTTGGAGGTCTAGATTAGGAGTTATGCTCAATAGCGTAATTAGAAAGCTTTTTGTTAATTAAACAACATAATTAGCGTAAAGCCTATCTAAACCTAATTTTTGACACCAAACCTTTTACCCACTGATGTAATATAACATTTTGAGATTTTCGCAGGTTTTTAATTATTTTTAACCTGCTCATAACCCAAGGTTATGGCGTTGATTCGGTAAATACCGATTATACCCTTTTTGTGTATAAAATGAGTTTTACATAGTATTTTGACACCAATCCAATTGCTACTGATTTTATATAATAAATGAAGTATTTTGAACTTTATAACCTGATCAGAAAACTCAGATTTCCTGTATAACCCGGAAATCGCTTAAAACGGCTTTTTACACGTATTAAACACCTAGTATGGGTTTAAAACCAATTTGGCATATAAGACTTATCACCAAATGATATAACATATTAAGTTAAGTTGTTTTACTGATGATTTCGGACCCGAGCCTCAGAATTTAAAATTTATCTTTTTTTTATAATCTTTTAAATGACCAAAATACCCCTTCGGGGCTTAAATTGAGATTAAACTCGTTTTGGGCATAATGGAAGGTATCTTACTGATATCACAACATATTTAAAGTATATTAACTTAGGAAACCTGTTCATGACTCATCCGGTTACCCGTTATGCGTTATTCGCGTTCGGTTCGGTTTATGTAACTAGTTTGTATAAATTAGCCGAAACGGGACAAACATTATCGTTTTTATCTCAAAATCCAGAATGTGTTTAGTTTACCCATATTATACAAGTCTCCAAACTTGTCGGGTCTAAATCACATTCTATTCCGGTCTTCGCTTAATCATGCGTTTTGAACCGCAAACCTTCCTTAAAACTAACCGGTCTAAGTTACGACTTAAATAAAACCCGTTAGGAATCTAATAGGTTAATAAAACCTTCATTCCATATTGAGAGCCCCAGTAGAAGTACTTGTGCTTGCTGATTAGAATATACGGCTAAGTATAAATTGCATTTGCTAGCTCAGGTAAATACTTTTAACTTATTTTCCCTATACGTGCTTGGGATACGGTATTATAATAATACCGCTTGGTCGGGTATTGAATGTTTAGTCGTATTGTGATTAAATTATTGAGGTAACCCGCTTTAATCTGTATTGTTTGAAATAAAAGCCTTTAGGGGTTAATGACCATGTCCCGGATATCCTTGACATCATTGTATTATAAAATGGCCACGTCTTATGCACGAGGTGTAGGCATACACCTGACAGTGCATAAGGGAAACAGTATCTCACTCTCTTGTGGGCCTATACTTGTGGCGTGTCTGTTAATATTGACTCGGTTTCTACATCGGGCCCTGAACGTATAACGAACCTGTAAATCTGTATACAAGATTATTTATATAATTGTCCCAAGTTATAAAAGATATGTTGTGCTTTGTGCATTCAAATCAATTTTTATAAATGCTTTCAAATGAGTCGGTTAATTGTATTTACCAGTGTAAACCGACGTATTTTCCAAAAAGGTTAAGTGACAGGTACTGAACGTAATTGGCTGGAAGCTCAAGACGTTAATAAGGAATCTTGCAAGTTCTAGGCGTCTAAAGTCTGTTGAACAGTTTTTCCTTTTATTTGATCCGCCTGTGGATCCTTTATTTTCAACTTTTGTGATACTTGATATTACAATTATGTTCGGTTAAAATATATCTATCTTTTGCTTCCGCTGTGCATATTAAATATCGTGTTGTTTGACCATGATGATATCAACTACGTCACGATACTCCCCACCGGTAATACGTGGAAATATCGGGGTGTGACATTTCAGGAGGATTGTTATATCCTCCCCACCTTATTTTAGAGCTCGTCCTCGAGATCTACTGGAACATGTGTGGATATTTCCTTTGCATATCTGATTCAAGCTCCCATGTGTATTCTGGTCCTCTTTTGGAGTCCCATTTTACTTTGACCAGAACTAATCTCTTGTGCTTGAGATTCTTGACTTTCCTGTCTTCAATCTATAGAGGCCTCTCTACAAACTTAAGTTGTTCATTTACTTCTATATCCTCAAGAGGTACTACCAGTGATTCATTAGCTAAGCATTTCTTGAGATTAGATACATGAAACACATCATGTATTCCTGCCATTTCCTCTGGCAGTTGTAGCTGATAGGCTACTGGTCCTATTCTTCTAATAATCTCAAAAGGTCCAACATACTTGGGACTTAGCTTTCCTCTTTTGATGAATTGTACAATTCCTTTCCAAGGAGAGACTTTTAATAACACTCTGTCTCCTACCTGAAATTCTAACGGCTTGCGTTTGTTATCTGCATAACTCTTTTGTCTATCACGTGCTGCTTTTAGTCGTTCCTTGACTTAAATGATCTTGTCGGTTGTTTCTTGCACTATTTCAGGTCCAGATAGTTGCTTTTCCCCAATTTCTGCCCAACAGACTGGGGTTCGGCACTTTCGTCCATAAAGTGCTTTGAAGGGTGCAGCATTGATACTGGTGTGATAACTTTTATTATAAGAAAATTCTATTAAGGGTAAGTGATCGTCCCAATTACCTTCGAAATCAATTACACAAGCTCTAAGCATATCTTCCATTGTCTGAATCGTTCTTTCGCTTTGTCCGTCCGTTTGAGGATGATAAGCTGTGCTTAGATTTAACTTGGTTCCCATTGCTTTTTGGAAACTTGCCCAAAAATGAGAGGTAAAACGGCTATCCCTATCAGAAACAATTGATAAAGGAATTCCATGTAATGAAACTATTTCATTTACATATAACTTAGCTAATTGTTCCATACTGAAAGTTTCCTTCATTGGTAGGAAATGTGCTGACTTAGTGAGCCTGTCTACAATCACCCAGATTGTACCATTACCTTTCCTTGTTTTGGGTAATTTGGTAACAAAATCCATTGTTATCAATTCCCATTTCCATACTGGCATTTCTAACTGTTGCAGCAGTCTCGAGGGTTTTTGATGTTCAGCTTTAACTTGTGAATAGGTTAAACATTTAGAAACATAAGCTGCTATATCCTTTTTCATTCCTATCCACCAAAAATTCTTTCTTAAGTCCTGATACATCTTATCACTTCCAGGATGCATCGTATACTTAGACTTATGAGCTTCTTCTAATATACAGTGGCGTAGATTTACTAATTTAGGTATCCACATTCTTTTCTTATGAAATCTCCAAATTCCATCTGTTCCTTGTTCTAACTCCTTAATCATTCCTTTTAATTTTTCAGTATCATTCTTGATTACTGATTCTTGTGCTTTTCTAATTTGTTCATTTAAATCTACTTGTAAATTTAACTTAAGAGAACGTACCCTCTTTGGTTTTTCATGATACTTTCGGCTTAAAGTATCAGCCACTACATTTGCCTTTCCTGCATGATACTGGATATTACAATCATAATCACTAAGTATCTCCATCCAGCGTCTTTGCCTCATATTCAGTTCCTTTTGCCCGAAAACATACCTTAAACTCTTATGATCAGCGAAAATGGTAAACTTACTACCATAAAGGTAATGTCTCCAAATCTTAAGAGCAAAAATTATAGCTCCTAATTCCAAATCATGGGTTGAATAGTTCTCTTCATAATTCTTAAGTTGTCTAGATGCGTAAGCTATAACCTTTTGGTGTTGCATTAACACACATCCATAACCTAACTTAGAAGCATCACAATAGACTACAAAGTCTTCAGTTCCTTCTGGTAACGCTAGTATGGGTGCATGGGTTAATCTTTTCTAAATGCTTCTTCTTGTTTTGGTCCCCATTCAAACTTAATGGATTTACAGGTTAGCTTAGTTAAGGGAATGACTATTCTAGAAAAATCTCGAATAAATCTTCTATTATAACCGGCCAATCCTAAGAAACTTCTAACCTCGGTTGGTGACTCAGGGGTTTTCCATTTGGTAATCGCCTCGATCTTGGTGGGGTCTACATGAATTCCTTCATGATTGACTAAGTGTCCAAGAAACTGTACCTGTTCTAACCAGAATTCACACTTCGAAAACTTAGCATAAAGCTTTTCCTTTCTTAATAAACTTAAAAGTGCGTGCAAATGCTTTGCATGATCCTCTTTACTTTTAGAATAAATGAGAATATCATCAATAAAAACAATTATGAATTTATCCAAATATGGCTTACATATTCGGTTCATCATGTCCATAAATGCGGCGGGGGCATTGGTTAAACCAAATGACATGACAGTAAATTCATAATGGCCGTACCTTGTTCTGAATGCGGTTTTAGGAATGTCCTCTTCCTGTACCTTTAACTGATGATATCCTGACCTTAAATCGATTTTTGAGAAAAATCGAGCTCCTTGCAACTGATCGAACAAATCATCGATTCTCGGTAATGGGTACCGATTCTTAATCGTGACTTTGTTCAATTCACGGTAGTCGATACACATACGTATCGATCCGTCTTTCTTTTTAACGAATAAAATCGGTGCTCCCCATGGCGATGAGCTTGGCTGTATGAATCCTTTCTCCAATAATTCGTCTAATTGTTGTAAGGACTCTAAAAAATGTCCCAAATTGACCCGTAAGTAAGAACCCGGACCCCTGAAACCCTAATCCATATAAAAAATTCAAGAAATCCAAATTTCTGGTCTTCAGGCGGGCCGCGTAAAGGTTAGCTTAGCCTTACGCGGGCCGCATCAAAGCTGGGTTGACCGGATAAGCATGACGGGCCACGCGTCGCACACATGGCAGGCCTATGAGTGACACGCTAGCCCTAGTCTACGTCTAGCTGGCCCTCGTGGGCCGCGTAAGGATCATGAAGGGGTTCACGCGGGCCGCGTGAGACCCAAATTTCACCTATAAATAGAATGGGTTACGAGCAGTTCATCTGTGTCGAAACCAAAACTCAAAATCGAAGTTTGGCTGATCAAATTCGAAATTTACTTTTACAATAGCGAGGCGCTGCTACGATACAGGGTATTAACTCGATCGCTGCTATGATTCAATGTCCGATCGATTGAAACTATCCGATGGATGTTTAAGTGCTGCCCACATTAGGGCCATACTTTGTCATTAGTCGTGAATTCGACGGATGTTTAAGTATAGCACTTTGTCATTCGTTGTGAGGGTTTTTAATCTCGTGAGTTATCGTAAATGCTGTATTAGTTACTGACCTAGTTCGTTTGCATTGTTATTTAAATTAGGTTACAAGGCTAATCAGTAGGCTAAACTCTGCCCGTATAAATCTGCAATGTGAGTCATTCTCTTTTATCAACAATGTTTTACAATACTCCATTTTCAAAAGTTATAATTACAGGGATTAAGTCATGGTTATCTTGAATCACTGGCTAGTGGGGTATTGTGCACATTACTAATTTCTCACAGTTAGGCTAATAAATCCTAACCGTGATAATCATCACTACTTGGAGAAGGACCCAATAGTGGTATGACCATCATCACCAGGTGACACGGCGCCAGATAAAAATAAGATAAAAGCCATTGTAATCGCTCTTATGCTGTAATTTATAACTATGTGTCATTTTATCAAATTGAGTGACTCGCCAGTATTTCCCTGCTGATAAAATATTTTTAAAACATGTTTCAGGCGACCTGCTGTAAATCAAGGAAAACGTGCTACGGAGCATTAACCAGCTTGAAGAGGTGGCTCAGTTAAAATAAATAAACATGTTTTATAAATCAGGGGATTTCCTAGTAAAATTCCTCTATTGTACATCACGGGGTTTATCCTGAATTATGAAATAAAATAATCAGGCATTTTCAATTTTTAAAAAGATCCTGATAAATCTTCTGCTGTCGCATCAATTAATAAATACCACGGGTTCCTGTCCCGCGGCTCCTAACCGGGTAAAACCGGGGCTGGGGCCGTGACAGGAAAATGTGGTATCAGAGCCACTGATTTAAGCCTATTAAGTATTTAAAATACTTAATTTTCCTGATTATCGTCTTGTGATTATATGTTTTAACTGACTACTTGTTAGTTACAGTATGGGTAAGCAAAGAATTTCGGATATCTATCTTAAATTAGATAGTTCACCGAAAGATAAGGAACTTCATCCCAATTAAATTCCTCAAGATACTCAGCAGATACTGAGGAGGGAATATTTGTTCGTAAGGCACAGTTTGAGAAACCACTTACCCCTAATAAAAGAAGTTGGATTATTAGAAAAAGTCAAGAGAAAATCAAAAAGTCACAACCAAAAGGAGTGATGAGTAATAAAGAAACTCAGGAAATAGGCAATAAACCACCATGGGAAGATGAGTTAGATGAACAATGGGCAAATCTCTATATGTTAGCCACTATAGCAGTAAATGCTAACTTATAGTTTAAATCGCCAAACCAGTACCAGCACCTATGTCACCTACAAGCCAGAAACTTTAAAATTTTAAGTTGTACTAGAAATAAATATTTTGTTTCAATAAAATGAGTTATTAGATATTTGTAATTAGTATTAAAATTCTGCTTTCCATTCTGTGATTCTGTGAAAATTTAATCTACAAAATTTAACCTAGAATTTTGTGTGTTTCTTTATATCTGCTAAACAGTATGAATGAGTTATCTGAATCTCTTCAAAATCTCAATCTCTATCCTGTTAATGTGGAAGTTTCCAGAGACTTTACCGGGTATTGTGCTGACATAGAGGAACCTATGGAATTTCAAACCCAACCTCCGGAGAAACCCAAACCAAAGAAGATAAGAAGAATTGTGGGCTGGAGGCGTGTACGCGGGAAGAAACCCGCGACACGGAAAGTTACCAAGAAGGAAGATCCCAAAGGTAAAGGCAAGGAAATAGAGATTGGGGAAGACCAGGAAATGCCACCCTGGGAAGAACTAGATCATAAACTAGCACTTAATGACCTCATCGGACCTATCGGTGAAAACCTCTTTAATTACCCAGCAGAAGCGCAACTTCCAGTTGACCTAGAGCCCGAAATCCCAGATCCTATTATCCACACCTAACCTCTACCAGCAGAACTAGAAGAATGGTGGACCACCGACTGGCAATTTCAAAATCTTCTAAACAACCCTAATACATTTTTCCCTCAATTTGATACTGAGCCTCCACTACACCCACCAATGAGCATGGAAAATCTGGCTGAACTCCGCCATTATGGCGAAGAGATGATTGATGCAGGGAATCGAATTAGGGAAGTAGGGGAAAGGATATCTTGGAAATACGACGAAAGGGAACGTCGTTTCTAAGATGCCAGTTGATGAGAATAATGTGACAGTGGTTGTGTGGTGGTAGGAATGTGTGTTTAAAAATAATATAATCATAAAAATATAATTATGTGTAATAACTTAAGTATAAAACTTTGTAAGATAACCAGTTTGTACGGATGCCTATTATATATAAAATATCGAAAGTTGAAAGATCGACAATTTTGGCTATATTTGTTTACGTGATTATGTGCAATTATTTTGTTATGTTTGGTTAGTAATTAATTTATACTAATTACTTATATAAATTAATTACCAGATGGCACAAGCTGGTAATGAACCCGATAATGAAGTTAATCAATCTGAGCATAACAATGAAGATCAATTTCTAAATAGGCAAGATATCGAGAATATCGTTGCTCAGGGAATAGCCAATGCTATTCCAGCAATACTTGCTGCTGCTCGAAATCCAGTTGAACCTCAACAAATTATTCCTAGCAAACGCACACACGGTGACAATTTCAGTAATAGTGTAAACGGAGGTGGTAACAACAACAATAACAATAACGATAATATATTGCAAGCCCCAAGTCTAAAAAGAATGAAAGCTGCAACGCCTGGTTGCACTTACAAGGAATTTCTTGCCTGTAAACCAGCTGAATTTGCAGGCAATGAAGGGGCGACTGCGGTACTACGTTGGTTGGAGAAAACCGAAGCAGTAATTATGATAAGTAAATGTGTCGAGGAAGACAAGGTCATGTACGTGTCTCATCTGTTTAAATAAGGGGCGCTAGAATGGTGGAATACAGTACTTCAAGCCAAAGGAAGAAATATGGCCTATGCCATGAGTTGGGAAGAATTTAAGCAGCTAGTGGAAAGAAAATTATGTCCCGAATATGAAAAGGAACAAATGACAAATAAATTCCTGAACCACCGGATGGTGGATGTAGACTGTCGTGGGTATACTTCGACATTCTTCAAGTATGCCAGAGTAGTACTAACCCTGGCCTCGCCAGAATCGGTACTTATTTCCCGCTATATTTGGGGATTAATTGGCGAAATTCGAGATATCGTCAAAGCTGCGAGACCACGCACTATTGACGATGCTGTGGAATTAGCTAACACCCTAACTGACGGACTGGTACGCACAAGAGAAGAAACCCGGAAAAAGGAAGTGGCCTAAAAGATTACCCAAGGATTCCGTATGGGTAACAGAAGTAACTTCAAGAGAAAGGGAACTGGGCAAACTTCCACTGTTCCATTTTGCAATACTTGTAAAAGAAAGCATTTTGGAAGATGCAAAGGGTATTGCAATTTCTGCAAAATTCCAGGACATCAAGAGGAAGATTGCAGGAAGAAGAAAGCAACAGTCTGCTACAACTGTGGAGAAGCTGGACACTTTAGGCCAGATTGCCCAAAACTGGTCAAACCAACTGATAACAAAGCTAAACCTGCAGAAGTAACTACCAAGAAAAACGCAAGAGCCTTCCAACTGACTACTCAGGAAGCAGAGCTAATTCCTGACGTGATAACTGGTACGTTCCTAGTTCACGACGTTTACGCAAAAGTATTATTTGACTCTGGTGCAAACCAAAGTTTTATAAATACTTCATTCTGCGAAGCTCTTAACCTACCTTTAACCAAGCTTAGGCAAATTTTTAAGGTAGAAACGGCAGACGACAATTCTGTTCATATAGATAAAATTTTGCGAGAAGGAAAGATAGAACTTTTAGGTCATAAATTCTCTGCAAACTTATTACCTATGAAGTTAGCCGGATTTGATGTTGTATTAGGAATGGATTGGTTAGTAGCCAACCATGCTCGAATTCTTTGTGATAAAAATTCCATAGAAATTCATACACCCAAAGGAGAATTAGTGGTGATTACAGGAGATAAGCCACGTAGGACAATGAAATTCATTTCAGTAATGAAGTTGGCCAGTTATTCAAGAAAACAAGAAATGGTGTATATGATTTCAGTAATCATTAACACAAAAGGTAAGGAACTCAAAGAAATTCCTGTAGTAGCCGAATACTCAGATGTATTCCCAGAAGAATTACCGGGATTACCACCCAATAGGGAAGTAGAATTTAGAATTCATCTAATTCCTGGAACTACACCGATAGCTAAGGCACCTAATCGGTTAGCACCCACCGAAATGCTAGAATTGAAAAAGCAGTTAGATGAATTGCTAAGCAAAGGATTCATACAACCTAGTTCATCCCCGTGGGGAGCACCAGTGTTGTTTGTAAAGAAGAAAGATGGTTCGATGCGAATGTGTATCGATTATAGAGAATTGAATAAGGTTACAATTAAGAATCGATACCCATTACCTAGGATTGATGATCTTTTTTATCAACTTCAAGGAGCTAGATATTTTTCTAAGATAGATTTATGCTCCGGATATCATCAATTAAAGGTACAAGAAGAAGACATACCTAAAACTGCCTTCAGAACTAGGTATGGTCATTACGAGTTTACAGTCATGCCCTTTGGACTAACAAATGCACCTGCAGCATTTATGGACATGATGAATAGGATCTGTAAATCGTACTTGGATAAATTTGTAATTGTCTTCATCGACGATATACTTATTTATTCCAAAAGTCAGGAGGAACATTGTAAGCACCTTCATGTACTCTTAACTTTGTTAAGAAAAGAGAAGCTTTACGCCAAATTCTCGAAGTGTGAATTTTGGCTGCAGGAAGTACAATTTTTAGGACACATGGTAAATCATGAGGGCATTCATGTAGATCCTGCTAAGATAGAAGCAATCACCAAATGGAAAGTCCCACAATCATCTATGGAAATTAGAAGTTTTCTAGGGTTAGCCGGGTACTATAGAAGATTTATTAAGGATTTTTCCAAAATAGCTGTACCACTAACTAAGCTAACAGGTAAAGCAGTTAAGTTTGAATGGGGACCCAGGCAAGAAGAGGCTTTTAGGATTTTAAAACAAAAGTTAATAAACGCTCCAATTCTTGCCTTACCCGAAGGAACAGAAGATTTTGAAGTATACTGTGATGCTTCAAAACTAGGATTAGGATGTTTGTTAATGCAACGCAAGAAGGTAATTGCGTATGCATCAATGCAATTGAAAAAGCACGAAGAAAACTATACGACTCATGACTTAGAGTTAGGAGCCATAATTTTTGCCCTTAAAATTTGGAGACACTATTTGTATGGAAATAAGTTTACTGTCTATACAGATCATAAGAGCTTAAGATACATATTTGGGCAAAAAGAATTGAACATGAGGCAAAGAAGATGGATGGAGATCCTAAGTGACTACGACTGTGATATTCAATATCACGAAGGAAAGGCTAATGTAGTTGCAGATGCCTTAAGTCGTAAGTATCATGAGAAACAACGACGAGTTCATGCTCTTAGAGTAAGTTTACAATTAGACTTAATGGAATAAATAAAAACCATTCAAGAAACAACAATCAAGGATGATGCTGAAGGAATGAAGGGAGGAATAAAAGAATTAGAGCAAGGAAGTGATGGAATTTGGAGATTCCATGAAAGAAGAATTTGGGTACCTAAGCAAGGAGAATTAAGAAATAAGATCTTAGAGGAAGCCCATAAATCTAGATATACCATGCATCCTGGTAACAATAAAATGTACCAAGATTTAAGAAAAAACTTCTGGTGGATAGGAATGAAAAAGGACATAGCTAGATATGTTTCTAAGTGTCTTACTTGTTCACAAGTTAAGGCAGAACACCAGAAACCTTCAGGTATACTACAACAATTAGAAATGCCTGTATGGAAATGGGAACTCATAACAATGGACTTTGTTACTAAGTTACCCAAAACCAGAAAAGGTAATAATGCGATTTGGGTAATTGTGGATCGATTAACCAAATCAGCTCATTTCCTACCCATGAAGGAAACCTTTAGCATGGAAAGATTGACAAAGTTGTATGTAGATGAAGTAGTATCTTTACATGGAGTCCCACTCTCCATTGTATCGGATAGGGATAGTCGTTTCACTTCCCACTTTTGGACAAGTTTCCAAGAAGCTATGGGAACCCGAGTAAATCTAAGTACTGCATATCATCCTCAGACAGACGGACAAAGTGAAAGGACGATCTAAACCCTGGAAGACATGCTTAGGGCATGTGTGATAGATTTTGGTGGAAATTGGGATGACCATCTACCTTTGATTGAATTCTCCTATAATAATAGTTATCATTCAAGTATCGAAGCTGCCCCGTTCGAAGCACTGTATGGACGAAAATGCAGAACTCCAGTCTGTTGGGCAGAAATAGGAGAAAGTTAATTGGCAGGTCCTGAAATAGTACAAGAAACTACCGACAAGATCACTCAAATCAAGGAAAGACTAAAGACGGCTCGAGATCGCCAGAAAAGTTATGCAAATAATCGACGTAAGCCGTTAGAGTTTCAAGTTGGAGACAAGGTACTTTTGAAAGTTTCTCCTTGGAAAGGAGAAGTTCGGTTCAGTAAGAAAGGAAAGCTAAGTCCAAGGTACGTAGGACCATTCCCAGTAGTCCAACGTATAGGACCAGTTGCTTATCGCTTACAACTACCAGAGGAGCTAGCAGGAGTACATGATGTATTCCATGTATCCAAGCTCAAGAAATGTCTATCTGATGAATCACTGGTAGTACCTCTTTAAGATGTAGAGGTAAACGAAAAGTTAAAATTTGTTGAGAAGCCACTGCAAATAGAAGACAGAAAGATTAAGTTTCTCAAGCACAAACGACTAGTGCTAGTCAAAGTCAAATGGGATTCAAAGAGAGGACCCGAGTATACTTGGGAACTAGAATCGGAGATAAAACGGAAGTATCCTCACTTATTTCAGTAAATCTCGAGGACGAGATTCTAAATAAGGTGGGGAGGATGTAAGGACTCTAAAAAATGTCCCAAATTGACCCGTAAGTAAGAACCCGGACCCCTGAAACCCTAATCCATATAAAAAATTCAAGAAATCCAAATTTCTGGTCTTCAGGCAGGCCGCGTAAAGGTTAGCTTAGCCTTACGCGGGCCACGTCAAAGCTGGGTTGACCGGATAAGCATGCCGGGCCACGCGTCGCACACGTGGCAGGCCTATGCGTGACACGCTAGCCCAAGTCTACGTCTAGCTGGCCCTCGCGGGCCGCGTAAGGATCATGAAGGGGTTCACGCGGGCCGCGTGAGACCCAAATTTCACCTATAAAAAGAATGGGTTACGAGCAGTTCATCTGTGTCGAAACCAAAACTCAAAATCGAAGTTTGGCTGATCAAATTCGAAATTTACTTTTACAATAGCGAGGCGCTGCTACGATACAGGGTATTAACTCGATCGCTGCTACGATTCAATGTCCGATCGATTGAAACTATCCGATAGATGTTTAAGTGCTGCCCACATTAGGGCCATACTTTGTCATTAGTCATGAATTCGACGGATGTTTAAGTATAGAACTTTGTCATTCGTTGTGAGGGTTTTTAATCTCGTGAGTTATCGTAAATGCTGTATTAGTTACTGACCTAGTTCGTGTGCATTGTTATTTAAATTAGGTTACAAGGCTAATCAGTAGGCTAAACTCTGCTCGTATAAATCTGCAATGTGAGTCATTCTCTTTTATCAACAATGTTTTACAATACTCCATTTTCAAAAGTTATAATTACAGGGATTAAGTCATGGTTATCTTGAATCACTGGCTAGTGGGGTATTGTGCACATTACTAATTTCTCACAGTTAGGCTAATAAATCCTAACCGTGATAATCATCACTACTTGGGGAAGGACCCAATAGTGGTATGACCATCGTCACCAGGTGACACGGCGCCAGATAAAAATAAGATAAAAGCCATTGTAATCGCTCTTATGCTGTAATTTATAACTATGTGTCATTTTATCAAATTGAGTGACTCGCCAGTATTTCCCTGCTGATAAAATATTTTTAAAACATGTTTCAGGCGACCTGCTGTAAATCAAGGAAAACGTGCTACGGAGCATTAACCAGCTTGAAGAGGTGGCTCAGTTAAAATAAATAAACATGTTTTATAAATCAGGGGATTTCCTAGTAAAATTCCTCTATTGTACATCACGGGGTTTATCCCGAATTATGAAATAAAATAATCGGGCATTTTCAATTTTTAAAAAGATCCTGATAAATCTTCCGCTGTCCCATCAATTAATAAATACCACGGGTTCCTGTCCCGCGGCTCCTGACTGGGTAAAACCGGGGCTGGGGCCGTGACAGGAAAATGTGGTATCAGAGCCACTGATTTAAGCCTATTAAGTATTTAAAATACTTAATTTTCCTGATTATCGTCTTGTGATTATATGTTTTAACTGACTACTTGTTAGTTACAGTATGGGTAAGCAAAGAATTTCGGATATCTATCTTAAATTAGATAGTTCACCGAAAGATAAGGGAACTTCATCCCAATCAAATTCCTCAAGATACTCAGCAGATACTGAGGAGGGAATATTTGTTCGTAAGGCACAGTTTGAGAAACCACTTACCCCTAATAAAAGAAGTTTGATTATTAGAAAAAGTCAAGAGAAAATCAAAAAGTCACAACCAAAAGGAGTGATGAGTAATAAAGAAACTCAGGAAATAGGCAATAAACCACCATGGGAAGATGAGTTAGATGAACAATGGGCAAATCTCTATATGTTAGCCACTATAGCAGTAAATGCTAACTTATAGTTTAAATCGCCAAACCAGTACCAGCACCTATGTCACCTACAAGCCAGAAACTTTAAAATTTTAAGTTGTACTAAAAATAAATATTTTGTTTCAATAAAATGAGTTATTATATATTTGTAATTAGTATTAAAATTCTGCTTTCCATTCTGTGATTCTGTGAAAATTTAATCTACAAAATTTAACCTAGAATTTTGTGTGTTTCTTTATATCTGCTAAACAGTATGAGTGAGTTATCTGAATCTCTTCAAAATCTCAATCTCTATCCTGTTAATGTGGAAGTTTCCAGAGACTTTACCGGGTATTGTGCTGACATAGAGGAACCTATGGAATTTCAAACCCAACCTCCGGAGAAACCCAAACCAAAGAAGATAAGAAGAATTGTGGGCTGGAGGCGTGTACGCAGGAAGAAACCCGCGACACGGGAAGTTACCAAGAAGGAAGATCCCAAAGGTAAAGGCAAGGAAATAGAGATTGGGGAAGACCAGGAAATGCCACCCTGGGAAGAACTAGATCATAAACTAGCACTTAATGACCTCATCGGACCTATCGGTGAAAACCTCTTTAATTACCCAGCAGAAGCGCAACTTCCAGTTGACCTAGAGCCCGAAATCCCAAATCCTATTATCCACACCTAACCTCTACCAGCAGAACTAGAAGAATGGTGGACCACCGACTGGCAATTTCAAAATCTCCTAAACAACCCTAATACATTTTTCCCTCAATTTGATACTGAGCCTCCACTATCAGAGCCAACCGAGGTTGCGACTCGAGACTTTGAAACCGTGAAGAGTCGAGACCGTTTGAAAAATGTGAAGTCGAAATCGTGATTGCGACTCGAGACGGTGAAGCTTGCAACTTGAGACCGTGTGAGGATGATGAGTCGAGACTGTGAGGATGATGAGTCGAGACCGGCGATGAAGATGAGTCGAGACGGTGGAGAGAGACTCGAGACAGTGATAGGAGAGGGACTCGAGACTAGATATCAATTGTGTCGAAACCAACTGACTCGAAACCACAAATAGATGGGACTCGAGACCTCAGATGGAGGGTTGTTGAGAGTCACCGATGTTTCCTTCTCAGATGTTGCCAAAGCTTTTGAATATTGGAAACTATAATTTTATAAAATAGTGATTTTCCTGTGAGTGGAAAACAAAGATTTGGAAATTATAAAATTGGAGATAAGGAAATTTTCAAAACAACCAAAATCTCGAAAAACATGGGAATTAAAAGAATTTCCAAATCTTTTCAAAGATTTAGAGATTTGATTTATCTCTTTTAACACTTTTTCGAACCGATCAAAATACCAAAATATGACTATTTTCACACAAAATTTATGAACACAAAGAAGAACACGAAGAACGCGAAAAATGTTCTTGATGATTTTTAACAAAAATTTCAAAACCTTGAATCTTTGATATCACACCGAGCCTAGAAACAGGTTCTAATGCCTCTGATACCACTTGAAAGTCCCGTAACCCGGATCTTTCAATGATATCAAACAACCAATAGATTGTGCGGAATCCAATCAATTGGTGATTCAAGATAAATACGAAAAACTGAAAATACGAAGAACACGATACCGAATTACTTTCAAACTTGCACACGATTCTATTACTATCAACTAGCAAAACCGTCTGGTACAAGTTCCTACACCACAATCGCCTCTCTCTAGCTTTTTAGAACTTTTGTAACAATGAGGTTCAAACCCTAAAACAAGTTAGAAACTTGTTTATATACTCAACCAAGCCCACTTCCCTACATGGGCTTCCCTTGGGCCTGCTTGGCCCACATGGCCTAAAGCTTGGCCCAAGTGACCTATAAAGGTCCACAACCTAATATAAACTAACCCGGTAAGGCCCAGCTTGTAACCATAACCCGTTGTGTTAATTTGATGCGTCAGTCTCACACCTTAGGGCCTAACAATCTCCCCCTAGACTGATGCCATCAAATTGTCTTCATAACATGAATTCAGCAACGTCTTCAACGTAGTCTATGGTTGTCGCAATGCTGCAGATGTTGTGGAAGTTCTTGACTTCTGAACTCTCAGCACTGGGTCTCTTTTCTTCAGCTCTTGTGGTTAGCTTCATATCAGGATCTCGATCAGCTTTGCATGAAAGTCTTTGTTAAAAAGAATGTGAGAGGAGGATTCTCAACAGCTCTTTTCTTCTTCAATCTTTATCTTTCAAGCAGGTTCATGGTACTTCTTCAAATATACTTTCACTGTCAGACGGCGTTTCGTATCCGGTTCTCCTGACTCAGGTACATCTTGTTATTGTGCTGCTTCAGGCTTCTTCAGCAACTAACAGCATCTCAGTCTTCATCAACCCCTGTTCTTGATTGAAATCAAGTTCTGCACATGCTCACAAACTCATAAGCAAACATTTCTTATGCAACAGGGAGAGTACCATATGAACACTAGGTACATCTAAGTACTTGTACTCAGATTTCACAATTTAAATTCTTTCAACTTTTGATGATCAGTCAAATCTTCAAGAACGGTTATAATTTTTTAATTTTAAGAAAAACAATTAAAAACTCTAATTTTTGGATTTTTGATTTTATATAAAAAAAACAAGACACTATTTTTGTATTTTTTTTTTAATTTAAGAACTAAAAACAAATAAAAACTCAAAATATAAACAACTACCATAATATACAATTACAATTGCAATGGGATCAAAATTCGTTCTCAGGCAGACTAAGGAACACTTTTCAGTACAAGCCTAATCAAACTGGTCTATGCGATTGCCAATATATTTGTCCACTTAAACTTTAACGCTCAACTTTCAATTTTTCAACTTCGTGATATACTTAAGGTAATATTATACTATTATACCCGTGTGTCCCATTCCAAGGCATACCCCCGCGATCAAGGTAAGCACAACGATTCATCGTAGCAGGTGAGTATACCGATGTCATCCTTTAAGATATCCTGACTGTATCTAGGTCTGCATATAATCTGTTTTATCATGTTTTGATTTCTTAACAATGAACACCCAAATAAATACTAATCAAATCCTGGAAATATAAACAGCACACTCTATCATGCAAGTATCTTCCCTACCACATATTTCACAAGTCCAATCCAGATTTCTGAAATCTTAACTGGGAATAGGTTGAGAAGAGAAGAGAACAGAATAGATCTTTTGCAGAGATGGTATAATATACAGATCAAATGAGTTTTCTCAGTTTGATATAGGTTTCTTGGGTTTCTTTTGGGCACTTGAGGGCCTCTTTCGGGTGTATTAGATCTATAGCGCGACAACATACAGCTAGGTCAGCATGTATCTGGATGCAGCAGAAGCTGTCGTTGCCTAGCACCTCCAGGTCAGCATATATCTGGATGCAGCAGAGGAGGTACACGACTTTTTTCAGAGAAGATTTCAGAATCAGATCAAAATTGTGTGTATCGGGATAACATACAGACATTCAAATAGAAATGAGCTAATTCCAAGTGACTTTCTTTCATGGGGTCATATACTATTTTAGTTCGGAATAGAAGGACAGCCAAGATATCCCCGGATGATTCAACAATATAAAGACCCGAAACCTCAGATGTTGGCTATCTATCAACGCAAGATTTAAGACCATAAAATCATACGCCGTTGGTATGTTACCCACATGGTACATAGTTCGTTATGTTTATATCACTTAGTATCTTTTATCATGTTGAGCGTCAAGCCTATCGACATATCGCAGTAGATCCTAGTCTTTTCAGCTATGGCACCTTACATGTGTTAGTCAAACCCTTTAACACGAACATTTATTTCACTTCCCATATCATGCAATTTCTCTTTTTGGCTTTTTCATTTTTCAAATGTTTTTGTATTTTTCTCATTTTCTCCCCCTAAAACAATACATATTTACAGCAAACTCTATATCTATCTATATGTTCCTCTCCCCCCTAAATTTGTGCATAAATCTTGTATTTTTGCGCAAATTTACCATTTACTAGAGAAAGGACACTATATATACAAAATAATGAACTAAGAAAGAGAAAAGAAAATATTTTTTTAACCGTTCTGTCATCAGATTGAAGACTAATCAATATTCAAAGCAAAGTACTGAATTTAAAAGGTACCTTTTGCTGATCATTTCTTACTTCTGTTATCTCCTCCAAAGGAAACATATCATCTGTAAAAAAAATTTGAACTTTTTGCAACAGTGAAATGTTACCCGTTTTTATCTCTGGAACAACCGCTATCAACATTCCAGAGATTGTTAACAGCTCCTCCTTGGTTGTTCCTGAAAGGTAAGGAGATTAGTAAGACATGGGTACCCAGGCCATCGTGGTCCTGGGTTTACCTGAAGCATCAAAGTAAGACACTTCCTTCAAACACAAGTCCCCTTTCGTTTCAAGGATCGGAGACATTGCTGCTTTGGATTTTACATCAGGACCGTAGTTAGGAAATTACATCAGGACCGTAGTTAGGAAATTATTTATCAGAGTAAAATACCACGCCTTTAATATATTAAATACATGGGAAGAACCCAAATTTCAAGTACACACATTTTCATAGGGATAAACCCTATTTTATTTAATAAAAACATCTATTTAGTTTTGGTAACTTTATTGCCACTTTTCCAAGACTTCAGTGCTGTCCAGCTGGCTTCTATTTGGCTTTCACATTTTGTTACCTGAAACACGTTTAAAAACATTTTGTCAGTGGGAAATACTGGTGAGTGAATCCCAGTTTAATCAAGTTTAAATAAAAACCATTGTACAGTATTGAGGGCGGTCTCGCAATTACATTTGTTTCCAAGTCATATCAATTACCACCCACGGTACTGTCAACCCGACTTGTGGAAATGTTACTCCTCGCAAGGCAGTAACAAATTTTGTATACAAAACCCCAACATACCGACGATAATTGTATCCTTACAAATACTCAATAACTGTTTAATATATAATTAATCGTGTGAGGTTTTGTAAAAACAATTTGCAAAAAGGAGATTACTCACATTGCTGTCTTAGATTTTCTGTAAGGGTTTCCTGGTGACAATCTATAAATTACACAAACGCACACGTGTTAGTATAATAACCCATTTTAACATTAGTAATACCCTCCCCGAGACGGCATTCCAACGACTACGTTGGGCAGAACCACGACAACCGTTACGGAACCCTGGATCAATCGGGCAGAGTATCGAATACGTATCCAGGGGTTATGATACTTACAACGGAGCAGAACTTCGTTATTTAGGTGGATATTATACCCGAGTATAATGCCTACTATAAGAAATTTGAGATTTAAGAAAAGGAAATGAGCGATCGGAACTGAAAGACGATGCCCTCAATTTATAGGGCTGTGATCTGACTTCCTCGCGGCCCGCGACAGCCACAGCTGTCTCTTTTGCGGCCCGTGACATAGGTGGCTAGGGCTTAGGGTTGATTCGTCACCCGGTATAGCTTCAAAACGCAGGTGACACGTGGCGGCACCGGGCTGCGCCACTTGCCCAGGCGCTCGCGGCCCGCGTAGACTCAAGTGGAGTCTGTCGCGGCCCGCCAGGGCCCCTATTTTCTTGTTTTTAATTAAATTTAATAAAAATTAAGGTATTCGGGGTCCGTTTCTTACGTATGGGGGGTATTTTAGGACATATTGGGATATTTTAAAATATATTAGGGTGTCTGAAAAATTTCAGGAGGGTTGTTATAATGTAGGACCCTACCCGAATTTCTTTGATGCCTGAGCGAACCATTACCCTCTAAGCCAGACAAAACCGAATCCTTGTAAGACAGCTTACTCCTCCATGCCTGGCCTGGAACTTGACCACCATGTTGCGCCTGACCAAGCCCCTGATTACTTGAACTGACGGCCCCAATCTTCTGTTTGGAAGCGTTCTTTTTGGCGAGATAATCAGCGTTTTCAGCAGCATACCTAGCAATGTTTATAACCAGTTTATTCCCACCTATCTTCACGTTAACCAAACTCCTTTCCAACTCCGACTTGTCCCTGATATTCTTAAAACTGACAAAACCAAACCTATTCCCTTGTTTTGTCCATTTTCCTCGCAATGTAAGACCCGACGATCTCTCCAAAAACACCCAAGAAAGATGAAAGTTCCTAAGGCGTACATCCCTTTGGAAGATTGGAGACATAAAATTTCGTAATATCTCCAGGGGCCTGGAGACCTATTATCCCCCATAAACGGAAAGCAAGCAAGGAGCCGGAAAGAAGAAGAAGAAAAGAACGAAACCAGAACAATCTAAAACCAATCCGGCTAACTAATCTCGTTATGCTCGAAAGAAAAGGAACCTATCAAGCAATCACAGGGAGTTATACCAGACCGGGAGAAGATCTTAGTGGAAAGGGAAGAGAAATCCAGAACAATCTACTCCGATCCGGCTAACAAACTCGTTATGCTCGACGGCGAGAGCCAATCAAGCAATTACAGGAAGTTATACCAGACCGGAAGAAGATCGTCGTGGAGGAAGGGGACGATTCAGATTCTAGAGAGCATTTAAAACAATAAACTTATTAGATTGTATAATTTGTTAAAACATATCAACATATTGGCATATTCAAATAGGGAGAGTATCATGAGAAAACTACATATAAATGAGAAAACTAAAAAACTAACTAAAAAAGCTTAAAAAACATGCCATTTTTTTATATAAAAAATCGCTATTTTTATATATAAAAAAATTGTACTACAAATGTGCATTACATGCTTAAAATTAGCTTTTGAGTTTAGTTTAGCTTTTAGGGTTAGGTTTTTTGAAGGTTTAGGATTAAGATTATGTTTTTGGGGGGTGGGGGGTTTAGGTTTTTTTCGGGTTTATGTTTAGGATTTAGTTTTAGGTTTTCGGGAGAAGGGGTGGGGGGTTTAGGTTTTTGGGGGATGTGGGGGGGGGGGGGGGGGGGTTAGGCTTTTGGTGGGAGGGTGAATATAGTAATTTTTTTTTGTGCGGGGGGGGGGGGGGGGTGTGTTTAGGTTTTTGGGAGGTGTCGGTGAAGGTGGGTTAAGTGGTTTAGGCTTTCCGTATTATTGCACATGTACAATACAATTTTTTTTTTAAATTTTTTTATATATAAAAACCTGCGAAAATAAATAATAAAATTGTAAAAAAAAAATTGGTGTGTTTTTTTAGCCTTTTCTAGTTTATTTTTTAGTTTTCTCATTTAAACTAGTTTTCTCATGATCCAACCTCTATTTAAATAATTAGTAAATCTAATTTCTCGATATACACATACATATAATAATTAATCCAAATTTAAAACAAAAACCTATACTTCGGGTCGTAATTTATTTAAGTTTGTTTTCAAGCTTAGTAATGTAAATTTTGTATTAGAACATTAATCTTATTGAGCAAGTCATCCGAATTAAAAGAGTAAATATAATTCCCGAAAGAAGTTACAATTTATTTACTTGTAGGACTGAATTTATATAATTCCCGAAGGAATTTACACTTTATTTTCTTGTAGGACTGAATATATATTATAGTGGTTTTGTTGTTTGAATAAAAATTTCGCATAGGTGGAACACGATAAACTGCACATTGCTACTAAACGATCCAATTAGAGCACAACACTAGTAAACGATCCAATCAAGTAAAGTGATATAAAATTCCGCAACATTATCAAAGCACAACCCAAACCTAAGCACAACACAACACCGTTTTTGAACACTGTATTTAGAATTTCATATATTTCGAAGAATATGTTAAGCTCGTTATATTTATTTTTTACCAATAACTTTTTGCATCTAATATATATGTATTTTTTTAACCTTACACATGTAAGACTTTAAAGTTTAAACTCATACTCTTATTATATAAATCAAATATCATACCACTAGTTTATGGGTGTGAGTGATATTCATGCTAATCAATATCTTTAAGATACAAAATTCTATATCTCTATTAATTGTAGTGTGTATTTCTGATTGGGGTCTTTTTGGCTTCTCAATTATTGTTGTTTGAATTGTAGCTTGACTTTGACATTTCCTCTGACTCTCTTGTTTATTCAAACTCTCGTGCACTTCGTAAGTAGGGGTCCAAACTAGTTGAGCTGAGCCCGAGCTCGATCAGGCTCGAGCTCGCGCTCGTTTAACATATGAAAACTCGAGCTCGACTTGTTTAGTATTAATTATAATTATTTTTATACATATAATTTAGTTATTTTTATATTTATATAAATGGTAAATATTATTATTTAAATATATGTTTAATATATTAATAAAAAATATATAAAAAGAAAGCTCGTTAAGGCTCGCGAGCCGGCTCGAGCTCGATAAGCGAAGCTCGGGCTCGTTTACTAAACGAGCTTGTTTTTAGGCTCCGGCTCGTTTAAGCTCGGCTCGTTCGAGCTTTTTTTCGAACCGAGCTCGAGTAGCTCGCGAGTAGCTCGGCTCGTTTGCACCCCTATTCGTAAGTCATGTGATTCAATTATTCTAATACATTTTGACTTCTATTCAATATGGGAACATTTGTACTTCATGCAATAGGATTTATCCAACTAGTACACATTAGAGCATGTTCGAATATATGACACTCACTATGACTAATGATATAGTCTCGTGTATAAATTAGGTACTTGGACTAACCCATATTCACATATATATTAGTATAATACTTTAGACAAACCCACAAATACGGACATAAGAAAATACACACCCCGAATACCACTTGGGCATTTAAGATGTATTTGGTTTTACATGAGATCAAAACTCCATGGGTTGGAGTAATTACAATATGGGTACCTTAAGACGTCTCCGCTCAGCCAACCAAAAACAAAGTCATGAGCTATTTATTGGCGAAAACGGACAATATTGGTTGGTTTAAATGCCATATATTACAAATGGTATCGAAACCCTTATTTTTTGGTACGATGGTGGAACAAATCTCATATATAAAAATGAGTCCAATGAGAGAGAGAAGAGTGTGTATGATACCTTATAACATTTACATTTGGATCCCACACCGTGCATGTTTGGATTTGTAAAAAAGCATAAAAGATATAGAACGTTTTTTTATCCTTTTAAAAATCTCATAATGGGTCCATTTGCAATAATAAAAAATAAACACATGAGACAATTTATAAGACTGGGTGGTGTGGCTTAGCGCCCCTTGCCACCTCACCATCTTTGGTGCCACATGGCACCCCTCCCTATTTCTAGGGCGCTATTCTTGGCCTCCGCCAAAGAGATAGCGGACGTGGAGGGCTGCATCTAGTGAGATCCATGTCTCTTGAGCAATCAGATTTTGCTTATCTTTTTCTTAATATTTAATTAGAGAGGGGGGGGGGGGGGGGGGGACTATGAACTTGGTGGGGGGTTTTATCCTATACAATAATTGTTAAAGGGGCCGCCATTTTATCCCAATATCTATGTGACGCTTACATGACGTGATAAAACCCCGAGTGGTTTTATACCACACCACCCAACTTAATAGTGGATGGAACACATAATCTGTTTCCATCTATAATGTATCCACACCAAAAAAATCTTTCTTTGGCGCAAGCGCGCAACTAATGGTAGCCTCAACATAAATTGTCATGATGAAGATGTTGTGCTAAGAAGCCCTTTCTTACTATCACTACAAAGTACGTATATGTCAATGAAGTACATATATGTAAATGAAGTACATATATGCTTACCTCATGTTGTTACGCTTGTCGGATCTGGCAAGGGGTAAATAATTGGTGTCGTGTACCGCCTTATTTATGCTTTTGAAGTGCGTGATTTGTGTTCGCTTCACAATAAACTCAAAATGGGTAATCGTAAAGACAAGGCTGGTTATGGGATCATTCTTATAGCATGTTGGCGTATTTGGAAGGAGAGGAACAGAGTTATTTTCTCAGGCAAGAAGGCTAGTGTTGCTAAAGTCATGGAAGAAATCAAGGCTTTAGTGCACATTTGAATTAAGAATAGGTTTTTTCAAGCTTCTTGCTAGTATGTTTTAGCGAAAGTTGTCGTTCTAAAAAAAACATACATGCAAATGAAAAACACTTAAAGAAATTAGATAATCATCTCTATCACTTTGGAGAGCTTATGAAAGGTTTCCTTTTGTGTTTTCTTTGTTAGTAAATACAACTCTTACTACCCCGTTAAGGTGGATAATTTTGGAGGATATAAAAGAGAAGGAAATCTCTTGAGGACACGTATGGCATGGAGAATCCAATATATTAAACATATCAATATTTCTAAACATGTTTTCTTATATAATATAAGCATCATTCTGTACTTAGCAGGCATGGAAACATTAAAAAAAAAACGACTTGGTCCCAACATAGAGGTTTTTAAACCATAAGGTAGCATTGTAGCAAGAGAGGAAACTATACCCCAATATTGTAATCAAAGTATAAAACTCCCATTTGTATATCATCTATCTTGTACCATGTGAATTCATATAGATACTTTCAATGATTATAAATGGAAATGCACAGTGTATAACACTGTTATATATGATGAAATACTATCATACTAATTTATACATTATCAATTTGCAACATACTTGTGTTGTTTTTAGTTGTACCTCACACATTATTGCTTTAATGTGCATTTTATGTTTATACGTTTGGAATTGCAAGTTGTTTTCATTTTTGGGTATTAAAGGCTTGATTTGTTTGGGGTATGGCTTCATTTTGAAGCTTTCAACTTCTCTCTCTGCCACCGACCTAACACGACCTCTTGGGCTCCCATTTGCCGTCTACGACGGCCGAAATTGCTTTGAATGGTTGCATGCTAGTTGTTTCGAGGTAGATTCTTGCTGTTGTTTTTGCTTTTGATTTTTTGGGGTTTTGTCGTCCTTAAAGACGACTGCTTACGCGCTGGTAGTTCTGTTTCGAGTTTTATGTTAGGGTTTTGTGCTGATATGAAGGATTTGTTTGTGCATATATTTTTTTTATGTTAATGGGGGTCTCATTACCGAACATCAGATGTTGTTGTTTATTTGGGATTTTGGATGTTTGGATGAGACCTTTGGAGGATTTTTGTTTGAGGTTTTTTTGGTTTCACTTTTTCGGTTTGTTTGGTTCTTGGTTTTAATGGTCTGTGAAGGTGTAACGGTAATGTTAATTGAAGATCTTTGGTGGTTTGACATCTTTTGCTAGTCTTTGTGATGGTTGTTTGTTATGCCGATGAAGATGACTTATGGCTCATCGAAGACCATTAGCTAAGATGTTGCTTTAGACTTGGTCTTGGATCATAGATTGCAACCGTCTATTGCTTATAAGCTTTGCTTTATGGTTGTTTTGGTTTTGAATATGGGTCTGCACTATTATTTGCATAATGTAACTTGGTCATGATCTGTTATGTTATGTTGTTGTTGGGTGATGTACAATTTGATTAGTGTCACACCCCAACCGATGGCTGAAACATCGAGATGAGACGTAATAGATTGTTCAAAGGCATCCTAGCATTAAAGTTGCGATAAATTAAGATTAAACTTTTCATTGTCATATAAACAAATAAAACATTACATTGTTCAAAAACAGAATTACAACAATAGGAAATTTCAAGACTAAAACATCATAATTGCAGAGATAGATTAGGTGAGTATCTAACCACCCTAAGTAGTTTCTTGTAATAGCATCTTAAACGTTTCCTGCAACATGTATAAAATATCTGTTAACACATAAATATGTCGGTGAACATATTAGTATATTTACATAGCATAGATAAGAATAAATCTCAAATCCACATGTTTATAGCATACTAAATTATGTATCATAGTACCATGCAAAAGCTAACAATCAATCCAAAGTTTGGCACTAGCATATCCTTATCGCCAAAGCAAATAAGGGTGAATAAAATAACTTAAAAATGACCCACAAAACAAGGCGGTATGCTAATCCTATAGCGTTGTACATGTTAAAGGAGGCTTGCAAGGTTAATGACATATAGCTAAGCATAAGAATATTCTAGCATGTATCCACAACTAGTTTAACAAATAAGCATGTTTAAGGATTGAGTTTTTGTATAAGTTTGCTTGTATGTTTGTGTATTTAGTACGAATACATGTTGCAACCCCAATAGTGTTTAAAACGTTAAAGGGTCAAGTATGAACTCATGGTTTTGCGAAGAAAATCCACATATGCAAGCGAGCGGGTTTGGGGAATGGAACACAAGGATCACCCTAAAATGGTGAAAAAAAGTGTATGAGATAAGGATTGGAGATAAAAGTAATCGGAAATTATGAGTATGAAAATACATAAAACATATCCCGCCTAGACACTTATTTGGACACTATTATTAGTGTGTTTATTAAGAGTGTTAAACATCCATTAGAAGCCCAAATAAGGAATCTAAGACTAGGATATTCTCAACCTTAACACATAACATTCAAGCATTGGTTGGTTGATATTATGGTTTGGTTTTGGGGAAAGTATTATATGCATGGATTATTACTTATATAGTCAAGCATTTGAGGTAGGGTAATCCACAAACCTCAAGAGTTTCACCATTGCACAATATCCAAAATAGTTGATGATTCGGATGATCAAGAGTACAAGGAAAGAACACATAAGAAAACAAACTATTTTGCTAAGTAACCAAGTGACGGATGGTGGAAGTCTTAGTTGTAGAACCAATGTCCTCAACATCACCATTGTACTTTAACACAAGTCTTCCAACATTGCTTATTTGGAGACTTGGTTTGGTTTCACTCACATAGTTGGTTGTGGGTTACTAACAGGCTTAGAAAGATGCAAAATGGAGGCATATGAACCTCAAAGTTTCTGGAATTAACCTTAACACAAGCCCTTCAACATGGAAACTTGTTGGTGACTTGGTTTGGTGTAAAGAAGTTCCAAAAGCAAAGTAAGAAAACTTGTACATAAAGTTTAAGAAGAAAAATCCCAACTTGGACCTCAAAATGGCGGTTTACCATTATCATTTACCTTGGCAAACAAGTGGCAGGCTTTTCCAAGTATGGAGAAGAAGAAAATAAGTAAGAAGAAAGCCAAAACCTATTGTCTTGGTCTTTGAATTCACTGCCCAAAGTTGTGAAAGTGTTTGAGGAGGTGTTAGGGGTTAGTATTTATAAGTAGGATTAGGGTTTGGTGTATTAAATGAGTTGGTTGGGAGTTAGAAGGAGGGAAATGTTAAAAAATAACGTTACTGTTCGCGAATCTACTCTCAGATACACCCCTTGCGGACCTCAAGGGGTATGACACGGTCCACAAGGACCTTTCATACCTTCAAAAAAATCCGTTTAAGTCCATGAAGTTGCTTTGTTTATTATTTTATGCTAAAACCTCATAGTTAAGCATGGTTTTGGGTATTTAAGTGTATGGAAGCATGGTCAATAATAAAAGCACTTATGAAAAACATTCCAAAGAAAGTGAAATTTCGATGTGTGGCTCGGTTTTGAATTAGAATGCGTATTCGTGAGTGTTTAAGCATTATGCAAGAAATAATTAGACAAAAATAATATAAAAGAGAATTTCCATTATGATCATGTAACTACAAGAAATTGAAGAGAGTGTACGAATTACATTGAAATAGAAAAGAAAGAAAAATACAAAATTTTAAAATTAGCCTAAGTGGTTAAAACAATCTTCTCTCACAACACTAGTTTACCGTTTGGCTCAATGAAGCTGACCTATTGGTCCTCCGAGAGCAGTGGTTGTGATGATGTTTAGGATTTGGCTTGGTACTATATGTAGCTGCCACCCTAGAACTCTAAGCTTTGTTGTTTAAATGTTTTGTTGAGGGTTAAAGCTGTTTGTACATATAACCTTAAACTGTTGTGTTGTGCATGTGTGGTTGCCGTGTCTTCTCAACATTTTGGCTTTTTGGAACACTTTGTTGTTTCTATATTTGTTTATTTATTTATATATTATCAATTTGCAAAAGACTTTTGCTGTTGTTGTTGTTGTTGTTGTTTGTACCTCAAGCAATATTGTTTTAATGTGTATGGTATGCTTCTACATTTGGCTTTGGAAATTATTTTCATTTTGTGGGTATTTGCGACTTGGTTTGTTTGCCGGGTTGGCTTCACACTAAAGTCTTATTTCTGTATAATGTATTGTTATAATTGCTGTGATGGTAGTTAACATTTGGCGTGACGATATGTCTTGCAGTCGTATTTTGTTACCGAGCATTCCGTGTTGCAAAGTGATTATATGTAGATATGTATATTTAACATTGTGATTGTGGCTTGACGTTTTTATTGGCTATGATGTTGTAAAAATGTGACGGCTATACAAAAGCAACTGTTAACACCACTTTCTAAGACTATTGAAAAAATATTTTTAACACGTCAAATGTATTTTAATTATAGTCAATTGTTTGAGTTGTTTTTTGTATTTCTTAGTTTGGTTTTGCTTTTCGGGCATGACCAAGTTAAATGAAATATGGGCGAAATATGGGCGATGACGAATTACATCTTTAGAATACAAAGCAAATTCACATAAACTATTTTATCCTTTGTTTTTAATTAACAAACCTATAGGCTAATTTGTTTCTAAATTGATAGGTGAAAAAATGCCAAACTCCAAAGACAAGATACGTGTTCTTAAGCGCCTTGTATATCTTCTTGAAGATGTGAATGAGTCCGATCGTTTGGTTACGGAAAAGTTAAACGCACTAACGGAGCGTGTCGTCTTTTAGACGCTTTTTGCGCGTCATACTCAACCTAAAAATGTTGATGAAAACTAATATGTTTAGCTCTTATAATAGTTTTTATAGGGATTATAATTTTTGTAATATTTTTAGTAGTAATCAATGTTATATATAATGTATATTGTATGTGGTTATACTATACTAGTAAGGTACAAATTATGATAGCTCCCCTTGCATTCTGGCTGGGCCTAAATCTAGTTATCCATATTTGGCTGCAAAGAAAAATAATTAGGACACGTTTATTTGGATTGAATCACTTATATAAATCCACATTTATTTTACATCTGATTTATATTTTATGTCTCTACATAAAATGTATAAACTATGTACATATTTTATCACGAACACGTAAACTTATACTTATTAATGTAAATACGTCATTTGCAGTAAATAAAGTTTGATCAGATTTGAAATACTTGATATTGAATATTAGTATTTTTTCTAAATTTCAAAATAATAATTATCATTATTTGGGATTTATAATTCATATATAAAAAATGTACCGCCTCAACTACCACCTACACGTTTTTGGCACACTTAGTGTCGATGAGAATCGATCTCCATAGTTAAACATGATTGGATGAGTGTAATCACACAATGAGTGACCTTTTGCGAGGTCTCCACTTGAACAGCCAAGAACAAAATCGTGAGCTTCTTACAGGAAAAACAAAAGATATTTTTTTTTTTGTCATGAGGAGTTATATATTAATAATTAGGTAGTTAGACGATACATATTCCAAATATAAGGTAGTTGGGATATCCTCCAGATGTACTTTATTACTCAGGAGGCTCGTCGTCATCATCATCGTACTTAGTATATATCCCACCAATAGCAAAGTTAAGGTAGAGTTTGAGTAGGGTAAGACGTAGACAGCCTTGTCTCTACCCGTAAAAATAGAGAGGCTGCTTCCAGTAAGACCCCCAGCTCGATAGTAGTTTTGCATCAAACCTTGGACATAAGGCATATAACACTCAGCAATTAAGACAAACGTCGATTAGTGCATGTACCCCCTAGTCTTTCGGTTGTCAACGCCACCACATGATGCATAATTAACCATCCTCTCTTTTAACGTTATTTTCACGAAATTAGTAAAATAACGTTAAAATTAGTGCACTTTCACTTTTGCCCCCGAACGCCCACACATATATACATTATATGAGCATATCGCAAGCGGGGCATATTTATTACTCAAGTGAGTATGCTGGCCATATTAGTTGTATATTTATCCTTGAGAGGTGAATGGATTAGTCATATGATTAATATATGATAGGAGATGGTTCAAATGAAAACCACTTTTATTGTGAAAACTCGAAAACTAACTAAAAAAAGCCTAAAAAACACACAATTTTTTTTTCAATTTTTTTTTTATAAAAATCGCAGGTTTTTTTATATAAAAAAACTTTTTTTCAAAAAAAGAATTTTTTTTTTGTAGTACACATGTGTAATAATACACATACACATGTGCACTACAATTTTTTTCTTTTTTTTGAAATTTTTTTATATATAAAAAGTGGCGAAAATTGGTATGCAAAAAAAAAAAAAAATTGGTATGTTTTTTTGGCTTTTTTAATTAGTTTTCAAGTTTTCACAATAACTAGTGGTTTTCATTTGAACCTTCCCCATATATGATATTCCTATAAATGGTTATGTGTAAATGCCTACACAAATTAAACCATCTATATATGTAGTGATAACTATCGTGATGACCTGTCTATTTGTTATGTAAGAAGCATGAACAACTCTCACACTTCCCTTTAGTAGGAATTTTTATTATGATTGAATGTTGTATCACATGTTACATTTTTTTTGAATGGCGTATCACATGTTACATGATGACGATAGTTCTCACCCTTCCTGCAATGACTTGATTTGCCATTGTATTAATGCTTGTTATTTCCACTTGTTATCCACCTATTATCTAGTGGAGGTGGATATGATCGAGTGATTCTGCTGGTGGCACAATGTAGATACTCTAGCGGTCCGTAGTGATTCAAATTTGCCGTTAAAAAAACGACTTTATGAAAGCATCTTCTATTTATTATGGAATCATGTTTTATCTTAAAAGAAAAAAGAAAGATAGACCTCGAGAGTACGTAGAGGTGTGATTACAAAAGAAAAAAAAAGAGAAATCAGATTTAATAAAAATTCTAAAATACACAAGCTAAACATGTAAAAGCAAAAAAACTAAAATCTCATATCGTAGAGTTCATCGAACGGTTCTAATTTAATGCCGCTTGAATGAGGTCAATCGGAGTCCGTTTAAGACTTTCTTATGACTTCTTATTTTTAGGAGACTTTGTATTTGATCCTAACCCTTATAATACCCTTATACAAGCCCTTTGGTATCCACTTGTTGGTAAATGCATATTTTAGATTTATCATCAACAATATAAACCCAATTATTTTAAGATACAAATTTAGCAATGATATCAACAATCGTTGGTAATATTGAGTCCACTAGAGAAATTTGTTGGTAATATTACAGACGAATGAATTATTGTGTATTCATTGCTAACGACAATTGCTAGAAAAAAAATTGATTGTTTAACAATGACATGCCTTAAAAAAAAAAAAACGTAATAGTAATATTAAGGCTAAAAACAGAGACGATTACAGACATGTCTTTGATGATGACGGTTCTATAGAAGGTCTTTCGGTAATGTTTTATAAAAGTAGTTTAGAGTTAAACCAACATAAAGTTCATACCGAAAACCATTGGTGAATGTGGGGTACCAACGGTAATACGTTCAATAAAACTAAGAGATTGATCACCGACGGGATATTCAACGATGGATTGTTAAATTGTTGTTATGACAATGTTGAAAATAATGTAAGGTTCATTCATATACTACATCTTTGATATATTGGGCTGGTTATTGTTCTATTGTCATCTTTGGGCTTCTGTTATTGTTGGTCTTGTATATGAGAATGGGCCCTGGTTGGTTCGCTTAGTGGTTTGGTTGTTAAGTTGTTATAACAGCTTATATGAAGTGGTATATTGGGCCAGTCTTATGGGCTCTTATGTTAGTGTTACGGTTGTTGTGATTGCTTGTTAGTTGTTGTAACAGGTTCAATAATCAGAGGGTCTAAAGTGTAACAATAGAGGGACCACGATCATCTTCACACAAAGATTTGGACTGAAATGTAAAGTGCATTAAGGGGACATATAAAAGGGAAGTTTCCAGTTCATTCTATTCAATCCCCTAAATTCAGCCTTCATCAATGTTACGCATTGCTCTGTTCTCTCTGTATTCTTTGAGAGAGAATTAGGGTTATTTATCTTGTTCTGGTTGAAGATTGTCTTAGTCTTTCTGGTGTATTGTGATAAAGATCAATCTTCTAGTTGTAATGATCATCAGTGGATGATCGTCTTGTTGTTTCTGTATTTCTGCACTGGTCGTTCTTGTTATACTCTCTACTGTTTGAGGGTTTGGTCTTCATATGTTGATGAATTGATGATCATCCAGGTATCACTGTATCATTGTTTGTATATTCTGATCTCACATATTGTGAGATCTAGGGTTTGGGGGGTGTTTTTTGGTTTGGGTTAAAATAATATAATTTTACGTCACGTTTTGTCGCTTATTTTGTGTTCTTTGTTATTTCTGTAATTGTGTTATGCATCTTTCATACCATTTTGACATGGTATCAGAGCCCATGGTTGGCTCTATTTAAGTTTTTGGAGGTTTGATTGATACGATCTAGGGTTTCAGTTCATAATTGTTGTGTGTTACGGTTTCTGGTCAAATCAGTATGAGGTTTTTTGTCTACTGATTTTTTTTTCTTTTTCTCAAGTATTTTGGGTATTGTTTCCGCTGAATGCATCTGGTTTAAAGAGTATTCATATTGCTGATAGGGTTCTTGGTAATAAAAAGAAAGGGAAGGCTAGGTTTTTTGGAAGAAGAAACTGTAGGAGTTTATACACAAAGGAAATTCGTTATCCTTTTGAAGGAGTGATAAAGGATCGGTTAATTCTTGTTCTAGTTGTGGTCTTCCGTTCTTACTCAGAAATTCTTTGCTACTTATTTCATGGTCGCAATCTCAAAAAGTTCTTGGTGATTCAGTTGGGTTTAACCAGCCTGCGCGATTGCCGATCAGTTGATTGGTTGCTGATTGTTTGTTCTGCGCTCCTCGAGATCTTGGGGTTTTATGATTGTGATTTAAGTTGTGTTTTCACTACTCTGGTCTGTAAGTTGTGATACGATAGTCAAGACTTAAAGGATGCCTGTTGGCTAGTAAGTGTTCTAAGAAGATCGAAGACCTCATCACCCTAAGTGAAGGTGTATTTACTTATGTTGGAATAAAGCACTGTGAGACCTTCCTTGTTCCCTTTTTTACTTTTTGTCACACGCTTTTGTATTGTTAGGCATATCTTGGCTGGGTTAGGTGGACCAACAATTGGATTTTATAACAAGGAGTGCCATACCATGTTCTTATGTGTTTGCATATACGTGTTGCATTATTTTCCAGTCAAAAGTGTGTGACAGAACCAAGATTCTCAACATGACATAACTGTTCTACGTGTTTGTTGACTGTGTGTTTGTATTCCATTGTTGATATCTTTTGTTTGCGTGTTATCTAGGAAATATGTTTCTGATTAGAGGTCTATTGTCATGTATTTTTGGATCTAGTGTTCTTGTTGTCATTGTAGGTTGTTGTTTATATGGATTGAAAAGATTGTTCTCGGTTTTGATTGAATAAAAATTAGTTTTTCCTTTTTTTATAAAACTCCTTGTTGAAATTGGTTATCTCTCAATTTGATCCAATTTTTTTTTATACGTACATAACTTCTTGAAACATGTTTGTATTGGTGTGTAGGTTGCTTCATTAGTTCTGCATCATCTTATTGTCTGTCTTTGACATGTATCTTCAAAAGCTCATGAATGTTGTGTGAGTTGCACTAAAATGTGTTTGCATATGTTTTTAACTGGTTCTTGTATTGTTATGTGAGGTTTTTTGTGTATGTGTTGGTTAGGTTGCTAAAATCTACTTTTGTTCTTGTGTTAGATCAGTTGTTTATTTTTCTTCTTCTCGTCTGTCATGTTTTGTTCTTTTGTTTTGGAGTATGTGCAGGTATAAATCTTGTAAGATCTATTCGGATTTTGTGCAACACAAATCCTAAATAAGGTTTGTTGATGGTTGAAGAAGGAGAACGCTTGCTTTCTGCTGTTGAAGACCTGTGTAGGAAGGCTCTGGGCAAACTTACCAGGCGTCTTTTGTTTATGGCTTAATCAGTTCTCGTAGTTCTCGGGAACTACAGTTCTGATCTATGTTTGGAGTGTTTGCTGCACCCTCTGTAAGATCGTTCCTCTCTCTTAGTTTTTTAGGTTTCTGCATCATATTATACCGAGTCTTCTTGCTATTTGTTGCACTGTCTGGTTTTTTTTGTGTTGTTTATTGTTTGTTTGTATCTATTCTGTTCTGTGCTATTGCTGTTTTTTTCTGTTCAGTGTTCTTGCTGGGCGGTTGTATTTGTTGTTTATGCTTCTTGTCTTAGTCCGTGTATTAGATCAGGTAGGTTTAGGTTTGGCTCCTGTATAAAGACCTGTCCAGGCACTATAAGTGATGAACCTAGAATCTGGACACTGATACAGCTTCGTCTTAGGGTTTTTTGGTTTGCGTCTAAACTAACTGTTATCTGTTGCTACAATGAGTAGTTATCTGTTTGATAACTTGTTGTTTTCTTGCTTGTTCTCTGTTTATATTGTTTATTTGTCTGCTTCGTTCTATGGAATTTCAGTCTGTTCTAATACTTTCTCGAGTGTGATTGTATGGTTGTAGACTTGTATATTAGACATCTTGGTACACTTAATCATGTGATTTGTTGTTTTTCAGACTTTATTCTGAGTTATGTTGTCTTTTGTGAGTCTCTTGTTTGTCGAAAATGTTTCAGAAAGAACTCTGGTCTTCAAGTGTATTGACTTGTTATCTTACTTGCATCTTGTGTAGAGGGTTGCTTTCGTATTCCATCGTCTTTGTAGAAAAATGTCTGTGTAATGTGTATGATTCTATATTCATGTGCAACTGATTGTGTGTATCAGCTTCTCGTATTGAACAAGTCTCATGTTTTGTAATTTCTTGTTTGATTTGGTTCATATTTGATTATGATGTTGAGTCTAGTGATCCTGTCTTGGTTAAATATGAATATTTTCTTATGATTTGTTCTTTATGGTTGAATTGAATGTTGTTCATTCATATGTGTGTAGCATTTGATCGTTAGAGTTCACATCGTTCTCAGTTTGTCTTGTTATCAAGTTTCTTAAACCTGGATAATGGGTTTGTTGTTAGTATGAGAAATGTTATGTGTTAGGTGCGGTTCAAGCGTCAAGTTTTTTGAAATGTTAGATAAGTTTATACAAGGTTTCTTGGTTTATTGAATCTCATGTCTATATGTCTTGGTAATAGAATCTTGTATGTTCATTGTATGATTCTGTATTTTGCAACCATGATTAACTGTTTGTTTCTCGTTCTACTTTTGGGGTTGTATGGTCTTGTGCTTTTGTTAAGTTTAGACCTGTGAATGTTGTTGATTTGTGGTGTGAATCTTTATCTTGGATCATGTGATTCAATTATGTTTTTGGTCTGTCGAAATGTCTCCTGGGCATTGTCCGTATGTCTTATTGTCTTTTGTTGTATGGTTAGTCAAACCATTTGGTTTGAGAGATTTCTAATCAGTTGTTTTGCCATGATTGTTCTTGATGTCTGTGTCTGTCTTGTTATGAGATCCATATGTTGAGGATTTTTTTTGTCTTGAATGTTGTTAAAATGTCTTTGTTTTACTGTCGCTATGTCTGCTTGTCTATAGTCTTGTTTGTATGGTTAGTTGAGCTGAATGGTTCGTGTTTAACCGGTGGTTTTGTCAAGACTATTTTGTATATGTGACAGCCTTGTATGTTTTCTCTTGTGGAGAAATATTGTTCTGATTACAAAATTGTGTAATTTTGTGTTTAATCAGTATTTGTTTGGCTGTGTCTTATAGTCTTGAGTATGTCTTGTTATTCTCAGTCTTGTTCGTTGAATATATGTGATGTTAGCCTTGTATTTTTTTCTCTTGTGTAAGAGATGTGTTTCTGGTTGTGTATTCTGCCAGAGTTTGTGTAGGCTATCATCGTTGTCTGGTGTTCTTAGTCACAACAGTTTTATCTGTTTTGTTGACTGTCTGTTATAGAGAATTCCTTGATTTGTTGTTTGTATTTGTGTCGTGTTATTTCAAGGGATCTCATGTCTTATTTCGTCTTGTAACTTGTCAGTATTCTTAGTATGTCTGAGATAGGGGATTGGTTATAGTATTCCTGTTCACTTGGTTTGTTTCTCTAGGTTGTGTATATGGCTCTGTTACAAGTGGTTAGGGTTGTATTTCTGCAATTTGCCTGTTAAAATCTAGCAAAAGTGCTATACTTGTTTCTTTGAATCTTGTATTTCATGTGAAATCTAAACATTTGAAATAGGACAAGTATATTTTTTTGGAAAAAATTGTCTATGGTGTTATTGGTCCTGTTAAAATTGTTTCTGTTTGAAATTTTTTTTTGCTAAATGACTGAATAGTGAAGTGCATGATGTTATGTGTCAAAATCTGGGGATGATTGACATGTATCGAGTATAGTATATGAATGATGGGGGCATGTTGAAAATAATGTAAGGTTCATTCATATACTACATCTTTGATATATTGGGCTGGTTATTGTTCTATTGTCATCTTTGGGCTTCTGTTATTGTTGGTCTTGTATATGAGAATGGGCCCTGGTTGGTTCGCTTAATGGTTTGGTTGTTAAGTTGTTATAACAGCTTATATGAAGTGGTATATTGGGCTAGTCTTATGGGCTCTTATGTTAGTGTTACGGTTGTTGTGATTGCTTGTTAGTTGTTGTAACAGGTTCAATAATCAGAGGGTCTAAAGTGTAACAATAGAGGGACCACGATCATCTTCACACAAAGATTTGGACTGAAATGTAAAGTGCATTAAGGGGACATATAAAAGGGAAGTTTCCAGTTCATTCTATTCAATCCCCTAAATTCAGCCTTCATCAATGTTACGCATTGCTCTGTTCTCTCTGTATTCTTTGAGAGAGAATTAGGGTTATTTATCTTGTTCTGGTTGAAGATTGTCTTAGTCTTTCTGGTGTATTGTGATTGTCTTAGTCTTTCTGGTGTATTGTGATAAAGATCAATCTTCTAGTTGTAATGATCATCAGTGGATGATCGTCTTGTTGTTTCTGTATTTCTGCACTGGTCGTTCTTGTTATACTCTCTACTGTTTGAGGGTTTGGTCTTCATATGTTGATGATCATCAGTTGATGATCATCCAGGTATCACTGTATCATTGTTTGTATATTCTGATCTCACATATTGTGAGATCTAGGGTTTGGGGGGTGTTTTTTGGTTTGGGTTAAAATAATATAATTTTACGTCACGTTTTGTCGCTTATTTTGTGTTCTTTGTTATTTCTGTAATTGTGTTATGCATCTTTCATACCATTTTGACAGACAACTTACGGAGAGTAAGCGACTGTTGTGATAAACTTCCGAAGGATCACTGACATAACATTCAAAGACAGAGTGTTGGCACATAGTAGCGACCGTCAACAATAAGTTCTCACAAAAGATGACTAGATCTGGACTTGCCCACGTCGGGTGTCTGTTCGCGACGTTTGCCCCCCCCCCCCCCCCCTCCCTAGAGGTTTGATCTGACAGTAATCGGCGACAAATTATAAACGATTTTTAAATTTCACTTTTTTCAGTTAATTTGATAACGTCGCTTAGTGATACTAATTTGTATAGTAATACAATATACGTCACATCCAAAGATTAACTTGATATTAAAATAAACTAAAAAACTATAGGTAATAAATCAAATTTTCAACCACAACTAATATTCAACACAATTGAACTTCTTATCTTGAAACATGACAAGTCCAAGCAGAAGCAGTGTACAAAGCAGTCTCTTTCCACCCTAACCTAAGTGTCCCATCTTCTTGGACTAGATTATAACCATGTGTTGGTGGAAACATGTTAAGAATTAACTGAGCTTGTGCTAATGAGTTACTACTCATTGGCACTTGCAAGAATCCATTTCGTCCGAGTTCACTTCTCCAAACCCTAAATTTATCATCACCACTCCTCCCAGGCCCTCCAACAGCAAGTATGTTGTTGATCTCTCTATGGATCAACGAGTGTTCGACACGATGGCGGTTGTTGTCGTCTATAGGGAGGAATGCTCCAAGAGAATCAAATATCGCGGAATAGTAATGCAGAGAACTAACGAATCGGTCCAAGAATAAGCCTCCATGCGATATGTCTTGTTCGACTAGAGTGATGATTCGAGGGTTAAGTTCTTGGAGGAGTCTCATGGTCTTCCAGTCGGTCCCCGTGGCATCATAAAGCGAATGTTGAAGCCAATGTATCGCTATTGCGTCCCCTCTTCGGATTTGTAGCACAGAGAGATCAACCACATCCCCAATCTTTTTCGCCATCGGATGGAACTCAAATGACATCCCCAGGCGTTTTGCAAAGTTGGAAAGTTGTTTTCCTGTCTCTACTAGAAGTTCCATAGAGGTGCCCATGCCAGTCATCCTGACATAGGGTGGGCCCTCTATTCGCGTGGCCAGTATGTGAAACAATGCTGGCCATTGCAAACCCTGCATGATGTCAAGGTCCAGTATATGGACCCTGTCTCGACGCTGAAAAGCCTCGAGAATGGCTTGATTAGAGGTGAAGTGGGCAAACTTGACAAATGGAGATATGTTGTTAAAGACTTGAAACCCACCATGAATAAGCTTGTGATTAGTCAAAGGTGAGCAAAACCCTAGCCATGAGTTCATAACCCTACTAGCCATAGCTTTTGCAAAGTAAGCAACAACTCTTTCACCACAAGATGGAGAAAAAGGAGAAGCCATTTGGGTTAACTCAAGAACCATCCTATTAGCCTCACCCAAATTATCAACCGAAATAGCTACCGCACACTCGAATAAAACCGCGATCAAACTCAACCCTTTATTACCTTGATCACCAAATCGAACCTCGTCCGACCAATCCCCCCTCGCCATCTTCCGCGGTCTTGTTTCGCACATCCGAGGTGAAACATCAGCATAAGTTGGCATGTTTGCATCAGTTTGGAAACTCTCTTCAGGGGTGGATTCAGGCAAGTCTTCAATGAGGGTCTTGGTGACATGTTCAACCCATTCTGAGAGCTCATTTGGTCTCTCTAAGTTCACAACCGGCTTCGAACCGTAAGCACTAAAACCACTAGCAGAACTAGAAGTTGTTGGTGTTGGTGTTGTAGTTGTAGTAACATAAGCACCAAGAGTATTGTTGTAGTTCCATTGTTCATGGGGCTGGATCAAGTCAAGAGCACCTTGACCAACCTCAAAGCCTGCTCTCATTTTGCTTACAAGAATATTAAAGAGGAAATATGAGAGAGAGAGTAGTTAAGGGTTTGAAGAGAGGTTTATAGGGTTGCAGACCAAATAAGAGTGTGTGTATGTGTGTATATATATGTAACATATATATTATATATAAGGAATGGAAGAAGTAATTAGAAATGAAATGGTCGTTAGTGAAGCATTAGTTTAATAAGGGATGGAAGTAATTAAAGAGCAGCCATGGCCGGCAAAGTTTAGAGTTGAGACATGCAGAAGAAGATAAGTTGCTAATGGACAAACACTCCACGTTGGTTTTGGTAGTGATTTATTAATTTTTTATAACTTTATTTAATTATGATAATGATTTTATTAGTTCATAATTATATACATGTTAACAACCCAATTCTTGAACTTAGACCTATTCGTTTGATTTTGTCATCATTTTCAATATGTTGTTGACTACCAAAAGCTCCGCTTCTTACTTGTGGTTTTTACTTTATAGGCTCTTGCCAAAAAGAAGTTTATTTGTCAATATGAGTATTTTATATGATGCGTAGAAAAACAAGTAAAAAAGTAAAACGTTATTGTTCAAACACAAGAACCCTAAGAGAGTCCATTTGATGTGGAGGAGACGAGGGGTAATCTACAGGGCTGCAAATAAACCAAATGTTCAGCGAACAGTTCGTGAATTGTTTGGTGGGAAGTTCGTTTATGTTCGTTCGTTTATTAAACAAACAAACACGAACAAGAAATTCCGTTCGTTTAGTTAAACGAACGAACATGAACAAAGGCCATGTTCGTTCATTTATGTTCGTGAACAGTCGATAACGTGTTCGTTTATGCTCGATAGTTCATTAGTGTTTTTAGTTTTTATAAATTGTTTATATACTTCAAAATTCTGACAAATAAAATACTTAGTAAGTGTCGGTGTATTATATATTTTGTTTATGAATGCTTGTTTGTGTTCGTTCGTTTCCATTTGTGTTCATGAACAATGGTTTGCACCCACCCATTTGTGTGCATCAACGTCCGTTGCCTATAATTAACAAACAAACACGAACAAGTTTGTTTCCTTAACAAACGTACACAAACATAAAATCTCATTCGGTAAGTGTTCATGAACAGTTCGTGAACACATATTACTTAACAAACGAACACGGAAAAGGTCTTGTTCGTGTTCGTTCAGTTTGTTTGCAGCCTTAGTAATCTATGTCTGTGAGAGGCGGAGGAAAGAAACAGCAATGTACATGGGAAGAGAAGATAGACCAGGCGATGTAAAAGGTGATCAAAGCGCATGTCCCTCACTGTGAAAGAGATGATCTTACTAGGATGAATATAGGCAAAGTTAGTAACAAACCAAGAAAATATTATGGTAGCTAAATTTGTTACGAGACATAGTTTTAAAACATCAGAAATTTACAATTTTTGTCAACATAATTTGTCGAAAATCTCAGTTTCAGTTCATAAACTATTTTTACGGCCACTTTACCTCAGTTAATTTAATATGCAAAAGGTACAAGTTTTAAATATAAGAAGTATATATACAATAATAAAAAATAAACCCTCTGTAACCACCATCGCAAACCGATACTGCTTTAACCCGTGAGTCCATGACCATACATATTTAACCTATCTTCTTCACATCAACTCATATAGTAAATGAACATACTGGTGGAAGACTTATTTCATGTTTCAAATTTTGTGAAAATAACATTTTTCACAAATATGTATTATAAACTGATGTTGATATAAATATTTCTTTATTGGTGTATGTTCTATATTATGATAGCTTCTTAACGAACTAAACCGCGTTCAAAACGGAGCTAAGATGAATGAGACATCGATGCTCAAAGTTTGGTGTTTGAAACATTTAATGCTAAAATATTGAAATAGAATGGGAAAGTGACACATTGTCCCACAAAGGAGGAGAGATGAAACTTAATGTGGTATTTAAGTGGGGACACTTCTTCCTTATTGTTCCATGGAAGCGCACATTAGTGTACTTGCGAAGGGTGTGGAACACTCGCACTCGTACACGCGCTTTGATGACGCAGTTTCCACTTCGATCACAACGCTGCTTGAGAGCCGGCTTTATATATCTGACTACATGCGTGTGGTTTAGTACAGAGGCTACGAGGACCAGATGGCGGGTCAATCTTGGTGGATGACATTGCATGGCGCGCGGTGTGCGAGTACATGACGCATGACAAGGTGGTGTCCTCGTCTGCGCGCGAGCTTTAGCAAGATGCGCCTAAGTGGCGCACACATGGCTTATGAAGATGAGCCAATATGGCACGACTGTGTGGCGTGATCATATGGGCTTACTGATGATGTGGCGTGTGCGCGCATGAGTGGCGTAGGACTGTGAGTTAGTGTATCATCCTGTATATTAGTATCGAATTATAACAGTGCACGTGTCCAAACTCTCCGTATAATTCCAAATTGTGGAAGGAGAGTGAACAAAATCGTTAAAAAGTGGAATGAAATAAAAAGTCCAAGGATTAAAGTTGCAAAAATCCAAAACTTCCTTTTCTGAAGGTCCCTTACGGACTATATGTGCATAATGCTTACCATCCGTAAGAGATGCCTAACAGCAGGATCATGCTGGCAGCCTCCCAACCTGCTTGGTGCCACCTATCTCAAAATCTTTGCCACTCCTCCCCTTATTTCAACACCTAGAAGGACACTAAGCACCTCCTAGACACCTCAGCTCACACTTGTCATGATCTAGGAGCATGTGATTTGCTATAAATAGCCTTCCTTGTTGAACACTTTGATCACACATTCACAAATACTCTAAAAACATCCTCTTGGAGCTTCTCTGGAGATTAGGAGCTGCTCTCTTGTATTCTCAGTAGTCTTCAAGTCTGGTAAGTCCTTTCCTTTTGGTCAATTTCAATTATTCAGCTAGTATTCAACTGAAAGTCAAACTGTTTGACTTTTTGATTGACATTCAGTTCTGACACTTTGGTCAAGTCAATGTTCGAATCGAACTTTCCTACGTGATCGTAATAATGAAGGTATGAATCCCCTGCGATCATACCCTCCAACCAGGGGCGCAACTTAGGCTACCCCCGAGGGGGCGCTCGCCCCCCCGAACTTATCGATGCGTAGTGTTATGAATAGTACTTTCGTATAGGTATATACGTTGCCGCCCCTGGTTTCGGAAAAATAGGGGGGGTGTGGCTTCGCCAATGCCTCCAACAATTACGTTAAGTAGGCGAAATGACGAGTCAAGTATGTTATATATAAAAGTCAAGACTTGAAAATATGTGTTTTGCGATAATTGTACTTCTAACTATCTAAATCACTTATTTTGACATCATAACAATTTGTCTAAACTTATAAAACTTATTTTGACATGCTCAACTCGCCATACTTAGTTTAGCACTCATTCTTATGTCGAAAGTCAAGCAACTTGACTTTTGCTTTGACTTTCAATTCTGGCCCGTTTTGTCTACTTTTAAACTCAATCAAGGCAAGTTATCTGGCCATAATATTATAGGGAATAACCCTCTGAAGTTATACCTTTTGGTCATATCATTTGAAGGGTTATTTGACGAGTCAACCATATATACTTTTAAAAATGTTAAAAACTGCCCTTACGGCATAAAAATGATTTTAAAACCCAAGAGGCATATAATATGACCTCGAAACTGACCATACAATGTTTTAAACTATTTTGACATAACGGACTCGTCATAGACCTATTTGACCACCCGATTCCATATATACGCACACGATTAGTTTAAATGTATAAAATATATATAAATAGTTGAATTTGATTAAAACCTTTCAAAATCACTTGAAATCATAATGTTTGGTTAAATAACCCATATCCAACGATGTTTTGCACTCGGAAGGGTATAAACCACATTCTAATCGGTCAACGCTTAATCTAGCGAAACCGTATAAAATTCTAAGTAACGGGTCAAGTCATAGAAATTACTAAATAACTTGTGAACATTCAAACATATATATAAATTTGTTTTATTATGGACTATAGAGCCCTCCAGATAATCGTGCCTAGGATTTATAATTTGAAATACGGCTTTGCTTTAAATAAAAGGGAGTTATATACTTCCTAGTCCATTTCAATCAGTGACATTGAAGTGAGGTTAAGCATATTAAGGTTAGCCATTTCAGCAAATCAAATAACCATGATGCTTTTAATGATTCATGAGAATCACCTATGTGAGAGAGAAGTGGGGTCGCTTCGAATGGCATTGTGGGGTGCGCAATCTTAGAGCTCTCGCAGAACCAGGCTAGTGTTCCAGGACCATAATAGGACACCACAATGAGGGGTTGGCCAGACTAGGGAGAGTATTGTGTGAAGTGTATTGTCGTTTACACAAATGAGGGTATGTTCAAGGACATCGCGTCTACAAACCGCTAGTAAGCTAAGTATGCTTCACAAAATAAGGTTCAAAGGTAACAACCTATCTATCTTGCAATATTCAACTGTCGAATTGTATCATTGAAACTTGTAAGTAAAGATCATTTCCATTCATGTGGGGGATTGTTAAAAATTTTGTGAACATAGCAATTTTCATAAATATAGGAAATGCATTTTTTCTAATTTTGGACTAGAAATAAATATAAGAAACTGAGGGGATTTTATATATTTATTTGTGGGTTTGTGTTCTATGTTGGAAGAGCTTTGCAACGAACTAAAGTCGCACACACGCGCGCGTGGCGTGGGCGATGGACGCAATGTGGCGCTTTGATGGCGCACTTTGCACTTCGCATGCCGCTTGAGAGCCGCCTTTGTATTTTTTACTGCGCGCACGTGGTGAAGCACAGAGGCTACAAGGACCAGGTGGCAGGACAACCTTGGAAAATGACATGGCAGGCGGGAGCATGGGTACATGGCGCATGACCAGGCTGGTCTGCGCGATGGCGTGTGCGGGGTACGAAAGTGAGCTAATACGGAGCAACTGTGTGGCGTGATCGTATAGGTTCACTGGTGACATGGCGTGTGCTCGCATGGGTGGTGCAGACCTGTAGGATCACGCATGAAAGTGAGCAAAAATGGTGCACACGCATCAGCTTGTCTGTCATGCGCACGCGCGTAATGGAAGCTTCCCAGACTTTAATGACTGATCAGTTTCACTTAAACATTTGAAACAGACGACCCAACGGCTTTGACTAAAAATTAAATGACGAATTAAAGTGCATTGAAGACGTTTAATGCAATTTAATTCTCCCATTCAATTCATTTTTTGTTGTTTCATCTCAGATGTTGTATAAATACAACATCACATCCATTGCAGAAGACCAACAACACCAATATCATATGAAAAATCCCCCTCTGCATACTTCTGATCTTTTTGCTTCTTTTCTTAAGGTATTCTTCGGACAACTCCGGCTATTGTACCATGGGAAATAAAACGAGTTCTCTTGGGAGACTCGAAATTTGTTTTAAGGGCCCTGTGTTAAATGCAACCCTCAGCCACAGATTTTTTTCTTCTTCATATTTTGTTGTATTTTGATTTATTTAAGTTGTAATAGTTTACAAATTTCCTACTTTCTTTAATTTCTGTATTGTAATCATTTAATAAAATTGTTTTACTTTATTTACACGCGAACAGTTCCTACAATTTTTATCTACTAAATTAAAATATATACTGAATATATGTGTGTATATATATATATATATATATATATATATATATATATATATATATATAGAGAGAGAGAGAGAGAGGCCGGTTATTGTACTGTAACACCCGTCTTGATTTATTTATTATTTTATCATAAAATACACACTTTTAAAACCAAAATGCATAATTATTGAAACTTAGTTGATAAAACTAAGGTTACATGATTAAGGTGTTCTAATATAATCAACTAACTAGTTTAAAACATTCAACATTAAGTAGTGTTTACAAAACAAACATCGTCTAAAACATGATTAGATTAACGCGGAAGCTTCAAAATTAGTGTTCGGTTCTTGGATTCTTGCTTGATCGCCATCCGGGTTAAGACCAACATCACCTAATGTCAAAACCACGTTAGTTGTTAGTTTTGATAATGTTAAAACACATATAAACAAGTTCTGGTATCAAACAATGAAATCGAAACAAAAATTCTGATCTTTAGGTCTGTCGCGCCCCGCGACAGATCTTTCCATAGCCTACGCGACCCGAGATAGACGTCGCGTTACGCGACAATGTATCAGGTTTGGTGTCGCGTGACGCGACACCTTGTTTTTGACAGGCTGTTGCTTGGTTTGTGCTGCAGATTCCCAGTTCTTATGTTTAACAAAATTTTAACTTCAAACATTCATAACTTTTATTCTACATGTCCGTTTTAGGTGATTCTTTTTCCTACGCGTCCGTGATTTAAATACCACCACATCTATTATAATCATTTAATCAAAAGTTGAGTCTAAGGTACTGAAAGTCTATAAATCCCTTTTCTATTTATTCGACCCGCATAACTTTGCACTAATTCTACTACTAATATTAATGTAACGCCAAGGCGTATTTACCCAACATCCGGGGCATACGATCACCGGCGTTTCATTACCAAATCTATGGTTTCACGCTCTTGTGATCTATCGTCGCCAAATGTTATTCAAACACATTTTTACTACTTACTAAACAATTATTCGACCCGTTTGGCTTATTTATGAAATTCTCCATTTCTAATGACTACCAATCATTTCCAATTCATGTTTTTGACTCGTTTAACTAATAGTGATCTACGTCACTTTTACTAACGCTACCATTTCTAATAAATACAATTCCAAGTATCCATAATTATTCAATTAACATAATGTAACGGGATAACGGTTACATACTTGCATAATTCACCGTCATTGATTCCTAACCAAGATTACCCATTCCCGGGCTTGTCCATCTTAGCGTATCACTTCCATTCCATGGTTTACGCTTTAATAATTCACAATCATCAAGTGACATTCAAGTCACTTCGAAACTACCTTTTTAAATCCTTGTTTGACCCGTTTGGTTGTCTAATGCAATCCACCATCTTAATGACAACCAAACATACTTTAACAAATCTTTTGATCCGTTTTGATTAACTAGTGAACTTCATCACTTCTACAATAAACTACAATCTTTCATATTGCTAATTTCAAGATATTAACTATAATAAAATCAAAGTATAATGTAACGAAACCAAGGTTACGTACCTTCAAAGCACATCCTTCAAACGCGCGTCACCACCGGCTTGTCCACTTGACGTTCCAGTTTCCTTTCCTATAGAGTTCAACCGCAAACCGTTTAGAACTCTTTTCTTAACATATAACGCATTAGTTCGCCATAATTTACAAATATGCGTTTTAGTTCAAATTTCAGTTCTTAAGCCTTCTTCTAGGCATTTTTACAAACACCTTAAGGGCATAATTTCACACAATTCATAATCAAGTTCATCACTTGTCATTTAGTCAAGATTAATCATCAATTAAGCATGTTTATGTAAATTTTTCATATCATATTCTGAAATCACTTCCTAGAACTCAAATTACACTAGAACAACAATCATAATTCTAGTGTTTAACATGATCCTTCAAAACCCACTTATCACCTTCAATGGTGATTGTGAATTCACAAGAAATAAGCATAATTTCAACAAGTGATTGACTAGGGTTTATCCCTAGACACAATATGTGACACCCGTTCTTATAAATCAAGGTTTAACGTATATTTTGCGTAAATAATCATGTAATTAATGATTACATATACATCGGAAATACGGGTTTGTTAAAAAAACTTTTACAATTTAAGTGATATACATAATGCGATTTAATTCGCCGTTTAGAATAACGACAAAACAATGTTGCGGAAGCTTTGTTTAACGTGTGTTCGGTTCTTGCTCGATGCTTAATCTTCATCCGGGACTCTCGACATTTACCTGTGATCAAAACCAACTTAAAGGTCAGTTTTGATAATTAAATAACTAATATAACGAGGAAATTAGGAAAATCCAACATTTATATCTTGATCCCAAAACAATAACTCAATTCTGACCTCCACCGTAACTTACGGTGGCGCCGTAAGTTACGGTGGCCCCTGTGTTAGCATTTCCCTACCGTACTTCAGTAGTCTAGCACCGTAACCAAATCAGCTCCACCGTAACTTACGGTGGCACCGTAAGTTACGGTGGACCCTGCATCATTCCTTTCCTTTTTGCCGTTTTTTACACGAAAACTTTCGCATCTTTCGATCCGCTTGTCCTTTTAACCTACCGTTTCTTCCTACGTGTTTGTAATTTGATTCTCCATCATATGGAGTTAAAATCCAACATCCAACATAAATAAATTTTGAGACTTTCAAGCCTTCGACTTGTTACCTTTTTATCGAATTTTACCCATTTATGCATTTTATCAAACAAACACATTTGTTTGATTCCTACATCACCTACACTTCTTCAAATTAATGTTATCTACCATTTTAGGTTCTAATCACAGGTTTATTTCACAATTTAAACCCATTTTCGCTCGTATGCTTATTTTGACCCGTTAAGGGTATTTTAAGCACTTTAAAGCTTGAAATCGCTTTCATTCCCTTCTAGCATTGTAGTTCTACATTTCTTATCTAGTAACCTCCCACTACAACTATATATGTAATGGGTTTAATGTGGATATCTATATGTTCCGAGTTTTACCCCTCGGATTACCATTTTACGGCAAAGACTCATATAAAGCCCTTTGACCCAAAAATTTATGTTTTTCACTATCTAACTTATCCTAAGCATTTATATAATCATAAAACTTATTTCCGAACCACCTTTAAGGGTCGTTCGTCCGAATTAGCTTACGAGGGCAATTTGGTCAATCTTCATCCTTCTTTAACAACAAGGGTCCTTTAAATACTTGATTGACCCAAAATCCAACCCTTTTAACTATAATCTTATTTATAAACCCCTTTGCTTCTAAAACACCATGAACATAATTCAATTTATTCGGTTTACCTTGAAGATAACCGAATATCTACACTTTAACATTGTCTAACTCTTATAGAACTCCAAATTCTACATGATGAGTTGTGTTATTATACTTACCTGGCTCGGATCAATAAATTGACCTGTTTCAATACCTTGCCTTAGTAACCGCTAAGCAATAGCGATGTACTTATCCATTTGCTATTTATTCCTATAACATGTAACTCGAAAAACCATTAGACAATATTGTCAAAGGGTGATAATTTTACCTTTTGACCCGTTTATCTACCTAGTGATCTTCATCACTTCAAGTAATTGCCAATTTAATGTATTATGCTAATTTAAAGTCTACTAGCTAGAATACAGAATCAAGCATAACGTAACGGAATCGTAGTTACGTACCTTTTAAGCACTCTTTTTAAACGCGTATTTCCACCGGCTTGTCCATTTAGCGATCCGGATTCCTTGCCTAAAGAGTTCAATTCACAATTCGTTTAGAACCCTTTTTATAAGTCTTTACGCACAATTTCTTAACATATTCAAATCTGCGTTTTACCCAACCTTTACATTTTAACCCTCATTTTGGCGTTTTATCAAACACCTAGCGGGTCAGATTTCTACATAATCTAAACCAAGTTCATGACTTGAGTTTATCACTCCAATTAACTTCAATTAGGCTATAAACACATATTTTAACATCAACAATTCAGAGATTTCCTCATAATTTCAGTTTACACTAGAACAAGGGTTTAAATCCTAGTGTTTATCAAGCTCTACTAACATATTAATCACCCACTATGGTGATTTTGATCCTTACAATTATCATGCAAGAATTTTGACAAGAAATCATCTAGGGTTTGTTCCTAGACTTGTACCCACACTAATATCACTATAACATTGAACATTCATGCAAGAATTTCGTTCATGCATGTTCATCACAAAATTCGAAATATCAATAAACATCAAAATTCAACATACCTTGTGATCCCCTAAGCTTGGTGATCACGATTTTATTAAAAGCCCCAAATTCTTGGCTTGATTTCTCTTTGATTTTGGCAATTTTTGTGAGTTAGGGTTCTTGGAAGGGAACTCCCCTTTTTCTCCTGCATATATTGACCAAAACACACAAATATGTGTGTGTTTTGGTGTTTTTAAGTTTTAGTTATAAACTTGTTTCCAATTGTCCACCTTTAGTCCCTCAAGGTTTTATTTTGATCTATATAAGTTATAATCCATTATTTATAACCTAATCACATATTATTAACTAGGTTAATTATTCCTAGTTAATTTAATGGGGTCGGGAGTTATAACCCGTTGTATTTTAAGTCCCGTTAACTCGGGCTCTTATAAACTCAATCTCTTAAAACTTTGATTCGCTTGTATTTAATTATTAGGATTTCTTATTTAAATCCAATTATTTACCTGGTTATTTTTACTACTAACGGTACTTTACCCGTCTTTTAGTATTAACGGAGTTTGATTACCAAACCCGTTTTCGGGGTGTTACAAGTCTACCCCCCTTAGAGAGGTTTCGTCCTCGAAACCTTTTCTTACATAATTCATTGAGTTTAAACTCAATGTATTTTGATCCAAGAAATCTTTTAAACATTACTTATACCTTTAACCAATTGTTAGTATTACCAGATAAGTATGGTAACATCTTTCTGGTCACTAATTGTCTATGTATCTCATTCGACATAGTGCAACTTGAAATAACGTAATCTCGTTATTCCCACTAGTTTAGTTAACTTAGCGATATTCATCGCTTTCATATACTATCGAATTCTTTATGAATCCGTTACTTTGACCCGTTTAAAGGTCTTTAGTGAAATCCTTCACTTTTAGCAACAAATTCTTTTGTTTTCAAATTTATTTATTCGGTTCAGTTATACCGAATCTACCGCTTACAAGCAAACCATTTTTTTTTTTCGAAAATATTACTTTTCGAATATATCGCCTTGCACCAATTAGTGTCAAGACTTATATCTTTCATGTTTACCGTTTATACGTCTATCATAATACATTTTCGTAGAAGCGTTATTTCTTACCAAAACCGAAGTTTTGGTTTAGCGTCTTCTCTTTAACCTTTGTCAATTATCCATACCGGGATATTGACTGTCCAAAATTTATTCTTTTTCAGTCTTTGTTTTATGCGAGGATTCTCCATTTAATCCCTCGCTTTGTCTAATTAACCCGTAGGTTTTATCACTTAGTCTATGGGCTATTTTATTAGACCTTCATCTCTTTAAGGCGAGGCCCTTATGATCCCTTTGCTTCAATTCATGACCCGTGGGTCATTTTGGCCCCGTAAGCCTTTATACTATTTAATATCCCGTAGGTTATGATGATCCCGTAGATCATCTTTTATTCAAGTCTTTATTCAACTGTATATATATATGGTGTCAAGGCACCCCTTTTATGTCTAGAACGATCTACTTTTGCTTTTTGGATTTCATTCAACCTTGACCGTAGTCTAAGGCTACATTTGTTCTCTTTTGAATTTTCTTTCTGACTTTATGACTTCTAACGTCATTTACACGTCGGTTTGTCCTACACTTACCGTTACCCGGCTCTTACCTATACTTCTTTATGACCCATTACCCGGGCTCTTTATCTTAGTGTTTTTAACATTTTTGTTTCGCTAGTTTGCGTTTTTCCTATATATATTCCTTTATGACCCATCACGTAGGTTCATTAATGTTTCGTACTTCCATTATTTGGTTTGCGCTTACTTGCACTACCAAGTTTTTATACCTTATTTATCTCGTTTGACTTGTTCGTGTGAAATTTCATCACTTGTGAACATCAAACTCCATTCTTTATTCGACCCGTTCAACTTTAAAATAGTTGAGCGTAGTTATTAACATTTCTGTTTGCAAATTCTCATTGTCTTTTAGTCATGACTCATATTCCGAGTCTTTTGACTTTCTATTTCGCGTTCCCGCCTCTTGGTTTACGCATTCTTTCCAAATCCTACCCATTCATCGGGTATCTTTACCGTAATCATTTTCAAGTAACCATTCTTATATGGTTTTAGACGTTATTTTAATTTATTTGGTCGTCTTAGCGAGATCCATCGCTTTTATTCAATCAAGTCCTTTATTCTTTATTCAATTCGTTTGACTTGCCCATGTGAATTTCATCACTTGTAACAGTCAAACTTTTATCCCTATGCCTTAGCATTCCTATTGGTCGGTCTGTATTTTCTTTTTACTTGATCCTTGTCCCTTCTCTCGGGCTCGTTATTCTTACGTAATACGCTTCCGTCATCCGACTGACGTTTACGTTTACTATCAAACATCTTACTTATTTGATTTATTTGGGTACCATTTAAGTTAGTCCCATTCACCCCACCCTTACTACATCGGACATAAATGTGTCCATCATAAGAAGTTCATGGTATCATATGCCACTACTTACTTGGCCAGAGTAAGCGATTAACACATGACACGCATGACCTTTTTATAATTTTCACATTACACCCCATGTAAGTAATGCCTCTATTTGTTTCTCTTGGAAACAATATCCCGAATACATTTTCTATTCAGGTTTTTCCAAGTTTTCAATCTACATATGCAACTTTCAATTTCTACATATTTGTTGCATATTACTATTTGTCCAATTATGTTTAAAATGTGCACCTGGTAATGCTTGCCCCGACGGGCGTTCCTTGCCATTAACCTTGTTCGCGGTCGTTACGCGATTTGGTCCTTGGTGAGCATGCTCCTCTTGTTCAGACCGTTCCTCTTTCATATCCGAAATTCTTTCAACTCTCGTCATCTTCAGGCGCGAGTGTCCTTAAATTAACACATTAACAAAGTTAGTAGTGTCACCTTCAATAATCGCCCGTATTATAATACAAGGCTTTTTCTACTATACGTGTCAACGCGCGAAATTTCGTCAATTACATCAATCGTTTGATTGGGGTAACGTGTATTACACGACAACCCTATGTGTTGTTTACAACACCTTAGTACGCTAAACCATTAACATACATGTACTTACCGGATTTGCGATCAACCCTCGAACCGAACACCAATCTTTATCAAGAGCGTAAGGTTTAAGTCCAAGCATAGCTTTCCCGCCATACTTGAATCTCTTAAACCAAGGCTCTAATACCAACTTGTAACATCCGTTCTTATAAATCAAGGTTTAACGTATATTTTGCGTAAATAATCATGTAATTAATGATTACATATACATCGGAAATACGAGTTTGTTAAAAAAACTTTTACAATTTAAGTGATATACATAATGCGATTTAATTCGCCGTTTAGAATAACGACAAAACAATGTTGCGGAAGCTTTGTTTAACGTGTGTTCGGTTCTTGCTCGATGCTTAATCTTCATCCGGGACTCTCGACATTTACCTGTGATCAAAACCAACTTAAAGGTCAGTTTTGATAATTAAATAACTAATATAACGAGGAAATTAGGAAAATCCAACATTTATATCTTGATCCCAAAACAATAACTCAATTCTGACCTCCACCGTAACTTACGGTGGCGCCGTAAGTTACGGTGGCCCCTGTGTTAGCATTTCCCTACCGTACTTCAGTAGTCTAGCACCGTAACCAAATCAGCTCCACCGTAACTTACGGTGTCACCGTAAGTTACGGTGGACCCTGCATCATTCCTTTCCTTTTTGCCGTTTTTTACACGAAAACTTTCGCATCTTTCGATCCGCTTGTCCTTTTAACCTACCGTTTCTTCCTACGTGTTTGTAATTTGATTCTCCATCATATGGAGTTAAAATCCAACATCCAACATAAATAAATTTTGAGACTTTCAAGCCTTCGACTTGTTACCTTTTTATCGAATTTTACCCATTTATGCATTTTATCAAACAAACATATTTGTTTGATTCCTACATCACCTACACTTCTTCAAATTAATGTTATCTACCATTTTAGGTTCTAATCACAGGTTTATTTCACAATTTAAACCCATTTTCGCTCGTATGCTTATTTTGACCCGTTAAGGGTATTTTAAGCACTTTAAAGCTTGAAATCGCTTTCATTCCCTTCTAGCATTGTAGTTCTACATTTCTTATCTAGTAACCTCCCACTAATACTATATATGTATTGGGTTTAATGTGGATATCTATATGTTCCGAGTTTTACCCCTCGGATTACCATTTTACGGCAAAGACTCATATAAAGCCCTTTGACCCAAAAATTTATGTTTTTCACTATCTAACTTATCCTAAGCATTTATATAATCATAAAACTTATTTCCGAACCACCTTTAAGGGTCGTTCGTCCGAATTAGCTTACGAGGGCAATTTGGTCAATCTTCATCCTTCTTTAACTACAAGGGTCCTTTAAATACTTGATTGACCCAAAATCCAACCCTTTTAACTATAATCTTATTTATAAACCCCTTTGCTTCTAAAACACCATGAACATAATTCAATTTGTTCGGTTTACCTTAAAGATAACCGAATATCTACACTTTAACATTGTCTAACTCTTATAGAACTCCAAATTCTACTTGATGAGTTGTGTTATTATACATACCTGGCTCGGATCAATAAATTGACCCGTTTCAATACCTTGCCTTAGTAACCGCTAAGCAATAGCGATGTACTTATCCATTTGCTATTTATTCCTATAACATGTAACTCGACAAACCATTAGACAATATTGTCAAAGGGTGATAATTTCACCTTTTGACCCGTTTATTTACCTAGTGATCTTCATCACTTCAAGTAATTGCCAATTTCATGTATTATGCTAATTTAAAGTCTACTAGCTAGAATACGGAATCAAGCATAACGTAACGGAATCGTAGTTACGTACCTTTTAAGCACTCTTTTTAAACGCGTATTTCCACCGGCTTGTCCATTTGACGATCCGGATTCCTTGCCTAAAGAGTTCAATTCACAATTCGTTTAGAACCCTTTTTATAAGTCTTTACGCACAATTTCTTAACATATTCAAATCTGCGTTTTACCCAACCTTTACATTTTAACCCTCATTTTGGCGTTTTATCAAACACCTAGCGGGTCAGATTTCTACATAATCTAAACCAAGTTCATGACTTGAGTTTATCACTCCAATTAACTTCAATTAGGCTATAAACACATATTTTAACATCAACAATTCAGAGATTTCTTCATAATTTCAGTTTACACTAGAACAATGGTTTAAATCCTAGTGTTTATCAAGCTCTACTAACATATTAATCACCCACTATGGTGATTTTGATCCTTACAATTATCATGCAAGAATTTTGACAAGAAATCATCTAGGGTTTGTTCCTAGACTTGTACCCACACTAATATCACTATAACATTGAACATTCATGCAAGAATTTCGTTCATGCATGTTCATCACAAAATTCGAAATATCAATAAACATCAAAATTCAACATACCTTGTGATCCCCTAAGCTTGGTGATCACGATTTTATTAAAAGCCCCAAATTCTTGGCTTGATTTCTCTTTGATTTTGGCAATTTTTGTGAGTTAGGGTTCTTGGAAGGGAACTCCCCTTTTTCTCCTGCATATATCGACCAAAACACACAAATATGTGTGTGTTTTGGTGTTTTTAAGTTTTAGTTATAAACTTGTTTCCAATTGTCCACCTTTAGTCGCTCAAGGTTTTATTTTGATCTATATAAGTTATAATCCATTATTTATAACCTAATCACATATTATTAACTAGGTTAATTATTCCTAGTTAATTTAATGGGGTCGGGAGTTATAACCCGTTGTATTTTAAGTCCCGTTAACTTGGGCTCTTATAAACTCAATCTCTTAAAACTTTGATTCGCTTGTATTTAATTATTAGGATTTCTTATTTAAATCCAATTATTTACCTGGTTATTTTTACTACTAACGGTACTTTACCCGTCTTTTAGTATTAACGGAGTTTGATTACCAAACCCGTTTTCGGGGTGTTACACAATATCATTCTAATTTCACCCAAACAACATTCATGCAGCGTCAATTTCGCATTTCAAGTATTCATTCAGAATTTTAGATGGAATCATTCAACGAAATTTCACATACCTTATGATCTCTTCACTGAGGAGATTACTAATCTATGCTCTGATTTTGTTTTGGAACTGATTTGATCCTTCGATTTGACAAATTTTGCAAAACTAGGGTTTGGAGGTGAGCTCTTGGCCGCCCCCTGTATTTGATCAACCAGACACACACACTAGTGTGTGTTTGGTGTTTAAGCTTTTGTTTTTAATATTATTAGTTTCAGTTTTAACACCTTTGGTCCCTCCACTATTATCAGGTTAGATTTTCCATGTTTTCAACCAAGTTTCTTGTTATAACTAGACTTATGACTAACTAGGTTATTTATTCCTGGTTAGTTTATTTTTGTTTGTTTTATACTTTATAATTTCAATATAAAGTTTTATATTTTTCGGGGTGTTGCAAGTCCACCCCCCTTAAAAAGGGTTTCATCCCCGAAACCTTCTTTAAGTAGTCCTTTGGTTTGGAACTAACCATCTTAGTTTCGTTTTTCAAGGCATATGTCTTATTGGACCATAACCTTTTATCATTTATTTCCAATCTTTGTCGCCTATTTAACCTGGTTGTCTTTTGACCATCCAGTCACTGAGTTCCTCAGCATACTTCACGCTAGTCTTACATTGACAAGCGCTCTACTTAGGTCACAGCATTATTTTGAATATAACTTGTTTTATCGCCTAGACTGGTTGGTCACCATTTTACCTCATACCTCGTCATTCGGGAATACTATATAGCCGTCATCGGCCATTTGCGTGTTTATAATTTCATATCCAGTAACTTATATTACAACGTGGCTGTATTCGGTATCACTTTTGTGTCTGTGATCACATCACGTCATGTTTAGGTTTACGCCAGCTTTTAATTATTATGAATCTTCTTTCGAATGCATCGTCTTACACCTATCGACGTTAAGACCTATATCTTTTAGTATTAACCACTTTCTAATTTCTCTCATAATATTCATATTTGTTAAATGTTGTTTCTTACTAAAACTGAATCTTAGTTTAACGTCTATCCTTCTAACTTATGTCAATTACTCATTCAGGAATTGACGACAAGAATTTATTCTTTTCCGCTATTATAGTACGCGGGGAGTCGTAACCAGTCCTCGTGCTTTTACCCTAAGTGACCCGTAGGTTCTTTTGCTTAGCATCGTAGGCTATTTTGTTTCAACACTTTTTAATTCATTTATTTTACTAATCCTATATACAATCACACCTATCAATGTGATCGTCGTTCTTCCCCATAAGGATTTTATTAATAATATGTTACTTGGATAGTTACCCATACCCAAGTTTCTAAATCCTTATTTTATTGATACTTCATTATTCACAGCAGCGAATAATACGCATTACCCATTTAGCTTCTTTCTCGAGGATATTTCTGTCCGAGTCTTAATTTCTTCCCCTTTTTTTTGACCTTAATCCATTGTAATAATGACAAAATCAATTTACTTCATTTTATTATTCCATATTGTTATATAGAATTTGTCCACATCGTTTATTAATATAAACGATGTTTCTACATGTTTTATTTCGTTTGGCCAAGTCCATAACCATGTCCTTGTCATTTGTTACTATTATAAATTCCCGGGTTCGGGTGTTATTACGCTCTTTTCTAATACATCATTTATTTACTTTATTAAGTTTCTGGGTCTGAGTGTACACGCATCCCTTCTCATGGCAATATTTATCACGGCTATTTTTGCCTCGATTTCAAATACTCACCATTGTTTATTTTCTTATACACACACACATATATATATATATATATATTTCTTTTTTTTATTTAATCATTTCACTACTCATATATGCCCATATGCAACTATCATTCGCACTCGTATCGAATAAAATTTGTGTTAAAATTGAATTCACAAGAAACATACCCGAAACGACATCAGGTTCTATCTTTGCTTTGGTTGCGGTTAATTGGAAAGATCTGGCCCTTGCCTTTTGTGCCTCCATCTGCGCATCCTTCTCATTCTTTTTCCCGTCCAACTCCTGGCACTCAGATTTCTTATGACCCGGTTGGTAGCATTTGTAACAAACCAAAACTTTCCCCGGGCATAGCGAATCCGTATGCCCTGTCTTTCCGCATATGGGACACAGTTTATCCTTAAAGCGACACTCACCCTTATGCACCTTTCCACATACCTTACAACTCGGTGATCCGCCCTTCACATCCGGCTTCTTTGCCGATTCAGTTGTTCGTGCCTGCTTCGTAGGGCTTGGGTTAGCATCTACCGCCCTTCTTTCACCCGCTCGACTTGCTTTTTGAGTTTAATTTCTCTTTCCTGAGCCGTATTTATGATCTCGGTGAGCGTCTCGTACTTGGAAGGAGTCATAAACTCCCGATATTCAGCACTTAACATATTATAATAATAATAATAATAATAATATATTTTCTGCTCCTCGGTAGTTACTAGCTCATCACAGAATCTCAGCTTATCCATGAAAATACCCGTGATTTTATCAATCGTTTCACCCTTTTGCCTTAACTGGATGAATTCCTCGTTGATTCTGTTGATGACCGCCTTGGGAGTGTGGTGTTTAAGGAATGGTACCTTAAACTCGTCCCACATCATAACCCTTGCCGCTTCGGCTCCAATCTCCTTCTTTTTGTTATCCACCAATCCTTGGCTTGACCCCTTAATTGACCCGTTCCGTAAGCCACATAATCGCTTATGTCACAGTGGGTCCTTTCAAATACCCCTTCAACATCACTTAGCCATCTTTGGCATATTATCAGGTTAACTTCCCCGTTGTAAATTGGCGGTTTACACGCCATAAACTCTTTGTACGAACAACCCTTACATTCTCCGGAGTTTTCTTTCACAAGGTTGACATTGTCTTCCAACCTTTTAACCCTTTCCTCAACTAACGAAAGTACCGTACTTTGGATTTTGTCTATGAAACCGGATAGACTATTCTCGATTGCCTTCCCTACTTCTTCGGCAATCAGCTCTTTCATTTGTTCGGTGACTATCGGCACCGCATCATTGTCACTCCTTTCCGTCATTTTGAAACTGAAATGTTTATACCAATTGTTAAACATTTCATTTATAACATATACTTTATTTGCTTCGGTTTTGCCAAGTTCATAACTTGCTTTAACCATTCTCATCTAGTGCACTTTCCGGGTTTGAGTGTGTTAACACGCTCTTCCCGTGCACATTAATTCACGTCTCTTTTTCTCACATATGATCAGATCTACTAAAGTAACTAATTCTTACCGGATGATTGATCAAGCTTGAACCGAACACACTTTGTTGACAACCTTAACACCCGTCTCGATTTATTTATTATTTTATCATAAAATACACACTTTTAAAACCAAAATGCATAATTATTGAAGCTTAGTTGATAAAACTAAGGTTACACGATTAAGGTGTTCTAATAAAATCAACTAACTAGTTTAAAACATTCAACATTAAGTAGTGTTTACAAAACAAACATCGTCTAAAACATGATTAGATTAACGCGGAAGCTTCAAAATTAGTGTTCGGTTCTTGGATTCTTGCTTGATCGCCATCCGGGTTAAGACCAACATCACCTAATGTCAAAACCACATTAAATGTTAGTTTTGACAATGTTAAAACACATATAAACAAGTTCTGGTATCAAACAATGAAATCGAAACAAAATTTCTGATCTTTAGGTCTGTCGCGCCCCGCGACAGATCCTTCCATAGCCTACGCGGCCCACGATAGACGTCGCGTTACGCGACAATGTATCAGGTTTGGTGTCGCGTGACGCGACACCTTGTTTTCGACAGACTGTTGCTTGGTTTGTGCTGCAGATTCCCAGCTCTTATGTTTAACAAAATTTTAACTTCAAACATTCATAACTTTTATTCTACATGTCCGTTTTAGGTGATTATTTGTCCTACGCGTCCGTGATTTAAATACCAACGCATCTATTATAATCATTTAATCAAAAGTTGAGTCTACCGACTGAAAGTCTATAAATCCCTTTTCTATTTATTCGACCCGCATAACTTTGCACGAATTCTACTACTACTATTAATGTAACGCCAAGGCGTATTTACCCAACATACGGGGCTTACGATCACCGGCGTTTCATTACCAAATCTATGGTTTCACGCTCTTGTGATCCATCGTCGCCAAATGCTATTCAAACACATTTTTACTACTTACTAAACAATTATTCGACCCGTTTGGCTTATTTATGAAATTCTCCATTTCTAATGACTACCAAACATTTCCTATTCAAGTTTTTGACTCGCTTAACTAATAGTGATCTACGTCACTTTTACTAACGCTACCATTTCTAATAAACACAATTCCAAGTATCCATAATTATTCAATTAACATAATGTAACGGGATAACGATTACATACTTGCATAATTCACCGTCATTGATTTCTAACCATGATTACCCATTCCCGGGCTTGTCCATCTTAGCGTATCACTTCCATTCCATGGTTTACGCTTTAATAATTCACAATCATCAAGTGACATTCAAGTCACTTCGAAACTACCTTTTTAAATCCTTGTTTGACCCGTTTGGTTATCTAATGGAATCCACCATCTTAATGACAACCAAACATACTTTAACAAATCTTTTGATCCGTTTTGATTAACTAGTGAACTTCATCACTTCTACAATAAACCACAATCTTTCATATTGCTAATTTTAAGATATTAACTATAATAAAATCAAAGTATAATGTAACGAAACCAAGGTTACGTACCTTCAAAGCACACCCTTCAAACGCGCGTCACCACCAGCTTGTCCACTTGACGTTCCGGTTTCCTTTCCTATAGAGTTCAACCGCAAACCGTTTAGAACTCTTTTCTTAACATATAACGCATTAGTTCGCCATAATTTACAAATATGCGTTTTAGTTCAAATTTCAGTTCTTAAGCCTTCTTTTAGGCATTTTTACAAACACCTTAAGGGCATAATTTCACACAATTCATAATCAAGTTCATCACTTTTCATTTAGTCAAGATTAATCATCAATTAAGCACGTTAATGTAATTTTTTCATATCATATTCTGAAATCACTTCCTAGAACTCAAATTACACTAGAACAACAATCATAATTCTAGTGTTTAACGTGTTCCTTCAAAACCCACTTATCACCTTCAATGGTGATTGTGAATTCACAAGAAATAAGCATAATTTCAACAAGTGATTGACTAGGGTTTATCCCTAGACACAATATCATTCTAATTTCACCCAAACAACATTCATGCAACATCAATTTCGAATTTCAAGTATTCATTCAGAATTTTAGATGGAATCATTCAACGAAATTTCACATAACTTATGATCCCTTCACTGAGGATATTCACTAATCTATGCTTTGATTTTGTTTTGGAACTGATTTGATCCTTCGATTTGGAAAATTTTGCAAGAACTAGGGTTTGGAGCTTAGCTCTTGGTCGCCCCCTGTATTTGATCGACCAGACAAACACACTAGTGCGTGTTTGGTGTTTAAGCTTTTGTTTTTAATATTATTAGTTTCAGTTTTAATACCTTTGGTCCCTCCACTATTATCAGGTTAGATTTTTCCTTGTTTTCAACCAAGTTTCTGTTATAACTAGACTTATGACTAACTAGGTTATTTATTCCTGGTTAGTTTATTTTTTGTTTGTTTTATACTTTATAATTTCAATATAAAGTTTTATATTTTTCGGGGTGTTACATGTACAATACCCTTATCCTACAAATTGTTCGCGATGACCCCAGCCGTTAGATCTTCTGTTTATCAAACCTCGACTTCACAAACCCAGACATGTTTATAAAGTTGCATGGGACTCACAAACTCTGACTCACAAAAATGGTTGGTCGCATGTTATGTCCAAAATCGCATGGCTTCACAAACCCTGACATTTTCATAAAGTCGCATGGGACTCACAAACTCTGACTCACAAAAAAGGTTGTTCACATGTTATGTCCAAAATCGCATGGCTTCACAAACCCTGACATTTTCATAAATCGCATGGACTCACAAACTCTGATTCACAAAAATGGTTGTTCGCTTGTTATGTCCAAAATCGCTTTGCTTCACAAACCCGGACATTTTCATAAATCGCATTGGACTCACAAACTCGAACTCTCAAAATGGTTGTTCGCATGTTGTATCTCCAAAATCGCATGGTGATAAACTCGGACTCACAAACTCGGACAATAATCGCGTACACATCGGAAAAATGAATCAGGGACACGTGTAGGGCTATTATCGTCGCGTACATAATGTATGATTAGGGGATTTATGTTCTATACTTCCCTTATATATATATATATATATATATATATATATATATATAGGGGAAAGTTACTGTACAAATAAAGTTAACGTACTAAACGTACGAATAGCATGAAAAAATAAAAAGCATACGGTGGCATTTTTGTAATTATCTGCTTGTCGGGTAATTATCAAAATTACTCTACAAATGATACTGTAGAGTAATTTTGTAAAATGTTATTGCAAAGTAATTTTAATCTTGTAGGGTAATTATCAAAATTACACTTACCCCCCCCCCCCCCCCCCCCAAAAAAAAAAAAAAAAAACTATTCCCCCCCCTCCCCACACACCCAAACTAAAAGCTAAAAACCAAAATCATAAAGCTAAACCCCATAACTAAATGCTAACAAAATTACTCTACATGATTATTTTACAAAATTACTCTACAAGATCAAAATTACTCTAGAAGATCATTTTACAAAATTATTCTACAAGATCAAAATTACTCTATAGGAACATTTGTAGAGTAATTTTGAATTGTATGTTGTTTGATAAACTTGCATGGTAATTTTGATTCACTTGTAAAGTAATTTTGATGCATAGTAAATTTGATACACTTGTATAGTAATTTTGATAATTACTCTATAAAAACAAAATTACTCTATAAAAACAAAATTACTCTAAAAGAACATTTTACAAAATTACTCTATAAAATATCAAAATTACTCTACAGGATCATTTGTAGAGTAATTCTAATAGTTACTAATAATTACAAAAATGTCACCGCGTTTTTTTTGTCTTTTCCTCTAGTTCGTATGTTTTGTACGTTAACTTTTTTTGTATTTGATCTTTTACCTGTATATATATAGGGTGAGGATTATTTCAGAACCCTAATATTTACAGAACTCGCAAAACTTTTAATAAACAATATTTTTATTCATATTTTTTTTTTATATTTGGGGTATTTTAATAATTTATTATATGTATTTTTAAGATTACATACATATTAAGATAAATTTGTCATTTTTTGTTTGTAATTTTATAAGTACACATATGTAAACTAGTTTTTTTTTTACATATATGTAACTAATTATTACACACATATATATAATTTGGCTATTACACATATGTAAACTACTTTTAACATGTATGTAATTATAAAAATACATATGATAAATGATAAAAGTATGTTAAATATAAAAAATATATAATAATTGATTGTTTATTAGAAGTTCTAAAAGTTCTCTAATTATTAGAGCTTTGAAATGAACCTAACCCTGTATATAGAAAGAGAAGTTGTCGAGTCACAAAACATACATGTTGCCACAATATTGGCTAGTGCCATTATTTTCTTCATGCGCCATCTTTCAATTTATCAATTTTGTGCGGGTGAAGGTATAGCAGACTTCATTTCTGCTATACTTTGTTACATCCGCCGTATCACACAAGGCAGCCACTAATTATATAAAGACTCAAATTTGTTGAAAAATAAATAGATTCAAGGCGTATACACCATAAATGCTCTTAAGGGTGAAACTTAGATGAGAAAAAAATATCGTTCATCGTATATATTTTAATTTAATAAAATTGGATCCATTTTAATATTTAGCTTTGAAAATATCCCACCAGGGTTTATTGCTTATATAGGTCACCCATGATCTGTATTTTTTTGGTTGGGTTAAGGTACCACTGAACAAGAATGAATACAATTCTATTGTCAAACTCATATGCCTTTTCCCATTATTCTCACACCAAAGTCTTCAAATCTCAACCAACTTTCATCACTAGAAACAGGCAAAACGATACCATTATTGCAGCTCCAAACGAATCAAGAAACTTACCTTCGAAGCTATCTTTACTTGAAAAAATATTTAACAAGGCTATCATCAAGTTTCTTGATCATCCTCATCATTTGTCGGTCGACCCATGCAACACGCTAACTGATAACTTCGCACCAGTCGATGAGCTGAGTCCTACCAAATGTGAGGTTGTGTACGGGTCACTCCCTTCATGCCTGGATGGCGTGTACATACGCAACGGACCCAACCCACAGTTTATCTCCAGCGGTCCACAACACTACCTGGATGGGGATGGGATGGTTCACTCCATCAGGATCTCAAAAGGTTGTGCCACTTTCTGCAGCCGATACATCAAGACCAACAAGTACCTGTCTGAAAACCAAGTTAGATCTTCCATTGTCCCAAATTTTATTGGAGGTATGAAAGGACTTAGTCCTTTTGTCGCGCGTGCAGCATTGTTTTGTGCAAGAATTGTTACGGGTAAGTACGATATTCGCAAAGGGATTGGTGTTGCAAACACCAACTTAGCGTTTTTTGGAGGCAGCCTGTACGCGCTATGTGAATCCGATCTTCCATATGCACTCAAAGTCGAGGACAATGGTGATATAGTAACTTTACATCAGCATGATTTCAAAGGAAAGCTTTTTATGAACATGACCGCTCACCCGAAGATTGATCCCAAGACTAAGGAGGCGTTTGCTTTTCGTTATTGGGCAACATATCCTTATATAACTTATTTTCGATTCGATGCAAATGGAAACAAGCAAACCGATGTACCTATTTTCTCCATGAAGGAACCCTCTTTAACTCATGATTTGGCAATCACTCAAAAGTATGCAATCATTTGTGACATTCAACTTGGAGCTCATCCAATGAACCTGATCCGTAGAGGAAGCCTTGTAAGTTTTGACGAAATGAAAGTTCCAAGAATTGGTGTTCTTCCACGATATGCAAAGGATGAATCAGAGATCAAGTGGTTTGAGGTGCCTGGGCTCAATATACTTCATGTAGCTAATGTGTGGGACGAGACCGATGAATATGGAAACGAGGTCTTGGTGTTTGTGGCACCTAATATATTGTCGATTGAGCACTTCTTCGATCGGATGGATCTGATCCAAGCATCCATGGAAAAAGTGACTATTCATTTTGGGACGGGGGTTGTGTTAAGGCAAACTCGGTCGGCTGACAACATGGAGTTTCCTGTTATCAATCCGGCATATATATCAAAAAAGAACAAGTAAGAAAAACACTGACTTAGTTTTTTATTCAAAAAGGGGTAGCAGCGCAGTTTGTTTCTCGTTTACCTTCTATCTCGATGTAATTTTATATTTAACTGATAATGCATAAGCAATACATGTCTTATCTAATGAGAAGAAACCGTGATAATGCAGGTTCGTTTACACAACTATTTTTGAGAAAACGCCGAAAAAATCAAGGATGATAAGGACAATAGGAGTGGCAAAGCTTGACATTGCCGCATCAGAAGAAACCAAAGAACGACATGAGTACACAGTGGCAAGTCGGATGTATGGAGATAATTGCTTTGGAGGTGAACCATTTTTTGTTGCAAGAGATTCAAGCGTAGAGGATGATGGGTATTTGGTGTCTTATGTGCATGATGAAAACTCGGGTGAGTCAAGGTTCTTGGTGATGGATGCCCGATCACCGAATCTTGATGTGGTGGCCACTGTCAAGCTGCCACAACGAGTGCCGTATGGTTTACATGGTCTATTCATTAAAGAAAAGGACTTGAGTGCAATGTGACAATCCGACAATATTGTATGTTACCATTGTATTTTCAAATAAATATACATACATTGCTATGATAAATAAAATTGTGATATTTTACAAATACATTGAATGATTAAAAACCATATACAACTTTGTATTCTCTATGGGACCCGCCTCCTAGCTCAGTTGGTTTTCGGCCGGGGGTTTGCCAATGGCCACCCCGGTTCGAATCCCGGCGTCTACGGCTTGTGGGGTGGGTTGTCCCAATGATGGATCGTATCCTACCGAGGCATGGTGCGGTCTTGAGGGCAACCCGGTTTTACCCGGCTGTTACCCCAGCGAGTCTCTCGTGTGGGGGCAGTATGGTTTCCGGGCGGAAGTCAGCTTGCGCGGCGGCCGGGACCCGATCGAACATCGCGTCCGAGAGTGCGGGGCTGACGGGGGAATGTCTTTGACATGAACCCGGTGACCAATAGGTCCAGTACATAGAAAGTCACCTTCCAAAAAAAAACTTTGTATTCTTTATAAAAAATGTTGTATGAGTTAAAAGAAACTGATAAAAATTATATATTTTGTTATTAATCAAACATTGACAAAACAAAACCATTTGTTCATTGTATCATTTGGCAGTTACTTGGTTAGATCTATGTTAAATGGTGGTGGTCTCTTTTACCTGTGTAGGGCATAGTGTCAGTTACTTGTCAAAGTCTTTGTTAAATGGTGGTGGTCTACCTGTCTGTGTAGGCATAGTAATTGTTAGGGCTTAACTATGTGCACGTTTTCTATATTATGGTATGATTTTTTTAACGGTTAACGAAATCACCGGATAAGCATTCTGGATGCTCTCAATTGAGTAAATACATCCTCTCTTCCATAACGGTCAGAGTTGGATGCATACCTGAGCCACCAAGCCACCAGTTCCGGAGAAAACCCACTCGTCCGAAGGCCCACTGCGGTAAAACCCGGTTCGACTTGGTTTCAAACGGACGGCCTCCTGAGATGGGACCTCACAAAGATAAATCAAGTGATTAACCACTAAACTAACTTGTTAGGAGACTATCGTGGTATTACTTTTTATCACAATGCTTAATATGTCAAATGTCAAGTGTATTATGTTGATATAGTTAATAAAACCTTATAGTTTATCTTTTTTATAATTATTTTTTATTAAACTAGATTTCAGAACAAAAAATGAGATTTATGGATGCCATCCAAATTCTTGTCAATCAAAAACTCACCAAACAGATACACTTCAAGCAAAATCCCTTCTCTCTTAGGGGTGTTAAAGATCGGATTATCCGAAAACCGGATATCCTTTCAGATAGTGAATATTGATATCCGAATCCGTATCCGAAATTTCGGATACGTATCCAAAATTTCGGATACGTATCCGGATATCCAAACGGATATCCGAATTTATAAAAAAAATCTAAAAAGCCATTTCGTGTATATATTATAACTAAACTTATATTCAATTTTCCAAATTTCCAAAATTTAAAACTAAAAACAATCATAAATTCACACGAATACAATTATTTACCACTTTTTTTACTAATCTTTACAGTACTTCAAACTAAATATAATGCTCATATATTATATATATTTATAAAAAAAATTATTAATTTCGGATATCGGATAATCGGATTATCCGAAATTTTTGAAACTAATATCCGAATCCGAAAATTCGGATTATCCGGTTTTCAGATATTTTGGTTTCGGATCCGGATTTTTTTGAACACCCATTAACTGGTTGAAATAAATAAATAAGTTCGATGTGAATCTATATTTATATCTATATTATACATCATATATTATAATCATAATGTTATCACCTGAAAAACATATTAAATTTTAGGTAGAGTAAATTTCTGTTTTCGTCCCTAAGGTTTGTCAATTTTAACTAGTTTAGTCCAAAAATCTAATTTATAACAAATCCAGCCCTGAAGTTTGCATTTCTTAACGCTTTTCATCCCTAAGGGTGCTTTTTCATTTAATTCTTAGGGATGAAAAGCGTTAAGAAATGCAAACCTTAGGGATGAAAAGCGTTAAGAAATGCAAACCTTAGGGATGGTTTTGTTATAAATTAGATTTTTGGACTAAACTAGTTAAAATGCACAAACATCAGGGACGAAAACAGAAATTTACTCTTTTAGGTAATACAAGTATCATTGCTTAAGGAATCATACGTTCATACTTAATGCATTTGTTAATCTTTTTTCTAGGGCAGATTTGTCTTTTTAAAAAGACTTACATTTTGATCCTTCAATTTTATAATAATAATAATAATATTTTTCCCTATTATTTTAAACCAATATATTCATGATTTTTAAGCGACTATAATTTTTACTACATTCATACTTTCAAAATAATAATACATAATACATAATAAAAACGAACATTTTATTATCTTTAATTTGAGTATAATATTGATATAGTTTTTTAATATAAAAAAAATTGATGTTATGTGATTAACAATGTATAAGGGTGACCAATAACCGAGCCGCTTACCAAAATTGAACCAAAAGAGACGAAGCTGAACCGAAATCAAAATTAACCGAAAACTAATTAACCAAAAACCAATTAACCGAAACTTCAATTAAACAAAAATTGGTTATCAGTTTTATTTTTGTATCCCTCTATTTCATGCATTTCATGTTTTATACATCCATTTCATGTAGTTATGCCTTCAATTCATGTATTTTCCAAATTCTTGTCAATCAAAAACTCACCAAACAGGCAGACACAATTCATGCAAAATCCCTTCTCTCTCGATTAACCAGCTGAAATAAATAAATAAATAAGTTTCATGCGAATCTATATCTATATCGATACCATATTATATATTATAATGCTATCACTCGAAAAACATACTAAACTTCTGGTAATACAAGTATCATTGCTTAGAGCATTTAGATTTGATACTCTATAATTATGTGAGTGTGATGGGGTATGGTCTTGGACCCGACCCAAATGCTCGAACATTTCTGTTACTTATCGTTTTTCATATTAATATTCATTATTATTGCTTGCTAACCCAACCGCGAGGCCCAACGCGATGTAGTTTACACTACAATGGGTTGGGGACTTGTAGAGATAACCTCTAATTGGGTCTGACCCATTGAGGTTAGGGGAGACTCATGTCTCCTATATAAAGGGGTGTTTAGCTCATTGTTATGGGAGAATATATGGAGACGCCACACTTTTTGTAGCTGAAAATATGGGATTCTTCCCCTACCGGCCATCTCTACATCTTCACTTTTTTCTCTTCTCCATTGCAGATCTAGGTTCAAGAGGAAGAATAAGGTGTGTGTAACGCTCCACATTTTCGCACTTTCTTATTTTAGCAAAACGTGTTGTACTTTCCGTATTTAGACACTTGTACCCTCTTTGTAATCTACTTTCATTCCGTTTGTAATTCGAGACTATTGATCATAATGAAAACGAATCTATCTTTTTATTATCGTGTGTGTATATTCATAGTTAGTCTTATGTGCAATTGTTAGCCAATTCTCGTTTGAACGAAATATTATTCATGGATTCTTGATTCTATTTTTATCGACACTTGATACTCGTTAAACTACTTAAAACTCTTAAAATAATGAGATTCGGAAGCTTCGTGAAACGAATAATCGTTTAAAGGTTTTTATCCTAATTTAAATTCGTTCATGGTTATTAATCGATCCTTTTTTATTTAATTAATTAAAATAGTTAATATTATTATTTTATAATATATATCTAGTTAGTCTAGTTAGATATTAAAGTTAGTTTTTGTCAAAAAAGTTAGTAAATATAAACTAACTTTAACTTAGTTAGTTTAAACTATAAAGTTAATTTCCCTTTGTAAATAACTTAACTGGGTTAATTAAAGTTCAGGGACCATTGTGTAATTTGCTGAAAGTTTAGAACCTTAAAAACAAAAGGAAAATAATTAACAAAAAGACCGATGACCCCAGGGATCGAACCCGGGTCACCAACTTCACAAACGCGCACACCGACCATTGCGATGCAGTCTTCTTATTGAACATAACCCGGCCCGAAATTTATTTAACAACTCGTTCGAATGGTCTGATCAGCCGCGACCAGACCCCTTTTCAGCTCCATTTTAGCACGATTTTTGAGTTGTTTTTCATTTTAAACTTAGTTTTAACATTTATTATCCAACCCCCAACTAACCAAATCATTCCCTATAAATACCAAGTGTTCTCCAAGCCATTTACATTTTTCTAGTCACTCTAAACACTCTCAAAATCTCTCTAATCAGCTGCTAATTTGAAGATTCGAGCAGAAATACCAACATTTACAAAAGTATGCATAACTCTCTCATTTCTTAACGGTTTTCATCCATTCTTTTTCTCACTTGCTTGGAAGAACCTTAGGAACGTTTCCAGAGGTTTTACATGGAAAACCAAGCCCTGGAATGTCGCCAAAAGGCTCCAAAATGGACTGTTTGTTTCTGATTTCGTTTAAATTTGTTAATCTTAGTTGAACTTGAGTCTAACTCATCTCAAACAAATGTCTTTATGCTTATAACCTCATCTATGGTTAGTTAGGCTTAAAAACAATGTTGAGACATGTTAAATCAGAGGTTAAAACCTCACAAACGTTCTGTTTTAGTTGGGGTTTTACCCACAAGAAGTGTTCAAGCTTGAAGCTTGATGAATGTGTGATTGTTAGACTAGCTTGGGCTATCTTTCATAAAAATCCACTCACTTCTTGATGTTTTCTAATAGATTAGTTGTTGTATTTCATTATTCTTGTAAGTTCATGACCCTCCTTGTTGTTCATAACAAGTGTAGTGGTGAACAATAGAGATACCTAAATGGAAGTTTTGTTCTTCCTACCTCATGTATGAATTCTATAATACTTAGAGGTGCCTAAATGAAGATTTTAATCTTCTACCTCATGCTTGACATGTATGATATAGTGATACTCATATAACTTAAATAATATATTCAACGAAACCGAACTCTTGATGATGAAGGTGGGCATTGTCAAGTTAGTAAGTATATCATCTAAGCATCATATGTGATGGATGGTTATTTTCCTATGTCTATGTTCATGTATTTTAAAATTTCGAATCTATAATCTTCCGTTATTCACCAAACTCACGCACCTATGTTTTCTTCGTGTAGAAGGACAAGGTGATCCAAACTAATTCATCCACCAACAACACTCAAAGGATTACCAAATTGGAAAGCTTGCAAAAACCGTGAGCATACTCGATCCCTTTTTCCTTTTATTCACTTTCGGGTGCAACATGTATACTATACAAACTACACTTCACTTTGAAACTATTTTAAACAAACTCTATCCATTGTTGAAACATGAAACTATATGTGATGCTTGTTAATTTCGTATGCCATGTAAACTATTTGTGTTGATATATGCTGATTAACTTTGCTAGCCTACCTTAACAATTATAGTGCTATAGGATTAACGCACCGCCCACGAGACTTGGGGTATTGTTAAGTTAAACATGTTAACCTCCCGCGATACTTTGAGATAGGCAAAATTAAACGCGTTGAAAACTTGGGTTTGAACATATCGTTACACAATCTAGGCATACCAGTAACTCGCATATTATGATTCATGTGGATATAAGCAACTTTTTAGTCTATATTATGCTATGTAATCAAACTTGTATGCTCGCCAACTTTTGTTGATATATTTTAATACATGTTGCAGGTTGATAGTGTGATGACGATACGATGAAGAACAAAGATTAGGCAGACTTAGATACACACCTAAATTTAGTTTATCTTTTGATGTTATGTTTCGTTGAACTGTGTTGTATTTCTTTGGAATCTTGTGTGACATTTAATCCATTTATGAAATTTGAATTTTAATTATATTGTCACATAGTGTTATGACGTTTTGAGCAATTTGTTCGTCTCATCCCGATGTTTCCGCCATCGGTTGGGGTATGACAGTGGGATTCTCGGTCTCTTATACAAAGCAGTTCAAATCACTCCAGTGGTGATTCCGTGTTTCTTCAGGGTGGAACCTTTAAATTATATAGAGTGGTTATGAGTGGAATAAAGAGAAAGTATTATTGTTTATTAGTAAATTTAGAGAAAACACTTTACATCCTCTATTTTTTTAATATTTTTAAAGTGGTTGTGAGTGGGGGAGAGAGAAAAGCTAGTGATACACGTTTAAAAAAATTATTTAATTGAAAAAGAAAATATAGTGTTTTTTAATATATTAGAGAGATGAAGTTTAATATATTACAGAGATGGAGAAGAAGATTCAATTGTGAATGCTGTTGAGGAATAATACATTCATACTTAATGCATTTGTTAATATTTTTTAGGGTAGATTTGTCTTTTTAAAAAGAGTTACATCTTTACTCCTTCAACTTTATTATTATACTTGTAATAATATTTTCTCTATTATTTTAAACCAATCTCTTCACGATTTTTAAGCGATCATAACTTTTACTACGTTAATACTTTCGAAAAAACTACACGATAAAACAAACATTTTCTTATCTTTAATTTAAGTATAATATTGGTATAGCTTTTTACTAAAAAAAATTGTTATATGATTAACAGTGTATAGAATAACCTAACCGTTGACCAAAATTGAACTGAAAACAAACGAAACTGAACAGAAGTCAAAACTAACCGAAAACTAATTAACCAAAAACCAATTAACCGAAACTTCAATTAAACAAAAATTGGTTATCGGTTTTATTTTTGTATCCTCGGCATACCACACCTAACCGAACCATTCACATTTTCATATATTTTTAACTTTTATACCTCTATTTCATGCATTTCATGTTTTATAGATCCATTTCATATAGTTATACCTTCAAGTTTATGGATTTTCTAAGCAATAATTCTAGGCATCTAGCCAAAATTTGGTTTTGGTTATTAATGTTGGGATTCGCCAGTGTACAATTTTAATATTTAAATAAAAACTTATTTATTCATTACATTAGCAATTAATATATCATATTAGTTAGATAAGTGGAAGTGTGTACAATAAAACCAACTAACCCATCCCAGTGATCCAACTGTAACTATTAAAACAAACAAGGGGTTTTCGAAAAACCAACTTTTTGACGAAAAACCTAAGCTTCAGACTTTCATCCAAGTCCAACGAACCTTCACGCAAGTTGATGTTTGTTCACGAACCACAATCTAAATCAACAACTTGAGACAAATCTTAAAACCTGAACGCAAGACCCAATAACACTTCAAAGTAAAAAAGTCAACCCCGCTGGATCTGGAGTCAAACCTGGTCAACTGAGTCAACCAGGTCAAGAAAATCCGGTGTTCGGCGGCGGAGTGGTGGGGCGGCCAGTGCTGCAGTGGTGGCTCTGGTTCAGTAGGGTTCGGCCGACTAGGAGAGAGGGAGGTAGTTGGCGAAGCTTGAGATTTTCGACTGGGGGGTCGAAAACGTACATACCAAAAAATTTCTATAAAACGGGGGGTCGAAAACGTATATACCAAAAAATTTCTATACGAAAACTACATACTCTTCACTACTGAGCGAAAAGTTCGGGGGGTCGGCCGCCCCCTCCCGTCCCCACTAGGCAGAGGTGAGGTGTTGGGTGTTTTGTGTGTAATGCCGTGTAACTTATAACCCTTGTGAACTCTTGTATATATAGATACCCTACCGATTGTATTTGAACTCAAACACTCACTGTTTTAAAGTAATATAATCTAATTCTAATACCTATTATATTTATCTCATAAATATAATAGTATATATTAATTATTTTATAACTAATATAATTACCTCTCTATATTCTATTTATCTAATAAATAAAATCTATTAATATTATTTATCTAATAAATAATATTGTCCACCATTTATTTAATAGACATTCAATTAAATAAACAACTAGCTACTAATTAATCATTTCACAAATAATTAATTTACTAAACGCTTCTCTAAACATTCGAACCACATTACTGTTGCAAGACACGCACATGAGAATAATAACATATAGCTCATAAATATTATTTGTTGGTTCGTTGTCCAAAGTGTAATTCTTTGGGTTGTACCCCGTTAGTAACATTAAAATAATCATGAATCGGACATCTCACATCCAACAATCACCCACTTGAACGAGTCATCGATTAATTGACTTAACGTAGATAGTGGTGGACGCCTAGTTTCATCTCAATGCCCCTAACTAGGCATGACAAATAATATTCGTCAACTGGTTCCTTGCGTTGAAGTTACTCTTGACTTAACCAAAAACTAAAGCCACGATAACCTTATCCGTTATCCCTTCTGTTTAGAACATCCGTTAAACATGTGGCATAGATCAATATTCATTCTAATATGTTGTTTAACTATTTTTGTTCTCCTTCCCTTATTTGAAGTGGTCTAGCAAACTACTCTTAGTTTGAGGGTGGGCACGCGTTTACACTAGTTCGCATCAACAAGGACGCCAAAACATTCAACTCCCTTTTGAAAAGGAGAACAAAATCCCTTTGGCAACATACAATGCCTTGCATAGGTACAACGTTAGATAAGATTAAAGAACAACCTTTGGCTAAAGTTAGTTCTAATATGTTCCTCAGGTCTAAGGATAGAGGGATCATGCTAGTTTTAAAACATCTTATGACTATGATCTATGAAGATCGTTTTTAAGCGAGTTACGTCTGATGTCATTCTCTAATGAATATATATGAAAATTGATCGGATTGTCGAGGTACAGTCAATGATAGAGTTAAAAATAGTTCCTTGGTACCTTTAGCTAGATAGCTGGTGGTAAGAAGAGCGTCGAACCATGAAAAGTTTGTGGTCGATGGTTAGGCTTTGTTGATTAACATGTCACTTATGAAAATGCTATTTTTATGAAGCTTGCTATTTTTCTTTTAAACAGTTGTTTTGAAAGGTGAATCACAAAGTGATTCAGTTGTTTGTGTTTTATTCGGTGATTATAAAAAACGATTAACTAATATGAGTTATGAACAATAGTGTAAAAACAATCATACCCTGGTTTGGATTAACAAGTAACTAGGGTCAATTCACACAAATGGTTTAATCAATAATCAATGATCTTAGACATCAACAATTGGATAAAAGTATGTTTCATGAATCAAGATCAATCCCATACAAACCCTAACACAAACCAAAATCAATAGCCAGCATTGGCGAAGCTTTGAAAGGGCCGGGAGGGGCGCCCGACCCCCCGAACTTTTCGCTTAATAGTGTTATATATGTAGTTTTCGTATAAATTTTTTTGGGTATATACGTTTTCGACCTCCTGATTCTATAGAAATTTTGGGTATATACGTTTTCCGACCCCCCCCGGTCGAAAACGTCAAGCTTCGCCACTGATAGCCAGTATCTTTTCACAATGTTTTTTATGCAAGAAAACCATTAACAATCATGATCTCATAACCAAATTAACAAGTGATTTGCACCAATCTTACAATTAAAAGACTACATAAATATTTCTTCTATCTACTCAAATCGTAACGCTTTTTATAAGTCACAGACTCACAAGTCAAACTTTTCATTTTAGGAACGCGAGTTGACACCGCCTCTAAAGCACAGGGACGTAAATTACATTTTACTTAAAATTCATTGATAAAAGGCAATAGACTATGTTTTGGTGATTTGTGTAATAATAAAAAGAATGAGGTATGAAATTGCAATTAAGCAAAAAGTAAGGTCTAGTATTTGCACATCCTGAGATTATGAATACATAAACCCTAAACCCTAGAGCACTATTTCGTTGCAAAATCGAAGCCATTTTCTCCGGCGGTTCCTCATACTCTAGCTACTACAATACAAGGTTATTATGAACTGATTTTTTGCTAAATTGATTTGATTTATTTCAAGATTTTGTTGTTGATTGGAAGTTTTGTCTGCAGTATTGACCAGTTTGTGATTTGTGGTTGTAACAGATTGTTTAGAGCCAAAATGTATCTCCAGTTTTACATAAATGAAAACGGTGACAAAGTTTACACCACCAAGGTTTGTTCATATAATCATACATTACTGATTGTTTGCATTTGTTTGTATCCTCTTGATTCTGTGTTTTGTTATGTTAATTTGGGGTTTGTAGTCAGAATGATGCATAATTATTATCATAATTATTCCTGTATTGAAAATTACTGACTCCGGGTGCCTTTGGTTATATTACTAGACTGTTATCTTGAATTACTGGTTCAACACTTAATGGTTCGGACTGTTTGTTTGTTTCGTGAGCAGAAGTCTGAATGGTTCAAACATTTGTCTCTGAATGGTTAAGCATTATACTGGGTCTGAATGGTTAAGACCTCTAATCTGAATTGGTCAGACATTTCCCTTTGAACGGTTAAGCATTATACTGACTCTTAATGGTTCAGACGACCTCTTACTGGTTCAGCACTTAACCATTCAGAAGTTGCCAAACTGACAGCCCCTAAATGTAAAACAGATGTAGCTTTTGGTTGTACATAGAGCCATAGTTATTAAGGCGCTAGGCGCCCTCAAGGCGCATAGGTCTCTCTTGGGGCCTAGACGCAAGGCGCAAAAAAAGCGAGGGCCTGAGAAAATAAAAGCGCACAATGAAAAAAAATAAAAAAATATATTATGTATTAGAAAAATAATAATATTCTACAAATAAAATTAACAAAACTTATTCTATAACATTTAATATCATCTATTTAGTACCAAAAGTTCTAAATTATTAGTGTATTGGTGTAGAAAAGTTGTTTTCCTTAGATAATAGTAGAAATTTGGCTGGAGTCTTAGTTTAAAAAAGCGTGCTTTAAGCTCGCTTAAAGCGGAAGCGTTTGGCAAAACACTTTATTTGGTCTGAAGCGTCAAAACACGTGAAGCGTTTTGAGGCTAGCTTTAAGCGCGAAGCGGCCATGGTTTGAGGCGACGCCTCGGCCCAATCAGGTGCAAAAAACAACTATGCATAGAGAATCACCTCTTGCTGTGGCTTTTGGGACCAAAATCCCCCGGAGCTCTTCATGCTTTATTTAACTAAGTTTTTATCTTGCTTGGAAGTATGGAACCGGACGGGGTGTGTTGTAAGAGACCTGCCACTTTTATCGAATCATGTGGTTTTGACACTAAATTTGGAGTGTTCTGGATTTAAATTGTGTTCATTAGTTTATATCCTTATTTTTTTAGCATATTTGGATTTGGAAACATGTCATCTGGACTGACATTTTAAGATATTTTGTATATATTCTTACTAAATTAGTGTATTATTTTGACTTATAGTCAGGGGCGCAGCTATTTTGTATTATTTTCGCTCAGTACTGTAATATATGTGGTTTTCGTATAGAAATTTTTGGGTATATACGTTTTCGACCACCTGGTTCTATAGAAATTTTTGGGTATATACGTTTTCGCCCCGCTCCCCCGTCGGAAATTTCAAGCTTCACCACTGCTTATAGTGTGCTTAGGAAACATTTGTTCATAGTTTATTGGTCAATATTTACATGTAAATAGATGGTTTACTTTAGGCAATTGATCAATTCATGTTTTCTGTTCTTGTGTGCAGAAGGAATCACCACATGGTCTGGCCACACAATCTGCTCATCCTGGTATGTTACTGGTGTCTGTAATTTAATGCACTATGTTATCCATCATATGAACAAAATGGATCTATGCTATTTCATTATGAAAATTATCATATTTAGAGGCATCTCTATTTAGCACATTAGTGAATTTAAAAATTCAGATTTCAAGATTGACAATGACAACATCGATTGATCTATAATAAGTTTACGACTGCCTATGGAGGTGCTTTTGATTAATTGGGTTATACAATTAGTTTTCTGTTATGAATGTCACACATAGTTGTCAATAGCGAGCGTAGCGATCGCTATAGCGCGCTATGTAGCGTATAGGTCTACGCTCGCTATCAGGGTTGTAGCGATAGATAGCGATAATAGCGACAATTTATGTATTTATTTATTTTAATATAAATAACAATTAAATATAACTATAAAATAATTGGATTTTAGGTCTTTGTTAAATATACATGTAAAATAGCATGTATACCAAGGTATTTTGATATAATGTACATATAAAAATTTTTGAATTTTTTTTCTAGTCTATCGCTAATTATAAAATAGCCGCCCGCTATTTATCTCTATTCGCTATGTAGCATATAGGTACCTTATCGCTATTCGCCATTAACAACTATGATGTCACGTCTGATGTAACCAAAACTGATGGTCAACAAGTTAAAACTATCATATTAACTATTTTGAACCTAAGTTGAGAGACTTTTACTCTCAATTTATATGATATCACCCTGTTTTTGTACACTCGAATTGATAATCTAATTATTACAAGTAATACAAAATGACACTTCTAAACAACGATTCTTGCAGTCTGTTATGTACTTCGTATCACATCTGATTATAGAGTTCTGATTACTAAACATCACATAATTTTTCTTTAACTTCCAGCTCGGTTTTCACCTGATGACAAGTTCTCGAGGCAGAGAGTTCTCTTGAAGAAGCGTTTTGGACTGCTGCTGACCCAAAAACCTCCCAGGAAGTATTGAGTAGATTTACAATTGCTACTCTTATGTCTGATCTTGATGTATGTTTAGGTACTTTTTAACACCACTTGTTTACATACAAGTAGTTGCACACTTCTCATTCTCAAAGTATTGGTACTTTCAACCTGATATTCATTGCTATTATTTGGTTGACAATAGTGTTGGGTTGGTGGGTTTGGGTCAGTGGCGGTTTTGATGGTGTGCGGGGAGGACCTCCGCACAAGGCCCGTGATTTCGAGGGCACGCGATTTAAAAAGAAATCTGATATATATATATATATGTTATTTTTCTAGACAGTAAACACATACCAATTCCAAGGCCTATTTACAAATAATTTTTATGGTTTAGAATTTAGCCCACTTGGCATTAGGTTTACTGAGCCCAATACTAATTTGATCTCTTTTTAATAATAATAAAACATTACGGATGGACACGTTTTTCAAGCTTGAACAGGGTACGTGAATTCTCATAGACGCCTCTAGTTTGGGTTGGCTTGTTAAAGTTGATTAACCCGAATATGGCCTCATATATTTAAAGTCGACAACAAAGTTAGTGTTTCGTGTCATCTTGTTCTTAGAATTGCACTTCCATATGTTGATGCACATTTTAACCACATTGCTATTAGTGCACTTGGTGTTAGGGGGCGTTTGAAAGCCGTTGAAACCGACTGAATCGTCTAACTAGAAGCTAGTTAAGCTAGTTTGATTAAACGGTTGGTTCATGGTTCATTTTATGTGGGTTTACGGTTTGGTCTGGTTTGAAACTTGAAACAGGTTGTGTAAATCGAACCGACTGTTTAGCCTTTATACTTAACTAGTTTTATGCCATGCGCGCGTTGCGGCGCGTTGCGGCGCGTTGCGGCGCGTTAAACCGAATAGTTCTCGGTTTGATAACATGTAACTAATAGTTTTGCTTCGGAAAACCATTCAAGTCAATTGAATTGCTAAATCATCATTGAAGATTGTTCTTGTAGTGGTGGTTTACATCTCTTATATTCTACACAATAAGCGTTGAACAATATAAAATTTTGTGGCAGTTCGTTTTTGTATATTCCGTTACAGAATGCAACTGTAATCCGCTGGACAAATCGCCATTGTAAAAACATCTACCTGAAACATCTCCTTTTGAGCATCTATGTTCTCTACACAATCTGGGAAAAAAAAACAACCAACATTTGAATTATAATCACCACTTTATTACATATGCACATTTATATATGTGTTGGTAGCTTACATACCTTCTAAATCCAGTTGCATCAATTTTATGTGGCCACCAGGTTGGAGCAATTCACCAACAACTCTAGCTTGCAATCCCAGGTTTCTTTGTATGACAAGTACTCATCCCCTTCCTATAACACTTTAAAGTTGCTTAATTAACACTATTATCATCTAATTATTTTAATTCATATAAATAGACACCACCTGCACGTGTATATAAATAGACATTATTTCCAAATGATAAAATCAACCTTTTCAGCTTCTTTATGTGAATCAGCAATCTCATATTTGCCTTGATCCTCGACATCGCAAGTAATGAAATCATAAATAAGAACGCTACAAACAGAAGCCTAGACACCATAAATAAATTACCCAAACGACCGATGATGATGACATCTGAACGACGATAACGGTGAGAACGCCACAAACAGAAGCCTCGACACCATAGATAAAGTGTAGTATGAAGCATAACTGAAGCATGCCAACCGGATTGAGAAATGACCTGTAAAAAATCATAGCCGAGAAAAAGTAAAAAAAAAAACTACACATTTGATTCTAGGTTAACTCATTCAAAACAAACCTGCAAAATTACTCTAAATTATGTTACTCCGACACCACCTGATCGTCCCCGGATAACAGCACATCAAACACCGTCATACATCAAATCGACCCAATAAGCTACACTCATCTAAAGAAATATTCAACATCATCAGTTACGTATAAAACTCTGGCAACTAATTCACAGCCATCATCGACCGGTGCGTGAAGCAATTTTGACCCATGTGTGTATGAAGCACCGCCTCAAGGCCCTGGGGCACTTTCCTGATCACCCCAGGCACGCTTTTTTAAACCAAGCAAAAAAACTATACGACTATTCAAACCCGGAATGGAATCAAACGGAAATGGAACAAAATGAAAGATTACACCTTTAGATGTTCAGGCAGCAAAGGGATGCCGATGGAGCACATAAGCGTCTGAGGAAGAGGCTTCTTACACAAAGACCATCTGAATACATCCATCATATTGTTATTACTGTTATTGTTTTTGTTGTTATTGTTATTATCACTGTCCACGCCATTCATATCCGTTTCATTTCCCGACTTCACCATCTTCTCTCCATTAAAACAAAGCTCAAACCTTCACAAAAACACACATGAAAAAACTTGTTATTGATTCGGTTCAGTTAGACGTTAGTCACGTTCCAGTACAACATGATACTGGCGTGGTACCTTTGTGTAGGACTTTCCAGGTACAGAACTTCGCCCTCTTTCAATCGAGCAGAGGTAAATAGAGGCTTCTTCAGACCTATCCTACTCGGTTCTTGACTTTGTTGACTAAACCCGGACCCGGTTCCTACCCGGTTGTAGGTTCTAAAAAAACGATTTGTGCACTCTAGTTTGGCCTGTTTTGATGAAAATTCTGGGCGCAACCGCAAACTACGGTTTTCGAAAAAGGAAAAGGGCTCGGTTTTAGCGGTTTGAATGGTTTTTCCATTTTTCCACAACCTTTAGCTTGTATTAAATTATTTTATAACGATAAAGAGTGTTCATAAATATTATACATATTACATATACATAACTGCATACTCCAAAAATGATAAGGTAACAATAATATAGATTAAACGACTGGTTCCAAGTTCCAAACCGTAGCTGAACCGTCAAAACTCAGTTCTTTAAATCGCCTGAACCAGCAGATTTACTGTGGTTGGGGCAATTCAGTCGGATTTAAAGGTTTATGAGCACCCCTAGTTGACAAGACCGTGAGATATTGAAAGAATATAGATCTGTGAATATGTAACGGGTCAATAAAAGAAAGAGAAAAGAAAAGGGTATACCAAGGTTCATTGCAAAGGTTGTACTGTAATGTAAACTAAATCATTCATTTGACCATCTCCACCTTCAGTCAACATTTTTAGGGGCTAATTAGTCAATATTGTTTAAAAACAAAATCTTTAGCAAGTAAAAAAATGGATCATCAGTCTTGACAACTGAATCCAATTAACAAAACAACTCTAGTGCTCATTATGGTAACGATATATCTCCCAAAATGAAGAGCAATCTACACACATTATTAAAAAAATATAATGAAAACAAATCCTTTAACAATTAATAACAACACTATATTATTCGGCTGGCAAATGATTCCCCTTTTAGGTATTCATCTTTCATTCATTTGACACACTTCAAATAAAAGAAAATCCAAATTAATCCATATACAGGTCAAATTGCCGCAAATTTGAACCACATGATTTACATCAAAAGGAAAACCGGAAATCTTAAATTTGCTAAAAACCCTAGCCTACATAAATAATAGGAGTTAAATGCTTGGTTGGTCCCTGTGGTTTTAAAAAATTGCAGACTTGGTCCTAATGGTTTACTAATTACACGCGTGGTCCCCAAACTTGTAAAAAATGCACTCGGTTGGTCCCCAGCCCTAACATCAGTTAAATTTCTCAGTTAAGTCCATGTTAAATGACCAAAATACCCTTGCTTATTAACAAAACATCATCTTCATCACCATCCCCTGTTCTTCCCCCTCTCTTTAAAACCCACCAGTCCACCATCTCCAACCTTCAATCCATCACCACCACCTCCGTCTGTAAATCGATGTTGTAACATTGCCTGAAAATCGCGGAAGATCTGGCCACTGGACTCCTCCACATCCACCAAGCCTATTACCAAACCGAAACCGTTTTCAACTGAAACCGAATCTGCAATTTAATTTAGAGTGTAGCCCAGGTTTATGAACTTGTAGCAATGTAGCCAGACTACCCACTGCCCAAATACGAAGTACTAACTAATTTAGAAAGTTGATAATATATGCACATCAGGTTTACCAACATTTGAGAAATCCTAGGCCGAGAAGTAAGGTTTATGAACGATTTTGCTTCAAGGGAGAAGCTATATAAAGCGGAAGATCTAGTGTCGGCGATAGGTTAGGAATGATTTGCTTTTGATTTTTCGATTTAGACATCGAATAAATGATTTTGCTTCGGATTAGGAACAAGTTTGATATAGCCTTGGAATAAACGATTTTGCTTCGGATTAGGAACAATTTTGCTTTTGGTATTTTGATTTAGCCTTGGATTAAATGAGTTTGGAATATACTAGGAACGATTTTTCTTTCGGAGTTTTGATTTTTGCAATTTTGCTTCTTATGTGGGTATGCAACTGGTAGCAGCTTCCATGAATTTGCAAATGTTAAAGAGGGGGAAGAACAGGGGATGGTGATGAAGATGATGATGGTGATGAAGATGATGTTTTGTTAATAAGCAAGGGTATTTTGGTCATTTAACATGGACTTAACTGAGAAATTTAACTGATGTTAGGGCTGAGGACCAACCGAGTGCATTTTTTACAAGTTTGGGGACCACGCGTGTAATTAGTAAACCATTAGGACCAAGTCTGCAATTTTTGAAAACCACAGGGACCAACCAAGCATTTAACTCTAAATAATAGCAACAAAACCCCAAAACACACACAGAACCGGAGATTATTAACATATCCTTCAATATTGACAATAAATCATTTTTGGTGTGCTTATGCAAATGTTTGATAGGGTTTTACCATTGTTTGTATCACGAACATTATACAAATACTTGATGTGCCTATTTTTATATGTAAAATTAGATTCATTTGAATCTATCTTTGATATCAAACAACGCGGGGAACGAAAACATTCAAAACGATCTTCTCCGGCGAGTCGTCCCCGTCACCGGAAAACCCATACCAGTTCAGATCATAGGCCGTTTAAGAAAGCAAACACATAGCGAAGAAGAACAGAGACATCATACCTGAAAACTCAGTTCCGACTGAGGCTAATCCCAATCTCGAGCTTCGTTTCACAGATCGGAGTACGTCAGTCAACTGTCAACTGGTGTCGCCGTTGTTGGTGAAGATCGGCGAATATACAGCGGTGGTAGACATGTGATTCAGCAGGCACAACTGTTCATTTCCATTCTGTTACTAACATATATTAATTAACAAACAATTAACCAACAGTAAGTGAAATAGATATAAGAATAAATAACCTGTTGTGGACGCCGGAGAGCCGCCACGCACGGCGGATCCCCTCTGTCATGTCGACGTCGGTGAGCGATGTGCGGCGGATCCCCTATGTCGACGCCGGAGAGGATGTGCGGCGGATCCCCTGTATCGACGCCGGAGAGCCTACGGTTTCTGTCTCCCATCTCTTCAGTTTCTCTGGTCTTTGGCTATGAAACCCTCTTTTTCATGTGCGCTGAGTTTTTACACAATGGAGCAGGCGGTGGGTGTTTTCTATATGCGTGGCAAATGGATTGATAGAAGCCATACATCTGGCTTCTCAAAACGTGGCCAAATTGAATGGTGACACCACTTGTGTGCCACTATTCATTTAACTTGGGTTATTAATAGATATTAATAATAATTGGGTTATTAATAGATATTAATAATAGATATTAATAATAATAATAATTTATTTTCTCATATTTTTTTTTGGAATATGTAGTTACGTATATGTATTATAATCATGAACCATTTTTCTCATTTTATTTGAAAACCGGCCGAATCAGGCCATGAACTCAGATGCTTTTGCGCTATTATTGCAAACTAGAGTTATCCGCCGCCCACGTTGCAGGGCACTAAACCGAAAATTTCTTAGTTTAATAATATGTACACATTTATTTCGGTTAGTATACATGCTACTGATAACACGATATAAAAAAAAGATACATCGAGTTAACTAAGTAAAGAAAAACACTATCATAGTTATGATAAAAAAAAAATAACTAAAACGATGGCAAGCGTGTAATTTAGAATTGGGGGCAAAACAATAATTTGTCAGGACCAATTAGCGAGTGCTAGGCAGCTGTTTGGCACGAATAAAAACTAAATTGAGTCAACCAAGTAAAATATAATAATACGATAGTTTTGCCCAAAAAAAAACAATGGCAAGATTGCAATTTTTAGATGGGGTAAAATCGTAATTTTAAACTGGAGGTAAAATAATATTTTGAACTGAGAGCAAAACCATTTTTTTATTTTGAATTGGGGCAAAATCGTAATATTTTTTTGCTGAGGGAAAATCGTAATTTTTAGCTGGGAGCAAAGGAAAAATTTTATTTTGAACTGGGGGCAAAAGAAAAATATATATTTTTTTAACCAGAGGAAAATCGTATTTTTTAACTGAGGGCAAAATCGTAAATTTAAGCTGGGGGCAAAACATAAAAGGAAATTTCGAACTGGAGGCAAGATTGTAATTTTAAACAGAGGATACAATCGTAATTTAACAGGATTTATAAAAGTATGTTTTAAAAAAAAAGAAAAAAGTTTGGCCGCCACTTTTGGCCAACTCCCGCCGGCCTTTTGGTTTTGTATGTATGGGAATTTGAATCATGTTTTTTACACGTGTCATAGATCTTATTTACAACACAGTCACTTTATAAACCCACCAAATTGTATGAACCAAGCCCATACAAGGCCCAATCGACCAGCCTAGTTCATGTGGCCCAACAAAGTAAAGGGAAATAGTGCACGCAAAGGATTGTTGCATAATATAAGCAGAAAAGAAAGAAGGAAAGAGGCATGAAGAATGTTAAGTAAATTCTTTGCATAATATAAGCAAAAAAGGAATAAGGAAAGAGGCATGACGAATGTTAAGTAAATTGTGGTTCTTCTCCTTCTTTGTTACTTGTTTTAAGATTTTCATTATTGTAATTGTTTCACTGAAGAAACAATAGAATTACAGATGCTTTATTCCTAATTTGCATTTCTCTGGTTGTGTAAATTAGAGTACATAACACAAACCCATCTGCTTTATAAAGTTATTGAAACAAATATAATATATAATTATATATATATATATATACACATATATATATATATATGTATCTCGTTGATTTGTGATCACCTTCCTACACGATAATAGGAGATGATGCTATAGGAAATTTCTAGTGTTTGATCATCACCGACTTTAATATCATGAAAATCAATCATATCCTTTTCTTTTAACCCATGTTTGGTGACAACTTGGTAAAAGCGTGAGAAGACATATTGGTTACCACTTTTACCAAAGAATACATTGCAAGTGTTACCATACAAAACAACTTGAATTTTGTACTTTTTCTCATGTTCAAGACGTCTCTGTGTATCAGCATTCAAGTGTTGTAGTATATGTTCTTTAACTTTTGCAATTGGTAAATTTATTACTCCACTGTAGCTTGTGTCTGAACTTGACAGCTCTTTACTTATTTGCGATACATAAGACATTTTTATAAAATATGTTGATGTTTAAGATTATTGAAGTTAACAATATATATAGGAAGCAAAATAGTTGTTCAATATATTTGGTAATTATTAATATTAATAGAAATGAAACAAATATTGATTTTGTTATTATGACATTAATTTGTTACATGTAATTATAATAGTAAATATATATTCTAAATAAACTTCAGCGGCTTCGCCATCAAGTGGAGGTTGCTAGAAGAGGTTAAAGGGTTTTTCTTAAGTTTTTGTTGCATTTGTGTAGTAAATTGACTCACTTTTTATATTAAAATTAATACCAAATAATAACGACATCCTTGTTATTATTATTAACTAGGTTTAAAGAAGTTCGTCGCGTTGCGGCGAATTTCTTTTGTTATTTAGTCTGTGTTTACATGTGTTTTGAAATCACTACGAGCATGTTGCGAACGGAATGGCCGACAAGAATAAAAAGAAAATGTAGAAAAAAACACTAAAAGATAACCGAAAGAAAATCAACCAAAAAAGTTGTATGGTAACGATGTTGTTCGTATGAAACCCGTGGTCAGAGATGAGCAAATTATTCTGGGTACCGGTACCAAATTTGCCGAACCGAAAGATCTTAAGTACCAATTCGGTACCGACTTTTGGCGTTCCTGGTACCGGTTCACTACCGTTGTTCGTACGGTAACCTTGATCAGGGATGAGCAAATGGTACCGGGTAGCAGCTAGGGGTGTGCACGGTTCGGTTCGGTTCGGTTTTTGGGTAAAATCAAAACCGAAACCGAAATGTCGGTTTTCGGGTTTTAAAAACCGTTCGGTTTCGGTTTTTACGTCGGTTCAGTTCGGTTTTTCGGTTATTTCGGTTTTTGGAACAAAATTATGTAAGATTCAAAAAATAAAAAGTATAATTTATATTATAACAATCTTTTTATATGTTTACATTTAAGTTATTATAGTTAAACTCTTTAGTTAATGTTGTTTACATACACCTAACCTTCTAATCTATTTTTATGTTTCTTCAAAATTTTTATTAAATTTAATTTTTATATTAAATTTTGTTATATGTTATAGGTAATAATAAATCATTTCAGTTATAATGTTTTTATTATAAACACTTAACATTCAAGAATAAAATTAACATTTTCTACTAGCATTAGGTTACACACTTAAACAATTTAAACTTAAACATAAAAATATATTGATTGTAACTTATCGGTTCGGTTCGGTTTTTTTCGGTTATTGAAAAAGTTTATCTGAAAACCGAACCGAAATTTTCGGTTATTAAAAATCCGAAAATCGAACCGTCGGTTTTTGTTTCGGTTCAGTTTTTTCGGTTCGGTTATTTGGTTACGGTTCGGTTATTTCGGTTTTCTTGCTCACCCCTAGTAGCAGCACTGAATTTCCCGAACCAAAAGATTTCCAATATCAATTCGGCACCAACTTTTGGCATTTTCTGTATTAGTGCCGGTTTTTACCTTCATGTACTGATACCGAATAGGACCGTCCCGGTATTTTCGATACCAGTACTGGTTCGATACCGGTTGACACCAAACTTATCCCAACCCCTGATATAAAAAAATAATTAAAGTTAAAAAGTAAAGAAAATAACTATTATTATATTATAATATTAAAATAATAAAAGTATTAAAAAAACTATATATCATGATAATATTAAAATCACTATTCATTTCAGTCCGTTTATTAATATATCCAGTGTAAACTCGATAAATTAATACTCGATTATTTAATAAACTCTCTAAGATAATATTTTTTGCCGGTCCCGACTCGGGGATAGGGTGCTAAATTAATAATTCGCTAAAATTATAAGACAATACATTTTTGATAATTTCTTTAGACCCCATATAAAATATAAATTAATAATTCCTTATATATAGCATATTACATGAATGATTTATGAATGTTTCTTGAAAAATGGCTCAATTGTCATTTGAACTTTCCAAGCCAACCAATTGATCCACTATCTCCAAAACACCGGAAATTTTTAATTCCATATCTTGCTTTGAACTTTCCAAGCCAACCAATAGAAAAAGTAAAGTCTGGAGTATCCACTGGATACATATCTTTCATGAACTTTTCCGCCTTCTCGATGATTAGTTCACCTGTCATATTCACATGTTCTTGATATTGAAGAATCCATTCATAGAGAGATTTTTCTAGGTCAGGAAATTTTGCCGGTTTGTGTCGCTTAACATCGCCTCTTTCGGGAGCAAGTGAGAGATACTCTAAAGACCTTTTAACTGTATTCGATATTGTCGCTTGACTCACCAGCAAACCATAGTTACTATGAACCCATTCTTGCAATTGCTTTTGAGTGAGACTTGGATTATCCTTGTTGTGCTTGCATAATGCTCTTCGAATCTCGTCTGCCATTGTTGTTTTTTTCACACCTTTAAGATGGGAAGCCATGTTGTGTGTATGATTTGTTTGTGTTAACCTATTTTGATCTTGTATTTATATAGAAAATATTTTTAATGTCCATAAAGTGATACATTGAACACAAGAAGCATAATAAGGTGGGAGATTGAAGGTTTCTTTCAAATTGGGCCGTTCATTTGATATACATGCATTGTATACAATAATTAAGTGGAAGCTTCAAAGGTGTTTGTAAACTAAGTATTCTACTATAAATTAATAAAATATTAATTAATATATAAATTAATAATTATTAATTTATCGATTAATTAATAACTCTTTTAATTAATAAATTTTGGTGGTCCCAAGTGTATTATTTTATAGAGTTTCTACTGTAGTAAAGTAATAATTAGTTTTATTTTAAGTATTTTGCAAAATTATGATGATAATATAGCGGTTGGGTTTTTTGATATGCACAGTTGCAAGCAAAGTGATTTCGTGACTTGATTTATATACCCAACTAGTTTTTGCCCCGCCCGCGTTGTGGGGCAATAAGGCAAATATTTATCTCTCATAACATGTATGTCTGTACAGAGGGGAAAGTCGGAATTATATTTTGAACAGGAGGCAAAATCATGATTTTAAACTGAGAGCAAAATCATAATTTAGAGCTAGGGGGAAAACATAATTTTATTTTTAACTGTGGGAAAAAAAACGTAATTTTGAGCTGAGGGCAGAATCGTAATTTTGAGCTAGAGGAAAAAAACAACATTTTATTTTTAACTGGGGGTAAAAACGTAATTTTAAACGGAGGGCGAAACCGTAATTTTAAACTGGGAACAAAATTAAAAAAAAAAGAGTTTTTGAACCGAGGGCAAAAACGTATTTTGAGCTAGGGCAAAATTATAATTTAATTTTGAGCTGAGGGGCAAAAATGTAATTTTAAACGAAGGACGAAAACGTAATTTTAATCTGGAGTTAATTGCCAAAATCGTCCCTGTGGTTTGGGCACATTTGCCATTTTCGTCTAAAATGACACTTTTGTACCAAATTGCCCCCAACGTTTGAAACTTTTTGCCATTTTCATCCAAACCACTAACTTGGTTTATTTTTTCTGTTAAGTTGAAGATATTTGGATGAAACTAGCAAATATAAAATCACTGGGACAATTTTGGCAATTTACTCAAGCCCTTTTAAATTTCTTTTATTTAATTATTTTTGTTACATATATAATAAAAAAGAATATACATGGTGTTTTTAGAAAAAAAAAATAGTTTTGTTACATAATTTTTATAAATTTTCATCCAAATCACTAACTCAGTTTATTTTTTCTTTTAAGGTGAAGGATGTTTTAAATTTTATAAATTAAGACATAAATTAATTTACAGCTTCTTTATGTAAATCAGTTTTATACAGAGAAAACCTCATTGGTGTGCACCACATAACAATCGATTACAACTTTTAGTATTTATCAGTTGTAGAGATAGAAAAAATTGTAAAACGTTACATATTTTTTTAAATGTGTTGAGCACCTAAAAAATATGTTGGTAGAAATAAAATTGAGGGGGGGGGGGGGGGGCTTAGTTAGAAAAATTAACTTAGTTAGTGGTTGGATGAAAATTTATAAAAATTATGTGACAAAGCTATTATTTTTTAATATAAAAATTGCATGTATATTCTTTTTTATTATATATGTAACAAAATTAACTAAATAAAAGAAATTTAAAAGAGTTTGAGTAAATTGTCAAAATCGTCCCTGTGGTTTTATATTTGCCAGCTTCATTCAAATATCCTCAACTTAACAGAAAAAATAAGCTAAGTTAGTGGTTTGGATGAAAATGGCAAAAAATTACAAAAGTTGGGGGCAATTTGGTATAAAAGTGTCATTTTGGACGAAAATGGCAAACCTGCCCAAACCTCAGGGACGATTTTGGCAATTAACTCTTTAATCTGGGAATAAAATTAAATAAAAAATGAGTTGGTCCAATAGGGAAGTGACAGGAAGCTAATAATTTTGAGCTAGGGGGAAAACATAATTTTATTTTGAACTGGAGGCAAAAACGTAATTTTGAGCTGAGGGCAGAATCGTAATTTTGAGCTAGAGGGAAAAACAACATTTTATTTTGAACTGGGGGCAAAACCGTTATTTTAAACGGAGGGCGAAACCGTAATTTTAAACTGAGAACGAAATTAAAAATGAGTTTTTGAATCGAGGGCAAAAGCGTAATTTTGAGCTAAGGGCAAAATTATAATTTTATTTTGAGCTGGGGGCAAAAGCGTAATTTTAGCTAGGGGCAAAATTATAATTTTATTTTTTAGCCGGGGGCAAAACCGTAATTTTAAACGAAGGACGAAAGCGTAATTTTAAACTGGTAATAAAATTAAATTAAAAATGAGTTTGTCCAATAGGAAAGTGGCAGGCAAGCTGCCTGGCACTATTCCTTTTAACTTGTAAATGTATTGCTTGACACTATTCCTTTTAACTTGTAAATGTATATGTTTGCCTGGCACTATTCCTTTTAACTTGTAAATGTATTGCTTGACACTATTCCTTTTAACTTGTAAATGTATATGTAGGTAATTGAGCCTTTTGGGCTTGTTAGACCCTAGTCTAATGCGTTGGGCCTAGAGAGAAGAAGGTGTGGGTGACCCATGTTCTAAAAGCCCAAAAAATCGCGTGAGGCGAGTTGAATACAACTAGTTGATGCCCCGCCTACGTTAAAATACCCTAAAATACGTTAAAATACGTTAAAATAAGCTAAGTTACGTTACAATACGTTAAAATACGCTAAAATACGTTCAAGGTATGCTAAAATACGCTAAAATACATTAAAATACGCTAAAATACGTTAAAATACGCTAAAATACGCTAACTTACGTTACAATACGTTAAAATACGCTAAAATACGTTAAAATAGGCTAAAATACGTTAAAATACGCTAAAATACGTAAAAATACCCTAAAACAGGTTAAAATAAGCTAAAATACGTTAGAATACGCTCAAATACGTCAAAAATACTATTAAATACGCAACAATACGTTAGAATACGTAAAAATACGTCAAAGTACGCGACTAAAGATAATTCCACACACGTATACATATAATACGACACTATGGAGTACAAGTGGATTTCAAACAAAACTGTAGGTAATCATAGAATACGATATTCGCACGCAACCGAACGGCACCGAAACGACTTATGTTGAAGGTATACGTAATAAAACGACAAAATATGCGAAAGTTCGGCAAAAAACGAGACGTATATGCATCGAACCGAGGGAAACACGATAACACTAAATTTGAAATAATGCCATATACGATCGTATAGGCCTAGGTTGTATCGTATATCAGCTTAATACGAATCGTATAGGCCTATACGATTAGTATTAAACTTTGAATTTTCTCAAAAATACCCCTGAATTTATCAAAAAACCAGGGGTATTTCAGTAAAATCATCGATTAATACGCATCGTATAGGCCAATACGATGCGAATTGAACTATAAATTTCTCAAAAATGTTTTTCAAATCAAGGGTTCCATCATTACAACCACTTGTTTTCAACAGGGATGTAATGCAATGATTCCTCTCAATTGAATAGACAGACACTTGCTTCATAGGACTCACTTGAATTTGTGGATTTCGGTTGGCTCAGAAACTTAACAAGAGAAGCAACTAATTCGAAGATCCTTGCGTTAGACACAATTTGTTGGAATTTGTGGATTTCGGTTGGTTCAGATCTCTATTCGGTCATCTTTCCTCAAAAAGAAGGATGAGATATCGGCAGTTAGCTCGAATAAGTTTCTCTCAATCAGGTGTTCCATTAGATTTTCCCTTTTAACAATGTCCTGTTAATTGTTGGAAATTTGTGGATTTCGGTTGGTTCAGACACACACAATTTGTTTTCAACGGGGATGTAATGCAGTGATTCCTCTCAATTGAATAGACAGACACTTGCTTCATAGGACTCACTTGAATCGTCTCGGAAGTACTGAACAACAGAAGGATGAGATATCGGTAGTTACGAGGTTCTTCGAGAATTAGAAAATGAGAAAATACGGAACGACAAGGGTAGTATGAGTCTGAGTCCATTGTAGTTCATGTTAGGTTTGTATTTCCCATAGCCACCGTTTCCGTAGTAAAAAAACGATTGCGGTTTTCCACATTCTCGATTGAAGATGTAATTGCAAGACTGTTTGTCGGGCTTCCAATGCTCACACAGGGTGATCTGTGGGCCCCATAGTCGGATTATTGAACCGAGAAAGTCATTGGACTGCCGCAGATGAAGTCAAAATGTGATCAAACTTGGACATCAGACGTAAATCTTGAAGAAACGGAACATAATCCCAGATTGTCTAAAGAAGCGCTTTTATCATGTGTGATCCAGAGGTCGGTCTCAGGTGGGCATAAGATCTGTGAGCCCTATTGTCAGATTATTGAACCAAGAAAGTCATTGGACTGCCGCAGATGAAGTCAAATGTGATGAAACTTGGACATCAGACGTAAATATTGAAGAAGCGGAACATAATCCTAGATTGTCTAAAGAAGCGCTTTTATCATGTGTGATCCAGAGGTCGGTCTCGGGTGGGCATAAGATCCGTGGGCCCTATAGTCGGATTATTGAACCAAGAAAGTCATTGGACTGCCGCAGATGAAGTCAAAATGTGATCAAACTTGGACATCAGACGTAAATCTTGAAGAAACGGAACATAATCCCAGATTGTCTAAAGAAGCGCTTTTATCATGTGTGATCCAGAGGTCGGTCTCGGGTGGGCATAAGATCCGTGGGCCCTATAGTTGGATTATTGAACCAAGAAAGTGATTGGACTGCCGCAGATGAAGTCAAATGTGATCAAACTTGGACATCAGACGTAAATCTTGAAGAAACGGAACATAATCCCAGATTGTCTAAAGAAGCGCTTTTATCATGTGTGATCCAGATGTCGGTCTCGGGTGAGTTGTGGTTGATTTATAGGAGGAGGTTATGAAACGAATATATGTTTATGCGAATTTAAAGGACAATATTGACAGAGGTGCTGGTCTTTTCTCCCACTGTGCAAACTTGAAAAATCTCACCATAACACATCTAAGATCGCACATGATAAAAGCGCTTCTTTAGACAATCTGGGATTATGTTCCGCAAATTGGGAATCACATATTCGTGTGTAAAAGCTTGGAAAGAAGACCGAATAGAGATCTGTATACGCCCTTGGTATTTGTTTACCACATGACACATGGTAAAAGCGTTTCTTTAGACAATATGGGATTATGGTCCGCAAATTGGGAACCACATTGTAGACTGGTTGGCTTGAATGGTTTTAATAATACTTGAAAATGGAAATAATCGTGTCAAGATCTTTATCAATCATATCATCGACCAACTGCTCGAAATCTCTTTCGTTTCTTGGGTTCGCATTCGACACAACACATCAAAAAATAAATTCAAAAAAACAGTGGGCTGATACGCATCGTATAGGCCTATACGATGCGTATCAAGTCCGCCGCCAGACATAACCTGCACCTGTCAGTCTGCCATGTTTTTTACTTTAATTCAATACGCATCATATAGGCCTATACGATGCGTATTGAATTGAAAAAGTGTATAGATAGACAGGGGGTGTGCCATTAGAAAACCCCTTATTTTAACAAAAAAAAAAAAAAAAACAAATTTCACCATTTTATCAAACATTTTCAAAAAATCCCTCCCACTTGTGGCCTAGTGGTAGGAGACTTGGGTTTTCCAATGGAGACTCAAATTCAATTCCCACTTGTGTCATATTGGGGTGGATATTGAGCAATGATGGTGACAAACCCACCGAGGGGGGTTCGATCCTGAGCCGCACCCGGTTTTCATCCGGCTATTATTTCAGCGAGACATCTTGTGTGGAGGCAGTACGGTTTCCAGGGGAACGCCGTAACCAAGTCTGACCAACTCAACGCGGGCCTGGTTAAGACAACGTAGTCAGGACAGATCTTAGCTAGAGCCGCCGTTTAGACGGTGTGACATTAGGTAACTGAAAAAGAAAGTCACCGTTAATAAGCAAGCAAAAAAAAAAACCTTTTCAAAAACCAAGATAACAAAAACAATTAACTCTATTACATTTATCAAGACGGATGAATAGTGCAATAATATTATTTTTTTTCCTTGTTCTTTTGACTTTTTTGCCTTTTTGGGCTATACCAATTTACGATTTTGTCCTGCTTTAAAGTTACGATTTTGTCATCAGTTTAAAATACGTTTTTATCACCAGTTCAAAATAAAATTATGCTTTTGCCCTCGATAAAAAAATACAATTTTGCCATCGGTTCAAAATTACGAATTTACCCCGTTTAAATTTATAGTTTCGCCATTAGTTCTGTTTTCTTCCTCTCAGGTAAATTACGATTTTACCCTTAATTTAAATTTGCATTTTTGTCATCGTTTTTGTTTGCTTTCCCATACAAATTACGCTTTTGCCCCCAGTGTATAACTACAGACAGAAGATGGAGGACTAGTGCCAGGCAGCTGCCTGGAACTCCCCCATTTGCCTTACTAATTTACGATTTGATCACCGCTTTAAAATTACGATTTTGCCATCAGTTCAAAATTACGTTTTTACCACCAGTTGAAAATAAAATTATGTTTTTGCCCCGTTTAAATTTACAGTTTTGCCATTATTTTTGTTTTTTTCCCTCCCAGCAAAATTACGATTTGGCCCTCAATTTAAATTTACATTTTTGGCATCGTTTTTCTTTGCTTTCCCAGTCAAATTACGATTTTGTCCCAAGTGTAAAATTACAGTCATGCCATTGTTTTAGTTTTTTTTTTCTTTGAGAAAATTGTTGTAGTGCTTTATTTTAATTGTTTGACTCGGTGTAATTTTTATTTGTGCCAGGCGACTTCCTGACACACGCTCATTTATCCTGAAAAGTTACAATTTTACCCCTAGTTTAAAATTATAGTTTTTCTGTCGTTTTTGTTTTTCTTAAGCAAAAGTATGATAGTGTTTTAATTTATTTGGTTGACTCAGTGTAATTCTTTTTGAGATCGTGTTATAAGTAGCATGTACATGTAACCAAAACATGGACGTACATGTAACCAAAACATGGACGTACATGTTATGATAGAGAAATATTCGGCTTAGTGCCACGCAACGCGGGCGGGGCAAACCCCTAGTTCCAAACAAAACCTTACACAAAAACACCCATTTTCGTACGGAACTCCAACCAAACCCCAACTTCGCAAAACCCTTAACAGAAGCCGATCCAAAATCCTACAATCAAATGGAAACCAGCAACAATCCATCAACATCACGTAAAAGAAGCAGATCAGAAGACAATTCGGCACCCGAATCACACGAATCCAATCAATCTCATTCACTAGGTCAATTCCCCCCTTTTTTACGCTCAAATATTCGTCAAATTTGATCAATTAGGGCAAATTATATGCATAATTCTTAAATTTCTGATCATAAATGTATTATATCAATGATGTAGAAGATAATCTCATATTCAGCGACACCATGGTTGCTCTCCAAATGATGCGTGCACAATTTCCTCGTATTGATAAAGTAAATTTTTATAATTTTCTTGACTTTGACCTTAATTTTGACTTTGACTTTTGACCTTTGACTTTTTTTAATTTTGACTTTTTGTAGGTTAGTGTTGAGCCTTTAATATTGCAGTCTCAGTTGTATAGTAGTGTGAAGGATAGGACACAGGTTGATAGAGAATTAGAGGTGTGTTGTGTACTTGTGTTTTGGTTGTTATGATTGTTATGTATAGTTTGAATTGTGTTTGTTATATGATTTGCGCGTTGGAAGTTGTCAGTACCGAGCGTAGCGATTGCTATAGCGCGCTACGTAGCGTATAGGCCTACGCTCGCTATCAGGGCTGTAGCAATAGATAGCGATAATAGCGACATTTTTTTTAATATAAATAACAATTAAATATAGCTATAAAATAGCTGGATTTTAGGTTTTTGTTAAATATACATGTAAAACAGCTTATATACCAGGGTATTTTGATATAATATACATATAAATTTTTTAAAACTTTTTTTTTCTAGTGCATCACTATTTGTATAATAGTCGCCCGCTATTTATCGCTATTTGTCACTATTCGCCATTAACTATGGTTGGAAACAGTCGTTGAGGAGAGAGAAGGTTTTGCGCGTTTTTAAGTTGAATACGGGACAGGATGACCATGCGCTAATGTTTATGGAAGATTATTTGAAGCAGGTTAGTTGTTTCATTTGGAGTTGTATACTACATTGTTTAGAGTTTGTCTGCAACCCTTTGGTGGATACTGTTTCATTGGAAGTGCGTCTTTATTTATGAGCTAATAAGGTTGATTAATTGGCGTGTTAAAGAGTCGCATTGTTTCATTATTGTTACATAAATAATGGACCGTTGCTTTGATTATAGATGAAACGAGCTGTGAAAAGCATGGAAACGAAGAAGCAAGGTGTTTTTGCAGTTTTTGAGTGGTTTGAAGTTCATGTCATCCACAGCAAGCCTGAACCATGTATCGGTCATCAAGAACTAGTGAGTTATCAAAGATGATTAAATCTTTTTTGCATAAAACTAAGTATACAGTTCAATAAGTATAATGAACAGGCAGAAACAAAAACATATGGATATACCATGATTTCAATAAGATGGTTCACTTGATGAATGTTTATTTGAAGTGTCTAAAATTAATCGTAGGATATGGATTATCGTTTTTGATAGCAGTTATTTGTGCTTCATTGTAGTTGTCATTATTATCACTAGGAGGAAAGGTGAAAGATGAAGACATATCTCTTTTGATAAATGCTGGTCTATTGGTAAGTGCTCACTTTTATTATAAAGTATTGCTTCTGTAAAATATATTAAATTCGTTCTTGATAACTAACATACCTTAGATATTTTTTTCTTGAAAATTAAAATAAATCCAGTATTGGTAACTATTCAATTAGGTTGATTATTAAGAATCTGAAATAAACTGGATATTGGTAGCTATGCAATTAACAAGATGATTAGCTTAATGGTTTACCTTTATATTGTTAATGTGTTATTTGTTATTTGTTATGGTAGGTTTAACTTTATATTGTTAAGTAGTCTTTTGTCCTATTTTTTTTGGACTTTGATTTAAAAGGAAGTTATATTACGGTTTTTAGTTATATTTGTAGAGTAGAATAAAATCAGTAATTATTGGTGCCAGTATTTATATATATTTTTTATTTTCTTAGTATTGCTCATTTCTTGCATTGGTCATGCGCTTTTTTGTGCACTCTTTTTGGATATGTGTAGTATAATTTATAATTTCGGTAAAAGATCTAATATATATGAACTTTGAACTCTGATGGTGCTACCATTTACAGACTCGCCAGCTTATTGATTCCGAAATGTACTGGTTTGCAATTCCAAATATTGGTTCCGTGCTGAAAGGCCTTACACAGGTATGTGCATATATGATTCTACAAATGATAATTGTTATATCTGTATATGCATACATGATTACATGTATACTTTGACACAACATTGCACATGATGCTATCTTTATAGTATGTTCTTTTAGGAAGTTATTTCATTATAGATTATGGGCCATGGTATTTTTAGGGAAGGAAGGAGCTATTGTCTCTACTAAATCGTAAAAAATACAAAGAAATGATGTTGGCTATTCTCGAGAAAAAACGTCTGCGTCTGTCCCCTTTGGATATAAGATTTCATCTTCGTGATCTGCTCGGTTCGGGTCACCTCAAAACCATCCAAACGCCAAGTGGTTTAGTCATTCGAGTCGTGAAGAATTAAAATTTGGTAAACGAAATACTCTACGCCTTCTATACTTCTACATTTGCACTCTTTTCCTTTTAAGCAAGTATATTTATTCCGCACGGTTTTATATATCTTTCAATCCTAATGCTTTTATATTGCTTTTCGTCTGTGAGTGTCTTTTGTGAGTTTTGTTGCCCTTTCCTCAATTCATGTTGATATCTTGTCTTTTGTCTTTACCGACGTAAAAGGAATGTTGCATTTTTTGTTGAAACAACTTAAAAAGAAAAACTGTTATGTTTGTTTCTGGGATGAAATGAGTACAACTTTTTTTGATATCGACCCGGAAAATTAGCTGATTAGTTCATGTATCGAAATAAGATGAATCCTTGTTTGTATGTATTCGTGAGGTGGCAAGATGGGTTGGTTGCGTAACAAGTGAAAATGGGTTCGTGTAAAAACGAGTCATTCTTTATGTTCGGGTGGAGGCGGGCCCCACCATGTTGGGCTAACCATAACACTTTTTTTTCCATAATACGCCGTAGGATCAGAATCATTTCAGAACTCCAAAAGACTTAAGAACTTATAGAACTCCAGACAACCAACCATTTTATTTTATATATTTAATATTATGTAAGGGTAGTCTTATCATTTTTATATGTAATTTTTTACATATATGCAATCATAAGTTTACATATGTGGAATAACCAAATTACATAATAACTAATTTACATACATGTAAACTTGTGATTACATCTCTGTACGTTGGTTATTACACGTATGTAAACTTGTGATTGCATATATGTAATCACAAAATGTCATATAATAAATGATAAAACTACCCTTAAATAATATTAAATGTATAAAATTAATAAATAAAATGATTGGTTGTTAGGAGTTCTCAAAGTTTTTAAATATGTTTTGGAGTTCTGAAGAGAACCAAACCCTATATACAATATTACAAATGTAATAATAATGATAATCTAAATCTTTGAATAAAATTAGGTGGTTGTATGCATTTAAAATAGACTTTTGAGAAACTTTTGTGCTGTTTGACCCATACCCAGTTTTGCTAAGTTTTTAATTTTTAGTTTGACCCGTTAAGAAAGAATAATATTAAATCAACTCATTTGCAAGTAATTTTGGCAAAATTACCTGGGATAAGAAATGATTCTATCCTGTTGAATTTCGCTATGCAGGGGGTGTTGAAGGGCTTGATTTGTCAATACAAGATTATCAGAAAATCTACCATGGGTTGTTATGTATTGTTACTTGTATTCTGTTTTCTATTTCATAGAAATAACAATTCTTATTAAATTTTATCTTCTTTTTCATAGAAATGAAAACAATTGTTACTGAATTTTATCTTCTTTTTCATAGAAATGAAAATTATTTTTACTGAATTCAATGAAACTGAAATCTGTCTGTTTGGTATGGGGTAATGGAATGGACGAAGGAATGAAATGAGCGAGGTAATGGAATGGACGAGGGAATGCAATGGATCATTACCATTTCATGTCTTGTTAGGTTGCCATGTGTGAATGGAATGAATTATTATTGTATATTGTTTGATAGGCAAGAAAAATGTAGTAATAAAATCAGCGTTGTGGTGGTGGTGGTCGGTGGTAGTGATTGTGGGTGGTTATAGGCGACGACGATGGGTGGTGGCGGCGGCGGCGGCGCGGCGGTGACGAGTGGTGGTGGCGGCAAGGTGGCCGTTGGTGGGTGGCAACAGAGGTGGCGGTGGGCGGCGGCGGCAGTTGGTGGCGGCAGTGGTGGTGGCGTCGACGATGGTGGTGGGCGGCGGCAACGAGTGGCGTTGGCGGTTGGTCGCGGCTGTGCTGATAACGGTGGCGAGTGGGTGGCGGAGGCGACGGTGGCTGTCGGGGTGAGGTGGTGGCGGGTGGCGGCGATGGCGTCGGTGGTGGGTGGTGGTGGTGGGTTGTGGCGAAGGTGGTGGGTTTTGGTGTTGTTGATGAATGATGCAAGAGGGGATGGAAGGAATGATTTTGAGAGAATGAAATGCCTTTTGGAATGGGTGATTTCATTTCATTGACCAACCAAACATCCTTTTCTTCATTCTCTCGTAATCATCCATTCCATTCCACCTCCCATTCCTTCATACCAAACACTACCTAAATTCTGTTATATGTTTGTTTCGTTGTTTGTACGCCGATATGTGTTTGGACAATCAGGTTTTTTCAAGTGAAGGAGTTCAACAATTTATTTCGTATAACGAAATAATTCAGCAAAAGGATTGGAATCTACCCCTCCTTCATCGCCAACCTTGTTGCCACCAACGCCACATTCAATTATCTTTAACAGATTTACAAACCAAACATGATTATTCTTACATAGCTATAGATTACTCTATTCGATGAAATTGAAATCTGAATTTTGTTATATGTTTGTTTGGTTTTTACATGATATATGTTTGGACAATGAGGTTTCCTCAAGTGAAGGAGTACAAAATTTCTTTCGTGTATAACGAAAGATTTCAACAAAAAGGATTGGGATCCGTCCCTCATTCGCTGCCAACCTTGTCACCAGTGGCGAAGCTTGAAAATTTCCACTGAGAAGGGGGGGGGGGGGGGGTCAAAAACGTATATACTATGCAGTTAAAGCGGTCCAAAATCGAATAGCGGTCAAGGTCCGCTATATGATATATAGGTTATAGCGGTGGTATAGCGGTCATATAGCGGTAATTTTTATACCATGCATAATTTATGTATTTATATATATATATATATATATATATAAATATATCTTTGAAAAATATTAATAATAATATCAAAAGTCATAGTAATATCATTCCATTATCAAAAACCCGTTGCAAATCAAATACTAATAGTAACTTTGAAGTATTTAATTTAAGAATTAACACAATCAAACACTGTTACTGCTATAACCGCTATAGGCCACCGCTATAGTACCGCTATAGCTCCGCTATAGCTGTATTTAGCGCTAATAGCGGAACCGCTATAGGCCACCGCTATTTGGACCGCTACACACCCTGAGGTCCGCTAACCGCTATAGCACCGCTATTGACTGCTTAGCGTATATACCTAAAAAATTCTACATGAAACGTACATACATAACACTACTGAACGAAAAGTTCAAGGGGTCGGGCGCCCCTCCCGGCCCCTTGAAAGCTATGCCCTTGCTTGTCACCACCGCCACTCCATTCAGTCATCTTTAACAAATTTACAAACAAAACATGATTATTCTTTCAATTAAACACATAACTCATAGGTTACACTTCCTTTGAAATATTCTTGTTCCAACAAAACAATCCTTAGTCGAATTCAATGAAGTTGAAATCTGAATTTTGTTTTATGTTTGGTTTTTACGTGGTATATGTTTTGGACGATCAGGTTTCCTCACATGAAGTAGTCCCAAATTTCTTTCGTGTATAACGAAAGAATTCAACAAAGGGATTGGAATCCGTCCCTCATTCACACCGCCAAGCTTGTCACCACCGCCGCTACATTCAGTCATCTTTAACAAATATACAAACCAAACATGATTATTCTTTCAACTGAACAAATAACTCACAGGTTACACTTCCTTTCAAATAATCTTGTTCCGTCAAATTCTATGAACTTTGAAAAATAATAATAATTTGATTTTCTTTTTAAACCTTTCATTTTTAATCTTAGAAATAATTGATTATAAGCAATAAATGAGAAAATAGGGTTTGGCAATTTTTAATCAATGACATTGATAATTTGTAATGATGAGCCTGAAGTCATGGTCCAAATTATTGGTATGATGTAGTGATGAGGATGGGGACTCTAATATATCAGACTAATGGGTATGGGGGTCGGCTAGCCCCGGCTAGCTCCGGCGCCGAGCCCCCCACACCGCCCCCCTATGCTTCGGCCCGGCCCAAACGACTCACACGGGACGACTTGGACGAGGCCCCACATCAAAGAAACTAGCCGTTGAACGGCACTTTTTAAAAAAAAAAAAAAAATCATTTTTCAATTTAAATACCCAATATCTCAACCATTTTTATACTTTTCTATCATTTCTACTCCCATTCTTCTCCAATTCTCTTCCTTTTTTATAAAAACACTCCATATTTTTATACCTTATTCTCTAAATCATGTATCCTTTCAACCCGAACAACCCCAACCCGAACAACCCCAACCCGAACGACCCCAACCCAAACAACCCCAACCCGAACCAACCTAACTTTTTTTCGACCCCCGCTTACACTCCGAGTATGGATCAATCGTGGGGGGCTCCGCCATTTCCTTTTTCGGGTTTCCAACAAACACCCAACGCATTCTCACAAGTGTCTCAACTCCAACAATACCAAGCGCTACAACAAATGATGCAACGCAACTCGTTTGAACAACTCCAATCGCAACCGCCAACTTCCCAACCGGTTCACCTTGACGATGATGATGATGATGATGATGATGAAGTCGTCCCCGAATCGCCACCGCAAGAGCTCAACCGAAAAAAAAAACAAGGGGAAGGGGAAGAAGGTTGAAAACGTACCCGAAACCGCGTCAAAAAGCGGTTCGAGAAAACAGGGGAGACCGTGGACGAAAGTAGAGGAGGAGGCGCTAGCAATTGCGTTTACTAAGTCCTCTACTAACCCGATAGTCGGTATGAACGAAAGTTTAAATTTTTTATTGTAATTTTTTAAAAGTTTATATTTTTTATTTTTACTAATGCATTGTTTTTTAAAATGTAGGAAACAATCAAAAGGGTGAGAGTTTTTGGAGGAAGGCAACGGCTAGATTTCATGCGATTATGGAGCATAGCTCGGATCGTGATGTAGAAGCCGTCTCGACTCGGTTCCGGAGGCGGAAGGCAACGGCTAGATTTCATGCGATTATGTAGAAGCTTGGATCTCGACTCGGTTCCGGAGGCGGAACGAGTGGTTTATCAGAAGATGAAGGAAGAAGTGATGAAAAAATGGTCGTCGTAGGTTGTTTTTTTATTTTTAGGAAATCTATTTTTTTTTTTTCGGTAATTTTTTTTTTTTAGGAAATGTAATTTTTTTTTATGTTATGAAATGAAATTATTTATGTTGTATTTTTTAATTTTTATAAAGTTTTTATTAAGTTAATAAATTAAAACTTATAAAATTATAAAATAAGGAGGTGGGGCCCCATCCCCCACGAGCCTCCATCCCCCTCAAATATGATGGAGGCTCATCCCCCACGAGCCGCCTACGTGGCGGCTCAACCCATCCAAGCCTATCCTAACCATACCCATTAGTCTCATATATCAATGTCAAAACTTGGGAAAGACAATAAATAACACCAATGGTAGTACAAACTATTTATGAATATTGGAATTCAAACGAAACTGAATTAATGACTGAGAAAAGTTCTGCGAGTATATGTTCCTACTTTTTTTTTGAACGGTATATTTCATTGAAAACACAGCAACCGACCCAAAAACAGGGCGACGAAAACAACAAACACACTACATAGTTACAAACTTACACCAATTTTCCCATGTGGTACCCTTAAACTTCGATCTAGAGTTATACCAAAGAAATCCCAGAGATTTTACTTCACTAATGATGTTTTCCGTTCTAACCATTTTGTTCGAAAATTTCAGATTATTCCTCACCCTATATATGCTCCAACACCCTATGATGATAAGGCCTTGAATGACATCCTTCTTCCGATCGGAAATCCTCATTCCAAACTGCAACTCGAACAGATCCCTAAACGAGAACGCAAAAAATGTTTGGAATATTACACCACAAGCTCACATTTTGCCACAAAGAGTATATGTTCCTACTAAAGAAGAAACAATGCATACTATGTTAGTTGTATTTTATGAGGGTTTAGGTTATACAATGCTATTTTACTTTTTTTTTTATTGTATCATTGGCTATTTTATGTTTATTGCCCATGTTATCATTCAAATTTTATATTCTATATCCTATATCAATTTGCTTAAATGTTTAGATGTCGATTGAACAGGTTAAAAACCTATATATCAATATGCTTAAATGTTTAGATGTCAATTAAACCGTTTAAAAACTTAATAAGTCTTTTTATTTCATTTTATTGTGGAGTTCAAATATATGTAATAGAATGAAACGAATTTGAGTTGAACCAACTTAAACGATATTAGGGTTCGTCACCCTCTGATTGTATACAAGCTTCGGATCATATACTGATGTTCTAGTCCGACGAGTAGATTGGCGAACCGACACAACCCTACGTATTAAACGGACGTCCATTGTTAGTTACCAAGTTTACGTGATAGTAGAAGGGTGGAGGGTGTTAGCAGTGGTTATTATGCAAATAATGATTGAATGGGAACTAATAAACATTTTAGAACTCTATGAATAGAAATAACAAAACTATTAACATATGTCACTAAAACCATTACCTTTTTATTTGAACTGCAAACTAGCCTACTACACTAGCTCACCATGAGCTTGAACCCTAACAAACACCTTGGTATCATTAACTGGTTCAAGTGTAACATGTGCGCGGTTACACAGGGTTAAAAAAACAGATGGTATGAAACAGGTTGTTGTCATTAAACTGTGTCTTATTCATATGATATAAGTCTTTAATAAAAGCCAACAATTTTTTGGAATCTAGGACAAAATGTGACCGTAGGCTGTTTTGGTAATTATGTTAACCTATTTATTCAGGTGTCCCCACGGTTCTAAATACATCCATATTCCCAACATAATATGCTGCAAACATTTGGCCATTATGGCCATCTCAATGTGATCCATGCTGATTGTGTTTTTTTTTTTGCCATGAGTGTTGAGAATGACATGATCATGTGGGTTGAAGGCTTGGCAAAATGGCGCGGTGTAATGGTTACCATAATATTACACCACGTCAACTTAAAAAAATGATACCAGTCCCCCAACCCCCCCCCCCCCCCCCCCCCCCCCCCTCCCCGGAAATACACCTGACTATGCAAATTCAATCGCTAATGTTGTAATGGTGATTCCGATTTCAAAATTCATTTGCCATCAGGGTTTAAGTTAGTGATCATTTTTGTAGCATTGATAATGCTTATTAGGGTTTAAGTTAATGATCATTTTTTTGTAGCATTGATAATGCTTATTAGGGTTTAAAGTTAATGATCATTTTTGAGAAGTTTCGACTTAACAAATCAAAACTAGGTGTATTAGCATCTTGCTTAAATTTTAAAGAGTTTGGAACAATTAGTTTGATGTTTATTCAAAGTAGAGAAGTTGTTATGTGTCATATAGATAATGTCCACTTATGATTAGGGTTTTGGTGATACAAGAAGACTAGAGTACTTGAGTGTCTCATAGTAAGATGGTATCAAAGTCTCTATGTCTAGGGCCTCTCCATTATTGTAATACGATGAGAGATCAAGGGGCCAGGCTTGGACCGAACTAACGTAACGTGTCATTTCTTCATTCGTTTTCGTTATATTTAACAATCATTCTATGATTGTTGTTTAGGCATCTTATCCCAACAAGATACTCGTTTGCTTGAAGATAATGAATAGTTAGGCAATCTAAACACCTAAAATCAGCTTTATTTCAACATATATTTTTTGCTTTATGTGCACAAGAGGTCAATAATATAATCATTTGGGTCAAGATTACCAAAGTAATGCATGAAAGTGTGAATATAAAGAAAAAAACTTTGAATTTTGATCTCCAGCATTTAACTTTAACAATAACACACTCAAACCATTGAGAACCATTATCGAAATCGACAGATTCATATATTGTCATGCAACATAGGGGCCATGGAATTTGTTTGAGTTTAGGATGAGTCAAAGTCTATCACACTACAAAAGCCGTAAGTATATATGTATGACCCATTGCCGGTTTCCATGTGTTGTCCATGTCTCAGATGGCGTTTCTTGTTCTATTAATGTTTATTCTTTTGGATGATTATTTGGTGTACAAAATACAGATATGTCTTTAATAAATCATATGATGGTTATAAGGAGTACATTCAGAGATAACATGAGTTGTCATCTAATAATTTTGGTATACTTTACTTCCAGTCTATTGTTACAACTTCTGAGTCGGTCTTTGAAAATGAATATAGAGAATTAATTCACCTATTAGGAAAATATCACAATATTCAAGGAATCCTCAATTTATGTGTAAGTTTAAATTTCTATTACTTTACTTCCAGAGATTTAAAAAAATAACTTTTAACGTAGCAACTACTTGGACTTGTACAGGGTCAACGGAGCGGAGTCCAGGGAGGGCTCGGCGTCCACGACCCTGGGAACACTGCCCCCCGGATTTGGAGAAATCATTTTCATCGGTTTTTGGTGACCTCTCACTGATTGCCAGGGAATGTGAGGGAGTCAATCACAACGGTTATATGACTGTTACTTATTTATAAAAATGTAAATTTTTTTAACACACATATACAAACAAATAAATATTTTATCCACACCACTCTCATTCTTTTCATCCATTTTTTCACCTCTCTTAAATTTGGATCGAAGATTACCAACACGTTTTGGACGCATTAGCTGTGGAGTAGATGGAAATCTCACGTTTAAGCGTGCTCAGGTTAGAGTAGTACGCATTGGCTGTGGAGCAGATGAAAACACTATAGTTAAACATGCTAAGATGGGAGTTGTACTGAATAGACAACCAATTGGGGCAAAGCTAAGTATGAGAGGGCAAAGCTAAGTATGAGAGCTGGATGCTATAATAATGACTGGGCATGGCAAAAATACCCAAGTCCGACGGGTATGTGACTGGAAAAATATATTTCGTGAGTATGAGACGGGTATAGAATTAGGTGATACCCGACCCAATTACGCTAAATTATATACCCATTTACCCGAACTATATACCCGAAATATATTTCTAAAAAAGTTTTGTTTTCTTTAAGGAAGATATCGGCGACCCCAAGTTCTTTTACTCTATTCAGAAAGTCTTTTCTGCCGGACGACTCGTAGGCGTCGTTTTTTGATGGTTTTTCCGCTTCTCATAGTTGCTCTTTCCACACCTCCGGATATCTGGTGCCAAATCGTCGCCCTTTCCTTATTTTTTCGATAATAGAGTTGGCTATCTTTGTGGCATCGATTGTACAAGTTCGGCTTCCATAGTGACGAGTGCTCGAAAAGCACAACCAATCACGAAGGCCAGAGCGGAGGAGTCACACCACCCCGGAGCATATAGATCCACCCGATCGATGAACACACAAACCGAACTCACCCATCCTTTTGGGCACAGCGACGCGAGAACCTAAGAAACAACGGACAAATCTGTTCGGAAACAGAGCTCTTTTATCGCGGAATTAGACCTGCTATTCTCGCTTGGATGCTGGGGAGATCCATAGATCTGGATAGAGTCCCCGGAATAGTACGCGCGCTAGTGCGCTACGGCTTACGCAGTTGATTGGATCAGATAGCCCTTCGGGCTTTCTTTCTGATAGCTTAATTACTTGGAAAATAATTTTTTCACATGATATATATATATATATATATTGATGACGTTATTTATATTCGTATATTAATGAATACGAAATTATCAATTGAAATTCATATTATCATGATAGTTACGTATTTGGGATGTGTCAAATATTGTATGATGATAACGATATGTATGTAATTTATTCTATTTTTATTTATTTTAGATTTTAAAAACATAAAAATATAAAAGAGAAAAAAATCTATTTGAAAATCATAATGTGTATTTTCGAAAGCACTAATAGGTATACCTAATACCTCACGGGTAATTACCTGATGAAATTCCGACAGGTTTTAGACCAGGTATGCGACATGGTTTTACAACCTGGTATCGCCGTATGGGCATGGTTGTAAAACAAGGTCTTCAAGACCGAGTAATCACTACAAGGTAGACTGTCAAGACGACTTTCTTCAACTCCACCTAATTACTCGAAACGATCAAACGCGATCAACCTCGGCCAAAATCGGATCTAGTATGTCAACTCGGGCTGAGTTTGACTTAAAAAATAATAATTTGTATGCCTATCATATTAAAGATTGAATATCATTTTCACTCATTTTGTTGTAAATATTAGTTAATTTATGTTATTTGACGTATATTTAATTCCCCAAAACTAATTTCTTTATAATTTAATATGTCCGAGTACTCTCAACTCCCCGATCGACCAACTAGGGAGCGTATAGCGACTTTTGCAACCATGGGTATAGGTATGGGATTAGCCATATCCGTCCTATACCCGACCTATTGCCCAGACCGTTCCGAGAATGTTAAAAAAATTAGGACCTCAACGAGATAAAAACCGGGCCATATCCACCGTGTAATATAAACTCATTAATCACATGTATAAAAAGCGAAAACCCCATAATAGGACGATAAGTGGTATATAATATTTAATTTGGGTTTGATTGTTTGAAATTTGTGCCTTTTAAATATGAGCGAGTCATTTTACCATTAGTTATTTAGTTTGAGTTTAAATTTTGGGTCTTTTAAAATGGTTGTAACTCCAAGTATTAACCAGACTGGCCTGGCTAAAAGTAAATAGACAGTTTTTTTTCACACACACACACATATACATATATAGAGAGAGAGTTAGGTTTCGGTACACATGGGTCTTAACCAGTGTTGTAGTAATCGCTAGTCGCTAGTCGAGCGGCGGGGTGGGGACTAGCGATTAATCGGGATTAATTTGATTAATCGACGACTAATTGGGGATTAATCAAGGATTAATCGGAACCTAGTCGGGATTTTTTACAACCATGGTCTTAACATATAAATTGAGCTTAACGTGAGAAGTAAATGAGAGTTTTTTTTTAAATTTTTTTACCATTTTACTAAGCACGTATTTTAGTCCCAAAATCTAAAAAAATCGTGTTTTTATACTAATAAAGTAATCACATAATTATTCTACTAGAGTAAATTCATGACATTTTTTTTTACATTTTGCAATTTAACATTATACTTAAATAGATGGGGAAAAAATAAAAAAAATAAAAATAAAAAATTTCCCTCCTTAACTTGTCACATTAAGCTTAATTTGTATGCTAAAATCCATTTGTATTTGATTCTTACACTATATATATATATATATATATATATATATATATATATATATATATATATATATATATATAGGGTAGGGTTCATGCGAGAACCACCTTTATTGCGAGAACCGTGAGAACCAATGTGAACAGGGTGCAATTTTGTAAATAACAAACAACTTTTAAAAAACTCGCTTACCTGATTCCCTTTGCCATCGGACTTCAATCATAAATTAAACTACATTTAATAAAAACTTTCACGTCCACTCTCTCCAACCACTTATTAGATCCAGATCTCTCAACATTTCTAAACCTTCAACCTGAATCTCTCAACAATACTCAACAGTTCGTCCCTGAATCTCCCAACAATACTCAACAGTTCGTCGATTACATCATCGTCTCGAATACATAATCATCACTTCACCATCATCAGTTCACCATATCGAAGCATCAGTTCACCATATCGAAGCGTCGAAGCATCTGGATAGAGATTTTATATCAGATTTGAGATTTTACCCGCAGATAGTCATATAATCGAGGTTAGTTCCCAAAGTTCGTCCAAAGTTAGTGGTATAATATATATTAGGAACATAATCATCGATCGTACATTCTTCATCCATTCGTAATTAGGGCAACGTGATTATAAGCATCGTGGATTTTTTAATCCGTTCGTAATTAGGACAACGTGATTATAAAAATAGATGATTCAATGAGTGTGTCATAGTAAATTTGAGCAAATAAAGTTAATAATATCATTCATGTGCATAGTGAATTTGAGCAGATTTGTTTAGGATACGTCTAGATGATTTTGTGTAATTAGAATATGTTGTTGTTGTTTTAGGTAAAGCACAATTTTTTGTAATTAGGATATGGTGGTGTTATTGTGATTTTGTGTAAATAGAATATGATGGTGTTACTGTTTCATACGATGCACATGTGCATAGCGAACATGAGCAGTTTTGTTTAATATACGTGTTTATGATTTTGTGTAATTAGATTATGTTAATGTTGTTGTTTAAAGTGATGCATATGTGCATATTGAATTTGAGCACATAACATTGAACTTTACATAAGGATAGATTTTAAATATCATTATAAGAATATGTGATGCACATGTGCATAGTCATTCAAAAGCGCATAATGACAATGACATGTGATGCACATGTGCATATTGATGCACAAAGTGCATACAGATGCACAAATGCATATCGTTTACGGTGATGAAAAAAGGTGTTTAATGCACATACTAATAGAAATTGCATGTTTGGTTATATTATGTTTCAATTATTATTGTAGGTAAAATGCTGAAAAAAGCGAAGAAAATAACATTTGTGTTGAGATAGAATGACGAAGGGGCAACAAAACTGCTAGACGATAAGGAAGGTGAATACAAAAGTGTTAAACGAAAAGCCAAAAAAGGTTGGTTATTAGTCGATGATGCAGTTGGTAGTATATGCACATGTGCATCAAATTGTTACTTTCATTTTGAACGCAGTTGGTAGAATATGCACATGTGCATAAAATTGTTACTTTCATTTTGAACGATGTTATTTGATGTCATGTGCAATTATTGCAGGAGAAAGAAATACAAAGAATAGGACAAGTAAAAAGCACGATGTTGTTTGATTTGTTGAGAGTTAGGGTTTTTTTATTGAAGCAAACCTGTTGATAAGGTGCATCATGTTAATGCACATGTGCATAGCTATGCACATATGCATATCTTGCCAGATTAGTTTAATAAGGTCAATCATATTGATGCATATGCGTATAATTATGCACATGTGAATAATTTGCTATAATAGGTTAATAATGCCATTCATATTGATGTACATGTGCATAGTTATGCACATGTGCGTAGTTTGCCAGAATATGTTAACATTGTCATTTATGATGATGTACATGTGCATAGTTTGACATAATAGATTTGTTACTAATTAATGTTAAATATGATTGGTCGTAGTAATACGAAATTTGATTTGGTAAGGTTTAATTTTTTTTACTGAAGCAAACCTATTGATTAAGCCAGACATGTTACTGCACATATGCATATTTATGCGCATATGCATATTTTGTCAGATTAAGTTTATATGAATGTATTACGGCATATGAACAAGTGCATTATTACTTTAAAACATAAACATTGTACATATTGTACGTAATATGTTTACTGCACATGTGCATATATGAAATAATTGTTGTACAATATGTAATGTATGCAGGAAAAATATATTCGAAACGGCTCATGGATTGACAACAAGGACATATTTGATGAATAGGTTAACATATGAAAAATATCGAAAAATGATAGACTAAGAGGCGTTGAAACAGGAGGAGTGTTGCAAGATGCTTAGTAAATGGAAATAAGAGCAGAAGGTGTGAGGTTGTGAACTAATGCAAATGTTATATGCAGGTAATTTTTTGTTATGTGTAGGTAGTTTGTGGACATGGAATACAAATGAGCATGTTTGTTAATATATGATGTATTATGTTGTTTGGTAGAGAAAATGTTGTACTGCACATGTGCAAAGATTGATATAGCATACATATTCATATTGTAGTATTGTATACTGTATTACAATGGTCGTGTTTGTTAATTTAGGATGTACTATGTTGTTTAGTATAGTATATGCCGGTGATGCATATGTGCAATAATGAGTATTGCTCAGATTATGTGATTCCTTATGATAAGGGCTGGTTGTTACACAAAAGTTGTGTGACAGTGTGTTAATGTTGGTAATGCACATGTGCATTAGTAAAAAACAATAATCATGTTAGTAATGTATGTGTATATTTTGAAATATTGTATATTTGTTCATATCATATTACGTATGTGGTACCCTATTACGTATGGGGTACCACATTACATATGTTGTGGTACCCTATTACGCATGGGGTATCACATTACATATGTTGATGTATATGTAAAGGAAAACAGATTATATGTAGTTAAAATATTCATGTATGCACATGTGCATTGGTCGAAACAATAATAATGTGTAGTGAAACATTAAACATGTATACACATGTGCATTGTTCGATGGAAAAAAAATGAAAACGTATTCTAGGTGGGTAATTAAATGCCCAAAATGAATCATCCAACCTCCCAAAAACACCAAAGTAAACTCCATGTGAGCCACCTAATATGAACAAATAAACCGCACAAAATGAAAGTCCAAAACAAATAACAGGACCCACCCACGCAAAGTGAAAACCATATTCCTAATCCGCCCAAAATGCACAAATAAAATAAATAATTATTTTTATTAAAATGCACAAAATTAACCAGATACAATTTACGCCAAAACAAACAAACCAAATATATAATTCTGTTTAATTAACATGCATAGTTTTTCAAAACTTGTTCAAATACAAAACCAAGCTAACTAAATTTCTTGCTTTTATCTTTAAACTAATGTTAAAATAATCTAGCGATTTGCGGCGGGCAGCGATGAAGTGTATCATCCTCATAGACATTGTTCGATTACTACTAAACACATACTGATGCAGAGATGTTTCTCTTCGGATATACATTAATACTTGAGGCATAAAACATTTAGAGAGGGCCTGCTTAATTAAAGCATCCTAAAGATATTGTGTTCCAATATCTGATGTCAAAAGTGTTCCTCTAAAACATCTTTGATTGATGCACCTCTAGTCTTGTAAAATAAAGCTCATCTAAAAAACCATAAAAAATAGAAAGCTAAAAGAGTACAAAATTAGCATGAAAAGCATATACTCACACTACTCGTATGTTATTTAGTACATGTACTTTAGTACCTGCAATGTTAAGGTTCTCATTAACTGTAAAAGGTTCTTTCTTAAAAACAAAAAATAAACGAATTAATAGTTTTCCATATAACCGAAACTTCTAATTATGGTTCAGTAATAAAAGTGAACCATTCACACACTCGTATTCCATCTTAAAAAAAAAACCTCAAAAGATCATAGTGAACTAAAATCGACCTTACCTAATATGCAATGCACGAGGAAAGTGTAGAGAACTCGGCTGTTGAAACCTCGGGACTTCTTACCAATCTCAAACATTAAGAGAGGAAATGCAAACACGTCCAAACATTATCTACTATTTTATTATGGTTATGTATATGGCCTCTTTAATATGATATAATATAGTTTATACTTTATATGTATACTTTTGTACTTAAAAGGATTAGAAAAAAGAAACAGAATGTTAACAATAGATCACCTCACAACAGACTCCCATGTCCCTTTAGCCATGTACATGAATGGTGATACTCTGAAATCTGGTTCATCTCTGAGTGCTGAACCCAATTTCATTCATCACATACCTACACAACCGCCTACGTGTCAAAATAAAATCACACTTTCCTACTAGGCTACTACTAAGAGTAGTACAGGACATGTTTAATATTCTGTTCAAATGGGCACTGTGTCGAACACATCAGTGGCATCAGTTTTGTTTACTTGTTTACTGACCCAATTCAAAACACATCATGCCACCGTCACCACTATCTCACACCTCTGGTCACCACTTTCGATAGCCTCCAACAACCCTGGCATGATGTAAAATAATCATGTAAATAAAACTTAAAAACAAATTAAACAGTAAAGATACATGTGATTAAAAACATAAACTAAATTAAGCAATAATATAACTAATTCAGATTCAATAATAAAACATACTCACATGAACTAGCCGTTAACGGTGGTTAGTCAACTGGAGTACGTCGATGATGGAGTTATAGCCGGAGTAGTTATCGTTGTGGTGGTGGGAGTGATGTGTTAATGTCGATTAGGTAGCCATGGATGCCGCCGCCGTGGATGTCACCATGAATTGGTAATGGTAACGTGCTGCACGTGTGCAAGATGTAGATTATTGGTGATGGTTATAGGGTAATGGTAAAGTGTTGCACATGTGAAGGATGGTGTATTTATAGAAAAATCAAGTCCGACAGTCGAATTGCATCAGCAATTCTCTGTAGTTCGTCTTCATCTAGATTACATCAGTAGTTCGTCTTCATCATAGCGATAAAAATACACCATAAACCGTTCGTCATATGGATTTTACCATCAGACATTTCAAAATTCGTCGTATAATTGAGGTTAGTGCTACAAAATTCGTATTATAATCGATATTGTTACAGTAAGAACATAATCATAGATCATATATTCTTCATCGATTCGTAATCGAGTATTCCATTTGTAATTTGGGCAACACGATCAGAATCATCGAGGAGTGTGGCACGATTAGAGTTACAGGAGGAACAATGGTAGGAGGAATGGCACGATTAGGCTTACAGGAGGAACAATGTATGAGGAGGATCATCAGATGTACGAGGATCGACACGTGATGAATCAGAAGATGCCATATACCACCGTAAACATTGTGCCGACTGCCACCGCCGTGAAATATATGAACGACGACTACCTCTCTGCCGTGAAAACCACCGTGAACGCCTCTTCGCCACCGTGAAACGACCATGAACACGTCTCTGCCACTTGTGAAAACTGTGAACTGATGAAACTCTTTAAACCGTAAAACAGAGAACGGTAACAAAAAAAGGAACGTGCGTGTTTTATCATAGACATATTATAATTACAATATACCATGTGTTCACACTGGTTCTCGCAATAAAGGGTAGTTCTTAACGGATCCTTATCCTATATATATATATATATATGGAGCCGCTAAAATGAAAACCACCCCTAGTTGTGAGAACTGTGAGAACCACTCTCCACCAATCAGATTATGCAACCAAAAGGGTATTTAGGTAATTTACTTTATATATCACTTTCAATATCAGTTTGTCTTGTCTCTTTATTATAGTCATTTCCATCTCACAATCTCTCTTCAATCCATTTTTTAAAACTCTCAGAGCATCTCTCTCTTCATCTCTGATGAAGATAAAGAGATCATCATCTTCATCAGAATCATCATCTTCATCATCTTCAGCTTATGAACACCACAGTCATCATCTTCGGCTTATGAACACCACCAGCACCACACCCACACTAGCGACCCCCAAACACCACCTTCTCCCACCTCCACCCAAACTCTAAAATGTTTTCCACCTACACCCATCTCAAACACCACAACAACCCCAACACCAGTTTCAATGGCCGGAGTTTCAGTCGCCAGAGACGACGGTTGTGAAAGGGCGGATTGTGGTGGTGGGTTTGACGTCGAAGGAGTTTCAATTGCTGGAGTTTCAGCCGCCGGAGTTTCAATCGTTGTAGGCGACGAGCGGGTTGTGGTGGTGGGTTTTGACGGCGACGGCGGTGAGGGTGCCGGTGAGGATTGATGGCGACAGTGGTGTTACGCTTTTCGCCCTTTTCTACTAACCACTAACCACCAACCCAACCACCTACCTTTAACCCTAGCCTAACCCTCCACCCACAAAGTCCTCTTGATATTTACAAAGGTATATAAGTTAAAAGGAGGAGGATTGATTGCTTGGAAAGCCTATGGTAGGAGTAAGTTCCATGCCGCTCTCGAGTGATCCACAAAAATACATTTTCGGCCGAGTGTTGAGTGATCCCCGTGAGGTATGTGAACTTGTATATAAATAGAATTTTACAAAGGCATGTTATGCCCTAATAAGTAATTTATCTTATGAAAAGCTTTAAATAAATCATGACGAATACGATTGTAAATAAATAAAAATAAAACAAAATAAAGAATCTTGGAAATCCCGACACTCTATGATAAGCCCAAAAACCTTCTTTCCTACCCATTCCATTTGGGAGTGTAATAGCCACTTATTAAAGAGTTTTGCTTGAGGACAAGCAAAGATTCAAGTGTGGGGGTATTTGATGTGTTCAAAATGCAACATATAAATTTCATCAATTGTGGCATAAAACTAACCCTTTTTTAGTACTAATGTTGGAAAAAGTGTGCTTTTGTCTTCCTTTTGTATTTTCAGGATTAAATGAGCTCAAATTAGCAAAAGAAGCAAAAAGACATCAAAATCTAACATAAATACAAGAAAAGGAACAAGACGTGATATGCCCGACCCCACGACAGCATCTTCCCAAGCAAAACAAGATAACAGAAGACTGAACACGCCCCGTGCTCAGCCAGCCTGGGGGCGTGCCCAAGTGTCAGCAGAAAAGACAAAGTGGTAGAAGCTTCTATTGCCCACCACGGGGCCGTGCTCAGCGGACACGGGGCCGTGGTCAACTATAAGATTCGCACAATCCAGGCAAATCTTCATAGTACAAAGATTCTTCTGCACACGGGGTCATGCTCAGCGGACATAGGGGCGTGGTCAACTAATAAGACAAGCTGCAATAAATGAAGAAAGAGAAGGATGTGGACACGGGGCCGTGCCCACTGGACACGGGGCCGTGCCCGAGCTTCTGTTAAGCCTATAAATAGGAGTGCTTGGCTCAAGCTCAAACCATCCCTTGGCACACCACCTCTCTCACACTTCACCCACCCACCACCACCACCATAACACCATCATCCACCACCATCATCCATTGTCCATCATAGAGTGTGTGAGTCGTCTCGGGATCCAAGATTGATCGTAAGAGTTCTTGACAATCAAGGCCATGTTTGCCTAAGTCTCTTACATCACTTGGTGAAGACAAAGTGTCTAGTGTAATACTTTTTATTTCTAATCTTTTCGCACTTTTTATTTGGTTTTGTATTAATGACTTTAATAACTAGTTGCTTATGTTGAAGGTGATCTTTCCTTATCGTTTGTCCGTGGTGTCTTGGCATTATTTTACTGTCTATATAAAATAAAAGATTTTCACCATTCATATCTCCACGGTCTATATGGAGGTATGTTGGCTACCTGGTCGGGGGTTAAGGGAACGGTTTGGTAAAGGTCTTGCCATTGTTCAGCGTTTAGAGGTCCTGCAATTGACCTGGGTCAAATTTAGTAGGACCTCCTTCAATACTTAACGGTATTGGATGGCGGGGGTCCAAACTCTTTGATCCACTCATAAGTTAACTACTATTAATACTATAACCCGGCTATTTAGGACTGTATCCCTGCTGACTCAGATTACTTAGTCGAGGGTAACGTCACCTCCAAAAGAGGGGCCTACCATAATTTGCATTAATAACTTAATTAATTATCTTCCAATAATCCACCCTTTTAGGATTGTATCCTTGCTGACTCAAACTACTGGGGTGAGGGTAACGTCACCTTCAAAAGAGGGGCCTACTACAATAACTAAGATAATCTCTTAAAATAGTGCAAAAGTGCGGAAATAATCAAAGGTTACACTAGATACGAGTCGGAACCAAGTGATTCATCTTGTCTATCTGTTTTTCTTTTTATTTTCTTTTTTCAGCATTTTTAGTTAGTTTTTATTTTTCTTAGCTTAAAACATTTTTTCTAAACTTTTTATTTTGATTAGACGTTGAGGATAAACCGGTACTAAAAGCTCTTGTGTCCTTGGACGACCTCGGTATCTTACCAACACTATACTACGCTCACGATGGGTGCACTTGCCCATTTGTGTGTCTAGTGTTAGTAAATATCGTGTTTTATAAATTTAAAACTTGACTAAAAAGTGTTAAAGGGGCTTAAAATATACACCTAATATATATAACACTCGACACCCATCAAGTTTTTGGCGCCGTTGCCGGGGACACAAGGATTTTAAGAAAGTTAGGAATCAACGGCCTAATCTTTTTTCTTATTTTTCGTTTTTTTAGGATTTTTCTTAATTTTTCAGCTTCTGCAGAACTCAGCACGGGCCGTGCCCGCTTAACAGGCCCCGTGCCCAATCATTGGAACTGGCAATTCTGTTTTAAGTCAGACAGTAAGCTGAACACGGGGCCGTGCCCACTCAACACGCCCTCGTGCCCAAGTTTCAATTACTGAGATCAGAACCGTAAGATCCCGACGGTTGGTAATTTCTGACACAAACATGAGTGATACTGATACTTTTTACTTTCGGCACTCTTATGGTACTATGTGGTGTCAATTATGTGGTGGTAACCATAAAGAATTAGAATGCTTTTTTCTAAATTATAAACCCCACTATATAGACCCATCGTTTCCTAGTATCCTTAAGAGGGGCAAAAGTAAAAAAAATCCTTATCTCTCCCTCGAATGCTCCCAACCGGATATTCTAGGAGAAATGCTTCTCGATGAAATATTTCAACTAGAAGATCTAATTATTAATTGGTTAAAAGAACTTAGGAAAGATTTCAATAATCTTTTCCAAGACGATAACCAAGAAGAAGGGTTGGAAACGCATTCAAACAACTTCATTGTTTCCAATGATACTTCTAACTCTAGTGAGGACTTGAGCGATAGTCGTCCCTGTGTCGATTGTGCCGTGAAGGACTCCCCATCGACTTCGTTCGATGCATACATAGACCTGAGCGATTCAACATACACCTTCTTTAACGAGAGCCCGGAAAAGGGTTGGACTTGTCCACCTACATATAGCATAGGAATCACCCTCACCGACAACCTCTTGCGTTCTCGTCTTAATCTAGATCAATTAAGGTATCTTAGGCACTTTGGGGTTGTTCCATCCAGTAAGGAACCGCCCGATCAGGAAAAGTTCCTTGAAAATAGACACACTTCATAAAACAGCCTTCCGACACGGGGCCGTGCCCAGGTCAACACGCCCCCGTGTCCGCTGAAAGATTCCCTTCTGACTTTTGTCAGAATACGGACAAAACGTGTCAGGATCTTGCCTGCACACGGGGCCGTGTCCAGCCGACACGGGGCCGTGTCCAGCATGCTGTCGTTTTCTATAAATGCAGCCAAGAATCCTGCACATTTGGACCATCCAGGGACAGAGATTTGAAAGGATTTTCTAACATTCCATCCTAGGTATGTTCTAAAAGAAGATTCTAACAAACATCTTGTCCTTTCCTCTTTTATCCATTACCTTCTTCTTCATCTTTCTTGCACCAACAACTCCATTAAAGCTTGATTTCAAGCTTTATTGTGATGTTTATTGAATTTTTGTTCAAGGAATCTTGTTAAAAATAAGTTACACAACATTGTTTTAAGTTATTTCTGCTCAGAAAAGCTTCATAAGTTAAGAAAATAATTTGAAACTCCAAGATTCCTTGTTCTAAAAATCTACAGAAAGTTGAACACGGGCCCGTGCTCATTGAGCACGGGGCCGTGTCCGTGGTACTGTTTCATTAAAACACACTATTTTTGGTATGTTTTCGTAGAATGTCTAGCCAAAACCGTGGAACCTCTTCTGCGCACTCAAGGAACAGTCGACGGGAAAGGAGGCCATCGATTGAAGCAACTCTCGTAAGATACGTAATGGCACTACGTGAAGCCCTAGACGAGATGACTTCAGGGGAGGAGGTCCTCATAGACCGTATAAATTATCTCTCGGTGGGGCTGGAAAACAGTTTTCAAGAAATAAACCTCTTGCACCAGAGGTTGAACATTCTTGTAACACCTCCCATGGAACCAATCCTCCCTCAAGAGGATTGGAACCTAGCACTTGGAATCAAAAATCCTACCGGTTGGGACGACATTCCGGCGGAACCTCCTCTTGAAGAACTCCAAGAAATCCCGGTGGAAGTTGCACCTCCTTAACCCAATGCTCATGAGCCCGCTTTTCTTCTCCCTAGGGAGATTGAAGAGTGGCTCGCCGACGTGTGAGGAACCCATACCCGGGGGAAGGAGTTTGTCAAGCCACTTTTAACCGAGAGATTTATCTTTTCGGAAATTTTGCTAGTAGAATAAATAGTAGGCTAGAACTTCTTGGATTAAGATTTCTTGTGTTTCGTTGACCTAACTATCTAATATTAGGACTTTTTATTTTCTGCTTAGGACTATTATGTAATTTTCTAAGATTCAATGAATGATGGTTTTTAGTTAATTTGGTGTTTGGGTGGTGTTGAAATGAATAAAACACACTTGAGATGACAAAGGATACACGGGAAACTTAAACCAGCACTCCATGCAGGAAAACAGGACCATCCGACAAAATTCCTCGTTTACAGTAAGCTCGGCACGGGCCGTGTCCGCCCAACACGGCCCCGTGCTGCACAGTCTACAGGAAAAGACCCAGTTCAGGTAACTGGACACGGGCCGTGTTCACCCAACACGCCCCCGTGTCCAGGCTTCTGTTTCTCTTGATCTAATTTTGTTACTGGCACTTGAACACGGGGCCGTGCCCGGACAACACGGGGCCGTGTTCAGCGCCCAGTAACACAAAATTTTTGCTTTTTACACCTTTTTACACATTTAATCAACCTAAAAACTTATTTTTGGGACACATTGAGGACAATGTGTAATTTAAGTGTGGGGGGGGGGGGGATGCTAAAACCTTGAATCTTGCAAGTCCTAAATACAAGCCTTACACAAAACTCTGTTGGAATCGCTAATCACCCCAAATTTTTTAAAAAAAAATTTTCATTTTTTTATTTGTCTAGGTTTAACTCGGGAATTTCAAGTTCTAAAAAGATTATATTTTTACGAATTTACAACCGATAGCGTCATAATAAAAAGAACCAACATAAGAGAATTATGAAAAGACATGGCAAACTTAGTTAAAATTTGATTATATATACTTGATCACATAAAAACCCATTCCCACAAAAGTGAGTTTTGAGCATTTATTGAGCATACAATTACATATCATTAGACTAAATGCTCATTTTTCGTTTCTTGTGTGAATAGCCGCTTGGTTCTTACGACTCTAGAACTTGCCATGACGATACATTCCCGGTCCTTACCAACTTAAACCCGAGTAAGTAAATGATGGAGGCATTAAGACTAACCTTTTTTTATTTCTACACCATTATTTTTCTTTTTTTTACCACTTACCCAAAATCCCCGTAGTTAGCCCCTTTGAGCCTAAACCTTTTCATTTCATAACCCAAACAAACACCCTTTTTACCCACCAAAACCTTTTTCATTTTTAACCCTTTGTTTTAGTAACTAGCTCGGTTTCTCATATGACTTTCCAAAAAAAAATGTTGATTATGAAGCAAAAGCAAATAAACAAACAAGTTTATCAAAAATGACTTTGTTTGAAAAATAGCTTCATAAAAATAAAAAAATGGAAAAATAGAAAGTCTTACGAAAACCGACGCTTGTTACGCTTTTTCGCCCTTTTTCTACTAACCACTAACCACCAACCCAACCACCTACCTTTAACCCTAGCCTAACCCTTCACCCACAAAGTCCTCTTGATATTTACAAAGGTATATAAGTTAAAAAGGAGGATGATTGATTGCTTGGCAAGCCTATGGTAGGAGTAAGTTCCATGCCGCTCTCGAGTGATCCACAAAAATACATTTTTCGGCCGAGTGTTGAGTGATCCCCGTGAGGTATGTGAACTTGTATATAAATAGAATTTTACAAAGGCATGTTATGCCCTAATAAGTAATTTATCTTATGAAAAGTTTTAAATAAATCATGACGAATAGGATTGTAAATAAATAAAAATAAAACTAAATAAAGAATCTTGGAAATCCCGACACTCTATGACAAGCCCAAAAACCTTCTTTTCTACCCATTCCATTTGGGAGTGTAATAGCCACTTATTAAAGAGTTTTGCTTGAGGACAAGCAAAGATTCAAGTGTGGGGGTATTTGATGTGTTCAAAATGCAACATATAAATTTCATCAATTGTGGCATAAAACTAACCATTTTTTAGTACTAATGTTGGAAAAAGTGTGCTTTTGTCTTCCTTTTGTAATTTCAGGATTAAATGAGCTCAAACTAGCAAAAGAAGCAAAAAGACATCAAAATCTAACATAAATACAAGAAAAGGAACAAGACGTGATATGCCCGACCCCACGACAGCATCTTCCCAAGCAAAACAAGATAACAAAAGACTGAACACGCCCCGTGCTCAGCCAGCACGGGGGCGTGCCCAAGTGTCAGCAGAAAAGACAAAGTGGTAGAAGCTTCTATTGCCCACCACGGGGCCGTGCTCAGCGGACACGGGGCCGTGGTCAACTATAAGATTCGCACAATCCAGGCAAATCTTCATAGTACAAACATTCTTCTGCACACGGGGTCGTGCTCAGCGGACACGGGGGCGTGGTCAACTAATAAGACAAGCTGCAATAAATGAAGAAAGAGAAGGATGTGGACACGGGGCCGTGCCCACTGGACACGGGGCCGTGCCCGAGCTTCTGTTAAGCCTATAAATAGGAGTGCTTGGCTCAAGCTCAAACCATCCCTTGGCACACCACCTCTCTCACACTTCACCCACCACCCACCACCACCATAACACCATCATCCACCACCATCATCCATTGTCCATCGTAGAGTGTGTGAGTCGTCTCGGGATCCAAGATTGATCGTAAGAGTTCTTGACAATCAAGGCCATGTTTGCCTAAGTCTCTTACATCACTTGGTGAAGACAAAGTGTCTAGTGTAATACTTTTTATTTCTAATCTTTTCGCACTTTTTATTTGGTTTTGTATTAATGACTTTAATAATTAGTTGCTTATGTTGAAGATGATCTTTCCTTATCGTTTGTCCGTGGCGTCTTGGCATTATTTTACTGTCTATATAAAATAAAAGATTTTCACCATTCATATCTCCACGGTCTATATGGAGGTATGTTGGCTTCCTGGTCAGGGGTTAAGGGAACGGTTTGGTAAAGGTCTTGCCATTGTTCAGCGTTTAGAGGTCCTGCAATGGACCTGGGTCAAATTTAGTAGGACCTCCTTCAATACTTAACGGTATTGGATGGCGGGGGTCCAAACTCTTTGATCCACTCATAAGTTAACTACTATTAATACTATAACCCGGCTATTTAGGACTGTATCCCTGCTGACTCAGACTACTTAGTCGAGGGTAACGTCACCTCCAAAAGAGGGGCCTACCATAATTTGCATTAATAACTTAATTAATTATCTTCCAATAATCCACCCTTTTATGATTGTATCCTTGCTGACTCAAACTACTGGGGTGAGGGTAACGTCACCTTCAAAAGAGGGGCCTACTACAATAACTAAGATAATCTCTTAAAATAGTGCAAAAGTGCGGAAATAATCAAAGGTTACACTAGATACGAGTCGGAACCAAGTGATTCATCTTGTCTATCTGTTTTTCTTTTTATTTTCTTTTTCAGCATTTTTAGTTAGTTTTTATTTTTTTTAGCTTAAAACATTTTTTCTAAACTTTTTATTTTGATTAGACGTTGAGGATAAACCGGTACTAAAAACTTTTGTGTCCTTGAACGACCTCGGTATCTTACCAACACTATACTATGCTCACGATGGGTGCACTTGCCCATATGTGTGTCTAGTGTTAGTAAATATCGTGTTTTATAAATTTAAAACTTGACTAAAAAGTGTTAAAGGGGCTTAAAATATACACCTAATATATATAACACTCGACACCCATCACCTACCGAGTTGCGATTTCTGGGTGCGTTCGTTTTGTGCAAAAAAGTTTTTGTAAAAAAAAAGTTAAAACCGTAAACTTTTTAACGTAAAAAGTAAACTTTTTAATGTAAAACGTAAACTTTGTTTTTGTTAAAAAATCTGAATTTAAAATGGTTTTTAATAAAAAAATTTAAGTTTAAAAAAACAACTTATTAATATAATAATACAAAAAAGTAATAAAAAATAATAAAGACAAAACAGAGTAAGTTCATTAAACTGCCCTTTTGCATTAAAATATTAAGAACATAATAAGACAAAAAATATTTAATATTATTTTTAACTACTTTTAATCTTGTCCATCCATCTTGAAGATCTAATAGTTGTAAAGTGGTTCTCTCGGTTCTCACAACTGGAGGTGGTTTTCATTTTAGCGGTCCACTATATATATATATATATATATATATATATATATATATATAGGTAGAGGATCCTGTACATTAATCCAGAAGTGTGAGAAGCGTGAGAAATGTATTATAACACTATATATAACACTATATATTATAACACTATATATAACACTATATAAACACCGTATAATACTATGTAACACCATATAACACCATATAACATTATGTAACACTATATAACACTATATAACAAATATAACACTATATTTTGTCTGATAGCAAGTCTATAATAGATGTATAGTGTTATATATTGTTATATAGTGTTATATAGTGTTACATATTGTTATATAGTGCTATATGGTGTTACATTGTGTTATACGGTGTTTATATGGTGTTATATAGTGTTATAATACACTTCTCACACTTTTGAATTAATGTACACTATCCCTACCCCATATATATATATATATATATATATATATATGTGTGTGTGTGTGTGTGTGTATGTGTGTGTGTGTGCGGCCCCCTAGGTCTTTGGCTATGATCTATCCCTAGTGTTGATGTATTCGCTAGTCGGACGATGGGGTGGGGACTAGCAATTAATCGAGATTAATTTTGATTACTCAGGATTAATCGGCGTCTAGTCGGGATTTTTACAAACATGGCTATCGCCCACCTAACCCATGTTCAGTGCTGGCCGACAAAAAAGCACTACATATCATATGACTTTTACAGGCGTCAAGATCTGTTGCTTATCCTCCTATGACCATAACATTCGTTAGTGAAAGTACGTGGGAAGTCCAGACTTGTGTAAAGTTTCACATGCGAAGCATAGATAGAACTTACCGATGGATTACTTACCCATGGACTATAGATAATAATGGCACACAATTGTAGGTTTATTCCGCTAGTAAGAGTTATTAAAATAAAGTTAAAAAATTAAATATCGAGGATTTACTGAAACAAAGCATTCCCCATAAATAAAAAATTCTCATAAACTAAAAGTACTTTCAAAATATATCATTTCAGGTTTCTTCTGTCAGTAAGAGGAAAGCTATTTAAATAAAGTTAAAAATAAATATCGAGGATTTCATGTAAACTGAAACAAAGCATTCCACATAAATAAAAAAATCCCGTAAACCAAAAGTACTTACAAAATATATCATTTCATTTCAATCAAAAAGTGTAATAATAAACAAGATATATTTATATAATAACAAATTATCTTTCTAAGGTGGGGCTAAGGTGGCGTATTTACGCATAAAAGCGCTAAACCGCTCACTAATCAACTAAGTTCACAACTAACTTGACCCGGTGTGCCTAAAGGTCTATAACATGCCGCCTTGAGGTCTATGACATCTTTAGGTTTAGCGTCCCACCACGCCTTTAGGAATTTATTCATTGCTTGCCAATCCCTCTCCAACACACTCAATTTGAAATAACCCGACTCTCTGAAGTCAAAGTACAAGTCAAAGTCAAAGTCAAAGGAAGAAAAGATTGCTAATTGCGATCTGTCACTCCTTGCTTAATTATTGATTGTACTTCTTGACTTGTATCGATACTCTATTTTAATTTGCTTTAGTTGTATTATGTGGAGTACTTGTTAATAAATCGCTAATTAATCGCAGTTTAATCGTTAATCGACTTATCGCTAATCGCATCGCTATCGCATCGCAACTCAAACTATAGGTTATGGATATTGTTTTACGTGTGTGTGCTATTATGTGTTACTTGTGTATGTTATGTTTATATTGAGGTGATTAATCACAAACGCAATCGCAACTCTATCACAACTCTATCGCAACGCAATCTTATCATGAACTCGAGATTCAAGGGTTATATTTATGATATTTAGTAGCAATATTATTTGTGTAACTAATGGGTAATACTATCGCATCTCTTACTCGAAACGAATCGCAACGCTCAACGCACGAAACGAAAACACGAGAACCAACTCGCGACAGCCCTTCGATCGAATGACCATTAGATCGAATGGTCATCCGTACGGATGACCATCCGATCGGATGGCCATTCGATCGGGTTGCCATCTGATCCGTTACACTGCACCACCTTTCCTCTTTTGGCAACCTATAAATACCCCCTGTCACATCATGAACAGTGATGTGACAGCTCTCTCCTCCGACCAGCACGTTCCAGCCCTCTTTCTCTCGATTTCTCACGATTCTTGTAAGTTTTCAACTCAAATCTTGTACATCTATCGTCTACACACACTTCTTCATCATTTTCACCTTTGAATATTCACTTTTAACCGTGAAATCAGCGGATTTGAGGTGTTCTAGGATGATGTCATCATGGGGTTCTTATGAACTTCAAGATTTGACCTCATTCCACCAAGAACAACTCAGATCTGAAGGATTTCAACATGATTCAACACTATTTTCGCATAGATCTAAACATTTTCATGGGTAGAAGGATTGAAAGATGGTTTCATAACTTTCTTTCAACTCTTTTACACTCTTTAGCTCAAAACCGATAGAATCAGAAATCGTTCGGGCCTTCTACTCGCTCTATAGTGGAGGGTCGGACTGAGGATGGATTTCATCGGAAGAGACAACCGATTCCGGGTTGAACGTGAACAGCCGTCAAGGACAGTTAACTGGTCAGAATGGGGTGATTCCCGTCCGATCGGATAACTTGGACTTGAGGGTTTTTCCGTTGTTTAACACGTTGTCATACCGTCTCGATCAGACCGCAAACTTTTCAAACTTAACAAAATATTCGAGTTTTCAAAACGATCAAGTCGTGGAACGGATTGCCGTCCGATCGGATTGCCACCCTATCGAACGACAATCCGATCGGATTGCAGTTGGTCTTCAACACTTAAACTTTTTATCAAATTTTCAAAGATCATAAGTTCTAACGGATTGCCATCCTATCGGAAGACCATCCGATCGAATGACAATCCTGCTGTGAACTTGTTCTCTGAAGTGTCTCACTGGACGGATCGCCATCCGGCCGAACGACCATTCGATCGGACGACCTGAAAGGTAGAGATACTTCTCTATTTTCAAAATGCTACAACGAATACTTCAAAGTCACATCATACACAAACACATCCATCCCAAACGAATATCAATCCGACCGAGTGGCCATCCGACCGTATGACCATCCGAACGGATTGTCATTCAATCGAATGACCATCCGTTCGGATTGTCATCCGATCAGATGACCCTTCATCACTTGCTCACTTGACACCGTCTTGCGCACCGCTGTAACACCCCGAAAACTGGTTTGGTAATCAAACCACGTTAATACTACAGGACGGGTAAAATACAGTTAGTGGTAAAAGTTACCCGGTAAATTTTAGGATTTAAATAAATAAATCTAATATTTATTAAAAGGATGAGAAATACTTTGAGAAAACAAAGTATATAAAAAGCCCAAATTAACGGGACATAAAACATAACGGGTTATAACTTCCCAAACCCGTTAAAGTAACTAGGAATAATTAACCTAGTTAGTAGCATGTGATTAAGTGACTAATGGTGAGTTATAGCTTCATTTGATCAAAATAAAACATGAGGGACTAATATTGCCAAGTGGGAAACTTGTTTTATTAAAACAAAAGTTTAACACCAAAACACACACTTAATGTGTGTGTTCTAGTCGAGATATCCACAGGAGCCAAGAACTCTTGAGCTCAAAAACCCTAACAAGCACAAAATCAAGAAATTGGAAGGGCAAATCAAGTCCAAATCGATTTTCAAGCACAAATTAATGATCACCTAGTTGAAAGGATCATAAGGTATGTAAAATTGTGATGTTTTGATTCATCTTGAATTCTAGGTTAATTGTGAGAAACTGAAATTGAGCTTAAATATGTCATGCATGGATGAATCTTGAAGTAATATGATGTCTAGGTGTAAACCCTAGTCAATAACATGTTGGATTAGTGGATAATCTATGAAATTCATGATAATCCATTGACAAGTTAAATGGGTTTTGTGAAATTAAGATGAACACAAGAATCATGACTACCAAAAATGGTGTTACTTGATTTCTATGAAATGATTCTGAGATTAGTATGCATGCTTGACATAATGGAATCAATATGTATGTTTATATTGGGCAAAAATATCAAGTTATGAACTTGGTTTTAAATATGTAAAATTATACCCGTTAGGTGTTCGTTAAAATGCCTAAATGAAAGATAAATGTTGAAAATCGGACAAAAAACGCATGTTTGATGGATATGGCAAATTGTGCGTTAAGACTTATAAAAAGGGTTCTAAACGGATTGTGAATTGAACTCTTTAGGCGAGGAATCCGGATCGTCAAGTGGACAAGCCGGTAGAAATACGCGTTTGAAAAGGATACTTAAAAGGTACGTAACTACGATTCCGTTACGTTATGATTGATTTTGTATTTTCCCTAGTAGACTTTAAATTAGCATAATACATGAAATTGGCATTTAGTTGAAGTGATGAAGATCACTAGGTAAATAAACAGGTCAAAAGGTGAAATTATCACCCTTTGACAATATCGACTAATGGTTTGTCGAGTTACATGTTTATAGGAATAAATATCAAATGGATACGCAGATCGCTATTTCTTAGCGGTTACTAAGTCAAGGTATTGAAACGGGTCAATATATTGACCCGATCCAGGTATGTATAATGATTCAACTCATCATGTAGAACTTGAGATTCTATAAGAGTTAGACAATGTTAAAATATAGTTATTCAGTTATCTTTTAGGTAAACTGAATAAATTGAGTTATGATTATGGTGTTTTAGAAGCACATGGGTTTATAAACAAGATTATAGTTAAAAGGTTGGATTTTGGGTCAAACAAGTATTTAAAAGTTTCTTTGTAGTAAAGAAAGGATGAAAATTTACCAAATTGCCCTTGTAAGCTAATTCGAACGAACGACCCTTGCAAGAGGTTCGGAAATGAGTTTTATGATTAAATAAGTGCTTAGAATAAGAAAAGATGGTGAAAGATGTAAATTCTTGGGTCGAATGACTTTATATGAGTCTTTGCCGTAAAAAGATAATCCGAGGGGTAAAATTTGGAACATATAGATATCCACATTACATCCAACACACATATAGTTGTGGTGGAAGATTACTTGATAAGAAATGTAGGAATAAGATGCTAGAAATGTATGAAAGCGAGTTCAAGTTCTAAAGCGCTTAAATACCCTTAACGGGTGAAAATAAGCATACGAGCGAAAACGTATTTAAATTGTGTGAGAAACCTGTGATTAGAACCTAATATGGTAGATAACATTAATTTGAAGAGGTGCATGTGAAATATGGATTAAACAAATATGTTTGTTTGATAAAATGCATAAACGGGTTAAAATTCGGTAAAACGGCAAGGAGTCGAAGGCTTAGAAGTCTCAAAATTTATTATGTAGGATGTTAGATTTTAACTCCATTTGATGGAGGATCAAATTACAATCATGTAGGAAGAAACGGTAGGTCAAACGGATATGCGGATTGAAAGATAAAAAGGTTTTCGTGTCAAAAATGGCAAAAATTGGAAGGGGCTGATACAGGGGCCACCGTAACTTACGGTGCCCACCGTAAGTTACGGTGGGGCTGAAATCCTTACGCCAGCTGTCTCCTGAGTTACGGTGGGGGCAATTTAAATTAGGGGCCACCGTAACTTACGGTGACCACCGTAAGTTACGGTGGAGATCGGATTCAAATCCTTGTTTCTAGGATCAAGGGATTAATATTGGGATTTCCTGATTTTTCTTTAATTCGTTTATTCGACCCCCATTTTCCTTGTGATACCAGTTATTTAATTATCAAAACTAACTTTTAAGTTGGTTTTGAACACAGGTGAATGTCGAGAGCCCCGGATGAAGATCAAGCGTCGAGCAAGAACCGAACACGTGTTAAATGAAGCTTCCGCAAGTTGTTCGTTGTTATACTAAAACGATGAATTAAATTATATTATATTGTTTTGCTTTCAAGTTTAGAAAAGTTTTAATAAACCCGTATTTGAGCATGAATGTTTAAATATAAATACTCAGTAATCTGGGATTATATACGGAAATCGCTAAGTAAAATTATGGTTGTTACAACCGCTCATCACTTATGCTATCGTTAACTGTTCAGGCTAATCTCCCAGCGCTCCCTTCAATCCAAGAGAGTGTTTAGTTATTAAACGCTATCTGTGAGTATAGTCGATCCCCTTTTGCTTTAAGCACTTTTGGGTGTTACATACGTTACTTATATCAAATCACATCGAACACACAACGCAAACACATTTTATACGCTAACCGTTTCTGCATGTTATACGTGTTACTCGATGAATGCTGGTATGTTATGTTTACACAGTGATTGTTTCCTGACACCTTAGCAACGATAGTACTATAGTTTGGACTCAGCACCTGTCGTGGACAGGGGTTGTTAAGGGCTTTTCTCACATGTCACAGTGGTGATATGTGTTGCGCATTCTACAACTCACAGTCACGTCTGTGCATATTTCATTGTCGATAACCTACTTGCTTCACACTATACATGTTACATGCTGGTTATGCGTAAACTCGCTTTCGCTACTATTATATTATTAAACTTGTATGCTCACCTTTACACTATGTGTATTGACCTCTATTTTAACGTGTGTGACAGGTGTTTGAGATGCTAGGATGCTTGCTATGTGGAATCAATGTAGGAAGAGTCTAGAAACGAACAATCTATAAATCTGAGTTGTCGGAACATTTATTTGTCTAAGAGATATCTATGTCTGTAATAACTACTTTATTGTGATGAGTTATGGTATGAGACATAATATTAATTATCTAGTAAATTAGTTGTTATGGATTTCTCCTGGACAATCTGTTTCGCTCAGTTCCGCCATCGGTTGGGGGTGTGACACAATTCTTCTTGTAAGACAATAATCTACGAACATCAAATGCTGTACAGATGATCAAATGGTTAAATTAGTAATGTCATATAAGAACCATACACCAGACGAGCTTTTAGCCTACCAATGCCAAGGTGTGTTGTAGATATGTCTCTACCATAATGTTGAGGGATCAAGTCCAATAGTGAAAAAATGTGTATACTTAGGAATATGATTAGTAAGTGTGCATTAGGTATTTATAAAAATATGATAAAATAAGAAACATACACCTCTATAGAAGGACTAGATGCGTAATGGGGATCCCGAGTGGTTCCAAAACCAAATATGGAAGCTGCCACGAACACATATGAAAGGATGCATAACCATATATGACAAATTTTTAAACGGAGACCGCCCATTCCCACAAGCATTAGGTGATATTAACAAACATTACCTAAAGATGAATATCGGTTATCTCAGCTTTTCATAACTCGGCTCATAGAGACAAGCTAATTCCTCTAAAAAAGTCAATTACAGGGGTGTGGAAGGACATCGGAACCGTGGACGGGATTCTCTCGAAGGAAGGAATAACGATTAGTGAAAAATTGAAGGTTACGGTAGGAGACGGTAAAAATACTAAGTTTTGGAAGGATCCTTGGCTGACTGCTCAGCCATTAAAAATCATCTTTCCAGATCTTTTCCGTTTAGCAAAGCATAAAGACGCTTCCGTAGCGGCCTATTGGCAGGGTACTGCGAATCAGCCTTTATGGGCTTGGGAGTGGAACAAGGATCCGTCGCTTCCTAGTGAATGGGCAAACTTGACTGACCTCATGTCACGGTTGGCTAAGATGGTTTTAAAAGATGGTAAAGATTTTTGGAGATGGGATAATGAAGAAGGAGTGCCGTTCTCGGTGAAAGCTATTCGGACGGAGCTATGCAATCAGAGACAGGATCATTCGGATGGGCCGGTCTTCAAGTGGAACAGTTGGGCTCCATTAAAAGCTAACTATTTTGTATGGAGAGCTCTCATGGGGAAGGTGGCCACCAAAAACGAACTGCTGAAACGCGGAATTCATATCCCGGATCCGCTCTGTGTCACTTGCGGCTGTGAAGAGGAGAATGTGGATCATCTCTTTGCTAAGTGTTTGACGGCTCGGAGTATTTGGTGGAACGTGTTCTCGTGGCTGAAGATCCCTTGGCATCCTAACCTGGAGAATCTACAGGAAATCATCGACTTGCTGCAAAACAGCCCAGGCGCTAATACTTGGAAAAGGCTTGTTCACATGATTGCAGTGGCAACAATATGGAGAATCTGGATCATTCGGAACAGAAGGATTTTCGAAGGGGAAGGTATTTCGATTCGAAAAGCGGTCGACTTGATCAAAGAGGATTCCTTCCTGTGGATCTCTAACCGATCTAGGAAGCCTGTTCCTAAGTGGGAAAGTTGGTTAGTCTTTGATGTCCACTGTCTGTTGTAATTGTCCTTCTTGTGTTTTGTTGGTTTTGTTTCTGTTTCCCTTTTTTGTTCCCCAGCTCCTTGCTGAATTCTTTATATATATAAAGAGTTTTTTGCCGTTCAAAAAAAAAAAAAAAAAAAAAACAAACATTACCACTAAAGAGAGATTGAGGACAAAGAATATGAAAATCAGAGAACTCTCGGAAGTATATATCGTAAACAACTTTATGGGTTCAACGCTAAAAACTATGTCAGAAACGTATAGTTACTTACAAATACCGAAAAGAATTGAAGGAGAGCATATTTGAAATCGTTTATTTTTTTTTTTTAATTTTGAGACGAACCACTGATGGACAACTCTACGTCACACGACAATACTTCTCAACTTATTTTCTTGTTTTTTCTTAAACCTATCTTTTCTTTGTCATTTTGTAAAAAAAAAAAAAAAAAAAAAAAAAAAAAAACCACTTGACATTTTTTACAAGAGGGTGCACTTGGATTAATGATGGTATCTCCAAACCATATTAGATTAACCCGGCAATGCAAGTCCATTAAGAGCATGTTTGGGTTGACTTACAAAGGGAGCTTATTAACTTATTTGTTATGAAATAACAATTAAATTAGTTAAAAGACTTCCTAAAGATGAATATCGGGTTATTAAAATGTATAAATTAGTTTTTGTACAAAACACATACGTTATTTTAAATAAGCTATGCATATATCCCAAGTTATTTTTAATCAGTTATCAATTATAAATTAAACAATTCAAGCAGTTGATTAATTCATATACACACTACTAAGTACTTTCATAAATACGAGCCTCAAGTACGTCAAAGCAAAAACATAAAATGTATTTGACAATTTTAAATCGCCAAACATAGTTTAATGCTTAGTACTTACAAGTACATGTAGTTTGTTATAAGTTTAGATTATAGAGTTAGATATTATACTATACTATACATACAAAATCAACGGCCGGGAATAGTGATTCGTTGTAATCGGTGGAAAGAGGTTGTTGCTCAATTGGTGGATGTCACATGGCATCCACTCAAGTAATACTCCCTCCGTCCCTATTTAAATGTCATCGGACCCACATTCACACAATTTAAGAAATATTTGAGTATTTTGTTTTTTGGTTTGTAAAATGACAATAATGTCCTTAGAAATGACAATTAAATTGGGACAACCAAAAATGAAAGTTTGTAATAGTAAGGGCAAAACTGAAAATTATTTGGAAATGACAATTAAATTGGGACAACAAAAAGTGAAAATTTGGACATTTAAAATGGGACGGAGGGAGTATATTTTTGTTTTTCCTCAAGGAAAATTTGCTTTATATAAAATTAGTAATAGATTATAACATAAATGAAGTGGTGTAGTGGAAAAAACACCAGTTGTTAAACAACCAGCCCGGGATTGAATCATGTATGTAGCTTTTTGTTTGTTTGTTTATTTGTTTTTTTTGTTGTTGTTGTTGTTGCTAAATTAAGAGTGTCTAACTAGAATCCTTAACTTTAAAAATTTACCTTACTACCCTTAATTTTTCGTAGTTACATTACTATAACCTTAAACTTTAAAATTTACTTAATAGTAGTCAAAGTTTAAAAAAAAATTCCCCTCCCGTTTTCCCTATGTTTTTTTACATTTCATAGACTTTAATAAAGTTCAGACGTGTCGTACCAATATTGTAATGAACTAAATTGATAATGAAAGATGCAAAAAATATATGTAAAAAATGGTGCAACCACGTGCGCGAATAAAGTTTGAATGTACTGTAGCAATGTTGTTATAAACTAATTGATAATGATAATGAACAATATAAAAAATACATGTGAAATACGGTGCCGCAACACTAGTTTAACTAAATAAATTAGCTTTTTTCGTGTTGTAAATGCCTTTTATTGATTTAAATTTGGAAGTCCTTATTTTATAGTTTCTTTAAGTTATGTTATATAAAAATTACATTACAAAAATGAGTAAATTTATCCTATAAAGTCTTCTAAATCTAGAAAGGGAACAAAAACAAAATGGATAGCAAAAATATCACAATGCTAAGAAATGTAACATAATACCGAGGAAAAAGACTCAATGAATCCCAAAAAAAGGACAAATGATGAAAAAAAAAAAACAAATAAAAAGACACGATTATTTAAAAAATATAAAATTTATAAGCTAAAAATTCAAAAACGTAAACCTAAAACCTAAGATCGTAGAGTTCGACAAAACGGTTCCAATGCTACTATAATAAGTTCAGTCAAAGTCCATTTAATACATTTTCTACGACTTTCTATTTTTAGAAGATTACATGCTTGAACCCTTTTCTAAAAGTTTACACCTTTGAATCATACACAAACATAGATGGAAGAGTAAAATAAAAACTCCAACATGATTTCATTATTTTAAATAAGAAGCTGATCTATTCTCTTGGCCTACCTAAACTACATTCCAGTTTTGTCAATTTATCTATATTGCTGTATAAAACATTTTCTTGAAATATCGGCCTTGTCAATCTATTTATCTATCTGTCATACCTCGACTTTCCACGTGTCACCGGTGGGCCCAGTGGGGAGTATCGTGACGTGGTTGGCAACATAATAGTCAAACAACACAATTATATAAATGCACAGCGGAAGCAAAAGATAATTATTATTACATTCCGAATATAAAGTAATATCCAGTATTACAACGGAAAGTAAAGGATCCACAGGCGGATCTTTAAACATATCCTTTGTTCAACAGACTTTAGACGCCTAGAACTTGCAAGATTCCTTATTAGCGCCCTGAGCTTCCAGCCAATTTCGTTCAGTACCTGTCACTTAACCTTTTTGGAAAATACGTCAGTTTTCACTGGTAAATACACTCAACTGACTCATTTTAAAAATGGTTTAAGAAAATTGATTTGGATGCACGTGGCACAAAAATATCTTTTATAATTTGATTAAAATGCACAAAGGTAAAATTAACCTTTTATACTTGGGAAAATTATTTGTATATAATCTTGTATACAGTTTTACTTATTTGTCGTCCATTAGGGCCGGTTTGTAGGGCTGGACTAGATTAACTGACATGCCACAAGTATAATGCCCACAGGCTATCATCCTCTAAGTGGATTACCAGTTCCGGTATAATGCCCACAAGGATGATACCTCGGAGTGGATTACCAGTTTTTACATAATGCAGCTGTCAGGTGTATGCCTACACCCCGTGCTTAGGTCGTGGCCATTTCGTAAAATGATGCCAAGGATATCCGGGACATGGTCATTAACCCCCAAAGGCCATACACCAAATAATTCATATTAAACGGGTTGTAAGTACATCAATCACAATACGATTTAAATAACTACACACCCGACCAAGCGGTACTTTTATAGTGCCATATCCCAAGCCCGTATAGGGAAAATAAGTTAAGAGTATTTACCTGAGTTAGCTCCTGTCTTAAATAGTAAGAATTTAATAACTCAGCCGTATTCACTTAAGTAAGCGTAGGTACCATTTACCGGAAGGTTCTAGTCTGGAATGATTGTATAAATAACTCATTAGAATGCTAACGGGTCTTTAATTAAGCCTAAGCTTAGACCGGTTAGTCTTAAGGGAATATACGGTTCAGACGCATGATTAAGCGAAGACCGGAATAGAATGTGGTTTAGATCCGACAAGTTTGAAGACTTGTCTTAAATGGGTATTTCATACACATTCTGGATTTTGAGATAAAACCAATAAGGTTTGACCCGTTTTGGCTAATTTATGTAAACTTGTTACATAAACCGAACCGTACGCGTAATAAGCGTGACGGGTATTCATGAGAGCCATATACAGGTTTCCTAAGTTAATTATGTCTCAAATATGTTGTGACCTCAGTAAGATGTCTTTCATTATGCCCGAAACGTATATAAACACAAACTAGGCCCCGTAGGGGTAGTTTGCTCATTTAAAAGGTTATAAAAGAGTTTAAGCATTTACCTGAGTTACAGGTCTGATATAATCAGCAAAAATACTTATTTTGATAAGTTATAATAGTAGGTTAAAGTATATATGTGAATTTACCAAGTATAACCAAACTATGCACCGTAGGGGCATTTTGGTAATTTCACATAAGCCGTAAAGCTCAAAACTGAAGTCTGAGTTAAACAACTTTTGCTTACTGTTAAAATATTATAATTTGCCTCAAATATCAGTAGGTATCACCCTTGGTATGTTTAAAATAGTTTTAGTACATACTATGCGTTAATAACGCTTAATTAGGCGATTAGAAGCCATTTCCGGGTTCGATACATAAATCTGATATTTTTATACTTCCAGGAGGCTTAAAATAATTTATTTAACATATCTAATCAGTAGAAAAAGGTTTGGAGTCGTTTAGATATGTAAAACTCATTTTATGGCCCGTAAGGGCAAAACCGACAATTATCGGATTAAGCCTACGACTACTAGTTATGCTCAGCCTAAAATTAATTAAAAATCTTCAAAAATCCCAAAATAATATATTACATGAGTGGGTATTAAGTTTGACACCAAAAAGTAGGCTTAACTAGGCTATACGCTAATTTCGCCGTTTTATTAACATAAAGCGTTCATTTTACGCTAATGAGCATAACTCTTAATCTACACCTCAAACTGATGTCAAACTTTGCATACAATTTATATATTAGTAATTAAAGTTTCTACTCTTTTACATTTCCAAAAATCACGTTTTAAGATAATAAGGGCATAATGGTCAACATATGAGCAATTAACGGAAACGCGTAAACGAATGGGTCGATCAATGAACCAACCACAGAGGGTTGTGCTAACATGTAGCCTGGTCCTAAAGAAGCTCTAAGACATTTTCAAATCATACTAAAGCGGGTCAGAACTGAAAGTCAAAGTGAAAGTCAAACTATGTGACTTTCGGTTCCGAACCGGGTCTAAACAGGAAATTGTTAGGTTGAACATGTTTAGACATGCTCTTACACTTATTACTAAGTTATAACAATGATCCAACAGGTTGTATATGATCTACAATGTTAATTATGCATAAATGGCATTTTAGACTTCCTGTTGACTTTTTAAATATAAGTTTGACCCGACTTTTGACCTGGTTAGAGTGGTGATCAGGGAAACCCTCTTGAGGTTTTATTACCCACATAAATACCAACATATAACTACTTTCGATTCGACTAATCACTGGGCCATTTGTGATTAATCGTAAAGTCAACCGTTAATTACGACGGTTTGACTTTTAAGCTAAAACTAAGTTAAAAATCAATTAGGAAGGGTTAGGCAAACTTACAAGGGTCCTATGAACGACCAGGGATCACTTGGGAGAGGTCTTGTGCTCCAGAGATGCTCTAAAAATGCAGATGAAGGAGTGAGCTCTATGGTTGTAACTAAGGCCTTATATAGTGGTTTAATCCACCATAGGAAGTTGACAAGTAAGTCTAGCACTGACCACAAGCTTCCAACATGTGTCTCTAGTGTCTAGGAGTCGTTTAGGGGTCGCCCACAATGCAATAATATCGAATAAGGGTCGGTTCTCCGCGTTTACAGGCTGCTGTGCACGTTTTCTGCTTCTGATGTCCTGACGCGGCCCGCCTGCGTTTTAACTCATCCTTACGCGGGCCGCATGGCCCTTATATATCAGATTTTTCATTTTTGTTGTTTTGCAGCTTGTCCCTTGGCTTTACGAAAGGGCAACCAAGGTTATTTCTTGCATTTTGACCCCCTTATATTTACCCACAAGGGCTTTAGGACTTATACCCACTTTGCCAAGTCCCTGGACACTTCCGGTTAACCCGAAAAGTCTTAATTTTCAATGTTTACGCTTTAACCCCTCGCACACGAATTTGATCATAACTTTCTCATACGATAACGAAACTTTATGAAATTTATATCGTGCATTCTAGTGAGCATAATTAACAGTTACAAAGCTTCGGGTTTGTCAACAGGTCACTCAGAGGTATATCTTTAAATATGTTGACACATTTAACCCCTGTAGTTTGTAATCTCTCACTTTTAGCCTCGTATGATCCATGATTTATTCGTTTGATGTTGTAAACATCATGTAGGGTTATTATGAAGTATATTTATTCACTGTTGACATTTAGAACCCGTAAAATCACATACTTTCCATGTTTGTCAACTTTAGTCCTTTTATAACATTCTTTCACACATTCAAGCTTTATGACATGTGTCAACACATTATAGGACGTGAAATTTTCGAGGTGTTACACTATCTATCTATTATACTAAAGCAAAATAAAGGTTGACTTTATGACTTTGAGGTGGCTGCTTTCTTTGGCCAGAGAAATGGGTATTTGGGCGGCATTCTCATCTTCAATATATTTCCTTCATCCCCCCACTTCAATCACTTAAAGGTTTCAAAAAATATGAAATCGTTTCTTTCACAAACTTCTCCAACACGACTTCTACAATCATCTTATATACGATTCTTCTTATTCTATGATTCATCTTCCAATCCATCACCATCTTCGATTGAACACTGGCAATCATAATCGATGAAGGAAAACGTGGGGCTGTGGTGGTGCAAATCTGGCCGGAATTCACAAACCGAAATTAGGGTTCTCACAACATCGAAAAGGGTTCTCAAAATCGATTCGTTAACAAATCTAACCCGATATCATTATGCTCGAGGTTACAGAAATTTCAAATATAATCTGCATCCATGGCGAGCCAGAGCATCTTTGGCTATCTCCTTGAAGTCACAGGTATGACAATTACTTCGTTATTTTTCCATGGCGAGTCAGAACATTAACCAGATACATGTCCTAATTTCGTTATTTTCCTCTAATATTTGTGTGATTTGATCAGATACATGACTTAGTTTCTTTATTTCCCCTGATTGATGTGCGTTTTGTTGAGATAAATGTCCTAATTTCGTATTTTCGAATGGAAGAATTTCACTTGGTGATGTTTTGTATCTGAATTCCTATATTTTGTAATGTGTTTTTCTTTCTTCAAAGTTCAGAAGGTAGATTGTATGAGGATATGAACACTTCTCTCGCCATTGAAGAATATACTTACTATAAACGGTACGGTTGTATGTAAATTCTTTTGGATATGAATTATATCTGTATATTGGTTATTATATGTATACAAGTATTAGGTTTGATATCCAGTATTTTGTTTACAATTGAAAAGTTTTAAGACGCACACCAAGTGCTTGATGAAATGCTTCAGCAAAAGTGACTTCTATTTCACATGTTTTTAATTGGGTTCTTAGTATTCCATGCTCATTGATTACAAATTTATTTGAGATGTAATTTAATTTTTCTACAATAGTCTATACATTATGATAGTTTAACATATAAGTTGCTTTCTAATTGTTGATGTTAATTTTTTTCCAAAATAATTTGGAATATGTCGCTGGGGGAGAGCTAATTGACAAGTTTGTAGCGTAGCGCTTCAGTGACGATGAGGTTCAACTATCACGTCTAACATAGCAATCTATATTGTTATAAAATAAGTAGCTATAAAAAACATGATAGGCTAACAACAAGTTTACATGTATTTTCGGGGCAGCGAGAAAGCTGCAGAGATGAAGCGCGAGGCTGGAAAATCGACGGTGATGTCAACATTCTGATATGGCACTAAAGGATACTAAAAACGACATGTCAACAAGTGGCTTTAAACCGGGTATAGGTTGTGGCTTTTTTTCATGATTCGTCTATCTCAAATTCATCTTAACCTCCAATTCTTTGGTTTTTAATGAAAGCTATCGGAATTAATGGAGGATTGGTAGATTATTTCAGTTTAGTAGTCATGGTATAACACACTAACATGTTATTTATTTCGTTTGTTAATAGGGCAATAGTTATGGGCTTATGGCTTATAAAAGTATATCCAGTATCGAACTAGAAGATGCAACAGATCCTCTCTAAATAAAAGTACTCAGGAGATAGGAGATGGATGTCACATGGATACAAGCTTGAAATCTGCTGCCTCTTTGTGAACAGAGAGGTACGTTTTATTCTTTAAAAATTGTGAATACTGTATTCCTCAGCTACAAATGCACACCTTAACCATCCATAAAACAAACAGGGAACTGTCATTCAAGTAACATCATATAAACGTGACTCTGGTGGCTTTATAATATTTTCATACCTGTGTTAGCTACTGGGCTGTTTTCAAAAATAAGATTTGTTGTCGTTTTTACCATCTCTTTTGATGCTCCATTAACCTCGGCATGGATGCTTCTCCCAGTTAAATTGTGATCCTCTATATTCAAGTCTTACAGAGCGTTACTGGCAGTACAGGAATGAATATAACCTTTTTACTCAATTTACTTAAATCATCTTTTTCTCTGCGTACTAACTCCTAATTACAAGAAAAAGCTTTTTCCTTCACCGCACCAGGAAAACTATCAATCAAAGTTCAGCGACGCCGCTCTTTTCCTTGGAAATATAAAGAAGGACGTTAACCATTTTGATGCTTATCAACCAGAAGGCATGACTTGATCCTCTTCTAAAAGGAGATCACCCTCAGCAGATAGTTGTGGAATATCTGAGATTAGGCTTGCTATGGATGTAGTTGGTGGCACAAGAACGCAATTAAAAGTTTTCAAGCATGATGAAGATGCATCAGTGGATAGTGTAGATGCTACATTTTCTTTATTCGCTTCCCTTTTTTATTCTGCTCTTCAAGGTCATTGTCTATACATTCTCGCTTTAGCAATAAACAGTAGTAAGAAACATATTATAAAATATGTTTGATGAACAACTCATTTTAGTTTGGTTATTTATTTTTATCACTTTACTGATTTAGTAATTATGCAAAAATTGGTGTACGAATTACATGCACTTCTGGCATTCGTCTACCATTTTGATTACCTGTTAAGTTTTTATAGAAGTGGCAGCAATTGGAAGCCATCAATGGATGTGGTGGTGAGTGCTATAATCAAGTTTGTAATTGACAGGTATGGCCGTTAGTTGAATATTGAATTAATTAAGAAATTGTGTCATGATATTCATTTAGTTGCATATATATTTTGATTTGGTTGGGTTTATTTGCTTATATATCATTTAACTTTGCTAATTTTTAGAATAGTGGCTGATATGTGACTTTTTGTTTTGGAACCTGGATCTATTTCACACTTTTTATATGCAACACAAAAAGTCCATTTGTAGACTTATCATTTTTCGATTCATTTGTTTTAAGAGGGATCGTTTCGTCGTCAATTTCATAGTTGTATCTTCTTTATCCATTTGTGATGATATTAGGGAGTCCAAAATTATTTTTTATGCATTTTATTTTATTTTTGTAATGTATATATTGCAGGATGGTAAAGGAAGCATCTTTCAGACCAAGAAGGCAACTTATTGTGAAGCAAAGGTGGTTCCAAAGCATCCACAAACACACCTATATGAAAAGCCTGATGGATAATGTCACCGCATTTGCAATCCCACTTGCCCTTGCTGTTCATGCATGTTCACATTGTAAGTTCTACCTGATTTTAACCTAGAGTTGGCAAATGAGCCAAGATGGTATTTGTGGTGGATTTTGCTAATTATGTTCAGGGCACATTAACTCAGGTTTAGTGCTCGGTAACAACTCGAACCCAATAACTTAAGTTAAATGTTTAGATATTTCACTATGTTATGGTTTGTGTTTGGGTAACACATATGGGATTAAATGAGCAGAAACTAACTAGATAAATCAATCAACCTTATTTAGCTCGATAACTCATACCCGTGACCTTTAAAGTTAAATATGTGTATACACATGTAGATTTTTTTGAATATGTATTTAGGGTCATTTCATCACTATTAAATATATTGTGTAGATTTTTTTGAGTATGGCAGGTGTGTAATTTGACGGAAGAATCACAAACATGAAAAGTTCAATTCATGATTATAGCATTGGTTTGGTTTGGTTATGGCGATCAGTTATTCCTATCCGTTAAACCGAACCCGTTGGTTATCGGCTATGTTCAGTTTTGTTATGTCAGTTGTGGTTCGATTATCGGTTATTTCGGTTACGTTTGCTCATCCCTAATTGCTACTATAGTTGTCTACCTTTTTCTCGACCCTTTTTTGTAGTAATATTACTTACCAAAGCATAATGTTATAATTTCTTTGTATAAGTTTGATAACAAGGGTAAAGTTGTCCAATATATTGTCACCCGTAACTACTACTATAGTTGTCTACCTTACGCTCGACCCATTTTCGTAGTAGTATTACTTGCTAAAGCTTTTATCATTTCTTTATCGAAGTTTGATAACAAGGGTAAGGCTTTCCACTTTGCTGAAGAACCCAAAGGTGAAGATATGCATACTTTGCTGAAGTTCATACTTCAATTATTTATGAAGATAAGGAATATGTTTGCTCTATTTTTTTTTGAACATGCATCTTGGTTCATCTATCAGATAGAATGAATTGCATTCTGAACATTTTTTATCCCATATAAATTCTTTTACTATATAAATTCTTTTACTGGAAAATTGAGATTTTGGGTTTCTATGCTTGAGATAACAATATTCCTTTTGTGTATATTTTATACATTAGATTTCTTTTGTTGAATACTTGAAATCCCAGTAATCTTTTTGTAATGTTTATGGTAATATTTTATACATTAGAAAAATAGTATTTTAAGGGCAAATTAGGATATATATATTTGATCTATTTTGGCCCGGTTTGACCTCTTTATGCAAATTTATCTAAATGGTGTTATTATGTTCTTTAATGTTATATTCTTTGATTTTTGTGGAGAGTGTTGTTGGATCACTAAAATAGTTTGATCTTTGCTTCCACAATGTATATAGAGATATTAGTTATAATTTCAGTTGGTGTATGTTATTACTAATGTGTTGGAACCATTAACTTTTTATGGTATCATCTTTTTGCAGGAAAGGCGCCAGTGAAATGAAGTGATTGAAACTGAGTATCCTATAATTAGTTATCAGCCAGGTACATTTAGACGCCTTCATTTTAATATGTCTGTCGTAACACAATTACACTGCTAACATCTGCAGAGATATACGGCTTTAATAGCACAAGGAACATGTATCTATAGAATATTAATGTGATTTGAAGATAGATGCTTCGCCAAAATTGGGAAGTATTACCATGTAACATCTGAATGTTTTCTATAATAAAAAAGATCTTTCTAAAGCAAACAGCTTCTGTACAACTTGATTATTTTTCAGTGGAAGGAAGCTATTCAAGGTATAACGATTATTGGTTGTTGGTGTATTTGGAAAGCAAGGAACGAGTTGAAGTTCTCAGGCATGCCTGTCAAAGTCGAAAGAATTACTAGTGAGATCAAGTCTTTGGGTTTCTTTTGGTTTTCCAAAAGGTCGAAACATAGGAACATTACGTGGGATACTTGGTGTAAATTAGTATAATGTAGCTTTGTTGTAGTTTGCCGTCGGCCTTGTTTTTGGTCGGCTTTTTTCTATTGAAGTTCTCCTTTCAATATATATATATATATATATATATATATATATATATATAGGTAGAGGATCCTGTAAAAAAGGCCTAAAGTGTGAGAAAGATAAGAAAGAATCTCAGCCATTAGATCTTTGATTTAATGGTTGAGATCAATAGGGACCAAAATGTAAAATATTTATCTTAATTTGGACTGAATTGGAAATTATAGGGGTAACAAAGTCTTTTATATCCATTCAAAATAGGAAATTGTAAATCAAAATTCCTATAATTCCGATCTCTCTCTCCAATTGATCGTACAGTTTCTCTCTCTCTCTCTCTACAATTTCAAAACCCTAATGCCGATAAACCTCCATATAGCGCCGGTATAGATGACAGGGGACGACGGCAGAGCTACATCCGGCCAAACCTGCAGCGCGACGGTGAAGATGACGAGTCCGACGACGTCCTTCTCTTTTTTTTTCAGTTCGATTCTTCTAGATCATTCATTCTCCGGCCGCTGGGTTCGTGACAGGTTGTCGGTTCGGATTTCGGGACTGGCCGACGGCAGTGGTGGTGCCGACCATGGATGCCTCAGGTTATGTTCAGTTCGAGTTTTGGTTCGGGTCACTCCGGTTCAGGTTAGGTTTCAGTTCTGGTTATAAGAAACAAGTGGTTCGGTGGTGCAGCAGTGGTGGTGCCGGAAGTGGAGAAGATGATACAGAGGTGTTATTTTTTTCTTTACTGAATGGTGTTAAATCTTGTACTGAATGGTGTTATTTTTTGTACTGAAATGGTGTTATTTTTGTACTGAATAGTGTTTTTTTATTTATTGCTGAATGGTGTTATTTTTGTGTTGAATGGTGTTATTTTTGTACTGAATGGTGTTATTTTTGTACTGAATGGTGTTTTTTTTATTTACTGCTGAATGGTGTTATTTTTGTGGTGAATGGTGTTATTTTTGTACTGAATGGTGTTATATTCTTGTACTGAATTGTGTTATATTCTTTGTACTGACTGGTGTTTTTTTATTTACTGTTGAATAGTGTTATTTTTGTGCTGAATGGTGTTATTTTTGTGCTGAATGGTGTTATTTATGGACGGTTATAAGTCCTAAAATCCAGGTTTTTCTCTCTCCAAATCCTTAAATCAAGGATTACCATATTTGAATTTATTAATGCATTTACAATTATACCCTTTTCAATTAATTTAGATCTAATGGTTGAGATTCTTTCTTACCTTTCTCACACTTTTGGTCTTTTTTACAATAACTTCACCCTATATATATATATAATACAATTATTCTATGCAGTAGTTCTTAATTTGCCCCTATTTAATAAGCTTATCTTAATTAATACATTATTTAATTATTTAATAGACATGAGATTATTTAATTCACTACATTTACTATTTTAAACTAATATTTAAACTTATATATACTATTTATATTTTCATAACTAAATACAACTAGGTTTATCACCGTCGTCGCGTTGTGGCGAACTTCTTTTGCTATGTAGTTTGTGTTTACATGTGTTTTGAAATCACCATGCGCATGGAACCGCCGACAAGAATAAAAAGAAAATGTAGAAAAAAACTAAAAGATAACCGAAAGAAAATTACCAAAAAAATTGTATGGTAATAATGTTGTTCGTATGAAACTCGTGGTTAGAGATGAGCATATGGTACTGGGTACCGGTACCGAATTTCACGAACCAAAAGATCTTAAGTACCAATTCGGTACCGACTTTTGGCGTTCTTCATATACTGGTATGGTGACCGATAATATTGGTACCGGTAACGATTCGGTATCGGTTGGCACCGAGCTCATCCCTACCCCTGAAACTAGAAAAGAAATCATTAAAGGTTAAAGAAAATCAACAAAGAAAGTTGTACCATACCGTTGTTGTTTGTACGATACTCGTGATCAGGGATGAACAAATGGTACCGGATGGCAGTACCGAATTTCCCGAACTAAAAGATTTCAATATCAATTCAGTACCGACTCTTGGCGTTTTCTGTACCAGGCTGGTGCCGGTTTTTACCTTCACGTACCGAAACCGAACATGACCATACCGTATTTTCGATACCAATATCGGTTCGAAATCGGTTGACACCAAGCTCATCGCAACCCGTGATACAAAAAAAATCATTAAAGTTAAAAAAATATGAAAATGTATTTAACTTAAAAAGTAAAGAAAATAATTACTACGATTCGTTATAAAGACCAAAAAAGATTGATTATATTTGACCCGTTCGATTTTAAATAAAACTTTGATCAGAACATTGAAAAGAGTAAGAACGTCGCACCGGTAGATTTGAAGTTTTACAAAGCATTATATCATATTATTAAAATAACGAAAATAAAAAAAAGAATACAAAACATAATATCATATTATAGCATTTACAAAGTATTTTATTGAATATTGTATTTTAAAAGTTATAAAAGAAAAAAATATGTGTGAAATAATGTAATAATAAAACAAATAAGATAATATGAAATTCTTGTTACTATTCATAATGCACAAAAGGAAATATAATATATAGATAATTCTTGTTGCTTCACTTTGAAATTTAATATATAGATAATATTCGTTGGCTTTGATATTTAATATAAAGATAATTTAAATTAAGTATTAAGTATATAATTACTAAATATTTACATAGTTATAATAATAATAACCTTATTTATAAAACATTAAATTAAGATTTAAAATTTACATTTAATATTTATTTTTTATAAATAAATACTATTTAAATTAAGTATTATCTTATTTAACTACATAAGTATATAGTTACGCATACACGTGAGTTGGTCTGTTGGTTCTTAACATAGACTAGGTCTCTAAGACTTCGACCCGGACTAGGTCGAGTCTTGCCTAATTCCCTATAGTTATGGCTCTGATACCAATCTGTCACACCCCAACCGATGGCGGAATCATCGGGGCGCGGCACTGAGCGAAACAGATTGTCCAGAAGTTTCCATAACAACTATTTTTACCATTCAATTTAAGTTAACATGTCCCATACCATGTCTCAAATAGCAAACAAGTTATTACAGACAAAAACTAAACAAATATTCTGTTCCGACAACTCAGATTTAAACATAACAACTTATTCGTTGGTTTCTAGGACTCCAGTTCCTAGCTTCAATTTCATCACAGCCCGAGAAGCATATAAACAACCTTGGCACCTGTCACATACGTTTAAAATAATGTCAATACATAAAATGTAAAGGTGAGCATACAAGTTTAATAATAGCATATAGAGTTCGAATTCGTTTACGCATAACCAGCACGTACACATAGTGAAATGAAGCACGTTAGTTATCGACATAGATCCATCGATACCAATGACTGCGGGTTGACTGCCCGAGGCAGTTCGCAATACACGATTACCACTGTAAACCATGCAAGTAAAAGATCCTTAATAACCCCCGTGTAAACGGGTGCTGAGTCCAAACTATAGTACTACCGTTGCTAAGGCAGGTAGACAGCATTCCATGTGTAAACATAACAACAAGCATTCATAAGTCACGTATAACATGCATTATTGGTTAGCGTTAAAATAGCTTGAGTAGTGTGATAGTTGTAGTTTGAATAGTTGTAACGTATGTAACACCCAAAAGTGCTAAAGCAAAAAGGGTTCGAGCATACTCACAGCGGTATGGATTGAAGGGAGCGCTTTTACAGCGAGTACGGTTAGCCTGAATAGATTCGATAACGTAACGATAAGTGACGCGTAAAACAGTACAAAGTGAGAGTGGTTAGGATGGCTGTTCGTGCGGATCAGCTATCCGTGAGTAGATGTCATCCGTGCGCATGACCTAGCCGTGCGGATGGTGATGCGTGCGGGTGGTGATGTGTGCGGACTGTGATCCATCCGGATAAGTTATCTGTGCGTACGACTGTCCGTGCGGGTGGTAATCCGTGCGGACTAGTTGTGCGTGCGGGTGACTTATCCATACGGACAAGTTGTTTGTGTGAATAAACGTTCAAGTGGATGTTTCTTCCTAAGATGTGTTTGTGTATGATGGCTTGTGCTTTGGATTTTTCGTTGTTGTATTTAGAAACCACATAAGTGTTTCTACCTTTCAAGCCGGTCGCGCGGACGATAGTCCCTGCGTATGGTAGTCCGTGCGGACAGCCTGTGCGCGCGGGCAGAGACAACCCGTCCGGATAGCCTGTCCATGCGTACGACCTGTCCGTGCGGATGAACATTGTTTGATTTTCATTTTAAAGCCTTAGTATCTCATGATCCGAAGAGTAATCCATTCAGAGGTCGTCCGTCCGGATTGCTCATTCGTCGATACTCAAACCTTGTTTGGAAAGTGGGTCCCAAGGGTAGCTCGTCCGGGTGACAACCCGTACGTATGACCTGTGCGTGCGGATGGTGATCCGTGCGCACAGCCTGTCCGTACGGACAGCGTGTCCGTGCGGACAGCCTGTCCGTGCGGACAACTGGTCTGGTTGTTCCGTTCGTCTACACTTGGTTTCTGTTTGTCGTTTATCGAGACGTTCTGATCACGTGGTAACCACTTGGAATGGTATTCTCACCCGCGTGACTAGACCGGTCAGGAACCACCCCAACTCGGACTGTCGGCGACTCAGAACGGTCATTCCGGTTGACCCCGAAATCAGTTGTCTGTGGGTAGGATTCCAGATTCTGGAACTAGTGCATCACTATTATCGAGTAGAGACTAGAACCGATCGGATTCGTACCGATTTTAAGGAGAAAGAAGGAGAGAACTTAGGTTTATTTCTTTCAACTCTTTTATCCTTAGAAAAGTTTAGATCTAGGTGAAATTATTGTGAAATCTTGTAGAAATCGTTTAGATCTGAGTTATTCTTGGTGGAATGAGGTCAAGCTTGAAGTTCATAAGAACTTCATGATGACGTCACCCGAGAATACCTCAAATCCGGATGATTTCATGGTTAAAAGTGAAGATTTGAAAGATGGAAATGTGTAGACTTGTGTAGTGATCAAGGATGTACAAGAATTAGTGCAAGATCTTACCTGGATTGAGAGAAATCTGAGAAAAAGTGAAGAATGCGTGTGGTTCGGACGTCACTTGCCAAAAGTGGAGAGTGACTCGTGTATTTATAGGATGCCAAAAAGGGAAAAGGGTGAGCCGTGCGCATGCCGCCTGCCACCCGGGTAGGCTATCCGCGCGGACTGGTCATCCGTGCGGATGCCGCCTGCCTTGGTGGGTTCGGCGCGATGTCGCTTGGGTTTCGATTTTCGAGCGATTCGATGGGGTTTCCTAGTCAAATTACTTTCAGTCCCAACTACTTCTTATAGGGTTCGACTCGGAATTCGGGTTCGGGTTCGTTTACGTTCGAGTTAGACTTCGAGTTCGATTGAGTTCGCTTGATTACCACAACATGACATAAAAGTAAACATGCACAGGTAACACGTAAGGCACACACACACGTATAACTAACAAGTAACATGTACAGTTCGAGTTACGGTTCGATGTCGATTTGATTAGCATAGCTTGATTAACTTTATCGCATTGTTACTTCCTATCCTTCAAGGTCGATTGAAATATGGTAAGCATGATTCGATTATTGTAATGTACGACATTTACTCCACATAATATAATTAAAATAAAAACATTTCTACGAATCAAGTCACGCGAAATCGGTCGTTGACTTTGACCTTGACTTTGACTTTCACTCGTGAAATCACGGGGTGTTACAGCCTCCCTTTGTTTAGGGAATTTCGTCCCGAAATTAAGCTGGAAGCCGTAACTAACCGTGGGTCATATGTGAGAGTCCTGCGTTCGGACCATCGAAAATCGTCAAATTAATCGGGATTTTACGGTTAAAAATTGATAATTTTTGGATATGGTATGCGAAAACACCTAATCTAAAGGCCTATAAAGTTTTAGATTTCGATTCAAAGCCGTTTGGAAGAGATCCTTTAAATTTCTAATTTTTCATTTTCAAAACCTTTTTCTTTTCCTTTCAAAACCTTGATCATTGTAGGTCCGGATTCATCCTCCGATTCGATTGCGTAACAGCGCGTTTATCGTGCGGAATCCGTGAACGTGCTCACATTGTAGGTCCTGGTTTGAATCCATTTTGATTGCGAACTGACTCGTGAACGTGCGGAATTCGTGTACGTGTGTGACTAAACGTGCTCGTAACGGAGTCAAAACCGATTCTTCAAGTGGTATCTGAGCAGGAGATCGGTTGCGAGGATCAAACGCACTCAGATTTGATCAAGTTCTTCATCTTTCATCTCTGTCACATTTTTCGGAAAATCGCTAAATTAAACGCATACGATAACCGTGATTCTATTGATTTTGACAACGTGTACAAAGCCGAGAATCACATTTTGCCTTTTTCTCTCTACTTTCTCTCTCTAGACCTTATTTACAATTATGCCACCTTGCCTTTCCTAATAGGACATTACTCATTCGTTAAACAGCTGTGGATACTTTGCCTTCATGTCGCTTTCGAGTTCCCAAGTGAACTCCGCGCCTCGTTTGCCTTCCCATCGGACTTTCACGATAGGAATGCGTGAGCGCCTGAGTTCTTTGGTTTGACGATCCATGATTTCGACAGGCTTCTCCACGAAGTGTAATGTTTCGTTCACTTGTAAATCGTCTAGAGGAACGTGTAGATCGTGGTCAGCGATGCACTTTCGGAGGTTTGACACGTGGAAGGTCGGGTGGACATTGCTAAGTTCCTCCGGTAATTCGAGTCTGTAGGCGACTTTTCCGATCCTTTCCAGAATCTTAAAAGGTCCCACATATCGAGGCGAGAGTTTCCCCTTTTTGCCGAATCGGACTACACCCTTCCAAGGTGATACCTTTAGGAGTACGTAGTCACCAACGCCATATTCACGGTGCTTGCGCTTTTTATCGGCGAGAACTTTCTGTCTATCCCGAGCTTTCGCTAGGTTGTCTCGAATTTGGAAAATTTTGTCTGTCGTTTCTTGTAGCAGCTTCGGGCCGGTTAGTTGCGAGTGACCGATCTCGTGCCACACAATAGGCGATCGACATCTTCTTCCGTATAGGGCCTCGAAAGGTGCCATCTGAATGCTAGCCTGGTAGCTGTTGTTATACGAGAATTCGACTAACGGAAGGTGTCTATCCCAATTACCACCGAAGTCTAGAACACACGAACGGAGCATGTCTTCAAGCGTACGGATCGTTCTTTCAGTCTGACCGTCAGTTTGTGGGTGGAACGCAGTACTTAGATTAAGCGTTGTACCGAGTGCCGTTTGAAACGTTTCCCACAATCGTGAAGTGAACCGAGCATCACGATCAGAGATGATGTCACGAGGCGTCCCATGTCGACAAATGATCTCGTCGGTGTATATTCGGGCTAATCGTTCTACCTTGTAGTCTTCTCGTATCGGCAGAAAGTTAGCTGATTTAGTTAAACGGTCAATAACAACCCAAATGCTATCGTGACCTGATGACGTGGTTGGAAGCTTGGTTACGAAGTCCATAGCTATGCTCTCCCACTTCCACATGGGGATTGGTGGTTGTTCGAGCTAGCCAGAGGGTCTTTGATGTTCAGCCTTGATTCTAGCACAGGTTAGGCATTTTCCGACGTAGAGGGCGATATCTCGTTTCATACCCGGCCACCAATATCTATACCGAAGGTCATGGTACATTTTGTCAGCACCGGGATGGATAGAGTATCGGGATTTGTGGGCTTCATCCATGATAATCTGTCGTAGGTTGGTTCGCTTGGGAATCCAAATTCGGTCTAAAAAGTGGAATATCCCACTTGATTTGCTCACAAGTTGGGCTCCATCGTGGTAGATTCTTTATTTCTTCAAAGTGCGTTCGTTGAAACATGCATGTTGGGCGTCGCGAATAAGAGCTTTGAGGTTGTGCTGGGCTTGAACATTACGAGTGCTAAGCAGATAGCTTCGTCTGCTAAGAGCGTCGGCAACAACATTTGCTTTGCCTGGGTGATAACGGATCTCACAGTCGTAATCGTTAAGAAGTTCTACCCATCGGCGTTGACGCATATTTAGTTCCCTCTGATTAAAGATATGTTGTAGGCTCTTATGATCGGTGAAGATCGTACACCTTGTACCATACAAGTAGTGTCGCCAAATATTTAATGCAAAAACAACTGCGCCTAGCTCGAGATCGTGGGTTGTATAGTTCTTCTCGTGGATTTTGAGCTGACGAGATGCGTAAGCTATGATCTTGTCTCGTTGCATTAGGACACAACCGAGACCAAGGTTGGAAGCATCACAGTAGACAATGAAATTATCGTTTCCGTCGGGTAGTGTGAGAACAGGAGCATTGCAAAGCATGTATTTGAGGGTTCAAAAGGCAGACTCTTGCTTGGTTCCCCAGGCAAAAGGCTGGTCCTTACGAGTGAGAGAGGTAAGTGGTACAACAATCTTCGAGAATCCTTCGATGAATCGTCGATAATAGCCCGCTAGTCCGAGGAAAGAACGGACCTCAGACGGGTTCTTAGGCGTAACCCAGCTCTTAACAGCTTCAATATTTGCAAGATCGACGTGAATACCTTGACTATTTACGATGTGACCCAGAAACTGAACTTCCCCCAACCGAAACTCGCACTTGGAGAATTTGGCGTAGAGTTGGTTCCCCTGGAGCAACTCGAGAACTAAACGTAGATGTTGCGCGTGTTCGGCTCTCGTTTTGGAATAGATCAAGACGTCGTCGATGAACACGATGACGAAACGGTCGAGATATGGTTTACACACTCGATTCATCAGATCCATGAAAACTGCTGGTGCGTTTGTTAGACCAAAAGGCATGACAACGAATTCGTAATGGCCGTAACGAGTGCGAAACGCGGTTTTGGGTATATCCTCCTCTTGTATACGTAGCTGATGATATCCTGAACGTAGATCGATCTTCGAGAAACACGTAGCGCCTTGTAGCTGATCAAACAAATCGTCGATTCGAGGCAGGGGATAACGGTTCTTGATAGTCAACTTATTCAACTCCCGGTAATCGATGCACATCCGGAATGACCCGTCCTTCTTTTTGACGAAAAGGACTGGTGCGCCCCAAGGAGAGGTGCTTGGGCGAATAAAGCCTTTCTCAAGCAATTCCTGGAGTTGGGTTGAGAGTTCGCGCATTTCGGACGGCGCGAGTCGATAAGGATCTCTGGCGATAGGATTAGCTCCAGGAATGAGATCAATGCGAAAGTCAATATCACGCTTAGGAGGCAATCCGGGAAGATCCTCTGGAAAAACTCGGGGAAATTCTCGAACCACAGGAACGTCTTTCACTTCCTTCTTCTCTTTCTTTTCCTTCTCTGCTGCTACAATGTTGGCCAAGAAAGCTCTGTATTCCTTGCGGAGATACTTGCCAGCTTGGAGGCATGACATAAGCTTGAGACCCTTCGAAGTAGTATCACCATAAACGCACAATGAATCACCATTTGTGAGCGAAAAACGAATCATTTTATCGAAGCACACAACTTCGGCATGGTTTTCGCGAAGAAAGTCCATGCCTATTATAACATCAAAGCTTCCTAGTTGCATTGGAATGAGATCGATGGAGAAGATGTGATTGTTGAGCTCGAGAGTGCAATCACGAATAACAGAGTTTACAACGACGGTTCTTCCGGTAGCGACTTCAACATCGAATGCAGAGGAGAGTCGGGAACGTTTACGACTAAGGAGTTTCTCAAATTCGATCGACACAAAGCAATTATCGGCTCCAGTATCAAACAAACGTGAAGCATAAATACCATTCACAAGAAACGTACCATTGACCACGTTGTTGTCGGCCTGGGCTTGACGAACATTGAGATTGAAAGTTCTGGCGCGTGCTGCCTGTTGTTGCTGTTGCTGTTGCTGTGGCGGCTGCTGTTGCGGTTCCTGTTTCACCACCCTGTTCGGGCACATGTTGGCGAAATGGTTCGGGTCGCCACACGTGAAGCATGCTCTGGCTTTGACTGCGGGTGCCGGAGGAGCTTGTTGACCCTGTGGGGCAGCGAGTAGAACTTGATTGGCAGGAGCTTGACGAATACGACAGTTGGCAGTAAAGTGGCCGTAGACGTTGCAATGAGCACAGAAGCGGCATTGAATAGCAGTCGGGTGATGATAGGTGCAAGTAGGGCAGAGTAGGTGTGGCCCAGTATATGCACGCTTTGCAGGCGGTGCATTGGCCACAGGCGCCGCTACTTGACGCTGTTGGGCAGGTACAGCTTGAATCGGTGCAGCAGTGATCGCACAGTTCTTGTTGGTGGAGCTGTTCTTTATCTTGTTCTTTCTCTTGTTGCTTGATGACGTAGTTTCAGCAGTTGGCGCAGTAGCGGTAGCTTGATGCAGATGCTTGGAGGTCTTATCCCATACTCCAGCCTTAACCCTTTTGTCATTGATCTCAGCGGCCAGCAGATAGGTTTCTTCGATCGTGGTAGTCTTAGCCGCTTGCACGAAATCAGCGACGCAGTCGGGCAAAGCTCGGATGTACTTCTTGATGGTCATATCAGGAGTCTTGACCTGGTCGGGACAGATAATGCTGAGTTGTTTGAAGCGAGCGGTGAGACCAGCATTGTCTCCATCCTTCTGATGTATGTGCCAAAATTCATCTTCAAGCTTTTGACGCTCGTGAGGAGGGCAAAATTCCTCTAGCATGACTTCTTTGAGCTCATCCCACGACAACCCGTAAGCTGCATCATTCCCTCTCTTGTTCCTCTCGGCCGTCCACCAGTCCAAAGCACGGGACTGAAAGACGCCGGTAGCGTTCAGAGTTCGAAGGTCATCAGGGCAACCACTTTGTCGTAGAGTAACCTCGATAGAGTCAAACCAGTGGAATAGAGCAGTAGGACCTCCTTCGCCTGTGAATTCTTTCGGCCCACATGACTTGAATTGCTTGAAACTGAAAGGTCTTGCGACAGCTCTAGGACCCTCAGTCCTCGATTCCTCGGATGATTTGCTGGCATTCTCACAGACATCGCTCACTGCCTTTGCTACAGCTTTCGCGACGATGGAAGCAAGGCGTCTGTCCCTCTTTTCCTGGCGAGTGAGTGAATGACGGGATCCAGACGACATTGTCTGCAATAGATATCGCCATGGAACTCAACACATGTATTCGAATCTCACCTCACACGTCTACTACTACTAAAGCTCAGTAACACGTACCATGTAAACGCATATAGTCACAAAATCACAGAGTTGCACAAAATCACATAATCACATATAGCACAATACTCCTAAACACGTAAGCATAATAACAAGAACACATATAACTTAATCACTAAAGTACCTATGAACATACAAAGCATCTTGACTGCTTCTATTGTTGATTCGCTATCGATGAGTTGTGTGGGTTTTGTGTTTTAGCAGGAGCAATAGTGTTGGGTCGAAATCAATAATACCTCAAAACGTTAACAAATAATAGAAAATGCATAAAATTTTCATAAAGATCGATAAATCGAAGGTAGATTGTCCGTGGCAAATAGACTTTGACTAACCAAAGTGGCTCGACTATTCGCAAGGATCCTGCACAATTACCTCCAGGACTATGCCTTTGCCTCGATTCTTGGGCGTTGGCGCAATTCCCATTGGTTATATTGTGCCTTTAGATCGTTGGAGTCCATCGAACTTTGGTGAGAGTTTTTGTATAAAAGCGGGACGAGTCGTCAAGGTTAGGGTTTCACCCCTATCTTGCAACTTTCGTCCTCGTTTTTGATAAAAATTGAGGAGATTATTCATCAAAATATGAATTTCACTCCTAATTCGGTACGATTCTCCTCGTTTGTAGCTAAAACGTAGGTTGATTAGGCAACTTTAGTTGAGAGTTTGCGGTTTTCACACCTATTCTCGGCCTCATTACCTGTTCACAACCTGAAAATTCAAGTGTAGTGCTAGAAAAGAGTAAGTGATAGTGGAGAGTTTACGCATACGCGTGAGTTGGTCTGTTGGTTCTTAGCTATAGACTAGGTCTCTAAGACTTCGACCCGGACTAGGTCGAGTCTTGCCTAATTCCCTATAGTTATGGCTCTGATACCAATCTGTCACACCCCAACCGATGGCGGAATCATCGGGGCGCGACACTGAGCGAAAAAGATTGTCCAGAAGTTTCCATAACAACTATTTTTACCATTCAATTTAAGTTAACATGTCCCATACCATGTCTCAAATAGCAAACAAGTTATTACAGACAAAAACTAAACAAATATTCTGTTCCGACAACTCAGATTTAAACATAACAATTTATTCGTTGGTTTCTAGGACTCCAGTTCCTAGCTTCAATTTCATCACAGCCCGAGAAGCATATAAACAACCTAGGCACCTGTCACATACGTTTAAAATAATGTCAATACATAAAATGTAAAGGTGAGCATACAAGTTTAATAATAGCATATAGAGTTCGAATTCGTTTACGCATAACCAGCACGTACACATAGTGAAATGAAGCACGTTAGTTATCGACATAGATCCATCGATACCAATGACTGCGGGTTGACTGCCCGAGGCAGTTCGCAATACACGATTACCACTGTAATCCATGCAAGTAAAAGATCCTTAACAACCCCCGTGTAAACGGGTGCTGAGTCCAAACTATAGTACTACCGTTGCTAAGGCAGGTAGACAGCATTCCATGTGTAAACATAACAACAAGCATTCATAAGTCACGTATAACATGCATTATTGGTTAGCGTTAAAATAACTTGAGTAGTGTGATAGTTGTAGTTTGAATAGTTGTAACGTATGTAACACCCAAAAGTGCTAAAGCAAAAAGGGTTCGAGTATACTCACAGCGGTATGGATTGAAGGGAGCGCTTTTACAGCGAGTACGGTTAGCCTGAATAGATTCGATAACGTAACGATAAGTGGCGCGTAAAACAGTACAAAGTGAGAGTGGTTAGGATGGCTGTTCGTGCGGATCAGCTATCCATGAGTAGATGTCATCCGTGCGCATGACCTATCCGTGCGGATGGTGATGCGTGCGGGTGGTGATGCGTGCGGACTGTGATCCATCCGGATAAGTTATCCGTGCGTACGACTGTCCGTGCGGGTGGTAATCCGTGCGGACTAGTTGTGCGTGCGGGTGACTTATCCGTACGGACAAGTTCTTTGTGTGAATAAACGTTCAAGTGGATGTTTCTTCCTAAGATGTGTTTGTGTATGATGGCTTGTGCTTTGGAGTTTTCGTTGTAGTATTTAGAAACCACATAAGTGTTTCTACCTTTCAAGCCGGTCGCACGGACGATAGTCCGTGCGTATGGTAGTCCGTGCGGACAGCCTGTGCGCGCGGGCAGAGACAACCCGTCCGGATAGCCTGTCCGTGCGTACGACCTGTCCGTGCGGATGAACATTGTTTGATTTTCATTTTAAGGCCTTAGTATCTCATGATCCGAAGAGTAATCCATTCAGAGGTCGTCCGTCCGGATTGCTCATTCGTCGATACTCAAACCTCGTTTGGAAAGTGGGTCCCAAGGGTAGCTCGTCCGGGTGACAACCCGTACGTATGACCTGTGCGTGCGGATGGTGATCCGTGCGCACAGCCTGTCCGTGCGGACAACCTGTCCGTGCGGACAACTGGTCTGGTTGTTCCGTTCGTCTACACTTGGTTTCTGTTTGTCGTTTATCGAGACGTTCTGATCACGTGGCAACCACTTGGAATGGTATTCTCACCCGCGTGACTAGACCGGTCAGGAACCACCCCAACTCGGACTGTCGGCGACTCAGAACGGTCATTCCGGTTGACCCCGAAATCAGTTGTCTGTGGGTAGGATTCCAGATTCTGGAACTAGTGCATCACTATTATCGAGTAGAGACTAGAACCGATCGGATTCGTACCGATTTTAAGGAGAAAGAAGGAGAGAACTTAGGTTTATTTCTTTCAACTCTTTTATCCTTAGAAAAGTTTAGATCTAGGTGAAATTATTGTGAAATCTTGTAGAAATCGTTTAGATCTGAGTTATTCTTGGTGGAATGAGGTCAAGCTTGAAGTTCATAAGAACTTCATGATGACGTCACCCGAGAATACCTCAAATCCGGATGATTTCATAGTTAAAAGTGAAGATTTGAAAGATGGCAATGTGTAGACTTGTGTAGTGATCAAGGATGTACAAGAATTAGTGCAAGATCTTACCTGGATTGAGAGAAATCTGAGAAAAAGTGAAGAATGCGTGTGGTTCGGACGTCACTTGCCAAAAGTGGAAAAAGTGGAGAGTGACTCGTGTATTTATAGGATGCCAAAAAGGGAAAGGGTGAGCCGTGCGCATGGCACGCACCCGGGTAGGCTATCCACGCGGACTGGTCATCCGTGCGGATGCCGTCTGCCTTGGTGGGTTCGGCGCGATGTCGCTTGGGTTTCGATTTTCGAGCGATTCGATGGGGTTTCCTAGTCAAATTACTTTCAGTCCCAACTACTTCTTATAGGGTTCGACTCGGAATTCGGGTTCGGGTTCGTTTACGTTCGAGTTAGACTTCGAGTTCGATTGAGTTCGCTTGATTACCACAACATGACATAAAAGTAAACATGCACATGTAACTCGTAAGTCACACACACACGTATAACTAACAAGTAACATGTACAGTTCGAGTTACGGTTCGATGTCGATTTGATTAGCATAGCTTGATTAACTTTATCGCATTGTTACTTCCTATCCTTCAAGGTCGTAGGTCGATTGAAATATGGTAAGCATGATTCGATTATTGTAATGTACGACATTTACTCCACATAATATAATTAAAATAAAAACATTTCTACGAATCAAGTCGCGCGAAATCGGTCGTTGACTTTAACCTTGACTTTGACTTTCACTCGTGAAATCACGGGGTGTTACACTCAGATCCAACGCTATTATATGAAGTATTATCTTATAACACGAATAATAATAATAATAATAATAATAATAATAAATAAATAAATAAATAAATAATAACAACAATAATAATAATGAGTAAAATATTATTTTCGTCCCTAAGGTTTGGCCACTTTTTGGAATTCGTCTAAATGTTTTTTTTTCATCAAAAAAGTTTTGAATCTTGCTACTTGCATCCATGAGGGTTAAATTTCAATGGACAAAAGTCGGACTAATTTGCCAAACCTAAGGATGAAAATGACAAAAAAAAAAAAAAAAACAAAGATAAAGTACTGAAATGCACAAAAAATTAATTTTGAATGGAACAGACACATATGTCCAAACCTTGGAGACGATTTTGCCATTTTACTTAAATAATAATAATAATAATAATAATAATAATAATAATAATAATAATAATAATAATAAGTGTTTAAGGCTAGTAGATTGTGGTTTTTAAAAGAGACTTAGGTGCTGTTTGTTTTTGCTTCTATTGTCTGAAAAGAGCTTATGTCTGCGGGCGGGCAGACATAAGCTCTTGAAGACTGTTTGTTAAAAAAAAAAAAGATCTTAAAATAGCTTTTGTTTGCTTAAAAAAAAAGCTATGGAATATTGCTTCAAGATCTTCACACACATCTTCACACACCACCAACCTTTCTTCTTCTTCTTCTTCTTCTTCTTCTTCTTCTTCTTCTTCTTCTTCTTCTTCTTCTTCTTCTTCTTCTTCTTCCTGCCACCACCACCACCTCCGCCACCACCACCGCCACCACCACATCCGCCACCACCACCGCACCGTAGAGAGAGAGAGAGAGATCTGTGTGAGAGAGAGAGCTGTGAGGGAGAGAGACCGTAGAGAGAGAGAGAGAGATCTGTGAGAGAGAGAGAGAGAGATCTGTGAGAGAGAGAGAGAGCTGTGTGAGAGAGAGAGAGAGCTGTGAGGGAGAGAGAGAGCTGTGAGAGAGATCTGTGAGGTGTGATGTCGAGCTGGCGACCAGAACAAGGAGGAGCCGTGACGGTGGTTCCGTGACGGTGATGATGAAGAATCGCTCGTTCTCATGTCCGATCTATTGCTCGTTCTCCCTCTCTGTGTTTCCGGTGGTTCCGTGACGGCGGTGATGGCGGAGGTGGTGGTGGCAGAGGTGGTGCGGTGGCGGTGGTTGTAGAAAGAGAGAGAGTTTCTAGAGAGAGAGAGAGAGTTTCTAGAGAGAGAGAGCAGAGAGAGAGCTTGTGTGTGTGAAGTTGTTTTTGAAGGAAAAAAACAAACCCTCTTCTCCTTGCAGACTGCAGACATTTGGGCCACATCTTCTCTTGCAGATGCCTGCAGATGTGGTTCGCAGACTACAGACATTTTACATCTGAAAAACAAACAGCACCTTAGTAACATTGTACGGACTAACCCACTAGTCTATATAATTAAGAGGAGTGAAGAAGTTTTTTAGTGCTAAGGGGGCTGAGGGTAATTAAGAGAAGTTGAGGGACCAACGATTTGTTTAACGTAGTAAACGAAATTGCTTGTTGCTCAGGAACGGATTGTCAAAAGGTGACTGACGCAGGAGTAGGGACTGGGATATATGCTTTATTCTGTTGGGGCAACAAAGTCAAAAACCTAAGGAAATTGTGTGTGTTATCTTTTTTGGACAAATATATTCCTTCTTAAAAAAAGCCTATAAAAGTGTTATCAGTCTTATTTATTACACATAATTATATACCATTGTAAACGCCCCGCTTGCGGTATGCGCATATAATGTATATATGTGTGGGCCATTGGGGGGCAAAAGTGAAAGTGCACTAATTTTAACGTTGTTTTACTAATTTCGTGAAAATAACGTTAAAAGCTGAGGACGGTTAATCATGCATCATGTGGTGGCGTTGATAGCTAAAAGACAAAAGGGCACATGCACTAATCGGTCTTTGGCCCGATTGCTGAGTGTTATGTGCCTTATGTCCAAGGCATGATGCAAAACTACTATCGAGCCGGGGGTCTCACTGGAAGCAGCCTCTCTATTCCTACAGGGTAGAGGTAAGGTTGTCTACATCTTACCCTCCTCAGACCCTACCTTTGCTTTGCTATTGGTGAGATTTACTGAGTATGATGATGATGAATTATATACCATTGTAGTGTTTTTTTGGTTATATAGAAATATTTTTAGAGACTGTGTTTTTAAATATTAGATTGTATTTGACTTGTAAATATATGAATATAACTAGGAGAGAAACGACCCATTTATCTCGATACTCGTACCTTATCTCACCTTCACCTCCATCACTATTGTCACCGCCACAATCAACCCGTCTATCTTGATACTCGTACCTTATCTCACCTCGTTGGCCCGTCATACCAAACATAAAGGGTAGCACGACACATGTCTCTCCCGTTGTACGACACATAATTAATTTTTTTTTATCTAAACATAAAAAAATAAAATTTAAAAAAAATAAGTTTGTATATATAAATGTGTGGCATGGAAAGATTAAAACGAGAACTACCTTCAGTTGTGAGAATTATAAGAACTAAGTCTTACAAAAGTTTTTTCCAAATTTTTTTTCTCATAAATATTTAAAAAAACCACTTGTTCCAGAAAAAAAAACTCGCATGCAAATATTACATCGGATGTAAAAAAATATAGATCGCCATAAAGAAATTTACATCAGGCGTAAATAAAATTTACATCGGACGTAACTACCGAATCGACAATTTTTTTTGTTTTTTGTTATTACAAATGTGTTTATAACATTTTAATCTACGTTTGTGTAAAAATGGTGGCTCAACTCACGCGGGAAGTATGAGTTCTTAGGGTCTTCACAACTCGTGTTGGTTCTTAATTAAACCGAGTCCATGTTTGGTATATGTATATATATAATATTTATTGGGTTTTAATAAAGATAAAAAAGAAAAAAATATAAAAACAAAAGAATAAATGAATAAATTGCTAAAACTTTTCCTGAGGTTTTGTGAATTGCTAAAATCATTCATGAGAGTTAACGACACATTTTAACTGAATTATTGATTTGGAAAAAAATAACTAAAAATTAAACGTTGGGGACCCCATTACAAAAACATCTTATTTTCGATGAAAGTGGCCAAGTGCTCAAACCTCAAGGACGATTTTGGCATTTAACTCTTTTTAAAATTTTAACTATTTATTCAATATAAATAAATTATTAAAATAAGTGTTTAAGGATAGATTAGTTATTTCAATTAGATGATTGTAAAGCTCATGATATATTCATAAACCCTTTTTCACCTTTAGTTTAAACAATTTAACAACTTTTGAGAAAATGTACAAATTTGAGTATCATAAAATTTAACTTAATTAGAGCATTCGCATCCTATCCATCATTTTTTACCCTATAATTACACTAAAAACAACTATTTTTTCTACCTCCTTTCTATTAAATAATATTTTTATACATTTATCATTACATTTTCTCTCGCTTCTACTCACAACTATTTTCAAAATATATTAAAAAAATATAGATGGTGAACAGTTTCCCCTCAAATATAAAGATGAACAGTAACATTTTATCTCTACTCCACTCACAACCGCTTTTTATACCTTTTATAACATGAAAACCCCTTCTCCCAAATTTTGATGGACAAGATGTGAATGCTCTTAGAAGTTTAAAGATTGAGTATCAAACTTGCATAAACATGAAAATTTTCAACTTTTAACAATCCGATATCCAGTAGCTTAAAATATGTATGTGAAACTAGATTTGAAAATAAATTAATTTAAACACTAATGTTTTAGTAACCCTTATAACAACATGACCAAAATAATGCTTTTAAACACCAATGTTTTAGTAACCCTTATAACAACATGACCAAAATAATGCATTAATCGATATTCAGACCTCGAATCTTTTAATGGTTCAAAACAAACATCAGTGGATTTAATTAATATAAAAATGAAATAACTTATGAGATGTCAGCGTGTTGTTTTTTATAAATATTTGTTAGAAACAGATAAAAAGTAACGAGAAGATCGCAAGTTGTTTCCTCTAAAGCATATAGATAAATGTCGCATATAGAATTCTTTGGCCTCCTTTATGTCACTTTTAATGCTATCACCTTTTCATGAACATGCCTTGTTCTACAAGTTAAAATACATAAAGAAATTTGATTATTTTTTTCATGGACATGCCTTCTTCTACAAGTCAGAGCCGTCCCCGAAAACTTTTGAAAAAATTTTGACCTCGGGCGACGAAAAGAATTTGGCCCAAAATTATGGTTAAGGGTAAATGAATTACAAAAATAAAAACTTAGTGATGGAGCAAACATTTGAACTTGAGACCTTTAAATTATTTTGAGATTGTTTTTGCCACTACACCACAAATATTTTTTTTGCATAATAAATGGATGAATATACTAAATATATAATTTAATAAATATATACAAGTTTATAAAGAATTTTCGGGCCTCTTTGAAATTTTGGGCCTCGTGCGTCGACACGGGTTTGCCGGGCCCAGAGCCGGCCCTGCTACAAGTTAAAATACATAAAGAAATTTGATTATTTTTTTGTTGGTATACTACGGTATTAATCCTAAGGTTCAATTAATCATACATAAACCCATATTATATAAAAGAGCGTTTTTATTCGTAGGGGTTGTTAAAAATCAGCAAGTATAATTTCTTTCGATAGTGTTGCAAGAGTTGGGATCAGATCGAACAATGCACAAGTCGTTGTTGAAAGCTCCCTTGAAACTAAGCATGATAATATCTTCCAATTAGTGATATGAATTATTAACGATATTGAGTTGTTGATAAAGAAAAAATATTTAATTACACGATTGCGCTTCTGCTACATCCAGGGTGTGACACACACTATATGAGATTCATTACAGAACACTAATTATTGTGAGAAAAAAATATAAATCTAACTCATTTAATATTTTGATCAATGGTTTTATTTTTAAAAGTTTGGGATTCTTCTATACGAGTGCAAATGTTTATTCTACACACGAACTTTTAAACAAATTTGTTTTTAATATATGTACATACTAGGTTAGAACCCCGTATTACACGGGTTGAATAAATATAATTTTATATATTAAATAATTAAAAATACCGTATATTTACAAGTTGAATAAAACTAATTTTATACACCAAATAATAATTATAAAAAGTTTTATTTTTAAAACCCCCATATATTACACGGGTTGAATATATGTAATTTTGTATAGTAAATAATAAAAGAAGTTATATCTTTAAAAAATACTTTGTGCATTACACATGTTGAATAAATCTAATTTTATATACTAGATAAAATAATAAAAAAAGTTATATCTTAAAAAAAACTAACGGATATACCGGATAGGTAGAGGATCCTGTAAAAAAGACTAAAAGTGTAAGAAGGATAAGAAAGAATCTACACCATTAGATTTTTGATCTAATGGTTTAGATTAATAGGCACCAAATCGTAAAATTTGTTTTATTTTTTGGACTGAATTGAAAATTATAGGGGTAATAAAGTCTTTTAGATCCATTCAAAATAGGTAACTGTAATCAAAATCCCTATAATCTCTCTCTCTCTCTCTCCAATCGACACCACAACCCTAACATCGCCACCACCCTCAGCCATCATCATCGTCGCCGGTCAACCACACCCCTCCATCCGACGCCGGTTCACTCACAACCACCGCCCTGAACCACCTTCTCCGCTGCTTATCGTCGTCGAAGCTTGCATGCCGTCGGAAGCAGAGGAGACCATCGCAGACCATCACCACCACCCGCAACCGGTAATGACGACGGCGCTACGGCGGATCACCGGTGTGCTTCGTGCAGTCAAACGCAAGGTGAGATGGTGAGATGGTGGTGCCGGAAGTGGAGAAGATGATACAGAGGTGTTATTTTTTATTTACTGAATGGTGTTATTTTGTGTACTGAATGATGTTTTTTTTATTTTCTGAATGGTGTTTTTTCCTTTTCTTAATGGTGTTTTTTTACTGAATGGTGTTATATTCTTGTACTGAATGGTGTTTATTTTATTTACTGCTGAATGGTGTTTTTTTTGTGCTGAATGGTGTTATTTTTGTGCTGAATGGTGTTTTTTTTGTGCTGAATGGTGTTAAATTTTTGTGCTGAATGATGTTATTTTTGTGTGAATGGTGTTTTTTTTGTGCTGAATGGTAGGGGTGTTCAAGATCGGATAATCCGGTTTTCGGATAATCCGGTTTTCGGATATCCGGTTTTCGGATATCCGACTTTCGGATATCCGACTTTCGGATATCCGACTTTCGGATATCCGACTTTCGGATATCCGAAATTTCGGATTCGGATATCCAAACGGATATCCGAATTTAAAAAAAAAAAAACAAAAAAAAATCTGTTTCAAGCATATGATTAAATCTTAAACCTATATTAAACACAACTAAGTTTTCTAACATCAAAAATAATAAAACATTCAAACTTAAACAATTCAAAGTTTAAAACAACCACAAATATTCAAAACAAATCAAAGTGTCAAACAACTACAAACATTTAAAACAAGTTTGGAGATAAATCTAAAAGTAGTTCGTGAATAATTAAACATTAAAAACAAAAAATCCAGCCATAAGCACTTGTAAATATGCATTATCCGTCATCCCTTGTTAACCTACAATTCTGCAATTACATGATAACATTATATTATATAGTTACACACACAATATATCAATAATACACATATATTAGTTAAAATATTTAAAACCTAACCATATTAGTATTCTGCCATAACCAATCTTCATGAAAAATGCTTCCATGGCCACTTCTACCTGTGATTTAGTAACATACATTACAAATTAAAATCTTAGATAAATTAAAATTATTGTATATCAACCATAATTTAACAGAGATAAAATACCTTAAACCGGCTCGATTGTTTCATCAACTGTTTCAGCAATGATGATGGTGGGTTGTTCTAACCGTCTCCTTTTGTCAATAATATAATCAAAACAATCTTTTCTCACGGTTGCAAGCGAAGGTACAATAAAATGAGGATTAACAGTCTTACAAAATTTCTGAAACCCCGCCCGCTCAACAAAAGAAAAGGGCAACTCATCAACAATCAACATTTTTACTAACGCTTTCCTAATCCGTTCTTGATTAAATTCCTCATTACTCGAAACTAGCTCACATTTTGAGTTGTTTTCATATGGAATACCCATTGGAACAACTAACCCTATAACAACAGGTTTTACAATATGTTATTAATTTATGTAGAAAAGCCAAAACAACAAAGTGGCAAACTAATAAAAAAGCTTTAACATATGCTATTACTTTACTAAAACTTGAACTGTTATCTATACTGATGAATAATGATTAACAGTTAACAAAGCTATTAGCCTTTACTTTTCTTAATACATTAATGAAAAGTGAACATTAATGAAAAAATCAGTAGATCTAATATATTTGTAACCAATACTACATCATATAATCGACCAACATTTTTCATCATATAAAGTCTAATCGACCAACATCATATAATCGACCAACATCATCATATAATCGACCAACATCATATAATCGACCAACATTAATGAAAAAAATCAGTAGATCTATTACCTTTTGAAGATCTAATGAAGATGTGAACTCAGAACAGAAAGCAATCTGATGAAGATGGTATCTACGTGAGAAAATCGAACGATCTAGATGAGAAAATCGAATCTTAACATCCGAAAATAAACAGTTAGATACAAGATCTAGATGAGAAAATCGAACCTGGGAAGACGGGAAGACGGAGCTGAGCGGAGAGGTCGATGTCGCAGGGAAGAGGGAGCCGATCGGAGAGGTCGATGTCGTAGGGAAGACCGGAAGACGGGAAGAGGGAGCTGAGCGGCGCTGGTTTGAGATCCAAAGAGAAACTAGGGTTTCTCTAAGTGTGAAATGAGTGAACTGAATGCGTGGTGTGGTGTATTTACTTACTAAACATAGAAAATTGTGATATATATTTAATATATCTATTTTTTTTTATTTTTTAAGATTTCGGATTCGGATAATCCGAATATCCGAAAATCTGTAAAACTAACATCCGAATCCGAACCCGAATTTTCGGATTATCCGATTTTCGGATATCCGAAATTTCGGATATTTCGGATACGGGTTTTCGGATATTTCGGATTCGGTTTCGGATTCGGATTTTTTTGAACACCCCTACATTATGTTTTGTGCTGAATGATGTTATTTTTGTGTGAATGGTGTTTTTTTGTGCTGAATGGTGTTATATTTTTCTGAATTGTGTTATAATTAAAACACCATGTATGAACATGTTCTGAATGGTGTTATATTTATGATCGGTTATTTTCCTTAAATTAGGGATTTTCTCTCTCCAAATCCTTAAATCAAGGATTACCATATTTGAATTTGTTAATTAATTTACAATCTTACCCTTTTCAATTAATTTAGATCTAATGGTTGAGATTATTTCTTACATTTCTCACACTTTTGGTCTTTTTTACAATAACTCCACCCATACCGGATATACTCGATAGATAGAGTGATTGCGATGATACTTCATGAATTTTTTTATATCTATATGTCTTTACACTTTCTCAAAACGAAATTAATAATAATGAGGATACACAATATTTATGTTAACATGGGACTATGGTATTAATTTTTTTTTAGTTTATGGCTAATATTCACGTGTATGATGATAAAATTACACAATGATATATGTTTGAATATTATATTTATATTTATATTATTTTAACAAAATATTAGATTAGATAATAATAATAATAATAATAATAATAATAATAATAAAAACAACAATAATATTATGTTTATATTAACTTAATAACATATTTGATTTCAAGGATAAATAATTAAATCTGATGAAAATTTTAAAATATTATATTATCTCCTATACGAATTATTTTTATGAAGTTAAGATATGAGTGTAAAATTAATAATTAAATTTATATTAAATTCAATTGTATAATTATCTTTTAATTAAATTAATTATTGATAATTAGGTATAATAGATAGGTGGGAAAATTAAGAAATAGATGGCTCAAATGAGTGACATGTGTCCCATAAATAGTTTCTTTTATTATATAGTACTAGCGGTAAGACCCGTGTACAAACACGGGTCATTTATTAGAAAACCATGCATAACACATATTGACAGAGAGTAAAAAAATAATTAGTGCAGACTTACAAAATTGATATAAACTAATGGTAAATAGGTTTATTCAACAGTAATTCCATTATGTTGATAGCAAACCACTGTTGTCTATTAAATGTTAAAAACCTCTGTTTCTTTCCAACAGACTTTCCTAAAAACTGTTATCCATTATCTCCAACAGAGCTTGCTAGATGGATAGATAGTAAATATCAGATGTTAGTCAACCCATGTTAAAAAGGTCAGTCAACAGAAATTACAAAGGTTAGTAAACAGATTTTAAGAGAATAATGTTATTAACAAAGAATTTAGTACTCTCATTAAAAATGAGAGCTGCAAACACGGGTCGTTTCTTAGACAACCATGCATAACACATGTTAATAGAACATATAGATACGTGTATAGATATTGTATCAAAACGTGTTATCTATTATAGCTAAAAGACAACTATAAACATAGATTATCGGCTAATATATCAGTTACATACAATTTAACTGTTTACCCAAAAAGACAATATAAACTGTTTATATACATAGGTACTTAATAGAATTTGAATACAACTTAAGGTTCAACAAACGTTAACTACAAACACACAATCACCTGCCTCAACAACTTTCAGCAAAACAAAATCAAGGAATCAGCAGATGTTTATTCTCTCATCAACATTTCCCGGATTTGCCCTTTGAATTGGAGCTCAAAATCCAAGGAATCAGTATCATCTTCATCCCTATCAAGCTGAAGGTTAAAAAGATCTTAGAGGTCAACTGCCCTCAGACCAAGTGCATTCTCCTTTGTTATCTTTTCAACACTACCATCAGAGTTGATCAAAGTCAATTCATGGGTCTGTTTCTCAGACTTCCACTTTACTATTTTTGGATCTGATGGGTTTCTTGGGAGAAGTTTTATTTGAGAGGAGTTTGGCGATTTAGGCCTTCTTGCCAACTTCTGAAGTGCTTGAGCAACTTGAGCTTGTAATTGCAACGAAACATCATCCAATCCATATCGTAACTGATTTATGATAGACTCTTTTCTCTACTCAGCATACCTATTTTCATCTTCCTCATCCATCAGTTGTTATCTTTTTCTTTGGTTCAAGGCAGCGATGGATATATCTGTTGATGAGAACAACTTTCTAGATGTAATGGTCTGCCGACTTCTAACAGTGGTTTCATCTTTGTATACTGGCTTTTTAGGAAGGGATGGATCTGTCTTTCTTCGTTCTTCTAACTTATTGTAAACTCGATCAATGTACTGCCTATACCATTTTCCAATTTGTCTAGCAGTCCCAACCTTAGCTGCTACAAATTATGCCTTCATTCTCTTGTACTTCAACACTTCAACCTTTTTGTATTGTTTCCAGTTGGGAGAAGATTTTGGCATTTGAGGATCTTTATTCATCTTTTCAATTCTATTAACTTCCTCATTAAGAGCTTCAAGGGGCCAGTCTTTGAAATCAGACCTTTAGGCTTCGTAGGGCTTGGTATCCATGACAGTGTTCAAGAAATCATTCCTTAATGTATTTTGTAGCTCAGCATTTGGTGACAGATTTGACATATTCTTACTCAGGTCTCTAGCAAAATCTTCCAACTTCTTGACTTCACCAAGCCAATGTTGCATGCGAGCTGATAAGTTAATGTCTCCTAGCCCTTTACACTCTTCTTTTGCCTTATCTTCTGCTTGCTTGACCTTTAGCTTCAGATATTCATAAATATTCTTTGGAGTTTCGAATCCACGAAGAGATGGGAAGGTTCTTTTGGATGGATCATCCTCTGTGTAAAATTGAGTCATTTCATCTTGAACTGCAAGCAGTTCCAGAGGGAAAGTTACTGCCAATGGGTTGATTTTTGTTGATGGAGGTGGGACGAATGGTTTGGGTGAAGTTGAATGAATGGAGTAGCTGATAACGGAATTGGTGCGGGTATATCTTTTTCTTCCTTCTCTTCTTCATGCACCATGAATTTTCTATTTCTTGTGTAAACATATTTTGTAGAAGGAGGAGTTAGGGAAGAAAAAGGTGCTATGAGTGTAAGGGTTGATTGTGTTGGGAATTGAAATTGGGTAGAATCAGTGGATTGACTAACAACTGTTGAAACAACTGGTGTCTCAACCGTTGTTGTCTTAACATGTGTTGAAACATTTGTTGCATCAACAATTGTTTCAGTGGAGGTTGGCAGTGGTGATGAGGATTTTGTATTCTACTTTTTGACAGCTGGTTTTTCTGGTGAGAGTTTTGTTTTAGGTGTATCAGAATCTTGCTTCTTAGGCTTAGTAGTGGTTTTAAGTTTCGCAGCAGTGGTTGGTTTTTCTGGTGGTGATATTGGTTTATGAAACACGACAATAGGAGATTCATTGTGTTTATGTGATTTTCTTCTATTTGACGTTCCAATGTTGACCACTTCATCTTCCTCTTTTGTATGCTTCCTCTTCTGCTTTCGTTCAATCTCCTTATCTGTCTGTTTGTTAACGGTATCATCAATTCCCTTTTTCTTACCAGTATAAGATTTTCCAAGAGATTTTGCAGAAGTTTGCTTGTCAGGCTTTGGATTTTGTTTTGGCTGATTCCTTGGTGTTGGTTTGCCAAAGTTTTTCATGGAATCCTTTTCCCTCTTTTCAGCATCATCTTCATCGTCTTTTTCAAACACAGGTAGTACCAGTTAACTTTGCAATGCATTCTTTTATGCCCTTGATGTCATCCTGTGTGTCTTTGTATCTTGCTTCAACCATAACTCTAATTAGCTTCATGTGGGAATTAAGTTGAATCTCAGCCAGTTCCCTTTGAGCTGCAAGAATGGGTTGTACTGAATTCCAAAGCTCTTGGCATAACTGCTGATGAGAAGGTCGACTTTTGAAAGCATCCACCAACTGCTTCAACTGATCTTTCATATCAGCAACAGTTGTTTCCAAGTTAGATATCCTGTCCGTCAAATCCTGGTATTTTAATCCATCACCTAACTTAATAGGATCAATTGAATTCCCACCAGAGGTGGTTGTATCTGCTTTTGAAAGAGGAGGTATCTCCAAATTTTCATTAGCAGATGCCCCTTGTTCTTGGTTCTGGGGACTTCCCTCTGCATCAGTGGTTACCTTAGTGATCTCACCCGTGGTTAACTTGAACTCACCAGTGGATACCTTTATAGACACAACAGTGGTTGCCTTCAAGGGAGTCTGACTGATGAAACCACTGTCCAAATGTAAATCAGTGGATTTGACATTTGTAGTACCTGCTCCACTTGAAATACCATCAAGAATTTGCTGATATTCAAGAGGTGTAGTGTCACACCCTGATATTTCCACGTATTACCGGTGGGCCTGGTGGGGAGTATCGTGACGTAGTTGATATCATCATAGTCAATTTATCACAGTTTAATGCACAGCGGAAGACTAAAGATAATAACATTACAAACCGATTGAAAGTAATATCAATTATTACAAAACGGTTGTAAAGGGATCCACAGGCGGATCAAAGATAAAAGAGACATTGTCCAATAGATTTTTAAACATCTAAGCTTGCAAGACTCTTTATTGATGCTAGGAGTCGCCAGCCCATTTTGATTAGTACCTTCACTTAACCTTTTTGGAAAATACGTCAGTTTTCACTGGTAAATACAATTAACCGACTCATTTTGAAAATGTTTAAGAAAATTGATTTAAATGCACAAGGCACAAATAATCTTTTATAAGATGGGATAATTATTTAAAAATAATCTTGTTAAAGAATTACATGTTTATTATACGTTCAGTAGCCCGGGTTGAAACCGGGTTAAAGATTAATAGACACACCACATAATATATCCCACGGCGAGTTATTCTCGAACAGATGGGTACATTATTTTACATACGCACCGGCAGGTGTATGATTACACCCCGTGCTTAAGTCGTGGCCATTTCAATGAATGAGCCGAGGATATTCAGGACATGGTCATTAACCCCCCAAAGGCTTAAAATAAACAAAACAAATTAAATGGGTTATCTCAATGATTTAACCTTCATACGATTAAAATTCAATACCCGACCAAGCGGTATTTTATATACCGTACCCCAAGCCCGTATAAGGGAAAATAAGTTAAAAGTATTTACCTGAGCAAATTATACAAATTTATCCCAGCCGTACACAATCAGCAAGTGCAAATATCTTTTACTGGGCTCCTAAATCTGGAACGAAGGTTTTAATAACCTATTAGATTCTTAACGGGTCTTACTTAAGATTAAACTTAGACCGGTTAGTTTTAAAGGAAGATATACGGTTCAAAACGCAAGATTAAGCGAAGACCGGATTAGAATGTGGTTTAGACCCGACAAGTATGAAGACTTGTATAATATGGGTAAACTAAACACATTCTGGATTTTGAAGTGAAAATGATAAGGTTTGACCCGTTTCGGTTAATTTATGCAAACTAGTTACATAAACCGTACCGAACGCGATAAATGCATAACGGGTAACCAAATTAGTCATGAGCAGGTTTCCTAAGTTAACATGCCTTAAATATGTTGTGATATCAGTAGGATACCTTCCATTATGCCCAAAACAAATTTAAACTCAAATTAAGTCCCGTAGGGGTATTTTGGTCATTTTAAAGATTATAAAAGAGGTTAAATAATAATATGAGGTTCTGGTCTAAACTGATCAGTAAAAATATTTATTTTAGTAGGTTATATCAGTAGGGTATTGCATATATGTGAAATTTATCATTTATAACCAAACTATGCACCGTAGGGGCATTTTGGTCATTTCACATAAGCTTTAAAGGTCAAATTTGGAAATCTGAGTTCAAAACTTTTTCTTACTGTTAAATTATATAAAAATTTACTTAAAACATTGGTAGGTATTAAGTCTTATATGGCAAAAATAGTTTTAACCCATACTATGCGTTTAAAACGCGTAAAAAGTCGGTTTTAAGCGATTTTCAGTTTATATAAGGAAATCTAAGTTTTTGGTCAGTTTATAAAGTTCAAAATATTTTATTTATCATATGGAATCAGTAGCAAAAAGTTTGGTATCAAAATGTTATGTAAAACTTATTTTATTAGCAAAAAGGGTATAACCGTCAATTACCGAATCAAAGCAAGAACCCTATGTTATGATCAGTTTAAAAATTAATAAAAATCTTCAAAAATCCCAAAATATTATATTACATCAGTGTGTAAAAAGTTTGGTGTCAAAATTTAGGTTTAGATAGGCTTTATGCTAAAAATGTTGTTTAATTAATAAAAAGCTTTCGAATTACGATATTGAGCATAACTCCTAATTTAGACCTCAAACTGATGTCAAATTTTTAGGACATGTTTATAAATCAGTAATAAAGGTTTTTTTCCTCTCATATTTTCAAAAATCTCGTTTTAAGGTCAAAAGGGCATAATGGTCAACATTTAAGCAATTAACGGAAACATGCAAATGAATCAGATTAATTAGGAACCAAGTTGTAAAACCTCAGAGGGTTATACTAACCTATAACCTGGTCCTAATGGAACTATAAAGCATATCTAAACTAAGCTAAATCGGGTCAGAACTGAAAGTCAAAGCAAAAGTATACTTTTGCGACTTTCGGTTCTGAACCGAGCCTAAACTCAAAATTGTCGGGTTGAACATGCTTAGACATGTTCTTACATTAATTACCAAGTTATATAAGTGTTAAAACAGGTTTCATAACTTCTACATTGTTAGTTATGAGTTTTTTGCAAAATAGCTTTCTGTTGACTTTTTAATATTAAGTTTGTCCCGACAATTGACCAAGTTAGAGTGGAAATCAGAGGGTGCCCTTTTAAAGGTTTATTACCCACATAATTACCAACTCATAGCCACTTTTAATTCGAAAAATGACTGGACCATTAGTGATTAATCACTAAGTCTAATCTTAATTACGACGGCTTTGACTTTTGGTCATTAGACTTATAAAACTTGAACTAGGAAGGCTAAGAATGCTTACAAAGGCTCTTAGCACGAATTAGGGACTGAGGGAAACTTGATTGAAGTCCAGAGAGCTCCAGAGAGTGTGTTTAGAATGATTTTTGAAAGTGAGCAATTGAACTAGAAAACAAGGAGGCCTTATATAGGAATTTAAACATCACAAGATCCTTCCACATAACTCTACAACTGATCTCCGATGAATTCCAGGTGTCCCTATGCATGAAAAACTGTTGCCTGAGCTACTGGATTCGAAAAATGGCATGCAAAGGCGGTGTAACCTGAAGAACCTGCAGCTGTGCAGTGTTTTCTGCATCTGGAAGTTCTACGCAGCCCGCGTAAGAACTGCCTTGATGCTTAAGCGGCCCGTGCCAAGGCCACATCCGGTCACCAAGTTTCAGCTAATTGCAATTTCAGTCCCTGGCCCCTCTAAACTTGTTTTAACTATTGTTTATTGCACTTTTAACCCCAAACTTGACTTTTAAGGGTCTTGAGTCTTTAAACATTTATCAATAAGCTTTCGGTTAGTCACGAGGTCTCCCGAATGGTCTTGAAATGCAATATTAACGCATTTAAACCTTACTAACTGTAAATAACGCTTTGCTTATTTATATGCGTCGAAATTCCACGAATTTAATATCCGTTATTCTTTGGATCAAAATAAATTATCACTTCGTTTTTGGGACCGTTAAAAGATCATTCAGAGGTTACTTTCAACATGTTGATACTTTTAACCCCTATGTTTCACTAGATCCTTATTTCGAGCACAAATTACTTTTCAAGTTCGATAAATTATTCATTAAGGAATACGAACGTCATGTGAGGTCAATCAGAGGCACAAGAATGGCATGTTGACACTTTGGATCCCTTTATTAACATAATTACATTGATTGACAACTTCAGTCCCTCAGAAATAATTCCCTACACGTTTAAAGTCCATGACACGTGTCTTTATTATATTGGTCGTAATTTTACGAGGTGTTACATCCTCACCCCCTTAAAAGAAATATCGACCTCGAGATTTACTGAAATAAATGAGGGTACTTCTGTTTCATTGTGGTTTCAACCTCCCACGTGTATTCGGGACCTCTACGGGCATCCCATTTAACTTTCACAATCGGCACGTGCTTCTTTCGAAGTTTATTAACTTGTCGATCCTCGATCGACAAAGGTTTTTCAACAAACTTTAAGCTCTCATTTATATGCACATCCTTATGCGACATGGCTAGCGATTCATCAGCTAGACACTTTTTCAGATTGCAGATGTGGAACACATTATGAATTCCACTGAGCTCTTCAGGCAGGTTTAAGTTGTAAGCCACTGATCTGACACATTCGATGATCTCGAATGGTCCTATGTATCTTGGGCTTAACTTGCCTTTCTTTCCAAAACGCATTACCCCTTTCCAGGGTGATACCTTGAGTAATACTTTGTCACCTATCTCGAATTTTAGAGGTTTACGCCTTTTATCTGCGTAGCTTTTCTGCCTATCCCTGGCAGCTTTGAGACGATCACGTATCTGCACAATCTTGTCTGTCATCTCCAGGACTATATCAGGTCCTTTTAGTCGAACATCTCCAACTTCCGCCCAGCAAACTGGCGTCCTGCACTTTCTTCCATACAAAGCTTCGAAAGGTGCAGCTTGAGTACTTGAATGACGGCTATTATTGTATGAAAATTCAATCAACGGAAGGTGATCATCCCAACTTCCACCTAAATCAATAACACAAGCCCTTAGCATATCCTCCAGGGTTGGAATTGTACGCTCGCTCTGACCATCCGTCTGAGAATGATATGCAGTGCTGAAGTTTAATCTAGTGCCTAGGGATTACTGAAAGCTTTTCCAAAAATGTGATGTATATCTCGTATCCCTATCAGAGATAATAGACACTGGTACTCTGTGAAGAGATACAATCTTGTCCACGTACAGCTGAGCTAACTTATCTGAGCTGTGTGTTTCCTTAATAGGTAGGAAGTAGGATGACTTGGTCAATCTATCAACTATAACCCAAATAGTATCATTTCCTCGCTTTGTTTTCGGTAACTTAGTGATAAAATCCATAGTTACCATTTCCCACTTCCAGGTGGGAGGTTCAGGCTGTTGTAGCAAACTTGACGGCTTCTGGTGTTCTGCTTTAACTTGTGCACATGTCAAACATTTGGCCACATAAGTGGCTATAGATTTCTTCAAACCTATCCACCAGTAATTTGCCTTTAAATCCTGATACATCTTATCACTTCCAGGATGAACATAATATTTGGAACTATGGGCTTCTTGAAGAATCACGTCCCGAAGTCCTCCATAGATTGGAACCCATATTCTCCAATTCAATCTTAGGATTCCATCCTTGCCATATGATAACTGTTCGGTAGTTACTCCCAACTTTTCATTCGGATAGTTGGCTTCTAATACAACCTCCTTCTGGGCGGCTAACAATCTTTCATTCAGGCTGTTCTTTAATTCAATGCTCTTGGCATTAATCTTAGTGGGCTTATCCCTTTCCTTTCTGCTGAGAGCGTCAACTACAACATTCGCCTTTCCTGGATGTTAGCGAACTTCACAATCATAATCATTCAGTGTCTCCATCCATCGACGCTGTCTCATGTTTAGATCCTTCTGATTGAACAAATGTTGAAGGCTTTTATGATCAGAATAGATCACACACTTGGTACCATATAAATAATGCCACCAAAGTTTTAGTGCAATCACAACGGCACCCAATTCCAAGTCATGGGTGGTGTAATTCTTTTCGTGCACCTTTAATTGTCTTGAGGCGTAGGCAATGACCTTGCCCCTTTGCATGAGTACACAACCCATTCCAGTGTGCGATGCGTCGCAGTATACCACAAACTCTTCCATTCCTTCAGGCAATGTCAATACCGGGGCATTGCTCAACTTTTGCTTAAGAATCTCAAAGGATTCTTGTTGCTTAGGACCCCAATCAAACTTGATGTTCTTGCGAGTCAATGAAGTTAGGGGTGCAACAATCCTTGAGAAATTTTCAATAAAACGCCTGTAGTATCCTGCCAGGCCCAAGAAGCTGCGACTCTCTGTGGGCGTCTTCGGTTCTTGCCAATTCATGATGGCTTCAATCTTAGCGGGATCCACCTGGATACCACGCTCACTAACCATATGTCCAAGGAATTGGACTTCACGAAGCCAAAACTCACATTTTGAAAACTTGGCGTAAAGCTTCTCTTGCTGAAGAAGTTTAAGAATACATCGAAGGTGCTTCTCATGATCAGCCTGATTCTTTGAGTAAATAAGGATGTCATCAATAAAGATAATGACAAACTTGTCCAAGTAGGGTTTGCAAACGCGATTCATGAGGTCCATGAACGCTGCGCCCGAAAGGCATCACTAAGAACTCGTAGTGACCATAGCGAGTTCTGAATGCAGTCTTGTGCACAAAGCATGTATTTATCATGAGGAGCCTCCGATACTAATAATTGGTATCAGAGCCTGGACAGTCAAATTCGATCTAACAGTCAATTTGACATAACAGTTCAGCTAAAAAATCATTGATACTAAGGTTGATTGTATATAGTTGAAAAACAGAGTAACGAGAAATCATGTTCAAAGTGACTACTCAAAAGCTCTGTAAAACAACCAAGATGTCATAGGACACACAAACTTCACATAACAAGTGATGTCATACATAAACCACCTACAATTTTCAGATATGAAAATATGTCTGATAACTATGGTAAAATTATTTATGAAAATTGATTTCAATTGTTGTTATGAAGTTTTTGCTGTTTCCGTCATGTTTGCTGCTAAGGTATGAACCTCAGGTCAACAAAAACCTATGTTCATAAAAACATTAGTGTTTTTGTCTACATAAAAAGAGGGAAATTAAAACTTTAGTCATTTAGATCTTATGTATTGAAAATCAGATTGAGAATCCTTCAAAAGGACCAAAATCAATTATGTTAAGAATACATTAAGAAAATCAGCAAATAAAAAATGTCCAGATCATGGGTAATGTGAAATTTGGCATAAGCATGTGCAGAAATGACCAAATCTATCAAAACATTGCTGCAAAACGATTCTGGAATAAGTATTCCTTAAATAAATACCTCCCAGAGAGTATTTAAGTATTTATGAATGGGAAGGGTAAAAAGGGAAGAAGACAATTACAAAAACTCAAAAGTGTGTTTATCTTAAAACTTTTGAAGTAAAGAGTATAAATATAAAACACTTAAGAGTACAAAAATAGGGTGGACAATGGTCATCAAGCAACTATGTGCACTCATTGGTACAAGAAAATTCAGGTAAAAATAGTATCACCAGTGATTAAACTTAAAAGAGGACTAGACAAGTTTTGCAGAATCATCACATGGTAACAAACGTATGTGAACATGTCTCTTCATTTTTGCAATCAACTGACAAGGAAATGGTTCCAAACAGTGGTAAAAATGCATTTACAACTACTTACCATTTTCCTAAATTAGAGATTGATGTGATCATGATCTTATACCAGATCCTATTGATAAAGTTTCCAGAAAAACCTTTTCTTATTTTTCTCTTGAAAAGGTATTCCTCAAATAAAGCAGGATATATCATTCCCTATTTTTCCTAAGAATGATATATTTTGAACTTTTACTTGTGTTTGATAACAAAAGTTTCAAACACCTGTCAGGATATAGAACCCTTATTTTTGGTGATATTATCCTTGAAAATAGGTCAAAAAGAATTGGTACAAGTGTCGAGGTCATGTCAAACTCAAGTTTGTTTTAACACTGATCAAAAGATTGATTGCTAACAGACCCTAAATACTTGGCTACTCATGCTCTAATTCAAATAATATGACACAAAATAAGTAGCCTTAGTAAAAGGAGTCTCCATCATCTGGGGTACTAAACCACTGTCAGGAACCTATAAAAGTTTCAAAATCTGTAATTGACATGTGGCAAAACCTTGAATGAAAATTTCTGTAAAAACTATTGACATTTTGAACTTGACAATTTGCATCTAAAATGTATTTTGTTGAGGATAGCAATCTTGCAGATATTTCAAAATCAACATCAACAGATGTTAGACATGATGTTGTGATTTCACAAGTTAAAATCATTCCTTTCATCAGGACAGCAGATGCTCAAAATATTTGTTAAAAGCTTATCCACTGGTGCACTAACAGCTGCTGATATAATGACCCTCAAATCCTTACCCCTAACCACTGTTTTGTTCAAACATCTGTTTTCTAAATACTGTCCACTGCTGAAAGTCAACCCCTGTTTTCTCATTTTCCTGATAAGCACTGATGCTCATAATCAGTGTTTTATCCACTGATGTGCTATCTGCTGATAGTAAAAATCATCCACTGCTCACATATTGTTACCGTTGTAACCACTGATACTTGCTTCATCAGTGGCCCTCCAAAATAACTGTCCTCCATTATTCATCTTCTCATCAGAGGTTGGCACGTGGTCGGTTTCTAGCCATCAGATCTTTGTAACCACTGCCACATCAGTATTCACTCTTTCCCTAAATAAAACCCTGACCAAAACCTTAAACAGGTTTTTACACTGTCGAATTGAATTCCAAAATTCTCTTCTCAAAGCAGTCTCCAACCTTTCATCCCAAATCATCCTTCGTTCTTCTTCATCAAGATGACGAAATCAAAATCAAAATCATCCTCATCTTCCAAAGAGGTTACTCAAATGGCCGCTGAACCCATTGAAATCCCATACAAATCTCCTCACAATTACTTGGGTCTACTCACAAAACCCACTACCACCAACACTTTTGATTCCATCATCGACATCATGTCTGCATCAAAGTACAAAACTTTGCTAACAGCAGATGCTCCAATCTATCAACAAACCCAGAGAGAGTTTTGGAAAAATGCTACCCTTGACAAACAAGGCGAGAAAGTCATAGCCATCAACTCTTCCATACAGGGTAAAACGATTCAAATTACTCCGCAATCCATCTCAGAAGTCTTTAAACTCGATGATCAGCAAGGTAAAACTTCTTTTCTTAAAAGAGAGTTGAAAACTGATTTTCTGAAAAAGGGGGTATGCAGAACAAACAAAAAGAGATACCTTACAAAAAGGTCTCTTCCCTTCTGCACCTAGGTTTTTATTCCATACACTTTTGATGTGTGTTTCAAATAAAACAACTGCTTTTAACGAAATACCATTGAAGATCCAATGTCTGGGTTATGCTATATTACATAATGAAAATTATAACTATTTCCAAGAGATCTTTGATGACTTGGTAAAAAATGTTGATAGCAAATCATTTTTACTTTTTTCCAAGGTTTCTAAGCTACTATTTTAAACAAAAAATTGGAAAGGAAAATGAAAATCTGCTCAAACAAGGTGCTTATTTTCAAATAAAAGGTTTAACACCTGAAACATTCACTAGAATGTTAACATATTTAAAAACAAAAGCAGAGGTGCCTGAGCAGAATTTAGCAGCTACCACTACTCCTCAGGTATTAGCTGCTGAGCCCCCTGCTCCAGGTGATCATAGCAGCAAAACCACTGCTTTGAAACCCACACCTGACATTACCAAAAAGACCAAAAAGAAAACATCTAGAAAGCCCCCCAAAACCAAAACAAAGGCAACTATGGAAGATGAGATCCCAGAGCCACTGCCAGTGACAACACAAATGTCACCTACAACCACTGCTGCTACTTCCTCACAGCAGATGGAAGAAAGATCTCCACCTTTGCCTCAAACTCCTCCTACATCCTCACAAAAGGATCAGGTTGTAATCATAGGGACCCCACATTATGAAGCTCTGGATTCAATTGGATCCATCTTCCTCAGTCCTGATCCCAAGGACATGTCTCTTTCAACACCCATATCTTCACCCCTCACATTACCACAATCCATAATACCCTTGTTGCATGCAGTTGATATAGCTCAAACACAAACCAGTTCCTCTCAATCACCTATCACTAAGAGCACACTCCCACAAGTGACTGGGTCTGATGATTATACCTATGCTATTCTAGCAACAACTGAGGAGGTTACACTGCAGGAGTTACAAGTAATTCCTGTCAGTAGTTCAAGTGAAGCAGCCACTACAAATGTTGAACCCACTGGTTTACATTTGGACAGTGGTTACGTCTATAAGACTTCCTTGAAGGCAATTCCTTCTATAGTACCTCTGATAACAACCAGTGAGTATGTAATGACCACTGGCACCATTAAAAGGCTATCAAGTGCTGAAGGAAGAAGTTCCAGTACCAAGAACAAGGGGCATCAATGAATGATTTTTGGGCTTCGTGTCCTAAGTCACACATTGATACAACCACTGATGGTGGGGAATCAGATGATCCCATTAAATTGGGTGATGATTTACAATATCAGGAATTGACGGGGAGAATTGACAACCTTGAAACATCTGTTGCTGAAATAAAGAATATGGTGCAACAACTGTTAAAAGCTCAAAATGCACAATCCACTGCCGTTCTAGCTCAAGCACCTACACAACCTGCACCTGCTACAAATGAGTTATGGAATTTATTTCAACCCTTGCTAGAAAAACAAAGACAGATGGCAGATCAGCAACACGCAATATATGTGCAAGAACTGAGAAACATGATCGAATCAAGGTTTAGAAACACCCAAGCAGATATCAAGGCTATCAAGGCCCATCTCTTGAACACCACTGGCACTGCTCCTCCCAATGTTCTTTTCATTGATCAAATTCCCTCAGATAATGCCAAAAAGGGGGAGAAAATTATGGAATTAAAGAAAAAGGGAATAGATGACGGCCTTTATGTTGAACCAGAAAAAGAAAAGCAGCCTTCTAAACCATCTACTCAAACAGCTGATGTAACTTCTGCTGTCTCAACAACTGTTGGTACATCAGTAGTTTCAGCAGTTGTCAAAATCATCACTCCAACACACACCACAACCACTGCCCTACCACAACCACAACCAAAAGCCATTACTTCAACCACATCACCACCCATCAAACCACCACCTACTCAAAAGCAAAAGACATCTACTGACATATCAGTAGTTGTAATGACAACAGAGGTTGAAACCCCAGTTGTTTCAACAGCTGTTTGCCAGCCATCTACCACTGCTCTCACCATACAACCCATTCTCACATCACAAACAAAACCCCCTTCACCCAAAAAGCTTTACACAAGGAAAATGAAATCTCATAAGGGTGATGATGATATACCAGCACCCATTCCTTTATCCTCTGCATCTTAGAATATTGTCGAGCCACAACCATCCACTCCACCAACTCTAGTCAAAGCAATAAACCCTGCTAACCTTGTATCCACTGCTGCAAGTTATCCACTGGACTTGGAAGCTATAAAGGATGAGATGAGGTAATTCTATACAGAAGATGATCCTTCAAAAAGAAAATTTCCTTCTCTCATGGGCTTAAGGAAACCAGAAAATATGGATGCATATCTAAAGCTCAAAGCCAGGCAAGCAGATATAATAGCTAGAGTTGAATGCAAAGATCAAGGTGACAAAGCCATTTCAGAAAGAATGGAATTTTTACTCACTAAGGTCAAACAAATGGAAGATTATGCAAGAGACCTAAGCAAAGATATGTCAAATCTGCCACCTGATGCTGTCCTACAAAAGGAGATGAGAAAGGATTATCTTGCATTCGTCATGAAAGAAAATTTTTATCCAGCTAAAGAAGAACAATTCAGTGAATGTCCACTCATTGCTTTGAAACATGAGGTGAACAGAATTGAGGAGATCAAGAATGATCCAGGTAAGAAAAGGTCAGCTCCAAACTGGAGAAAATACAAAAAGGCCATTGATAAACTTACCACAGAATACAAACAGAAGAAACAAGAGTTGGTGGATGCAAAGGTGGGAACTGCCAAAACCATAGCAAAATGGACAAAGCAGTATACAGATGAGGCTTATGAAAGGCTTAAGAAAAGAAGGATGACAGATTCTGACACTCCAAAGAAGCCTGACTACAAAAAGCCAAAACAGCAGATCAAAACTTCTGAACCACTGATCACATCAGCAGATGTTTCAGTCACTGAGCTAGAACAAAGAAAAAGGCAAGAGCAGATTGAACAAGAAACTGCAGAAGATATAGCTGCAGCAAATGAAATCATAGAAAAGGCCTTTAAACAAATGTCAGCTGAAAACTCTGAAGCAGCAAAAGTTCAGAGTACTGATCATGCTAAAAACTCTGAACTATCAAAAGCTCAGAGTAATGATCAGGCTAAAAACTCTGAACCAGTAAAAGCACAGAGTACTGATCAACAAATTCTCACAAGGCCACAATCTCCCAACTCATCTGTAAATAAACCTCTCCCAAGAAACCCATTGGGTTCAAAAATACTAAAATGGATTTCTGATCAAAAGACCCATGTATTGACCCTGTTTAGATCCAATGGAGAAGTAAAGCACATATCAAGGGAACAAGCACTGGGCCTGAGTGTTGAAGATCTACAAGATCTCCATGAGCTTATACTGTGTAGGGATGAGTTGCAGTTTAAAGAAAAAGTTAGGGAACTTCTGATGAGACAATAAAGATACAGAATAATGAAGGGTTTTGGCAGTATCTGTTCTAGGGGGAGATTGTTGGGATTGAACCCTATTAGAGGAACAGATAATAAGAGCCAAAACTGGATCACAACAGTGGATTCATAATAAGCAGCTGTTTGCATTAAACTTTCCCCTTGAAAGTGGTGATAACATCTGATGTCCTCTATCCACTGTCTGTATACAACAGCTGCTGTCCTTCAAACTGCTGATGAAGCCCTGAAGACCGTAAACACTGTTTGTTCAATCTACTGATGCTAAAGGACTGCCCACTCAAGGACTGATCAACCTTGAGGAAAGCACTGATGAAAGGAGAAAGCAGTAGTTTAGTGTGTCACTTGTTTTGTATAAAGTCAGTGGTTAAGATTAGCAGTGTTTTTATAGGAATAGTGGTTACAGGTTGTTAGGTTGTTAGATGTCGCTTTCATGGTGACGTCAGCTTAGATGCTTCAGTGGTTTGGTTTGCCTATAAATGGAGCAGTACCCTGTACTGTTACATTGGATGGACTGAGTGAGTTCTTCTTCTCCTCTGATCCAATCCTTTCATCTTGTGCAATCAACCATGGAGTATCAGGCTGAGGGGGAGTTTAATTTGTAAGCATGCTTAGTAATATTTTGATTTGTATTGTAATCATTCGACTTAATGAAAAGCATGTATTTATCAAAACTATTTTCTTCTTTGATTGTGTTTACAAAGTTTGTTGTTCATTTCCGCTGCGCTCAAACTCTGTTCATTTCTATTGATTTGTTCAAATTATACAAACTAACACAATCATGAGGAGCCTCCGATCCTAACACACATCTTCATCTCTGACCTTCAGCTGATGGTATCCTGACCTTAAATCAATCTTGGAAAAGTAACTAGCTCCTTGAAGCTGATCGAATAGATCGTCGATCCTGGTCAATGGATATCTGTTCTTGATTATAACCTTATTCAGCTCTCGATAATCAATGCATAGACACATTGATCTATCCTTTTTCTTCACAAACAGAATCGGTGCTCCCCAAGGAGATGAGCTAGGTCTAATAAATCCTTTTGCCAACAATTCATCTAACTGTGTCCTTAACTCCTTCATCTAAGTCGGTGCTAACCTGTAAGGTGCTCTTGCAACAGGTGCTGCTCCAGGAATAATGTCAATTCTGAACTCCACTTGCCTATTTGGAGGTAAACCAGGTAGTTCTTCAGGGAATATATCAGGGTAATCAGAAATAATGGGGATGTCTTCGATCTTGGGCTTTGGTTCATCAATAGTCACTTGTGCCATATAGATGACACAACCTTTCTTCATACACCTTGATGCCTTAAGCATAGTCACTTGCTTAGGAAATCCGTGCTGAGTATCTCCCTGAATTGTTAACGGCTCACCATAAGGAGTTTTAATAACCACTTGCTTCTTATCACAAACGATCTGAGCTTGGTTATGAGATAACCAATCCATGCCTATTACTATGTCGAATCCAGCTAATTTCAAAGGAAGCAAAGACAATGGAAAAGAGTGGTTCCTAATGGATATAAAACATCCATCTAACACGATTGAAGCAGTTTCTATGGTACCATCGGCCAATTCTACTTCGCACTTTATGCTTAGGGTTTTAACAGGCAGATTTAATAACTTACAAAACTTATTATCTACAAATGACTTATCTGCACCCGAATCAAATAATACCCTTGCATAAACATCATTGATAAGGAAGGTACCTGTTATCATGTTGTCATTCTGAATCGCTTCTTGTGCATTCATTTGAAAGACCCGAGCATTGGTCTTCTTACCTTCTTTAGGTTTCTTCGCATACTTTGGGCAGTTGGACTTGATATGCCCCATCTCGTTACAGTTGTAACAAGTCGCATCCTTTATCTTCTTACAATCCAACGTCTTATGCTCACTAGATTTACAGATCCCACAAGCCCTAGGCTGCGATTGGGATTTTGATTCATACCTGCACTTTCCCAGATGACGATTCTTGCAAGTCTTACACTTGGGTTTTTCACCTGACTGTTGGTCATCCTTCTTGAACCCTGAACTCTTCTTGTGATCAGAGTTCCTCTTATGCTTCTTATCTGAGCGGTGTGAGTTATCATCCTCACATTTCCTCTTCCTTGCATCAGAATTCCTGAGCGATCTCTGCCTGACCGCATCAAGGGTAAGAGATAATGACAAATCAGCTACTGACCTAAAGGTAGTAGGTCTTGATGCTTTCACACTAGCTTAAACTCCGGGGCTAAACCCCCAATGAAACGGGCTATACGTTTTGGTTCCGGTGTCACCAAGGAACCAATCGAGACATGGTGTTAAAACTTGTGAGATATGCTTGACAGTCTAAGTTCTTCATAACCAATGTCAGAAAGTCAGTCTCGATCTCTCAACTTCATGTTGAGGAAAGAAATTCTCTTTGATCAAAGCAACAAACTGAGCCCATGTTAAGTTGTATAATGGAATCTTTCCAGTAGCTTGGATTAAGGACCTCCACCAAGCTAGGGCTTCTCCCTTGAACGACTGTGAAACATACTTCACAATATCTTTCTCGGCACATCAACTAATATCGACCACCGTATCCATCTCATCTAGCCACGTCATGCAATCAATGGCGCCTTTTTCCCCAGTGAAATCCCTGGGCTTGCAGGAGACGGAATACTTATATGAACAGGTCTTTGTACATGGCTCTTGATCAAATATAATCTTCTTAGATGGGATACTGTGCTGATTTGATGAGTGTTGGGCATCATCCTTCTTCGACTTATGAGATTTAGAAGGTGGCTTACTGTGAGCCACATAGTGAGTCTTAGAGTGTGTACCACTGGACTCTGTAAATTGCCTGTCCATGCCTTTAGAAACAACATTATCAATTAATGCTTGAAGTTCCGCACCAGTTACGTTGATTCTGGTAGTATCATGTTCTCTATAGGGTGACTGTTGATTTCTTCAGATTCTGCCATGTAGCTTGATTGCTACATAAAATAATGATAATGATTTTTTCAGAAGTCCATAACAGAATTGTCTTCTTGATAATTTTATTAACCATGGTATTAATAAACCATATTGGTTAATTTATTAAGTATTTTCATTCAGGATTTTTCATTATAATTATCCTCTGTCATAATTTATTAATATATTATAATGGCACAAAAGGCCAAGTCATAGGGACAACTTAATTTATAAGCCATGATCTTTTAGGATCGAGGCATTAAGGCTTCAATCGTAGTACATTACCTTTCTTGACAGGGAGTCATAGACTACAACTGTCTTTTGTCTTATATGACAATGAATATGGCTCGTAGGCCCTATATCACAAATGGATGTTTAAATAATAAAGAAAAGAATTGGAAGAATCCAATATAAGGATGACTTATGTGATTTTATCGAATCACATTTGCCAGGAGTGTTAACATGTTTTCAAATTTTAACAAGGATTTTGAATCTTACAAGGAACTACCATCATGGCCCTATCTTAAAATGACACATGGCTAGGTTTTGCCTTCATGAATTTTTGTTAGGATCAGAGGCTATCATGATTATGCTTGTTTGTGTAAATTGAACAGTCAATGAGTATGAAAACATGTTAAGTGCAGCGGAAATGAACAACAAACTTTACAAACACAATCAAAGAGGAAAATAGTTTGATAAACACATGATTTGCATTAATCGAAAGATTACAAAGTCAATCAAAAGATTACAAAGCATGCTTACAAGCTAAGCTCCCCCTCAGCCTGATACCCCAAGGATGGTTGCACACAAGATGAAAGGATTGGACTAGAAGAGAAGAACTCGCTCAGTCAATCAAATGTAACATTACAGGGTACTGTTACATTTATAGGCAAACCAAACCACTGGTGTACCTCAGCTGACGTCACCATGAAAGTGACAGCCTAACAACCTGTATCTACTGTCTTTACACAAACACTGCTAACCTAACTACTGACTATACATAAAACAAATAATTCACTAAACAACTTCTCTCCCTTTATGTCAGTGCTTTGCTCAAGGTTGATCAGTCCTTGACTTGCCAGTGCTTTATCATCAGTAGATAGGACCAGCAGTGTTGGATACTTCAGGGTTTGATCAGCAGTTGAGAGGACAGCAGTAGTTGTATCTGATCAGTGGATAAAGACCATCAGTAGTTATAACTCACTTTCAAGGGGGAAGCTTAATGTAAACTGCTGCTTATTGTGGATCCACTGTTGTGACCAGGTTTTGGCTTTACATTATATGTTCCTCTGGTAGGGTTCAATCCCAACAATCTCCCCCTGGAACAGATAATGCCAAAACCTGTCATTATTCTGGATCTTTATTCCTCATCAAAAGTTCCTTTGCTTCTATTTTAAAATCTGCTTCAAAGTCTCTGGAACTTATATCATCTTCATCCCTACACAGTGTAAGTTCAAGGAGATCCTGCAAATCTTGAACACTAAGGTCTAGTGCTTCTTTCCTTGATATATACTTCACCTCTCCATTGGATCTGAACAGAGTCAATACGTGGGTCTTTTGATCAGAGAGCCACTTTAGTACTTTTAAACCCAATGGATTTCGTGGGAGAGATTTATTTAAAGATGAGCTTTGAGATATTGTCCTTGAGAAAACTTGCAGACTTTCAGACATTCTTTTGAAAGCCATCTCTATGACATCATTTGCTGCAGCTATATCTTCTGCAGTTTCTCTTTCAATCAGCTCCTGCCTTTCAATGTCTGTCATGTCTGTTGAAGTGTCTGATGATGCAGGTTTGGTTAACACCTTTAACAGGTTTTGAAGCTTTTCCGAGCTCTCTTCTTTTAGACCCATTTTCTGGATGGCTTCTGTGCAGTACTCAGCTTCCCTTTCTTTAACCTCTTCACTGGTCAACTGTTCCTTTTCTTCTTGGTTTGTCACAAAGGTAGACTGGAACAGTGTTTTGAGGTTTTCTATATGCTGTTCAAGCTTCAATCTTTGTTCATGCTTCTTTGAGGTGCTTGAAATGGTTATCTTTCTTTTCTTTAGCCTTTCATAGGCTTCATCAGTCTGCTGTTTTGACCATTTTGATATGGCTTCAGCAGTGTCCATTTTTGCATCCACCAGCTCCTTTTTCTTTCTTTTATACTCAGCAGTTAAGTCAGCAATGAGCTTTTCGTATTTTCTCCAGTTTGGAGCATTCTTCTTCTTTGTAGGATCATTCTTAATTTTCTCAATCCTTTCTGCCTCACGCTTAAAAGCGACTACTGGCCATTCTTTGAACTGTTGTTCTTCAGCAGGATAGAATTTCTCTTTAATGATGTAGGCTAGATATTGTTTTCTTAACTCTTTCTTTTGATCAGCCTTTTCTTTGTTTAGATCTTGTGCAAACTCTTCTATCTGCTTTACTTTTGTGAAGTAGAACTCCAGTCTTGTAGCAATGCCATCTTCGCTTAACCGTTCTTTTTCACTCTCAACTTTAGCTCTTAGTCTTGCTTGCCTTGCCTTGATTTTGAGGTAATCATCCACATCATCTGGTGGCATGTAGCCTATGAGTGATGAGAACCTTCTTTTTGAAGGATCTTCTTCCGTATAGAATTGCCTCATCTCATTTTTGATGGCTTCAAGCTCCAGTGGATATTGTGCAGCATTAGGATCATGTATTCCCTCATCGGCAGAGATTGGCTTTCTTTTTCTATTGAAGAGCTTTGGTTGTGATGTAGGAAGGATGAGAGCAGTGGTGGATGATTGACTAACAGCTGTTGAAACAACTGGTGTCTCAACATCTGTTGTCATTACAACTGCTGATATGTCAGCAGTTGTCTTCTGCTTTTGAGCAGGGGATAGAAGTGGTGAGGTAGTTTTTGATGGTGGTGAATCATCATCTGATATGAGATTCCTTCTCCTTTTTAATGAAGAAGAGGCAGATGATGTTTTGGGTGGATCAGTGGCTTGGATGATGGAGAGTGTCTGGCAAGCAACTGTTGAAACAACTGGTGTTTCAACCGCTGCTGTCATTACAACCGATGTTGTAACATCTGTTGTCTTCTGTTTTATGACAGGAGGCAGTGGTGATGGTGTGATTGTAGATGATGGTGGTAGAGCAGTAGTTGTGGTGTGTGTTGAAAGTGTGTGTGTTGATGAAATAACAGCTGTTTGGCTACTGACAGCAGTTTTTGTAACTTCTGCGGTATCAGCTGTATGATGTTTTGTGGGAGGTGGTTTAGATGTTTGCTTTGCTTGCTCAGGTTCAATACACAGGCCATGTTCTATTCCTTTCTTCTTCATTTGCTTCATTATCTCCCCCTTTTTGGCATTATCTGCAAGGGGGTCATCAAAGAACATCAAAGTTGAAGGAGCTTTGCCAGTGGTAGATTGGATACTGGCCTTAATAGCCTTGATATCTGCTTGAGTATCCTTGAACCTTGATTCCACCATATTGGTCAGCATTTGTATATGCATTTCATGCTGCTGATCAGCCACTTGTTTTTGTCTTTCAAGCATAGGTTAAAAAAGATTCCAGAGCTCATTTGCTGCAAGTGCTTGTTGTGGAGCAGGTGCTTGAGGTGGAACAGCATTTGATTGTGCTTTCTGAGCTTTTAAAATCTCTTGCACCATCTCCTTTATTTCAGAAACCGATTCTTCAAGTTTTTCAACTCTGCCCGTCAATTCCTGATATCTTGAATCATCACCCATTTTACTGGGATCATCTGAATCCCCACCAGCAGTGGTTATATCAATGTTTGACTTAGGAACTGAGTCCCAAAAATCACCCATTGATGCCCCTTGGTCTTGGTACTGGGGACTTCTTTCTTCAGCATTCGATAAACCTTTGATGGTACCAGTGGTTAGATCCAACTCACTGGTGGTTACCGAGGTTGCCATGGAAGAAATTGCCTTCAAGGGAGTCTTATTTATGAAACAACTGTCCATCTGAAGATCTATTGATCCACCAGTTGTAGTTGCTGCTCCACTTGAACTACCACCGTGAGTTACTTGTAACTCAGGGGGTGTAACCTCCTCAATTGTTGCTGGGATAGCAGGAGTAGTAGCATCAGACCCAGTCACCTGTGGGGGTATACTGTCACACCCTGGCTTTGCGGAAGCGTGGTTAATTTGGTGTGACTTCTTAATACCATAGCTTAACCATAACAAAGCTATATGAAATAAAACCATGCAAGATCATCCATTTAATTAAGTTTTAAAAACCAAATACAACAACATTGTCTCAATGGAAACACATCCTAACGACATTGTTCAACAAACACAAATATCAACATGACATAAACACAGTTTAAGGACTGTGACTTGTCCAGGAAAGAGTCACATTCCCCAAATCCGGATGACCTCGTAACTAGTGCAGCGGGAAAACGTGTCATACCGCGCCAGATCCTTTAATTCCCTGAAATACATGTAAGTTGAAAAATCAACAATAATGTTGAGCGAGTTCATGTGTAGTGAGTATGTAAAACACTTGTAAGAATAAAAATCCCTGGTATGTAGCAAATAAGGAAAACGAGATCACCAATGGTTTGCAAGGCCATTGATATGTGTGAAGTGCAAGTAGGAAGACTCAAACCTAGCGGATTTTGCGTTGGGCACAAAGTCACCCCGAGGTCCGTACTGTTGGACCTGGAGTTGGGCTCGCTACACCCAGATAGATCTACCGCTTACGTCCCTCGGTCCTACAATGAGGATTAATGGCCTCCAGTTCCCACCTACCCACTCACATGATCTAAGTAGTAACCCTCCTTACGCTAACCATACCATGTATAAAGTACTCGTAATCATAGTAACATGTATTTCACCCCCGCAGTTTAGAAAACTAAAAACAGTTAAGAGAAAAGGGGGACATGAACTCACAGTGGTGCGTCTCTACCAAGTATGTCTCCTGATCAAGCAGCTGTGTGACGACCTACACGTACTAATTCTATTAGACGGACGACCGTGCCTTAGCTTTATGGTTTAAGTTTTTGGGAAATAGTTAGACAACTATTTCGTGTTTACATTTAGTAAATACTTGGTAATCATTTTTCTTCCCAAGGATGGGGGATTTAATACATGTGTGTTCGAAATATATTATTAAGTCTCACTTAAAATATATTTTATCTCTAACTCCAAAATATAAATATTCTTCTCAAAAATATTATATTTTCTATTACATAAATTTTCCCAAAATAATACCTTGACAAAAATACGCGTTAAGTCATATTTTCTTAAAATGCGTAAGTTACGTTTTAATGATCGAGTGGTAATAATAATTACCGGTGTAACTTATATATTTATCGTAGAGATGTTCGTATTCTTTTTGGATCCATTAACATTCGATAGTATTATTTTTACCCTAAAAATAATACTAGTATTTTCACAAAATAATCATAAACACATATCATGTGACTTTATGAAAAATATATACTAAATATATATTTACCAAGTTTTATTTTGTGAAATCCCACCTCCGATGTTTTGTAAATAAAGTCGTGGCGAAATCTATAATTTGAAAACAAGTCGAAAAGTATTTCTAACACTTATAGTGAAAATATTTCTAAGTGTTAGGTTTTTGGAAAAATTTCGCCAGAGTTTCCCCTGTAACTGGAGGTGGCCACGCTTTTAAGCGTATCATTTTCTTTCATAAATCAAACCAACATTCTTTTCATTCAATCAAAACAATGTCCAAAACAACAAACTAGTAAATAAATATGTATATCGCATAAATTACATGAACTTGCGTTTTATCCAAGAATATAAAGTAAATTCCATTACTTTTAGTGGATCTTTATATAAATCAATCCGGTTTCGTAAAAACCCCGTTTTTAAAGAAATTCCATCTTTACAACTTCTTATCAACTTTTACAAAGATAGTTATTTTGTCGAAACTTAGTCCTACACAAGTGTTTACATACTTGTGTGTTCTAAAAATCATTCTTGCTCATGTAAAATCCATTTTTAGAAAAATATGGTTTCTTCGACACTCGGTCCTTTGAAAATACCGCTTGTAGATCCGTAGATCTACTAGTTTTAAACACTATTTCGTAAGTAAAATCATTTTTACACAAGTTCAAGTTTGATGTGTGGTAGAGTTTCATCACTTAACCCTTGTTACACTTAAACAAGCTTTATGTCATAATCCATGATCATGACCAATCCGGGTTAAATGATGATCCGAGCTGCCACAACATAGATCGGGACTAAATAACCACACAAATCAAATACTACAAGATTTACACAACATTCAAGCTTTTGACCACCATTACTAGCATTTTTAGTAGACTTTTATGTATCAACTTGTATGTTTACGAGTTTTAGCCGTTACATAACATTTTAACCACTTCAAAATAGTTCGAGAGTGTGATTCAAGCAACTTACTACTAGCTCGAGGCTAGGGAAGAATCTAGACGCAAAATGAGTGGATAAAAGCAATAGAGTGAGGTCCTTCGCCTTCCGATTGCACCAAGCTTCCTTGTAGGTGATCCTTAACACTTGTGTGATCTTGGAATAGCTTGAACAAAAATCGAAAAGTTGATGGATGTTGAAGGGGGTTCGGCCGAGAGCTTCTTGAGAGAGAGAGAGAGAGAGAGAGAGAGAAAGAGTTGTGTTGTGATGTGATGTGTTGAGATGGAAATGATTAGTGTGCTAAGTGTTGATCTTATAGACATTTCATATGATCTTTAACCAATGGTTTATGTGTCTATTAGATATTAGACACTAATGAATTAAATAATCACAAAGTACAAGGGGTTCCCCCTTGGGGACCGAATTCTTTGGATGGGGGGGGGGGGGGGTACTAGTTCGATTTCAACCAAACATTAAGTATTAGTTAGTTAAGTGTGGAGGTTAACTCGGTTACTAGTGTGTAGTAAGTTGTGACGGGCGTTAGGGTATTCAGGGACCCTAACTGGCTCAGAAAAAGAAAAACAGTGTTAATGACAATATTTTTATGTTCCGGGTAAAGTCCGGTTGTTTGGTTGGATAGAGATCCGTTAAAGTGCTTAACAAAGCTTTAAAGTGTCGTTATTATTATTTTTAGTGACACAACTTATTCCTCCAAAGTGTCAGGAATATTTTCCTCATGTTTTGGCACTTTATTAGTTAGCCAAATGCTGAATTTTGTACTTAGAGTACGTTTTAGGCACATCCGGTCACTGTAATTTATTCCTAGTGACGCAGTTCTACAACCCTTATATCCCTACACTCACCACTAGTGTAGCAAACTATCTCAGGCTCTTACAGGCCTTAGAGGCAGTACCTGCCTGGTGCTAGTTATGACATCATGTTTAATAGGTTATCCGTTCATTGTGCTACTGTACTTTTGGTGCATCAAGGTTGTCACAAAGGTGCTGTAAGCAAAACATGGAGTGACAGCAAGTAAAGTATGATGCAAGTAAGTACATGTATCAGTATTCATGTAGCAGTTTATCCACAAGTTCAAGCAAGCACAATAATTAAGCAGTAATTAATTATTAATTAAGTCGTACAGATACCTGGTTTAGTGAGGGTTGTCACATTCTCCCCCCGTTAGAAAAATTTCGTCCCGAAATTTTAAGTTCTGCTTGTAGATGCAGGGTTCTTAGGAAATAAGTGGGGGTATTTCTCTTTCATCCGATCCTCACGCTCCCAGGTGTATTCAGGACCATGTCTGGCATTCCAACGAACTTTGACGAGCTTGACACTGCTCCGGCGGGTCTTGTTTACTTCCCAATCCGTAACCTCAACCGGTTCTTCAACGAAATGGAGCGTGTCGTCAACATGAATCTCGTCGGTGGGAATGGCAATGGTATCTTGAGTTGGACTTTTCTTCAGGTTGGATACATGAAATTTATCGTGAACTCCATTCAGCTCGGCAGGTAAGTCCAGCTTGTATGCTACTAGCCCTATTCTTTCCAAAATTCTGAAAGGGCCAATGTAACGCGGATTTAACTTCCCACGCTTTCCGAAGCGTGCCACACCCTTCCAGGGTGAAACTTTCAATAAAACCATATCTCCAACTTGGAATTCCAAATGTTTCCGGTTTGGATCTGCATAGGCTTTCTGTCTGTGGCGAGCTGCTTCGATGCGTTTTTGAATCTGCGCAATCTTGTCTGTCGTCTCTTGGACGATTTCGGGACCAACAAGCTGCCTATCACCTGCGTCAGCCCAGCATAGGGGTGATCGGCACTTGCGTCCGTAAAGGGCTTCAAATGGCGCGACTCTAATACTGGTGTGGTAGCTGTTGTTGTATGAAAATTCGACCAAAGGCAAATGCTTGTCCCAGCTACCGCCCAAATCCATTACACATGCTCTCAGCATATCTTCTAACGTCTGAATCGTTCGCTCGCTTTGACCATCAGTTTGCGGATGAAACGCAGTGCTCAGATTTAATTGTGAGCCAAAAGCTTCTTGGAAGGATTGCCATATCCTTGACGCAAACCTTCCGTCTCTATCAGAGATGATCGAGAGAGGCACTCCATGACGTGCGACGACCTTTCTCATGTAAATTTCAGCCAATTTGCTAGTGTTATCCTTCTCTTTGATTGGCAGAAAGTGTGCGGACTTTGTTAGGCGGTCAACTATCACCCAGATAGTGTCATGACCTCTTGGCGTTCTTGGCAACTTTGTAATAAAATACATTGAGATTTGTTCCCATTTCCACTTGGGAATCTCAGGTTGTTGCAGAAGTCCTGAAGGCTTCTGGTATTCCGCTTTCACCTTAGCACACGTTAGACACTTGCTCACATAAACATCAACATCGCCTTTCATCCTAGGCCACCAATAGTAATCCTTGAGATCTTGGTACATCTTATCCGCTCCTGGATGGATAGAGTACCGCGATTTGTGAGCTTCATCAAAAATAACTTTCCTTAAACCACCAAACAGAGGAACCCAAATCCTTTTCTCAAAACATAACGTTCCTTCCTCGTTTGGCACCAAAAGCTTCTCCATCCCACGGAGATATTCTTCTTCAAGATTTCTTTCCTTAAGAGCTTCTTTCTGTGCGGCACGAATGCTCAAGGAAAGATCGGTTTGGATAATCATTTCTAAAGCCCTAACCCTTATGGGCTTGATCCTCTCCTTTCGACTTAGGGCATCGGCGACCACATTCGCCTTCCCTGGGTGGTACTTTATCTCGCAGTCGTAATCATTCAACAACTCAACCCATCGTCTCTGCCTCATATTCAGCTCCTTCTGATTGAATATGTGTTGTAGGCTCTTGTGATCTGTGAAGATTGTACATTTCGTACCATAAAGGTAGCGTTTCCAGATCTTTAATGCAAAAACCACTGCGCCAAGTTCCAAATCATGTGTGGTATAGTTCTTTTCATGTACTTTCAATTGACGCGATGCGTAAGCAATAACCTTTTGGCGTTGCATCAACACACAAACCAATCCTTGACGTGAGGCGTCACAGTATACCACGAAATCATCTGTACCTTCTGGTAGTGCTCAGATTGGCGCATTGCAGAGCTTATACTTCAATATCTGGAACGCTTCTTCCTGTTTGATTCCCCAATCAAACTTCTTATCTTTCTGCGTGAGGAGCGTCAATGGTTGAGCGATTTTTGAAAAATTCTCAATGAATCTTCGGTAGTAACCAGCCAAACCTAAGAATTGCCGAATTTCGGTTGGCGTCTTTGGCGTTTCCCAATTCTTGATCGCTTCGATCTTGGTTGGATCCACATGGATTCCATCTCCGTTCACCACGTGTCCAAGAAATTGTACTTCACGTAGCCAAAACTCGCACTTAGAGAACTTGGCATACAACTGTTCCTTCTTCAGCAACTCCAAAATAGCTCTTAAATGTTGTTCGTGCTCAGCCTTTGTTCTTGAATAAATCAAGATGTCGTCGATAAACACAATCACGAACTTGTCCAAGTACGGCTTGCAAACTCTATTCATCAAGTCCTTAAAGACCGCAGGTGCGTTTGTCAATCCAAACGGCATAACAAGGAACTCGTAGTGTCCATATCGAGTTCTGAAGGCTGTCTTCGGGATACTCTCCTCTTGTATCCTTAACTGATGGTATCCAGATCGAAGATCGATCTTTGAATAAAAGCTTGAACCTTGCAGTTGGTCGAATAGATCATCGATTCTTGGCAGAGGATATCTATTCTTGATCGTCAGCTTGTTCAATTCTCTGTAGTCGATGCACATACGAAAACTACCGTCCTTCTTCTTGACAAACAGGACCGGAGCTCCCCAAGGCGAGAAGCTTGGTCGGATAAATCCCTTGTCTAACAACTCTTGAAGTTGTGTCGACAATTCTTGCATCTCAGACGGGGCAAGTCTATAAGGTGCCTTAGCCACAAGCGCGGTGCCTGGGACTAAATCGATGTGAAACTCCACTTGCCTCTGAGGTGGCAGTCCAGGCAAGTCCTCTGGGAAGACTTCTGGATATTCCCTCACGACAGGGATGTCTTCGATCTTCGGTTCTGCAGCTTTCTTGTCTACAATGTGTGCCAGGAAGGCAGCACATCCTTTCTGCAAACACTTTCGCGCTTTCAGGCAGCTGATAATTCTTAACGGCGTATCACGCTTTTCACCATGAACCACAATTGTTTCACCCTCTTCGGTTGGGATACGAACAACCTTTTCGTGACAAACTATCTCAGCCTTGTTGCCTGATAACCAATCCATTCCTACCACCACGTCGAAGCTTCCCAACTGGACTGGTAGTAGATCCAGAGCAAACTCACGCTCTCCCAATTCGATCACACAGCCTCTGACAACTTCATTGGCTTCTACTAACTTCCCATTGGCCAATTCGATTGAGTAGGGAATATCTAACTTACTAGCGGTTAAACCAAGCATATTCTTAAATTCTAACGATACGAAACTATAATCGGCACCAGTATCAAATAAAACGGATGCATAGCGTTGGTTCACAGGGAACATACCAGTAATGACATTGGGGTCCTGGCGCGCTTCCCTCGCTTCGATATTGAAAACCCTTCCACGTGCTTGGTTCAATTCTGGGCAGTTCCTTTTAAAATGCCCAATGTCACCACAGTTAAAACAACCCATTCTTTGACCATTTCCTGCTCCATTCCCAGCTTGATTGTTGTTTTGGTTCGCATTACCAGCTTGATTCACCTTGTTGCCTCGATTCCCGTTTCCTCCATTGTTCCCCTGTGGGCGATTCCCAATACTACCACGATTATTATTTCTATTCCCAAATCCTCCTTGGCCTCCCCGACCAGCACTAGCCCAGCAAGAATCCTTCAAGTGACCAGTCTTTCCACAAGCTTCACATACTTTTGGCCCGCATCGGCCAAGGTGATGGCGTTGGCAAGAGTTACACTTGGGATGTGCACCCATATATCCCTTTCCTTTCCTTCTAGTACCAGTCATAGCTTGAACCGGTGCGCTTGGTTCTCCTTTCCTGCCATCACTGCTTGTGCCTTGTTTGAAATTCGAGAATTTCCTTTTGTTATCCCCGGACGACTCTACATGAGTCTCCTTCTTCCTTTGCTCAACATCAGAAAACTTGTTTAGGCGGATCGCCTCCTCAGTGAGAGCTACGCTTAGATTGATCGCCTCAGTGATTGTTGCCGGTTTTGAAGAGGTTACCATACTAATGATTTGAGGAGCTAAACCCCAAATAAAGCGTTCAATCCGCTTGAATTCTGGAGTGAACATATAGGGTACCACCTGTGACAGGTCGTGAAACCTTTGAACATATTCCGCAATTTTCGGACCTTCCATCTTCAAATGCCAGAACTCAGTTTCCAATCTTTGGATTTCCGCGCGAGAGCAGTACTTTTTGCGCATTAGTTCCTTCAGTTCGGTCCATGTTAGTGCGTAGGCAGCAGCTTCACCAAGTGTCTGCACTTGCAAATTCCACCAAGATAGGGCTCCATCCAAAAATAGCCAGGAAATGTAGGTGACTTGCTGGTCTGGTGCACTTTTGCTCATGCGAAGTACAGATTCAGTTTTCTCAGCCCAACGAACAAAGGCGACAGCACCTCCAGTGCCATCAAAGTTGACAGGCTTGCAGTCTAGAAACTGCTTGTAGGTGCACCCATGAGGTGGATTGTTGTTGCCATTGTTGTTTGAGCTGCTTCCGCTGGGTCCTCCTTGCGAGGCGGCGTATTGTGCGATGGCGGCAGCGATGACTTGTTGGAGTTCTGCCTCATTGGTAGGCATCGGCGTTTGACGTCTCGGCGGCATCTTCTAAAAGATGTGTTTACGTCGGTCAGGCCATAGTAAAGATCCCATGTTATAATACATATGCTTTATTATGATAGTAATAGTACATAACATCTCATGTTATAATCATATCAATCACACAACATCCCATGTCACGAACATCAATCACACAACATCCCATGTCATAGAATATAAATAACCAAATCAAGCATCAAATATGATGAGAATACTGCGATTGCCATATATTGAGACCACATAGTAAGCGTACAAGTACATCACAGTGTCATACAACATCAGTCGACTAAGGGCTACATCACCCTAGTCCAAAAACTATATCAAATCAGTGTCAATACATCCCATATACATGATCAACAAAAGTCAGAATCAAAATGTAGTCTCCAAAAATGCTGTGCAGTCTAAAGCATTCGCCGTCTTCTCACCAACGTCTACCCATACGGTACTGAAGAGCCCTACACAGATGGCGGTGGAGGAGGGGGAAAGTGAGTGCAGAACAAACGACGCAACTGGAGCCAGTCCTCCTCCATGGCTCTCTGGGTACGCAACCACGAAGCAACCTGCTGCTCAAGTGCCAAAAGGCGTGCAGCATAGTCAGGTAACAATGGTCGAGAGTGCTGCGAAGAAACAGGGTGGGTCTGACCCTGACACTGGCACGGCGGTGGCTGAGCTCTCTCGAGCTCCTGAATACGCCGTGTGAGCGCCTCCTGCTGGACAACAAACGACATCAGAATGTCCTCAATAGAATACCCCATATGGAAAGGATGGTAGGGGTCGGTCGGTGGCATAACAGAAGGTGACGTCCAGAGAAACGGCTCGCTGGCTGGATCAAAAGGTGTCACATGAAATGGAGGAACAGGGGGTAAAACAAGTGAAAACTGTGGCATAACGGGAACAGACGTCGGCACATGCCCAAAGGGATGGGCCGAAGAACCCTCTCCAGGTCGTGCTGGAGGTGTAAACTGAGGGAAAGTAAAAGAGGTATCAACGTGATGGGTATCAGTGATCTGAGGGGGAATAGGTGGAACCTCATAGTCAGCAGGAATCCACCCATGCTGGGCGTGCTCATCTCGTGGGTCAATCTGTGCATCAAAAAGTGCTCGATCAATCTGCACAGGCATAGGGTCAAGGTGGGGTGCAACAAGAGGGTCAGTAGGTACATCAGCGATAAGTGGGGGATCAACATGATCAGCAGCAATAACATGGTCACCCTCCAGTAGTGGTGCATCAGCAGGGTGATCATCAATGGGTAGGCCAGCAATCACAGGATCAATAGGCATGCCAGCATGAGCAGGGTCATGCTCAAGCACTGGGTCAGGAGCAGCCACTGGCTCAAGGGCCATGGCAGGCTCGGGATCATCAAAGGCCATCTCAAAATCAAACTCAGGGTCGATGGGATCAACTGGGTCAACTGGGTCGACCGGATCCTCCATAGGCTGATCCATGGGTATAAACTCTATATCCTCATCTGGGTCGAATCCTGGGGGAAAGACAGGATCGGAGTCCTCCTCAACATCGTGGTCGAAAGCAAAGCTAGAAGCAGGGGTAACAGAGGATGCCCTATCTGGATCTGAACCGTGAGAAAAGTGCTGCGCACTCTGAGTGTGTGAAGGTGCGGAGGCCACAGACTCGAAAGAGTCTGGGACCGGAGAGTGAGCAGGTGACTCCTCAGCGGGAGCATCTGCGATCAACAAAAGATCTCCAGCAGCAAGAAGGGCCTCGCCCTGAACCTCATCCTCTAAGGGCTCGTCATCAAACAGATCGACGTCGGGAAGCAAATCGTAAGCAGGATATGAAGCAAGTGGTATGGGAGCAGGGATCTCTACAAGTGGTAGGTCCCCGGCCAAAGGGCCATCAGCGAGCTCATCAGCACCATCAGGTAACGCAAAGGGCTGAAAGTCATCCTCGTCTGTGCTAGTAACGTCGGATGTGTGAACCTCGCGCTCTGAAGACTCTAGGTCGTCTGATACTATTGGTCTAGGGCCTGTGGTGTCTGAATCACCAGTGCCGGTCGAGTCCATGTGTCTGTAACACAAACACAAATGTGCGCAAATAATTAGTCATACAATCAGTTAAGCACATTAGTCACCAAGTAAGCAATCAAATAATTCTCCTAGTACCACTAGCCTCCCAGCCTCCCGGACTGCTCTTCCTAGTCCCACTAGCCAATTCTCCTAGTCCCACTAGCCAATTCTCCCAGTCTCTCAGACTGCTCTTCCTAGTCCCACTAGCCAACTCTCCTAGTCCCACTAGCCAACTACCTCGGCCTCCCAGACTGAGCCTATAAATAACAAATAAATGTGCTCAACATTTGTTTGTAAAAAGTTTTGGATCTGGACTTAAATGGTATGCAATAAAAAAATGTTTTCGTGAGAGCCCTAGTGATCATAGTCTAGACTCGAGAAGGAATCCTAGTTCGCTATGATCAGAGCTCTGATACCAAGCTGTCACACCCTGGCTTTGCGGAAGCGTGGTTAATTTGGTGTGACTTCTTAATACCATAGCTTAACCATAACAAAGCTATATGAAATAAAACCATGCAAGATCATCCATTTAATTAAGTTTTAAAAACCAAATACAACAACATTGTCTCAACGGAAACACATCCTAACGACATTGTTCAACAAACACAAACATCAACATGACATAAACACAGTTTAAGGACTGTGACTTGTCCAGGAAAGAGTCACATTCCCCAAACCCGGATGACCTCGTAACTAGTGCAGCGGGAAAACGTGTCATACCGCGCCAGATCCTTTAATTCCCTGAAATACATGTAAGTTGAAAAATCAACAATAATGTTGAGCGAGTTCATGTGTAGTGAGTATGTAAAACACTTGTAAGTATAAAAATCCCTGGTATGTAGCAAATAAGGAAAAAGAGATCACCAATGGTTTGCAAGGCCATTGATATGTGTGAAGTGCAAGTAGGAAGACTCAAACCTAGCGGATTTTGCGTTGGGCACAAAGTCACCCAGAGGTTCGTACTGTTGGACCAGGAGTTGGGCTCGCTACACCCAGATAGATCTACCGCTTACATCCCTCGGTCCTACAATGAGGATTAATGGCCTCCAGTTCCCGCCTACCCACTCACATGATCTAAGTAGTAACCCTCCTTACGCTAACCATACCATGTATAAAGTACTCGTAATCATAGTAACATGTATTTCACCCCCACAGTTTAGAAAACTGAAAACAGTTAAGAGAAAAGGGGGACATGAACTCACAGTGGTGCGTCTCTACCAAGTATGTCTCCTGATCAAGCAGCTGTGTGACGACCTACACGTACTAATTCTATTAGACGGACGGCCGTGCCTTAGCTTTATGGTTTAAGTTTTTGGGAAATAGTTAGACAACTATTTCGTGTTTACATTTAGTAAATACTTGGTAATCATTTTCCTTCCCAAGGATGGGGGATTTAATACATGTGTGTTCGAAATATATTATTAAGTCTCACTTAAAATATATTTTATTTCTAACTCCAAAATATAAATATTCTTCTCAAAAATATTATATTTTCTATTACATAAATTTTCCCAAAATAATACATTGACAAAAATACGCGTTAAGTCATATTTTCTTAAAATGCGTAAGTTACGTTTTAATGATCGAGTGGTAATAATAATTACCGGTGTAACTTATATATTTATCGTAGAGACGTTCGTATTATTTTGGATCCATTAACATTCGATAGTATTATTTTTACCCTAAAAATAATACTAGTATTTTCACAAAATAATCATAAACACATGTCAAGTGACTTTATGAAAAATATATACTCAATATATATTTACCAAGTTTTATTTTGTGAAATCCCACCTCCGATGTTTTGTAAATAAAGTCGTGGCGAAATCTATAATTTGAAAACAAGTCGAAAAGTATTTCTAACACTTATAGTGAAAATATTTCTAAGTGTTAGGTTTTTGGAAAAATTTCGCCAGAGTTTCCCCTGTAACTGGAGGTGGCCACGCTTTTAAGCGTATCATTTTCTTTCATAAATCAAACCAACATTCTTTTCATTCAATCAAAACAATGTCCAAAACAACAAACTAGTAAATAAATATGTATATCGCATAAATTACATGAACTTGCGTTTTATCCAAGAATATAAAGTAAATTCCATTACTTTTAGTGGATCTTTATATAAATCAATCCGGTTTCGTAAAAACCCCGTTTTTAAAGAAATTCCATCTTTACAACTTCTTATCAACTTTTACAAAGATAGTTATTTTGTCGAAACTTAGTGCTACACAAGTGTTTACACACTTGTGTGTTCTAAAAATCATTCTTGCTCATGTAAAATCCATTTTTAGAAAAATATGGTTTCTTCGACACCCGGTCCTTTGAAAATACCGCTTGTAGATCCGTAGATCTACTAGTTTTAAACACTATTTCGTAAGTAAAATCATTTTTACACAAGTTCAAGTTTGAGGTGTGGTAGAGTTTCATCACTTAACCCTTGTTACACTTAAACAAGCTTTATGTCATAATCCATGATCATGACCAATCCGGATTAAACGATGATCCGAGCTACCACAACATAGATCGGGACTAAATAACCACACAAATCAAATACTACAAGATTTACACAACATTCAAGCTTTTGACCACCATTACTAGCATTTTTATTAGACTTTTATGTATCAACTTGTATGTTTACGAGTTTTAGCCGTTACATAACATTTTAACCACTTCAAAATAGTTCGAGAGTGTGATTCAAGCAACTTACTACTAGCTCGAGGCTAGGGAAGAATCTAGACGCAAAATGAGTGGATAAATGCAATAGAGTGAGGTCCTTCGCCTTCCGATTGCACCAAGCTTCCTTGTAGGTGATCCTTAACACTTGTGTGATCTTGGAATAGCTTGAACAAAAATCGAAAAATTGATGGATGTTGAAAGGGGTTCGGCCGAGAGCTTCTTGAGAGAGAGAGAGAGTTGTGTTGTGATGTGTTGAGATGGAAATGATTAGTGTGCTAAGTGTTGATCTTATAGACATTTCATATGATCTTTAACAAATGGTTTATGTGTCTATTAGATATTAGACACTAATGAATTAAATAATCACAAAAGTACAAGGGGTTCCCCCTTGGGGACCGAATTCGTTGGATGGAGGGGCGGGGTACTAGTTCGATTTCAACCAAACATTAAGTATTAGTTAGTTAAGTGTGGAGGTTATCTCGGTTACTAGTGTGTAGTAAGTTGTGACGGGTGTTAGGGTATTCAGGGACCCTAACTGGCTCAGAAAAAGAAAAACAGTGTTAATGACAATATTTTTATGTTCCGGGTAAAGTCCGGTTGTTCGGTTGGATAGAGATCCGTTAAAGTGCTTAACAAAGCTTTAAAGTGTCGTTATTATTATTTTTAGTGACACAACTTTTTCCTCCAAAGTGTCAGGAATATTTTCCTCATATTTTGGCACTTTATTAGTTAGCCAAATGCTGAATTTTGTACTTAGAGTACGTTTTAGGCACATCCGGTCACTGTAATTTATTCCTAGTGACACAGTTCTACAACCCTTATATCCCTACACTCACCACTAGTGTAGCAAACTATCTCAGGCTCTTACAGGCCTTAGAGGCAGTACCTGCCTGGTGCTAGTTATGACAACACGTTTAATAGGTTATCCGTTCATTGTGCTACTGTGCTTTTGGTTTATCAAGGTTGTCACAAAGGTGCTGTAAGCAAAACATGGAGTGACAGCAAGTAAAGTATGACGCAAGTAAGTACATGTATCAGTATTCAAGTAGCAGTTCATCCACAAGTTCAAGCAAGCACAGTAATTAAGCAGTAATTAATTATTAATTAAGTCGTACAGATACCTGGTTTAGTGAGGGTTGTTACATATACTCTCAGTGACAGGTGATAGAGAGGAACTGGTTTGTGTCTGAGCTATAGCAGCTGCATGCAACAAAGGTAGCATAGATTGTGGCATTATTATTGGTGAGGGGATGGGAGTTGAAAGAGACATGTCCTTGGGATCAGGACTGTGGAAGATAGAGCTAAGTGGATCTAGAGCTTCATAATTTGGTGTCCCTGTGATTACAACCTGATCCTTTTGTGAGGATGCAGGAGGAGTTTCAGGCATGGGTTGAGATCTTTCTTCCAACTGCTGTGAGGAAGTAGCAGTAGTGGTTTGTGGTGACTTTTGTGTTGTCACAGGCATTTCCTCTGGGATCTCATCTTCCAGAGTTGCCTTTGTTTTGGGTTTGGTGGGTTTTCTGGATGTTTTTCTTTTGGTCTTTTTGGTGATATCAGGTGTGGGTTTCAGAGCAGTGGTTGTGCTGCTCTGATCACCTGGAGCAGTGGGCTCAGCAGAAGTTGCCTGAGGATCAGTGGCAGTTTCTAAAGTCTGCTCAGGCACTTTTCCTTTTAATTTTATTGGTGCCATCATTCTTGAAAATGTTTCACTTGTTAAGCCTTTTATTTGACAATGAACACCTTGTTTTAGCAAATTTACATTTTCCTTTTCAAATTTTTGTTCAAAATAATAACTCAAAAATCTTGGAAAAAGTAAAAATGCTTTGCTATCAACATTTTTTACTAAGTCATTAAAGATCTCCTGGGAGTAGTTGTAGTTTTTGTTGTTAAGAATAGCATATCCCAGGCATTGAATCTTTAATGGTATTTCGTTGAACGATGTTGTTTTATTCGAAACACACATCAAAAGTGTGTGAAATAAAAACCTGGGTGTAGAAGGAAAATAACCTTTTTGTAAGGTATCTACCTTTGATTGTTCTGCATATCCCCTTTTTACGAAATCAGTTTTCATCTCGGCTTTATCAAAAGAGATTTTACCTTCCTGATCGTCGAGATTAAAGACTTCGGATATTGATTTTGGTGTGATTTGAATCACTTTACCCTGTATCGAGGAGTTAATGGCTATGACTTTATCGTCTTGTTTTTCAAGCGTCGCCTTTTTCCAGAACTCTCTCTGGGTTTGCAGATAAATGGGAGCATTTACCGTCAACAAAGTTTTGTACTTTGATGTAGATATTGTATCAATGATGGAGTCGAAGGTGTGGTTGTCTTTGAGTTTTGTGAGTAAACCCAAATAGTTGTGAGATTGTTTGTATGGTATCTCGATGGGTTCTTCGGTCGTTTGAGCGACCTCTTTGGAAGGTGATGGTGATTTAGGTTTTGATTTTGATTTTGACTTTGATTTTGTCATTTTTGCGGAGAAGAACGAAGAGGATTTTGGAGATTTTGAGAAGAAGGGTTGGAAACTGCTATGAGAAGAGAATTTTGGAATTCAATTCGACAATGTAAAACCCTGTTTGGGGTTTAGGGCAGGGTTTTATTTAGGGAGAAAAAAAATGATCGCTGATGTGGCAGCGGTTATTACAATCTGAGGGCTAAAAACTGACCACGTGTCAAACACTGATGAAATGGATGAAGTATGGAAAACAGTTGTTTTAAGGGCCACTGACGTATCAAGCATCAGTGGTTACAACGGTAAAAATTGTAGGCAGTGGATGATTTTTACTATCAGTGGATAAGACACTACTTTTGAACATCAGTGCTTGTCAAGAAAATGAGGGATCAATGGTTAACTTTCAGCAGTGGACAGTGTTTAGAGATCAGACGTTGAAACAAAACAGTGATTAGGGTAAATGGTACAGATCTGAAGGACAAGTGTTTCAGCAGCAGTTTTGTGAATTTTCATTCAAGGTTTTGCCACATGTCAATTTTGAAAGACAGTGGTTTAGTATCCCAGATGATGAAAACTTTTTGCTAAGGTAACTCATTTTCGTTTAATATTTAATTAAAACATGAGTACCCTAGGAATTTAAGCACAGTTTGCAATCAACCTTTGATTAAAAATTTTGGGGCAAAACTGAGTATGACATGATCTTGATATATGCACCATTTCCTTTTGACTCATCCATGAGGACAATAATACCACCAAAAATAAGGTATTACATCCTAACAGGAGCTGAAACTATTGCCAACAAAAATAAGCAAAAGTTTCAATTATATTATTTTAAAAAAAATTGAACAATATATCCTGGTTATTCGAGAAAATCCTTTGAAAAAAAAATGGTTAAACGATTTTCTGAGAACAACATCAAAAGGATCTGGTTAAATTTTAATAAAGTACATAATCATATCATTCTCAAGTTTATGATAAATGGTCAATGGTTTGACAGCGGTGGGTAGAACATTCTGAATACATTTTGACCACTGTTTGGTACCATTTTCTTTGTCAGTTGATTGCAACCATGAGGATTCATGGAAAATTTTTGAACATTTATCTCATCCTCTTTGGAGTTCATTCATGGGAAACAAAACCTTTTCCTGAACAGATGAATGCACATAGTTGCTTAATAACCATTATTACCCTAAACTTTGACTCATAAGTGTTTTATGTTTATACTCTTTTCTTTTGACTTCAAAAGTTTTGAGATAAACACACTTCTGAGTTTTTGTGAATTTTCTTAATGTATTTTAACATAGTTGATTTTGTCCTTTTGAAGAGCTCAACCTGTTTTCAACTCATAAGATTTGAATAACTAAAGTTTTAATTTCCCTCTTTTTAGGTTATCAAAAACACTAATGTTTTATGAACATAGGTTTTTGTTAAACCGAGGTACATACTTTAGCACTTTAACAAAGAGACATCACAATTTTCATAACAGCAATTGAAATTAATTTTGAAAATATGAAATATTCTCACAGTTTAACAGACATGTTTTCAGATCTGAAAACTATGAGTGACTTATGCATGAAATCATTTGTTGTCTGAGATTTGAGTGTCCTATGACATCTTGGTTGATTTACAGAGTTTTTGAATAATCATTTTGATCATGATTTACTCGTTACTCTGTTTTTCAACTGAATACAACCAACCTTAGTATCAATGAATTTTGAGCCGAACTGTTATGTCAAATTGATTGTTAGATCGAATTTGACTGTCCAGGCTCTGATACCAATTGTTAGGATCAGAGGCTATCATGATTATGCTTGTTTGTGTAAATTGAACAGTCAATGAGTATGAAAACATGTTAAGTGCAGCGGAAATGAACAACAAACTTTACAAACACAATCAAAGAGGAAAATAGTTTGATAAACACATCATTTGCATTAATCGAAAGATTACAAAGTCAATCAAAAGATTACAAAGCATGCTTACAAGCTAAGCTCCCCCTCAGCCTGATACCCCAAGGATGGTTGCACACAAGATGAAAGGATTGGACTAGAGGAGAAGAACTCGCTCAGTTAATCAAATGTAACATTACAGGGTACTGTTACATTTATAGGCAAACCAAACCACTGGTGTACCTCAGCTGACGTCACCATGAAAGTGACGTCTAACAGCCTAACAACCTGTATCTACTGTCTTTACACAAACACTGCTAACCTAACTACTGACTATACATAAAACAAATAATTCACTAAACAGCTGCTCTCCCTTTATGTCAGTGCTTTGCTCAAGGTTGACCAGTCCTTGACTTGGCAGTGCTTTATCATCAGTAGATAGGACCAGCAGTGTTGGATACTTCAGGGTTTGATCAGCAGTTGAGAGGACAGCAGTAGTTGTATCTGATCAGTGGATAAAGACCATCAGTAGTTATAACTCACTTTCAAGGGGGAAGCTTAATGTAAACTGTTGCTTATTGTGGATCCACTGTTGTGACCAGGTTTTGGCTTTACATTATCTGTTCCTCTGGTAGGGTTCAATCCCAACAATTTTCATTTATATATAATGACAGATTCATTTTTAAAAGGAATGATTGATGTGTTCAAAATGCAACATATAAATTTCATCAATTGTGGCATAAAACTAACCCTTTTTTAGTACTAATGTTGGAAAAAGCGTGCTTTTGTCTTCCTTTTGTATTTTCAGGATTAAATGAGCTCAAATTAACAAAAGAAGCAAAAAGACATCAAAATCTAACAAAAATACAAGAAAAGGAACAAGACGTGACATGCCCGACCCCACGACAACATCTTCCCAAGCAAAACAAGACATCAGAAGACTGAACACACCCCGTGCTCAGCCAGGACGGGGGCGTGCCCAAGTGTCAGCAGAAAAGACAAAGTGGTAGAAGCTTCTATTGCCCACCACGGGGCCGTGCTCAGCGGACACGGGGCCGTGGTCAACTATAAGATTCGCACAATCCAGGCAAATCTTCATAGTACAAAGATTCTTCTGCACACGGGGTCGTGCTCAGCGAACACGGGGGCGTGGTCAACTAATAAGACAAAGCTGCATTAAATGAAGAAAGAGAGGATGTGGACACGGGGCTGTGCCCACTGGACACGGGGCCGTGCCTGTAGGTCCCTATCCCGTGTGGATCGTAACGAGATTGATAATCAACCAAGGGTGCGGAATCCCCTTGATCAATCGAACAAACAGAAACAAGAATAAATATGAAGAACACGAAACAAATCACTTTCAATCCGGTCTTCTATTGATTATCCAACACAAGGTTTACAATCAATTAAAGACCTTCACAAGAAATCTCTCAGCCACTCTCTGTAGATTTCTCCAACTCTCTCAACTGACTACTAACTGGCTATCAACTGGCTAACCTAAACCCTAATGCTAAGCCTTGTTTATATAGGACAAGCTTTGCACCTGGGCTTTGGTCTGGGCTTGGCCATTCTCCTAGCCCATTACACTAATTAACTCCCTAACCAATATGCTAAGCCCATTACAAAATATCCAAAGACTAAATAATCAAACTATTAAGCTATTGTCACAGAATATGCACTAACAAACTCCCCCTTGACAATAGCTTCATAGTGTAACTTTGTCTTCAAACATCTTGCAGTCTTTTGGTCTTTGGATAGGGTCAGCTACACAGCTTCTGACATCAACAGACTCCCCCTTAGCTGATGCTTCCAATCTCCAAAACTTTCATTCATTGTAGATCAGTTAGCTAGCAATCCTTGGTTAAGCAAATAAGCTCCAACTCTTCATATCTCTTTCTCTCTGCAATGTAGTAGAAGGATCCTACCATGCATCTTCACACATCTTCACTACACTCTCAATCTGCACTTAACTTGTATTCTGCACTTCATTTTGATAACTGCATCAATCTGTTTAGCAACACAAGCAAGTATCTCGAAAAAACCATTAGTCTTTTTCACATTTATAGATAAACCAATATTTTATCTTAGTTTACAAAAACAACTACCTGTCAATTCAAAATGGAAGTCCTTTTAAAAGGAAATATTTTTGGTATTTTTGATTTTTTAAGAAAGCAGTAAACTATTTACAAAAGCATTAAACACTCTATTTTTGTGAGAATCACCGGTAAGAAGATCATATCAGCACAATCAAACTGTTTTCACACTATTAGATAATTCTTTATTTAATTTTTCGTGAAAAGCAGTTCAAGATGATTACCAGTATGTTTGTCCACCTAAACAAAATTGCATGAACATTTCAAGTACCATTACCGTATGATACGTTAAGCTAATTTTATATCTGAAATATGTAGTGTGTCCCACTTCAGGATATACCCCCACGATCAAGGTATGCACAAAGATTCATCGTAGTAGGTGAGTATACTGATTTCATCCTTTAAGATATCATAACAATGTCTAGGTCTACATATAATCTATTTTATCATGTTTTGATTGCTTAACATTGAACACCCAAATAAATACTAATCAAATCCTGGAAATATCAACAACACACTCTATCATGCAAGTATCTTCCCTACCACATATTTCACAAGTCCAATCCAGATTTCTGAAATCTTAACTGGGAATAGGTTGAGAAGAGAACAGAATAGATCGTTAGGAGAGATGGTATAATATACAGATCAAATGAGTTTTCTCAGTTTGATATAGGTTTATTGGGTTTCATTTGGGCACTTGAGGGCCTCTTTCGGGTGTATTAGATCTATAGCGCGACAACGTACAGCTAGGTCAGCATGTATCTGGATGCAGCAGAAGCTGTCGTTGCCTAGCACCTCCAGGTCAGCATATATCTGGATGCAGCAGAGGAGGTACACGACTTTTTTCAGAGAAGATTTCAGAATCAGATCAAAATTGTGTGTATCGGGACAACATACAGACATTCAAATAGAAATGAGCTAATTCCAAGTGACTTTCTTTCCTGGGGTCATGTACAATTTTAGTTGTAAACAAAATGACAGCCAAGATATCCCCAGATGAAATAACAGTATAAAGACCCAAAACTTCAGATTTTGGCAATCTATCAATGCAAGATTTAAGGTCATTAAACCATACACCACTGATGTGTTCCCCACTCATACTCAGTGCTTTTATGTTTATATCACTTTGGTAAGTTGATTATTTCATGCTTTTGCCTACTGGTACATCATATGATGAAGCTGCTATCACACTTAAGCATTTTAATTTCAGTTTGAGTGTGACAGTCTAACTTGCTGATGTACTATCATTTCTTCTTTTTCACACAGTGATAACTCATTTTTGATTTTCTATTTTTTTTATGTTTTTGATTTTTCAATGTTTTTGTATTTTTGAAATTTTATAACTTACTCCCCCTAAACACACGCACTATCTAAACTCTTTTTGGCTTAGAGGAATTTCTCCCCCTAAATTTTTGTTTTAATGGAGTAAGTTTAAAAAACACAAATTTAAAAACACAAACAGACTCCCACCTTAACCTGACTACAGTTTTTCACGTTTAAAGTTTAAAACAATCAAAATGATCACTGAAGTAAATAGTTCGTTACCCATGTTAACCTACTATTCACCTCAGATGCTTTACAGGAATAACCACTGTCGAACACATCAACAGTCCTTCTTGGTCATCCTGCAGTCACTCAACAACTCAGTTAGACTTTAGAACCCAAGCCCTGATGGTCTTGGGTTTTCCAAATTCATCCATTACAGGAACATCCATCCAATATCCATCACACTTCAATGGATCCTTGGGTAAATTTTTTTCTTGATACCTTCTTCTCCCATAATCATACCATGAATTTTGAAAAAAATTTGGATGTTGTTGAACATTCGAGTTACTGAAACCCCTATGTTCGTTTCTTCTTTGAAAATTTCGATTACCAGAAGTCTGGTATCGATTTTGATATCCAAAATTTTTATTTTGACTTTGAAACCGATTTGATTTACCATTATAATGACTAAAATGTGGAGAAATACTTCTTGGTCTATCAAATCTTTTTGAAGTTGAGGGTTTAGATTGAGATTCAGGTTTATTTGTCTTACAACTAGTTTTTACACTATTGTTTGACCCAACCTGATTCTCTTCCTTAACCTCATCAACCTTTTGTTTACCTTTCTTCAAAGGACAACAACTCGCCACGTGCCCTTTGTTGTGACATTTAAAACAGGATCTTTTCTTATACTTTTTCTTTTTGTTTGATCCCTTTTTAAATGTGTTAGCCTTTTTGTCTTCTGTATCCTCATCCACTTTATGAGGTGTACTGTTAGACCCAACAGATTCTTTCAAAGAAACTGGACTATTTGGCAAGTCCACAGCTATCGGATCCACTACCTCTTGTGCAGTGGTTACAAAATCAGTTAGCTCATCTTCAGTTGCTAAAAATGAGTAGTCTTGATGTTTAGAAGATGAAGCTTTAGTAAACCCCACCCCTGTTTTATCATTACTTCTTTTTAAACCTTTTTGAATTTGAGTCCTGACTAACGAAGAATTTCCAAAATTGTTTAACTTCCCCTGAAGTTCTACAATTTTGGCTTGTGCATCAGCCAATTCTGTGCACTTTTCTGAAAGCTCGTTAGTCTTTTCTTTCACAGTTTCACGAGCCAAATCAATGATCTGTAACAGTTCATTGACTTTGCTTGTTAAACTGCTGATTTCTTGTTCATTTGATTTGAGTTTTGTAAAACAATCTGACTCTCGTTTAATCAAAAGAACATTTGACTCTCTTAACTTTTCTAATTCAGCTGACTGAATTTTGTTTTGCTCCGATAGTCTGTCAACTTTAACCTGTAGTTCAGTGCAATTAAGACATGTATGACTTACAGATCCCTTTGAAACTTCTGTCTCCTTCTTCTCTTCTTTTACAGCATCTGCTTCTTCATCTAAAGCATGACCTCCTACACTCTGTCTTGATGAACTCTGATAACGTTTTTCCAAAGCTTCCCACAGCTCACTAGAAGTCCCATACTTCTTAAGAGTATATTTAACGCTCTCAGGCAAGGACATCTTTATCACTGCTAAAGCTTTCTTCTCAGCATCAACCATGAGTTTCTCAGATTCATCCATCTTATCATAAGAAATCACTTTAACTCTTCCTTCAACACGATGTGTAGGAGCAATGTACCCATCTATCATACAACTCCACATTCTAGAATCTTCACTTTGAACATATGCCTCAAACTTCTCTTTCCAGTCAGCATATTCTTTGACGTTTTTAAGCTTTGGCCAGTTCTTAACAATCTCACTTCCATTGTTCATCTTAGCCATCACACAGCGTGAAAGTTTAAATGAATTTTGGTAACCTGTGTCAAAATCCAATTCTAACTTCTCTACTGGCCCTTTCGGAGATTTATCTCAAAATCCAGTTCGCTAAAACGATAAAAAATGTCCGAGAAATGTAATCACCAAATTTTACGGGCAAACTCGTCTCGTTACAGCGAACAAAAAATGCCTTATTATTATTATTATTATTTTTTTTTTTTAAAGTAAAACTTATTATTATTATTATTATTATTATTATTATTATTATTATTAAAAACCTAATGATAGAATAATGATTACTTAATGATTATCAATATTATATTTATTATTATAATAAAAACAAAGCCCGTAACTGTCTGTCTTCTTCTTCGATCAAAACAGCCAACCCTAATAAACAACCGACTGCCGCCAAGATGACCGGTGATAATGTTGAGTGACGACCAGAGACGAAGATGATGGATGATAGACGGAGAGATGGAGGTTGGAGGTACTCGTTCGGTGTTCGAATGATCGGTGAACGGAGGTTTGTCGGAGAAGATGAAGTGGTGGTTGCCGGCGATGACTATGAGTTGCAGGTTGTACCGTGGTGGTCGCCGGAAGTGATCAGCAGTCGACGGTTGCCGGCGATGACTCGAGACCTTATAGACAATACTCGACAGTAAACACGAGATCTCAACTCGAAATCGGAACTCGTAACCCGGTAGTGGTTGCAACTCAAAAGCTTGACACCCCGTTCTTGTAGTGAAGATGATGAACAGTGGAGAGGGTTGATGATGACTCGAGACAGTTGAAATGGTTTCGACTAGGACTCGGAACGTGATGACTCGAGACGTTGGACACCAAAATGACTCGAGACTATGATGATTGCGAGTGGTAGTGAAGATGACTCGAAACCAGGCTAATGCTGATGACTCGAGACCGCAGAATGATGAGTCGAGACCTTTATGTGAAGATGATGAAGAGTGATAAGTCGAGACCTTAAACCTTGTTACGACTCGAAACCGTGATTTAGTTGATGATGGCAACTCGAAATAGAAACCTGCACTCAAAATGGTAACTTGTGATGAGAGAGACGATTTCTATAATTTAAAAACCAAAATAAATATTTAGTTTTAAAAGTCAACTAAGATATCCCGAATTTTTTTTTTTTTTTTTGTTATTTCGATTAACTTTGGAAACAAGATATCCCCTAATATATATATATATATTTTTTTTAATTTTAAAATTTTGCAATTATCTTTTAACAACTTTCACCAAGATCTGAACAGCAAGTTACTAAAATTTTTGAACTTCTTGATGAACATTGACTTGAAACCCGAAGTACGCGATGAACTTCTTGATGATTTCGAAAATTTTTCTTTAACAATCTTCGAAGATCTTGAATCTGTATCAATCTCGAACCAAACAACTAAGAGCAAAAGCTCTGATACCAATTGTAGGTCCCTATCCCGTGTGGATCGTAACGAGATTGATAATCAACCAAGGGTGCGGAATCCCCTTGATCAATCGAACAAACAGAAACAAGAATAAATATGAAGAACACGAAACAAATCACTTTCAATCCGGTCTTCTATTGATTATCCAACACAAGGTTTACAATCAATTAAAGACCTTCACAAGAAATCTCTCAGCCACTCTCTGTAGATTTCTCCAACTCTCTCAACTGACTACTAACTGGCTATCAACTGGCTAACCTAAACCCTAATGCTAAGCCTTGTTTATAGAGGACAAGCTTTGCACCTGGGCTTTGGTCTGGGCTTGGCCATTCTCCTAGCCCATTACACTAATTAACTCCCTAACCAATATGCTAAGCCCATTACAAAATATCCAAAGACTAAATAATCAAACTATTAAGCTGTTGTCACAGAATATGCACTAACAGTGCCCGAGCTTCTGTTCAGCCTATAAATAGGAGTGTTTGGCTCAAGCTCAAACCATCCCTTGGCACACCACCTCTCTCACACTTCACCCACCACCCACCACCACCATAACACCATCATCCACCACCATCATCCATTGCCCATCATAGAGTGTGTGAGTCGTCTCGGGATCCAAGATTGATCGTAAGAGTTTTCTTTACAATCAAGGCCATGTTTGCCTAAGTCTCTTACATCACTTGGTGAAGAGAAAGTGTCTAGTGTAATACTTTTTATTTCTAATCTTTTGCACTTTTTACTTGGTTTTGTATTAATGACTTTAATAACTAGTTGCTTATGTTGAAGGTGATCTTTCCTTATCGTTTGTCCGTGGTGTCTTGGCATTATTTTACTGTCTATATAAAATAAAAGATTTTCACTATTCATATCTCCACGGTCTATATGGAGGTATGTTGGCTACCTGGTCGGGGGTTAAGGGAACAGTTTGGTAAAGGTCTTGCCATTGTTCAGCGTTTAGAGGTCCTGCAATGGACCTGGGTCAAATTTAGTAGGACCTCCTTCAATACTTAACGGTATTGGATGGCAGGGGTCCAAACTCTTTGATCCCCTCATAAGTTAACTATTATTAATACTATAACCCGGCTATTTAGGACTGTATCCCTGCTGACTCAGACTACTTAGTCGAGGGTAACGTCACCTCCAAAAGAGGGGCCTACCATAATATGCATTAATAACTTAATTAATTATCTTCCAATAATCCACCCTTTTAGGATTGTATCCTTGCTGACTCAAACTACTGGGGTGAGGGTAACGTCACCTTCAAAAGAGGGGCCTACTACAATAACTAAGATAATCTCTTAAAATAGTGCAAAAGTGCGGAAATAATCAAAGGTTACACTAGATACGAGTCGGAACCAAGTGATTCATCTTGTCTATCTGTTTTTGTTTTTGTTTTTATTTTATTTTCAGCATTTTTTGTTAGTTTTTATTTTTCTTAGTTTAAAACATTTTTCTAAACTTTTATTTTTGATTAGACGTTGAGGATAAATCGGTATTAAAAGCTCTTGTGTCCTTGGACGACCTCGGTATCTTGCCAACACTATACTACGCTCACGATGGGTGCACTTGCCCATATGTGTGTTTAGTGTTAGTAAAATATCGTGTTTTATAAATTTAAAACTTGGCTAAAAATAAGTTTTAAAAAGGGCTTAAAATATACACCTAATATATATAACACTTCACACGCATCAAGTTTTTGGCGCCGTTGCCGGGGACACAAGGATTTTAAGAAAGTTAGGAATCAACGGCCTAATCGTTTTTCTTATTTTTCATTTTTTTAGGATTTTTTTTTTTAGTTTTTCTGTTTCTGCAGAGCTCAGCACGGGCCGTGCCTGGTCGGACACGGGCCGTGCCCAGCATCATCACTGGTAGTTTTTATTTTCTGAGTTACAGAGAGCTGAACACGGTGCCGTGTCGGTGCAACACGGGGCCGTGTCCAACTCCCAGTAACAGGGATCCAGAAAACAATCACTGTATCTCTGACCACGGGTCGTGTTCACCGAGCACGGGGCCGTGGTGAACATTCTGACCAACGTTCTTTTCTGTTTTTATTGCAGGACTTGGAACCCAGGCACCACATTTGAACCTCCTACGTAGTGCATGAGCTCCAGTTCTAGTAGAGACATAAAAGAACCTCTAGAAGAACCCGAACGCTTTCTCAGAAAAAGACTTAAAGCTAAAAATCAAGAGAAAGTTTCGGGGGACCCACTTCCAATGGCGGACCAACGTACCCTCATGGATTACCTACGGCCCACGGTAGGCAATCTCGGCGCCGCTATCAATGCACCGAATGTCGAAGCCAACAACTTCGAACTTCGACCACATTTGATACAAATGCTCCAAAACTCCGCAACCTTTCATGGGCTTGCGGACGAGGATCCCCATCTACATATTACTAATTTCTTGGAAATATGTGATACTTTTCGGATCAATGGAGCATCAAACGACGCTATTCGCCTTAGGATGTTTCCATTTTCACTAAAAGACCGAGCTAAGGCTTGGCTTAACACCCTCCCAGTTGGCTCGGTAAACACCTGGGATGAACTAGCCCAAAAGTTTCTATATAAGTATTTCCCTCCTGCTAAAACGGCTAAATTAATGGCTGAAATTAATACATACTCACAAGAGGATGGGGAATCCTTATATGAAACTTGGGAAAGGTTCAAGGAGCTTCTAAGAAAGTGTCCTCATCATGGTCTAGCGGTGTGGCAACAAGTATCCACTTTCTACAATGGGTTGTTGCCACACACAAGACAACCACTTGATTCAAGCTCCGGGGGACTTTTAGGTAATCGTCGCCCAAATGAAATATATAATCAAATTGAGGAAATTGCTCAAACCAATTTTCAATGGCACACTCCCCGAGGTAATAAATCTATTACCCCGGGTGCCCATAAGGTTGATGAAAGCATGTAACACCCGTTCTTAAATATCAAGGTTTAACGTAGGTTTTACGTTAAACAATCATATAATTAAGATTACATAACATTTGGAAATACGGGTTTATTGAAACTTTTACAAATCATAAGTTATTCTACATAACGTGGTTAAATTCGTTGTTTAAAATTTACAATGTATCGAAGTGCGGAAGCGTGTGTCTTTATCGTGTTCGGTTCTTCGTTGAGCTTGATCGTCTTCCGGCATGTAAGGTGTACCTACATTTCATAAACATGAAATGCTTTAGTCATACAGGGCTTAAAACGTGTCTAAACGAGTCCGAGAAACAATTGGTAACAAAAACAAAATTTTGCAACTTGGCCTCCACCGTAAATTACGGTGGAACCGTAATTTACGGTGACCCCAGGTTTGGCATGCCCCTACCGTAAATCAGTAGGGGGCTGCCGTAACACTTTTTAACTCCACCGTAAATTACGGTGGAACCGTAATTTACGGTGGACCCTGCATCAGCTTTTCCATTTTTGCCGCAATTTGACGCGAAATCTTTCGTATCTTTCAAACCGCTTATCCGTTTGACCTACCGTTTCTTCCTACATGTTTGTAATTTGATACTCCATCATATCGAGTTAAAATCCGACGTCCGGCTTAACAAGATTTAAGACTTTTAAGTCTTCGGCTTATTTCCCTTTTTACCAAATTTTGACCCATTCGCGGTTTTATCAAACAAACGTATTTGTTTGATTCCTATATCACATGAATCTTATAATTTCAATGTTGTCTATCATATTAGGTTCAATTCACGAGTTTATGTGTATTCTTAAACCCGTTTGTACTAAAATGCTTATTTTGACCCGTTAAGGGTATTTAAACCCTTTTCCGCATAATTCATAATTATTTGTTCTAGCATCCTATTTTCGCAATATCTGTCAAATGAACTTTCACCACAACTATATTTATGGTGATTTTACTAAGGTAATCTATGCAAACCAGGTTTTACCCCTTAACTCTTTATTTTACGGCAAAGACCCAAATAGAGCCGTTTGACTAACGTAATACATCTTTCAACTTCTATACTTGCCCTAAGTATTTATTAAATCGTAAAAATCATTTCCAAACAACTTTTAAAGATTGTTTGCTCAATTTAGCCTCCAAGGGCGTTTTGGTCCATTTAGTCTCTTATTAACAATGAAGGACTTTAGAAAGCATATTTGACCCAAAATCCCTCTTTTAACCTACGATTTTGTTTGAAAAGTCTTTAAGCTTTCCAAATGTAATATCCTTTACTTAAAACATTTGGTTTACTTATCAAGTAACCAAACGTCCATTTTGACCTCTTTTAACACTCTTGAACCACATGTTCTAAATGAGTGTTACCCTACCCTACTTCACATACCTGGCGCAGATCAATATATTGACCCGTTTTTAATACCTTGCTTTTATAACCGCTAATCCATAGCGTTGCTAATACCCATTTGACATTTACTCCTGAAATAATATAACTCGACAATGATCATTAGTCATTATTGTCAAAAGGTGATATCTTCACCTTTTGACCCATTTGGTCTAAATGACCGATTATGTTGGCGAGATGGTATTTATTACCATCTCATCTATATGACTAGCTTCGGTTTACACCGTGTGGTCATTTCACGTATTAATCGTTTTCTTAACGCTTTTTAGCCTATCATGGCTTACGCATTTCAGTGTCTTTCAAAACAAATAGTTATGGTCAACGCATGACCAATTTACCGTTTTAATTCTTTTTAAACCATCAACATGGGTTCTTGTCATGCTCGACTACCTTGTTCCGTACGTTTACATGTCGGAACATCATACCTAAATTATGTATTTATCTTATTCGTAACTAATACGATAAGAGAATATTCTAACCTATAAGACTAGTGTAAGTTATACTTACTTTGCATCCGAATTTATGCTTTTCCGTCATTCTTGCTTCTTTTGACCCGCTTTGTTCCCAAGCTTTCACCTAGCTTGTTAATCGTCAAACTATCATTGCAAATTGTAAGATGGTTAGATTAGTCATAATTATTCACGACTATTCCATCTCACTTATTTCATACGTCGAAACTACTATTCGACTTCACGATTAGTTAACTTAGCTTATTAAGTTAACCACTTCGAATTACAAGGTTCACAACATTAAGTCTAAATCAACATTATATTTAGAACCCTTCTCACTTCATATTACGCGTAATCACCATATCATTCAATTGCGCGTTTTAGCTCTAATTTCAACACTTTAGTTTTCACTTAGGCATTTTAACAAACACCTAGTGTGCATACATTTTTACACATTTACAACTAGTTCATAACTAGTTATTTTTACCAAGATTAATCATCAAAATTCACCCCCATCATTTATGATCAAATACTCATACTAGCAATTTGTTTAAGTATTTCTTGATTACTTAACATGCATGATGAATCTAAGCATAGTTATATCATCAATTTCATCATAACATTAAAACCCACTTATCTAAGTGTGTTAATTCATCAAATCCTTCAAATCATAGCATGTTATGTATGATTTTCACTTAGGGTTTCGTTCCTAAGCAAGTATACATCACTAATCTAGCCATAGCTTCTGTAATCCATGCCTAATTCACGATTAGGATGATTATCCAATTTTTACAACTTCAAGAATGTTAGAAATTCGACATACCTTACGATCCCCTTGACTTGGTGACCGTTTCTATGTGTTCAAAACCGAATTTGACCCTTGTTTGATCCTCCAATTTGAGGAATTTGTTGAGTTTAGGGTTAGCTCCCATGGAACTTGTCTCCTGCTCCATCTCACGCACGCACACACACACTCTTGTGTGTGTGTTGTGTTTTGTTTATAAGTTTATAATTCCATTTTGAAGTTACCCGGCTTTGGTCCCTCGGGTTTGGTTAGTTATTAATTAGGTCACAACCTAATTATTTTCAATAATATTCCCACTTGTTAACTAGGTTTAATATTCCTAGTTAACTTAGCGGGTTCGGGGGAAATTACGACTAAGTTTATTTTAGGTCTCGTTACCCCGGGCCTTTCATCCATTTTATTTCCTTAAAAGCTTTTGTTCACTTTTTATTTAATATTAGGATTAATTATTTAAATCCTAATATTTACCGGGTAAATTTGCCACTAGCGGTACTTTACTCGTCTTTCAGTATTAACGGAGTTTGATTATCAAACCCGTTTTCGGGGAATTACAAAGCACCTCTTTACAAGCCCAAATCGAGGCCCTCTCTTCGAAAATCAAAAGGCTAGAAATGACAAAAACGGCCTCGGTTATGGCTTGTGAAGGGTGTGGTGGGTCACATGAAAATTGGAGTTGTATGAAAGAATTAGATGAACAAGCAGAAATGGTAAACTACATTGATAATAGACCTAGGCCGTCGGGTCCTCCAACGGGTACCTACAACCAAGAATGGCGTAACCACCCAAATCTTGGTTGGAGAGATCCCGGCAATAGTAGTAACCAACAAAACCAACGAACTAATTTTCAACAACCACAAAATTTCTCTCAACAACAAGGTGGAAGAGAAAGGCTTGAAGATACCATATCTCGCCTCATCTCCGACACCGAAAAGAAAAACTCGGATCGATTTCAACAATTGGAATCGAATTTTAGAAATCAACAAGCTAGCATTCAAAACGTTTAAAAACAATTAAATCAACTAGCTCAAAATTTCTCTGAGAGACCACAAGGCGCGTTACCAAGTAATACCGAAACCAACCCAAAGGCGCAAGTACACCTCATCACATTGAGAAACCGAACCGTGGGTCCCGAGGATGCCCCATTACCACCAGTTGAAGGAAGTCAATGCCAAAGCACGACTTCACCTACACCTCAACCAGAAAAGGCTTCTTCACCAAATCAAGAGCCCACCAAGACTCCTCCAATTCCGTACCCCGGTAGGTTAAATCGTCAAAAGACCGATGAACAATTCGCAAAGTTCGAAAGTTTACTAAAACAATTGCATGTTAATATTCCTTTTATTGAGGTCCTAACCCAAATGCCTAAATATGCAAAATTCATGAGGGATTTCCTCACTCACAAAAGGAAAATTGAATCATTGCAATTAGTTAACTTAGGCGAAGAATGCTCCGTTTTAGTACTCAACAAACTTCCACAAAAGAAAATCGACCCCGGGAGCTTCACAATTCCTTGCTCGATTGGGAAGTCCCCCGTTCGTAATGCATTAGCCGATCTTGGGGCTAGCATTAACCTCAAGCCCACGTCAATGTTCAAACGACTCGACCAAGGAACAACAAGCCCTACAAAAATGAGCATACAACTCGCCGACAGGTCTGTCAAATTTCCACAAGGTGTCGCTGAAAATCTGTTGGTCAAGGTTGACAAATTCGTTTTTCCAACCGACTTTGTCATCCTAGACATGGAAGAAGACACCGATGTCCCTCTCATCCTCGGGAGGCCATTTCTAGTCACCGCCCAAGCAGTGGTGGATATGAATGACGGAACTTTAACATTGAAGTTTGGGGATGAGGAAGTGAAGTTTGAATGTGGAAAGAAAGTAGAGGAAGAAGACCCGGTCAACTACATGAAGGTCATAGACTCAAGCTTGGATGACGCTCTCCGACGGTGTAACAAGGGATGCAATACATCCCACTTGGGTAACATGTGACCAGGCTTTGGGTCTAGCCAAGGACCCTTATAAACGTGGCGCACCACGGAGGCATTCTGCGGAACTATCATTAGTTTAGTTTAGATTAATTTTCTTGTTTTCTAGTTAGTTTTAATTTTCAGGAATAAAACACACTTGAGATGGCAAAGGATGCAAGGGAAACTTGAACCAGCACTCCATGCAGGAAAACAGAACCGTCCGACAAATTTCTTCGTTTACAGTAAGTTCGGCACGGGCCGTGTCCGCCCAACACGGCCCCGTGCTGCACAGTCTGCAGAAAAAAGACCCAGTTCAGGTAACTGGACACGGGCCATGTTCACCCAACACGCCCCCGTGTCCAGGCTTCTGTTTCCCTTGTTTTAATTTTGTTACTGGCACTTGAACACGGGGCCGTGCCCGGACAACACGGGGCCGTGTTCAGCGCCCAGTAACACAATTTTTTTGCTTTTTACACCTCTTTACACATTCAATCAACCTAAAAACTTATTTTTGGGACACATTGAGGACAATGTGTAATTTACGTGTGGGGGGGATGCTAAAACCTTGAATCTTGCAAGTCCTAAATACAAGCCTTACACAAAACTCTATTGGAACCGCTAATCACCCCAAATTTTTTTCAAAAATTTTCATTTTTTTATTTGTCTAGGTTTAACTCGGGAAATTCAAGTTCTCAAAAAGGTTATATTTTTACAAATTTACAACCGATAGCGTCGTGATAAAAAGAACCAACATAAGAAAATTATGAAATGGCATGACAAACTTAGTTAAAATTTAATTATATACTTGATCACATAAAAACCCATTCCCACAAAAGTGAGTTTTGAGCCTTTATTGAGCAAACACTTACATATCATTTGACTAAATGCTGATTTTCGTTTCTTGTGTGAATAGTCGCTTGGTTCTTACGACTCTAGAACTTGTCATGACGATACATTCCCGGTACTTACCAACTTAAACCCGAGTAAGTAAATGATGGAGGCATTAGGACTAACCCTTTTTATTTCTACACCATTAATTTTTTTTACCACCTACCCAAAATCCCCCTAGTTAGCCCCTTTGAGCCTAAACCTTTTCATTTCATAGCCCAAACCAAACACCCTTTTACCCACCAAAACCTTTTTCATTTTTTACCCTTTGTTTTAGTAACAAGTTCGGTTCTTCGTATGACCGCATAAAAAAAAATTTGTGTTGATGATGAAGCAAAAGAAAATAAACAAACAAGTTCATCAAAAAAAAAACTTTGTTTGAATAATAGCTTCATCAAAATAAAAGTTACAAAAATAGAAAGTCTTACGAAAACCAAAACTTGTTACGCTTTTCGCCTTTTTCTACTAACCACTAACCCAACCACCTACCTTTAACCCAAGCCTAACCCTTCACCCAAAAAAGTCCTCTTGATATTGACAAAGGTATATAAGTGAAAAAGGAGGAGGATTGATTGCTTGGCAAGCCTATGGTAGGAGTAAGTTCCATGCCGCTCTCGAGTGATCCACAAAAATACATTTTCGGCCGAGTGTTAAGTGATCCCCGTGAGGTATGTGAACTTGTATATAAATAGAATTTTACAAAGGCATGTTATGCCCTAATAAGTAATTTATCTTATGAAAAGTTTTAAATAAATCATGACGAATAGGATTGTAAATAAATAAAAATAAAACTAAATAAAGAATCTTGGAAATCCCGACACTCTATGACAAGCCCAAAACCTTCTTTTCTACCCATTCCATTTGGGAGTGTAATAGCCACATATTAAAGAGTTTTGCTTGAGAACAAGCAAAGATTCAAGTGTGGGGGTATTTGATGTGTTCAAAATGCAACATATAAATTTCATCAATTGTGGCATAAAACTAACCCTTTTTTAGTACTAATGTTGGAAAAAGTGTGCTTTTGTCTTCCTTTTGTATTTTCAGGATTAAATGAGCTCAAATTAACAAAAGAAGCAAAAAGACATCAAAATCTAACAAAAATACAAGAAAAGGAACAAGACGTGACATGCCCGACCCCACGACAGCATCTTCCCAAGCAAAACAAGACATTAGAAGACTGAACACGCCCCGTGCTCAGCCAGCACGGGGGCGTGCCCAAGTGTCAGCAGAAAAGACAAAGTGGTAGAAGCTTCTATTGCCCACCACGGGGCCGTGCTCAGCGGACACGGGGCCGTGGTCAACTATAAGATTCGCACAATCCAGGCAAATCTTCATAGTACAAAGATTCTTCTGCACACGGGGTCGTGCTCAGCGAACACGGGGGTGTGATCAACTAATAAGACAAAGATGCATTAAATGAAGAAAGAGAGGATGTGGACACGGGGCCGTGCCCACTGGACACGGGGCCGTGCCCGAGCTTCTGTTCAGCCTATAAATAGGAGTGCTTGGCTCAAGCTCAAACCATCCCTTGGCACACCACCTCTCTCACACTTCACCCACCACCCACCACCACCATAACACCATCATCCACCACCATCATCCATTGTCCATCATAGAGTGTGTGAGTCGTCTCGGGATCCAAGATTGATCGTAAGAGTTCTTGAAAATCAAGGCCATGTTTGCCTAAGTCTCTTACATCACTTGGTGAAGACAAAGTGTCTAGTGTAATACTTTTTGTTTCTAATCTTTTGCACTTTTTACTTGGTTTTGTATTAATGACTTTAATAACTAGTTGCTTATGTTGAAGGTGATCTTTCCTTATCGTTTGTCCTTGGTGTCTTGGCATTATTTTACTGTCTATATAAAATAAAAGATTTTCACCATTCATATCTCCACGGTCTATATGGAGGTATGTTGGCTACCTGGTCGGGGGTTAAGGGAACGGTTTGGTAAAGGTCTTGCCATTGTTCAGCGTTTAGAGGTCCTGCAATGGACCTGGGTCAAATTTAGTAGGACCTCCTTCAATACTTAACGGTATTGGATGGCGGGGGTCCAAACTCTTTGATCCCCTCATAAGTTAACTACTATTAATACTATAACCCGGCTATTTAGGACTGTATCCCTGCTGACTCAGACTACTTAGTCGAGGGTAACGTCACCTCCAAAAGAGGGGCCTACCATAATTTGCATTAATAACTTAATTAATTATCTTCCAATAATCCACCCTTTTAGGATTGTATCCTTGCTGACTCAAACTACTGGGGTGAGGGTAACGTCACCTTCAAAAGAGGGGCCTACTACAATAACTAAGATAATCTCTTAAAATAGTGCAAAAGTGCGGAAATAATCAAAGGTTACACTAGATACGAGTCGGAACCAAGTGATTCATCTTGTCTATCTGTTTTTGTTTTTGTTTTTATTTTATTTTCAGCATTTTTTGTTAGTTTTTATTTTTCTTAGTTTAAAACATTTTTCTAAACTTTTATTTTTGATTAGACGTTGAGGATAAACCGGTATTAAAAGCTCTTGTGTCCTTGGACGACCTCGGTATCTTGCCAACACTATACTACGCTCACGATGGGTGCACTTGCCCATATGTGTGTTTAGTGTTAGTAAAATATCGTGTTTTATAAATTTAAAATTGGCTAAAAATAAGTGTTAAAAAGGGCTTTAAAATATACACCTAATATATATAACACTTCACACGCATCAATGATATTTTGTTTTATTCTATATATTGTATTCATGCATATAATGACAAAAATGAATTTTAAATTAAAATATTCCACTAAAATTAAAAGGGTGTAAATATTTGCCCTAAATGGGACTTTAACATAAATAACTTGCCCACGCAGGGGCTAAACTTAAAATACAAGTCCTCGCAGGGACTGAATACATAAATAGATGTCCACGTAGGGACTTGATTGAAATAAGGAAATTACAATACAAATAAGAAAAGAATCTTCAAAAATCCGTTTTCTTCTTTCCCTTGATCAGATTCTCCAGACCCTTGAGAAATCCCCGGTGGCTCCTACGCTTTTTTGAACCTGCCGTTCCACCTGGCTCAACCTTTGAAGAATCTCCTGTTGCCGTGGCGGCGGTATCAGTGGCGGCTGCTGCTGTGGAGGTTGAGGAGGTGGCGGGTATGGATACCCAAAAGCTTGGTACCCAGACTGGTACGAAGCCGCATAGGGCCCTTCAGGATGAAGAGCATTGTAGTTGGCTGCTACGAGGTATGGGTCAACATCGGGGGCATTGTACTAGTTGTACCCCGGGTAGGCAGGCTGCTCAAAAGGGTTATACGCCGCTGCACCGGCGTAGGAAGGAATTGGGTTATTATAACCCACTGGTGGCGGTGCGACTGGAGCTGAGTCGACTTCTGAGATGGGGTTTGAAGGCCCACCCATCTGCGGGTCTTCATATAGTGGCGGGTAGTGATTGCCACTTGAATGTTGAGGGGTGCTGAAGTGGAATCCCCCTCGCACGGACATCTGTGCTCCTGATCTCCTACGCCTCGGTGGCTCCGTGTAACACTCTACTCGTTTTTAAAATAATTTATTATAAACAAAGCCTTAGTAAACCAAAACCTTGATTTAGATATCAAACATGAGGAAATTTTAACCAATTTAACATCTTAGACAAGTACTACTAGTTTAACAATCCCAAATAAAACAAGTATTTAAGTGTTAGCTACATAGACATTGCTTTAAACATGATTAAGTAATCGCGGAAGCTTCAAAAGATCGTGTTCGGTTCTTGGATTAGTGCTTGATCGCCATCCGGATTAAGTCCATCATCACCTACGGTCAAAAACCACATAAAAGATTAGTTTTGACACCTTAGAATCTAATATAAACAAGTTCCATGCTTACAAATGAGAAACAAGCAACAATTTCAGTGAAATGGGGCGGTCGCACCCCGCGACCGTGTTCAATTTATCTGTCGCGACCCGCTAGCACCGTCGCATCGCGCGACGGTGATGTTGCTTCATCGTGGCGTGGCGCGAGGCCACGTTTTGGACAGAAAGATCATTAGCTGGTGTTGTATATCAGCCCAACATCACATTTTCACATCTAAAACTTTAAACCGTCATAACTTTTGACTCGAGTGTCCGTTTTCACCGATTCTTTTTCCTATGCGCCCGTAATAAAATTACCAACGCGTCTATATTAATCATTGAGTCAGAAATGGAATGTACGGTTATGAGCCAATAAATGCACAATATGTCTGTTTGACCCGTATAGTTATTACACTATCCTAACTAGTAACATTTTATGGCGACAAGGTGTATTTACCTCAACTTCCGAGGCTTACAACCACTGGCGTTTCATTACCATTCTTATGGCTTCACGCTCTTATGATCCGTCTTCGCCACATGCCCATCTAAACAACGTTTTATTACTACTATTCAATTTATTTGACCCGTTTGGCTAATTTACGAAATCCTCCGTTTCTAATGACTACCAAACATTTCTTAGTCTATTTACGACGTATCCAATTTGTAGGGAACAATATCACTTCTTCTATCATCAACTTTTATATCAAAACACAATTAAGAACAATTAACAGAGCTAGTTTACATAATGTAACATAACAAGTTACATACCTTCAAAGCACGCCCTTCAAACGCAAGTCACCACCGGCTTGTCCACTTGACGCTCCAGTATCCTTTCCTATAGAGTTCAATCATGGCATGTTTAGAACTCTTTTCAAATCATATATCGCATAGTTTTCCGAAACATCACAATTATGCGTTTTAACTTTAAATTTCAGTTTTAAGCCTTCTTTGAGGCATTTCCACAAACACTTTAAGGGCAGAATTCTACATGGTTTAATAACAAGTTCATAACTTGTCATCTAGCCCAAAATTTTACATCAATCAAACTATCTTACATAAATCTTAGCCTCTATAATTCTGAAATCACTTCACAAATGTCAAATTACACTAGAAAAACTCCCAATTTCCTAGTGTTCATCAAGTTCTATATAACACACTAATCACGTACAATGGTGTTCATGGATTTTGCTAGAATTAAGTACGATTTCATCATGTACTTGTCTAGGGTTTACTCCTAGACACCACAATGTTCCTATTTCATCTATATAACACACATGCATCATCAGATTTCGAATTCTCTAAATTCATGAGAATTTCAAGTAGAGAATTTTTATCAAATTTCACATACCTTATGATCTCCTTACAATGGGGATCACTAATACAAGCTCGGATTTCGTTTTGGACTAGATTTTGGCCTTCAATTTGAGGGATTAAGTAGTAACTAGGGTTTGAAGAGGAGCTCCAAGTCGCCCCCTGTGTTTTAATCGACCAGACACACTTTTTGTGTGTGTTTGGTGTGTGTTTTGTTTAATTAATTGAATTTAGTTTCAATTTTAACACCTTCTGTCCCTCAACTTTCGTTTTTATTTTGTTTTAACTCTTTAACCTACTCATAAGTCACCATCTAACTAGGTTAGTGATGTATTGCAAAATACATACTTATATCGTGTATAGTTTGTACGATTTATCGTTAATTCTAGTTTAGTTTAGTTTAGAATTATGTGCTATTGATCAAAGTTTGGTTTTTCAGGTCTCGATACGATAATTGGCTGGAAATTGAGTGGAAACAAGCTTGATGCTGAATTCGTATGTTTTGGAATGAGTTTGAAAGTGTTAGAATAATTCTTGGAATTTTTGGAGACATAAAGCTGGAATTGTAAGGCAACATTCTGTGAAAAAACGTCACTCGCGTAGCGCTAGCATAACAGAAGGATCAGTCGCGCTACGCTACAACATGAAACAAGAAATGCTGACTTTGGAGGCTCTCGCGTAGCGCGAGGCTGAAGTGATGACCCGTCGCGCTACGCGACGGGTAGGCAGATCGCGAATTGTTGGTTAGCTGCTAGGGTTTACTATTTAATCAATTCTTAATGATCAAAGACGGAAGTTACGAATGGTGAGACTTGGAGGCGACTTTGGAGCATTCTTTTGGAGCAATCGGAGATCTTGAAGCACGGGAATCATTGGTACAAGTCGAAGTTGAAGAATCGAAGAATCAATCGGGTTTCCTAATCCCTTGTTTTGTCGATTATATTCTTAGAACTTTGTCATGATGAATTCTTTGTTAGATATCTTTGCATTGTTTTCGTTTATTGAGATGATTGGCTAAACTTTTATAACTACCTAGACAAGATGATAGTTTGATTTAAAGTTTGGATTTTTAATGGTTTTTATTGTTTGTGTATGGATTGATTTCTGAAAGTAAAGTGTTCTAGAATTTCTGATTTGGTGCACATGCATGCTTGACATTTATTTTATTATTGTTTGTTGCTTCATATGATCCTTGGTGACGGTCTTTATCACATAATAGGATTATATTAGGGTTTTTGATTTAGGTGAGTGTCTATATCACGTAATAAATCAGTTATCCTTTAGGGTGAAAACGCGTAAGTAACCTTAGAAGTAATATTTGGTAATTTAATAAAATCAAGTGTTCTGCTTAACTTGTCGCTGAGAGGCTCGAGTTAGTTATTAGGTCGCAGTGCAATATATATCTAAGATAGGTTTTGAGAGAAGTCGATCTTAGTTCCCTACTTGCATCCGTGTCTAGTAAACCAAGTTAGAACCTAGAATTGCCTTAGATTATCGCGCTGAGAGGTAGATAGTCATATTAGGGCACTTTTAGAATCGTTAGAGGACTGAGAGGAAGTCTAACAGTCGGTGTTCATAACAGCCTTGTAGGGTTTCCTAGGTTTCTTCCTGAGAAGGGTCGGGAAGTCTTAGCATTGAAATACCTTAAGGTTTAGTATTTTAAGATCCCGGCTCCATACAACTTTAATACCATTAAAAGTCCATTCTTAGTCAAACTGGATTCGAGTCTAGGTAGTCCTTAATCTCATCTGAATACAAACCTCAGTTTTCGTTCGTGTCTTAGTCTAAGTCTAGTTAATTAATTTAGTTAATATAGATTTCCTAGATTTTCAGTAACCCCCCCCCAAATCAATTAAACAAGTTTAAGTCGCGTCAGTCAGTGTCTATTAGAGTCTAGTTTACGTAATACATAGAGTCTTTGGGTTCGATACTCGGACTTGCTAGTTTATACTACATTGATCGGTACACTTGCCGGTTGTGTGGTTTAGGTTTAGAGAGTCTTAGTTATAAATTTAAAGCTTTTCGTGTTTAGTTTAGAGAGTCTAATTTAGTTTATATTTTATAGTTCGTTTTGCACACATCAAGTTTTTGGCGCCGTTGCCGGGGACTCTTGGCAATTGCGTTCATTAGCTTTGATAGACTTAATTGACATCGCACGTGCTACTTGCTTTTGTATATTGAGTCATAGGAGTCTAATTTTCTGTGTATTTTATTTTTGTTGATTCTTGTAAATATGTGTGAAATTTGTGGAGGACCTCATTTTACTGTTAAGTGCCCACAATTTGAGGGGTCCTCTGCACCATGTTACACTAACCCTTTTGTGCAGTCACAATCATATTTTTCACAGGGGTATTCTTTGAATTATTATGATAATCAGCCTTATTACGATGATCCATATCAGCAGCCACAAGATAACGAGGGTCAGTCTTATGATCAATATTCTGGTAGCAACTATGATGGGGGTGATGCTGCTGCTTGGGGCAGGTTAGAGGAGTTGTTTGTTCAATTAGTTGCCCAAAAAGCCAATACCCAGAAAATCCTAGCAGAGCAAGATAATATTATGAGAAATCAACAGTCTGCTCTATTAGATCTTAAACGTACAGTAGATGACATGGCTAGGAGATTGGAAGAAGAGGAACAACTGCAAAAAGTCCAACCAGAACAGCCAACGACTGGCTATACATATGATGCGGACGGTAACTATCTCGGTTACATGCTTTCTACTGGGGAATTAATCCCAACATTTCCAGAACTGGGGAAAGAGCTGCCATATGAAGATTGGTTAGATGAAGAGATCACTTCAGTCACGGAGACGAAAATGGACGCTGAAGTCCCACCTCCGGTTCCACAGGTTCCAATCATTAATTACTGGAGTGACTCCGATGATGAAAAAGATGAAGAAGAGTGGGCTGCTTATCAAAGGTCGTTAGTGAAGACAGAAGTGACTGAAGAGGAATTAGAATTAGGTGATTCTTTGGAGAGTATGTTTGATGATGAGGTAGAAATTAAGTGTGGGGATCTTCCCAAGGAAGTAGACCAAGTGGTGGAAGAGGAAGAACACCACAGCTGGCCCGTGGTACTTATAATAAATGAAACTGAAAAATCAAAACCACGGGAGAAGGCAAGGAAAAGAAAAATAAAGAACCGGGATTGGTTGCGGGTCAAAAGATGGTACAAGGAGGAGAGGAATGAGCCTTTTAAGCAAGACCAATCTTCTCATTACATGCCACGCATCCGGTTCATGCCAGGTAAATTTAAATTCTGGTGGTCTGACCCGTTTCTAATTTTTAAATTCTTTTATAATTCCACCGTTAAATTTTTATATGTCTATGAGAAACGGGTGGAATTGAACGGGTTAGATAGGGTTCAAATCAAAGAAAAACCTCCTGATTAAGTTCAAGTGTGGGGAGGTTTTGTAGAGTTTGTTAAATTTTCTTTATTCGTTGGATTTTCGGTAATTTGTAGAGTTTGTATTTCTGAGTCGTTTATTTTGTACCATGAGTCGAAATTAGTAGTTTTGAGTAGTTTTTAGAGTCGGTACTGCGTTGGGTTTTGTTTTGATTGTGCAGGTTTGGATTGTACCACCCGTACCCAATTGCCATTCGGGTGATTTTGGACTTGCTATATTGATAAACCCAAGCAGACTAGTCAACGATCGCGAATGGAATGCTATACGATCGTTCATGGGATTCAAGATTCGTACGGCTGGCACTGACTTTTGTCCTAACCAGCTAAGTCGTTTCCCTTTTTGTTGTTGTTGTATTTTTATTTTTGTTCGCAGTTTCTTTTCGTAGGTAGTTGTTGAGTCGTATTTTCGTTCTTGCATTAGGGACAATGCAATCTCTAAGTGTGGGGATGGGATACTTGTAAATATTTGAGTCTTAAATATGAAAAACACAAAAAAAAAAAATTAAAAAATTTGAAAAAAAAAAAAAAAATTGAAAAATCAGAAAATGTCTTTCGATATGAGAAGTTTGCAAATTAAAGCGGAAAATGATAGAAAAGGTGATTTGTTGCTTGGTTTGAATAATAATAATATGAGATGATAATAAATCGAGCTTGCGTCTAGTTAGGGATATGTGGATAGGCCCGGGTTTGGTTTTAAGTCCCTTTGATCTAAAATACCTTAAATTGTCGGTCCGCTAGTGGGTTCTCGCCTAGGAAATATGGGAAATCAAAACTGCCGATAATAGTATAAGGGGCACCGTTATAAGTTAAAACTGTTAGAGTTTGTGATCATGCGAGAAAGAAAGAAAAGAAAAAAAATAGAATAAAGTGAGCTAGAAACTAAATGAAAGTAACACAAGCCTACGTATTCCGAGTTGGGGATAGCGACTCTACAGCCGGTTTGCCTCTGGGATGTGTGAAATCGCTTTGCCGAATAAAAGTACCGAGACCTATGTAATCTGTGATTGGGGATAGCGACTCTACAGTCGGAATACCGCTGGGTTAAGGGAAAGCATCGTCTAGTCTCACAAATTCGAAAAAAAAAAGAAAAAAAAAAGAGAAAAAGCAAATTAGAAAAAGAAAAAAAAAAGAAAAAATGGAAAAAGGAAAAAATTGATTGTTTACTCTCTTGGTTTTGATATAAAACGGTTAGGAATTGGTCAATTGATCGTTCTTTTAGTCCTATAAGCTTGAGGTGGGAGTAGATGGATCGTAAATTCTAGTGTGAGACCCTAGGTGGATTGACCGCACTTAAATTAAATTCACATGATAAGGGCTTAGGAGTAGATTCGGGTTTAAGAGGATCATTATATTCGCAATCGCAGCTAATGCAAGTCTTGGTTTTAATAAAATATAAATAATTTTTGATCCAAGTGATGATTCGTCTCTGATTCCGTTGCATAATTCTTTTTCGGGGACGAAAAAAAGTGTAAGTGTGGGGATATTTGATGTATTGCAAAATACATACTTATATCGTGTATAGTTTGTATGATTTATCGTTAATTCTAGTTTAGTTTAGTTTAGAATTATGTGCTATTGATCAAAGTTCGGTTTTTCAGGTCTCGATACGATAATTGGCTGGAAATTGAGTGGAAACAAGCTTGATGCTGAATTCGTATGTTTTGGAATGAGTTTGAAAGTGTTAGAATAATTCTTGGAATTTTTGGAGACATAAAGCTGGAATTGTAAGGCAACATTCTGTGAAAAAACGTCACTCGCGTAGCGCTAGCATAACAGAAGGATCAGTCGCGCTACGCTACAACATGAAACAAGAAATGCTGACTTTGGAGGCTCTCGCGTAGCGCGAGGCTGAAGTGATGACCCGTCACGCTACGCGACGGGTAGGCAGATCGCGAATTGTTGTTTAGCTGCTAGGGTTTACTATTTAATCAATTCTTAATGATCAAAGACGGAAGTTACGAATGGTGAGACTTGGAGGCGACTTTGGAGCATTCTTTTGGAGCAATCGGAGATCTTGAAGCACGGGAATCATTGGTACAAGTCGAAGTTGAAGAATCGAAGAATCAATCGGGTTTCCTAATCCCTTGTTTTGTCGATTATATTCTTAGAACTTTGTCATGATGAATTCTTTGTTAGATATCTTTGCATTGTTTTCGTTTATTGAGATGATTGGCTAAACTTTTATAACTACCTAGACAAGATGATAGTTTGATTTAAAGTTTGGATTTTTAATGGTTTTTATTGTTTGTGTATGGATTGATTTCTGAAAGTAAAGTGTTCTAGAATTTCTGATTTGGTGCACATGCATGCTTGACATTTATTTTATTATTGTTTGTTGCTTCATATGATCCTTGGTGACGGTCTTTATCACATAATAGGATTATATTAGGGTTTTTGATTTAGGTGAGTGTCTATATCACGTAATAAATCAGTTATCCTTTAGGGTGAAAACGCGTAAGTAACCTTAGAAGTAATATTTGGTAATTTAATAAAATCAAGTGTTCTGCTTAACTTGTCGCTGAGAGGCTCGAGTTAGTTATTAGGTCGCAGTGCAATATATATCTAAGATAGGTTTTGAGAGAAGTCGATCTTAGTTCCCTACTTGCATCCGTGTCTAGTAAACCAAGTTAGAACCTAGAATTGCCTTAGATTATCGCGCTGAGAGGTAGATAGTCATATTAGGGCACTTTTAGAATCGTTAGAGGACTGAGAGGAAGTCTAACAGTCGGTGTTCATAACAGCCTTGTAGGGTTTCCTAGGTTTCTTCCTGAGAAGGGTCGGGAAGTCTTAGCATTGAAATACCTTAAGGTTTAGTATTTTAAGATCCCGGCTCCATACAACTTTAATACCATTAGAAGTCCATTCTTAGTCAAACTGGATTCGAGTCTAGGTAGTCCTTAATCTCATCTGAATACAAACCTCAGTTTTCGTTCGTGTCTTAGTCTAAGTCTAGTTAATTAATTTAGTTAATATAGATTTCCTAGATTTTCAGTAACCCCCCCAAATCAATTAAACAAGTTTAAGTCGCGTCAGTCAGTGTCTATTAGAGTCTAGTTTACGTAATACATAGAGTCTTTGGGTTCGATACTCGGACTTGCTAGTTTATACTACATTGATCGGTACACTTGCCGGTTGTGTGGTTTAGGTTTAGAGAGTCTTAGTTATAAATTTAAAGCTTTTCGTGTTTAGTTTAGAGAGTCTAATTTAGTTTATATTTTATAGTTCGTTTTGCACACATCAGTTAGTGTCATCCCTAGTTAGTTTATTTTACTTATTTATTTACAACTTATTTGTAATATAAGAATTTGTATTTTCGGGGTGTTACAAGTCCACCCCCCTTAAAAAGGGTTTCGTCCCCGAAACCAAAGTACGTACCGAATAGTGTAGGGTAGAGTCGTCGCATTTCCTCTTCGGACTCCCATGTAGTGTCCGAACCTTTCCTATGCTCCCACTTTATCTTAACTTGATTAATTTTCTTATTTCGCAAGTGCTCAACGTTTCGATCTAGAATCTCTAATGGCCTTACCGCATAATTCAGACTATTATCCACCTCGATATCGTCGTAATGGATATAAGTTGTTTCCTCTGCTAGACATTTTCGCAGTTGTGATACATGAAACGTGCCATGTATTCCACTCAACTCTTCCGGTAGCTCAAGGTGATAGGCTACCTTGCCAATCCGTTCAATGATTTTAAATGGCCCGATATACCTCAGACTTAGTTTCCCTCTCTTTCTGAATCTGTTAATGCCCTTCCATGGGGACACCTTTAACATAACCATATCGCCCACCTGAAATTCAATCGGTTTTCGTATTTTGTCGACATAAGACTTTTGCCTGTCTTGGGCCGCTTTCAAATGAGCTCGTACCACATCAATTTTCTCATTAGTGGCCTGAACCACATCTTTATGGGCCAATTCACGCGGACCCACTTCACCCCAACACACCGGGGTCCTGCATTTCCTACCATATAGCATCTCGTACGGAGCCATACCGATGCTTGCATGGTAACTATTATTATACGCGAATTCGGCCAACGGTAGATAAATGTCCCAACTTCCGCCGAAGTCGATGATACAAGCCCGTAACATATCCTCTAACGTTTGCATTGTTCTTTCACTCTGCCCATCTGTCTGAGGGTGGTATGCGGTGCTAATAAAAAGTTTCGTTCCCATCCGTTCTTGGAAATCTCTCCAGAAGTTTGAAGTGAACCGGGTATACCTGTCCGACACAATGGATACCGGTACTCCGTGACGTGCCACTATCTCGTTTGTATATACCTCTGACATCTTTTCCGATGTATATGTCTCACGTATAGGAATAAAGTGAGCACTCTTCGTCAGTCTATCCACGACCACCCATATCGCATCGAATCCCCGACTGGTTCTAGGCAGTTTGGTCAACAGGTCCATAGTGATATGTTCCCATTTCCAAACCGGGATTTCCAATGGTTGCAGTTTTCCATATGGTTTCTGGTGTTCCGCCTTGACTTGCAAACAGGTCAAGCACTTCTCCATGTACTTCACTACATCTCTCTTCATTCCGGGCCATCAATAGTTTTGCTTCAAATCATTGTACATCTTGGTTGCACCCGGATGAATAGAATAGCGGGATTTATGAGCTTCATCGAGTAGAAGCGTCTTGACCCCACAGGAGTTTGGGACCCATATTCTTCCGAATCGAGTCTTCAACCCGTTGTTACCATCCGCAAATCCTTCAACTGACCGTGTATCCTTTTCTTTTTCAGATTTTCTTCTTTTATCACCTCGGCTTGTGCTTCTCGGGTTCGTTAAGGTAAACCCGAGGTTACAACAAGATGCATCGACCTTACTCGAATTGGGGCATAATCCGATTTCCTGCTCAAAGCATCCGCCAAAACATTTGCCTTTCTGGGGTGGTAATGTAATTCACAGTCGTAATCTTTTACTGTTTCTAACCACCGCCTTTGTCGCATATTTAACTCCTTCTGGTCGAAGAAGTATTTTAAACTCTTGTGGTCGGTGAATATGGTGCACTTTACTCCATATAAATAGTGCCTCCATATTTTTAACGCAAATACCACCGCAGCCAATTCGAGATCGTGCGTGGGATATTTCTTTTCATGCACTTTTAATTGCCTCGAGTCATAAGCTATAACTTTGCCCCGTTGCATTAAAACACATCCAAGCCCCGAAAGTGAGGCATCCGAATAAACCACCAAGTCTTCGACTCCGTCCGGCAACGTTAATACCGGAGCTTGGGTTAACTTTTCTTTTAGCGTTTGGAACACTCTTTCTTGTTCGACATCCCAAATAAACTTCTCCTCTTTCCGAGTTAACTTGGTTAGCGGCGATGCAATCTTGTAGAAATCTTGAATGAATCTCCTGTAGTATCCCGCAAGTCCTAAGAAGCTTCTAATTTCTGAAGGATTCTTCGGAGGGCTCCATTTCGACACAGCCTCTATTTTTTATGGATCCACCAATATTCCATCGGCACTTATGATGTGGACGAGTAACTACACCTCTCGTAACCAGAAGGCGTACTTTGAGAATTTTGCATATAACTTTTCTCGCCTGAGTGTCTCTAACACCTCTTGTAAATGACGTGCATGATCTACTTCACTTTTCGAGTATACTAGAATGTCGTCGATAAACACGATTACCAACTTATCTAACATTGGCTTGCAAACCCGGTTCATGTGGTCCATGAAAGCCGCGGGTGCATTCGTCAGCCCGAATGACATTACGAGGAACTCGTAATGTCTGTATCGCGTGCGGAAAGCCGTCTTCAGTACATCCTCCTCCTTAACTTTTAATTGGTGATATCCCGATCTAAGGTCGATTTTCGAAAACCAATTCGCACCTTGTAATTGGTCGAATAGATCATCTATCCTCGGAAGCGGATATCGATTCTTTACCGTGAGTTTGTTTAATTCCCGTTAATCGATACACATTCGCATGCTCCCGTCTTTCTTTTTCACAAATAATACCGGCGGCCCAAGGAGACATGCTCGGCCTTATAAATCCTTTGTCGAGCAAGTCCTGAATTTGTGACATCAATTCTTGTAATTCCGACGTCGCGAGTCGGTACGACGCTTTTGCTACGGGTTTCGCGCCTGGAACCAATTCGATTCCGAACTCTACCTCCCGTTCGGGCGGTATTCCCAGTAGATCTTCTGGAAACAAGTCTTCGAAGTCACGCACTACCGGTATGTCTCCAATCTTCAATGATTTCTTCTCGGATTCGTTAGCGTATATCATAAACGCCCTACATCCGTGCTTCATGAGCTTGTGAGCTTTCAACATCGAGTATATTATAGGACTGCCTCCTTTCTCACCATAGATGGTGATGTGTTTTCCGCTCGGAGATGTTAGCTTTATCTCCTTACGGAAACACACGACCTTTGCGTGGTGTCGAGATAGCCATTCCATTTCGACAACCACTTGATACTCTCCCATCGACATCGGGATTAGATCTATCAAATATTCCTCATCATCGATACTTAATTTGCAGCTTTGACAGACATCACAAACTATGAAATTTTTGTTATCTCCTATCTCAACCTCTAAAGGCATAGGTAAGTTTGTTAATACAATTGAAGGATGTCGAATAAATCCATGTGAAATAAAAGATTTATTCGCACCCGTATCAAATAATACGTGTGCAGGAATCGAGTTTATTACGAATATACCTGAGACCACATCGGGTTATGTTTTCGCTTCAGCCGATGTAAGTTGGAAGGACCTGGCCTTCGCCTTTGGAGCTTCTGTTGGGGATTCCTTAGTGTCTCTTTTTCCAACTAAATCTGGACATTCGGACTTTTTGTGGCCTGGCTGATAGCATTTGTAACAAACTGAGACTTTTCCCGGACATAGAGATGCCGTGTGCCCAGTTTTCCCGCATATAGGACACATTTTGTCCTTGTAACGGCACTCACCCTTGTGCCCTTTTCCACAAACCTTGCAACTTGGCGACCCACCTTTTGTTTCTATTTTCTTTGTAGATTCAGCCGTTCGAGCCTTCTTTGTAGGGCTTGGATTTACATCTTGTGCCCTTCGCTCGCCCTTTCTATTTTTTCTTCAACTCGATTTCCCGCTTCCGGGCGGTGTTGATAATTTCTGTGAGGGTTTCATACTTTGAAGGAGTCATGAACTCCCGATATTCAGCGCTCAGCATGTTGTAATAGTAATATATCTTCTGCTCTTCAGTGGTGACTAACTCATCACAGAATCTCAGCTTATCCATAAAGTTGCCTGTGATTTTATCAATTGTTTCACCCTTCTGTCTTAACTGGATGAACTCTTCCTTAATCCTGTTGATGACTGCCTTGGGACTATGATGTTTAAGGAATGACACCTTAAACTCATCCCATGTCATAACCCTTGCTGCTTCGGCTCCTATCTCCTTCTTTTTGTTATCCCACCAATCCTTGGCTTGACCCCTCAATTGACCCGTTCCATAAGCAACAAAGTCACTTATGTCACAATGGGTCCTTTCAAACACCCATTCGACGTCACTTAACCATCTCTGGCATATTATCGGTCCAACCTCCCCGTTGTAGATTGGCGGTTTACACGCCATAAACTCTTTGTACGAACATCCTTTACGTTCTCCCGATTTCTCTTTCATACGGTTGACACTATCTTCCAACCTTTTGACTCGTTCCTCGACTAATGATAATACCGTGTTTTGAATTTTGTCTATGAACCCGGATAGACTACCCTCAATTGCCTTTCCCACTTCTTCGGAAATTAACTCTTTCATTTGTTCGGTGCTTGTCGGAACCGGATCATCATCGTTTCTTTCCATCATCTTGAAACTGAAATGTTTACATCAATTATTAAACATCTCATTTATAACATAACTTTATTTGCTTTGGTTTAGCCAAGTTCGTAACTTGCTTTAACCGTTCGCCTTTAGTGCACTTTCCGGGTTTGAGTGCGTTAACACGCTCTTCCCATGCACATTAATTCACATCTTGTTTCTTACATAAGATAAAATCTACTAACATAAATAATTAATTCTTACCGGACGATCAATCAAGCTTGAACCGAACACTTTGTTAACAACCTTAAGCTCTGATTACCAACTTGTAACACTCTACTCGTTTTTAAAATAATTTATTATAAACAAAGCCTTAGTAAACCAAAACCTTGATTTAGATATCAAACATGAGGAAATTTTAACCAAGTTAACATCTTAGACAAGTACTACTAGTTTAACAATCCCAAATAAAACAAGTATTTAAGTGTTAGCTACATAGACATTGCTTTAAACATGATTAAGTAATCGCGGAAGCTTCAAAAGATCATGTTCGGTTCTTAGATTAGTGCTTGATCGCCATCCGGATTTAGTCCATCATCACCTACGGTCAAAAACCACATAAAAGATTAGTTTTGACACCTTAGAATCTAACATAAACAAGTTCCATGCTTACAAATGAGAAACAAGCCTCGGAAGTTGAGGTAAATACACCTTGTCGATATGCCCCCTTTCCTGCCTCAGCTTCAATCAAGTAGGGGCCTTCCCACTTTGGTGCCAACTTTCCATCAGCAGGATTTGTGGTATTCTAAAATGCTTTCCTCAATACCATATCACCAACTTGAAATTTTCTGATCCTGACATTCTTGTTATAAGCTCCAGCCATCCTTTGTTGATAACTAGCCATTCTTATCCTTGCTAAATCCCCGAGTTCTTCTATTGTATCCAAATCTTGAACCAAGTTTTCAGCATTTCCTTCAGGATCACAGATGCTTGTTCTTGCAGTAGGAACTACCATTTCTGTAGGGATCACTGATTCTGCTCCAAATACCAAAGAAAATGGAGTTTGACCAGTAGCATTCTTGGGAGTTGTCCTATCAGCCCATAACACATAAGGTAGTTCTTCTGCCCATTTTCCTTTCTTGGATCCAAGCTTCTTATTCAAGTTGTTGATGATGATCTTGTTGGATGATTCTGCTTGACCATTAGCTTGTGGGTGGACTGGTGTTGATGTTATCATCTTGATCCCCCAGCTGTCACAAAAGTTAGTAGTTCTACTCCCAATAAATTGGGATCCATTATCACAAACAATTTCAGAAGGGATACCAAATCTAGTAATAATATTTCTTTTAATAAAGGATATCACTTCTTTTTCTCTGACTTGAGCAAAGGCTTCAGCCTCTATCCACTTGGAGAAGTAATCAGTCATGGCAAGCATAAACACTTTTCCACCAGGTGCCTTGGGAAGTTTGCCAACTATATCCATTCCCCATCTCATGAATGGCCAAGAAGAGGATATAGGATGCAGGGGTTCTACTGGTTGGTGAAGGATATTACTATGTCTTTGATAAGGATCACACTTCTTGGCATAATCCACAGCATCCTTCTTCATAGTAGGCCAATAGTATCCTGTCCTAAGGATCCTTGAGAACAGTGCCCTGCCCCCAGTGTGGTTTCCACAATCTCCTTCGTGAAAATCCTTCAGGACTTTTTGGATTTCAGGATCCTCAATGCATCTTCGATATGGTCCTGCAAGAGATCGTTTATATAACATGTTATTCAATATTGTAAATGGAGATACCTTGATTTTGAAATCCCTGGGGCTTTCTCCTGTAGGAATCTCTCCATGCTGTATATATCTCATGATGGGAAGGATCCATGATCTTGAATGAGATTGTGCAGTATCACTAGGAACCACTGCAGAATCCTCCTATATCTCCATAGCTATGTGATCCTCAATAGCAGGAGCCAAAATATGGATGATAGGGATCTTGATATCCTCTGGAATTTTCAAGGATGATCCTAGGTTGGCCAATGCATCAGCTTCTGCATTCACTTCCCTAGGTACATGTGTCAAACTAAAAGAAACAAAAGAGAGTGCCAATTCCTTGACTATCTCTAAATATTTGATTAGCTTTTCACCTTTAACAACATAGGATCCATTAAAGTGATTAGTAATTAATAATGAATCTACATGTACCTCAAGATACCTGATCCTCATGTGCTTGGAAATTTGCAAACCAGCTATCAAGGCCTCATATTCAGCCTCATTATTAGTAGTTTGAAACTCACAAGCTATTGAGTGGGGTATTATGTCCCCCTGTGGCGATTTTAGTAGTATTCCAAGTCCTGTTCCTTTGAAATTAGAGGCTCCATCAGTGAAGAGTATCCAAGGATCCTTAGTCTCTTCAAGCTGCTAAACTTCTAACTCAGCTTCTCTTTGTAGATCACTACTGAAATCTGCCACAAAGTCAGCTAAGGCTTGGGATTTGATGGCAGTTCTTGGTTCATATCTTATATCATAAGCACTAAGCTTCACTGCCCATTTAGCCATCCTTCCTGACATTTCAGGTTTCCTGAGAACATTCTTAATTGGAAAATTAGTCTTAACAATAATGGCATGAGTTTCAAAATAATGTCTTAATTTAGTAGATGCCATAATCAAAGCAAGGATAAGTTTTTCTAAATGTGAATACCTGGATTCAGCATCAACCAAACTCTTACTTACATAATAGACAGGATGTTGTGTACCGTCGTGATCCTTAACAAGTACTGCACTTACTGCTTTAGTGGATACCGCTAGATATAAGGATAATAAATCCCCTTTTTCTGGTTTCATCAAGGTAGGAGCTTAGGATAGGTAATCCTTAAGGGCTTTGAGAGCATTTTTATGCTTTTCAGTCCATTCAAATTTCTTGTTCTTTCTCAAAATGTCATAGAATTCCTTGCATTTTTCTGATGACTTGGATATGAACCTATTCAAGGCTGCGATCCTCCCTGTCAACCTTTGCACATCCTTGGCATTGGCAGGAGATTTGATATTCACAATTGCCTTGATTTGCTTTGGACTTGCTTCTATGCCTCTTTTTGTTACCATATAGCCTAGGAATTTTCCTGCTTTAACACCAAAGTGACACTTTGAAGGATTCAACTTCATATTGAATTTGTCAAGGATATCGAATGTTTGTTCCAGGTCTCTAAGGTGATCCTCAGCTCTCTTTGACTTAACCACCATGTCATCTATATAGACTTCCATAGTGTGTCCTATTTGTTCCTTAAACATCATATTGACTAGCCTTTGATAAGTAGCACCTGCATTCCTTAGTCCAAATGGCATAGCAATATAACAATATATACCAGTTGGGGTCATAAAGGCTGTATCCTCTTGGTCAGATGGTTCCATCTGAATTTGTTGAAATCTAGATGAAGCATCCATAAAAGTCAACAAATCATGACCTGCGGTAGCATCCACCATGGAGTCAATGTGGGGTAATGGGAAAGGATCCTTGGGACATGCCTTGTTTAAATCAGTGAGATCGACACATACCCTCCACTTTCCAATTTTCTTTTGAAGAACAACCACATTGGCTAACCATCTTGAATATTTAACCTCTCTAATCATACCTGCTCGGAGTAATTTGTCTACCTCCTCCTGGATAATGGCATTCCTCTCAGGTGCAAACTTCCTCCTCTTCCGATGTATGGGCTTGAATGACTTGTCAATGCCAAGTTTATGAGTAATTATATCTTTAGAGATACCTGTCATATCTTCATGCTTCCAGGAAAAGGTAGTTTTTCTCCTCTTAAGGAAGGATACTGTTAGGGGAGGATTTTCCAATGATCAGTGATCCTTAATTACTGTTGGGCTTAGTGATCCTCACTTCAGTTTGAATTAGTGATCCTCAGAAGTATTACAGGATCATGGATCATCTTAAGGATCCTTATACTAACGATTGTCTACTTTGAATATGAAGTTGTTTTGCAGGAGTACGAGCTTGGACTTGGTCTTGGCGATATTCCTGGAGCATATTCCATAATCATTCCGCACGTGCATGGCTGAAATGGACGTTATGGAGGTCGTGGAGGACTTGCACCAATTGCGGAATGTTTGTTAGCTTAGATATTTTCCATTTTTAAAAGGGATAGCGAGCTAAATAGAAAACACTTGGCTATTTTTAGCTTAATACACACACTCGCAACTGCTCTCACCAGCTCTTGACAATTCACTTGGCGATTACACACTTTTTTGCACATTACACTATAGTGATCCTTGTAATTAGCTCGCTATCATCCGAAGATGTAATACATTTCTTGTTTAATCTGAGTTGGTGATCGGTAGTTTCCATCACCCGAGGTTTTTTATGCCGGAGATCATTCATTGATCAAGGGCTTTTTCCTCGTATAAATCTTTGTGTCACTTGTTCATCACATTTCTGAGTGATCCTTCACATTGTTCATTGATTCAAGCATCATACCTTACAACAGAAAGTTTGGTTGCATTATCATTGCTTGATTTTTGACTAAAACAGTTTGGCGCCCACCGTGGGGCAATTGGTGCTTCATTCCTAAGAAGATTGGTATTTTCATGGTCATTTCGGTTCGTTACAACCAAGCAGATGGCTTCCTCAGCGAAGAACACTTCAAGTTTAATGCCATCATTCAGTTCTTCACAAGGCGTTCCTCGTTTGCCTCCACCACCTTCTAGATCCCAGAAGAATGCTGAGAATGCTGCGAAGAGACAAACCCCCGTTTTCCAAAAACCACCAACTTCTTCTATTTCCACTAATCCTACTACTAATGATCTTTTTAATCTGATTTTGCAGATGAGGGATCGTATGCAAGAGCAGGATAAAACCAATGAAATGATCCTCAGGGAGATAGGTGATATCAAGAAAGAAAACAAATCGGTGGAGGATCATTCCCCATTGATGCCAGGTCGCTGAACTTCGACACTCCAGTCATAACTTCCCAGCACTCAGCAGCTCCGGACGTGCAATACTTGGGTGAATTACCAGGAAGACGTTATGGAACAACAACAATGACCCAGGCTCCTGGATCTTACCTTCAACCTTCCGGAGCCTCTGTCCAGCATCAGGGATCCTTCGTCAGCTCAGGAGGATATTTGGGAATGCACTCGGTTCAAGGATCCTCCATGGTCCAAGGATCCTCCCAGGTCCAAGGATCCTCCCAGGTCCAAGGATCCTTCCCGGTCCAAGGATCCTCCATGGTCCAAGGATCCTCCCAGGTCCAGGGATCCTCCCAGGTCCAAGGATCCTTCCCGGTCCAAGGATCCTCATAGGTCCAGGGATCCTCCCAGGTCCAAGGATCTTTCCCGGTCCAAGGATCCTCCCAGGTCCAAGGGTCCTCTCTGGTTCTAGGATCCTTTCAGGTTCAAGTATCCAACATCTTTCAGGATCGAAGATCCTTAAGGAGTATGCAGCCTCTAAGTTCGGTTGTTCATCAAGGAGACTTCATACCAATGCAGACCATTGCTTCATCTGGTCCTTCGATCATACCGGAATCCCATCAATATGGATTCACATCTGGAATTCCAAACATGAATCCTCTGGGAGGTAATACTTTCAATCATTCTTATAACACTAACCATGGCTCCATGCAGGATACAGGAATCAATCAAGCTATGGCTAGGGAACTACAGAAGCTTAAGGATATGATATCCAGTGTACCAGGAGTGGTTAAACCCATTCCTGAAATCGCAGATGGTAGCCACATGATATCTCGTTTTGCACCACCCTTATGTGATGCTGAGATACCCAAAAGGTTCCAGATACCATCTATGAAGCTGTATGATGGTTCAACAGATCCACAAGAGCATGTAGCTCAGTATAGGGAGAGGATGGATATCAATCCAATTCCTGAGAGGTTAAAGGAAGCATGTCTATGCAAGGGATTTGGATCCACACTCACAGGATCTGCTTTTAAATGGCTGCTAAGTCTTCCCCCTTACTCTATTACTTCATTTGCTAATCTAGTTAATTTGTTTAATAGTCAATTCTCTTGTAGTAGAAAATTTGAACGATTAACTAGTGATCTATATAGGGTAACACAAGGTCAAAATGAATCACTTAGAGATTATATCACTAAGTTTAGCAAAGAATCCTTAGATATTCCTAATTTGGATATTGCTACGGCTGTAGAAGCCTTTAAAATGGAATTGCTTAGGGATTCATTATTCTATGATGATCTTGTTATGACACCTTGCAGGAACCTTGATGAAGTAAGAACCAGGGCCCTTAGGTTCATCCGCTTAGAGGATGACAAAAGGATCCAGGATTGTAGGTCCCTTATTCGTATGGATCTTTCACAGAATTGTCTTTCCAATCAAGAGTGCGGAATCCTCTTGATCAGAATATCACAGAAACAAGTAGACGAACAGAAATTCACAATCAAACGGGTCCTCTATTGATTATCCAAACTAAACGTTTTACAATCAACTCAAGACCTCACAACCTCACAGCCTATCTCTGTGATCTTGCTACAAACCTAAATTCGAAATTACTTTCTCTCTCTCAACTTTCTCTCTCTAAAATTCTCTAACCCCTTAAACCCTAATCACAAAACATGTTTATATACCACATGTCTGTGAACTGGGCTTCCTACATGGACTAGGCCATTTTCCAAGCCCATTACAATAATAAACTCACTAACCAATAAGCTAAGCCCAATACAAAATATCCAAAGACTAAATAATCAAACTATTAAGCTGTTGTCACCGAATATGCACCAAGAGACTCCCCCTTGACAATAGCTTCATAGTGTAACTTTGTCTTCAAACATCTTGTGTTCTTTTGGTCTTTGGATAGCGTCAGCTACACAACTACTGACATCAACAGAATCCCCCTTAGCTGATGCTTCCAATCTCCAAAACTTTCATTCATTGTAGATCAGTTAGCTAGCAATCCTTGGTTAAGCAAGTAAGCTCCAACTCTTCCATATCTCTCTTTCTCTTTCTGCAATGTAGTAGAAGGATCCTACCATGCATCTTCACAAATCTTTACTTCACTCTCAATCTGCACTTTACTTGTATTCTTCACTTCATTTTGATAACTGCATCAATCTGTTTAGCAACACAAGCAAGTATCTCGAAAAACCATTAGTCTTTTTCACATTTAAAGATAAACCAATATTTTATCTTATCATGCAAAAACAACAACTTGTCAATTCAAAATGGAAGTCTTTTTTAAAAAGAAATCTTTTTGGTATTTTTGATATTTTAAGAAAAGCAGTAAACTATTTACAAAAGCAATAAACACTCTATTTTTGTGAGCATCACTGGTAAGAAGATCATATCAGCACAATCAAACTGTTTCACACTATTAGATAATTCTTTATTTAATTTTTCATGAAAAGCAGTCCAAGACGATTACCTGTATGTTTGTCCTCTTAAACAAAATGCATGAACATTTCAAGTACCATTACCGTATGATACGTTAAGGTAATTTTATTACTGATATACTAGTGTGTCCCACTTCAGGATATACCCCCGCGATCAAGGTATGCACAAAGATTCATCGTAGTAGGTGAGTATACTGATGTCATCCTTTAAGATATCCTGTCAATGTCTAGGCCTGCATATAATCTGTATTATCATGTTTTGATTGTTTAACAATGAACACCCAAATAAATACGAATCAAATCCTGGAAATATAAACAACACACTCTATCATGCAAGTATCTTCCCTACTGTTTTGGTCAAAAAATCTGATGATGATATTGCAACCAAACTCTTTGTTTAGGGGAATGATGCTTAAAATGTGTAACAACAATGAGGATCACTTCAATGTAGAATGCACAAACAACACAAGGATTTATACGGGGAAAAAGCCCTTGATCAAGAGTTGATCTCCGGCACAAAAAACCCCGGGTGATGGAAACTACCGATCACCAAGCTCAAATAAATGAATAAACGTTTACAACTTCGGATAGTAACGAGCTATGTACAAGGATCACTACGGTGAAGTGTGTAAAAAGTGTAAGTAATTGCTAAGTGTTTGAACGAGAGCTTGTATGAGCGTGTTTGCGAGTGTGTGAACTGCCAAAAAATGACTAAGTGTTACTAACTAGCTCGTTACCCCTTTAAAATAAGAAAAATATCTAGTTAACAAACTCTCCGACTTTCGGGCCAAGCCTCCACGTTCTCCATAACGTCTAGTTTTGATCTAGCACGTGCAGAATACTTCGGGAATATTCTCCAAGAATGCCGCTAAGACTTGGTCAAGCTTGTTATACCTGCGAGATGTTATAAAACATATGTAAACAATCGTCAGTATGAGGATCCTTGAAGTGATCCATGATCCTGATCCTAAAGCCCTTCTGAGGATCACCACCTGTCACAGAAGTAAGGATCACTAGTTAGGATAACGAATAAGGATCACTAATTGTTAGAAAATCCTCCCCTAACAATTGCCCCCAAAATATAAGGAGTGAAATTGTAAAATTAGCGAGTTATGTTTTCTCGATCTTATCCGTAACAAACTAACAGATATATAGCCGTTAATTTTGAACTAGCCGTTGCGATGATGATGTCACGGAAGTGACAACCTGCAAGATCATGATTATAAATAGAGATATAGATAGGATCAAATGCATTTAAATTTTCAGAGAAACTCCCTTTATAATCCACATTCCGAAGACGTTCAGGTACTCTCTCTCTCTATCCTTTTCCTTCTCTTGCTCTGTTTTCATCTTTCCATCAAATATGTTGCTCCGAAGTTCTCCAGCCAAGGATCACCCAAAGAACAGTCCTCCGAAAAGCCAGGGGATTATCGAAGACTCCATTAAAGAACGTTGTCTATTCAACGATGCTCAGATAGATAGGATCCGCCACTGCTTTCCGGCAAACACCGAATTCAGGCCTTTTGACCCCAATGCCTTGAGCGATCATATATCCGATAAGTGGGTTGCTTTCCCCGTCACTCCGTTCACCATAGGTTATTCTTATCCTTTTCCAGCCTTCACCCAATCTTTCTTCTCCCTAACCGGCATCTCTTATATCCAAGCCATGCCGATGATTTGGAGGGTTTTGCACACCCTTGAAAGGATCATTGATGAGGAGGGAATAGACCTAGGAATGGCAGAGCTGGGAGAGCTATATGATCTTACCACCTTTGGCTCTCATCGTTACTTGTTCAAACGTAAACCTGGTGAGGAACACCCGATCTTCAAAGCCACCAAGAATGACACTAATTGGAAGCAACGTTTCTTTTTTGTCAAGAGAGATTCTATCCAGGATGGAAAGGATCTTCCTAAAAATTGGGCTACCCATGGTAGGATGGAGGATCCTGATAAGGATCACCAGGAACTTTCTTTTGATGTAAGGATAACTTATATTTTTGCTTTCTTGTTTTGCAGCTATCACTGTCTCACACCTCAAACTGTCCCCTGCTGCTAAGGAGAGGCTCCTTGCCTTCAAGAAACTTGACCCTGAGATAAGAACTTTCAAGACAACAACCCAAGATTCACAGGAGGTATCCTCAGGCTCTGTCACAATGTCAAGTAAGTATCCTTGTTTAAAATTAAATATATAATGAAATATGAACTAGGAAAAGATACTTATCTTGTTTTAATTGTGTAGGTGCTGGAAAATCTGTCAAGCCTATTTCCCAATTCAACACCGCTGACCTTGATCTCGTACGACCCAGAAGGAAGAGATCCACCAACAGTCCCAGCATTTCCATTCCAAAGGCACCCACTAAAGGGAAGGGTGTCAAGAAGAGGAAAACTTCAGATGCTGAGGATCTTCAAGGACTGCCGCTGATCCGCCATCAATTCCTTGAATACTTCAATGAAGTAAGGATCCTTAACTTTGCCTAGGTATCCAGCTCTTATGAGGATCACTTGACCTTGAACTGCCTTATCTTCTTTTTGCAGAAATTTGCTGAGATCGAGGACTACGTGGGTAATATTGAGGAACTGGACAAGCAAATAGCTGATCTCCAACAGGTTGCCGTGCTCAAAGATCTTGCACTTGCTGATGCTCGGAAGGAACTCCAGTATACCAAGCAGGAAATGGCCAAGGTGCTGGTCAACTTTGATTATGAAAAGCATGACCTCATCGAAAATACCAAGCTCTCTGCTGCCATCACAATGTATCAGACTAAGTTGAAGATGGCCCAGGAAGCTCAAGATCCTAGTTTCGACAAAAGCAGCTGGGATGTTGAAGGCTGGAAGGCAAGGTTGGCAGATCTTGAGGATGATGAGGAGGAGGCAGCTGATGTCCTGGAAATTGAGGCAAGTGGTAGTGGGAAGGATCAGGCTGGTGGTGATGATGCTGGTGGTGATGCAGCCAAGGTGTGAGCTGCACAATTGGGCGATGATGGATATATGTGCCAAGGCCGGAGCCCAATTTTTTAGTTTGATGGTCGTTTTTTGTGGTTGTGATGTTTAAGACAATTTCATGGGTTGTACTTTGAACAATAGGTTTTTAGGATTAAGGATCATGTATGATCCTCTGGACAATAGGCAGGATTGCAATTGGTGGAGGGATCCTCTGTTTGGGGGATGAAGCCATTGTGATCCTGCTGCCTTTATATTCCTGCACTACTTTTGAACTCATTATCATGGACACCCTTTACCTACCCCAGCGGACGGGCCACGTTTTGCTGGTAGAAGCTCGGGTAGGTAATTTTGACAACCTTTAAAGGGTTAGTCTTATGTTAATAAATAAAAACTTAACCTTTTGTCGCTTATCTTGTGTTGTTATCCTTTTTTCCAACTGTTATAATGTTCAATTTGTTTATACTTATCAAGCCTTAAAAATTAGAAAAGATATCCAAAAAGTTTAAGATATGAACAAGGATCACATATCTCATAACCGATAAGCTTTTTTTTTTTTTTAAAAAAAGGTATATTTTAAGAAACACAAGTTCAGTTGTCAAGTATAGGGGTTATTCAAATGAATAATGAATAAAACCAAAAAAGTTAAGGATCATACCTGAGGATCCAAGTTAGAATCCTAACCATAATAAGGGTAACTATAAGATAAACCTTAGAGTGAAATAAGGATCAAGGATCCCTAGCTACCTATCTTCAAGGACCTGAAATAGAGCATAACTTGGGACTAAGCCGATATAAGAAAAGAGTTAGCAACTGGGGACAAGCCCAAGGATAACTGGGGACAAGCCCAAGGATAACTGGGGACAAGCCCAAAGATCGTATGTAAACTGGAGTATGGCCCTAACTGGCGACTATCCAAACTTAGTGACATGAAGATGCCAAAACCTTAGCTAACGTGAAAACGTTAGAAACCTTAGCTAACGTGAAAACGTTAGAAACCTTATGAACGGATGTATGGTACGTCTACCATTATACGTAGGATCCTAAGCATAGCCAGAACAATGGAATTATCAGCCCCTATAATGAGTACTGGTCCCAAAGCCTTGAACTATACCAGGATCATCGTGCGCTACAGGCGGAATCTGGGGACAAGCCCAAATAACTGGGGTTAAACCCAAAGGACGGATTGCTTCCGTGGATAACCAACGTTGTTCTGAAGATACCTGAGCTTTCAAAACTTGAACTCACGTGAGAGATGGATAAAGGATACATGATCCTTATCCTCATATGAGAAAATTAAGACATGAAATAGTTCAAGATTAGGATATTACCTGAGTACGGATCACCGATACTTTGAGGATCCTTTAAGGATATCCCTATCATGAGGATCACCTATGCCACAAGGATCCTGCTTACATGAAATATTTCTTCAAATGGACAGCATTCCAAGCTCTTGGTAGCAATTCACCCTCCATGGTTAGCAATCTATATGCCCCCTTTCCTGCTTCAGCTTCAATCAAATAAGGGCCTTCCCATTTTGGAGCCAATTTTCCATCGGCAGGATTGGTGGTATTCTGAAATGCTTTCCTTAACACCATATCTCCAATTTGAAACCTCCTGATCCTGACATTTTTATTGTAAGCACCAGCCATTCTTTGTTGATAACTGGCCATCCTGATCCTAGCCATATCCCTGATTTCTTCAATAGTATCCAGGTCTTGAGCCAAATTTTCATCATTTTCCTCAGGATCACGGGTACTTGTTCTAGCAGTAGGAACCACCATTTCTGTTGGGATCACTGATTCTGCCCCAAACACCAAAGAGAATGGTGTTTGACCAGTAGCATTCTTAGGGGTTGTCCTGTCAGCCCAGAGCACATAGGGTAGTTCTTCTGCCCACTTCCCTTTCTTGGATCCAAGCTTTTTCTTCAAATTGTTGATGATGATCTTGTTGGATGATTCTGCTTGGCCATTAGCTTGTGGGTGGACTGGTGTTGATGTTATCATCCTAATCCCCCAGCTGTCACAAAAGTTAGTGGTTCTGCCCCCAATAAATTGGGAACCATTATCACATATAATCTCAGAGGGAATTCCAAATCTAGTTATAATATTTCTTTTAATGAAGGATATAACTTCCTTTTCTCTAACTTGGGCAAAAGCTTCAGCCTCTATCCACTTGGAGAAGTAATCAGTCATAGCTAGCATGAATACTTTTCCACCAGGTGCCTTAGGGAGCTTGCCAACTATGTCCATACCCCATCTCATAAATGGCCAAGAGGAGGATATAGGATGCAATAGTTCGGCTGGTTGATGAAGGATATTGCTGTGTCTCTGGCAAGGATCACATCTTCTGGCATACTCCACAGCATCTTTCTTCATGGTTGGCCAGTAGTATCCTGTCCTCAGGATCCTTGAGAATAAAGCCCTGCCCCCAGTGTGATTTCCACAATCTCCTTCATGGAAGTCTTTTAAAACTTCTTGAATTTCAGGATCCTCAATGCATCTCAAGTATGGTCCTGCAAGAGATCGCCTATACAACATATTATTCATAATTGTGAATTGAGATACCTTAGATTTGAAAGCCCTAGGGTTTTCTCCTGTAGGAATCTCTCCATGTTGTAAGTATCTCATAATTGGTGAGATCCATGATCCGGATCCTGAATAGGATTGAGTATCCTCACTAGGGATCATTGCAGAATTATTCCCTATCTCCATAGCCACATGATCCTCAATAGCTGGGGTCAGGATATGGATAATAGGAATCTTGATATCCTCTGGGATCTTCAAAGATGATCCTAAGTTAGCCAATGCATCAGCTTCTGTATTTTCTTCCCTTGGTACCTGTGACAAACTAAAAGAGACAAAAGAGAGTGCCAAACTTTTGACTATCTCCAAATATTTGGTTAGTTTTTCACCTTTAACAGCATATGATCCATTAAAGTGATTTGTAATTAACAAAGAATCTACGTGTACCTCAAGATACCTGATCCCCATATGCTTTGCAATTTGCAAACCAGCAATTAAAGCTTCATATTCAGCCTCATTATTAGTGGTTTGGAACTCACAAGCTATAGAATGGGGTATTATGTCCCCCTGTGGCGATTTTAGTAGTATTCCAAGCCCTGTGCCTTTGACATTTGAGGATCCATCAGTATGAAGTATCCAAGGATCCTTGGTCTCCTCTAGCTGCTGGACTTCTAACTCAGCTTCTTCTTGTAAATCACTACTGAAATCAGCCACAAAGTCAGCTAATGCTTGGGATTTGATAGCTGTCCTAGGCTCATATCTTATATCATATGCACTCAATTTCACTGCCCACTTAGCCATCCTTCCTGACATCTCTGGTTTCCTGAGGACATTCTTAATTGGAAAATTAGTTTTAACAATGATAACATGAGTTTCAAAATAATGTCTTAACTTGGTAGATGCCATTATTAATGCAAGGATAAGCTTTTCAAGGTGTGAGTACCTGGATTCGGCATCAAGTAAACTTTTACTTACATAATAAACGGGATGTTGTGTACCTTGATGATCCTTAACAAGGACCGCACTTACTGCTTTTGAGGATACTGCGAGATACAAGGATAACACTTCACCTTTTTCTGGTTTCATTAAAGCCGGGGCCGAGGATAGGTAATCTTTGAGGGCTTTTAAAGCATTTTCATGCTTCTCCGTCCACTCAAATTTCTTGTTCTTCCTTAGGATATCATACAATTCTTTACATTTCTCGGAGGACTTGGATATGAATCTGTTCAAGGCTGCTATCCTTCCTGTTAACCTTTGAACATCCTTAGCATTGGCCGGAGATTTGATATTCACTATTGCTTTGATTTGTTCCGGGCTAGCTTCGATGCCTCTCTTAGTCACCATGTATCCTAAGAATTTACCTGCTTTAACACCAAAATGACATTTTGAAGGATTAAGCTTCATATTATATTTGTCAAGGATATCAAATGCTTCCTCCAAGTCTCGTAGGTGATCCTCAGCTTTTAAGGATTTCACCACCATATCATCTATGTAGACCTCCATAGTTTGTCCAATCTGATCCTTGAACATCATATTCACCAGCCTTTGGTACGTTGCACCTGCATTTCTCAATCCAAACGGCATAGCAATATAGCAATATATACCAGTTGGAGTCATGAAGGCTGTATCCTCTTGGTCGGATGGTTCCATTTGGATTTGTTGAAATCCAGATGAAGCATCCATAAAAGTTAACAGTTCATGACCCGCAGTTGCATCCACCATGGAGTCAATGTGGGGTAAAGGGAAAGGATCCTTGGGACATGCCTTATTTAAATCGGTAAAATCGACACATACCCTCCACTTTCCGTTTTTCTTTTGAACAACAACCACATTGGCCAACCATCTTGGATACTTGACCTCTCTAATCATACCTGCCCGGAGCAATTTCTCTACCTCTTCCTGGATAATGGCATTCCTTTCTGGTGCAAATTTCCTTCTCCTTTGATGGATTGGTTTGAAGGATCTGTCGATGCCGAGCTTATGAGTGATAACATCCTTGGATATGCCAGTCATGTCTTCGTGTTTCCATGCAAAGGTAGCCTTTCTCCTTTTGAGGAAGGATATGAGGTCTTCTTTCATTTCGCCAAGGATCCCTGACCCGATATAGATTTTGGATTCAGGATCATCAGGATCCATGAGGATTTCTACCACATCTTGCTCTCTGGCCTCCAAGACACTCCTTGGAGGATACCTTGATTGCTATTGCTCCCTTGACTTCGAAGCTGGTTTCATCGATGAAGTGTAGCAATCCTTAGCTTCCTGCTGATCGCTATCAATCTTTACTATTCCCCAAGGACTAGGGAGCTTCACACATTGATGATAAGTAGATGGGACTGCTTTCATATCGTGTATCCAGGGCCTGCCAAGGATAACATTACAACAAGATAAACAGTCAATAACACAAAACTTTTGATAAGAGTGTAAGCCTTCAATATATATTGGGAGTTTAATGTCCCCCAGGGTGTTCTTAGTTTCGCCACTAAATCCCACGAGCACGGAGGATCTTGGTATGATCTCTGATTCAGGGATACCCATCTTCTTTAGAACATCGAGCTGGATAATGTTCACTGAACTTCCTCCGTCTATTAGGATCCTGCGGACAAAATAGTTAGATATAAAAAGAGTAATAACTAAACCATCGTGATGAGGATCCTGGATATCAATACGATCCTCTTCATCAAAGGTTATGACTTTTCCTTCGGAGACACTCGATGTTCGAACTGGCCTTTCTCCGTTATCCATTTTAGTTTCCTTCGCATGCCTCTTAGCTGCTGAGAAGGATGTGCCACAAATGTCGGATCCCCCAGAAATAAAGTTTATCACTTGTGCATCTGCTGGAGGGGCTGGAGCCTTCTCAGGGATCCTTTCAGGATCCTGAGTCCTTGACTTTTTCCTACCCAACAACTCTTTTAGAAGCCCTTTGCTCAACAAGTATCCAATCTCCTTTCTTAATGCGATGCATTCTTCTGTGAGGTGCCCAAAATCTTCATGATATGCACACCACTTTGACTTATCCTTAGTTGCAGCTGGCCTGTCATTCTTTCTTGGCCATCTAGCTTTATCACCTAGGTTCTGCATGGCAAGGATTAGTTCATTGTTATCAACACTAAAGCAGTATTCAGAAATTGGAGGATAATCCTCATCATCCTCTTCTTGATCAATAGAATGCACGTTCTGATTATCGGATTTGTTGTAGGATCTGAACTTGTTGTTTCTGAATGAGGATCCTTGCTTATCCTGCTTTGAGGATCCTGTTATCCTCTCCTGAATCCTCTTGTCATCCTCTAGCCGAATGAACCTGAAGGCCCGGGTCCTTACCTCATCTAGGTTCCTGCATGGTGTCATAACAAGATCATCATAAAATAACGAATCCCTAAGCAGTCCCATTTTGAAGGCTTCAACAGCCGTGGCTATATCTAAGTTGGGAATGTCTAAGGATTCTTTACTAAATTTGGTAATGTAATCCCTTAATGATTCATTATGACCCTGGGTTATCCTATATAAATCACTAGTTAATCGTTCAAATTTTCTACTACAAGAAAACTGAGTATTAAACAAGTTAACTAGGTTTGCAAATGAGGTAATAGAATAGGGAGGAAGACTTAGCAGCCATTTGAGAGCTGATCCAGTAAGAGTGGATCCGAATCCTTTGCATAGGCATGCTTCCTTTAACTTTTCTGGGATTGGATTGATCTCCATCCTCTCCCTGTATTGTGCTATGTGTTCTTCAGGATCCGTCGAACCATCGTACAATTTCATTGTAGGCACATGGAACCTCTTGGGTATCTCAGCATCACAGATTGGTGGTGCAAAGCGAGATATCTTGTGGCTCCCATCTGCAATCTCTGGAATAGGTTTGACTACTCCCGGAACACTCGAGATCATATCCTTTAGCTTTTGCAATTCTCTGGCCATGGCCTGATTGATACCTGGATCCTGCATAAGACCATGGTTAGTAGTATGAGAATTATTAAAAGTGTTACCTCCCATTGGATTCAAGTTAGGAAATATGGAGGTTAATCCATATTGTTGAGATTCTGGAATGATCGAGGGGCCAGCAGAGGCATTGGTCTGCATTGGAATAAAATCTCCTTGATGGACATCTGAACTTCCTGTTTGCAAACTCCTCAAGGATCCTGGCATCTGGAAGGATCCCTGAAACTGGGATGATCCTGGAACAAAGGAGGATCCTTGAACCTGGGATGATCCTGGAACGAAGGAGGATCCTTGAACCTGGGATGATCCTGGAACGAAGGAGGATCCTTGAACCTGGGATGATCCTGGAACGAAGGAGGATCCTTGAACCTGGGATGATCCTGGCATCTGGAAGGAGGATCCTTGAACCTGGGATGATCCTGGAACGAAGGAGGATCCTTGAACCTGGGATGATCCTGGCATCTGGAAGGATCCCTGAAACTGGGATGATCCTGGAACAAAGGAGGATCCTTGAACCTGGGATGATCCTGGAACGAAGGAGGATCCTTGAACCTGGTGCATTCCTGAATATCCTCCTGTACTCGTGAGGGATCCCATATGCTGGGGATAGGATCCTGCTGGCTGGAAATATGAACCTAGTGCCTGAGTCATAGCTGTTGTTCCGTAGTGCACTCCTTTTGGTCCACCCGCATATTGAATGTTTGGAACCACTGACGGCTGAGAAGTAACCACCGGAGTGTCAAAATTCAAAGATCTGGGCATCAGTGGAGAATGATCCTCTGCCGTTTTCTTCTGTTTCTTAATTTCATCAATCTCCCGGAGGATCCTTTCGTTGGTCTTATCCTGCTCTTGTGCATGATTCCTCATCTGCAAAATCAAGGTATAGAGATCATTAGTAGTAGGATTAGTTGAAACAGAAGAAGTAGGTGGTTTTGAGAAAATGGGGGTCGGTTTCTTCGCAGCATTCTCTGTATTCTTCTGGGATCCAGAAGGTGGTGGAGGCAAAGGAGGAACGCCTTGTGAAGAAGTGAATGGGGGCATCAAGTTTGAAGCATTCTTCGCTGAGGAAGCCATTTGCTTGGTTGTAATGAACCGGAATGAGCACAGAAATGCGAATTCTTCTAAGGACAAAGCACCAATTGCCCCACGTTGGGCGACAAACTGTTTTGGTCAAAAAATCTGATGATGATATTGCAACCAAACTCTTTGTTTAGGGGAATGATGCTTAAAATGTGTAACAACAATGAGGATCACTTCAATGTAGAATGCACAAACAACACAAGGATTTATACGGGGAAAAAGCCCTTGATCAAGAGTTGATCTCCGGCACAAAAAACCCCGGGTGATGGAAACTACCGATCACCAAGCTCAAATAAATGAATAAACGTTTACAACTTCGGATAGTAACGAGCTAGGTACAAGGATCACTACGGTGAAGTGTGTAAAAAGTGTAAGTAATTGCTAAGTGTTTGAACGAGAGCTTGTATGAGCGTGTTTGCGAGTGTGTGAACTGCCAAAAAATGACTAAGTGTTACTAACTAGCTCGTTACCCCTTTAAAATAAGAAAAATATCTAGTTAACAAACTCTCCGACTTTCGGGCCAAGCCTCCACGTTCTCCATAACGTCTAGTTTTGATCTAGCACGTGCAGAATACTTCGGGAATATTCTCCAAGAATGCCGCTAAGACTTGGTCAAGCTTGTTATACCTGCGAGATGTTATAAAACATATGTAAACAATCGTCAGTATGAGGATCCTTGAAGTGATCCATGATCCTGATCCTAAAGCCCTTCTGAGGATCACCACCTGTCACAGAAGTAAGGATCACTAGTTAGGATAACGAATAAGGATCACTAATTGTTAGAAAATCCTCCCCTAACACCTACCACATATTTCACAAGTCCAATCCAGATTTCTGAAATCTTAACTGGGAATAGGTTGAGAAGAGAACATAATAGATCTTTAGGAGAGATGGTATAATATACAGATCAAATGAGTTTTTACTCAGTTTGATATAGGTTTCTTGGGTTTCATTTGGGCACTTGAGGGCCTCTTTCGGGTGTATTAGATCTATAGCGCGACAACGTACAGCTAGGTCAGCATGTATCTGGATGCAGCAGAAGCTGTCGTTGCCTAGCACCTCCAGGTCAGCATATATCTGGATGCAGCAGAGGAGGTACACGATTTTTTTCAGAGAAGATTTCAGAATCAGATCAAAATTGTGTGTATCGGGACACATACAGACATTCAAATAGAAATGTGCTAATTCCAAGTGACTTTCTTTCCTGGGGTCATGTACAATTTTAGTTCTGAACAGGAGAACAGCCAAGATATCCCCAGATGAAATAACAGCATAAAGACCCAAAACTTCAGATTTTGGCAATCTATCAACGCAAGATTTAAGGTCATTAAACCATACACCACTGATGTGTTCCCCACTCATACACAGTTCTTTTAAGTTTATATCACATTGGTAAGTTGATTATTTCATGCTTTTTGCCTACTGGTACATCATATAATGAAGCTGCTATCACACTTAACCATTTTAATTTCATTTTCAGTGTGACAGTCTAACATGCTGATGTACTATCATTTCTTCTTTTTCACACAGTGATAACTCATTTTTAATTTTCTATTTTTTTTATGTTTTTGATTTTTCAAAATTTTTTTTATTTTTGATTTTTAAGAAAAGCAGTAAACTATTTACAAAAATTCTTATGAAAAACCAGTTATTCAGGATTCCTTATCCCGTTGAGTTCAACTAAGTGTTCAAAGCGAGCCCTGTCAAAAGCTTTAGTATAAAGATCTGCCAGGTTATCTAGTGTGTCAACTCAGCACTTTGAACTTCAGTTTAAATCAATCAATATATATAAATCAACAATCTCACATCCCCCTTCATATGCCTAGAGTAGCCATTATCAACATAAGTTGATAATCCTCCTTAGCAGCTCCTGCACACACCAACTAAGAAATTAGTTAGATTGGGGGACCCAAGCCTTAATGGTCTTGGGTCGTCCAAATTCACCAACTACTCGAACATCCATCCAATATCCATTACTCCTAACTGGAGTCTTGGATCTCAGACCTGTTGATGTAAATGGGTTTTGATTTCCACTAGGTCTTTGGTCCTGAGGGTTCCTATACATATTTGGACTATTTGACCTTTGGAAATTTTGATTTTGGTACCTTGAATTTTGATTCCAAGAAGCATTATAGTTATAATTTCTAAAGCCATTGTTATAAAAATTTCGACAAGCATTATTTTGGTATCGATTTTGATATTGACCTTGACTTCTGAAATTATTTGAATTTCCATTAAAATTGTTCACTTTTGGTGAACTGCTTCTAGGTCTCTCAAATCTGCCTGGTGGAGATCTAGGCTGAAATCTTTGTTGATTTCTTTGAAAACGAGGAACTTGTGGAGTTCCTTTTTCAGCCTTATCTACACCAACAGCAACATTTTCTGGTTGCTTAGGAGCAGATTTCTTTTGAGACTTTGATCCTTTCTCCTCACTATCACCCATCTTCACTGGTAATTTCCCTCTCTGTTTTTCACTAAGTTGTGCTTCACTCTTTTTGTTAGGACAGCAGCTTGCTACATGTCCCTTGACGTGACATTTGAAGCACGATATCTTTTTCGAAGACTTCTTAGCTGGAGTCTCTGAGGTAGATCCCTTATCAGATGGTGATGATCCCTTGGATGAACCTCGTTCAGTTTGCTTGGATTCAAATTTTTCTTTGTTTTTATTTTTAGCAAACTCTACATTAGATTCATTTTCAATAACAGCGGTTTCGTTTTTCATGTCACTTCCTTGAACAAAAGTAATCTGTTTAACAACAGTTGGATTCTTATTCTTAGGCGGTGAATTTTTCTTTTTAAAAGGTTCCCTGTTATTGTTATTCTTAGCCTCATCACTCTTAGATCCATCACCTTTACTTGATGTGGATGCGAAACTACTTGGTGTAGATGCCATAAAGTCTTCTAGCTCATTTTCACTAGGCAGGAATGAATAGTCATGACTAAGAGGAGGTGGAACTTCATTAAAGCCTTGGAAGCCCACACTTGTCTTGTCATTACTCTTCTTTAACCCACCCATCATGTGTTTCATTACAAAAGATGAATCTCTGAATTGACCTAATTTCTTTTCAAGTTCAACAATTTTGAGTTGTGCATCTGACAACTCTTTGTTTTTATCAGAAATCTCTTTTGTTTTCTCAGCCATCATGTCATGAGCTAAATCTATTACTTGAAGTTTTTCATTTAATTTGCAAGTTAAAGCTTCAATTTCAGCTTCACAACCTTTTATTTTCTTCAAGTATGATGATTCATTTCTTTTAACAAAAAAGTTTGCTTCTTTTATGTTAGACATCTCACTTACCAGACTTTGGTTTTGTTTTGTCAACCTGGCAACCTCACCCTGTAGTTCACGACATCTCAAACATACTGAATTAGATTGTACCTCTTTCTCATGAACTTCTGAGGTTTCATCAGCAACAACCTGTTTAGCTTCACTCTCTTTCTCTACTTCAGCATCCACTTTAGCTTCAACATTCTCCACTTGAGCTTCAGTATTTTTCACTTCAGATTCAGCATCACTCACACTCGTTTCACCCTCATCAACTGGCACTATCTCTGCCATGAATGCCTGAGTGGCTCTCTCATTTCCCTGATATCGCTTTTGTAAAGCATCCCACATATCCTTTGAATTATTGTACCTTTTGAAGGTATGCTTGATGCTATCAGGTAAGGACATTTTAATTGCAGCCAATGCTCTCTTTTCAGCCTCATACATCTTTTTATCATCCTCTTTCATGTTCGCATAGTCTGTTCGACGTTGTCTGCCCTCAAAATCGTGTGTTGGGTTTATGTACCCATCTTCAATACATATCCACATACGTGCATCTTGAGATTCAATGAAGGATTTGAAGCTTGCCTTCCATGTAAGATAATTCTCCACCTTCATCATCTTAGGTGCATTCAATTTTGTCATGTTCGACATTTTAACGCAAACAGAGTGGTAAAACCGTACACAATATCTCCAAAAACAGTGGTTACCAAATTACACCTTTAGAATCGTCTCGAAAAGACAAATCCAATGATATATAATGTCAAAATCCAAGGAATTCAACAGTCCAAACGGTTCTGTCAAACGAGCTACGGATCAATTTCTATTTGCAAAACAGTCAAATTTTATCGACGCTTAGCAACTGAAATTCCACCTCTTAATTTCGCTGGTTTTAGTTAAATTCGCTGGTTATATCGCTGCCAAATTCGCTAGTCAATTTCTCGATTACGACGATCTGTAAAGTCGCTGAAAACCGTGATGATTTCGCTGTGGACAATCACACGGTTACCAAAGTCGCCTTTGGATTTACTTCGCCGGTCACCGAGATATTATGTCCCAATTTTGCTGGTCAGTTAAATATGCTACTTGAGTCTGCGAAGTTGTTAAATTCGCAGGTACTACAAATTCGCTGGTCTAGAAAATATGGAAACTTAATCTGTTTCAAATTTCTGAGATTTTCCAAGATTTCGTAACAATTTCCTGCAAAATCGAAACACCAAATCAGCAGACTTTTTGCGAAAAACTGTGAAGAACAGAATGAAAACCGTGAAGAACACGAAGAACAATCTTCGAATCTTCAAGAAATTCAGCCAAAAATTCTTCCAGAATCAACCAAAAACTTTCCTGGAAACCCTAAAACCTGCAAAACAGCAATCAAACAAACCAAAAGATCAAAACAGCCAAACAAATTTCGAAAATTTTATCAAAAATTTCGAAAATTTCAAAACCCTAATTTTTCAGGTTTTCAAAATTTCGAAAATTTCTTCCTGTTTCTGCAAAACACAATTCTGAACCGAGCCTTCAAGAGCCTAATGCTCTGATACCAATTGTAGGTCCCTTATTCGTATGGATCTTTCACAGAATTGTCTTTCCAATCAAGAGTGCGGAATCCTCTTGATCAGAATATCACAGAAACAAGTAGACGAACAGAAATTCACAATCAAACGGGTCCTCTACTGATTATCCAAACTAAACGTTTTACAATCAACTCAAGACCTCACAACCTCACAGCCTATCTCTGTGATCTTGCTACAAACCTAAATTCGAAATTACTTTCTCTCTCTCTACTTTCTCTCTCTAAAATTCTCTAACCCCTTAAACCCTAATCACAAAACATGTTTATATACCACATGTCTGTGAACTGGGCTTCCTACATGGACTAGGCCATTTTCCAAGCCCATTACAATAATAAACTCACTAACCAATAAGCTAAGCCCAATACAAAATATCCAAAGACTAAATAATCAAACTATTAAGCTGTTGTCACCGAATATGCACCAACAAGGATAGATTGACAAGATCCTCAAAACAGGAGAAACAAGGATCCTACTTCAGGAACAACAAATCAAAGTCCTACAACCGATCCGATAATCAGAACGTGCATGCAGTGGAACAAGAAGAGGACGATGAGGATTATCCTCCTATTTCTGAATACTGTTTTTCTGTTGATAACAATGAACTAATCCTTGCAATGCAGAATCTAGGTGAGAAAGCTAGGTGGCCGAGAAAAAGTGATAAACCAGCTGCTACAAAGGATAAGTCCAAATGGTGTGCATATCATGAGGATTTCGGGCATCTCACTGAAGAGTGTATTGCACTAAGAAAGGAAATTGGCTACTTGTTGAGCAAGGGGCATTTGAAGGAACTTTTGGGACGAAAAAAGTCAAGGATCCAGGATCCTGAAAGGATCCCGGAAAGGGCTCCTGCTCCTCCAGCAGATGCACAAGTTATAAACTTCATATCCGGTGGATCAGACATTTGTGGTACCTCCTTTTCAGCAGCAAAAAGACATGTTAAGGAAACCAAGATGGATAATGGAGACAGACCCGTCCGAACCTCTGTTGTTACCCAGGATAAAGTCATAACCTTTGATGAGGATGATGGTGTTGATGTCCAGGATCCTCATCATGATGGTCTTGTAATTACATTGTTTATTTCTAACCACTTTGTTCGCAGGATCCTAATCGATGGAGGAAGCTCTGTGAACATCATTCAGCTTGATGTCCTCAAGAAAATGAATATCTCGGAGTCTGATATCGTCCCAAGATCCTCAGTCCTTGTGGGATTCAGTGGGGAAACCAAAAATACATTGGGGGACATCAAACTCCCAATCTATATTGAAGGATTGCATTCTTATAAAAAAAATTTGTGTTATAGATTGCTTATCTTGTTGCAATGTTATCCTTGGCAGGCCATGGATACATGATATGAAGGCAGTTCCATCCACCTATCATCATTGTGTAAAGCTTCCAAGTCCATGGGGAGTGGTGAAAATTGAAAGTGATCAACAAGAGGCTAAGAACTGTTATACATCATCAATGAAGCCAGCCTCAAGACCAAGGGAACAATAGCAATTAAAGTATCCTTCAAGAGATGTCTTGGAGGCAAGAGAATAGGATTTGAAAGAAATCCTCATGGATCCTGATGATCCTGAATCCATAGTCTTCATAGGATCAGGGATCCTTAGCAACATTGAGCAGGATCTAGTATCCTTCCTTAAGAGGAGGAAATCCACCTTTGCCTGGAAACATGAAGACATGACAGATATATCTAAGGATATAATTACTCATAAGCTTGGCATTAACAGGTCATTCAAGCCTATACATCAAAAGAGGAGGAAGTTTGCACCTGAAAGGAATGCTATTATCCAGGAAGAAGTAGATAAACTACTCCGGGCAGGTATGATAAGAGAGGTTAAGTATCCAAGATGGTTAGCCAATGTGGTTGTTGTTCAAAAGAAAAATGGAAAGTGGAGGGTATGTGTCGATTTTACTGATTTAAACAAGGCATGTCCCAAGGATCCTTTCCCATTACCCCACATTGACTCCATGGTGGATGCTATCACGGGTCATGAATTGTTGACTTTTATGGATGCTTCATCTGGGTTTCAACAAATTCAGATGGAACCATCTGATCAGGAGGATACAGCCTTTATGACCCCTACTGGTATATACTGTTATATTGCTATGCCATTTGGACTAAGGAATGCAGGTGCTACTTATCAAAGGCTAGTCAATATGATGTTCAAGGAACAAATTGGACATACTATGGAAGTCTATATTGATGACATGGTGGTTAAGTCCAAGAAAGCTGAGGATCACCTTAAAGACTTGGAGGAAGCATTCAATATCCTTGATAAATTTAATATGAAACTAAATCCTTCCAAGTGTCATATTGGTGTTAAGGCAGGTAAATTCTTAGGCTATATGGTGACAAAGAGGGGCATTGAAGCTAGTCCAGAGCAAATCAAGACTATTGTGAATATCAAATCTCCTGCCAATGCTAAGGATGTGCAAAGATTGACAGGCAGGATCGCATCCTTGAACAGGTTCATATCCAAATCCTTAGAAAAGTGCAATGAATTATATGACATTCTGAGGAAGAACAAGAAATTTGAATGGACTCAGAAACATGAAAGTGCCCTCAAAGCTCTTAAGGATTACCTATCCTCAGCTCCGGCCCTGATGAAACCAGAAAAAAGGGATGTATTATCCTTATACTTAGCAGTATCCTAAAAAGCAGTAAGTGCGGTCCTTGTTAAGGATCACCAAGGTACGCAACATCTTGTCTATTATGTAAGTAAGAGTTTACTTGATGTTGAATCCAGGTATTCACACTTAGAGAAACTTATCCTTGCATTAATAATGGCATCTACTAAATTAAGACATTATTTTGAGACTCATGCCATTATTGTTAAGACTAATTTTCCAATTAAGAATGTTCTCAGGAAACCTGAAATGTCAGGAAGGATGGCTAAGTGGGCAGTGAAGCTTAGTGCATATGATATAAGATATGAACCAAGGACTGCCATCAAATCCCAAGCCTTAGCTGACTTTGTGGCAGATTTTAGTAGTGATTTGCAAAAGGAAGCTGAGTTAGAAGTCCAACAGCTTGAAGAAACTAAGGATCCTTGGATACTCTTCACTGATGGAGCCTCTAATGTAAAAGGAACAGGGATTGGAATACTACTAAAATCGCCACAGGGGGACATAATACCCCACTCCATAGCTTGTGAATTTCAAACTACCAACAATGAGGCTGAGTATGAAGCCTTGATAGCTGGTTTGCAAATTGCTAAGCATATGAGGATCAGGTATATTGAGGTACATGTAGATTCGTTATTAATCACTAATCACTTTAATGGATCCTACGCTGTTAAAGGTGAAAAGCTAATCAAATATTTAGAGATAGTCAAAGAATTGGCACTCTCTTTTGTTTCCTTTAGTTTGACACAGGTACCAAGGGAAGAGAACGCAGAGGCTGATGCATTAGCCAATCTAGGATCATCCTTGAAGATCCCGGAGGATATCAAGATCCCAATTATCCATATCCTGACCCCTGCTATCGAGGATCATGTAGCTATGGAGATAGTAGAAGATTCTGCAATCATCCCTAGTGATGATACTCAATCTCATTCAGGATCATGGATCCTCCCAATCATGAGATACATACAACATGGAGAGATTCCTACAGGAGAAAACCATAGGGCTTTCAAAATTAAGGTATCTCAATTTACAATATTGAATAATATGTTGTATAAACGATCTCTTGCAGGACCATATCTGAGATGCATTGAGGATCCTGAATTCCAAGAAGTCCAAAAGGATTTCAATGAAGGAGATTGTGGAAACCACAGTGGGGGCAGGGCATTATTCTCAAGGATCCTGAGGACAGGATACTATTGGCCCACTATGAAGAAGGATGTTGTGGAGTATGCTAAGAAGTGTGATCTTTGTCAGAGACACAGTAATATCCTTCACCAACCAGCAGAGCTTTTGCATCCTATATCCTCTTCTTAGCCATTTATGAGGTGGGGAATGGATATAGTTGGTAAGCTTCCTAAGGCACCTGGTGGAAAAGTATTCATGCTTGTTATGACTGATTACTTCTCCAAGTGGATAGAGGTTGAAGCCTTTCCTCAAGTCAGAGAAAAGGAAGTTATATCCTTTATTAAAAGAAACATTATTACTAGATTTGCTATCCCTTCTGAAATTGTTTGTGATAATGGATCCCAATTTATTGGGAATAGAACTACTAACTTTTGTGACAGCTGGGGGATTAAGATGATAACATCAACACCAGTCCACCCACAAGCTAATGGTCATGCAGAATCATCCAACAAGATCATCATCAACAATTTGAAGAAGAAGCTTGGATCCAAGAAAGGAAAATGGGCAGAAGAACTACCTTATGTGCTTTGGGCCGATAGGACAACTCTCAAGAATGCTACTGGCCAAACTACATTTTCTTTGGTATTTGGGGCAAAATCAGTGATCCCTACAGTGATGGTGGTTCCAACTGCAAGAACAAGCATTTGTGATCCTGAAGAAAATGCTGAAAACTTGGTTCAAGACTTGGATAATATAGAAGAAATCAGGGATTTGGCAAGGATAAGGATGGCTAGTTATTAACAAAGGATGACTGGAGCCTACAACAAAAATGTCAGGATTAGGAAATTCCAAGTTGGTGATATGGTATTAAGGAAAGCATTTCAGAATACCACCAATCCTGCTGATGGAAAGTTGGCACCAAAATGGGAAGGCCCTTATTTGATTGAAGCTGAAGCAGGAAAGGGGGCATATCGATTGCTAACGATGGAAGGTGATTTGCTACCAAGAGCTTGGAATGCTGTCCATTTGAAGAAATATTTCATGTGATAAGGATCCATGATCCTTACATGACAATATCCTTGAAGGATCCTTACAGAACAAATGATCCTCATTTTGGTAACATTCTAATCTCAAACTATTTCATTCTTTTATTCTCTTATATAAGGATAAGGATCCTGCATCCTTTATCCTCCTTTCACTTGATTCTGAGTTTTGAAGGTTCAGGTATCCTTAACAAAGGACTGATTATCCACAGAAGTATCCAGTTTTCCCGTTAGCTAAGGTTTTGACATTTTCATGTCACTATGTTTGGATAGTCGCCAGTGAGGGCCATACTCCAGTTTACATACGATCCTTTGGGCTTGTCCACAGTTATCCTTTAGGCTTGTCCCCAGTTATCCTTTGGGCTTGTCCCCAGTATATTGGGCTTGTCCCCAGAATTGTTGGGCTTGTCCCCAGTTACTAACTCTTATCTTATATTGGCTTAGTCCCAAGTTGTATCCTATTTCAGGTTTTTGGAGACAAACGACCAAGGATCCTTGATCCTTACCTTCTACTAAGGTTTGTCTTTTGGTTATCCTGATTATAAGTGTTAAAGGTTAGGATCCTAACTTGGATTCTCAGGTATGATCCTTAATTATTTTGATTTTATTCATTATTCATTTGAGTAACCCTTATCCTTTGACAACTGAACTTATGATCCTTAAAATATACTACTTTTCGGAACTCGTCGACTATAGGATATGTGATCCTTGAACATATCCTAAACTTTTTGAGGATATTTATTAAGTTTTTTCTTTACTTGATAAGTTTAGACAAAATGTATATCACAACAATTGAAAAGTAAAGTACTAAAAAGGATAGCAACACGGGAGATAGCCAAAAAGTTAGAGTTATTTTATTCACAAAACGTTGAACCGTTTAAGGTTGTCAAAATTGCCAACCCACGTTTCTACCAGCAAAACGTGGCCCGTCCACATGGGTTGGCAAAGGGTGTCCATTGTTTACGGGTATTTGTAGTGAAGGAAATAAAATACGGAAGGATAACGAGTGGCTTCATCCCCCAAACAGAGGATCCATCCACCACCCATTATCCTGCCTATTGTTCAAGGATCCATGATCCTTCATCCTAGAAACTATTGTCTAAAGTTATTACAACCCATCATTGTTCAACAAAAACATCATAACCAAACAACCAAACTTAAAAAATGGGCTCCGGCTATGTCTAGAAGTGTCCATCATCGCCCATTCATGCAGCTTACACCTTCGCTGCATCACCTTCACCAGCTCCACCTGCTTCTCCACCCTGATCCTTGCCACTGCCACCAGCCTCGATTGCTAGAACCTCATCAGCCTCTTCTTCGTCCTCCAACTCAGCCAGCCTAGCCTTCCAGCCCTCCATGTCCCAGTTGCTCCTGTCAAAATTAGGATCCTGAGCTTCTTGGGCCATCTACAACTTGGTCTTGTACATGGCAATGGCAGCGGAGACTTTGACATCCTGCATGATCTCGTGCTTCTCGTAGTCAGCATTGATCTGAGCTGCAACCGCTTGAGTTTTGGCATCATTGAGGTCCTTTTCGAGGGAGGCAATCTTGTGATCCTTGAGCACCGCCACTTTTTGGAGGTCAGAGTATTTCTCCTCAAGCTCTTCGACGTTCCCAACATAGTCCTCGATTTCAGCAAATTTCTGCAAAGAAGACAATGCAAAGCTCAGGACCACGTGATCTTCAAGTGGGCAGGATAATTAAGCTAAGTCAGTGATCCTTACCTCAGCAAAGTACTCGAGGAACTGATGGCGGATCAGAGGCAAGCCTTCTAGATTGTCAGCTTCAGAGGTCTTCCTTTTCTTTCCCCCTCTTCCCTTTGAAGTGGTTGCCTTGGGGATCGTGACAGCTGGGCTGGCAGCAAGCTTCTTCTTTGAGGATGGAACAGTGTCAAGGTCAGTGACACTGAATTTGGAGCCAGATCTTGAAGATTTTCCAGTGCCTACACATCCAAAACAGATAAGTATCCTTATTTCATTTCAATTTAAGCATTTAATTACATATAAACATGGATACTTACTCGACATAGTGACAGAACCTGAGGATACTTCTTGAGAATCCTGGGTGTTTGTTTTGAATGATCTTCTTGCGGGATCAAGTCTTTGGAAAGCGGCAAGCCTTCCCTTTGTTACAGGTGTTGTGATGAGGTGTGCGATAGTAATAGTTGTGAAATAGAAACAGAAGGATGTTAGTGATCCTCAGCAAAGACAAGGTCATCTGGTGATCCTCCTAAGGATCCTCTATCCTACCATTGGTGGTCCACTTCCTTGTCTTTGCTGAGGATCACTAACATCCTTCTGTTTCTATTTCACAGCTATTACTATCGCACACCTCATCACAACACCTGTAACAAAGGGAAGGCTTGCCGCTTTCCGAAGACTTGATCCTGCAAGAAGATCATTCAAAACAAACACCCAGGATTCTCAAGAAGTATCCTCAGGTTCTGTCACTATGTGGAGTAAGTATCCATGTTTATATGTAATTAAATGCTTAAATTGAAATGAAATAAGGATACTTATCTGTTTTGGATGTGTAGGGGTAGGAAAATCTTCAAGATCTGCCTCCAAATTCAGTGTCACTGACCTTGACACTGTTCGATCCTCAAAGAAGAAGCTTGCTGCCAGCCCAGCTGTCACGATCCCCAAGGCAACCACTTGAAAGGGAAGAGGTGGAAAGAAAAGGAAGACCTCTAAAGCTCACAATCTAGAAGGCTTGCCTCTGATCCGCCATCAGTTCCTCGAGTACTTTGCTGAGGTAAGGATCACTGACTTAGCTTAATTATCCTGCCCACTTGAAGATCACATGGTCCTGAGCTTTGCATTGTCTTCTTTGCAGAAATTTGCTGAAATCGAGGACTATGTTGGGAACGTCGAAGAGCTTGAGGAGAAATACTCTGACCTCCAAAAAGTGGCGGTGCTCAAGGATCACAAGATTGCCTCCCTCGAAAAGGACCTCAATGATGCCAAAACTCAGGCGGTTGCAGCTCAGATCAATGCTGACTACGAGAAGCACGAGATCATGCAGGATGCCAAAGTCTCCGCTGCCATTGCCATGTACAAGACCAAGTTGCAGATGGCCCAAGAAGCTCAGGATCCTAATTTTGACAGGAGCAACTGGGACATGGAGGGCGGGAAGGCTAGGCTGGCTGAGTTGGAGGACGAAGAAGAGGCTGATGAGGTTCTAGCAATCGAGGCTGGTGGCAGTGGCAAGGATCAGGGTGGAGAAGCAGGTGGAGCTGGTGAAGGTGATGCAGCGAAGGTGTAAGCTGCATGAATGGGCGATGATGGACACTTCTAGACATAGTCGGAGCCCATTTTTTAAGTTTGGTTGTTTTGTTATGATGTTTTTGTTGAACAATGATGGGTTGTAATAACTTTAGACAATAGTTTCTAGGATGAAGGACCATGGATCCTTGAACAATAGGCAGGATAATGGGTGGTGGATGGATCCTCTGTTTGGGGGATGAAGCCACTCGTTATCCTTCCGTCTTTTATTTCCTTCACTACAAAGACCCGTAAACAATGGACACCCTTTGCCAACCCATGTGGACGGGCCACGTTTTGCTGGTAGAAACGTGGGTTGGCAATTTTGACAACCTTAAAGGGTTCAACGTTTTGTGAATAAAATAACTCTAACTTTTTGGCTATCTCCCGTGTTGCTATCCTTTTTAGTACTTTACTTTTCAATTGTTGTGATATACATTTTGTCTAAACTTATTAAGTAAAGAAAAAACTTAATAAATATCCTCAAAAAGTTTAGGATATGTTCAAGGATCACATATCCTATAGTCGACGAGTGCCGAAAAGTAGTATATTTTAAGGATCATAAGTTCAGTTGTCAAAGGATAAGGGTTACTCAAATGAATAATGAATAAAATCAAAATAATTAAGGATCAAACCTGAGAATCCAAGTTAGGATCCTAACCTTTAACACTTATAATCAGGATAACCAAAAGACAAACCTTAGTAGAAGGTAAGGATCAAGGATCCTTGGTCGTTTGTCTCCAAAAACCTGAAATAGGATACAACTTGGGACTAAGCCAATATAAGATAAGAGTTAGTAACTGTTTTGGTCAAAAATTACCGAAGCAATTTAGTGATTAAATTTGTAAAGTGAGGTAGTGTGCTAGAAAGTGTACTTGAAAATGTGCTTGTTGAGTTAATTAGGAAATCAGTATTCAGGATACGGCTCAGGATATCGAGCTGTATCTATGATCAAACAATGAGCAAAAGTAAAGTAAACGACACGAGATGTACGAGGAAAGCCCTTGATCAATCTAGATCGCCGGCATAAAACCTCGGGAGCTGAAAATCGCAGCTTCCTTGTTCTTCTATTGCTTCAAATATCAGGATACAGTGCAGGATGTGGTACGGATCGACTAAGTGTTACAACGAAATTTGAATACAAGTGTGGTGTTTGCAATAAGCTAGAAAGTGAAAGTATGCGAGAGTGTAAGTGGAGATTGTGTGACTTAAACTGATCCGCCCCCATCTATTTATAGTAAAGATAAAATAACAAACTATCATAAACTTCCGGGATCCACCGAATATTCCTTCATCGAACGTTGTAGACCTGGTCTTTCGGGCTCAACGTCTATCCTTCAACAAACTCTTCCGAGTCTTGAGGAGGAGAAGTCCTCTTGACCGTTAGCAAGTCTCAGCCTTTAACCTGCACGTGGTTAATTCAATAAACCTTAGGATATCACCCAAGATGTTAGCAATATCCTTTTCCAGCATCCTGGTCACAAATAAACAAACAAAGGCAGGATATTGGTCATGATACGTATATTAAGAAAATGACCCCTAACAATTGTCCCCAAATATATCGGTTGGGATACCAATCCAACGGATGTATTTCAAAAATCTTATCCCATAACTCAAGGCATTTAAAACGAAGCGACGGTCAAGATCACATCGTAACTTCCAACGCGTTTTTTACTCAATGGAGATCCACGATGCCCCTATATCTTCTCTTTTCTTGTTTGAAAAGCAGATATCTTCAACAGAACCTTCAGGTAATTCTCCATTTCTGATTTTCTTCCTATCAATTTACTTCACCTTACTTGCAATGGACGCCGAGACCTTCACCCAGCAGAATCTCCTTAAAAATCCCGAAAAGGAGATCTGCGCTTTTGACAACGCAGACATTGCAGCTTTAAGAGCCTCCGGCGCTTTCCCTGACAGCACGGTCTTTAGACCATTCGATCGATCAATCTGATCGGATGTTTCTTCCACCGAATGGGTCCGTTTTCCAGCATATCCTTTTTCATTAGGTCTTCGATACCCTTTTCCTGAATTCATGATGCAATTCTTTCGAATTACCGGCATCTCTTTTGCTCAAACCATGCCCATGGTTTGGAGAGTACTAATTGTACTCAACCAAATCAAAAACCTCCATTGCTCCGACCTCTTCATCGAGGATTTACCTATTGCTTATCGCCTCCGATCCCATGGCTCTAGCCGGTTCTTACTCTTCTCGACCTCCAGCAAACCCCTGATTCTCAAAGCCACCAAAAACGAAGACGGATGGCAACGCAAATTCTTCTTTGTCAAACGAGATTCCATTGCTGAGGGTGCCAACCTTCCGGTGGAGTGGTTAACCACCGGTAGGATCATAAATATCCTCATAGACCATTTGATTGTTATCTTCTATTAATACTCTTCTTTTTGATCTTTATGCAGTGAACTTCAAGGAAGTTGCTCCCCCTACCGCTGAGTCAGAAGAGAGAATCAATACTGTTTACCGGTTACCTGCAATAGACAGGACTTTCACCACACACGTCCCGAGTTCCAGTCAATACTCATCATCCGAGATGTCTGGTAAGAATTTCTTTCAAAATAATTAGTCACAACAGCATAATGATAAGATAAAGAGTAAAACTTGACGAATTGGACACCAGCTAAGATCACTGAAGTCTTTGATCATGACGAATTGGACAGCTATTCTGACCAGATCCAGGTCAAGAAAGAACCTAGCCCCAAGACCACAGCTACATCCAAACCCAGCAGCTCCAAAGCCATCATCATTCCTAAACCTTCACCGGCTACCAAGCCCCGGAGTTCAAGTTCCCGCAAAAGGAAAGAACCCGATTCCCCTGTCATTTCTGACACCTTTCCTTATGAGAAGCACGGGTTCATTGAAGACAGCGGGTTTATGACTTCTTTTCTTAACCAGGTTAGTATCCTCATATCATATCCTGCAATTTAGATTATCTTCAAAGATTTAACAATATTAATTCCTGTCCTCTTACCTTTGTAGGGTCTTGAGCGTTTAGTTCATTTATATCAAGAATCCTGCAAGCTTAACAAAACACTTGAATCTAAGCTAAAGGAAGCAGAAATCACAATCTCCGACCAAGGTATGATTGCGGCCGCCAAATCTCATCATTACGAGGAGAAATACAAAGCTATGACCCAAGAACACCAAGTTGCTCTCAACAAAGCTACTCTTCAAGCCCAGGCCGATCTAGAAGCCACCCATGTGCAATACGAACGGGATATGGTCAGCTACCGGGAAAGCCTCAAAAGTTCCTTCGTCATTTCTCTCCTCCAAGCCAGGTTGAAGATGGCTCATGAAGCCAAAACATTAGGTTTCGAATGCCCTTCTTGGGATGTTGGTGCTTGGGAGACCAAGCTGAAGAACCTCAGCGACACCTCTTCCAAATCAACTGTCGAAGAACCTTCCAAAGTAGATGAAAAAGCAACCGATGCTGAGAAGGATGCTGAGGCGGATCCCAAGACGGATGTTGCTGAAATCACTATGGACCAAGAAGGCACTACCCCCTAGAGCTTATTTCCTTTAAATCATTCGAACAATTTTATGTTTTTATGAACAATTTATATTTCTGTATCGAAACAATTTGATAGCCGAAAGTGGATGGGTCCTGGGTTTCAGGATGAAACCTTCGGTTATCAACCAGTATTGATTGCTTAAGAATAATTTCATCTTTTTATTTTTCTAAGTGTAAATCTTAGCTTTACAAAAAATTTCATACTGTTATCTTATAAAATATCCTGATCAGTATGCTCAGCGGTATACTGTAAAAACCTTTTCTTAGATAGAACTTCCAAACGTTCCTTCAACTTTGTAAAAATTTCTTTAGAAAGTGAAAAACAGTCTATCTTTTCAAAACCAAGTTTTGATAATATTTAAATGATCAGAGTTCCAAACTAATACTAGTTTCAAACACCCTAATCAAATATCCTGAAAAGGACTTTGGGAATATATCAGGATACTTAAAATAATGTTACTAAAAACTTAGACGACGTTTACAAAGGAAAGATTATACCAGAAATAGGGTATAAACATATTACCAAACTTCAATCCCTTTGCAACTCTCCCAACGATGGTGTCCCCTGTGCAAGGTACTTAGTGCATTAGTTCCGAGCCTCATCCTTTTAGCTTTACATCACCATCCTGGCAGGGATGTCCCCTGTGTACAATGTCTTCAAATACTTTAGAAATCTACTGAATGTCAGTTTCCATTGCCTTGGCAATTTTTTACGTCCCAAGGGTAAAACCCAAGGATGTACTGGAGATAAATCCCTTGTATCCTGGGGAAAATCCCAAATTTTCATGCGCTACAGGCGAGAGTGTATAAACTCCAAGACTTAGAAAGGTGAAAACCTTTAAACCTTAGAGAGTATGAAAATACCCTTTCGTGAGAGAGGGTGATCAATCCTCATATACCGTTAGGATTCAGGATATAGCCAATAGTAACGAAATTGTCAGCCACTTTTACATGGACTGGTCCCGCCACCTTGAACTATCCCTGAATAACTTGCGCTCCAGGCGGGGTGTTTAAACCCAATTCGGAAGAAAGGTGAATACCTTTAAACCTGTGAAGGGATCAGTATCCCTTAAACGTGAGAGAGGGGGCCAATCCTCTAATCTTTCGAGTTATCCTGAGTACATATCCTGGAGCTATATCCTAAAACATATCTTGCAAAACAATTGTAAACTAAGGTGGGTGTTAGCTTAGCTAACACCCCTCCGATGCTTAAGTCAGTATTGGGTTACAAAGAACAAATTAAACCAAACATATTTAAAAAAGGTAGAATTCATACCATCCTGAGTTAGAAATTAAATTCTAAACTCACTTGAAATAGAGCTTAAGGTGTATAGCATTCCAAGATCTCGGTAGCATATCCCCCTCCATATTCTTGAGTCTGTATGCTCCTTTCCCTGCTTCTGATTCAACTTCGTATGGTCCTAATATTCTTGTTATATGCCCTGGATATTCTCTGTTGATATGTTGCCATCCTTAGCCTTGCCGCATCTCTCTTCTCATCTATAGTGTCTAAATCCTGACTCAAGGCTTCAGGATTCTGCTCAGGATCACTTAAGATAGATCTTGCAGTAGGTATTGTCATTTCCGTTGGAATCATTGCTTCTGCTCCAAACACCAAGGAAAATGGGGTTTGGCCTGTTGCATTTTTTACCGTTGTCCTATCCGCCCATAAAACAAAGGGTAGTTCTTCTGCCCATCTTCCTTTTTTGGCTCCAAGCCTTTTCTTTAAGTTATTGACAATTATCTTGTTTGAGGATTCTGCTTGTCCATTTGCTTGAGGATGTACCGGAGTAGACGTAATCATTTTGATTCCCCAACTCTTGCAAAAGTCAGTAGTCCTCTTACTTATGAACTGAGAACCATTGTCACAAATTATCTCGGCTGGTACTCCGAATCTGGTCAGGATATTTCTCTTGATGAAGGATACTACTTCTTGGTCTCTAACTTGAACAAATGCTTCTACTTCAACCCACTTAGAGAAATAATCCGTCATTGCTAGCATAAAGACTTTTCCTCCCGGAGCTTTTGGTAGCTTTCCCACTATATCCATACCCCACTTCATAAATGGCCAAGGGGAAACAATAGGATATAATGGTTCAGCCGGCTGATGCAGTTTGTTACTATGTCTTTGACATGCGTCACATCTTCGAACATATTCTGCGACATCTTTTCTCATTGTTGGCCAATAATATCTTTTCCTTAACACTTTTGAGAATAACGACCTGTCCCCAGCATGGTTACCACAATCCCCTTCATGTATATCCTGAAGTACTTCTTTGGCTTCAGGATCCTCCAAGCATCTCAAATACGGTCCTGCAAGAGATTTCTTGTATAAAATATTATTTATAATAGTGAATCGTGATACCTTCATCCTAAATGCCTTAGGATTTTCATTTCCAGGGATGTGTCCTTCTTTGAGATATCTCATGATTGGAGCCGTCCAGGATTTAGGATCCTCTTCAGGATGTTCTGCTCCAGGATCCTGAATACCAGCTACTTCTTTATCCTGAGGATTCGTTGCAGGATATAAGACATGTAATATTGGTATTCGCGTCCCTTCAGGTATCCTGATCGATGATCCCAAATTTGCTAAGGCGTCCGCTTCAGCATTATCCTCCCTTGGTACCTGTTCAAGTATAAAAACATCGAAATATCCTACTAATTTTTTGAGAATATCAAGATATTCGATTAGTTTCTCACCCTTAACTGCACAGGATCCATTAAAATGGTTAGTAATTAACAAAGAGTCAACATATACTTGCAATTTTTTTATACTCATGCTCTTAGCCAATTCTAATCCTGCAATTAAAGCATCATACTCTGCTTCATTATTAGTAGCAGGAAATTCACACCTAATAGCCTGGGGTAATATGTCCCCCTGTGGCAATTTTAGTAGTATTCCTAATCCTAATCCTCTTACATTAGATGCACCGTCAGTATATAATGTCCAGGATCCTGAGGATTCTCCTAACTGTTGAACTTCTAGGTCTACCTCGTCCTGAATGTCACTACTAAAGTCAGCCACAAAGTCAGCTAAAGCCTGAGATTTTATGGCATTTCTAGGTTCATATACTAAATCATAAGCACTTAACTTTACTGACCACTTGGCCATCCTGTCTGACATCTCTGGTTTCCTAAGCACATTTTTGACAGGATAATTCGTTGATGCCATGACTAATGCTAGTATCAATTTTTCTAAATGAGAATACCTAGTTTCAGCATCTAGCAAACTTTTACTAACATAATAAACAGGATATTGCTGACCTTCATGATCCTTTATGAGAACGGCACTTACAGCATTCCCTGATACAGCAAGGTACAGGGATAGTGGTTCACCATTTTCAGGGTTCATCAATAGAGGTGCGGTTGATAGATATCGTTTCAAATCCTGCAATGCTGCTTCATGCTTCTCCCCCCATTCGAATCTTTTGTTCTTCTTTAGGATATCATAAAAGTCTTTGCATTTCTCTGAGGATCTCGAGATAAACCTGTTTATAGCTGCTACTCGGCCTGTCAATCTTTGTACGTCCTTCATATTTGAGGGTGATTTTATATCCAGGATAGGTTTGATCTGCTCTGGGCTTGCTTCTATCCCCCTTTTTGTCACCATATATCCAAGAAACTTTCCTGCCCCCACTCCGAAATGGCATTTAGCAGGATTCAGCTTCATGTTGTATTGATCCAGGATATCAAATGCTCCCTTGATATCCTGGAGGTGATCCTCAGCCTTTTTAGATGTCACCACCATATCATCGATATACACCTCCATGGTGTCCCCCAGTTTGTCTTTGAACATCATGTTTACCAATCTTTGGTATGTTGCACCTGCATTTTTCAAACCAAAAGGCATAGCTGTATAACAATAAATACCTGTTGGGGTCATGAAGGCAGTATCCTCCTGGTCAGAAGGCTCCATTTGGATCTGTTGAAATCCTGAAGATGCGTCCATGAAGGTCAGCATTTCATGCCCGGCAGTGGCATCTACCATTGCATCAATGTGGGGAAGAGGAAATGGGTCTTTAGGACGTGCTTTGTTCAAGTCTGTGTAGTCTACACAAACTCTCCATTTCCCATTTTTCTTTTGTACTACAACCACGTTTGCTAGCCATCTTGGGAACTTAACCTCTCTGATCATTCTGGACTTTAATAGTCTTTCAACTTCCTCCTGGATAATAGTGTTCCGCTCGGGAGCAAACTTCCTTCTTTTTTGTTGCACAGGCTTGAATGATTTATCAATTCCAAGCTTGTGAGTGATAATATCTTTGGATATGCCTGTCATATCCTCATGCTTCCATGCAAACGTTGACATCCTGCATTTCAAAAAGTTAATTAATTGTTCTTCAATATCCTGAGGGATATTGGTCCCTACGAGAACCGAAATATCGGGATTATCCTGGTCCAGGATAATTTTCTCCACATCCTGCTCTGGATCCTCCACGATATCCTGGGCCCGCGTCTTTAATTGCTATGCTGCACTAGGTTTGGTTGAGGATTTCATCAAGGATGAGTAGCATTCTTTCGCCTCCTGCTGATCACTAACAACTTTGACCACTCCCCAAGGGGTAGGTATCTTGATGCATTGGTGATATGTTGATGGCACGGCCTTCATATCGTGAATCCACGGTCTTCCCAGTATGATGTTATAGCAGGATAGAGAATCCATCACACAGAAACGTTGTATCGAGTTGACTCCTTCAACGTATACTGGCAACTTTATCTCTCCCACTGTATTTCTAGCCTCTCCACTGAATCCAACAAGCACGGTAGACTTCGAAGTGATATCCATTGGAGATACATTCATTCTCTTCAGAGTTTCTAGTTGGATTATGTTGACGGAGCTGCCATTATCAACCAGTATCCTGCGTACAAAATGGTTAGCCACATATAACGTTATTACCAGAGCATCATGGTGAGGATCCTGGACAGTATCCCGGTCATCAGCATCAAAAGTGATCACTTTGTCAGTTGTGAGGGTAGTCATTCTGACAGGTTTGTCTCCCCTTTCGGCCTTAGCTTCCTTTGCATGTCTCTTTGCTGCCGAATACGAAGTTCCACAAATGTCGGATCCTCCCGAAATGAAGTTGATTATCTTGGCATCCGCGTGAGGTGATGTTGCTCGCTCAGGATCCTTCTCAGTATCCTGGCCCTTATTCTTCTTTCTTCCTAAAAGATCTTTCAGATATCCCTTGCTTAGAAGATAGCTTATTTCTTTCCTTAGAGCAATGCAATCCTCAGTTACATGTCCGAAATCTTCGTGGAAAGCACACCATTTTTACTTATCTTTCCAGTCAGCCTTTTGTTGATTCTTTCGAGGCCACCTAGCCTTGTCTCCTAGACCCTGCATAGCATACATCAATTCAGGAATATTAACAGAAAAGCAATATTCAGACAACTCAGGATACTCTTCAGGATCCTCATCTTCGACAGCATTCACTCTCTTGTTTTCATTTCTACCATATGGCTTAGGCCGATATGACTTGAATGAGGATTCTGACTTCCTGTTAGTTGACTCATAAGTGTTAGATGAGTTCATCCTTTCTTGCATTTTCCTGTCATCTTCCAGACGGATATATCTCAAAGCCCTGTTACGAGCTTCGTCGAGATTCCTGCAGGGATTCATTACAAGATCCTGATAAAACTGAGAATCCTTTGGTAATCCCATCTTAAAAGCTTGCACAGCTGTTGCAACATCAAGATGTGGGATATCCAAGGATTCTCGACTGAATTTGTTCACATAATCCCTCAAGGATTCCTGAGGCCCTTGAGTTATCCTGTAAAGATCACTGGTTAGTTTCTCAAAACTCCGACTACAAGAAAATTGACTGTTAAATAAATTAACAAAATGAGCAAACGAAGTAATTGAGTGAGGAGGAACGTTTAACAGCCATTTCAAGGCTGATCCTGTTAAGGTAGAACCAAATCCATTGCATAAGCACGCTTCCTTGAGCTCCGGAGGGATAGGGTTAATCTCCATTCTTTCCCTATATTGAGCAATATGATCCTCAGGATCCGTAGTTCCGTCGTAAAGCTTCATGTTGGGGGTTTGAAATCTCTTTGGGATCTCAGCATCACAGATAGGATGTGCAAAACGAGATATCTTATGGCTGTCTTGGGACACTTCCGGGATCGGCTGGACCACCCCAGTTACACTGGATATCATGTCCTTCAACTTTTGAAGTTCCCTAGTTAGTGCTGATGTCACACCTGTATCCTGCAAAGATCCACTATTGTTAGTAGCTTGAGTATTATTATTATTTGACACGTTACCCATTGGAGGATTTTGCCCATATCCTGAAGCATATCCTGAGCTCCTCATGGTTGACATCCTGACCGAGGAGGGTATTTCAGGAGTATGATTCTAAGGAAGACTGGGCACAATATTCCCCCTGTTATCCTCAGTATACACAGCTGAACTGAAGTTCAACGCTCTGGGGTGTAAGGGAGTGACATTATCCTCAGCAGATCTGCTCGAGCCAGACTTCAGGAGTTGTATTTCCCTTAAAAGCATTTGGTTTGTTTCCTGTTGCTGCCTCATTTGTTCCTGCACACTTCCAAATAAAGTAAGAATTTCATCATTAGAAGCCAGAACGGGAGCAGATTCCTGAACACTGCGGGTAGGGATAATATCTTGAGGTCGTGAAGAGGCTGGCATCCTTGGAGGAGGTGGTGGAAGCACCGGCCCGGTAGCAGCAGAAGTCATAGCAGACACAGTAGAGGGACTCATGTTTGATCTTGAGGCCATTATGGACAATGTGGCAAAAAGTTTTGAAAATAGAAAGCCGATTAGTGATTTCACAAAAAAAATTTAGTAAAGAGAGCACCACTTGCCCCACGGTGGGCGCCAAATTGTTTTGGTCAAAAATTACCGAAGCAATTTAGTGATCAAATTAGTAAAGTGAGGTAGTGTGCTAGAAAGTGTACTTGAAAATGTGCTTGTTGAGTTAATTAGGAAATCAGTATTCAGGATACGGCTCAGGATATCGAGCTGTATCTATGATCAAACAATGAGCAAAAGTAAAGTAAACGACATGAGATGTACGAGGAAAGCCCTTGATCAATCTAGATCGCCGGCATAAAACCTCGGGAGCTGACAATCGCAGCTGCCTTGTTCTTCTATTGCTTCAAATATCAGGATACAGTGCAGGATGTGGTACGGATCGACTAAGTGTTACAATGAAATTTGAATACAAGTGTGGTGTTTGCAATGAGCTAGAAAGTGAAAGTATGCGAGAGTGTAAGTGGAGATTGTGTGACTTAAACTGATCCGCCCCCATCTATTTATAGTAAAGATAAAATAACAAACTATCCTAAACTTCTGGGAGCCACCGAATATTCCTTCATCGAACGTTATAGACCTGATCTTTCGGGCTCAACATCTCTCCTTCAACAAACTCATCCGTGTCTTGAGGAGAAGAAGTCCTCTTGACCGTTAGCAAGTCTCAGCCTTTAACCTGCACGTGGTTAATTCAATAAACCTCAGGATATCACCCAAGATGTTAGCAATATCCTCTTCCAGCATCCTGGTCACAAATAAACAAACAAAGGCAGGATATTGGTCAGGATACGTATATTAAGAAAATGACCCCTAACAGTAACTGGGGACAAGCCCAACAATTCTGGGGACAAGCCCAATATACTGGGGACAAGCCCAAAGGATAACTGGGGACAAGCCCAAAGGATAACTGGGGACAAGCCCAAAGGATAACTGGGGACAAGCCCAAAGGATCGTATGTAAACTGGAGTATGGCCCTCACTGGCGACAATCCAAACTTAGTGACATGAAAATGTCAAAACCTTAGCTAACGTGAAAACTGGATACTTCTGTGGATAATCAGTCCTTTGTTAAGGATACCTGAACCTTCAAAACTCAGAATCAAGTGAAAGGAGGATAAAGGATGCAGGATCCTTATCCTTATATAAGAGAATAAAAGAATGAAATAGTTTGAGATTAGAATGTTACCAAAATGAGGATCATTTGTTCTGTAAGGATCCTTCAAGGATATTGTCATGTAAGGATCATGGATCCTTGTCACATGAAATATTTCTTCAAATGGACAGCATTCCAAGCTCTTGGTAGCAAATCACCTTCCATCGTTAGCAATCGATATGCCCCATTTCCTGCTTCAGCTTCAATCAAATAAGGGCCTTCCCATTTTGGTGCCAACTTTCCATCAGCAGGATTGGTGGTATTCTGAAATGCTTTCCTTAATACCATATCACCAACTTGGAATTTCCTGATCCTGACATTTTTGTTGTAGGCTCCAGTCATCCTTTGTTAATAACTAGCCATCCTTATCCTTGCCAAATCCCTGATTTCTTCTATAGTATCCAAGTCTTGAACCAAGTTTTCAGCATTTTCTTCAGGATCACGAATGCTTGATCTTGCAGTTGGAACCACCATCTCTGTAGGGATCACTGATTTTGCCCCAAATACCAAAGAAAATGTAGTTTGGCCAGTAGCATTCTTGGGAGTTGTCCTATCGACCCAAAGCACATAAGGTAGTTCTTCTGCCCATTTTCCTTTCTTGGATCCAAGCTTCTTCTTCAAATTGTTGATGATGATCTTGTTGGATGATTCTGCCTGACCATTAGCTTGTGGGTGGACTGGTGTTGATGTTATCATCTTAATCCACCAGCTGTCACAAAAGTTAGTAGTTCTATTCCCAATAAATTGGGATCCATTATCACAAACAATTTCAGAAGGGATACCAAATATAGTAATAATGTTTCTTTTAATAAAGGATATAACTTCCTTTTCTCTGACTTGAGGAAAGGCTTCAGCCTCTATCCACTTGGAGAAGTAATCAGTCATAGCAAGCATGAATACTTTTCCACCAGGTGCCTTAGGAAGCTTACCAACTATATCCATTCCCCACCTCATAAATGGCCAAGAAGAGGATATAGGATGCAAAAGCTCTACTGGTTGGTGAAGGATATTACTGTGTCTCTGACAAGGATCACACTTCTTAGCATACTCCACAGCATCCTTCTTCATAGTGGGCCAATAGTATCCTGTCCTCAGGATCCTTGAGAATAATGCCCTGCCCCCAGTGTGGTTTCCACAATCTCCTTCATGGAAATCCTTTAGGACTTCTTGGATTTCAGGATCCTCAATTCATCTCAGATATGGTCCTGCAAGAGATCGTTTATACAACGTATTATTCAATATTGTAAATTGAGATACCTTAATTTTGAAAGCCCTAGGGTTTTCTCCTGTAGGAATCTCTCCATGTTATAGGTATCTCATGATTGGGAGGATCCATGATCCTGAATGAGATTGAGTATCATCACCAGGGATGATTGCAGAATCTTCTCCTATCTCCATAGCTACATGATCCTCGATAGTAGGGGTCATGATATGGATAATTGGGATCTTGATATCCTCCGGGATCTTCAAGGATGATCCTAGATTGGCTAATGCATCAGCCTCTGCGTTCTCTTCCCTTGGTACCTGTGTCAAACTAAAGGAAACAAAAGAGAGTGCCAATTCTTTGACTATCTCTAAATATTTGATTAGCTTTTCACCTTTAACAGCATAGGATCCATTAAAGTGATTAGTGATTAATAACGAATCTACATCTACCTCAAGATACCTGATCCTCATATGCTTAGCAATTTGCAAACCAGCTATCAAGGCTTCATACTCAGCCTCATTGTTGGTAGTTTGAAATTCACAAGCTATGGAGTGGGGTATTATGTCCCTATGTGGAGATTTTAGTAGTATTCCAAGCCCTATTCCTTTTACATTAGAGGCTCCATCAGTGAAGAGTATCCAAGGATCCTTAGTCTCTTCAAGTTGTTGGACTTCTAACTCAGCTTCCTTTTGCAAATCACTACTAAAATCTGCCACAAAGTCAGCTAAGGCTTGGGATTTGATGGCAGTCCTTGGTTCATATCTTATATCATATGCACTAAGCTTCACTGCCCACTTAGCCATCCTTCCTGACATTTCAGGTTTCCTGAGAACATTCTTGGTGATCCTTAACAAGGACCGCACTTACTGCTTTTGAGGATACTGCTAAGTATAAGGATAATATATCCCCTTTTTCTGGTTTCATCAGGGCCGAGGCTGAGGATAGGTAATCCTTAAGAGCTTTGAGGGCACTTTCATGTTTCTGAGTCCATTCAAATTTCTTGTTTTTCCTCAGGATGTCATAGAATTCCTTGCACTTTTCTGAGGATTTGGATATGAACCTGTTCAAGGCTGCGATCCTGCCTGTCAATCTTTGCACATCCTTAGTATTGGTAGGAGATTTGATATTCACAATAGCCTTGATTTGCTCTGGACTTGCTTCAATGCCCCTCTTTGTCACCATATAGCCTAAGAATTTACCTGCCTTAACACCAAAATGACACTTGGAAGGATTTAGTTTCGTATTAATTTTATCAAGGATATCGAATGCTTCCTCCAAGTCTTTAAGGTAATCCTCAGCTTTCTTGGACTTAACCACCATGTCATCAATATAGACTTCCATAGTGTGTCCAATTTGTTCCTTGAACATCATATTGACTAGCCTTGGATAAGTAGCACCTGCATTCCTTAGTCCAAATGGCATAGCAATATAACAATATATACCAGTAGGGGTCATAAAGGCTGTATCCTCCTGATCAGATGGTTCCATCTGAATTTGTTGAAACCTAGATGAAGCATCCATAAAAGTCAACAATTCATGACCCGCGGTAGCATCCACCATGGAGTCAATGTGGGGTAATGGGAAAGGATCCTTGGGACATGCCTTGTTTAAATCAGTAAAATCGACACATACCCTCCACTTTCCATTTTTCTTTTGAACAACAACCACATTGGCTAATGATGTGTTCAAAATGCAACATATAAATTTCATCAATTGTGGCATAAAACTAACCCTTTTTAGTACTAATGTTGGAAAAAGTGTGCTTTTATCTTCCTTTTGTATTTTCAGGATTAAATGAGCTCAAATTAACAAAAGAAGCAAAAAGACATCAAAATCTAACATAAATACAAGAAAAGGAACAAGACGTGACATGCCCGACCCCACGACAGCATCTTCCCAAGCAAAACAAGACATCAGAAGACTGAACACGCCCCGTGCTCAGGTAGCACGGGGGCGTGCCCAAGTGTCAGCAGAAAAGACAAAGTGGTAGAAGCTTCTTTTGCCCACCACGGGGCCGTGCTCAGCGGACACGGGGTCGTGGTCAACTATAAGATTCGCACAATCCAGGCAAATCTTCATAGTATAAAGATTCTTCTGCACACGGGGTCGTGCTCAGCGGACACGGGGGCGTGGTCAACTAATAAGACAAAGTTGCATTAAATGAAGAAAGAGAGGATGTGGACACGGGGCCATGCCCACTGGACACGGGGCCGTGCCCGAGCTTCTGTTCAGCCTATAAATAGGAGGGCTTGGCTCAAGGTCAAACCATCCCTTGGCACACCACCTCTCTCACACTTCACCCACCACCCACCACCACCATAACACCATCATCCACCACCATCATCCATTGTCCATCATAGAGTGTGTGAGTCGTCTCGGGATCCAAGATTGATCGTAAGAGTTGTTGACAATCAAGGCCATGTTTTCCTAAGTCTCTTACATCACTTGGTGAAGACAAAGTGTCTAGTGTAATACTTTTTATTTCTAATCTTTTCACACTTTTTACTTGGTTTTGTATTAATGACTTTAATAACTAGTTTCTTATGTTGAAGGTGATCTTTCCTTATCGTTTGTCCGTGGTGTCTTGGCATTATTTTACTGTCTATATAAAAAAATATTTTCCCCATTCATATCTCCACGGTCTATATGGAGGTATGTTGGCTACCTGGTCGGGGGTTAAGGGAACGATTTGGTAAAGGTCTTGCCATTGTTCAGCGTTTAGAGGTCCTGCAATGGACCTGGGTCAAATTTAGTAGGACCTCCTTCAATACTTAACGGTATTGGATGGCGGGGGTCCAAACTCTTTGATCCCCTCATAAGTTAACTACTATTAATACTATAACCCGGCTATTTAGGACTGTATCCCTGCTGACTCAGACTACTTAGTCGAGGGTAACGTCACCTCCAAAAGAGGGGCCTACCATAATTTGCATTAATAACTTAATTAATTATCTTCCAATAATCCACCATTTTAGGATTGTATCCTTGCTGACTCAAACTACTGGGGTGAGGGTAACGTCACCTTCAAAAGAGGGGCCTGCTACAATAACTAAGATAATCTCTTAAAATAGTGGAAAAGTGCGGAAATAATCAAAGGTTACACTAGATACGAGTCGGAACCAAGTGATTTATCTTGTCTATCTGTTTTTCTTTTTATTTTTTTTTTCAGCATTTTAGTTTGTTTTTACTTTTCTTATTTTAAAACATTTTTCTAAACTTTTTATTTTTGATTAGACGTTGAGGATAAACCGGTACTAAAAGCTCTTGTGTCCTTGGACGACCTCGGTATCTTGCCAACACTATACTACGCTCACGATGGGTGTACTTGCCCATATGTGTGTTTAGTGTTAGTAAAATATCGTATTTTATAAATTTAAAACTTGGCTAAAAATAAGTGTTAAAAGGGCTTAAAATATACACCTAATATATATAACACTTCACACGCATCAAGTTTTTGGCACCGTTGCCGGGGACACAAGGATTTTAAGAAAGTTAGGAATCAACGGCCTAATCGTTTTTCTTATTTTTTCATTTTTTTAGGATTTTTTTTTTCAGTTTTTCTGTTTCTGCAGAGCTCAGCACGAGCAGTGCCTAGTCGGACACGGGCCGTGCCCAGCATCATCACTGGCAGTTTTTATTTTCTGAGTTACAGAGAGCTGAGCACGGGGCCGTGTCGGTGCAACACGGGGCCGTGTCCAACTCCCAATAACAGGGATCCAGAAAACAATTACTGTATCTCTGACCACGGGCCGTGTTCACTGAGCACGGGGCCGTGGTGAACATTCTGACCAACGTTCTTTTTTGTTTTTATTGCAGGACTTGGAACCCAGGCGCCACATTTGAACCTCCTACGTAGTGCATGAGCTCCAGTTCTAGTAGAGACATAAAAGAACCTCTAGAAGAACCCGAACGCTTTCTCAGAAAAATACTTAAAGCTAAAAATCAAGAGAAAGTTTCGGGGGACCCACTTCCAATGGCAGACCAACGTACCCTCATGGATTACCTACGGCCCACCATAGGTAATCTCGGCGCCGCTATCAATGCACCGAATGTCGAAGCCAATAACTTCGAACTTCGGCCACATTTGATACAAATGCTTCAAAACTCCGCAACCTTCCATGGGCTTGCGGACGAGGATCCCCATCTACATATTACTAATTTCTTAGAAATATGTGATACCTTTCGGATCAATGGAGCATCAAATGACGCCATCCGCCTTCGAATGTTTCCATTTTCACTAAAAGACCGAGCTAATGCTTGGCTCAACACCCTCCCAGTTGGCTTGGTAAACACCTGGGATGAACTAGCCTAAAAGTTTCTATATAAGTATTTCCCTCCGGCTAAAACGGCTAAATTAATGACTGAAATTAATACATATTCACAAGAGGATGGGGAATCCTTATATGAAACTTGGGAAAGGTTCAAGGAGCTACTAAGAAAGTGTCCTCATCACGGTCTAGCGGTGTGGCAACAAGTATCCACTTTCTACAATGGGTTGTTGCCACACACAAGACAAACACTCGATTCTAGCTCCGGGGGACTTTTAGGTAATCGTCGCCCAAATGAAATATATAATCAAATTGAGGAAATTGCTCAAACCAATTTTCAATGGCACACTCCCCGAGGTAATAAATCTATTGCCCCGGGCGCCCATAAGGTTGATGAAAGCACCTCTTTACAAGCCCAAATCGAGGCCCTCTCTTCGAAAATCAAAAAGCTAGAAATGACAAAAACGGCCTCGGTTATGGCTTGTGAAGGGAGTGGTGGGCCACATGAAAATTGGAGTTGTATGAAAGAATTAGATGAACAAACAGAAACGGTAAACTACATTGATAATAGACCTAGGCCGTCAGGTCCACCAATGGGTACCTACAACCAAGGACGGCGTAACAACCCTAATCTTGGTTGGAGAGATCCCGGCAATAGTTGTAACCAACAAAACCAACGAACTAACTTTCAACAACCACAAAATTTCTCTCAACAACAAGGTGGACGAGAAAGGCTTGAAGATACTGTATCTCGCCTCATCTCCGACACCGAAAAGAAAAACTCGGATCGATTTCAACAATTGGAATCGAATTTTAGAAATCAACAAGCTAGCATTCAAAACATTGAAAAACAATTAAATCAACTAGCTCTAAATTTCTCCGAGAGACCACAAGGCGCGTTACCTAGTAATACCGAAACCAACCCAAAGGCAGAAGTACACCTCATCACATTAAGAAACCGAACCGTGGGTCCCGAAGATGCCCCGCTACCGCCGGTTGAAGAAAGTTAACTCAGCCAAAGCACGACTTCACCCACACTTCAACCAGAAAAGGCCTCTCCACCAAATCAAGAGCCCACCAAGACTCCTCCAATTCCGTACCCCGGTAGGTTAAATCGTCAAAAGACCGATGAGCAATTCGCAAAGTTCGAAAATTTACTAAAACAATTGCATGTTAATATTCCTTTTATTGAGGTCCTAACCCAAATGCCTAAATATACAAAATTCATGAGGGATTTCCTCACTAACAAAAGGAAACTTGAATCATTGCAATTAGTTAACTTAGGCGAAGAATGCTCCGTCTTAGTACTTGTTTTGGTCAAAAATCAAGCAATGATAATGCAACCAAACTTTCTGTTGTGAGGTATGATGCTTGAATTGATGAACAACAATAAGGATCACTATAGAATGTAATGAGCAAGTGACACAAAGATTTATACGAGGAAAAATCCCTTGATCAGTGAATGATCTCCGGCATAAAAAACCTCGGGTGATGGAAACTACCGATCACCAACTCAAATTAAACAAGAAATGTGTTACAACTTCGGATGATAGCGAGCTAAGTACAAGGATCACTATAGTGTATTGAGTGAAAAAGTGTGTAATCGCCAAGTGAGTTTGCGAGAGCTGGTGAGAGCAGTTGTAAGAGTGTGTGTAGCCAAAAATAGTCAAGTGTTTTCTAATTAGCTCGCTACCCCTTTAAAAATAGAAAATAACTACTCTAACTAACATTCCGCAAATGGTGCAAGTCCTCCAGGACTCCATAACGTCCACTTTTGGCCAAGCACGTGCGGAATAAACATAGTATATTCTCCAGGAATATCGCCAAGACCAAGTCCAAGTTGATACTCCTGCAAAACAATTTCAAATTCAAAGTAGACAACCGTTAGTACAAGGATCCTTATGATGATCCATGATCCTGATCCTGCAACACTTCTGAGGATCACTACTTCAGACAGAATTGAGGATCACTAAACCCAACAGTAAATGAGGATCACTGATCATTTAGAAATCCACCCCTAACAATTGCCCCCAAAATATAAGGAGTAATTATGTAAATAAAAGAGTTATATTTTGTTCTTATCCGCAATCAACCAACGGATAACTAGCCGTTATAATCGGACTAGCCGTTGCGAACCCTGACGTCACTGAGGTGACTATCCTGCAGAATTATCATTATAAATAGGAGTTAGAGATAGGGATCATTTCACATTTAAATTCAAGAGAACTCCCTTTAAATTCATATCCGCAGACCAAGCAGGTATTTCTCTTCTCCTTCCTCCTTTACGTTTTCTTTCTCTGCTCCTTCTTTCTTCACCTTCTTCTCAATCAAGATAATGCTACGATCCTCACCAGCTAAGGATCACAAGAAGGACAGTCCACTCAAGAGCCAGGGGATCATCAAAGATTCACCGAAAGAAAGATGTTGTTTCTCTGATCCACAAATAGACAAAATTCGCCACTGTTTTCCGGCGAATACCGTTATCAAGCCATTTGACCCCACCGTTCTAAGTGATTACATTTCAGAAACTTGGGTAGCTTTCCCGGTCACCCCTTTTACAATAGGATATACGTATCCTTTCCCTGAATTCACCCAATCTTTTTTCTCCCTTACCGGCATCTCCTACATTCAAGCTATGCCAATGATCTGGAGGGTCTTATATACCCTTGAGAGGATCATTGAGCAAGAAGGAATCAGCCTGGGAATGTCGGAATTGGCAGAGATGTATGATCTCACCACATTTGGATCCCACCGATACTTATTCAAGCGTAAACTTGGTGAAGAACATCCCATCTTCAAAGCCACTAAGAATGATACAAACTGGAAACGACGATTCTTCTTTGTCAGAAGGGATTCTATCCCGGATGGAAAGGATCTGCCAAGGAAATGGAGCACCAATGGTAGGATAGAGGATCCTTAGAAGGATCACTGAGTAAGCTTGTTTCTGATGATGATTACTAATATGCTTCTGTTTCTCTTGTACAGCCATCACAATTTCACATATTATACCTTCACCTGCCACCGAGGAGAGACTTGCTGCTTTCAGAAGACTTGATCCTGCAACAAGGTCATTCAAAACAAACACCCAGGATTCTCAAGAGGTATCCTTAGGTTCTGTCACCATGTCAAGTAAGTATCCTGTTTTTTGCATAATTAAGTGTTTAAATAAGTAGTTGAACAAGAATAGGATAAGGATACTTATCTATTTTGAATATGTAGGTGCTGGAAAATCTTCACGATCTGCCTCCAAATTCAGTGTTGCCGAGCTTGATACTGTCAGATCCTCCAAGAAAAAGTCTGCTGCTAGCCCCTCTGTTGTAATCCCCAAGGCTACCACTTCGAAGGGAAGAGGTGGAAAGAAAAGAAAGACCTCTGAAGCTGACAACCTCCAAGGCTTACCTCTGATCCGTCACCAATTCCTCGAGTATTTTAATGATGTAAGGATCACTGACTCAGCTTAGTTATCCTATCCACTTGAGGATCACCTGAATCTAATCTTTACATTGTCTTCTTTGTAGAAATTTGCTGAGATCGAGGACCTGATCTCCAAAAAGTAGCAATGCTCAAAGACCTTAAGATCGCTTCCCTTGAAAAGGATCTCAACGATGCCAAAGCTCAAACAGCTGCCATTCTGATCAATTTTGATTATGAGAAGCACGAGATCACAGAGGATGCCAAGGTCTCCGCTGCCATTGCCATGTACAAAACCAAGCTACAGATGGCTCAAGAAGCTCAGGATCCTGCCTTTGATAGGAGCAGCTGGGACATGGAAGGCTGGAAGGCCAGGCTGGCTGAGTTGGAGGATGAGGATGAGACTGACGAGGTTCTGGCAATCGAAGCTAGTGGCAGTGGCAAGGATCAGGTGAAGGATACTGGAGCTGGAGGGGATGATGACGCAGCGAAGGTGTAGGCTGCATGAATGGGCGATGAATGACATTTCTAGACGTAGCCGGAGCCCATTTTTTAGTTTGGTTATGGTTTTTATTTTGATGATATTTTGATGAACAATGGTTGGTCTGTACTTAAACAATAGTAACTAGGGTTGAGGATCATGGATGATCCTTTGAACAATAGGTAGGATTACCAATGGTGGAGGGATCCTCTATTTGGGGGATGAAGCCATTGTGATCCTGCCATCTTTAATTTCCTGCACTGCCAAGACCTTTAGACAATGGACACCCTTTGCCAACCCATGTGGACGGGCCACGTTTTGCTGGTAGAAACGTGGGTTGGCAATTTTGACAACCTTAAAGGGTTTAATCTTTTGTTAATAAAATAACTTTAACTTTTTGGCTTATCCTGTGTTGATATCCTTGTTAATATTTTACTTTCCAACTGTTGTGATGTTTATTTCGTTTAAACTTATCAAATAGAGAAAAAATTTAAGAAATATCCCCAAAAAATTTAGGATATGATCAAAGATCACATATCCCATAATCGATAAGTTCTGAAAAGTAACATAGTTTAAGGATCACAAGTCCAGTTATCAAAGGATAAGGGTTACTTAAATAAGTAATGAATAAAATCAGAACAGTTAAGGATCATACCTGAGAATCCAAGTTAGGATCCTAACCTTTAACAGTTGTAAACTGGATAATCTAAAAGACAAACCTTAGTAAAAGGTAAGGATCAAGGATCCTTGGTCATTTAGCTTCAAAAACCTGAAAAAGGATATAACTTGGGACTAAGCCAATATAAGATAAAAGTTAGTAACTGGGGACAAGCCCAACAATTCTGGGGACAAGCCTTATATACTGGGGACAAGCCCAAAGGATAACTGGGGAAAAGCCCAAGGATAACTGGGGACAAGCCCAAGGATAACTGGGGACAAGCCCAAGGATAACTGGGGACAAGCCCAAGGATCGTATGTAAACTGGAGTATGGCCCTCACTGGCGACTATCCAAACTTAGTGACATGAAAATGCCAAAACCTTAGCTAACGTGAAAACGTTAGAAACCTTAGGAACGGATGTATGGTACGTCTACCATTATACGTAGAATCCTGAATATAGCCAGTACAATGAAATTGTCAGCCCCTAAAGCGAGTACTGGTCCAATTGCCATGAACTATACCAGGATCATCGTGCGCTACTGGCGAAACTGGGGACAGGCCCAAACTGGGGACTATCCCAAATAACTGGGGTCAAGCCCAAATAACTGGGGTCAAGCCCAAATAACTGGATACTTCTGTGGATACTCAATCCTCAGTTAAGGATACCTGAACCTTCAAAACTCAAACTCAAGTAAAAGGAGGATAAAGGATACAGGATCCTTATCCTTATATAAGAGAATAAAAATGAAATAGTTTGGGATTAGAATGTTACCAGAATGAGGATCATCAGTTCTGTAAGGATCCTTCAAGGATACTAGTCAGGTAAGGATCATGGATCCTTCTCACATAAAGTATTTCTTCAAATGGACAGCATTCCAAGCCCTTGGTAGCAAATCACCTTCCATCGTTAGCAATCGATATGCCCCCTTTCCTGCTTCAACTTCAATCAAATAGGGGCCTTCCCACTTTGGTGCTAGTTTTCCATCAGCGGGATTGGTGGTATTCTAGAATGCTTTCCTTAACACCATATCACCAACTTGGAATTTCCTGGTCCTGACATTTTTGTTGTAAGCTCCAGCCATCCTCTGTTGATAACTGGCCATCCTTATCCTTGCCAAGTCCCTGATTTCTTCTATAGTATCCAGGTCTTGAACCAAGTTTTCAACATTTTCTTCAGGATCACGAACGCTCATTCTTGTAGTTGGAACCACCATCTCTGTAGGGATCACTGATTCTGCTCCAAATACCAAAGAAAATGGAGTTTGGCCTGTAGCATTTTTGGGAGTTGTTCTATCAGCCCAAAGCACATAAGGTAGTTCCTCTACCCATTTTTCTTTTTTGGATCCAAGCTTCTTCTTCAAATTTTTTATGATGATCTTGTTGGATGATTCTGCTTGACCATTAGCTTGTGGGTGGACTGGTGTTGATGTTATCATCTTAATCCCCCAGCTGTCACAAAAGTTAGTAGTTCTATTCCCAATAAATTGGGATCCATTATCACAAATAATCTCAGAAGGGATACCAAATCTGGTAATAATGTTTCTTTTAATAAAGGATATAACTTCCTTTTCTCTGACTTGAGCAAAGGCTTCAGCCTCTATCCACTTAGAAAAGTAATCAGTCATAGCAAGCATGAATACTTTTCCACCAGGTGCCTTAGGAAGCTTTCCAACTATATCCATCCCCCATCTCATGAATGGCTAGGAAGAGGATATAGGATGCAAGAGCTCTGCTGGTTGGTGAAGGATATTGTTATGCCTCTGACAAGGATCACACTTCTTGCCATATTCCACAGCATCCTTCTTCATAGTGGGCCAATAGTATCCTGTCCTCAGGATCCTTGAGAATAATGCCCTGCCCCCAGTGTGGTTTCCACAATCTCCTTCATGGAAATCCTTTAAGACTTCTTGGACTTCATGATCCTCAATGCATCTTAGATATGGTCCTGCAAGAGATCGTTTATACAACATATTATTCAATACTGTAAATTGAGATACCTTAATTTTGAAAGCCCTTGGGTTTTCTACTGTAGGAATCTCTCCATGTTGTATGTATCTCATGATTGGGAGGATCCATGATCGTGAATGAGATTGAGTATCATCACTAGGGATGATTGTAAAATCTTCTCCTATCTCCATAGCTACATGATCCTCAATAGCAGGGGTTAGGATATGGATAATAGGGATCTTGATATCCTCAGGGATCTTCAAGGATGATCCTAGATTGGCTAATGCATCAGCCTCTGCGTTCTCTTCCCTTGGTACCTGTGTCAAACAATGGATACAAAAGAGAGTGCCAATTCTTTGACTATCTCCAAATATTTGATTAGCTTTTCACCTTTAACAGCATATGATCCATTAAAGTGATTAGTGATCAATAAAGAATCTACATGTACCTCAAGATACCTGATCCTCATATGGTTAGCAATTTGCAAACCAGCTATCAAGGCTTCATATTCAGCCTCATTATTGGTAGTTTGAAATTCACAAGCTATGGAGTGGGGTATTATGTCCCCCTGTGGAGATTTTAGTAGTATTCCAAGCCCTGTTCCGTTTACATTGGAGGATCCATCAGTGAACAGTACCCAAGGATCCTTGGTTTCTTCAAGCTGTTGGACTTCTAATTCGGCCTTCTTTTGCAAATCACTACTAAAATCTGCCACAAAGTCAGCTAAGGCTTGGGATTTGATGGCAGTCCTTGGTTCATATCTTATGTCATATGCACTTAACTTCACTGCCCACTTAGCCAACCTTCCTGACATTTCAGGTTTCCTGAGAACATTCTTAATTGAAAAATTAGTCTTAATAATAATGGCATGAGTCTCAAAATAATGTCTTAATTTAGTAGATGCCATTATTAATGCAAGGATAAGTTTCTCTAAGTGTGAATACCTGGATTCAGTATCAAGTAAACTCTTACTTACATAATAAACAGGATGTTGTGTACCTTCGTGATCCTTAACAAGGACCGCACTTACTGCTTTTGAGGATACCGCTAAGTATAAGGATAATATATCCCCTTTTTCTGGTTTCATCAAGGCCGGGGCTGAGGATAGGTAATCCTTAAGAGCTTTGAGGGCACTTTCATGCTTTTCAGTCCATTCAAATTTCTTGTTCTTCCTCAGGATATCATAGAATTCCTTGCATTTTTCTGAGGATTTGGATATAAATCTGTTCAAGGCTGCGATCCTGCCTGTCAATCTTTGCACATCCTTAGCATTGGCAGGAGATTTGATATTCACAATAGCCTTGATCTGCTCTGGACTTGCTTCAATGCCCCTCTTTGTCACCATATAGCCTAAGAATTTACCTGCCTTAACACCAAAATGACACTTGGAAGGATTAAGTTTCATATTAAATTTATCAAGGATATTGAATGCTTCCTCCAAGTCTTTAAGGTGATCCTCAGCTTTCTTGGACTTGACCACCATATCATCTATATAGACTTCCATAGTGTGTCCAATTTGTTCCTTGAACATCATATTGACAAGCCTTTGGTAAGTAGCACCTGCATTCCTTGGTCCAAATGGCATAGCAATATAACAATATATACCAGTTGGGGTCATAAAGGCTGTATCCTCTTGATCAGATGGTTCCATCTGAATTTGTTGAAATCCAGATGAAGCATCCATAAAATTCAACAACTCATGACCCGCGGTAGCATCCACCATGGAGTCAATGTGGGGTAATGGGAAAGGATCCTTGGGACATGCCTTCTTTAAATCAGTAAAATCGACACATACCCTCCACTTTCCATTTTTCTTTTGAACAACAACCACCTTGGCTAACCATCTTGGATACTTAACCTCTCTTATCATACCTGCTCGAAGTAGCTTATCTACTTCTTCCTGGATAATAGCATTTCTTTCAGGTGCAAACTTCCTCCTCTTTTGATGTATAGGCTTGAATGACCTGTCAATGCCAAGTTTATTAGTAATTATATCCTTAGATATACCTGTCATGTCTTCATGTTTCCAGGAAAAGGTGGATTTCCTTCTCTTAAGGAAGGATACTAGCTCCTGTTTGATATCGCTAAGGATCCCTGATCCTATGAAGATCTTGGATTCAGGATCATCAGGATCCATGAGGATTTCTTTCAAATCCTGTTCTCTTGCCTCCAAGACATCTCTTGAAGGATACTTTAATTGCTATTGCTCCCTTGGTCTTGAGGCTGGCTTCATTGATGAGGTATAGAAATTTTTAGCCTCCTGTTGATCACTCTCAATTTTCACCACTCCCCAAGGACTTGGAAGCTTTACACATTGATGATAGGTGGATGGGACTGCCTTCATATCATGTATCCATGGCCTGCCAAGGATAACATATCAACATGATAAGCAATCTATAACACAAAACTTTTGATAAGAATGCAATCCTTCAATATAGATTGGGAGTTTGATGTCCCCCAATGTATTCTTAGTTTCTCCACTGAATCCCACAAGTACTGAGGATCTTGGGATAATATCAGACTCCGGGATATTCATCTTCTTGAGGACATCAAGCTGAATGATGTTCACAGAGCTTCCTCCATCTATAAGGATCCTGCGAACAAAGTGGTTAGAAATAAACAACGTAATTACAAGACCATCATGATGAGGATCCTGCACATCAAGACGATCGTCCTCATCAAAAGTTATGATCTTATCCTCGGTGACAGTGGACGTCTGAACAGGTCTATCTCCATTATCCATCTTGGTTTCCTTGGCATGTCTCTTGGCTGCTAAAAAGGAAGTACCATAAATGTCTGATCCACCGGATATGAAGTTTATGACTTGTGCATCTGCTGGAGGAGCATGAGCCTTTTCTGGGATCCTTTCAGGATCCTGGATCCTTGACTTCTTCCATCCCAAGAGTTCCTTCAAATGCCCCTTGCTCAACAAGTAACCAATTTCCTTTCTTAGTGCAATACACTCTTCAGTGAGATGCCCAAAATCCTCATGGTATGCACACCATTTGGACTTATCCTTTGTAGCAGCTGGTTTATCACTTTTCCTTGGCCACCTAGCTTTCTCACCTAGATTCTGCATTGCAAGGATTAGTTCATTGTTATCAACAGAAAAACAATATTCAGAAATAGGAGGATAATCCTCATCATCCTCTTCTTGTTCCACTGAATGCACGTTCTGATTGTCAGACTTATTGTAGAACTTGGATTTGTTGTTCCTGAAGTAGGATCCTTGCTTCTCCTGTTTTGAGGATCCTGCTAATCTATCCTGGATCCTTTTGTCATCCTCTAGGCGGATGAACCTAAGGGCCCTGGTTCTTACTTCATCAAGATTCCTGCAAGGTGTCATGACAGGATCATCATAGAATAATGAATCCCTAAGTAATCCCATTTTAAAGGCTTCTACAGTCGTAGCAACATCAAAGTTAGGAATATCTAAGGATTCTTTACTAAACTTAGTGATATAATCTCTAAGTGATTCATTTTGACCTTGTGTTACCCTATATAGGTCACTAGTTAACCGTTCAAATTTCCTACTACAAGAGAACTGACTATTGAACAAGTTAACTAAATTAGCAAATGAAGTAATAGAATAAGGGGGAAGACTTAGCAGCCATTTAAGAGCAGATCCTGTAAGTGTGGATCCAAATCCCTTGCATAGACATGCTTCCTTCAACCTTTCAAGAATTGGATTGATCTCCATCCTCTCCCTGTATTGAGCTACATGCTCTTCTGGATCCGTTGAACCATCATATAACTTCATAGATGGTATCTGGAACCTTTTAGGTATCTCAGCATCACATAAAGGTGGTGCGAAACGAGATATCCTATGGCTACCATCTGCAATTTCAGGAATGGGTTTAACCACTCCCGGTACACTGGATATCATATCCTTAAGCTTCTGTAGCTCTCTAGCCATAGCCTGATTGATACCTGTATCCTGCATAAAGCCATGGTTAGTGTTATATGAATTATTAAAAATGTTACCTCCCACAGGATTCGTGTTTGGAATAGCGGATGTGAATCCATATTGACGCGACTCTGGCATGATAGAAGGACCAGAGGGAGCAATGGTCTGCGTTGGTATGAAGTCTCCTTGATGAACGTCCGAGCTCGGAGGCTGCATACTTCTTAAGAATCCTTGATCCTGAAGGACATTGGATCCTTGAGGTTGAGATGATCCTTGAACCTGAAAGGATCCTGGAACCAGAGAGGATCCTGGGACAAGGGAGGATCCTTGGACCGGGAAGGATCCTTGGACCTGGGAGGATCCTTGGACCTGGGAAGATCCTTGGACGTGGGAGGATCCTTGGACCTGGGGGGATCCTTGGACCCGGGAGGATCCTTGGATCTGGGAGGATCCTTGGACCTGGGAGGATCCTTGAACTGCATGCATTCCCAAACATCCTGCTGACGTGAAGTATCCCTGATGCTGAGAAGAGGATCCTGACGGTTGAGAAGAGAATCCTTGAGGCTGGAAGTGAGAGCCAAATGCCCGACTCATAGTTATTGTTCCATAATGCCTTCCTGGTAGTTCACCCAAGTATTGCACGTCCGGAACTGCTAAGTGTTGGGAAGTTATGACTGGAGTGTCGACGTTCAGCGACCTTGGCATCAGAGGGGAGTGATCCTCCACTGATTTCTTCTGTTTCTTAATCTCATCGATCTCCCGGAGGATCCTTTCGTTGGTTTTGTCCTGCTCTTGTGCATGATTCCTCATCTGCAAAATCAGAGTGTAAAGATCATTAGTAGTAGGATTAGTTGAAACAGAAGAAGTTGGTGGTTTTTGGAAAATGGGGGTTGGTTTCTTCGCAGCATTCTCAGCATTCTTCTGGGATCCAGAAGGTGGTGGAGGCAAAGGAGGAACGCCTTGTGAAGAACTGAATGATGGCATCAAGTTTGAGGTGCTCTTCGCTGAGGAAGCCATCTGCCTGGTTGTTATGAACCGAAATAACCGCAAAGATATGAATCTTCTAAGGAATGAAGCACCAATTGCCCCACGGTGGGCGCCAAACTGTTTTGGTCAAAAATCAAGCAATGATAATGCAACCAAACTTTCTGTTGTGAGGTATGATGCTTGAATTGATGAACAACAATAAGGATCACTATAGAATGTAATGAACAAGTGACACAAAGATTTATACGAGGAAAAAGCCCTTGATCAATGAATGATCTCCGGCATAAAAAAACTCGGGTGATGGAAACTACCGATCACCAACTCAAATTAAACAAGAAATGTGTTACAACTTCGGATGATAGCGAGCTAAGTACAAGGATCACTATAGTGTATTGAGTGAAAAACTGTGTAATCGCCAAGTGAGTTTGCGAGAGCTGGTGAGAGCAGTTGTAAGAGTGTGTGTGTAGCCAAAAATAGCCAAGTGTTTTCTAATTAGCTCGCTACCCCTTTAAAAATAGAAAATAACTACTCTAACTAACATTCCGCAAATGGTGCAAGTCCTCCACGACTCCATAACGTCCACTTTTGGCCAAGCACGTGCGGAATAAACATAGTATATTCTCCAGGAATATCGCCAAAACCAAGTCCAAGTTGATACTCCTGCAAAACAATTTCAAATTCAAAGTAGACAACCGTCCGACAAACTTCTTCGTTTACAGTAAGCTCGGCACGGGTTGTGTCTGTTGGTGCAGTCATCTGTCGTCTTTGTCTTATGTCGAGTCTCGAGTTCAGTGCGAATCTAATCAAGTTTGAGAGTTTCGCTTGAAAAAATTAGGTTTCGCTTGAAGCATGTTCAAGCGAAATCATGAGTATGAGATTTCGCTTGAAGCATGTCCAAGCGAAATCTAAACTCTATATATAGTGTTGTTGTCTTGCCATTTGTAACTTTTGTCTCAAAGCTATACCGAAGTGCTTCCGGTTTCTCTTCTGAATGTAAAGGTTGTCAAATTAATATACAAGAAGATTAAAGTGTATCACAAGCTGTTTCATTGTCCGTTTCTTTGTTTCCGCCTCTGAAATGGACTAGAACTCTTCCAAACGACTCGTTTAGGTCGGAATCCGATCCTACAATTGGTATCAGAGCCAGTGAAGAAGAGTTCTTGTTGATTCAGCCGTAAAATCTGTTTCTACACCATTCTTTTTGAAAATTTTAAACTTTTTACGGATAAATCTGGTTCAAACTTTCACAACACATGCGAAAACATGTTTTAACAAATCCTTGAGACTTTCAGATCTAAAATCAGATTAAAACTGGATTAATTGGACCAAAATCAGATCGAATTGGCTGACATCAGCAGGTTTCGCTTCAGAATAATTGTTGATTTCGCTTCAAGTTGATGTATTTTTGTTGATTTCGCTTGAGAACATTATCTGATTTCGCTTGAGAGGTTGAATTACATGGATTTCGCTTCAGATTTGTGTTAGATTTCGCTTGAGAATTCAAATGTCACTAGATTTCGCTTGAATATTGTGTGATAATTGAAGATTTCGCTTGAAGTATTTGTCGATTTATACAAGAAATTCAAGTTGCTAAAAAGAATGGATTCCGAGTTCTACAATGCATTTGCTTCACCCTCGACTACTCCAGCTTCAATTGCTCAAAACATGAAGGCAGAAAACGAAACCGGAACAATGCAAAAACCCCCGAAGCTTATGGGAATTGAGGAGTATCATGGATGGAAGAATCGCTTTGAGAATTGGGTTCAGGCAAACCATCTGAGAGCTTGGGAAAGCATTGAAACAGCATACATCAGACCACAAACTGCTATGAATGTTGATAAAATTATCTCGGAGTTTTCAGATCAAGAGAGAGAAAGTTATAAAGGGGAGAAAATGATGATAAGTCTGTTGCAGCAAGCTATAACAGAGGATATATTTGTTTTACTTCAGCATGATGGAAATGCGTTTTCGATCTGGAAAGCTCTTGAGAAGAAGTTTGAAGGAAGTACAGAGATGCTCCAGAGTAAAGCAGCATTATTGAAGAAGGAGTTTGAGTTGTTTACAAGCATGCCTGGTGAGACTACAAAGACTCTCATTGAGAGATATTGCCATCTTGTACGCACCATGTCTCAGTTGAAGATTACTAAAACCCCAGCAGAATGGGTTGAAAAGCTTGCTGATGCTTTACCTCAAAAGGAATGGGGTACATATCTCATGATTCTGAAGAATTCTGGACAGTTTAGCAGATTGTCGATTGGTCAGTTTATTGAAAAACTGGAAGCACAAGATCTTGAACAACAGAAGATTGCAAGAATGAATAGTTCAAGCAATCAACAAGACGTCAAACTGTATTACAAAGGAAATATTCAAACTGCTGAAGCAAGTCCAAAGATCCAAACTGCATTTAGTGCTGGAAATCAATCTACTCCAAGTAGTCAAGGATCAGTCAACACAAGTGGGTTCTCAACGGTGAATCCTCCAGGTGTTCAAAGTACATCTGCTGGAAATGGTCATCTGATTCAGTGCAATATAGCTCTACATCTTCAAAACGGTCAAAATTATTCTGAAGAAGTTGTTAAGCATCATATGGGATTATTGGTCACTGCATTAGAGTCTTATGAAGGGTTAATTGCCGGAAGAATTGGCAATCCGATGCTCACAAAGGAAGATTATGACCAAATTGATGCAGAGGAGCTAGAATTGATGGATATTAAATGGGCTTTAGCTAGCGTTTTGAGGAGAGCAGAAAAATTTAGATTGGTTACAGGAAGAACTGATTTCTTGGATGCAAATCTTTCTAATCTTGGATTTGATAAATCTAAAGTTGTTTGTTTTCGTTGCAGGGAGAAAGGCCATTTTAAAAGGGAGTGCAAGAATCAGGAACCAAGAGGAGCAAAAGAGTCTGCTGGAAAAGATGATTATTATCGGAAGACCATTTATCAGCAAATCACTCATCAACCACATCAACAAAAAGAGCCACAAACAGCTCATGGAAAAATGATCGAGGATGCAAACAAAAAGGCTTACTATGGCATCATGGATTAAGATGATGAGAAATTGGCTGAAGGATTTAGCTGGGACAAGTACATTCCAGCTGATTCAAATGTTGGAGCGTTTATTGCTCATATTATTCGAAAGCCGGAAATGCTGAAGGAATGGATGGAAGTGTTATCTGATGATGAGAAAAGTGAAGATGAAGGATCTGTTTCATCTGAAAACAGTTCGTCAGAGACAAGTGATAGTGATAAAGAGCTTGAACAGATAAATGTTGGAAAAACTCATTTATCTTCTGATGCTTTTGAATTTTATTTTGCAGAAAAATTGAAGAAACTGAAAGAGGAGAAAGCTGCAAAAGTAATGAAGGAAGTCAAAGTTGTTGAGAAGATTGTTGAAGTGGAAAAAGTGGTTGAAGTTGAAAAGATTGTGGAGATTGAAAAAATTGTTGAAGTCACAAAACCTTGTCTTACATGTTTGGAATCTTGCAAACAATGTGAAGAAAAAGACGAGAGGTTTAGTGATTCAGAGAAGATGAAAGAAAAGTTGGTGTTTGATTTAAAGAATGTGAAAGAATCGTATGATGTATTAAACAGAACAGTGAATAGTTTGCAGAAAACTAATTCAGAAAGAGAAGCTGCTTTGAAGATGTTGAATGCAACAATGATGTCGAAGCAAAAAGAGATAAATTTTTACATCGAAGAATGTGCTAAATGGAAGCAAGAGTTAGATGGTGAAAAAGTAGAAAATGAAAGAATTAGACGATTGCTGAAAAGTTATACAAGTTGTGATTACATAATTGATAGAATTTATCCTACTGTTGCAGGTTTCGAGGCGTTTAAATATGAAGATAAAGACAAGAAATCAAAGAAGAAAACGGATACTGGTAAGAAACAGAACGTCTGTTATAACAAGTGTCCGCCTCCAATTTGGGAAGGGTATTCGCCTAGAAAACCGAATGAGGAACAAGTCCAAAAGGCAGTCAATCTAAAGTTAGAGTCCGAGTTAACCGATGTGTTACCAGACAACATTGATGTCACGTTCACAGCGTCCGATACAGATCATGAGTCCGAATTAATTAAAAGAATGGTTGATCAGGTGTTGGATAAGGATGAGGAGTCAGAGTCAAATTCCGAGTCCGAAAGTTCGTGTCAGTCAGTTGGGAGTTCGAGTTCATCAGAAAAGAGTTCAAAGTCGTCGGGAAAACGGGTTTATAGTAAAGAATTTTTGTTGTCAAAATCTAATTTGAATGACGAAACATTTGAAGTTGCATATACTTTGAATGATTCTGACAAATTATATTTTGATAAAGAGTTTCCAATTAGAAGTGTTCGGTTTGACATGATTAAAAAGGTTTTCAAAATGACAGAAATTAATATTTCTGAAATTAAAGATTTAAATCCTACTGGAAAACCTAAAAAATACACTTCAAGAGTTCAACAACGGTTAAACAAGAAAAAGGGTTACAATTCTGGTTCTGGTTTTCAAAAGAAACCAAACCACAATCGTAGCTACAAAAAGAAAGGACTTGGTTTTATTCCACTTGAAAATTATAAAAATGAGAAAATTTCTAAAACAAATACAAAATATGTTGCAGGAACTAGCCATGAAGAAGAATCAAAAAGCTCATTCTGGAAGCAATCAAACACAGAATTTCTTGCAAAGAAAGTGAAGAATGAAGATTATCAAAGAAAGGAGACAAGAACCTGTTACAGATGCAATGAAGTTGGTCATATTGCATGGAACTGTCCCCAAGCAACAAAAACAAAACAGGGAGTCTCACAAAAAATGAAAGAAGTTAGTGTTGACAAAGCTGAATCACCAACTGAAAGATTCAAAGTATTCAAAAATTCAACATATGAAGTTGGAGAGTGTTCAAAAAGGTTTTACAAGAAAAAGGGAAATCTTGACAACCAAGCTTGGGTTGTTAAGAAATCAGAGGTAAAATCTGGCGATGAATCTGATTCTGCAAAGTCAGAGGAGCCACAGGTTGAGGTAAAAAGTGAAAACTCAGTTCCTCCAATGGATGATGAGAACTTTCCATCATTGAGGACTGAATATTTTAAATCAAAAGTTGGGAAAGTTGAGATCTCAAATCAATTCTATTCTGAACAGAAAGAATTTGATGTTGAGAAAGCGTTTAATGGAAACATTAAAAAGATGATTGGTAAAATGATTGATGGGAAGGTTAAAGGGGTAAAGGAGTTTTATGCTACAAAGAAGGCAACTTATAGCCCAACCCCTAGTGAAGTTGAGAAGTGTAAGTCCAGGAACACTACACAATCGGATATCAAACACTAATCAAAGCGCGGAATACTGAGAAAAGTGTTAAGAACAAGAACAATCAATCGATTATAACAACCAAGGTGCACACGGTTTCTAGAGAACCGTCTGGTACACCAACCAAGAAATCGAAAATTATAATGAAGAAGCTCTCAAAAATGTCTAACCTAATAATGAACTAGGTTCACCCTATTTATAGTTACATAGGGTGACCTAGTTACAGACTGGGCCAGGCCCACATGCACAATATTGCTAACCAAACAAGCCCAAATCACTAATTAGCCCACATGGCTTATTTCATTACTATCTAACCCACTACAAGGCTAAGCCCAATAGCCTATATTTGTGTTTGATAAAGATAGCGTAAACCTACACCATTATAGGGCCTTACAATATCCCCCTAGGTTTATGCTGTCTTTATCAAACTATTGTCTTCATCATGTGGGAATATACTTTATCTCTTAATCATCAAACTTGGGCTCTTTGTTCTTCTCAAAACGATCAGCTTTGCTTGAAAATCTTGTTGAAAAGGATGCTAGAGGAGGATTCTAAGCAACTCTTTTCTTTGTCAATGTCTTCACTTTCAAGCAGGTTCACAGGTACCTCTTCAAATGTACTATCACTGTCAGACGATGACACGTATCTGGTTCTTCTGACTCAGGCACATCTTGTTGTTGTGATGCTTCATACTTTGTCAGCAGCCAACAACATCTCAATCTTTAACAACCCCTGTTTCTTGATTTAAATCAAATTCTGCACATGCTCAGAAATTCATAAGCAACATTTCTAAAAAACAGAGGAAAGTACCACATGAACACTCGGTACATCCAAGTATTTGTACTTGGATTTCACAATTCAAATTTCATTCAATTTATGATGATAAATCAAATCTTCAAGAACGGTTAAATTTTCTAATAAAACAAATAAGCACTCTATTTTTGAATTTTTGATTTTATAAAAACTAACAATATAAACTAAAACACAAATAAACAAAGAAACTAATATACAATAACAATTTGCAATGGGATCAAATCATAGTGTTTCTGGCCAGACTACACTTATCAACACTAATTTACTTTGGGTGATCCGAGCGATTGCCAGTATATTTGTCCACTTAAACTTATCTCCCTAGGCCTTTTTCAAGTGACGGTCTGTAACTGATTTATCATATAATATACAGATCAAATGAGATTTTCTCAGTTTGATATAGGTTTTTTTATTTTTGGGTTTCTTTTGGGCACTAGAGGGCCTCTTTCGGGTGTATTTGATCTATAGCGCGACAACGTACAACTAGGTCAGCATGTATCTGGATGCAGCAGAAGCTGACGTTGCCTAGCATCTCCAGGTCTTTGCTCACGCAAAACAGAGGAGATACACGAGTTGGACAGAAAAGATTTCAGAACTAGAACGAAATTGTGTGTATCGGGACGTCACACACGTATTCAAATAGGCATGTCCTAATTCCAAGTGACCGATCTTTCCTGAGGTCATAGAATAAAGTTTGTGTTCTGCAGTACCAGTCAAAGAGTCCAGCTATCAGGATAAAGCCTACCAGCACATCACTCTAGATTCAGACCATTTCAATATTGGTCTTACATGAGTCAGCCTTAATCCACATAATGAAAATTTATTTCATTTCCCATTTATGCAACAAAATATTTTTTATTTTTATATTTTTTTTCGAATGTTTTTGTATTTTTCTCATTTTCTCTATTTACAGATGGATATGTTTAGATATCCCCCTAAATTTGTGCGTAAATCTTACGCGCAAATTTACCTAAACAACGAAAATGTATGTACAAAGAGAAACACAAAAGAAAATGAAAATATTTTTATTGTTTTTGCCTAACCGTTCCATCACAAGATTTAAGACTAATCAATATTGAAATTAGAATACGAAATTCAAATTTTGTACCTTTTTGCTGACCATGTCTTACCTCTCTTATCTCCTTCAAACGAAACATATCAATTGTAAAAGAATATACCTTATTGCAACAGTGAAATGTTACTCGTTATGTCTCTGGAACAACCACTATCAACATCCAAGGATTGTCAACAGCTCCTCCTTGGTTGTCCCTGAAAAGTAAGGAGATTAGTAAAACATTGGTACCCAGGCCATAGTGGTCCTGGGTATTCCTGAAGCATCAATATAAGATACTTCTCGAAAACACATGCCCCCTTTTGATTTAAGGACTGGTGATGTTGCTGCATTTTGTTTTGCCTTCCAAACTTGTTTAGGCTTCTCTATTTTTTTAGGTGCCTTTGGCAAAACAGTTTGCTTTTCAACCTTTTTGTTTTTCAAAACTTGTTTTGGTTTCAAAGCTTGTTTTCGTTTAGTTTTTGCAGCATTCCAGTCCCCATCAGATGGTTTAACCTTGGGACTCTTATTCATCATTGCCTTAGGTTTTTCAACCTTCATCGGCTTAGAATAAGATCTATCCCTAGGTGTAAACCTCTGATGCTGTGTATAGTACGGCACATAGGGACGATGTATGCAATTCCTTGCAATGTGACCGGGTATGCCGCAGTTGTAGCAGGTTTGCTTTTTCACGTAAGGAGCATATCCCGATCCATTAGATCCAACTGATGATGAGTATGAATTATAAAACTTGTTGGATGATTTGTTTGCAGTCTGTTCAATCTTTCTCCCCTGTTTCATATGTTTGTGTTTACAACAGTTAGCACATTTACTGTTAGGATTAGTATTATCATTTCTAACTGTTTGCTTTGGAGGCACATATTTGTTTGACGGGCCTCTCAAAGCTGGCTCAGAAACAGCCTTTCTCACATATGGAGGGGCATTAGCAGACAAATTTGATGTTTTTGAACAAACATCGTTACCCTTTTGGCAAACAACATCATCATCCTCAACCCAATCCTCTACTATTACCTCATCTGCACATGAATTAGAGGCATCAGTAACATTCACACATTTAAAATCAGGGACTGGCCTTGTTATTTCAACTTCAGATGTTTTGGGCTCAGTCACTGTTTCACTGGTTGATTCAGCTGGACCACCTGAGTTACATTCCTTTTGTAGTGGCTCTGCTGAATCCTCTGCTGCTGAGTCAGCTGCTTCAGAAGACTCACAGCTGGATTCACTAGATTCAACTGATTCCAATTTTTCAGAATCAGTTGCTTCAGGTGATTCACATTTGGAGTCAGATGGAGCAGGTGGTTCAGATGCTACTATTGTTTGTTCTGATTCAACTATTTCAGGTGATTCGTTAATAGACTCGGCTGAATCAGCTAACTTTGACTTTTCACAGTTCGCTGTCTCCGAGGAGTCACATGACGAATCAGATGAAGCAGTTGACTTAGTTTGTTTGCGAGACCATTCAACAAACTCACTCAACATAGCAAACTCAAAATTGAAAAATTTTGTTTTAGACTCTTTCTCTTGTTGTTGTACTTCAGATGAATTTTGAGAAAAACTTGACACAGTATTATCTAATACTTGAAAATGTTTGTCAATGTTCGCATTATTCTCAAAATTTAGAGTCTCGGTTTGCTTTAAAACATCAGCAGGTTTCACGAAAGTTTTATCAAATGCCTGTTTTTCTAGAACAATTTCAGTTTTATCAGGCCTTGTGATTTTAACTTTCTTTGGATTAACAGGCTCAGCCTTCCTATCCCCGGGCTTCCCATATTCCATTTCAGGCAAGTCGGCTATCTCCTCCTCAGTCATAGGAATAGAGGTGTAATTGTGATTGTATGGTGGAGGTATGCATACAAATCCCAATCCCTTATTCCTCACTTCCTTTTTGCTATACTTTAACTGTTGATTTATCATCTTTTCGACCTTTTCACTTGAAACATCAAATTTTTTAAAATTAAATTCAGTATTTTCGAAAGTCGATTTTAAGTTGTTTAATTCAACAGTTAATTTTTCAGATAGCTCCTTGAAGTGGAGATATCGACATTTTGCCTCGCTTAGATCACTATGCAACTGTCGAATGTCACGTTTTTGAGCCTCTACCATTTCTTTATACCCATCCAGTTTCTTTTTAACTTCGTAGCTACTGGATTTGGTACATTGAAGTTGCATAGAAAGCGATTGAGCCTGTTCTTTAAAACCTTTTACTTTCTTTCTACATTTTTCTGTACAACAAACATCATCTACACATACCTCAGCCTCAGAAAGAATGTAGTCGTTCATTTGAGCCGACATTTCTAAGTAGCAAAGCTGTGATCCCCCGGAAGTGTGATCCCCCGAAGATGTGATCCCCCGAAGATGCGATCCCCCTAAAATGTGCGTTTTAACTGTTTCTTCAACACAAGCCTAAAGCAAGAACCCGTGTACTTGCTAACTCAAACCCTTTGCCACACGCACACACCAGCTTTTTGTACCACGCCTCAAACCTGTCAAAACTTATCACCAAACAACAATGAAAAACCTTTTTTTTTTTTAATAATTTTTTTTATTATTATTATTATAAATGATTAGGTAATGATTATAATTATTATTATAAATATTAAAAATATTAAATTTATAGAAAACCCTAAAATTAATAATATATAAAAAAGAACACGTCTCCTGTATCTTCTTCTTCGATTTAGAAACCGTCCCGAACCCTAATATTATCGCAGCCGTTCGTCTAATTCGTTCAATACACAACTGTGGTCGGCCGAGAAAGCAAACGATGATCGTCGGAGGTTTGTGGTTGTGATGAACAGAAGTGAACAGTGAGGATGGTTAACTGTGGTGAACTACGATGACGAACGGAGAAGATGAATGATGACGATGAAAAACGATGATGAAGATGGTCTGTAGATGATCGGAGTACGGTGTCGGAGAGACGATGGTGATCGAAGTTGCAGTGGTTGGAAGTGTGAAGATGATGCTATTTGACGATGATGAACAGATGGTGATGGTGTGCTTGTGCGGAATCGGAATCGGTTTTCAGGAATGATGGCCGGAGATAACGTTGGAGAAGATGAAGCAGGTCGTAGGCTGGTGTTTCGGAATGAGTACTATGATGGTGAAGATGTGCGATGTCGAAAAGAACTCGAAATCTCGAAACCGAAACGGAGATGGACGGTGAATGAAGGATGTCGGATGATGAAGATTATAACTGATGATGTTGACCGAAGAATTATGGTCGTGTGTCGGTGATGATGGAAGATGATGTGATGATGATCGGAAAGACGTTTCGGATGAAGACGATGGTGATTGCTGTGGTGAACAACGATCTGTTGCAGGTTGTTTATGGTGATGCGCGGTTTCGGAAAACTTCGAAAATCAACTCGAAAGAAGATGATGATGCTGATGATGAAGTTTAAGTTGTCTGTTGATGATGAACGTGGTTGGATCGCACAAGTTGAGCTTTAGGCGCACAAGATAACTTGGATCGCACAAGAAGAATTTGTGTGATTGAATCTCACAATTGAGAATGATGATGACAGTTGTTTGTTGTGTAGTCGCACAAGTCAACTAGAATCGCACAACTCAACTAGAATCGCACAAGTGTATATTTCAATCGCACAAACCAAATGAATTGAAACTGATGATGATGATGACTGTTGGTTTGATTGAGTCGCACAAGAAGAGATAATATCACACACTTTGACTTTTAAACCAATCAAATTTCAAATCCCGAAAAATAAGGAACAGATTTCGAAAATCAATTTTCCTTATTCTTTCCACCAAACTTTCTAAAAAAAATAGCAAACACCTTATCTCCTTTCCCCAAACGAATCAAACCACCAATTTTTGACTGTTCCTTATATCTTCAAGTGTGTTCTACGCGTTCTTCGAATCTTCAAATAAATTTCTTGTTCTTCGAATGATATCCAACACAACCGAGCCTTCGTGAGACTACTTAGGCTCTGATACCAATTGTAAGTCCAGGAACACTACACAATCGGATATCAAACACTAATCAAAGCGCGGAATACTGAGAAAAGTGTTAAGAACAAGAACAATCAATCGATTATAACAACCAAGGTGCACACGGTTTCTAGAGAACCGTCTGGTACACCAACCAAGAAATCGAAAATTATAATGAAGAAGCTCTCAAAAATGTCTAACCTAATAATGAACTAGGTTCACCCTATTTATAGTTACATAGGGTGACCTAGTTACAGACTGGGCCAGGCCCACATGCACAATATTGCTAACCAAACAAGCCCAAATCACTAATTAGCCCACATGGCTTATTTCATTACTATCTAACCCACTACAAGGCTAAGCCCAATAGCCTATATTTGTGTTTGATAAAGATAGCGTAAACCTACACCATTATAGGGCCTTACAAGAAGCTTACACCCAAGGCTGGTCAGGCTTGGGTGGATATTTTCTTTCACTGAAAAACCTGACTTGCCGGAGATCCCAAGTTTGTAATAGCGGATCAGGAATCGGCATCTTTCTTAGTGATTGATTGTGTGATTGAATCTTAAAGTTTGTTAAATTTTACAGATTGTGAATTGCCGGAGATCCCAAGTTTGTAATAGCGGATCAGGAATCGGCATCTTTCTTAGTGATTGATTGTGTGATTGAATCTTAAAGTTTGTTAAATTTTACAGATTGTGAATTGCCGGAGCTCCCAGGTTGGTAAGAGTGGAGCAGGAATCGGCATCATTCTTTATATCAGATTTCGATTGTGTTTAATTACAAGTGGTTGAAAGAGGTTTTCAACGTCAAGTGGTAAATCAGGGACATTAAATTGTATCTGATTTTCTACAAATGATTGAGAAACAATGTGATGAAACCCCTAACCTACAATTGGTAAAATAAAACTTATTTTCCGGAAAAACCATTTGATTAAAACAAACTTAAGTATTTTGAAATCAATGGGAAAATAGTTTTGTGTAAGGGGGAGTTCTGATTGTTTATGCCAGGTGGATGGCGAATTGAGGTGATTTGATATCAGTTGTCAAGTTTCTGTATAGTTTGTTTTAAAATTTCCTTTCATGTGTTTGTATTTTAGGGGGAGTAGAAAATTTCAGAAAATCCAAAAACATTTGAAAATTTGAAAAAGCCAAAAACATGATAAAATTCAAAAATGAGTTTCGTTGTGAATAGAGGAAATGATAGTACATCAGTGGACTGTCACAGCATGCTAAAGAAATGTAAAGTAAAAATGTGATAAACAATCTCACTGTGGATATGTCAGTAGGTTTTTGCACATTTAGTAAATTGTGACGAGATATAAACATAAAATTTACTTGCGTCTACGTGGGGAACACCTCCAGGATATATAGGTAACCCCTGAAATCTTGTTTGAAGGGTCCCATATTCTGAGATACTAGGTCTTTATACTCAGTGATATCTGGGGTATTATCCCGGGACTTCTGATTTTGCGGAAGCAATGGCCTAGTCCCCGGAGAATACTTTCTGCTTGCTTGAAATATAGCACCACCCTCAGCTAAAAAATGATGAAACATTGAAAAATGCTAATCATGGCTGTTGTAATACAAAAGATCCTCTAAAGGGGACACACCTAAAAGTCAACTAGGCTCTCTGCTGAACGGAAGTTCTGACCTGAGCTATCACGGTTGCATAATTTATTCCCCTTACAGATATCATCTGTGGTATACTCACCTGTAAGACTGAATACTGGGGTCTGGATACGGGAGTATATACTGAGGTGGGACACATGTAGATGTTTAAGTCCTAAAACACTAATTCGTATCTCGAAGCAGTTGAACTTTGTGTGAAAATTTAAGTGGACAAATATACTGACAATCTAGGTGAATTGTTTAGAACTTAATATGAAATGAAGCTTAACGGTGTTGATGACTTGTCTCAAAAACTTATATGATCCTCTTACGCAAACTCACAAAAATATTGTTTGTAAATATGTTCTTTACTGCATTTTATTTCTGTTATTTAAAAATCCAAAAAGATTTTAGTGTGTTTTAGCATAAATTTTGAAAAAATTCAAAAAGATTTTCGACAACTGGTGTTGGAGAGCTAATTTTCAAAATTCCGAGTGCTAAACATGACGAACAGGTTTGGGAATTTGATTGAAAAGTTTTTCAGAGATGAAAATTCTTTAAATGATCATTGTTAATGTTTGATTGTATGTTGATTGGAGAAGGATCAGTGTTGGTGCATGAAATTTGATAAATTGTTAAATATTTTTTTGTGAATCTTATTTTTGGGTAGAGAATGTGCAGGATAGCAAATAGAGTGCCAGGTTCCGATACCTGAGGATTCTGAAATTCTGTAAAAGCCAGACTACGATCCCAGCATGTTTTGAGGGGGAGTCTGTTAGAGAGAGAGAGAATTGGAGATAGAATAGAGCCAGGTAGAGATCCTGAAGGAAGATCAAAGACTGATAAAGACTGAAGATTGTGAAGACTCGACACTTAAGACTCGTCAACATCTGAGGGGGAGTCTGTTGGTGCAGTCATCTGTCGTCTTTGTCTTATGTCGAGTCTCGAGTTCAGTGCGAATCTAATCAAGTTTGAGAGTTTCGCTTGAAAAAATTAGGTTTCGCTTGAAGCATGTTCAAGCGAAATCATGAGTATGAGATTTCGCTTGAAGCATGTCCAAGCGAAATCTAAACTCTATATATAGTGTTGTTGTCTTGCCATTTGTAACTTTTGTCTCAGAGCTATACCGAAGTGCTGCCGGTTTCTCTTCTGAATGTAAAGGTTGTCAAATTAATATACAAGAAGATTAAAGTGTATCACAAGCTGTTTCATTGTCCGTTTCTTTGTTTCCGCCTCTGAAATGGACTAGAACTCTTCCAAACGACTCGTTTAGGTCGGAATCCGATCCTACAGTGTCCGCCCAACACGGCCCCGTGCTGCACAGTCTGCAGAAAAAGACCCAGTTCAGGTAACTGGACACGGGCCGTGTTCACCCAACACGCCCCCGTGTCCAGGCTTCTGTTTCTCTTGTTTTAATTTTGTTACTGGCACTTGAACACGGGGCCGTGCCCGAACAACACGGGGCCGTGTTCAGCGCCCAGTAACACAAAAATTTTGCTTTTTGCACAATTTTACACATTCAAACAACCTAAAAACTTAATTTTTGGGACACATTGAGGACAATGTGTAATTTAAGTGTGGGGGGGATGCTAAAACCTTGAATCTTGCAAGTCATAAATACAAGCCTTACACAAAACTCTATTGGAACCGCTAATCACCCAAAAAAAAAATTCAAAAATTTTCAATTTTTTTTACTTGTCTAGGTTTAACTCGGGAAATTCAAGTTCTCAAAAAGGTTATATTTTTACGAATTTACAACCGATAGCGTCGTGATAAAAAGAACCAACATAAGAAAATTATGAAAAGGCATGACAAACTTAGTTAAAATTTGATTATATATACTTGATCACATAAAAACCCATTCCCACAAAAGTGAGTTTTGAGCCTTTATTGAGCTTACAATTACATATCATTAGACTAAATGCTCATTTTTCGTTTCTTGTGTGAATAGATGCTTGGTTCTTACGACTCTAGAACTTGCCATGACGATACATTCCCGGTCCTTACCAACTTAAACCCGAATAAGTAAATGATGGAGGCATTAGGACTAACCATTTTTATTTCTACACCATTATTTTTCTTTTTTTTTTACAACCTACCCAAAATCCCCATAGTTAGCCCCTTTGAGCCTAAACCTTTTCATTTCATAACCCAAAACAAACACCCTTTTACCCACCAAAACCTTTTTATTTTTAACCCTTTGTTTAAGTAACAAGTTCGGTTTTTCGTATGACTTTTCAAAAAAAAAAGTATTGATGATGAAGCAAAAGAAAATAAACAAACAAGTTCATCAAAAATAACTTTGTTTGAATAAAAGTTTCATCAAAATAAAAGTTACAAAAATAGAAAGTCTTACGAAAACCGACACTTGTTACGCTTTTAGCCCTTTTTCTACTAACCACCAACCCAACCACCTACCTTTAACCCAAGCCTAACCCTTCACCCACAAAGTCCTCTTGATATCTATAAAGGTATATAAGTTAAAAAGGAGGAGGATTGATTGCTTGGCAAGCCTATGGTAGGAGTAAGTTCCATGCCGCTCTCGAGTGATCCACAAAAATACATTTTCGGCCGAGTGTTGAGTGATCCCCGTGAGGTATGTGAACTTGTATATAAATAGAATTTTACAAAGGTATGTTATACCCTAATAAGTAATTTATCTTATGAAAAGTTTTAAATAAATCATGACGAATAGGATTGTAAATAAATAAAAATACAACTAAATAAAGAATCTTGGAAATCCCGACACTCTATGACAAGCCCAAAACCTTCTTTTCTACCCGTTCCATTTGGGAGTGTAATAGCCACATATTAAAGAGTTTTGCTTGAGGACAAGCAAAGATTCAAGTGTGGGGGTATTTGATGTGTTCAAAATGCAACATATAAATTTCATCAATTGTGGCATAAAACTAACCATTTTTTAGTACTAATGTTGGAAAAAGTGTGCTTTTGTCTTCCTTTTGTATTTTCAGGATTAAATGAGCTCAAATTAACAAAAGAAGCAAAAAGACATCAAAATCTAACATAAATACAAGAAAAGGGACAAGACGTGACATGCCCGACCCCACGACAGCATCTTCCTAAGCAAAACAAGACATCAGAAGACTGAACACGCCCCGTGCTCAGCCAGCACGGGGGCGTGCCCAAGTGTCAGCAGAAAAGACAAACTGGTAGAAGCTTCTATTGCCCACCACGGGGCCGTGCTCAGCGGACACGGGGCCGTGGTCAACTATAAGATTCGCACAATCCAGGCAAATCTTCAGAGTACAAAGATTCTTCTGCACACGGGGTCGTGCTCAGCGGACACGGGGGCGTGGTCAACTAATAAGACAAAGCTGCATTAAATGAAGAAAGAGAGGATGTGGACACGGGGCCGTGCCCACTGGACATGGGGCCGTGCCCGAGCTTCTGTTCAGCCTATAAATAGGAGTGCTTGGCTCAAGCTCAAACCATCCCTTGGCACACCACCTCTCTCACACTTCACCCACCACCCACCACCACCATAACACCATCATCCACCACCATCATCCATTGTCCATCATAGAGTGTGTGTGTCGTCTCGGGATCCAAGATTGATCGTAAGAGTTCTTGACAATCAAGGCCATGTTTGCCTAAGTCTCTTACATCACTTGGTGAAGACAAAGTGTCTAGTGTAATACTTTTTATTTCTAATCTTTTCGCACTTTTTACTTGGTTTTGTATTAATGACTTTAATAACTAGTTGCTTATGTTGAAGGTGATCTTTCCTTATCGTTTGTCCGTGGTGTCTTGGCATTATTTTACTGTTTATATAAAATAAAAGATTTTCACCATTCATATCTCCACGGTCTATATGGAGGTATGTTGGCTACCTGGTCGAGGGTTAAGGGAACGGTTTGGTAAAGGTCTTGCCATTGTTCAGCGTTTAGAGGTCCTGCAATGGACCTAGGTCAAATTTAGTTGGACCTCCTTCAATACTTAACGGTATTGGATGGCGGGGGTCCAAACTCTTTGATCCCCTCATAAGTTAACTACTATTAATACTATAACCCGGCTATTTAGGACTGTATCCCTGCTGACTCAGACTACTTAGTCGAGGGTAACGTCACCTCCAAAAGAGGGGCCTACCATAATTTGCATTAATAACTTAATTAATTATCTTCCAATAATCCACCATTTTAGGATTGTATCCTTGCTGACTCAAACTACTGGGGTGAGGGTAACGTCACCTTCAAAAGAGGGGCCTACTACAATAACTAAGATAATCTCTTAAAATAGTGCAAAAGTGCGGAAATAATCAAAGGTTACACTAGATACGAGTCGGAACCAAGTGATTCATCTTGTCTATCTGTTTTTCTTTTTATTTTTATTTTCAGCATTTTAGTTAGTTTTTACTTTTCTTATTTTAAAACATTTTTCTAAACTTTTTATTTTTTATTAGACGTTGAGGATAAAGCGTTACTAAAAGCTCTTGTGTCCTTGGACGACCTCGGTATCTTGCCAACACTATACTACGCTCACGATGGGTGCACTTGCCCATATGTGTGTTTAGTGTTAGTAAAATATCGTGTTTTATAAATTTAAAACTTGGCTAAAAATAAGTGTTAAAAGGGCTTAAAATATACACCTAATATATACATCACATCACACGCATCACTAACCATCTTGGATACTTAACCTCTCTTATCATACCTGCCCGGAGTAGTTTATCTACTTCTTCCTGGATAATAGCATTCCTTTCAGGTACAAACTTCCTCCTCTTTTGATGTATAGGCTTAAATGACCTGTCAATGCCAAGCTTATGAGTAATTATATCCTTAGATATACCTGTCATGTCTTCATGTTTCCAGGTAAAGGTGGATTTCCTCCTCTTAAGGAAGGATACTAGATCCTGCTCAATGTTGCTAAGGATCCCTGATCCTATGAAGACTATGGATTCAGGATCATCAGGATCCATGAGGATTTCTTTCAAATCCTGTTCTCTTGCCTCCAAGACATCTCTTGAAGGATACTTTAATTGCTATTGCTCCCTTGGTCTTGAGGCTGGCTTCATTGATGATGTATAACAGTTCTTAGCCTCTTGTTGATCACTTTCAATTTTCACCACTCCCCATGGACTTGGAAGCTTTACACACTGATGATAGGTGGATGGAACTGCCTTCATATCTTGTATCCATGGCCTGCCAAGGATAACATTGCAATAAGATAAGCAATCTATAACACAAAATTTTTGATAAGAATGCAATCCTTCAATATAGATTGGGAGTTTGATGTCCCCCAATGTATTTTTGGTTTCCCCACTGAATCCCACAAGGACTGAGGATCTTGGGACAATATTAGACTCCGGGATATTCATTTTCTTGAGGACATCAAGCTGAATGATGTTCACAGAGCTTCCTCCATCGATTAGGATCCTGCGAACAAAGTGGTTAGAAATAAACAATGTAATTACAAGACCATCAAGATGAGGATCCTGGACATCAACACGATCATCCTCATCAAAGGTTATGACTTTATCCTGGGTAACAACGGAGGTCCGGACGGGTCTGTCTCCATTATCCATCTTGGTTTCCTTAGCATGTCTTTTTGCTGCTGAAAAGGAGGTACCACAAATGTCTGATCCACCGGATATGAAGTTTATAACTTGTGCATTTGTTGGAGGAGCAGGAGCCCTTTCTGGTATCCTTTCAGAATCCTGGATCCTTGACTTTTTTCGTCCCAAAAGTTCCTTCAAATGCCCCTTGCTCAACAAGTAACCAATTTCCTTTCTTAGTGCAATACACTCTTCAGTGAGATGCCCGAAATCCTCATGATATGCACACCATTTGGACTTATCCTTTGTAGCAGCTGGTTTATCACTTTTTCTCGGCCACCTAGCTTTCTCACCTAGATTCTACATTGCAAGGATTAGTTCATTGTTATCAACAGAAAAACAGTATTCAGAAATAGGAGGATAATCCTCATCATCCTCTTCTTGTTCCACTGCATGCACGTTCTGATTATCAGATCAGTTGTAGGACTTTGATTTGTTGTTCCTGAAGTAGGATCCTTGTTTCTCCTGTTTTGAGGATCCTGTCAATCTATCCTGGATCCTTTTGTCATCCTCTAAGCGGATGAACCTAAGGGCCCCGGTTCTTACTTCATCATGGTTCCTGCAAGGTGTCATAACAAGATCATCATAGAATAATGGGTCCCTAAGCAATCCCATTTTAAAGGCTTCTACAGCCGTAGCAATATCCAAATTAGGAATATCTAAGGATTCTTTGCTAAACTTAGTGATATAATCTCTAAGTGATTCATTTTTACCTTCTGTTACCCTATATAGATCACTAGTTAATTGTTCAAATTTTCTACTACAAGAGAATTGACTATTAAACAAATTAACTAGATTAGCAAATGAAGTAATAGAGTAAGAGGGAAGACTTAGCAGCCATTTAAGAGCAGATCCTGTGAGTGTGGATCCAAATCCCTTGCATAGACATGTTTCCTTTAACCTCTCAGGAATTGGATTGATCTCCATCCTCTCCCTATACTGAGCTACATGCTCTTCTGGATCTGTTGAACCATCATACAGCTTCATAGATGGTATCTGGAACCTTTTGGGTATCTCAGCATCACATAAGGGTGGTGCAAAATGAGATATCCTGTGGCTACCATCTGCGATTTCAGGAATGGGTTTAACCACTCCTGGTACACTGGATATCATATCCTTAAGCTTCTGTAGTTCCCTAGCCATAGCTTGATTGATTCTTGTATCCTGCATGGAGCCATGGTTAGTGTTATAAGAATTATTAAAAGTATTACCTCCCAGAGGATTCATGTTTGGAATTCCATATGTGAATCCATATTGATTGGATTCCGGTATGATCGAAGGACCAGATGAAGCAATGGTCTGCATTGGTATGAAGTCTCCTTGATGAACATCCGAACTTGGAGGCTGCATACTCCTTAAGGATCTTCGATCTTGAAAGATGTTGGATCCTTGAACCTGAAAGGATCCTGGAACCAGAGAGGATCCTTGGACCTGGGAGGATCCTTGGACCGGGAAGGATCCTTGGACCTGGGAGGATCCCTGGACCTGGGAGGATCCTTGGACCATGGAGGATCCTTGAACCAAGTGCATTCCCAAATATCCTCCTGAGCTAACGAAGGATCCCTGATGCTGGACACAGGCTCCAGAAGGTTGAAGGTAAGATCCAGGAGCCTGAGTCATTGTTCTTGTTCCATAACGTCTTCCTGGTAATTCACCCAAGTATCGCACGTCCGGAGCTGCTGAGTGCTGGGAAGTTATGACTGGAGTGTCAAAGTTCAACGACCTAGGCATCAATGGGGAATGATCCTCCACCGATTTCTTCTGTTTCTTGATATCACCTATCTCCCTGAGGATCATTTCATTGGTTTTATCCTGCTCTTGCATACGATCCCTCATCTGCAAAATCAGATTAAAAAGATCATTAGTAGTAGGATTAGTGGAAACAGAAGAAGTTGGTGGTTTTTGGAAAACGGGGGTTTGTCTCTTCGCAGCATTCTCAGCATTCTTCTGGGATCCAGAAGGTGGTGGAGGCAAAGGAGGAACGCCTTGTGAAGAACTGAATGATGGCATTAAACTTGAAGTGTTCTTCGCTGAGGAAGTCATCTGCTTGGTTGTAACGAACCAAAATGACCACGAAAATACGAATCTTCTTAGGAATGAAGCACCAATTGCCCCACGGTGGGCGCCAAACTGTTTTGGTCAAATATCAAGCAATGATAATGCAACCAAACTTTCTGTTGTGAGGTATGATGCTTGAATCAATGAACAATGTGAAGGATCACTCAGAAATGTAATGAACAAGTGACACAAAGATTTATACGAGGAAAAAGCCCTTGATCAATGAATGATCTCCGGCATAAAAAACCTCGGGTGATGGAAACTACCGATCACCAACTCAGATTAAACAAGAAATGTATTACAACTTCGGATGATAGCGAGCTAATTACAAGGATCACTATAGTGTAATGTGCAAAAAAGTGTGTAATCGCCAAGTGAATTATCAAGAGCTGGTGAGAGCAGTTGCGAGTGTGTGTATTAAGCTAAAAATAGCCAAGTGTTTTCTATTTAGCTCGCTATCCCTTTTAAAAATGGAAAATATCTAAGCTAACAAACATTCCGCAATTCGTGCCAGTCTTTCCTGGATCCTTTTATCATCCTCAAGTTGGATAAATCTAAGGGCCCTGGTTCTTACTTCATCAAGATTCCTGCATGGGGTCATGACAAGATCATCATAGAATAATGAATCCCTAAGTAAACCCATTTTAAAGGCTTCCACAGCCGTAGCTATGTCCAGAATAGGAATATCTAAGGATTCTTTACTAAACTTAGTGATATAATCTCTAAGTGATTCATTTTGACCTTGAGTTACCCTATATAGATGTAACACCCCAAAAACGGATTTGGTAATCAAACCACGTTAATATTACTGACGGGTAAAATACCGTTAGTGGTAAAAATTTACCCGGTAAATATTAGGATTTAAATAATTAATCCTAATAGTAAATAAAAAGTGAATAAAAAGCTTTTAAGAAATAAAATGATAGAAGACCCGAGTTAACGGGACCTGAAATAAACTTAGTCATAAATATTCTCGAACCGCTAAGATAACTAGGAATATTTAACCTAGTTAATAAGTGGGATTATTGTTGAAAATAAGTAGGTTGTGGCCTACTTAATAACTAACCAAACACGAGGGACCAAAGCCGGGTAACTTGAAAATGGAATTATAAACTTAAAAATTAAACACAACACACACACTAGGTGTGTGTGTGCGTGTTCTGGTCGTAACCCACCGGAGCCAGGGAGCTCAAACCCTAACATTCACTAATCTCACAAATTGAGGATCAAACCAAGTCCAAATCGAAAATTGAGCATAGATTAGTGATCCTCATCACAAGGGGGTTACAAGGTATGTAAAATTTGGTGTTAATTCTCTGTTTGAAATTCTCATGAAATTGGGAAATCTGAAAATTGATGTTGCATGTTTGCTATTTGGGTAGAATAGGGTTGATATGGTGTCTAGGAGTAAAACCTAGACAATAACATGCGAAATCATGGCTAATTCCTGAAAATCTCATGAACACATTGAAGGTGATTCATGGGTTTTGTGGGAAACTAGTAAACACTGGGGTTTAGAATGATTATTCTAGTGTAATACGGGTCATAAAAAGTGATTTCTGAAATGATGATGTTTAAATGTTATATGAAAGTTTTATTGATGTTAAATTTGGGCTATATGACAAGTTATGAACTTGATAATGAATCATGTAAATTTCTGCCCATAAGGTGTTTGTTAAAATGCCTAAATGAAAGCTAAATATTGAAATTTCGAGTGAAACGCACATTCGAATAATATGGCAAATTATGTGAAATATAAAACGGTAAGAGTTCTAAATATCATGATGATTTAGACTTAATTGTGTAAACCATGTGATTGAAATTAGTTGACTTTGATAAGTTAAGTTAACTAATGATGAAGTCGAATAGTAGTTTCGACATAGAATCCGTAAGACGAAATAGTCATAATAATGATAAGTTAAGTTAACTGTTGTATATGTTTTAGTTGAAGGACACTCGCATATGAGGATAGCGAGAATTACGGATATGATAGAAGAACGGTCCGAAGTATGACAAGTGGAGCATGCTCACCAAGGACCAAATAGCGTAACGACCGCGAACAAGGTTAATGGCTAGGAACGGCCGTCGGCGCAAGCATTACCAGGTGCACATTTTAAACATAATTGCACAAATAGTAATATGCAACAAATATGTAGATATTGAAAGTTGCTTATGTAGATTAAAAACTTGGACAAACCCGAATAGAAAATGTATTCGGGATATTGTTTCCAAGAGAAACAAATAGAGGCATTACTTACATGGGGTGTAATGTGAAAATTATAAAAAGGTCATGTATACCAGGTGTTGATTGCTTACTCTGGCCAAGTAAGTAGTGAACACGTGGTACCATGAACTTCTTATGATGGACACATTTATGTCCGATGTAGTAAGGGTGGGGTGAATGGGACTAACTTAGATGGTACCCAAATGAATCAAATAAGTAAGATATTTGATAGTAAACGTAAACGTAAGTCGGATGACGGAAGTGTATTACGTAAGAATAACGAGCCCGAGAAAAGGGACAAGGATCAAGTAAGAAGAAAATACAGACCGACCAATAGGAATGCTAAGGCATAAGGATAAAAGTTTGACTGTCACAAGTGATGAAATTCACATGGACACGTCAAACGAATTGAATAAAGAATAAAGGACTTGATTGAATAAAAGCGATGGATCTCACTAAGACGACCAAATAAATTAAAATAACGTCTAAAAACCATATAAGAATGGTTACTTGAGAATGATTATGGTAAAAATACCCGATGAATGGGTAGGATTTGGAAAGAATGCGTAAACCAAGAGACGGGAACGCGAAATAGAAAGTCAAAAGACTCGGAATATGAGTCATGACTAAAAGACAATGAGAATTGCAAACAGAAATGTTAATAACTACGCTCAACTATTTTAAAGTTGAACGGGACAAATAAAGAATGGAGTTTGATGTTCACAAGTGATGAAATTTCACACGAACAAGTCAAACAAGACAAATAAGGTATAAAAACTTAGTAGTGCCAGTAAGCGCAAACTGAATAATGGAAGCGCAAAACATTAATGAACCTACGTGATGGGTCATAAAGGAATATACAAAGGAAAAACGCAAACTAGCGAAACAAAAAAAAACACTAAGATGAAGAGCCCGGGTAATGGGTCGTAAAGAAGTGTAGGTAAGAACCGGGTAATGGTAAGCGTAAGACAAACCGATGTGTAAATGACGCTAGAAGTCGTAAAGTCGGAAAGGATAGTCCGAAAGTAAACAAATGAAACCTTAGACTACGGTCAAGGTCAACTAAAGTTCAAAAGCAAAATTAAATGGTTCCAAACATAACAAAGGATGCTTTAAAGCTATATATGTATAAATAGACAATGGAATAAAGACTAGAATAAAAGATGATCTACGGGATCATCATAACCTACGGGATATTAAATAGTGTAAAGGCTTACGGGGCCAAAATGACCCACGGGTCATGAATTGAAGCAAAGGGATCATAAGGGCCTCGTCTTAAAGAGATGAAAGCTTAAAGAAATAGCCTACGAGGTTAAGTGAAGGAACCTACGGGTCAATAGTGTAAGGTGAGGGAACTTGTTATGATTCCCCGCGTAAAACGAGAACGGAAAACAATAAATTAGGGGTTGTCAATTTCCTTGATATGAGTAATTGACATAGTTAAAGAGAAAAACGTTAGACTAAAATTCAGTTTTAGTAAGAAATAACATTTTTACAAATATAAATTCTGATAGGAAATTTAATAGTAAGCATGAAAGATTCAAGTCTTGACGCTGATAGGAGCAAGACGATATATTCGAAAAGTGATCTTTTCGAAAATGAAAGATTAATATAAATTAAACATGACGTGACACGATCACGGTCAAGAAATGCAATGTGAAGTGGAATCACATTATAACCAAGCGAGCGGTAAAGGTCATTTAAGGTCATTTAAGTAATTTGGTTGCTTGTGAGCGGTGGATTCGGTATAACTGAACCAAATAAATGAATTTGAAAACAAAAGAAATTGTTGCTAAAAGTGAAAGATTTCACTAAAGACCTTTAAACGGGTCAAAGTAACGGATCCATAAAGGATTCGATAGTATATGAAAGTGATGAATATCGCTAAGTAACTAAACTAGTGGAAATAATGAGATTACGTTATTTCGAGTTGCACTATGTCGTAGGAGATATGTAGACGAATAATAACCAAAAGGATGTTACCATATTTCCTGGTAATACTAACAATTGGATAAAAGTATAAATAATGTTTAAAGGAATTCTCGGCTCAAATACATTGAGTTAAAACTCAATGAATTATGTAAGAAAAGGTTTCGAGGACGAAACCTCTTTAAGGGGGGTAGACTTGTAACACCCAAAAAACGGGTTTGGTAATCAAACCAAGTTAATATTACTGACGGGTAAAATACCGTTAGTGGTAAAAATTTACCCGGTAAATATTAGGATTTAAATAATTAATCCTAATAGTAAATAAAAAGTGAACAAAAAGCTTTTAAGAAATAAAATGATAGAAGACCCGAGTTAACGGGACCTGAAATAAACTTAGTCATAAATATTCTCGAACCTGCTAAGTTAACTAGGAATATTTAACCTAGTTAATAAGTGGGAATATTGTTGAAAATAAGTAGGTTGTGGCCTACTTAATAACTAACCAAACACGAGGGACCAAAGCCGGGTAACTTGAAAATGGAATTATAAACTTAAAAATTAAACACAACACACACACTAGGTGTGTGTGTGCGTGTTCTGGTCGTAACCCACAGGAGCCAGGGAGCTCAAACCCTAACATTCACTAATCTCACAAATTGAAGGATCAAACCATATCCAAATCGAAAATTGAGCATAGATTAGTGATCCTCATCACAAGGGGGTTACAAGGTATGTAAAATTTGGTGTTAATTCTCTGTTTGAAATTCTCATGAAATTGGGAAATCTAAAAATTGATGTTGCATGTTTGCTATTTGGGTAGAATAGGGTTGATATGGTGTCTAGGAGTAAAACCTAGACAATAACATGCGAAATCATGGCTAATTCCTGAAAATCTTATGAACACATTGAAGGTGATTCATGGGTTTTGCGGGAAACTAGTAAACACTAGGGTTTAGAATGATTATTCTAGTGTAATACGGGTCATAGAAAGTGATTTCTGAAATGATGATGTTTAAATTTTATATGAAAGCTTTGTTGATGTTAAATTTGGGCTATATGACAAGTTATGAACTTGATAATGAATCATGTAAATTTCTACCCATAAGGTGTTTGTTAAAATGCCTAAATGAAAGCTAAATATTGAAATTTCGAGTGAAACGCACATTCGAATAATATGGCAAATTATGTGAAATATAAAATGGTAAGAGTTCTAAATATCATGATGATTTAGACTTAATTGTGTAAACCATGTGATTGAAATTAGTTGACTTTGATAAGTTAAGTTAACTAATGATGAAGTCGAATAGTAGTTTCGACATAGAATCCGTAAGACGAAATAGTCATAATAATGATAACTAATCTAACCGTCTTACGAATCATGATGATAGTTTGACTCTTGACAAGCTAGATGGAGAGTTGGGCAAGGAACGGGTCAAACGGTTCTTGTACGCGAAAAAGAGCATAATCGGATGCAAGGTAAGCGACGCTTACATCCTTTTGTAGAATATGCATTATTTTGTAAACTACAAATGCGATTATTGTAATATCCGAATTAAGGGTTCCGACGCTATTAACATGAGTCGGAACAAACATAAATGATAAAAGCCATGGGTTATGGTGAAAAGAGGCGAAACGGTAATTTAGTCATGTAATGACTAATAACTAAGGAGTTTTCGTTAAGATCATTTTAAAGTGCAACTAATAACAAGAAAATGAGTAAAAATGGAAATTTAGTCAAGTATCGACTAAAGCAAATTGTAGTTAAAAAGGGACACCCGTAGCGTAAGCCGAATGGGTAAAAATATAAGAAAAGACTTTAAGAGAAAAAGGGGTCTAGTGGCAAAAATCCGAAATGGGTCGGATGAACAAATTGGTAATTAATAACCATGTTTTGCTACTTACGAAAATGCTTGGTCTTATAGGCCAAACGGGTCAAATGGTGTGATAACACCATTTGACAATATCGACTAATGTGGTTGTCAAGTCTTGTGTTAACAGGAGCGATTAGCGATATGGTTAATTACGTCCATAGAATATGTGATAATAAAAGCAAGGTATAAATCGGGTCTATTTGTTAACCCGAGCCAGGTACGCATCAATGAGATTATATTTTAAATGTGCAATTTTGATCATAATTGTAGTGAAAGTCCTTCGTCGTAAATGAGGGACTAAGGTTGATAAATATGCCTTGATGGGTAAATCAGGCAAACGGGCCTTATGGGTGGTTTGGAAATCACGTATTATAATCATGTAATCCTTAGATAAGCATCAAGGTGATAGGCATAAACCTTTGTGGGTCAATTGCCTAGAAATAGGTCTTTTTCGTAAAATGACAAACCGAGAAGTAAAAAGCGACATAAATAGTTTACTACATCAAATCCACCACAATTATAATTGTGGTGGAAGACCATTTGAGAACTAATGTGAAAATTTGGTGTTAAAAATGAATGAGCGAGATTTATGCCTAAAAGGACATAAATACCCTTAACGGGTCAAAATAAGCATACGAGCGAAAACGGGTTTAAATTGTGTAATAAACCTATGATTAGAACCTAATATGGTAGGTAACATTAATTTGAAGAAGTGTATGTTATATAGGAATCAAACAAATACGTTTGTTTGATAAAATGCATAAACGGGTTAAAATTCGGTAAAAAGGTAACGAGTTGAAGGCTTAGAAGTCTCAAAATTTCTTATTTTGGATGTAGGATTTTAACCCCATAATATGGAGGATTAAATTACAGATGCGTAGGAAAAAGAATCGGGTAAAACAGATCAATAACGAAGAAGTTATGGCCGTTTCCGTAAAAACTGGCATAGCTGAACTGAGCTGCAGACCTGCTGGAAAACGGTCTCCCTCGCGTGGCGCGAGGGAGCAACTGGGTTCCTTCGCTTGGCGCAAAAAACCTTGTTTTGGCAAAAAAAAAAATTATTTTAATCAGTTTCGCTTCCCGGACTCGTTTAAATACGTTTTAAGTTACGTATGACTAATCCAACTCATGTTTTATGAGTTTCAGGTATAATTTTAGCACCGGAGGACATTCAAGAACAACGAAGAACCGAACACGATCAAGAAATAAGCTTCCGCACTTTGTATCGTTGTTATGTAAAATGACGAACGTACACATGATATGTTGTAAACTTTTTAAATTGTAAAAAGTTTTTATAAACCCGTAATTTCCAATGCATATGTAATCTTAATTACATGATTCTTTTTCGTAAATGATACGTTAAACCTTGACATATAAGAATGGGTGTTACAATAGATCACTAGTTAAACGTTCAAATTTTCTACTACATGAGAATTGGCTATTAAACAGATTAACTTGATTAGCAAATGAAGTAATAGAGTTAGGGGAAGACTTAGCAGCCATTTAAGAGCTGATCCTATGAGTGTGGATCCAAAACCCTTGCATAGACATGCTTCTTTTAACCTCTCAGGAATTGGATTGATCTCCATCCTTTCTCTGTACTGAGCTACATGCTCCTCTGGATCCGTTGAACCATCATACAACTTCATGATTGGTATTTGGAACCTCTTTGGAATTTTTGCATCACAAATGGGTGGTGCAAAGCGAGATATCCTGTGGCTTCCATCTGCAATTTCAGGAATGGGCTTAACCACTCCTGGAACGCTAGATATCATATCCTTTAGTTTCTGTAATTCCCTAGCCATAGCTTGATTGATACCTGCATCCTGTATAAAGCCATGGTTAGTGTTATAAGAATTATTCAAAGTGTTACCTCCCGGAGGATTCAAGTTTGGAATCCCAGATGTGAATCCATATTGACGAGATTCTGGTATGACTAAAGGACCAGAAGAAGCAATGGTCTGCATCAGAATAAAGTCTCCTTGATGAACATCTGAATTTCCAGGTTGCACACTCCTTAAGAATCCTTGTTCTTGAAAGGTGTTGGATCCTTGAAATGCTGTGACTGGGGGTCTTGGAGGATAACCCATGTATCCGTGAACCTGAAATGATGATCCTTGAACCTGAGAGGATCCCTGAACCTGAGAGGATCCTTGAACCTGAAAGGAGGATCCTTGAACCTGAGAGGATCCTTGAACCTGAGAGGATCTCTGAACCTGAGAGGATCCTTGAACCTGAGGGGATCCTTGAACCTGGGAGGATCCCTGATGCTGGAAGAAGGATCCTGAAGGATGAAAATAGGATCCTAAAGCTTGAGTCATTGCCAATGATCCAGAGCGTATTTCTGTTGATCCACCCCAGTATTGGACATCTGGAGCTGCAGAATGCTAGGAAGTTATGACCGGAATGTCGAAATTCAACGACCTCGGCATCAGAGGAGAGTGATCCCCTACTGATTTCTTCTGTTTCTTGATGTCACCAATCTCCTGGAGGATCCTTTCGTTAGTTTTATCCTGCTCTTGTATGTGATCCCTCATCTACAAAATCAAAGTAAAAAGATCACTGTTAGTAGGGCCAGAGGAAACAACAGAAGTTGGTGGTTTTGAGAAAACGGGGGTCAGTTTCTTCGCAGGATTCTCAGCATTCTTCTGAGATCCAAAAGGTGGTGGAGGCAAAGGTGGAACGCCCTGTGAAGAAGTGATTGCCGGCATGGAACTTGAAGTGTTCTTTGCTGAAGAATCCATATGGTTGAAGATAATGAACCGAAATGAACACAATGAGCAAAAGTTTTCAGAAATGAAGAACCAATTGCCCCACGGTGGGCGCCAAACTGTTTTGGTCAAAAATCAGGGTAAGATAATGCAACCAAATCTTTTGTTGTGAGGAATGACGCTTGAAACAATGAACAAATGTATGAATATCTTGCAAATGAAATGAACAAGTGACACAAGGATTTATACGAGGTAAAAGCCCTTGATCAAGAGTTGATCTCCGGCATAAAAAACCTCGGGTGATGGAAACTACCGATCACCAACTACAATTAAACAAATAATTGTTACAACTCGGGATGATAACAAGCTTGTTACAAGGATCACTATGGTGCAATGTGTATGAAATCGCCAATGAACTGTTGAGAGCTGTTTCGAGTGTGTGTGTTTGCTTAATTAGACAATCGTTATCACTCAAGCTTGTTATCCCCTATTAAAAATAGAAATAACCTAAATAACTAACTATCCGCTAAATGTGCAAGCTCCCCACGACTTCTAAAACGGTCACTAAGCCATGCACGTGCGGAATATTGAGGGCATATTCTCCAAGAATATCGGCAAGATCAAGTCCATTGCGTATACTCCTTCAAAACAAGCTTAAATATAGTGAAGGCAACTGTTAGTATAAGGATAACAATGAGGATCCTGGATACTAATCCTGCAATGACTTCTGAGGATCCTTAATTCAAACAGAATTGAGGATCCGTGATCCTGGAAGTACTTGAGGATCCGTGATCCTTAGGTTTAGAAAATATATCCCTAACAGGTATAACATATTAAAAAGTTATGTACGTGCTAGTATAGCTTTTTCCAAATATTTATTAAATTATGTAATTTATATAATTTTTTATTTCGTTATAACATACTTATTTTTATCTACGTCTACATATAAATGTTACTTAAAACTGAGTTGTGACTAGTATTGTGTGAGTGATCAAAGCACAAGCGTACATGTCATCAAATTTATGCCACAATTTAGATTTTCTTTATAAAGTTATGTGCTTACCCTTTTTGTTACTTTAGCAATATAATGTTTTATGAATTTTGAATATACGTTATGATGTGCTTATTTTTATCTATGATTCGATAATGGTTTTAATCGAACGAGTCAATTATACTTTTTTTGTTCACTAGTATCGGTGGCGTAATTGTTTTTAGTGGTTTCTCGACGTGCCGAAGAACATTGATACCTTAATGAATTGAACCGATACCAGGCAAACAACATTGCTTTCGGTATCAGTATTTGCTTTTGTGGTTTTCCAATCAATGTAAAACACGAGTCAATATTCTCTTAGACTTATCTCTTTTGATTGGTATACAAAATATTGATATCATACCAGTATTGTAACATTCTGAGCCAATACCGTAACAAACTGAAGTGATAACGACTTCAAATCTGTTACGAAGCGTAAGAAATTCCACTAGTATATTTCTAATTTTAAGATTCCACAATACCATTGTATGAACCTAAAATAATTATTATATCAATGTAACATACAAGCTAAAAGAAATTCAGAAAAAGACACCACAATGTACTTTGTTCATTTTTATTTTTTTATTTTTTATTTCATATATATCGTTAACATGCCCCTTTCTAGTAATACATCAATTTTTTATATATTAAACTTCAAACAAATCAAGGTAATGAAAGATAAAATTAAAGATTAAAGATGCCAACACTTATACTATCAATATTGTCTGCTTTACCCATTAAGAGTTTACGGATTTGTGTTTAGTTGCTCCAGTGGAGACTTCCCAAGAGGTCACCCATCCTGGTACTACTATCGTCTGAGCACGCTTAACTAGCGTTTTCCCTCATCCACTATTATTAAGCCTAAAACGCTTTGGTGATTTAAGATGTAAGATGTTCCTTATGAACCAAGAATCTCTATTGTCCATGATCAGTGTGGGATTTTCCAAGGGTGTTACAATTACCCACCCCTCCCCATTTTGGACTCATCCTCCTCGATGAGATTTGCACAACCATCCAATAAGTGGTATGGGATTTGCCAAAGGTATCGTCCTAAACACCCCCAAGAACTCGATCAACATCCGCAATGAGGTTTGCACCATCATCCCGAATGGCACAAGAGTGGCTCTGATACCATATCTAACATTCGACCTCTCATACCACCAATATTGTCTGCATAGCCTATTAAGAGTTCACATATTTATTTTTTGGTAGGTCGAGTAGAGACTTCCTATGAAGCCAACCATCATGGTACTGCTCCTACCTAAGCACGCTTAACAATGGAGTTCTCATGTCATCCACTATAATTAATCCCAAAATGCATTGGTGATATAAGAGGCATAGAATTCATTATGAACCTAGAATCTTTTCTAACTGTTGGAACTTCACCGATGTTGTTTAGGTTGTGTTGGGTTATGTAAGATCTAGTAATGATGAAAGCCAAAACCCAAAGGAACCATCTTCACTGCCTGATGGAATAAGTTGAAGTACAATCTAATGGCCAAAAGTTCCCCCCTTGAAAGCTTCACAAACAACCACCAAAAGTGCCAGAACAAAATTATTGCACCAAAGAAAAGAAAACAGAAGTACAAGTGCTGGATTGTCAAAGTGTTAATCAACTAGTCAACAGTCAAGTCAACAAAGGTCAAGACTGAAGACTAGAGGATCAAGGCAACAAGTCAGCTAAAGAACAGAAGTACTGGATTCCTAAAAGTGTTGGAATCCTTGAACAGTTAAGGAATCCAACTGTTTTATTCTTTTTTTATCAAGGAAATAGTTCAATGTAACAGTTTTTTTGTAACAATCCAACAATTTTGTTAACTACTTGAAGTTACTTCATTAATTAGGTTGTTTAGGGTCGTTTTCATGGTGACGTCACCAATAGTTATCTCATCATATATATAGTTCCTCTACTTTCTTCCTATCTTTGTGTGACGAAGTTTGGTTTGTTTTCTGCACCATTCAGGTCACCGCCATTTAGGTTACGATTGTCGCCAACAGTTATGTCACTCATGTCCCGGATCGACAATCTGCTACATTCGATCGGTAATTTTGAAAAATCATCACCCCTTCATTTGACTTTGTTATTTCTGATTAGTTGAGTTTCTTGATTATTTGAAAACTACTTGATTTTTTGGTTTTGCTTTGATTTTCTTGCTAAACCTAAGGTATAAATTCTTGGTTCGTTATGACGTAGAATCTGCTATACTTTACTTTGTGGTATCGATTTTTTTCATGGTTAGTTAAAGTCTAAATTTTTTTTTTTTAATCTTTTGGAAATTGAGTGTTAGCTATAGATCTATAGATCTATTTGGTAATGTTCATTTCGATTGTTGTTCATGCTAGAATTATGTTTAGTTGCATGTATATAGTTACATGGCCTTAGCGTTAGTAATCTGTTACCAAAGTATTTTCTGACTTTTCGTTGGGGTGTCAACGGCATGGCACTTATCATGACAATTCATAATTAAAGCTTATGATGTTTACCTTTGCCACCTAGAGGCGTATGGATTAATCCTAGTTCAATTTTCGTTTCCGATTTCCAAGGGATGGAATAATGTGTGTACGCTACGTGGACGATCTCATAGATGCATGTTCTAGCTATATGTATACCCCTTTGTTTTGGATTTAAGTGCTTCTGTGTAACATAACTTATTTTTGTTGATATACCATTTTTAGTAGTTTATTATTTGTTTTTGTATCTGTTTTTTTATTATCGAGTCGGGGGTCTCACTGGAAGCAGTCTCTCTATTCTTATGGGGTAGAGGTAAGGCTGTCTACATCTTACCCTCCTCAGACACTACCTTAGCATTGCTATTGGTGGGATTTACTGAGTATGATGATGATATTTTTTTTATTATTGTCCAGTATTGATTCTCTTTTTTATTAGTTTTGGTTCTGATACAACATCTATAAAGTTTTGTATCAGTATACATTTTAGTGTAAGTGTTAGTTTTAGTTTCAATCAAATGTTAGTTATGTCATGTTTTTTTTTTCTTTTTGATTGTCAGTCTTTGCAAGTTCTATTGTTTTCTCCATTACTATGCAATGTTATAGCTAAGTCATATTTCATTTTGTGCTTTTCTTATTTGTATGTCTAGGGAATCAGTGATGAGCACTAAATGAAGGTCAAAAGATAAAGATTTTTTTTTTTCTATTTGAATGTGACTTATATTTCACTAGATTTTCTTTTAGTCTTTGTAATATAACTTTAGATTATGTCATTCAATTAGATGGATTATGTTTGCTTTATTAATACCTGTAATAGTAACACGTTAATCTGTTTCAGGTTGGGATGTTATAATTACTGTATTAGAGTCACTCTTATATCATTCCGGATGGTGGGGAAAACTTCATCAGGGAGATGAGTCCCTTCGGGTGTTCAGGAGGACAAGTTAGGCAAATCCTACGTCACTAATGGGATGATAGGGCATACTTCATCGAGGACGACGAGTCCATAAAGATGGGTGATTGTAACACCGTAGGAAAATCGAACAATGGACATGGAAAAAATAGATTATTCGTTGATAAGAAATGTCATGCTTCATAAATAACCAACGTGCTTTAGGCTTAATGCTACTGTATGAGAGAACTCTACAGTTTTGCATGCTCAAGTGGGAGTAATACCAACATGGGTGATCTTTTGGAAAATCTCCACTCGAGTAACCAAAACCAAATCCATGAGCTTTTAACGGGCAAAACAGACGATATTGATGGTACAAGATGCCAGATGTTACACATCATTTACATTTAAAAAACTAAATAAAATTAGTTAATATTCTGCTTTACCTTTTAACTGTAAACTAACTTGTATTCCTAAATATACTCCTATAATTGCATCTTACATGATTTGAACATTCGACCTTTTAGACAGAACATGCTTAACAAAAACTAAAAATTAATTTGCTTTGATGAATGATGCTTAAGAGAAAAGATAGTTAGAAAGGAAATAAGTTTACCCAATTGAGTGGATAACAAAGAGAGCTCTAAAATGTTTGAGGAAGCATTGCTTAAGAGGCTAGATGGGGGGGGGGGGGGGCAACCAAAACGCCATGTTGGGAAGGCTAAAAAGAAACCAATTGTTAGGAAGGCAAAGAAGGCTAAATTTGAACATGTTGTTGATGAAAACGCCATGGATGTTGAAAATGAAGATGATAATGATAGTGGTGATGTTGAAAATGATGATGATAATACTGATAATGATGTTGAAAATGAAGATGACGATGGGGATAATGTTGTTGAGATTGATGATGATAAAATGCTATGGCAATGGGTGGTGAGGAGGAAGAAGCTTATTGTAAAAGGGTTGCTGAAGAAGATTTAGAAAGCCAAAATAGGATGTATGAAGTATCTACTTTGGGATATCATGTTTTGTTCACAGTTATAACACAACATTGTGAAGAAGAAGCCGATTACACACATGAACAAAGTGGGGTGGAAAAGAACACCATGAATGAAGCTGAGGAGGTAAGCTATACAATTAAGAATCTTAAAAACCAAACTAATACACACCATGTTTATTTTTTCAAATTTTCATTATACAGGTGATGGCTGAAAAGTTGGATTGTGCCTACAAGGAGTTGGAAGAATGTTATAACAAGATGAAGACATTGTTAGCGTAATCAAGTGGCAAACATCCAAATAGCCTGCAAGTGCATATTAAAGCATCATAATGTCTAAACTTGTTAAAAAGAATTTCAAAACATGAGGATGAAAATTCCAAACAAGGAACAAATGAAAGGAGATACAAAGAAAAAGATGTGGCTGGGATACACATGAGTGAACACACCATGGATGGAGGTCAAGGAGAAGGTGAAAGAGGTGAGGTTGATGGTGACAAGAATGCCATGACTACATTAAACACCGAGGCTGCATAAAAGAGGATGAGGTTGAGGTAGGGGTGTTCATCGGTTCGGTTTATGGTTTATTTGGTTTATTCGGTTCCGTTTATTCGGTTTTCAAAATTTTGTACCCCAAACCAAAAACCAAACCAAATAAGGAATATGCAAACCGATCCAAACCAAACCAAATTCAATTCGGGTTGGTTTCGGTTAGAAACCAAATAAACCAAATCTAACCAAATTGTACCTAAATACTTTTTTTCCTAATTTATATTTATGTTTGTGCTCCAACTTTCGAACATCGCAACTAATTTACACCTAACAATATATGAATACAAGAAAGTTTCATTGCGAAATAAAACAAACACATCCATAAAGTAGTCGTAGACATAACCACAAAGTTAAAGCTTCAAAACATAGATCATAGAAACTATAAATAGTTAACAAGTCTAATGGCACAAAATATAAATAATCTTCAAACATGAGTCTTTCCCCAAGAAAATATAGAAATTCTAAACCCTAGTTTCTATAGGTCTGAAGTTCTATTATTTTAGAAATGAGTGGGTTTGAGATGGGCTTTTAGATTAACATTTGGTATTTTGGGCTGCATAAAAAAATAACTATTTTGGGCTAATAAATTGTATATGATTTATAAAATATAATTATTTTTATTTAATAATTAATTAAGTTAAATGATTTATTCGGTTATCTAAATAAACTGAATAAACCAAATAAAATAAGATGTGGATCCAAAAACCGAACCAAAAACCATATTCATAATTCGGTTTCGGTTAGAAACTGAATTCGTTATTCAGATCGGTTTATTTGGTTACGGTTACGGTTACGATTCGGTTTACGATTTTTATTTGGTTACAGTTTTTTTTAACACCCCTAGGTTGAGGCTGATGTTGACGATAAAGGTAGTGATGAAGTTGATGGTAACCAAAATGCCATGACTGCATTAAACACAAAGGAAGGTGAGGCTGCATGTGAAGGCGAAAAAGAGGATGAGATTCTGGTTGATGTTGGAGATGAAGGTGGCGATGAAGGAAAAGGTAGGGGTAAGAGTAGAGATGAAGGAAAGGGTTAATGTGAGGATGAGAATGGTAAAGAAGGTAAAGGTGGAGATGAAGCAAATCTAGAAAATTTATGGGAGTATTAAAACACGATAGATGATTATGTGGGTGAAAATGCTATAGAAAAGTGGCATTTTGATTAAAAAAAATATGACAATATGAGATTCTAAGGTACAATGGTGAAAGAATATTAGAAAAGAATGTAAACGAGATCTTCGAACTGCCAATAGAAGATCTACATATGATGGTTGATTTGAAAAGGGATGTTGATTGCCCAAAAATGGTGGAAGAAATGCTTAAAGCTTTGAAGAGACATTTACAGCCTGCTAAAGAATCAATTCATGTGTTTGATAAAATGCCTTTTGATATCCAATATAAGAATAAGGAGCCTGTCACTCCTCAAACAAAAACATAACATAACACAATGAAATTCCCATGATAGAATTGGAGAATAGTACTGTGGCAACATTTGATAAAATGCCACAAGAGATATAAATTAATGTGAGTGAGACACAACTTAGTGATGCTTTCATAGCAGGATTAGAGAAAATAGAAAGTGAAATTGTAACCAAAGGGGGTGAACAACATACTGTAGTGTTTTACAAAACGACATTTTTGCCACAAACTGAAAACGCCAAATTTGTTGAATGTCAGGAAGGTGTAAAAAGTCTAATGCAAAGGCTTGAAGAAGAAGAAGAAGAAACACCAAAAAAGCCAGAAGGTGAAACGCCACTGCAGGGAAAAGAAAAAAAAACTAGATATACCGTTTTTTGAGCTAAGAAGGGAGATGAAAAAGAGGTGGAAGAGAGTACACCAAACATAGGGAAGATGTTGTAAGAGAACACCATTCTGAAATCAACAAAGGTGGATAGATAATACATATGATAGTGATCAGGGGGATCAGGAAGATGATAGAAAAATAGTATCACAACCATCAAGGGCGTGCTTATAGCCTTACATCAGGAGAACGACCATTATAAATGCATCAAAGGAAACTAAGGGAAACTCAGGAGAACAATATTTCAACTTACATATATAAAGGATGTGGTTATGCATGGTATGCACATTTCATAAAACTCATAATACATCCTTGGTTTATGGTTGCATGTGATTATGTTGATAACAAACACAATGCAGAGTAAAACCTCATAAAATGTCATGGCTCTTATGAATCACCCTGGTTTTGTTATTGAATATGTTGTATAACTTAATGTTACTTTTATCTGTTATTAAAAACACCATTTGGTATTTTCAGGAGTCTTGTCTTCAAGATTACAGGGGTGTAAGAACTCCCATGGGTGCAAGAACTCCCATGGGTGATACTCAAAAGCATGCATCCAGGATTATACGTACACAATAGTGTAGTTCAAGCTTGGGGGCACATCCTCAACTATGAAGAAAGATTTAAGGTCCCTAAATCACCATCAAGATTATTCTGCACTCAAATCATGCTGGTATGGTTTTTTTGAATTAACATTATTCCATTAATATCATTAATATTATCTATATTTAATTTACTAATAAAAGTTCAAAATAAAGTGCAGTATAGAGACACATTTGCACAGAAAGAGGATTGTTGAAACAGTGAATTCAACAGAAACATGGAAACTCTTTTGAATGACGCCTGTATCAAAGATTATGACCTGGTCTTCATGTCGATAATATGGAAACAACATTTCTACATTGCCTGCTTCAATCTAAAAACATATAAGATTGAAGTATCAGACAATAGTGTTAATCACGATAAAAAGACTATAACAAACAAGTATGATGGATGGGTTAACAAAATGGTAAACTCCTATAAAATTTCTTAATATATTACAACTTAGAAAATGCCATAGTAAAATTGCAAAAATGTCAAATTGGCAACGACATGCTTTTGCAAAATACTTGAAAGATAAAAAACATCCAAGTGCTGGCAGGATAAAAAGGGTAAATATAGTGAGGCTGGAGATGGAGTGGAGAAACAGGATCGACTATGGAATCTTTAAAATGAGGCATATGAAAACATATATGGGGATTGGCTTGTCTGGTTGAGCATATGGTTTGGCACATGCAAACGCCCCATATCCCTACAAAATACACACAATTGAATAACCTCAGGATAAAGTACACATAAAAAATACTCCTCCATAACAAACATGAAAATAGAAAAGCCTTGGTAAAATCATTAAACAAATTCTTGGCATTGGGTGCAGAATGAATAACAGAGCTATATGAAACTGGAATGGAAAGGATTAAAGGAAGGATGGTCGGAGAAGTTGACTAGTTTATTAAAGGAATAATAAATTTTAATAATCTTAACTATTTTTCATTGGCCGACAACGGTCCCAACTACAAAAATAACCACTGACGGTCCCACCTTTTAAAATATTGTCCACCAATGGGCATTTTCTAACTGAGGTCCAATCCAGTTATTCTTTTGGTGACGTGGATGCTGGCGTGGCACAAACCTTTATTATATGATGAGGTGGCTGCGTATGTGGCAATCTCATCACCACTTCACCTCCACCTTCACCTCACCCCCAACTTCACCACTATCAGCCATCACCACCCATCTCCACCGCGATCAACCATCACCACTCACCACCCACCACCATCAGCAACCACCACCTACCTCCACCACCACCACCACCGCCATTAGCCAACACTACCACTCGCCACTAATCACCTCTACCTCACCTCACCTCCAACACCACCACTTGCCACCACCCATTTCCACCTCATCTCCACCACCACCTACCTTCACCACTACTCGTGTGATACAATTTTTAAAAACATTAGTGTGACCCATACTTGGCCCAGGAGGTAAATGAATTGTCCTAGTGTTGTGAACTTTTTCAGTTTACTCTCTTGGATAGTATGGATAGTTGGAAGTTAATGGAGGCCTCAGATGGTACCTTCACTGTCAAATCTCTTTGGTATTTACTGTCAGATCGGAGATGGGCTCCCTTGAACCAGATCTTTGATTGGGTTTCTTAGCTCCTTAAAAAGGTGAACATTTGCGGTTGGAGGGCTAGCATAGATTGTCCTCCTACACTCGTGGCGTTTGAACACGAAAGACTCTCAATTCCATCAGCAGTTTGCAAGCTTTGTGGTTTGGCCGATGAGTCGCTTGATCACTTTTGACCGGATGCTATGTATTTAGTGTGGTGTGGCAAAGGGATATCAACATGGTGCACACATTCCTCCAATCTTCGCTATCCAAACAAAGGATCTCTTCGTCATCCACAATCAAGTCTCCGGATCTTAGGTTAAAAAACACTGGTGCAAACAATAGTATTACTCACATGCTGGATGATTTGGAAGACTCGAAACGATGTTGTATTCTCAAATAAGAAGGCGATTTCATCTAGTATGGTCCGGGAAATCAAAACGCTAGGGCTTCCTATGGTGAAAAATAGATCAAAACTACCATCTTTGGAGTGCCATCAATGGTGTAATTTCAATTTCCATGTATGTCCTTGTATATATCCTGTAATCTATGCTTCTAGCCTCTGGCAAGTATTCGTAATAAAATGGCCATTTAAAAAAAATAACGTTAGTGTAACATTAGATTGCACATTGTGGGGGAGCATGGTGCGTCACTTGGCAATCAAGTAAGCAGGAGGTGGTAAAAAAAGCACATGGTGAATGTGGCTTGAAAGGGATGTTTAAAAAAAATAGACAAATAAAATCCAACTAACCAATTAAAAAAACCCAAACACCACCCACCAATCGCATGCTTCCACGTCATCTACCATCATCCTCCCACACAAGTGGAAAACCCACACCATCATGTCGACGCCACCTCCACGCAGGGTTAGGGGGCGGTGTGTCGGCGTGATTGAAGCTCAACGTCAACTTCAACGCCGACCACACCGTTCAGTCTTAAAGCACCAATAAATGCTTGACATATTTTTACAAAAATCACATCTTTTCACATTCGTTTATGTGTGTGAGAGAGAACACTTTAGGAGCTAATATAGACAATTTAATTATTGTGATTAATTAATTAATACTGAAAATAAGCCAAGTTCATGCATGTAATCTTAATACTCGCCATCTGATTGATTCTATCCAAACCCGTGAATTGAGAATTCTAAAAAATTGGTATGTGTGTGTCTATTCATACACAAATGTAACTCACTCTTTAACAAAACACAATGGTAGAATCCGAACTTACTACCAAATCGAAATTATATTAGTCGATCATAACTTTAAACCACACTACACAAACATAACTCTTATGTCATATTGGTTGGATATTCGGCAATGATAGAGACAAACCCATCGAGGGGGGTTCGATCCTGATTCCTGAGCCGCACCCCGGTTTTCATCCGGCTGTTACTTCAGCGATGCATCTCGTGTGCAGGCAGTACAATTTCTGGAGGAACACCATAACCAATTCTGACCAACCTAGCGCGGACCCGGTTAAGACAACGTAGTATGGGCAGATCTTGGCTAGAGCCGCCGTTTAGACGGTATGATATTGAGTCACTCAAAAAGAAATCCACCGTTCAAAAAAAAAAGAACTCTTATGTAATATTACTCGATCATAACTTTAAACCACACTACTCAAACATAACTCTTATGTAACAGAAACCACCCAAGCAAGATACTAGAAAATGGAACAAAAGTACAAGCCTTTCGATCAGTATATATCTAACTTGTACTTCAAAAATGTTATTCACACGTTTCAAACAAAAAGAAAATAAGAAAACATAAACTAAAGAAATAAATTATGGTACCTTAATAATTTTATTCGATAGAGAAAACGAAACATAAAATAAAGAAAATAGAATATGAGAGACTATATTCACACCTATGTAGAGTCTTTTTTTTTTTTTGGTGCTCTTATGTTTCTGTAGTAGAATATCTAGCTATTAACATGAGAAATATAGACAATGGTACCACATAAACAATTAATGTTTTTACTAGCTCATGCTAAAAGTTTAAAAACAACTATAAAATGTACCACTACCCTTACTGTATCTTTTAAATATATATAGTTTTATCCTTTGAAAAATATGCAATGTCATTCGTATTTCATTTACATATATCACATTAAACATTTTAATGGTCTAGCTAAAATCATCCATATTGTGAAGATCACACATAGCCATGGAGCATTGAGGCAGGGCAATCCCATGGACATTAAGTTGTGAGGCTTTGTTTTGGGGAGTTTGGCTTGTGCGTTTGTGGGTTCAGAGGATTCACATCCTTTCTATCAAATTGTACGAGAGAGGTTTTTAAATTATAAAAAGTGGTTATGAATGAAGGAGAGAGAAAATATTATTGTTCTTCTATATATTTGAGAGACACTGTTCACCCTCTATATTTTTTTAACATATTTTGAAAGTGGTTGTGAGTGGATGAGAGAGTAAATGTAATGATAACAGTATAAAAAATATTATTTAATTGAAAGGAGAAGGAAATTTAGTTGTTTTTCGTGTAATTATACGGTAGACTTGATGGAAGGGATGCGAATGTTCTTGTTCGTGTTTGTTCGCTTCATTTACAACCCTATCCTCACATAGGATTCACCAAAACTCCTAAAACACAAAATACAAAGCTCAAATAACCAATCCCAAACCATCTCCACCACCCAAACATCAACCAAAAATCAAAACACACAACAAAGTGATAGCATGACCACTCCATCCTTATTACTTAACGTTGTCTTAGAGTGAGAGGGGTGCTCCCCTCAACTCCCCTCACCGGAGCTAATGAAATTCGTCCATGTCAACCCCCTCTCCAACTCCCCTCAAACACTTAACCACATTGGGTGGTTTCACCCAAACCATTAAAAAAAGAAAGGAAAATTGTGATTGGTTTCATGTGCAGCAACAGTCAAAAAACAATTCCCCTAAAGCGGTGGCAAGTCCCCAATTTCAAGCATGCCGCGCGGTGAGGGAAGGGCCGGTGGCTGTGTTGCCGCGCTGGGAAAGCCCACCCCTTTCCCTTCCCCGCACCCATCCCGTTCACCCTTATAAACAAATAAAGAGAACACCATTACATCTTATGTAGGCTAGTAAAAGACAATTGTGGATGGTTGAGGATGTCATATTCCCACCAATGGGCACTTAAGCCTTGTTGTATGCTTTAAGATTCCCCCAACTCCACCTAGGTGGCACATCATCGACCTTTCCTCCATTCACTTCACCTTCACCTCAGTTCAAGGAAATTGTTTAATCTCGTTACCTCCATCAAAGACTATTTTTAGTGCTTTTTGGTCCAAAAAGGAAATACAATTAAGACTAAACTACAATTTGAATCCATGTGGTAAAAACCTAATGACATGTTGAGTCCCTATTTGGAAAAATGAACAATCAAGTCCGTGTGGTTGTTGATTTGATCAATAAGGACATTATATGTTAGTCAACCGTTAGTTAACTGGTGAAAAGTCTAAAATACCCTTATCTTATTATATTTCACCTTAAAAAGTTAAAAAAACCTTTATTCACATCATATTCAACCTCATGCCATAAATTGCAACCACAATCCTCAAACCATGTGTTATGTGTCAACTAGAATGGAAAATCCAACACCCGATGATACATTCAAATTTTCTAAAACTCTGATTTCTAACAAAGATTATCTTATATATTCTAAGTCATCCCCCACAAAAGATCTACCTGCTCTATTTTTTAAAGTGGATAGCAAATCCTTGTTGATTGAAAGCATCCAACCCAATATTACACCCATTGATGACTGTCAAAAGGGTAATGCAAAAATCTAATTAACCTAGGTAGCTAGGGTAAGCAGGGTATCGTATCCAAGGAGTCTGGTGGAAAGCGTTATGAAGTAATTACTGATTAACTACTTTCAAAATTATAAACTTGGTTGTTTGAGAGTTTAATTTAACTACGAATTACTAAAACAAGTTGTAAACAATAGGAGAAACAATGGTTCCTCTGAATTTTAGATTCAAAGTAAACTTCAATTATGTGTTTAGTTGTTACAATCACATAGACATGATTGCGTAGTTCAATTAACAAGTTGTGATTACCTAAAGACTACTTACTTCATATGTAAGACAATAGAAGGTTATCGTATAAATAATCAACTGAAATTACCAACCCTAATCCTTATCAAATATATCCCGATTACTAGAACTCTCAGGAATTGAATGAATTGGAACTAAAATTTAAGTAAAATCAATCGATTACAACTAGTCAATCAAATCCAATGGTAAAAAGCACCGAATGCTTAGTTACCAAGTTCAAGCACATAAAATCAGTTCACTTACAAGAATCCTCCACCCGGAGGAAACCACTAGGTGATTAGCCGCTCATCTCGGATGATTGATCTTAAAAAACGTGATAAACGATTGATTGCATCTTTGATCTTGTGGATGTTTTGATAAGAATGATGATTAATGGTGAATAATGGTCTCCAAAGTGTGTTCTTTCCTTCAAAATTGGTTTTCCTGGTTTGGTTCTAGCATTTGTTAGTCTGGGAATAAAGGTAGCAGTGGTGGTTCAGCTATTTGGTTTGGGTTAGAATCTACAGCTGTAGTGGCTAACATATGGAAATCTGCCAACTGTCTATCTAGTTCCTCTTCCCATGGTGGTCTATTGACTGTTTCCTGAGTTTGGGCATTCACTTCCCTATTGGCTTTTACTATTGCTCTTTGTTGTTGTAATTTCTTCATCCTCTTTCTTCTCTCATGTGCTCCCCTATTAAACCATCATCTCCTTTTGGAAGGGAAGGGTTCCTCAAACTGTGCCTTAAAAATAAATATTCCATCCTCAGTATCAGCTGAGTATCCTGAGGGATTTGGCTGAGATGAGGTTCCTTCATCTTTTGGGGAACTAGCTAATTGACGATAAGCGTCGGATGTACCTTGCTCACTCATACTGTAAACTAACAAATAGTCAAATAACACAAAACAATAATATACATATTTACACATAATCACATAGATTATTTCCTAACATAGAATTTAAGTGTCAGCAGAACACTTCATTGGCTGTAGCTCTGATACCACCTTCTGTCGCAACCCCCGACCCCTACCCCGGGAGGCGGCCGGCCGCGGCACTCAGAGCGGGTGGTATCGGTGTTAATTAATTTGGCAGCGGAATACATCAGAACCGTAGTTAAGAAATATTTTTATCAGAGTTAAACACCAAAGTTTTTATAACAAATAAATGGGATAAAACCCAAGTTTCCATTACAATATGTTTATAGGGATAAACCCTAGTTTATTGAAAACAAAACTCATTTTTATTTAGGTAACTTTTATAGCCACTTTTCCAAGCCTTCAGTGCTCTCTAGCTGGCTTCTATTAGCTTCACATTAAGTTACCTGAAATGCGTTTTAAAATGATTTTATCACCAAGAAATACTGGCGACTGCATCCTAGTTTAATCAAAACGGTTTTATCACTTTACAATATTGAGGGCATCCGCAATTACATTTGCTTATATCTATCCAATTACCCCTTTTCTGGTATTGTCCATCTTGACTTGTGGTCATGCTACTATTCCAATAGTAACGAGTTTCAAGTAATGTATACAAAACCCTAACATGCCGGCAGTAATGGTAGAATTACAAATACCCAATTACTGTTAAGTGTTATTTAAACATTTGAGTTTTTGGTAAAACATTTTGACTCACAAAAATATACTTACAAAAAGGTGACAAAAAGAGAATGTACTCAATTTGTTTACTTAGGTAAATCTAAAGCTTCCTGGTGAATCTCCTAGTTATTATCTATTAAAATTAAACAATGCACACGTGTTAGTAAAAAATAACCCAAATCACATTAACCGTACAACTCGAGACAGAACTCCAATGACTGAGTCAGGCAGAGCCTTGACATGCATTACGGAGTCCTAGATCAATCGGGTGTAACACGAGATAGAACTCCAACGACTGAGTCAGGCAGAGCCTTGATATGCGTTACGGAGCCCTAGATCGATCGTGTAGGGTAACAAATAGGGTTATAATACTTACAACGATGCAGAGCTTCACTTTTTAGGAGTATAATATCCCGAGTATAATAGCTTTAGTGTCTCAGAGGAAAGAAAAGAATTGAACGACGACTGAATGAGGCTGAAGCCTCTATTTATAGGCTGGTCGAGGGGTCTCTCGCGCCCCGCGAGAGCCACCTCTATCTCTTTCGCGGCCCGCGAAAGCTTTAAGGGCGGTCATAGGCTTGGCCAGTCATCGAGTAGGGTTGCCACGAGATAGGGACACATGGCGCAATGCCTTGTCCGGCACACCAAGTGAGTCGCGCCCCGCGACAGACCCAGGGGACTGGGTCACGACCCGCGAGCGACTCCTGTTCATTGTTTATTTGATTTTTTTTGTAAATATTAAGGTATTCTGGACCCGTTTCTCACATACGGGGTATATTTTAGGACGTTTAGGGTTAGGTTAAGGGTTCTAGGAGGGTTTTTATACCCTGGTTTCCAGAAGCCATCCAATCCATCTCGCTTATGATCTAGGTCACTAGTTTCTCCTAACTTGGACTCGTTAGAAAGCTGCAACAACTCTCAACCAGTGGTGCATTCGTCAGATAGACATGACTAGGCACGTAAACATTGCAATCCACAAAGACCATCCCCGATGAAGTAGTCGTCGGTAACCCAAAACGATCAAACACAAACATTTGCAAAGCGACCTTCAACATTTGGCCCGTGATATAAGGCCAACATGTAATGGTATGAAGAATTTTGATAATAAGATGGTTAAAATGATAGCGTTGAAAGAAACTATAAGTTTGTTCCCTAAGAAATGAATATTCTTTATGCAAACATAAGAAACATTACTCCTGAAAAGCTTGCATTTCATAAAATCCTTGTGCGATAGGTATGCAAAAAATAACAGCACTTGAACAATGGTGTAAAGAGGCCCAATCCTATTTGTCATGTCCTTCAGTTGGAGAAAATGTGAAGAATTGTTAGTTTTACCTTTTTACTTTTTATACGTGTATAAGTGGTAATTATGAGGTTTGATAGATCACTAAAGTTTTTGTGGTTACAAAATACAACAAATAATTTGAGTAAATTATATTTTTGGCCCCTGTGGTTATATCACTTTTACTATATTAGCCCAAAATAAGAATTTTTAACATATTTGCCCCCATGGTCTCTATATCTAACTATTTTGGCCCCTGAGGCTAACTCCATCCCAAACCCTGGTTAATTATTAGGCACATGATGGGCACATGATGGGTAATATGCTAATTCCCCCTCCCCCGCATATTAAAAACAAATTAAATGAAGATCTGTGTTTATCTTTTGTTTAGGCATTATTTAATTTACTAGCAACGTTGGTGATGATTGTGGGTCAAACTCCCCCACATATATATATATATATGGAGGAGTTCATGCGAGAACCACCCTTATTGCGAGAATCGCGAGAACCAATTTGAACACAACCTAAAATAGCTAAAAAAACCTAACCCCCAACCCCCCCCCCCCCCCCCCTAAAAAAAACCTAACCCCCCCCCCCCCCCCCCCCCAAGCTAAATGATAAAAACTAAAACCCCCAAAAAAACTAACCCCCCCCCTCCCCCCCAAAAAAAAAACCTAACCCCCCCCCCCCCCCCCAAGCTAAAATGCTAAAAACTAAACCCCCAAAAAACCTAAAAAAAATCAAAACAAAATCTAATTTTTTTTCTAATATTTTTTATGCTCAAATCGCTACCTTTAGTAGCAAATTTTTTTTTTTTTTAATTTTTTAAATTTTTTTTTGCTTCGAAAAGTAGCGATTTTTATATAAAAATATTAAAAAAAAATTGTGTGATTTTTAGCTATTTTTAGGCATTTTTTGTTGTGTTCACATTGGTTCTCGCGTTTCTAGCAATAAGAGGTGGTTCTCGCATGATCTTCTCCATATATATATATATACAAAAGCCCTAAATTCCCATCAACCTTCTCCACTTTTTACCCAGATCTCATCATCTTCAAGCATCATCATCATCATCCCCTCATCCTCCACTTTTTGCACTGCAAATCCAGATGAAGAACCATCATCATCATCATCCCCTCATCCGCAGCCCACCTCATCCGCAGCCCATGATCTTCGATTTCCCCCAATATTCAATAGCCCTTACATCTGGGATTGAACTCATATCATCTGATCTTCCGATTGCTTGTGCTTGTTGACTGTACTGCTCTGTTTCTACTGTTATATGAGTGAATCGACTGATTTGGTTTAGTTGCCTAATATGCTCGATTAGAAATCACAAGTCAGTCATCTATGATTTGGTTTAGTTGCTTAATATGCTCCGATTGCTTGTGCTTGTTGACTGTACTGCTTCTGATGCTCGTTCTTGTTGACCGTACTGCTCTGTTTCTTCTGTTATATGAGCGAATCGACTGATTTGGTTTAGTTGCCTAATATGCTCGATTAGAAATCACAAGTCAGTCATTTATGATTTGGTTTAGTTTCCTAATATGCTCCGATCGCTTGTGCTTGTTGACTGTACTACTTCTGATGCTCGTGCTTGTTGACTGTACTGCTCTGTTTCTTCTGTTTATCTTTTGAATTTTATGAAGGGTTTTGATCTGTGTTTGAAGTTTATGCGGGGATGATGATGATGGTTAAAGATGATAATGTTCGTTAAAGATCTGGGTTAGATTTAATTGAAGATATGGGGATGATGATGATGGTTGAAGTTTATGAGATCTGGGTTAGATTTAAATGAAGATCTGGGGATGATGATGGTTGAAGATGATGATGTTCTTGAAAAATATGGGTTGAAGATGATGATGTTCTTGAAAAATCTGGGTTGAAGATGATGATGTTCTTGCAAAATCTGGGTTAGATGATGATGGGAGGGAAAATTACCAATTTACCCATCATGTGCATGTCATGTGTCTAATAATTAACCACGGTTTGGGATGGAGTTAGCCTCAGGGGCCAAAATAGTTAGATATAGAGACCATGGGGGCAAAATATGTTAAAAATTCTTATTTTTGGCAAATATAGTAAAAGTGATATAACCACAGGGGCTAAAAACGTAATTTACTCTTACTTTTTTATACAACTTTTATCTGGATGGTAGAGACTTTTACCTTTTGAGAAGAAGACTATTCTTCCATTCCTAGTATAAAGTTGATTATTGTTAATTTGGTGTAATATAGGAATAGGAAGTAAAGTCACATTTGGTGTTAAAAAATACCTTCTTTAAAAAAATAGGAGGATTAATTAATGCTTTACAGAAATAGGGTAAGGTTTAAATAGATAGGTAGTGTTTGGTATGCAAGGATGGAAGGTGAAACGTAATGAATTATTGTGACGGAATGAAAAAAAGTGTGTTGGTTGGTCAACGTAATGGAATCACCCATTACATAAGTCATTCCAGCCCCTCAAATTCATTCTATCCACCCCCGTGTTTTTTTCCATTTCATTCCCTCTCTCAGCTTACGTCACAAACATCGCCCCTCACCTCCACCATTTGCCACCACCACCACCACCTGTCGTCGTTACCACCCGCCACCAACCTCCGCCGACCACCACCACCACCACCGTCCTCCGCCGCCCGACGCAACCATCGCCCGCCGCCACCACCATCGATTACCATCGCTGCCACCCGCCATCGTAAACCACCGCCACCCCGACCACTACTGCCACCCTCCGCCGACCACCACCACCATCCTCCGCTGCCACCACCTGCTACCGTCGAGCACCACCACCCACCATCATCGTCGCCACCACCACCATCGACCACCATCGCCGCCACCCACCACCACCGACCACCGCCACCCCGACCACTATCGCCATCCTTCGCGACCACCTCCTACTACCATCAACCACCACCACCCACCGTCTTTGTCGCCACCACCATCAACCGCCATCGCCGACACCCGGCACCACCGACCACCCCGACCACTACCGCCACCCTACGCCGACCACCACCATCATCGCCGCACCTGCCACCGCAGACCACCTCCAACCTCGACCATCGCCGCCACCACCGCTAACAACCGTCACCCACCGACCACCGCCACCCATCGCTGCCACCGCCACTAGCCGCCACCCATTGCTGCCACCACCTTTCGCCGATTTAATTCATTCCTCTTTTCTTACCTACCAAACAACACAATGTAATGATTTATTCCCTTCCTGCATGGTAACCAAACAAGACTATAGAAAGTAATCATCCATTTTATTTCTTTTTCCATTCCATTACCTCGTTCATTTCATTCCTTCATCTATTCCATTACGCCAAATCGTAGGAATGGTATAAAACGGACTCCGATTGAACTCATTCAAGTGACATTAGAACCGTCTCGTCGAACTTTCCGATTTGAGATTTTAGGTTTTTGCTTTTTGATTTTTAGCTTGTAGATTTTAATTTTTTTTTTGTTTAGATCAAGCATTGTGTCTTTTCTTTATTTGCGTTATTGTGTCTTTTTTGCGACTTATCGCGTTTTTTTCCTAATGTTATGTTATATTTCTCCACATTATCTTATTTTTTGTGATCTATTGTGTATACACTTTCTAAATTTAGAAAATCTTATAGAATAACTTTACCCCACGAAATTACAAATATGTCTCAAAATTTGGTCTATTTTTGCCTCCGTTATTCTTAGAATAAAATTATAGAACGCGGTGAAAGTACGTGTCTATTTGGATAATGAGATCCACTCCCATAAGTTATGGGCAATCTTATATCTCCAATGGGGACACTTATCCCCCCACAATTCAACGAGGTCACGGAACACCTTATATTCACAAGGAAGATTTATTGACTTCAAGAAAAAGACGAGTATGGTACAATTTTAGTTTTGACGACATATCCATCCTTCTTTTGAAACAAAAAAAAAAAAAAGGAAAGTTGTTTTTAAATAATTAAAGATTTAATTACATAGGAACCATGTGGTTTTTAGATAGTTTTATCTTTGAGTACTAATTTTTTTTTAACAAGTTTAGGTTTTATGTTTTCAATTTTGTAACACCTTTGGGTACTAACACCAAAATTATCAATATAATAACTAAAATACCCTTCCATTCTTTTTAATTTTATCAATGTAACACCTTTGGGTACTAACACTTAATTTTATTTAAGTTTAAATCAATTTTACCAAATCAATTTTTTTTTAGTTTCATCCTTTTATTATATCTCTTAATTAACATAAAATTTATTTATTTTTTTAAGTAAATATTTATATATAATTTTTTAAAAATGATAAATAATTTAGCACGATAGACGTTGCTCAAAATCTTAAATAATTAAAAATTCAATAGGTATAATAATAGTTGGTAATGTGCAAATAAATTATTATTAAGATATTAGGTTAAAAATCCGTGTATTATACGTGTTTAATGTATAAAACTTAGTTTTAATTTTTGTAATTTTAAATATATGGGATTAAATAAGAGTTAATTACTGTTTTCGTCCATGTGGTTTGTCAAAAATCATTATTTCAGTCCATTAGTTTAAAAATTGCGATTTCAGTCCCTGTGGTTTCACTTTCGTAACCATTTCGTCTCTGTGGTTTCACTTTCGTAACCATTTCAATCCATTATTCTGTTAAGTACAGGGACTGAAATGGTTACGAGGTGGACTGAAACGGTTACGAAAGTGAAACCACAGGGACTGAAATTCCAAATTTTAAACTAATGAACTGAAATAGTAATTTTTGACAAACAACATGGACGAAAACAGTAATTAACTCGATTAAATAATATAAAACCAATAACAATAATCATAAAAGATTGTATCTCATCTGAACTAAAGTGTTTCCTAAGCACATAGATACACAAATAAAATAGAGACGTTATGGTTTAATCACACCATCTCAAATGTTCCAAGTAATTGTAACACCCTTGCTATTATTTTAAAGGTTTTCGTGTAGAATACGAAAATAAACATGTAATTATAATTACATAAACGTCAAAATACGGTTAAATTAGAACTTTTTCAATTTAAAATATTACAACGTAATGGAATTGGATTTGTCATTTAAAAGTTGTGACGAAACGACTTGCGGAAGCTTGTATCATGGTTGTGTTCGGTTCCTCAATGAGCTTGATCGTCCCCCGGCAAAAAGCAAATCAAACCTACATTTCATTTAAACATGAAATAGGTTAGTTATACTAGTTTAAAACACAATTAAACAAGTTCGCAATTCAACACAACTGAAACGGAACAGTTTTGCCAGCATATGTGGCCCTCGCAGGCCGCGACAGATCCTTACTCAGCCTTCGCGGGCCGCGACTCATTGTCGCGTGTCGCGACAGAAATGTACTCCTCCGTCGCGTGGCGCGGGGGAGACATTTTTCCAGCGAATTGTTGCTGAAAGCTGCACTTTTTCCCAGCTATGGTGTTAGTCGTAAAACGATCTTTAAAGAGTCATAACTTTTTATCTACTTATCTGTTTTATGTGATTCTTTTTCCTATGCATTTTCAATTTAGTTCTCCATCTCATGGAGTTAAAATCCGACATTCAAACTAATAAAATTCTGAATTTTTAAGCATTAGGCTTATTATTCAAAATCAACATTTTGATCCGTTTGTATTTAAGACTTCCAAATTTGTTCCTAGTTAATCATAAATCTATACTAAAGTGTTTAACTCAAATCTCATTCTTAGATTCATAACTTTTGTGAATTACGCGGCAGACACCCAAGTTACACGCGTAATTCATTTTTGACCCGTTTAGTGGATTTTTATGCATTAAAGCATCAAATCCGCTCTTCTCTTTACGCACCTCGCGTTCCCACATTTAAATAACTACTTATGTTCCACCACAACTATTTTTGTGGTGGATTTACGTAAGGACCCCAAAATCCCAATTTTACCCTTCGTTTAGTCATTTTACATGAATGACTCGTTCTTAGGCATTTAACCTACAAAGTTTTATGTCTACAACTCTTACATTCATCTAAGGGTTTCATAAATATAATACAAGTTTCTAAACAGCCTCTAAGGGTCGTTTGCCCGATTTACCCATCAAAGGCTTTTTGGTCAATTCTAGTCTCTTATTTTACGACGAAGACTCTCACTAATTATTCGACCAAAATAGCACTTTTAACTACAACATAATTATGTGTACCTGGCTCAGATCAATATATTGACCCGTTTTAATACCTTGTCTTCACTTACTTGCTATTTCATAGCTTCGCTAATTCACGACATACACTTATTAGTCGTTAATTGTAAAATGGTATCAATATTACCATTTGATCCGTTTTCCCCTTTTTATTTAGTTTAGGCTTACTTAATAAGCAGCCGTTCGAAAACTCATTTTATCTTAGTCTTTCCGTGACTAATTTACCGTTCCACCTTGTATCATTTTGCGTCGATAACCATATTTCGAATATTTTCTCTATTGTATTTATAATTTATAGAATGGATACGTATTCTACAAAAAGGTGTAAGTTTCACTTACCTTGCATCCGGTCATGCTTTTTTTCCCGCGTACTTGCTCCATTTGACCCGCTTCTTTCCTAAGCTTCCACCTAGCTTGTCGAGCGTTAACTATTATCATAATTCGTAAGACGGTTAGATTAGTCATTATCACATACGACTATTCCATCTTACGAATTCTATGTCGAAACAACTATTCGACTTCATCATTGAAAAATTTAACTTCTAAAAGTCAATTACCCTTAATCGTATGGATTGCATATTTGCATTCAATGACTTATTTAGGCGATCTGATCAACTATCCGGTAGGCATTATAAGGATGCTACCGTTTTAAAATATTTTCTACTCAAGTTCGTTACGTTTCCTATACTTCAACCAGTTCAAGCGATTATCAAGACTAATTTATTCATGTATTTTCGCAATAACTAAGGGTTCTCATTTATAAGTGAAACCCATTTTATCATATCACTAGCATTCGTCCGAACACCTAATAAAAAAAACCAAGTTCTACATATCAACTAGTAGATATCATGATTTCAAACTTCCATGTACATGAATAAAATCACCAATTTCACCATAACATACTTAACCCATTTCATAGCAACTATGAACATAAACTTAAACTCATGATTTGTTCAAGTATCATTCCTAATACTACCATTCATGATGGTTTCAAACATGATTATCTCATTAGCTTCATCATATTATCAAAACCCACTTGATAATCTACTTATTCAACTCTTAGAAGTAACCTACATCAAGTATTTCATTATATCTAACGAAATTAGGCATACATAAACATCTGTTGGGATTGAACCCTACCAGAGGAACAGATAATGTAAAGCCAAAACCAGGTCACAACAGAGGATTCACAATAAGCAGCAGTTTACACTTTGCTCTCCCCTTGAAAGTGAGTTATAACATCTGATGGTCTCTATCTGCTGCTCATAATCAACTGCTGCTGACCTTTCAACTATTGATATGATCCTAAAAGACTGCTGAAGACAAACTCTGTTGCTCTATCTACTGCTGTCTCTTAAGTGTTGTTGAAGACACAAACACTGCTCATTCAAGGACTGATCACCTTTGAAGAAAGCACTGATGTTGTTGTTAAGCATCAGTGCTTAGGCTACAACAGTGGAACGTGAAGCAGTTGTTTCCTCATGTTTTGTATCTTTACTACAATCAGTTGTTAGACATCAGTAGTTTGTGTAAGGACAGTAGATATAGTTTGTTAGGCTGTTAGACGTCGCTTTCATGGTGACGTCAGCTGAGATTCCTCAGTGGTTTGGTTTGCCTATAAATGTAACAGTACCCTGTACTGTTACATTTGATTGACTGAGTGGGTTCTTCTCCTCATGTCTAATCCTTTCATCTTGTGCAATCCAACCTTGGGGTATCAGGCTGAGGGGGAGTATAGTTTGTAAGCTTATCTGTAATCTTTTGCTTTGATTTGTAAATCATTCGACTCTATGAGAAGCAATTGTTTATCAAACTATTTTCTCTTTTGATTGTGTTTACAAAGTTTGTTTTCATTTCCGCTGCACCTAATATGTTTTCATACTCATTGATTATTCATTTCAAACAAACAAACACTATCATGAGAGCCTCCGATCCTAACAATTGGTATCAGAGCTTGGACAGTCAATTTCGATTTAACAGTCAAATTGACATAACAGTTCGGCTCAAAATTCATTGATACTAAAGTTGGTTGTATTTAGTTGAAAAACAGAGTACTGGGTAAATCATGTTCAAAATGGCTATTCAAAAACTCTGTAAATCAACCAAGATGTCATATGACACACAAATTTCACACAACAAGTGATTTCATGCACAAGTCACTCATAGTTTTCAGATCTGAAAACATATCTGTTAAATTATGGGATTGATCTATATTTTTCAATATTGATTTCAACTGTTGTTTTGATATTTGTGATGTTTTCATTAAATACTAAAGTATGAACCTCAGATTAACAAAACCTATGTTCATAAAAACATTGTTGTTTTGTTAACACAAAAAGAGGGAAATTAAAACTTTAGTTATTTAGATCTTATGTGTTGAAAACAGGTTGAGTACCTAAAAAGGACAAAATCAACTATGTTCAAATACATTAAGAAAACAGGGGTCAATATAGTCCGTATCATATGTAATGTGAGATGGGGTGAAAAACTTGTGAAAACCTGACCAAGTCTCTCAAAACATTACTGCAAAATGATTTTGGACTAATATTCACAAAAACTCTGAAGTGTGTTTCTCTCAATACTTTTGAACTCAGAAGAAAAGGGAATAAACTTAAAACACTTAAGAGTCAAAGTTTAGGGTAATAATGGTCATTAAGCAACCATGTGCATTCATCTGTTCAGGAAAAGGTTTTGAAGCCAGTGAATGAACTCCAAAGAGGACTAGACAAATGTTAAAAAAAAATTTTCCGTGTGTCCTCATGTTTGCAATCAACTGACAAAGAAAATGGTTCCAAACAGTGGTCAAAACGTATTCAAAAATTTCCTACCACTGTTGTTAAACCACTGACCATTTTCAAAAATCTGTGAGTGATGTGATTACGATTGAAATTATACCAGATCTTTTTGACACTATTCTTAGAAAATCCTTTAACCATTTTTTTGTGTTCAAAGGATTCTCTCGAATAATCAGGATATATTATTCATTTTTTTTATAATATATTTGAAACTTTTGCTTGTTTTTGGTGGCAATAGTTTCAGCTCCTGTCAGGATGTAATACCTTATTTTTGCATGGTATTTGTGTCCTCAGAAATGGGTCAAAAGGATATGGTACATATGTTATGATCATGTCATACTCAGGTTTGCTCCTAAATTTTTATCAAAGGTTGATTGCAAACTGTGATTAAATTACTAGGGTACTCATGTGTTAATTGAATATTAAACGAAAATGAGTTGCCTTAGTAAAAAGTTTTCATCATCTGGGGTACTAAACCACTGTCTTTCAAAATTGACATGTGGCAAAACCTTGAATGAAAATTCTCAAAACTGTTGCTGAAACACCTGTTCTTCAGATTTGCATCATTTACCCTAACCACTGTTTTATTCCAACGTCTGACCTCTAAACACTGTCCACTGCTGAAAGTTAACCACTGATCCCTCATTTTCTTGTAAGCACTGATGCTCAAAATCAGTGTCTTATCCACTGATATGCTATCTACTGATAGTAAAAATCAACCACTGCCCAAGATTTTTACCGTTGTAATCACTGATGCTTGATACGTCAGTGGCTCTTAAAACAACTGTTCTCCATACTTCATCCACTCCATCAGTGTTTGACACGTGGTCAGTTTTTAGCCCTCGGATCGTAATAACCGCTACCACATCAGCGATTATTTTTAAATAAAACCCTGCCCTAAACCCCAAACAGGGTTTTACACTGTCGAATTGAATTCCAAAAATTCTCTTCTCATAACAGTTTTCAACCCTTCTTCTCAAAACCCTCAAAATCATTCTCCGATTCTTCTTCATCAAAATGACGAAGTCAAAAGGAAAATCAAAATCAAAACCTACATCACCACCACCTTCAACTGAAGTCGCTCAAACGACCGAAGAACCCATCGAAATACCATTCAAACAATCTCATAACTATCTGGGTTTATTCACAAAACCTACTGATAATCACACTTTTGACACCATCATTGATGCATTATCTGCATCAAAGTACAAAACTTTGTTGACAGCAAATGCTCCTATCTATCTGCAAACCCAGAGAGAGTTTTGGAAAAAGGCGTCGCTTGAAAAACAAGACGGAAAAGTCATAGCCATTAACTCCTCGATACAGGGAAAGGCGATCAAAGTCACACCAAAATCGATATCAGAAGTCTTCATACTCGACGATCAGAACGGTAAAACCTCTTTTGACAAAAACGAGTTAAAAGCTGATTTTCTGAAAAGGGGTTATGCAGAAGAACCAAAGGTAGATACCCTACAAAAGGGTTATTTTCCATCTGCACCCAGGTTTTTATTTCACACACTCTTGATGTGTGCTTCAAATAAAACAACATCTTTCAACGAAATACCACTGAAAATTCAAAGCCTGGGTTACGCTATTTTGAATAATAAAAACTATAACTACTCCCAGGAGATTTTCAATGACATGGTGAAAAACGTTGAAAGTAAAGCATTTTTACTTTTTCCAAGATTTTTGAGTTATTATTTTGAACAAAAAATTGAAAAGAAAGATGTAAATTTGCTCAAACAAGGTGTTCATTGTCAAATAAAAAGCATAACAAAAGAAACATTTTCAAGGATGATGGCACCAATAAAAACAAAAGCAGGGGTACCTGAGCAGACTTTAGCGGTTACAACTGCTCCTCAGGTATCAGCTGCTGAGCCCACTGCTCCAGGTGATCATAGCAGCACTCCCAGTGCTTTGAAACCCACACCTGCCACCACTAAAAAGACCAAAAAGAAAACATTCAGAAAACCCACCAATCCCAAAACAAAGGCAACTCTGGAAGATGAGATCCCAGAGGAAATGCCTATGACAACACAAAAGTCACCAGAAACCACTGCTGCTACTTCCTCACAGCAGTTGGAAGAAAGATCTCAACCCATGCCTAAAACTCCTCCTGCATCCTCACAAAAGGATCAGGTTGTAAGCACAGGGACACCACAATATGAAGCTCTGAATCCACTTGGATCCATTTTCCTCAGTCCTGATCCCAAGGACATGTCTCTTTCAACTCCCATCCCCTCACCAATCATAATGCCACAATCCATGTTACCTTTGTTGCATGCAGCTGCTATAGCTCAGACACAAACCAGTTCCTCTCTATCACCTATCACTGAGAGCATACATCCACAAGTGACTGGGTCTGATGCTACTACTCCTGCTATCCCAGCAACAATTGAGGAGGTTACACCCCCTGAGTTACAAGTAACTCTCGGTGGTAGTTCAAGTGGAGCAGCAACTACAACTGGTGGACCAACAGGTCTCCAGTTGGCCAGTTGTTTCATAAATCAGACTCCCTTGAAGGCAATTTCTTCCATGGCAACTTCGATAACCACCAGTGAGTTGGATCTAACCACTGGCATCATCAAAGGTTTATCAAGTGCTGAAGAGAGAAGTCCCCAGTACCAAGAACAAGGGGCATCAATGGGTGACTTTTGGGACTCAGTTCCTAAGTCAAACATTGATATAACCACTGCTGGTGGGGATTCAGATGATCCTACTAAAGTAGGTGATGATTCAAGATATCAGGAATTGACGGGCAGAGTTGACAAACTTGAAGAATCAGTTGCTGAAATAAAGGAGATGGTGCAAGAGATTTTAAAAGCTCAAAAAGCACAATCCACTGCTGCCCCATCACAATCTGCTGTTCCTGCTCAAGCACCTACACAACAGGCATTTGCTGCAAATGAGCTATGGAATATATTTCAACCCATGCTTGAAGCACAACAACAAATGACTGATAAAAAGCATGCTATTCAAGTACAAATGCTGACCAACATGGTTGAATCAAGATTTAAAGACACTCAAGCAGATATCAAGGCTATAAAGGCTAGCATTCAAAATGCTTCTGGCAAAGTTCCTTCTTCCATACCATTTCTTGTAAACCCCCCTTCAGATAATGCCAAAAAGGGGGAGAATAACAAGCTGTTGGGACAAATGAATAGGAGGGGAATAGAACATGGCCTTCATGTTGAGCCTGAAAAAGGAAAAGAAAAAGAAAAACAGGTCTCAAAACCTGTTAGCCAAACAGCTGATACAGCAGTAGTTACAAAAACTGTTGTCTGTAGCCAAACAGCTGCCATATCATCAACACACACCACTACAACCACTGTTCCATCATCATCACCATCTACAATCATATCACCACCACTGCCTCCTGCCATAAAGCAGAAACAGCAGCGGTTGAAGCACCAGTTGTTTCAACCACTGTCAGTCAATCACTGCCACAAACAACTGCTATCCAATCTACCACCACTGATCCATTCAAAACTTCATCTGTTTCTTCTTCATTAAAAAGGAGAAGAAATCTCATATCAGATGATGATTCACCACCATCACCACCAACATCACCACTTCCATCCCCTGCTCAAAAGCAGAAGACAACTGCTGACATATCAGCAGTTGTAATGACAACAGATGTTGAGACACCAGTTGTTTCAACAGATGTTAGTCAGGCATCCATCACTGCTCTCATTCTTTCTACATCACAACCAAAGCTCTTCAAAAGAATAAGAAAGCCAATCTCTGTCGATGAGGGTACACATGATCCTAATGCTGCAAAATATCCACTGGAACTTGAAGCTATCAAAAATGAAATGAGGCAATTCTATATAGAAGAAGATCCTTCAAAAAGGAGATTCTCCTCACTCATAGGCTACATGCCACCAGAGGATATGGATGATTACCTCAAACTCAAGGCAAGACAGGCTAAAGCAAGAGCTAAATTTGATAGTGAAAAAGATAAGTTAAGCGAAGATGGCACAGCTGAAAGACTGGAGTTCTACTTCACGAAAGTAAAGCAGATGGAAGATTTCGCACAGGAACTAATCAAAGAAAAGGCTGATCAAAAGAAAGAGTTAAGAAAACAATATCTAGCCTACATCATGAAAGAGAAATTCTATCCTGCTGAAGAACAACAGTTCAAAGAATGGCCAGTAGTAGCTCTCAAGCGTGAGGCAGAAAGGATTGAAAAGATTAAGAATGATCCTACGAAGAAGAAGAATGCTCCTAACTGGAGAAAATATGAAAAGCTCATTGCTGATTTAACTGCTGAATATAAGAGAAAGAAAAGGGAGCTGGTGGATGCAAAAATGGATACTACTGAAGCCATATCAAAATGGTCAAAACAGCAAACTGATGAAGCCTATGAAAGGCTGAAGAAAAGAAAGATAACTGTTTCAGGCACTTCTAAGAAGAAAGAACAAATGATGAAGCTTGAACAGAAGATGAGAAACCTCGACACACTGTTCCGGTCTACTTTTGTAACAAATCAAGAAGAGGGAGAACAGTTGACTGAAAAAGAGGTAATGGAAAAAGAAGCAGAGTACTTCAAAGATACCATCACGAAAATGGGTCTGAAAGAAGAAACTTCAACAAAGCTTCAAAGCCTTTTTAAGGCATTAAACAAAACTGCATCTCCAAACACTGCTAAAGACAAGACAGAAGCTGAGAAACAAGAACTCATTGAACAAGAAACTGCAGAAGATATAGCTGCAGTTGACAAAGTCTTTGAAGAAGCTTTCAAAAGAATGTCTGAAAGTCTGCAGTTGTTTTCAAGGCCATTATCCCTCAACTCATCTTCAAATAAATCTCTCCCAAGAAACCCACTTGGCTTAAAAATACTAAAGTGGATGTCTGATCAAAAGACTCACGTATTGACCTTGGTCAGAGCCAATGGAGATGTGAAGCATATATCAAGGAAAGAAGCACTAGGCCTTAGTGTTCAAGATTTGCAGGATCTCCTTGAGCTTACACTGTGCAGGGATGAAGATGACCAGAGTGCAAAGGTATTTGAAGCTGAATTCAAAGAACAAGCTAAGGAACTCTTGATGAGTAATAAAGGTCCTGAATAATGAAAGGTTTTGGCATTATCTGTTCCAGGGGGAGATTGTTGGGATTGAACCCTACCAGAGGAACAGATAATGTAAAGCCAAAACCAGGTCACAACAGAGGATTCATAATAAGCAGCAGTTTACACTTTGCTCTCCCCTTGAAAGTGAGTTATAACATCTGATGGTCTCTATCTGCTGCTCATAATCAACTGCTGCTGACCTTTCAACTGTTAATATGATCCTAAAAGACTGCTGAAGACAAACTATGTTGCTCTATCTACTGCTGTCTCTTAAGTGCTGCTGAAGACACAAACACTGCTCATTCAAGGACTGATCACCTTTGAAGAAAGCACTGATGTTGTTGTTAAGCATTAGTGCTTAGGCTACAACAGTGGAACGTGAAGCAGTTGTTTCCTCATGTTTTGTATCTTTACTACAATCAGTTGTTAGACATCAGTAGTTTGTGTAAGGACAGTAGATATAGTTTGTTAGGCTGTTAGACGTCGCTTTCATGGTGACGTCAGCTGAGATTCCTCAGTGGTTTGGTTTGCCTATAAATGTAACAGTACCCTGTATTGTTACATTTGATTGACTGAGTGGGTTCTTCTCCTCATGTCTAATCCTTTCATCTTGTGCAATCCAACCTTGGGGTATCAGGCTGAGGGGGAGTATAGTTTGTAAGCTTATCTGTAATCTTTTGCTTTGATTTGAAAATCTTTGACTCTATGAGAAGCAATTGTTTATCAAACTATTTTCTCTTTTGATTGTGTTTACAAAGTTTGTTTTCATTTCCGCTGCACCTAATATGTTTTCATACTCATTGATTATTCATTTCAAACAAACAAACAAACACTATCATGAGAGCCTCCGATCCTAACAACATCTAATTTCATATTTGGATCATAATCCACCAATTTATTCGCAAGTAACCTATTTTTCTCGAATTTCAACTGTAACCAATCTAGGTTTTGTGACATACCTTATGATCCCTGGTGTGTGTTTACTTACACAAATTATTTACATTGAATTTACACACACACGTGGGTTTTAATATTTATAAAAATGGTTTATACCTTAACATTAAAACACACACAACAAAGGACAAGTGTATCCCGTCATATATGTAGCAAAGTATTGGTAAGAGCCAGATATCGATCCATGGAACACGGGCGTTATAATGTACTAAATCTTTGTTATTAATTTACCAGATAAAAAGATAGGTGAATGATTATTTAACTAAATTATCTAAATTATATCTAAAACATAAATATACTACTATCTTGTTTCACAAACAACCTAAACATGTTATCTATCAGATATGTCACAAAAGCACTTAATCAATTTTCCAATTTCGAGATAGTTAGTCATCCGCTAGGAGTTTTCTAACATGATGCTTCTTCGAAAAGTTAACGCGATAAACACACGTTAACCACCTAAAATCATTCTTTAGCGAGCTATTGATATTCATTCATGTGAACCTTTAAAGATAGATTAGTCATCCGCTAGGAGTTTTCTAACCTCACTTATCAAAGAAAGCAATACCGATGGTCACAATACAGCCACGAGGATAAGCATTTAAGTAGATCATATAATAACATATTTCACCTTTACAAGTCTTGAATAAAAATCTACCATGTCAGCAATTTCAGACCAAAACTACTAAACAAGGATCATAAACTGCATGCAAGAACATGTAATCAACACCATATAATTCATTAGAACCCTTACGTGCAAGAAATAATTCCTAATCAAAATAAGATATATCTTAGATAAAACCAATACCCCTCTCGAGTCTCACGGTGTAAACAAGTTTACAAACAAGTGATTAATCAAGAAATAGTTATCATCCCACTAACCACAGATTCATTATCCAAGATAATCAAACTTAATCAGAAACGCAACATCAATGAAACGTTCGTTATATAATCATGAAGATTCAAACATGAAAAAGTACTAAAGTTTCATACAAACAAGATTACAACATAAATATTATTCAAGAAACAAGTTCATTACTACTATTACATAATACTACATTAAACATAAACTAACATAAGCTCATAACTTGTAAAATGATCAGAATACATGTTCAAGAACAAGGAATCGAACCATAAACAAGCAAGGATTTGACGGGGTGGATTGATTATGCTTCCACTCGATCTTGGTGCTTCAAATGGGTCTGATCAGGACTGCTTCGGAACCCAGAAATCGCCCAGAAACATGGAAAAAAACCCAACACTTGAACCAGTAGCGAATGGCTGTATTTATAGGAGATTTCTTCATCGGCACGGTCGTACCATTGGTGGCACGGTCGTGCGGCAGGTGTTGTCGGGTGACGTCAGTTTCAGCGATCCCGAGTCAGCCAAGTGGACTAGTGGACAAGTTGCCTAGGTCATCAGATCGGCACGGTAGTGCCATGTCATCAGATTGTTGATCAGAAGCCTTGGTCAGGCCTTGGCACGGTCATGCTTCGGGTGGCACGGTAGTGCGGCCCGAGAAAAAGTTGGCACCAGCCCTTGCACTGGCAGTGCTTCCGAGATCGGAGGATCGGCACGGTAGTGCCATGTCATCAGATTCTTGATCAGAAGCCTTGGTCAGGCCTTGGCACGGTCATGCTTCGGGTGGCACGGTAGTTCCATGTCATCAGATTGTTGATCAGAAGCCTTGGTCAGGCCTTGGCACGATCATGCTTCGGGTGGCACGGTAGTGCAGCCCGAGAAACAGTTGGCACCAGTCCATGCACTGGCAGTGCTTCCGAGATCGGAGGATCGGCACGGTAGTGCCGATGGATGGCACGGTCGTGCTACACCTGGCAGTCATCAGATTTTTGCCATTTTCGTCAGAAATGCTTCAGAATTTGTCCGTTTTCATCAGAATTTTCCTTTATGCTCTGTTTAAGACCTGAAAGTACAAAAGTACCGGATTTGGCACCTAAACGTTGTGTTTTCGGTCAAAAATGCTTAAAACGGAAGTGTTTTGGGGAATAAAAACATGTATAATTTAACGTATATCAAACATCCCCACACTTGAACTTTGCTTGTCCTCAAGCAAACTTAAAATAAAATACGGAATCAAATCTGAATATTTACAATGTTCACTCGTTTGTTTGGTGGTCAAATTGGTTTTCAAAAAGTCATCATCAAAGATTTAAAACAAACAAGCTTTGTTAGATTTATGAAAGGATAATTATAAAGCAATGATTCAACTTTTGATTGACTAAGCATGCGAATCCTTATATCTCTCACAATATTCACATACACTCGGTTAAATATCTGAATCATACATATAATGTGTATGTAAAACACTCTATGCCTAGTCAATGAATCATGCAATATTATAAGCTTGTCAAAAGATCTAATCTCCACCAATTAATATGTGAAAAGCATAAATCAAGAGGTCTTTGATGGGTTGAAACGTTAGGCTATGGTTAAGGGTATGGAATGGATATTTGAAAGTGGCAAGAAAGGTTAAAACTTGGCCAAAAACTTGGTATTTTATACATCAACTCTCCATTTTTCTTTCTTGATAGTCTTTTCTTAATTTTCCTAGAGAGTTTTGACAAACGGTTTTTTTTTTCAAACAAGATTAATCTAGAAAGCTTATGGCCAAATTTTTAACGAAAATAAGGGTAAATAATAAAAGGTTATATTTGGGTGAACTTTTGGGTAAAGTTAAAAAAAATACGGAAAATAGGCTCAATATGGCGAACTAATGGATAATGTTGGGTGTGGGATATAAACAAAGAAAAAGGCTGACAAGGGGTTATCCTAATTGCCTCTATCATTTCTATGTAACTTCACAGATTCATGGTTTTGAAAAGTATACAAATGACAAGTTCTAAATTACAAAAAACATCCGGCTCACTCATTTTTCCGCAAAAACAAAGAAGCATTTGTCGAGAAAGCTGTAAAGGCTCAAAAATATGCTCACATAAACGGAAGGAATGGGTATAAATATAAAGATAAACATGCGAGTTTTTCGCTTTTTAGTTATCTTTTTCAAAAATCAATTTGGGTTGTCGATTTTTATCACATTTGATGCTTTCTAAAGAACACAAATTGACCATTTTTGTTTTATTTTTCGAATATATACAAAAAATGAGAACAATTAAGGACAAACAAAGTTTAAAACCTTTTAAACCCCTCCCCACACATGAACTTCACATTGTCCCCAATGTGAAATACATATTAGTTAAGCAATTATGAAGAGCTAAACTAATAATGTGAAAAGGGAAAGATGTACTCCCTCAGAGTTTGAGTTGACTTGTTTGAGTAGACTTTGATTTGAAGTCGTCTCAACTCTGTGTGCATTTCTTTATGAATCTGCCAATTATGTCACTCACTAAAATAACCAACATTACCATTGATCAAAATGTTAGATAATTCAACCAAATCCGTTATTCAAACAAAGCAAACATACTACATAAAACATTAAAAACAGACATAAAGTTTAAAAATCCCAAACAAAGTACGGAATAGAGATAACATAAAACATTAGTTTCTGAACTGTTTTACCCTACCTCCTCCTACTCCTCATCATCATCACCATCATGGTGGCGTGTTCCAGATGAACCCGCCCCATAGGTAGAGGTGTACAAAAAAACTGATTACGCAACTGAAACCGAAAAATTAACCGAAATCGGTTGTTGGAAAAACCGGTTTTTTTGTAACCGGTTCGGTTACAAACCGGTTAGACCGGTTATGGATCGGTTATCGAGTTGGGCTTAAATATCGGTTATAAAACCGGTTATACACAAAACCGGTTTAAAAACTGGTTAGACATAAAAACCGGTTATAAAAACCGGTTAGAACCGGTTAACTGTAAACGACTATATATAAACCGGTTATAAAAACCGGTTAAAACCGGTTAATGGGCCAGATCTGCAGAAAACGGTCATGTGACCGTTGGGACTCAAAACTAGCCGTTTTTTTTGTTTTTTTTTGCCAAAAATTCATCTCCAATTACTATAAAAGGGTGTTGGGTGTTTTGGTTCAATCACACCATTCTCTAATCTCCTAAATCTCATAAAAACGCTCACTTTTCTTATTCGATAATTGTGAAAAAAAACATGGCAAGCTCTAGTGCTCATGATTCGGTCAATGTTGGCGAGTCTACAACCGACACGGTTGTTCGTGTTCTTGCAACGAAGCGCAACCCGGAAGTTTGGAACCATTTCGATTTGTGCGAGATGGCGAGCGGACCGAAAAAAGCGCGTTGTCATCATTGTAATAGTTTTTACGCCGTTGGGGCAAACACCACCTTGAAACAACACATCGAAAAACCGTTTTGTAGGGCGTTGAAACAACAAACCGCTAGTGGTCAAGCTTCCATGGCAAGCGACGCTACTTTGTTCGCCTACAATTTCGATATGGCAAGGGAGGAAATGGCGAAGTTTGTAATCCAAGAAAGTTTGCCGTTCAACCATTTCGACAACCAACGCTACACCAAAATGGTTCAAAGAACTCTCCAACCGCGATACACTCATGTAAGTCGCGCTACTCTTAGGAGGGATTGCTTAAAAATGTGGAAAAAAGCTAAACTTGAATTAATTTGTTATTTTGAAAAATTAGAAACCGGTGTTAACTTGACTAGCGACGTTTGGTCCGCACCGCACGGTTCACCCGACTCGTATATTTGTGTCACCGCCCATTGGATTGAACCGGCGACGTGGCAAATGATGAAACGCACCATTTTGTTTAAACTTTTTGATTACCCTCACACCGGTGAAGCTATATATAAAGCTATCGACAAATGTATTAAAACATACAAATTGGAAACAAAGATTTTTTCGATAGCTTTTGATAACGCCTCAAACAACACGCTTTCGGTCACGCATTTAAGGTTAAAGTACACTCCGATTTGTGAGGGTATTTTTTTCCATAGTCGATGTGTGGCACACATCATAAATTTGGCCGTTCAAGACGGTTTAAAGGTTATTGAACGACAAAAAGAATCTTTCAAACAAATGTTACGTCATATATATAGTCATACGCAAAGGCATTCAAAATATATTAAAATGTGTAAGGAAGCGGGTCGAGTATGCTACGGACCCAATTGGGACGTCGCTCATCGATGGAACTCGACTTGCACCATGTTTGAAAAAGCTATTTTGCAAAAAGAAAGTTTAATAGAATTTCATAGCCTTTTGGCGAGTCGTGGAAAGGTTTCGTCTTACCACCAATCGAATTGGGGGCTTATTGAAACGGTTACACAAGTGCTTCAAGTTTTCAAAACATCAACAAAGACTTTATCGGGGGTTTACTATCCAACTAGTTCATTGGTACTTCACAATTTGTTTAAAATGTGTAGAAAATTAAACGAGTTGTCGGGGAGAGGTAGACCATATTGTGATATGGTAGATACGATGAAGGAAAAACTAAGAAAATATTTTAAAGAACTACCCGCGGTTTTCACTTGTGCCGCCGCTTTAAACCCTTGCTTTAATATTTTTGGAACCGGTTCTTTGATTGAAAAAATTTCAAACGAGTTGAATTTAAACACCGTAGAAGAACCAAACTTTGGCGAAGCCGCAAAAACACGTTTTAATGAACAACTTTCAAAAATGTTTGATGTTTATGTAACAAAATATGGGCATATCTCGTCACACATTCACGAGTCAATGAGAAATGCCGCTTTCGGCGAAGGGTCATCAAATTTGGAAGATGACGATTTGTATGTTTACAACTATTTGTATGATGAATCGAGTCAAATGCAACGTGGTAACACTAGTAGTAGCGAACTCGGTCGATATGGTGGGTCGAACTTTCTACGAACAATGACTTCACAAGACTTTAAAAATTTTGATTTGTTGGGTTGGTGGAAAAGTAAGGAAGAACAATTTCCGATCTTAGCCACAATGGCCCGAGATTTACTAACGGTCCAAGCTTCCACGGTAGCTTCGGAAAGTGCTTTTTCTATAAGTGGTAGGGTGATTTCGATACGGAGGACTCGACTAACACCAAAGGCGGTTGAGATGTCGATTTGCTTGAAAGACTACTTGGATGCGGCGGAGAGATGTCAACACATACGCTCACTCGAGGGTGAATTAGATTACGAAGCCGAAGTGTACGAAGACGAGGTTCGAAACGAAATGACAACCCCAATGACCGAAGAAGAAGCCGAACTAGATGAATTACTCCGCAATAGTTCGAGTTCGGGTTCGGCCGAAGAAGATTAGACGCGGTTCAAGATATATTACTATTCTCGTCCCACTAAAAAAATATATATACTAGTGTGGACCTTCGTGCGGATTAATATTTGAAGTTTATGTATGAAGTTTATGTATTTTCGTTGTTACGCTTTAGCGTTCGTACCGTTCTTATTTCCTTATGTTATGTTTCCGTTTGTTCGTAGACTTAATGATATTATGTTTTGACTTTTTACAATTTGTATTTTATGTTTTTTTAAAAAAACTGCTGTTTTTTAAAAAAAAAAACAGGCTAAAAAACAGCAAAACAGCATCAAAAACAGCATTCTGTGACATTTCCTGCAGACCGGTTTTTTTACCGGTTTTTTTAACCGGTTATAGTAAACCGGTTATAAAATCAGTTAATTTAATCAGTTCGGAAACCGGTTATTATACAAACCGGTTATAAAACCGGTTATAACCGGTTGTACCAGTTATTAATTTTCGGTTGCTGAAACCGGTTAAAACCGGTTACGGTTAAACAAAAAACCGGTTGGAGATTGATCCAAAAAAACCGGTTCGGTTAAAAAACCGAAACCGGTTTCTCAAATTAACCGATTTGTACATCTCTACCCATAGGTACCTGTGTCTCCAAACGGAAACTGTGGAGGGTTGCCGAAGTGGCTAGGATATACGCTTTGTAGCCCTTCGAAGATGTAGGAAAATCCTGCATACATTTCCTCCCGCATGGTGTGTTGAGATGCCCTCATAGCTAACTGGTCGGCCCTCATAGCGTCTTGAGTTGCTCGCATAGCCTCCTGCTCGGCTCTCATAGTGTCTTGAGAGACCTGCATATGCTGGAACTGTTGGTACAACTCAGGGTAGGAAGGTATACCTGGAGGCCAGTTTTGCTGGTGTTGATACTGATGTTGTTGCTCTTCATGATTTGGCTGATCGTGTGGTGGTGGTTCAAGTACCTGATGCTCCTCCATGTGGACGTCTTCGTCCTGTGGTGGTAGTGGTAGCGGATCCCATATTTCCCCATTCAGACCCCTTAGTCGCGGGCCATTGTCTGTATCCACTACCAGACCCATCGCCCTCAAAGACTTCATATCCACATCTCCTCCTGCATGAACCAACGTGAGACCACTGACTACATCATCTGTCATAATACCCAAGTTGTATGCCAACTGAGTCACATATTCACCACCATGGATTTCACTGCTTGTAGTTCTCCCCGCACTTTTTATGAAAAATTCAACCATTCTAGCTGCGAGGTTGACATGCACTCCAGTCACTAAGGAAGATAAGAAAAGAAGATCCGGAGTGGGACAGTTTCCTGCACTGTCCATGCTCCCACAGATGGTGTGACTCATGACCTGATGAATGACCCTCAAAAGCGGGTCTCGTAGTCGTGAAGCTTTAGCTTTCCTAGCTTCATAAGGTGGTTCAATTACCACTTGTGCCCAAAAGTTAGCCCGTTACTGATCATTATCAAACTTGTAGATATTGGTGAAAAGTTCTGAATTGATGTCTTCAGCTGAGTATATGCCCAATCTTCTTCCAAGTTTAGCAACTGACCATTTATGCCATTTTCTTCCCAACCTGAACTGTATTGTCTCCCTGTTTTTAAAGTCTGGATTCTTGCTTCTTGGTTTTTCATAAGTGTATGAAGCAAAGAATTCCAATGTTAGCTCAAGATAAACGGGGCGCGCAATGTTGAACAACCTTGACATCGGATGTGACATCATGTCGGATAGCCTTTCTTCTTGGTTCAGGGTTGTTAAAGTCTCCCAGTTGATCCTTCTTGGTTCACCAATTTGCCCTCGCCTATTCCATAAAGCTTGTAATCTTGCAATACAGGGATGTTCTTTCGCTTTGTTCTCACTGAACTGAAGGAATCTGTGATTCATCTGCACACATGAATACAATAAAATAAGAGCAGAATATACAAATTTCATTGCTGCCATCGGAACAGGCTGTTGACGAGCTTATATTTCTGTTTTTGCAGTCGCACGGTCGTGCGGCTGGTGGCACTGCCGTGCCAATCCTAATCGGTCAACAGCTTATTTCCGGAAACCCGTGTGGCACTGCCGTGCCAAATCGGCATTGCCGTGCGACTCGGCGTCGCAGCTTTGATTCGATGATCTGTTTTGATTTCTGATCGGCACTGTCATGCCGTTTAAGTGGCGTGACCGTGCGACAGCAAATATCATCAGAAAATAGTCTAAATCACTGATTTTAACTTGTATCTTTCAAAATTTAACTTGTAATCAGTGAATAGATCTCGAATCAAGCATCAGAATCATCGATTTATCATTAATCACTCAAGAATAAGGGTTTATTTGAAATTTATGAAGAAAACCCTAAATTTCTTGGTTCAATCATCAGATCTACATCAGAAACTAAGTTTAATCTACAAAACAAGTAGGAAACATACCTTGGAAGATGATTGAAGCGAAAACTAGGCAAAAATTAGGTGATTTGTGGGTGTAGGCGACCTAGAACTCCCGTGCGGCGACTAGGGTTTCGTAAAAATGACATATTTTTACTGCAGAATCGCTTAAAGGTTTTCGAGTCGCACGGTCGTGCGACTTTGGCACGATCGTGCCATTCCGGATCGCTTTCCTGGTTCGTCCGGTTTTATCGGGTAGCATGGTAGTGCCGCGGTCGCACGGTAGTGCGATCCGATGACCGCCCTGCGTACGAGCTACTGATCAGTTTTGACTAAGGATTGCATGACCGTGCCGATTTGGGACAACCGTGCAACACCTGGGCCTTTTGTGTAACTTTTTATAGTAAGCTTTTTACTCCGAAATTTTACCCATTTTTCCCATTTTTTGCACTATTTCATATATTTTATCAATTAATCAACTTCAAAATTCCAAAAATTATGGATCTAGCTCGTATGCACCTACGTTTAAAACCGAAAAATTAACAAATTACGAAATAAACATTAAAAACTAATATATACAAAATTATCCTAAGCGTGTGGAAACATGCTCGCTAAATTTGTTAGTGAGTCGATAGCTAGACTCATTCTCCCCACACTTATTTTAAGTGTGCGGGACGTGGAGTTCGAGAATTTCCTCCACCGGGTCAACCGGTCCGTTGATGTAAAGTTTTAAACGATGACCGTTGACTTTGAATGTTTCCCCGCTTAAATTTTCGATGGTGACGGCTCCGTATGGAAATACTTCTTTGATCGTATATGGACCCGTCCATCGAGATCTTAACTTTCCGGGGAATAAACACAATCGTGACGAGTATAACAAAACAAGATCTCCACCGCGGAAATCTTTATGTTCTCTCAATCTTCTGTCACGAAACCTCTTGACTCGTTCTTTGTACCTGCTAGAACTTTCATAGGCATGATTTCTTAGCTCCTCGAGCTCGTGAATTTGCAGAAAACGGGCTTCACCTCCGCTTTTTAAATCTATATTTGCCGTCTTCAAGGCCCAGAATGCCCTATGTTCTTGCTCGACAAATAGATGACAAGCTTTTCCATAAACCAACCTAAAGGGTGTGGTCCCAATAGGTGTCTTAAATGTTGTTCTAAAAGCCCACAGAGCGTCATCTAACTTATCTGACCAATCCTTGCGGTTGTTATTAATGGATCGCTCAAGGATTCTTTCCAAACCCCGATTTGTAACCTCTACTTACCCGCTCGTTTGAGGATGATATGGCGTAGCTAATCTATGATGAACTCCATAACGGGACAAGGCTCGTTCTAACTGTGCATTACAAAAATGCGCTCCTCGGTCACTGATTAGTGCTTTTGGAGCACCAAATCGGGCAAATAAACTTTTTAAGAACCTCACAACTACCCTAGCAACGTTTGTGGGTAAAGATTGAGCTTCGGCCCATTTTGAGACATAGTCCACAGCAACTAGGATGTATTTGTTACCTCGTGAGGCTGGAAATGGTCCCATGAAGTCGATACCCCATATATCAAAGACTTCACAGACTTGTATTGGATGCTGAGGCATTTCATTGCATGCGGAGATAATTGTTTCCCTCTGGCAAGCATCACATGCTCTAACCCATTCATGCGCATCGCGAAAGATTGTGGGCCAGTAAAATCCAGAGTCTAACACCTTTTTCACAGTATAGTTTGCTCCATGATGACCTCTGGTTGGCCCCTCGTGACAGTGGCGCAGAATGCTAGCTGCCTCTTCTACAAATACACACCTTCGGATCACCTGATCGGCTCCGATTCTAAACAAGTATGGTTCGTCCCAAATGTAATACTTCAAATCTGCAAAGAACTTCCTCTTTTGCTGATACGATAATCATTTGATAAGGATTCCACATGCGAGGTAGTTTGCAAAGTCGGCGAACCATGGTGACTCATCATTCATCTCGATACTTAAAAGGAATTCGTGGGGTAAATTGTCGTTTATTGGCTCATCCACCAAATTTTCAGAACTGCCATGCTCAAGTCTCGAGAGATGGTCGGCTGCAACATTTAAAGCACCCTTTTTGTATTGGATCTCAATGTCAAACTCTTGTAGTAACAAGATCCATCGATTAAGACGCGGTTTTGCGTCCTGTTTGCTAAAAAGGTATTGGATTGCTGCATGATCCGTATACATAATTGTTTTGGACAACACAAGGTACGACCTGAATTTTTCGAAAGCATATACTACTGCCAAAAGCTCTTTCTCTGTGGTCGTATAATTTTCTTGAGCATCATGTAGAGTTTTGCTGGCATAGAAAATAGGATGAAAATGCTTCTCCCTTCGCTGTCCTAAGACTGCTCCTATTGCATAATCACTGGCGTCGCACATTATTTCAAATGGCAATGCCCAATCTGGTGCAATTAGAATAGGGGCTTCGATAAGCCTTTGTTTCAGCTGCTTGAAAGCGTTCATGCATTCGTCTGAAAATACAAATGTAGCGTCTTTTTCTAACAAATGGGTCATAGGTCTTGCGATTTTTGAAAAGTCTTTTATGAATCGCCTATAGAACCCTGCATGACCTAGGAAACTTCTAATCGCTCTGACTGAGGTTAGGGGAGGAAGTTTATAAATGATATCCACTTTTGCTGGATAAACTTCCAACCCGACTTCAGAGATTTTATGTCCAAGAACTACCCCTTCTTTCACCATGAAGTGGCATTTCTCCCAGTTAAGCACAATATTAGTTTCCTCACATCTTATTAACATTCTTTTCAGATTTCCAAGACATTGATCGAAAGAACTCCCGAAAACAGAAAAATCATCCATGAATACTTCCATGGAGTCTTCAATCATGTCATGGAAAATAGCTACCATGCAACGCTGAAATGTGGCTGGTGCATTACATAGTCCAAAAGGCATACGCCTGTAGGCGAATGTGCCGAAAGGACATGTGAAAGTAGTCTTCTCCCGGTCTTCAGGAGCGATAGGAATTTGAAAATATCCAGAGAAACCATCCAGAAAACAGAAAAATGACTTCCCCGATAGACGTTCCAACATCTGGTCGATGAATGGAAGCGGGAAGTGGTCCTTACGGGTGGCATCGTTGAGTTTGCGGTAATTGATGCAGATTTGCCATCCGGTGACGGTACGGGTAGGAATAAGTTCATTCCTATCATTTGGAACTACAGTAATACCACCTTACTTGGGTACTACTTGCACTGGACTTACCCAAACAGAATCAGATATAGGATAAATCAGCCCTGCATCTAACAACTTAATTACTTCTTTCTTCACCACGTCTTGCATGTTAGGATTCAAACGCCTTTGATGCTATGCACTAGGCTTGTAATTGTCTTCTATCAGAATCTTATGAGTACAAAAAGAAGGATTAATGCCTTTGATATCCATAATCTTCCACGCCATGGCTTTCTTGTGGAGCGTTAGAACTTCGAGAAGCTGACTCTTTTCTTCTTTTGCTAAAGATGCTGAAATGATGACTGGAAAGCGACACTTCTCATCTAGAAATGCATACTCGAGATGCGGTGGGAGTTCTTTTAACTCCAACGACGGTGGGTCTTCAACCGAAGGTTTTGATTTTTCTTCAACTTCACGGTCAATTTCCACAAATTGATCTGGACTTTGGGAACCATCTTCACCGATTTGAAAACCCGGGTGCTCAATTTCGTGGCCCTCCTGTGAAATGCCATTTTGGTTATCACACAACAGATGTGTGTCCGCATCAATTTCTTTAATAGTGCCTTGGAAATGAGAGCTTACACAAGTATCGACTATGTCGACATAGTAAAGCATGTCATCGTGACTTTGCGGATGTTGCATTGATCTTTTAATATCAAAAGTCATGTGCTCGTCATTTACTCGGAGCGTGATTTGGCCTGCTGCCACATCAACAATCATCCTTGCAGTATTGAGGAATGGGCGCCCGAGTATTAATGGTACTTTTGAGTCTTCGTCCATGTCAAGAATAACAAAATCCACGGGAAAAACAAATTTATCGATTTTAACAAGCATGTTTTCTACGAATCCACGCAGATATTTGATTGAACGATCTGCAAGTCGAATGCTCATTCTAGTGGGTGTAGGTTCACCCAGATCTAATTTAGCAAAGACCTTGTATAGCATAAGGTTTATGCTAGCTCCTAAATCGGCTAATGCGTGACTGACAAACATGCTGCCAATGAGACATGGAAGAGTAAACCTGCCCGGATCTCCCATCTTTTCAGGTAGACGGTTTTGGAGAAGGGCTGAACAGTTTTCATTCATCAACACACAAGACAAGCTTTCGAGTTTCTGCTTGTTTGTAATGATGTCTTTTAAGAACCTTGCGTATTTAGGAATTTGAGCCAACGCTTCAACAAATGGTATGTTTATGTGTAACTGTTTAAACATTTGCTTCTTCAGTCTTTTGCTTCTTCAGTCTGCTCGGATATAGAATAGGAGGAATGAATTCTTTAACTGGCTCCTAGAACTGTGTTGTACTTGCTAGGACTCGCCTAGCGTGCACCTCATCCGAAGCATCAGTTTAGACCGTATCAGTGATCGGTGGTGAGTCCGATTTGTCAGGTCTCGTGGCTTTACCACCCCTCGTCATTACTGCATTAACGTGCCCTCTCGGGTTTGGTTCTGTGTTACCTGGAAGACTACCTTGTGGTCTTTCAGACAACATCTTGGCCAATTGGCCGACTTCATTCTCAATGGTTTGTATTGAAGCCTTCTGGCTCTGCATTTCCCCTTCCTGTGCCATAAAACGCTCCTCATGTTGCTGGTATCGCTTTTCAAATATTTGGTTGGCATTGTTGGAGTTGTTTAACAGCTGCGCCATTATCTCCTCTAGTTTTGAGTTTGTTTGAGAGGCTTGAGGCTGGGAAGTGCTTTCTGAACCTAAATTATTATAACGTGGCTGAAAGCTTTACCCTAATGGCTGAAAAGATTGTCCTTGGGGCTGAAAGGATTGCCCCTGAGGTTGTTGTGGTGCGGGAGCGCGTTGAGCATATCCGAATGGGTTTTGGTTATTGGAATTGGCTTTCCACCCAAAGTTTGGATGATTTCTCCAACCCGGATTGTATGTGTTGATGTAGGGGTTATTTTTGGGCCTAATTTGATTGCCCAAATAGTCCACCTCTTCGTGGCCTGTAAACATAACACCCTGCTCACATGTACCTGGCTCGTGTGACACTCCACACAGCTCACATGATGATTGTACTTTTGAAACGTTCTGAGCTTGATCAAACCTTGCTGCCAAAGCTCCAATCTGTGCTGCAAGAGTCGTATATGTATCTACTTGATGAACTCCAGGAATAGATAAAGCTTTACTTCGTACTCCACTGTGACGCGAACTTGACTTCAAGGTAGCTTTCTCTATGATTGCATACTCTTCGTTGGGGGGGTTTTTGTTCCAAGATATCCTCCTTCATAAACATCTAAACGTTCTTGTGAGTTGTAGCTGAGTCTTTGGTAGAAGTTCAACACAAGTTGCCTTTTGGAAAACCCGTGATGTGGAACATCGATCAGAAGATCTTTGAACCTCTCCCAAGCTGCGTGTAGAAATTCTCCTTCATCATGTTTGAATGTCATAATACGATAATTAAGCTTAGTTGTCTTTTCCGGCGGAAAATATTTTTGCATAAAAAGATCCGCCATTTCGTTCCAAGTTGTGATGGAACCTGCTGGAAGTGACAAAAGCCAAGATCGGGCTTTTTCTCGCAAAGAAAATGCAAAGAGTCGCAAACGGATTGCGTCTTCATAAACGTCTCGAATTTTGAAAGTCGAGCACACCTCGAGGAATGAAGCGACGTGTCGACCTGGATCTTCGTGATCCTTCCCATCAAACCGCATAGAATTTTGCAACATGTTAATTATATTGGATTTAATTTCAAAACTCGGTGCTGCTATCGTAGGTCGGGCAATGCTCGGTAGCAGGCCCTCTCCTGCTGGACGGCCGGTCTCATTCAAAGGTTGGTCGTCTTCTGCCATAATGCTTCCTGTGTCGTCCTCTGAACTCTCGCTGTCAGAAAGTATCACCGGTTCGTCGATTGCGGCCGCAATCCTTCGTGCAACAACAAGTGATCTTTCGCGAAGCATCCTACTTCTTCTTAGATTAATCTCTGGTTCGTTGGCTAGCTCAGCGTCAGTGGGCGCAAGGGGCGTGGACATTTACTGGATTGTTTACTTATTTACATCCGAAAGCTATTTTTTTAATCTGGCAAGGTTTAATAAACTTGTGATAAAAATCTGATGAAAGATTTCGTTCCATCAGAATTTCTGATAAATCCACCAGAATTACCAGAAAATCTGGTAAAATGCATCAGAGATGATACTTTGTTGTTTTTAGAATATCTAGTGGGTTTATTAGAATCCATCAGAAAATCTGATAAATTCAATGGAATTTATCAGAAAATCTGATGATTTTATCAGAAAGGTTATATTTTATTTTTGGAGTAAATAAATAAACAAATAAGTACAATAGTTAAATAAATGAACGGTTAATTTAAAGAAATAGATGGACAGAAATAAATAAATGAAGAACTGAACGTAAATAATTAAATGTAGAAATGAAATAAATATAAATAAGAGGTTCAACGTGCGAACTCGTACAAAAAAAAATATAAATGAAATAAACATAATTAAAATAAGTGTATTGAAATAAATGAAAAACTGAATTAGAAATACTGAAAGGAAATACATAAATAAATGATGTACAGAATAAAATGACTGAATTTAAAATAAATGAAATAAATGATTGCCAGTAAATGGTTCGATTCCGAACACATAACTGAATTAAATAAAAATGAAATAAATGTTAGTCGAATAATAAAATAAAAAGTTAGTATGTTAGTGAGTTAGTAAAGTTAGTTGGTTAGTAAAACAGAAAAAGAAAAGTTAGTAAAACAGTTAGTCCTAGTGGGCATGCCAGACTAGGTATTCACAAGTTAGTAAATAAAAGAAAATAAATAGATACAAAATGTGCAAATATTAACAGTTATTAACAGTTTGTACACCGGTAAAATAATGACTCAGATTGTTCCATAAATTTCGCCGTGTCCCTGGCAACAGCGCCAAAAACTTGGTGCGTGTTTATTTACACAAATTATTTACATTGAATTTACACACACACGTGGGTTTTAATATTTATAAACATGGTTTATACCTTAACATTAAAACACACACAACAAAGGACAAGTGTATCCCATCATATATGTAGCAAAGTATAGGTAAGAGCCAGATATCGATTCATGGAACACAGGCGTTATAATGTACTAAATCTTTGTTATTAATTTACCAGATAAAAAGATAGGTGAATTATTGTTTAACTAAATTATCTAAATTATATCTAAAACATAAATATACTACTATCTTGTTTCACAAACAACCTAAACATGTTATCTATCAAATATGTCACAAAAGCACTTAATCAATTTTCCAATTTCAAGACAGTTAGTCATACGCTAGGAGTTTTCTAACATGATGCTTCTTCAGAAAGTTAACGCGATAAACATACGTTTACCACCTAAAATCATTCTTTAGCGAGTTATTGATATTCATGCATGTGAACCGTTAAAGACAGATTAGTCAGCCGCTAGGAGTTTTCTAACCTCACTTATCAAAGAAAGCAATACCGATGGTCACAATACAGCCACGAGGATAAGCATTTAAGTAGATCATATAATAACATATTTGTAGGATCGAGAATCGACCAAAACGAGTCTATCAGAAGAATTCTTGAGCGAAACGAAAGGCGGAATCAGACGTTTCGGTGTTGAATCAACTTGATTTGCACTAGAAAGTAGTTTAAATGTCTTGTATATTGATTTGACAAAGTTACAGACCACTTGACACTTCGGCAGCACCTCGGCTCCGGAATCAGCAACGTTCCAAATGAAAGACATGAGCTCACTATTTATAGGCAAGCCAGTCCACATGAACTGGACATTGCCACTTCGTGTGAAGTGGCCACTTCACATGAACTGGCTTTGCCAGTTTGTGTGAACTAGTTCAATATCCCTATAATCCTATTTACTTGACTACCGAGCTCCGTTCTATCCCATCTCTATACATGACTCGATACAAGACGAAGTCAACAGACATATGCACCAACAGACTCCCCCTTGGATGTTGACGAGTCTTCAGCACATAGATCTTCAGTCTTGATCAGTCTTCACACGTTCTGTCCAAAGTATCTGACATTGTAAGTTTCCATCCATCTTTATCTTCTTCTCTTACTCTTTCATGACTGCAACCTGGCTTTCTATATTCTTTTTCCAGAATTGTAAACTGGCCCTTTGAACTCCAGGATTTTGATTTGGCTCTTTTTCTTTCACAGGTACGTCACCTTGCTCTCCATAGAATCAGGATCTGAAACCTGGTTTTTCCATTTTCAGACTCTCCCTTTCAACAAGCTGGGATCGCAGTCTGGAATTCTCTATCAGCATACCTGCACATTTCTCTACCCAAAATATAAGTTTTTTATTTATAACAATTTAAGGAATCACATGGTAGATATCATTCATCTTTCACAAAATTTTATATCAAGTCCAAAATTAATGACCTTGATTTTTCAATTTTAGAATTATTGAAAACCCCAATCAATATAAACATTGATTATTTTTCAATTTTCTCTCAAAACACACTCTCCCAATCCAATGTTGTTCATCAACTTTAGCACTCGGAATTTTGAAAATCAGCTCTTCAACATCAGTTGTCGAAAATAAGATGAAATAAAATCTTTTTGAATTTTCAAAAATTTATGCTAAAACACACTAAAACTCTTTTTGGAATTAAGGAAATAAACTATATACAAACATCTTTTTGTGAGTTTGTGTAAGAGGATCATATTAGTTTATGACAAGTCACAAGTACCGTTGAGCTTAGTTACACATTAAGAATTAAACAATTCACTTAGATTGCCGATATACTGATCCACTTAAATTTTCACAAAAATTTCAAACTGATTCAGGATACGAATTAGGTGTATTAAGAGCTTAAATTTATTCATGTGTCCCACCACTTGAATATACTCCCGTATCCAGATCCCAATATTCAGTCTTACAGGTGAGTATACCAACATGATATCTGTAAGGGGTGAATTGCGAAACCTTGAGAGCTTATATTTTTGTTGAGATGAAGGCTCAACTTTTGGTATGTCCCCTTTAGAGGATCTTTTCTTCAACAGCACATGATTTAATCTTTTCGATTTTTCATCATTTTTTATGCTGAGGGGGGGCTTTTATTTCAAGCAGCGTAAAGTATTATACGGGGACTAGGCCATTGCTTTCGCATTATCAGAAGTCCCGGGATAATACCCCAAATATCACTGAGTATAAAGACCTAATATTTCAGAAAGAGGGACCTTTCAAACAAGATTTCGGGGGTTACCCATATATCCAAAAGATTTTCCCCACGAAACAAGCAAGTATGATATTTAAGTTTATATCCCGAAAAAGTTTTACTAAATGTGCAAAAACCTATCGGCATATCATCAGTGAGACCGTTTGATACAATTTAATCATTACATTTCTTTAGCATACCGTAACTGTCTACTGATGTACTATCATTTCCCCTTTTTCACAACAAAACTCATTTTGAATTTTTCGATGTTTTTGGATTTTTATAGATTTTATCATGTTTTTGCATTTTTCAAATTTCTAAATTTCTAAATTTTTACCCCCCCCCCCCTAAAATCAAAATATATTTCGATTTTGATTTTCTGGGAAAATTTGAAAGCAGTAAACTATACAAATAAAGTGACAACATAATGAGAATTGCTTCAATTCGCCATCCACTTGTCTTAAACAATCAGAACTCCCCCTGACAACAAACTATTTTCCCATTTAGATTTCAAAACACTTAAGTTTGTTTTAATCAAATGGTTTTTCCGGAAAATAAGTTTAGTTGATCATTTCAAAATTATGGGGTTTAATTCATCACATTGTCCTTTTCTATCACTTGTAAAAATTCCACTTGTAGGAATATTTGAATGATCGGGTCTAATCAAGTTCAACTTAATGACCTTGATTAACCACTTGTAAGATCTCATCAACCACTAGTAGATATAACAATATCACAGATTTAAATTCTCAATAAAGATGCCGATTCCTACTCCCTAATTACCAACCTGGGAGTTCCGGCAAGTCAGGATTTTTACATATGGAATACAGACACCCAAGCCTGACCAGCTTTGGGTGTGACCTTATCAACTCCACTCGGGGTTTGAACATTTCTTTTTTATTCATAAAATTCCTTTACCCCTTTAGCCTTTCCCTCAACCATCTTTCCAAAAATATTTTTCACTTTGCCATTAAACGCCTTTTCGACATCAAATTCCTTCTTTTCAGAATAGAATTGATTCGAAATATCCACTTTACCAACTTTTTGTTTAAAATTTTCAGTTCGCAATGGTGGAAAATTGACATCATCTATTGGCGGAACTGAATTATCAATTTTAACCTCAACTTGTGGCTCCTCTGACTTTGACGAGTCAGATTCATCGCCAGATTTAACATTTGTTTTCTTAGCAACCCATGTTTGGTTGTTAAGATTCACCCTTCTTTTGTAAAATCTTTTTGAACTTTCACCAACCACAAATTTTGAATTTTTAAACACTTTGAATTGTTCGGTTGGTGGCTCGTTATCAATCACTTTTTCTTTAAGTTTCGAAGAGACTCCCTATTTTGTATTGGTTGTCATTGGATAGTTCCAGGCGATGTGACCAACTTCTTGGCATCGATATCTCCTTCCTTTGAGTAGCTTCATTCTTCATTTTCTCTTGCTTTTTGGCAAGGAATTCTTTGTTCGTCATCTTTCTGAATGCATTTCTTTGCTCTTCCTCAGAAGATGTTCCTGAAACAAATACTGTTTTTGTTTTAAAATTTTTCATATTTTTATGATTTTCTGCATCAAATCCCAAACCCTTCTTTTTGAAATTACCGTTATGATTTGGTTTCTTTTGATCTCTTGAGGTGTATTTTTTAGGTTTTTCAGAAAGATTTACATCTTTTATTTCAGAAATATTAATTTCTGTTAATTTGAAAACCTTGTTGATCAATTCTGTTTTGACACCTCTTATTGGAAATTCTTGATCAAAATATAATTTGTCAGAATCATTCAAAGTATACGTAACTTCGAATGTTTCGTCATTCAAATTAGATTTTGATAACAAAAATTCTTTATTGTAAACCCTTTTGACTGATAATTTTGAACTGTTGATTGACGAACTCGAACTTTCAGATTCAGATTTTGACTCTGACTCCTCATCCTTATCCAACATTTGATCGACCACTTTCTTTATTAACTCAGAATCATGATCAGTGTCAGACGATGTGTATGTGACGTCAATGTTTTCTGGTAACTCATTAGTTGTTTCAGACTTCAACTTTATATTGACTGCCTTTTTGACTTGTTCCTCATTTGGTTTTCTAGGAGAATAACCTTCCCAGATCGGAGGCTGACACTTTTTATAATTTGCACTTTGTTGATATGCTTCAAAACCTGCAATAGTAGGATAAATTCTATCAATCAAATAATCAGAACTAGAGTAACTTAGCAGCAATCTTTTGATTCTTTCATTCTCGATCTTTTGAGTCTCCAATTCCTTCTTCAACTCTGCATACTTTGCAATATACTGACTGATGACCTTTTGCTTAGTCATCAATGTTGCATTCATCAATTTCAAAGCATCTTCCCTTTCAGAGTTTGTCTTTTCCAAACTATTCACCGTTCTGTTCAACACCTCATACGACTCTTTTACATACTTGACGTCGACAAGGTTTAGTGACCTCGACAAACTTTTCAACTTCAACGATTTTTTCAACTTCGACTATTTTTTCGACTTCAACGATTTTTTCAACTATTTTCTCCACTTCAACAATCTTTTCAACAACTTTCTCCACTTCAACAATTTTCTCCACCACCTTCTCAATCACAATTTCAGTCATTGGTTCTTCAACAAATTCCACTTTTACCTCACACTCTTCATCTTCGACCTTCTTTGTCGAGTTTTCTTCTACTTTAGCTTTTTCAGCTTCTATTTTTGCCTTTTCTTCAGCAATCCTTCTTGCTTCCAGTTCTCTCTTTAATCTAGCAGCCTTCTTCTCATTCAACATCTCGATCTTATCTGCAAAAAAAAATTAAAACTGAATGAGTCTAAACTTTCTCTAGCATTATTAATGTATTCTTCCTCATCATCAGTGTCTTCATCACTTTCTGATGATCTGAAAATCTTCGTTCTTTTTGGCTTAGATTTGACTGCTTCTTCTTCCAAGATTTGAGCAACGAAGGCTTTATCCTTTAAGTATTCTTTATCCAGAATGTATTTATCCCAGCTAAATCCCTCAGGCAATCTTTCATCTTCTTGATCCATTAGACCACCATTTGGAGGCCTTTCATTCTTTTAATCTATCAGACCATAACAAGCTTTATCTTTTGATTTTTCTGCAACCTGATGATAAATTGCTTTTCTATGATAATCGTTGTTTCCGAACGGATCTTGTCTTCCGGTGGCTTCTCTGTTTGTACACTCTAGTTTAAAATGCCCTTTTTCTCGGCAACGAAAACAAGTAACCTTTGATTTGTCAAAACCTAGTCGTGATGTTGCAGCATCACGAAGATCATATCTTCCAGTGATCTGTTTGAATTTTTATGCTCTTCTCAAAACACTAGCTAGACACCATTTGATATCCATCAACTCAAGTTCCTCAGAATCAATTTGGTCATAATCTTCTTTGGTGAGCATCGGATTTCTGATTCGACCAGCAACCAAACTTTCATACGACTCTAACATAGTAGCCAGTGATGCCATATGTTGCTTCGCAATCTCTGGAGAAAATTTTTGACCATTTTGAATATTCAATGTAACATTGCATTGTAGATTTGTTGAACTCTGTCGTTTACAACTTGGTGTTGAGAAATTCGGATCAAAACTTGAATATGAAGACGAATATCCACCACTCTGAGTTGTAGTGCTAACATTTGATCCTGAAGTACCATCAGCACTGAACGCGGTCTGAATCTTCTGACTCGGAGTAGTCTCAACTATGCTTCCTCTATAGTATAAACTTTCATCTTGTTGAGCATTTGGATTATTCATGATAGCAGTTTTCTGAACATCCAATTCATGTTCTTCGATCTTCTGAATGAATTTACACAAATTCATGCTTTCAGATTTTCTCGTATGCTTTAAAATCAACAGATAAGTTCCCCATTTGTCTTGAGGTAACGCATCAGACAGCTTATCAACCCATTCATCATCTTCTTTTGTTATCTCAAATCTTTTCATTTCCTGGACAAGATGACAATATCTATCGATAGTCTTCTTGGTCGTTTCACCTTTGCCAGCTGTAAACATATCAAAAGATTTCTTTAGTAAAGCACGCTTATTTTTTATCATATCAGCACTTCCCTTAAATTTTTGAAGCAATGCCAACTAAATTGATCTAGTAGTGTCCTCATGTTGAAGCAAAACAAAGATATCTTCTTTTACCGCTTGTTGGAGAATGCTTATCATCATTTTCTCACTGGTGTATTTTAACTTTTCAGCCGCTGAATAATCACTTAAATATTTTTCATTTCCACGATCATCTGTCGGTTTAACGTAATCTTTGTCCAATGAAACCCATGCATCAAACTTATAAGCCCGCACACATGTTTCAAAACGGTTTTGCGATCCTTTAAAATCCTCGATGTACATAAGCTTTGGAGGCTTTTGAGACGTTCCCGTTTCATTTTCGATTTCAAGAGTTTCGGAAACTGAAACTGGAACAGCTGGGGCAGTAGCAAAAGCGTTATAAAACTCGGTATCCATGATTAATTGTAAACGGTATTCAATCACAATATTCGCGAGATCTGAAGATGATTCAAACAATCTGATTCACACTCCAACAATCTAGGTTTGATACTTCCAAACATTCCTGAATAATTCCCAAATAACCTCGTGCGAACTGAAATAACCCTTTGGTACGAACTGATATGTAATGGTGCGAACTGGTGTTTCAAATTCAACTCGTGTGAACTGGATACAATTTTAAACAACCTGATCCAATCCCAAGCGAACTGGACTAACTTCCAATCAACCTCGTGAACTTGATTGGGCCTCCAATTTGAATCACATGGGCCGAAATATGAATTCAGGAAATCACATGATATACATCAACAAGATTGAACCTAACAATTTTAGATCAGGTCAAAATTAAAATGGCCGACAATCGTAACTATCAATTTAATTTGATTGGGCCGCACTATAAGACTGATCTCACATGCAAATTGATTGGGCCGATAGCTATACTTCACATGCAATCCATTGAGTTAATGGCCGACAAACTTGATGCGAATCAATTGCTGATTGGACCTATGAACTGAAGTGATGTTTCAATCCGTATGACCTGAAGATGTTTTCTACCACTTCGCACGAACTGAATGTATTTTTCGCACGATCTGAGTAATTTTCACATGAACTGAAACCATTTTATACGAACTGAAGGTATTTCATGCGAAGTGATAATATGACGAACAATCTGATTGGTTTTTGACAAAATTGATCAAGTTTTAAGTTGTTTTTAGGTCTGATTTTCTCAAGGATTGATTAAAATGATGTTTCGCAGTTAATATGTGAAAATCAGAACATTTTGACTGTTAAATCTCGTTCAATTTTGAAAAACGTGTAGAAGAATGAGTAGAAAACAGAAATTCTGGTGAAAACAAGCTGAAATCGGTAAGACCTCCTCCTCCTGAGCTCTGATACCACTTGTAGGATCGAGAATCGACCCAAACGAGTCTATCAGAAGAATTCTTGAGCGAAACGAAAGGCGGAATCAGACGTTTCGGTGTTGAATCAGCTAGATTTGCACTAGAAAGTTGTTTAAATGACTTGTATGTTGATTTGACAAAGTTACAGACCACTTGACACTTCGGCAGCACCTCGGCTCCGGAATCAGCAACGTTACAAATGAAAGAAATGAGCTCACTATTTATAGGCAAGCCAGTCCACATGAACTGGACATTTCCACTTCGTGCTGGCTCTGCCAGTTCGTGTGAACTGGTCCAATATCCCTATAATCCTATTTTCTTGACTACCGAGCTCCGTTCTATCCTATCTCTATACATGACTCGATACAAGACGAAGTCAACAGACATATGCACCAACAATATTTCACCTTTACAAGTATTGAATACAAATCTACCATGTCAGCAATTTCAGACCAAAACTACCAAACAAGGATCATAAACTGCATGCAAGAACATGTAATCAACACCATATAATTCGTTAGAACCCTTACGTGCAAGAAAGAATTCCTAATCAAAATAAATATATCTTAGATAAAACCAATACCCCTCTCGAGTCTCATGGTGTAAACAAGTTTACAAACAAGTGATTAATCAAGAAATAGTTATCATCCCACTAACCACAGATTCATTATCCAAGATAATCAAACTTAATCAGAAACGCAACATCAATGAAACGTTCGTTATATAATCATGAAGATTCAAACATGAAAAAGTACTAAAGTTTCATACAAACAAGATTACAACATAAAGATTATTCAAGAAACAAGTTCATTACTACTATTACATAATACTACATTAAACATAAACTAACATCAGCTCATAACTTGCAAAATGATCAGAATACATGTTCAAGAACAAGGAATCAAACCATAAACAAGCAAGGAGTTGATGGGTTGGATTGGTTATGCTTCCACTCAATCTTGGTGCTTCAAATAGGTCTGATCAGGACTGCTTCGAAACCCAGAAATCGCCTAGAAACACGGAGAAAAACCCAACACGTGAACCAGAAGCGAATGACTGTATTTATAGGAGATTTCTTCATCGGCACGGTAGTGCCATTGGTGGCACGGTCGTGTGGCCGGTGTTGTCGGGTGACGTCAGTTTCAGCGATCCTGAGTCAGCCAAGTGGACTAGTGGACAAGTAGCCTAGGTCATCAGATCGGCACGGTAGTGCGGTGGATGGCACGGTAGTGCCATGTCATCAGATTGTTGATCAGAAGCCTTGGTAGGCCTTGGCACGGTCATGCTTCGGGTGGCACGGTAGTGCGGCCAGAGAAACAGTTGGCACCAGCCCTTGCACTGGCAGTGCTTCCGAGATCGGAGGATCGGCACGGTAGTGCCGATGGATGGCACGGTAGTGCCGATGGATGGCACGGTCGTGCCACACCTGGCAGTTATTAGATTTTTGCCATTTTCGTCAGAAATGCATCAGAATTTATCCGTTTTCATTAGAATTTTCTTTTATGCTCTGTTTAAGACCTGAAAATACAAAAGTACCGGATTTGGCACCTAAACGTTGTGTTTTCGGTCAAAAATGCTTAAAACGGAAGTGTTTTGGGGAATAAAAACATGTTTAATTTAACGTATATCAATCCCCATGACTAGGAGATTGTTTTTATGTGCTCTTGCATCGATTTAGGGCTTGAATCGAGCTTCGATTTGGATGATTTGTTGAAATTAGGGTTTGAGCTCCAAGGGAGCTTTCTCATGGCTCTGGTCGATCAAACACACACCCTTGTGTGTGTTTTTTTTTTTATATAAATGTTTTGATTAAAACACTTTCCTTATTACCCACTTTTAGCCCCTCATGATTTGGTTTGTTACAAGTAGGCTTTAACCTCATTATTTCTAGAAATATTTTCTTTTAATTAACTAGGTTAATTACTCCTAGTTAATTTGGTGGGTTCCGGGAGATTTCCACCCGTTTTATTTTTAAGTCCCGTTAGCTCAGGTCTCTTACGAACATTAATTCATCAAAACTTTTTATTCTCTTTTTATTTAATATTAGGTTTATTTATTTACTTCTTAATATTCACCGGGTTTATTTTTACTACTAGCGGTATTTTACCCGTACATTTTTATTTACGTGGTTTAATTACCAAATCCCGATTTCGGGGTGTTACAGTAATTGATCGTAACAAACAAATCAGATTAGATTATACATTTTTACGATTTTACTAAATAAATATATTAAATTAGTTGTTATTTTTAAACATTTTTTCTCGATTATGCTACGTATCTTGATATATTAATTTAACTAATTTTAGATATTATATTCGTGTGTTTTCAAGATTGCTTGGGAATTTAATAGAAACTTATTATATCATTTGTTTTATTATTTAAGTTATATTTTAAATATTTTTTATATATTCATAATATTAGTCAGATATTTATCTAGTATTATTTAGTAATATTATTAATAAATAAAAAATGGAGCGGACGTTTTCTGACTTTTTTATTTTATATTTATAAATAAAAAAATAAATAGATTTTATGTTAATTAAGAGATGTAATAAAAAGATGAAAACATAAAAAATAGATTTTGTAAAATTGATTTAAACTTAAATAAAACTAGATGTTAGTACTCAAAGGTGTTACATTAATAAAATTAAAAAGAATGGAAGGGTATTTTAGTCATTATATTGATAATTTTTGTGTTAGTACCTAAAGGTGTTAAAAAATTGAAACCATAAAACCTAAACCTGTTAAAAAAAGTTAGTATCCAAAGATGAAACTAGCTATAAACCAAAGGGTCCATCTGTGTAATTAACTCATAATTAAAAGAGAACAATAAAAAATGGAGTATCTTAGTTACTGTCTTTAATATCAACTAGTGAGGTTCCCCTGCGCTTTGCGGCGGGTGGTGCTATCGTACCAAATAGAATTAAAACCGACTGAACAACATATCGGTACGATACTGGTACTCGTTATAGCAATCAAAAGGTAAAACCCAAAAAATAAAGTCATTATATACCGAAAAGGATATCGACGAATATTTTACATAAATCGAATGTCACACCCCTTTCTAAGACGGAAGCACGAGGTGTGATCTTGAAAGGTTCTCATTGCATATGAGAGGTAAACTTACTACATGCTCGTAAAATAACTCCAAATGCCATCATCATTGCATAATTAAAACATAACATAGGTTAAGTGTTTACATCACAAGCCAGCATATTGTCTGAAAAGTTTACAACTTTATTTAAAAGACGAACATCGAGAAACTTGGTTCTTATATACCATATAGGATGAAATATAATAACCAATCCCCACAAAAATAGGCATCGGAGTCTTGAAACAAGATAGCTAAAAACATAAACAACATCCAGGAGCAAGAATATGACCGCGCGCACATCGACTTTAGTTACCTGAAATACATGTGAGTTTTTGGAAAATCGTCAATATAATGTTGGTGTGAATTCATGCAGATTTTGTATTGAACGTTTGTATACTTGAATGAAAACATGGTATGTTATTTGTATGAAACAAGTATTTCAGTAAATATAAGGAAATCGAGATCGCTAATGGTTTGCAAGGCCATTAACATGTGACACGACATAGAAATCATCCAAACCATAGGCATTTTTAGCTGTCGAATCCACGACTGTCGATTCACGACTAGAGACACAAAAGCACTGCTTGGTACTAGAATGGCCAAGAGTGTGGCTTCCTGAAACCCATTAGATCTAACCTTTTGTTCCGCGGTCTTGGTATGTAACTGGTTAATGGTGCTTATGGCACCCTATTCGTGACATGATCTAAAGTATCATTCCTTAGTTTTTGTATTCAACATACCATAAGACATGCATTTTCCCCAAGTTTAGAAAACAAGTAAAAGTTTAAAAGTGGGGACATGAACTCACAACTTTGCGTATCCTGCGCCGTAAACTTCACCGGTTGGTTTTTTAGCGTTGTGACCTATACGTGTTTTATTAACGTTAGTCACTAGATTTGTATCGCACAAGTACAAGTCACTATCTTTTATGTATGTGTTCCTTGTTCTTAAAAATAATTTATATTTTTAACTATGTATCTTACTTATATTATTTTCCCCAAAAATAAATATAAGTATCTTGTATTTTTCACCCGAGTTATATATTTTCGTCCAAAAATACATTTTAAGTTCATAACTTGTCCAAGTTACATAATCTATTAAGAAATATAGTTTCATAAATATATTCTCTTGTATTTGTCTACGCATGTTGCATGTGTATTTTTGTATTTTTACTCCTTAGGAGTATTTAGTGTATTTTTCATATCCTAATACACTATTACATATAATACATGTTACATACATTTAGCACAAAATTTGGTGATCAATAAATATATGTGTATTCTTGTTGTGCGTTATGAATGCGTGTAGTGAGGTTCGTCCGAATAGTCATCTCCAATGCTCGAACTCTTAGGGTCCTACCCTTTCTTTTCGACTTAACGCGTCTGCTACAACGTTTTCCTTTCCAGGATGGTACTTAATCTCACAGTCATAATCGTTCAGCAACTCAACCCACCGTCGCTGACGCATGTTTAATTCCTTCTGATCAAATATGTGTTGTAGGCTTTTGTGATCTGTGAAGATTGTACATCGAGTACCATATAAATAGTGTCGCCAGATCTTCAAAGCGAATACCATCGCGCCTAGCTCCAAGTCGTGCGTGGTGTAATTTCTTTGATGCACCTTCAACTGTCTTGAAGCGTAAGCGATGACTTTTTGGCGTTGCATGAGCACACAACCCAAACCTTGACACGAAGCGTCGCAGTATACCACGAAGTCTTTAGTGCCTTCGGGTAAGGATAGTATCGGTGCATCGCATAGCTTATTTTTGAGCAGTTGGAAGGCTTCTTCCTGCTTATTACCCCAGTCGTACTTCTTGTCTTTCTGCGTAAGGGTAGTCAGCGGTTGAGCTATCTTGGAGAAATTTTCGATAAATCGCCGGTAATAGCCCGCTAAGCCCAAAACTTGTCGAACTTCAGTTGGGGTTTTGGGGGCTTCCAAATTCTTTATTGCTTCAATCTTGGCTGGGTCTACATGAATGCCCTTCTCGTTCACAACGTGACCAAGGAATTGTACTACGCGAATCCAGAATTCTCATTTTGAGAACTTTGCATAAAGTTTCTCTTTCTTCAGTAGTTCCAAAATGGTCCTGAGGTGTTGCTCGTGTTCTTCTCTCGTTCGCGAGTAAATCAGGATATCATCGATAAATACAATCACGAATTTATCAAGATATGGTTTGCAAACGCGGTTCATCAGATCCATAAATACCGCTGGTGCGTTCGTCAATCCAATGGCATCACAAGGAACTCGTAATACCCATAACGTGTTCTGAATGCAGTATTTTGGTACGCTTTCCTCTTGGATCCTTAACTGATGGTATCCCGATCGAAGGTCGATCTTGGAATAGTAGCTCGATCCTTGCAACTGATCAAATAAGTCATCAATCCTCGGTAATGGGTACCGATTCTTGATAGTGAGCTTGTTCAACTCTCTATAATTGATACACATCCGCAGTGTTCTATCCTTCTTCTTCACGAGCAATACTGAAGCTCCCCAAGGTGAGAAGCTTGGCCTTATGAATCCTTTATCCAACAACTCCTGGAGTTGTGTAGATAATTCCTGCATCTCGGATGGTGCAAGCCGATAGGGTGCCTTGGCTACAGGAGCGGCTCCTTGAACCAAGTCTATATGGAATTCGACTTGTCATTGCGGAGGTAGTCCTGGCAGGTCTTCGGGAAAAACATCAGGGAATTCCTTCACCACAGGAATGTCTTCGAGTTTTGGCTCCTCATCCTTTTTATCTACAACATGTGCCAGGAAAGCAATACATCATTTCCTTAAGCACTTCTGCGCCTTCATACAATTGATGATCCGCAGGGGCGCGTCTCGTTTTTCTCCATGCACGATGAAAGTTTTGTCATTTGCCAGAGGGATGCGAATGATTTTCTCGTGACAAACAACTTCAGCCTTGTTCTTGGACAATCAGTCCATTCCGACCACTACATCGAAGCTACCCAATTGAATAGGTAAGAGGTTGATGCTAAATCTTCGCTCCCCAAGTTCTAATGAGCAACCCCTAACGATTTCGCCCGATTCAACAAGTTTACCATTGGCTAGTTCTATGGAATAAGGATTATCTAATCTACTAGATTCTATTCCAAGCATACGTTTAAATTCCACAGACATGAAGCTATAATCGGCACCAGTGTCAAATAGTATGGATGCAAAGTGATTGTTAACGAGAAACGTACCGGTGACCACATTAGGGTCCTCGCGTGCGTTCCTTGCTCCAATCACGAATGCTCGAGCCTGAGCATTGTTCTCCTTTGGGCAATCTTTCTTGAAATGATCTTTGTTTCCACAACCAAAGCATCCTTGGTTTTGCCCAGCCCCATTGCCATTCCGGTTACCATTGCCATTGCCATTTCCACCACCGTTTCTATTACTAGCACCGCTACGGTTTCCATTCCCGTTCCTAATACCACTTCCATTTCCTTTTCCCCAACAGTTCTCTGTATGGTGACCCAGTTTTCCACACTTGTCGCATTTTGGAATGCGACAAACTCCTTCGTGATGATGCTTGCACTAGTTGCAGATGGGCAGAGTGCCCTGGTATCCTCTGGCATGAGCGTCTTTCATGGTTACAAGAGTTTTCGCCTCCTGAGGCAGGTTGGGGTCTCGCTTCTTATTGTTGGAACCCTTGTTGTTACATGTCGCTTGATTCAGGCTCGCATGCTTCCTTTTCTTGTCACCAGACGACTCAGGATGCGTCTCAGTCTTTTTAGTTGGGTTCAGTGATAACTTCTTCATACGAACAACATCTTCAGTAAGGCTGACAGCCAGAGTTACAGCCTGAGTGATTGTTGCAGGTTTAGCCGAAGTTACCATACTGTGAAATTCTGGAGCCAATCCCTATATGTAGTGTTCAACGCGCTTAAATTCGGGAGTCACGATATAGGGGATCACTCTTGACAAATCGTGGAACCTTCGGGTATAACCAGTAATGTCAGCACCTTCCATGGTCAAGTGCCAGAACTCAGTCTCCAACCTTTGGAGCTCAGCACGAGAGCAATACTTTTCTCTCATTCGTTCCTTTAGCTCATCCCATGTCATGCCGTACGCAACATCATCACCCATAGTCTGGACTTGCAAATTCCACTAAGTCAAAGCCTCATCGACGAATAACCTAGTAACAAAAGTGACTTGTTGATCCGCGGTACACTTGCTCATACGGATGGTGGAATCAGTCTTCTCCGTCCAGCGTACAAACGCCACTGCACCTCCAGTGCCGTCGTAGTTCAGTGGTTTGCAGTCGAGAAACTGCTTGAAGGTGCAGCCTTGAGTTGTGTTTCCTCCAGATGAATCTCCATGCCCATTACGTCTAGCATTGCTTGGTCCTCCACTTTGTTCGGTGCGGTTCGCCTCGTATTAGGCGATAGCTGCGGAGATCCTTTCTTCCAGTAGAGTGTTCAGTTCTTCAGCAGTCCTCGGTAGAAGAGGAGGAGGGGGTTGATCGGAATCCTTATTGTTCACAGCTCTCCTAGGTGCCATGTTCTGTCAGAACACAACACACAGGGTTAGACATTTGTTTGATATCGTCATACGAGACAATAGTAGTATATACACAGGCATATACCCACATAGGTGACATCAAACAATCCGCTAAACGTATAAATCAATTCATACAGCAACAAGCATGCATAAATAGATAAATACTGATGTGTCATAAGATATTCTCCGAGTCTTTATACATATCAGGACAACTTGTTACATCATTGTTTGCGAAGTAAACAAAATGCTAAAGGTTACATCACCCCATAGTACAAGTTTAATATATGTAAAAGACAAAATACCTTTCTTCGCATTGGCGGTTCTTGTCTTTATACCCTAAATCATTACTCCAATAGAGTATTTAATAAGCTGGGGGAGGGGTGAGGGTGTTCACGTTTGACCTTTTCTTGTATTGAAGGAATCTCGTTTGATACGTGACAAGACTTGTTGTGGTTTCTGTGCACTTAATTCCATAATTATGTATGCATCCCTAATTATGTAATTCCTTGCATAGTCCGCACAGTTCGTTTCATCATCGGGTCACTTCCTTCCGATAGGCCACTGCTTTCAGGCGAAGGCACGAGTGCCTGAGATATTCTATTTCTAGTATATGTATATATCAATTATTACACATAGTTGCAAGTAATTTCTAGTCAAATACAAGTGCTACTCCAGTGCACCCCAAATTTTCGTAGTGTCCTTACTTGACTCTTTTGAAAACTGTTTTAGGCAGTGGATGTCGCGGAAAGTTTTATGCAATGAAAACTTTTGAAAAATTATTTTCGTGAGAGGATCCTAAAGATTGTAGTCTAGACTCAAGAAGGAATCCTGGTTCACTACAATCGCAGCTCTGATACCAATCTGTCACACCCCTTTCTAAGGCGGAAGCACGAGGTGTGATCTTGAAAGGTTCTCATTGCATACGAGAGGTAAACTTACTACATGCTCGTAAAATAACTCCAAAAGCCATCATCATTGCATAATTAAAACATAACATAGGTTAAGTGTTTACATCACAAGACGAACATCGAGTCTTTACACATGATAGCTAAAAACATAAACAACATCCAGGAGCAAGAGTATGACCGCGCGCACATCCACTTTAGTTACCTGAAATACATGTGAGTTTTTGGAAAATCGTCAACATAATGTTGGTGTGAATTCATGCAGTTTTTGTATTGAACGTTTGTATACTTGAATGAAAACATGGTATGTAATTTGTATTAAACAAGTATTTCTGTAAATATAAGGAAATCGAGATCGCTAATGGTTTGCAAGGCCATTAACATGTGACACGACATAAGAAGCATCCAAACCATAGGCATTTTTTAGCTGTCGAATCCACGACTATCGATTCACGACTAGAGACACAAGAGCATTGCTTGGTACTAGAATTTCCAAAAGTGTGGCTGCCTGATACCCATTAGATCTAACCTTTTGTTCCTCGGTCTTGGTATGTAACTGATTAATGGTGCTTATGGCACCCTATTCGTGACATGATCTAAAGTATCATTCCTTAGTTTTTGTATTCAACATACCATAACACATGTATTTTCCACAAGTTTAGAAAACAAGTAAAAGTTTAAAAGTGGGGACATGAACTCACAACTTTGCGTATCATGCGCCGTAAACTTCACCGGTTGGTTTTTTAGCGTTGTGACCTATATGTGTTTTATTAACGTTAGTCACTAGACTTGTATCGCACAAGTACAAGTCACTATCTTTTATGTATGTGTTCCTTGTTCTTAAAAATAATTTATATTTTTAACTATGTATCTTACTGTTGGTACACTTGTGTCTGTACTTTGTCTGTATTTAGTCTTGATACAAAACGATGTCTTTGATGTAAGATTGATGTAAGTTTGACCAAGTCAACCATCCTCCGGTTTGACTTGGCCAAACAGTTAGACAATGGACGAAAGATGTATGGGCCGAAGGATGTGTCATCGAAGGATAGTTTAGATCCTTCGATGAGCTCGAAAGATAACCTTCGAAGGATAGACCACGAAGGATACCATCCTTCGTGGTACATGTTGATCCTTTGATGAGTTTCTAGTCGATAGATGATCCTTCGATCAGTCTATCTATCCTTCGATGAGACCTGCTGTGTTCGGGTATAAATACCCATGCTAGTGTTCTTTTCAGTTAGAGCTTCATTTCCAGACACATAGAGAGCATTCTGTTAGAACACCCACACACACGAAAGTTAGAGAGAGTTTATAGAATACATCTGTAAACATTGCTTTGTAACCGAACCTTTCATACGTATTAATACAAGTGGTGTTAATCGGTGAAAACTTGTGTGTTGTGTTTATGCTTGTTCTTTCTCGGTTTGCATGCTAGCTTGGATTCCGCACTCGCTAGTGTGTTAGATATAACAAGGAATAGGTTAAACCTCAACCTCCGAGGGACCTACAAGTGGTATCAGAGCCGTGGCTCTTTTCCTTGTTAAAAACCGGATTTTATACAAGCTTTGGAGTGTTTTGGACAAAAACTCATTTGGTTTTGCTTCTGTTTTCAGTGTTTTTCTCGCTGTTTTTGTCGTTAAAACGTGTTCAAAACTTGTCGGGTGTGTTAAGGGAAGGTTTGGGTAACTTTAAAACTTTTTTTAGGTGTTTGGTGATTTCCGACCATAATTCCGGCTTACTCCGGTACCGGTTTCTGGGTATTTTTATCATATTTTATTGTTTAAAATCTTGGTTTTGGTAAAAATCATGGTCTGACCATACTTTCTGCGAAAGATCTCACCAACCCATCACCTTTTTCACCTACCTGTCACTCTTTGTCAACTGTGTCAGTTCGATTCGATAGATACCCTTCGAAGTCGAAAGATCATCTTTCGATCAAGGAGGTTCGACAGATACCCATCCTTCGAACATCTTTCGAAGTCAGTGAGTTATCTTTCGAGCCAAGGAATTTTTCGAAGGATATATTGTTCGTACTACTGTTACATTTCGAAAGATAAGGATCCTTCGTCTTGGAGAATCTTTCGAAGTCATTGTTCGAAACTCAACAGTGATCTTTCGAACACTGTTGATCCTTCGAACAAGTGTTGATCTTTCGATCCTTGTCTGTTTTTGGTTAACAAGTTTGTGTTTTTCCTGGTCTTTCGATCTCAGATCCTTCGGCTGGTGTAACAATTTTTTTCTTGATCAAAAATGAATTCGATGTGGGGTGTTCCGGTAAATGCAGAGATGTATTTTGGTACTCCGGCTCCGGATTCGGGTTCGCAAGCTAATGCTACAACTACCGGTCAATGGGCATTCGTATCAAATCAAGCTCCAAGTGTTCAAAGCATTTTGCTAAGCGAAAGTGAAACGGGAAGTTTGAATAGGCCTCCAAAGTTGATGCATTTAAGTGAATATCCGGGATGGTTTGGTAGATTTCATACATACGTCCTTGGTCAAAATACAGAATTGTGGTTGCGTTTCATCACAGATTTTGATCAAACAATAGAGGTTGCCGCTTCATCTCCTGCTACGTTTGCCGATCTTACAGAAGATCAGAAGAAGGTCTATGATTTGGAAAAGAAGGCATATGCCATTCTTACTCAGGCGTTAAGCAAAGATATTTATCATCAATTTGTCAGTCACAAGACAACGAAGAGGTTGTGGGACGCATTGAAAACAAGGGGTGTAGGAAATGAAGCGACACGTCAATTAAGAAAAGACCTGCTAAAGAAAGAGTTTGATGGTTTTACTTGTATGCAGAATGAATCTTTAGGAGATTTGACAAGTCGATATACTCATTTGCTGACTGAATTGGTAAATATTGGGGTTGTAACAACTTCAGCAGAGATAGTGAAGAAGTTTGCAGATGCACTGCCACCTCAATGGAATAATTTCTTAGAAATCCTGAAGTACAATGGCACTTTGGATACAACAAACTTCGGTGACTTTGCTCAACTCCTGGAAAACAAGAATCAGGAAGAAACTCTCAAGGCTAAAAGAGTTCCAGTGCCACAAAATCCTGAAATGTATTATGGAGCTTCTAGCACTTCTACAAAACCTTCTTCACACGCTCCAATTCAAACAGCATTTGTGTCTAGCACTAGCTTGTATGGCACTCCTCCTCCAACAACAGACATATATGGAAATCCGATTAATCCAGTTCCTCAACCAGTGCCACAACAGCAAAGCCAACAACCTATCAGAGCAACTGATATATTCGGAAATCCACTTCCTCCTCAACAGCAACAGCAAGCTTGTTATGGAAGTACATCATCTGCTGGTCAACAATCAAAGCCAAATACAGTACGGCTCGACACCTCAAGCTTTTCTAAAGTCAGTGTTGAAGTAGCAAAAGAACATATGGAGCTGCTAAACACTTTGGTGAGCGCATACTGTGGATTAGTGGAAGGTCAGATTGGTAATATTAATCTGACACAAGAAGACTATCAGCAGATTGATAAAGAGGAGATGGAGATGATGGACATCAAGTGGGCCTTTGCCAGTGCTGTTAGGCGAGCAAAGGATTTCATGGAGAGAACTGGCAGAACCAGCTTGGAGAGCAAGAAAGACACCAAGTATGGGTTTGATAAGCAGGCTGTGAAGTGTTTCAATTGTGGTGAACGTGGTCATTTCAAGCGTGAATGTACAAGGCCATCTCAACATGGAAACCAAAATCCTTTCAGAGGTCAAGGCAACCAGCAGAACCAGAACAGGAACAATGTTCGTACGCTGGTACCTGTCAACAACCAAAGCCAAGCAGGACCATCTAATGCCAACCAGGCACTTGTGGTTCAAGTAGATGAAGGCTGTGATTGGTCAATCCAGTTGGGAAATGACGCTCCAGATGGAACAGCTTGTTTTGCTGAAGTTGTCAAGGATCTTAAACACGCCAGTGGTGGAGAATCTTCCACCAATGGTAGTGAATCTTCTGAAGATGAAGACAGCTCCGGTTACAGTGGAAGTTCAGATGAAGAATCCTCCACTTCAGGCAATGATCAGGTGGATGAGACATCGACTGCGTCAGTTAATGCAGATATTGATGAACTATTGGAAGAAGCTACAGCAGGAATTCAAAGAAGATCTATCTTGGTGGATCAAGCTGCTTATTCTTCGTCTTCTCTCCATTCAGCCTTTATGGCTAATGTCGACAGTTCATCAAGTCAGGTATGTGTCGATGAACCCACTGCTGATATCTGTGATAATTGTGATAGATTGCATGTTAAATGTGCTGATTTGGATGCAAACATGTCTGAGTTGCAAGGCAAACATGATGCTTTACAGGATAGTTTGTTTGACTTGCAAGACAAACATGTTTCGTTGAATGATAAGTGGTGTGAATTGCAAAGCAAACACGAGGCTTTGCAAGAGAAATATAATGTGACATTCATCCACAATCAAAAGTTGACCGTTGATCTTTCCAAATGCACAGAAGCCAACATGTTTTATGAAAACCATGAAAAGGAATTTAAGTCAATGATTGAAACGTTAAAGAAAGATAAAACAGAGTTGACAAAAATGGTTTCCAGAAAACAAACTGACATTAACCTTTATATAACTCGTCTTGAGGTAATGCAAAAGGAAATGGCGTGTGTTAAAACAGAAAGTGAGGCGATCCGACTCAAGTTAGACAGTTATTTGAGTTCTAGCTATGTGTTGGATCACATCATTGATGTACAGAAAGAGAAAAAGGATGTCACATGCATAGGTTATAAGAAATGTCCACCACCCGTGAGAAACAACTTTGATGCACTGCCAGATGAGGAGTATAGAACTCATTTTGAACCATCTGTTCCTTTGGACGTTGAGGAATTTGCAACAGGGCTCGGATACAAGAAAGAAGTATCATCCGATTCAGATGTGTCAGCGGATACATTTGTAACTGCTGAACAGAATCAGGATCCTCCAGTTGTGATTGAGGATGCTGATTCTTCTGATGATGAATCTGATGATACTGATTCAGCAAAGTCTGATGCGGAGATAAAAGAAGAGGACATACCTCTTGAGAATCATATTCTGTGTGATCCTCCTGCAAAACCCGCTAAGACTGTTGCAATCGAGTCCTTGTCTGAAAAAGAGTCGGAGAGTGTGGATTTGCTGTACACTCTTGTTGGTGATGATAAAATTTATTCTGATAAAGATTTTCCTATTAAGAATGTTAATCAATCACTAATCAGTAAAGTCTTTGAAAATTCAACAAGTAAGTTTTTGGGAAAGACAGGATCACGTGTTACAGTAACACAGTGCCCTCCTATCCCAAAGGCTGAAGTTAGAAAACAATTTGGCAATCAGAAATTACCAACAGTGCAAAAACAGCAAAATCATGCCAAACCAACAGGTAAGACACCGACTCAAGGTCAAAGGAAGCCGAATCAGAAGAAGAAAAAGAATGTGAACTTTGTGAAATCCAAGGGAACGGAAAAAATTGCAAAATTTGAAAATCAATCTAACTTAGATTTTGTCAAGAAAGCAACTGTGATGAAAAGGAATGAACCAAGTAGTTCAAAACCTAGTACCTCGGGATCACAAAGTTCATCATCGGTAAGACGATCACATGATTCTTCGGGGTTTGTTGAACGAAGATCATGTTTTGAATGTGGCACAATTGGGCACATTGTCAGAAATTGCCCGTATCTTCATAAATTAAAAGCCAAAGAAGATGATCCCCGTGAACGCAATCACCAAAAGCGATCTGTGTCTGTAAAACAAGATCCCCGACTTGTAAGAGAAAGGGAAAAGAAACAGAAACGCCAACAAGTCAAGGTGGTTGAAAAAGCACTTAAAAATGAAGTGGTTCAAAAACAATCGGTTCCAGTTAAACCAGAAAGTTCAAAATTTTCAAAAATTTCAAACAATCACGAAGTTAAACTTTCAAACAATCAAACTGGTAAATTTCAACAGACGTGGAAACCTAAAATAACCACAAATTCAGGGGGACCATCACAATTTTCGAATCATCAAAGAATAGAAGTTATTGTTGTTGATGAAAATGGAAGACCCAAGACCACAATGGCTTGGGTCCCCATCTCCACCTAATTATGTGAGTTCATGTGCAGGGTGTTCCAGGAGGAACTGTCAGTAGTCATTGGATTGTTGATAGTGGGGCATCCAGGCACATGACAGGCGACATGAAGCTTCTCTACGACGTCAAATCTATTAGAGGAGGTTATGTTGCTTTTGCTGGAGATAAAGGCGGATATATTACGGGTGAAGGAATGATTTCCAACGGGGTTGTTAGTTTTGATAAGATTAACTTCGTACAACAACTTGATCACAATCTTCTTAGTGTTTCTCAAATTTGTGATAAGCAGTTCTCAGTACACTTTGATGCAAATGGATGTTATGTGCTGAAACCCGGATTCAAAATTCCAAAAGAATGGATTCTCTTGTCGGCTCCAAGGATAAATGATTTGTATGTCCTTGATATGAGCCAAGCTATCACAACGTCTGCACAAGCAACTTGTTTCGTTTCCAAAGCCACAGAAAAAGACACAATCTCTTGGCACAGACGAATGGGTCACATTCACTTACGCAAAATGAATCATTTGGTGTCAAATGAATTGGTGAATGGTGTTCCTCTTAAAAACTTCCATCTTCAAGACGTCTGTGTCTCGTGCCAGAAAGGAAAACAAACGAAGAAGCGACACCCTACAAAGAAAGTCAACACGGTGGCTGTTCCTCTTGAACGTTTGCACATGGATCTGTTCGGTCCTGTCAAGCACAAAAGCATTAGGAATGATCAATATTGCCTCGTGATAATTGATGATTATTCAAGATTTTCTTGGGTGGCGTTCATGGCACATAAGAGTGAAACCTTCGGTATTATCAAAAACTTGATCATTCAGATTGAGAATCTCTATAATTTGAAGGTTAGGCGGATACGTAGCGACAATGGTACTGAATTTAAAAATCATGCCATGGCGGAGTTTTGCACTTCAAAAGGTATTCTTCACGAATTTAGTGCAGCTTATACTCCTCAACAAAATGGCGTCGCTGAACGTAAAAACCGCACATTGATCGAGACTGCTAGGACAATGTTGGTAGAATCGCAGTTGCCCATTCCATTCTGGACTGAAGCTGTGTCCTCTGCATGTTATACGTTGAACCGAGTCCTTACAGTCAAAAGGAACAACAAGACCTGCTTTGAGCTTATTAACAAACGGAAACCAGATTTGTCATATCTTGAACCGTTTGGAGCTCCGTGCACAATAATCGATCCTAATGGAAAGTTTGGGGCAAGAGCAATTGATGGATACTTTCTTGGGTATTCCACCCCGAACTTAAGAGTCTGGAATCTAGAGACTAAAAGGGTCGAGGAATGGTCTGAAGTCAGAGTACAAAGGCACACTTTACCAGTCAAATGTCCTGGTCAGCCTTGGATGTTTGAATACGATGACTTTTTCAATTCGATCAATGTAGAAGCCGTTGAAGAAAATGCTGCGGCAAGGATGTTTTTCGAGAGTGACAATGCAACAGATTCACCGCTGGTTCGTCCAATTATTTTCAATCAAGAACCATCTTCGGTGAACAATAATGCTCTCGACAATGAGGATTTTCATGATGCTACCGAATTGAACGAATCTTCAGAGGATGATGAATTTCTAGATGCAGATCAAGAAGCTCCAACGACAGCAGTACATGGTACTTCAGAGGGTACACCTCCAGTGGATGTCCCTAGAACAGCTGAAGCTACTGCATCTTCCTCTTCGTCAATTCCGGGCCTTGAATTGATTGTTGATCTCAATCTCAACAATTTGGGTACAAATATTCCAGTTCAAGATAATCCAGAAACAAGGATTCACAATACCCATCCTCAACAAAACATCATTGGAAATGTACAGAGTGGCGTTCAAACAAGAAACATGTTGCGAAATAACAACAATGCAGGCTTGTATGCAACTATCCGAGAATCTGGTCAACAAAATGATTGGTCTTTCGCGTGTTATGTCTCACAGGAAGAGCCAAGAACTTGGAAAGATGCTTTGAAAGATAGCTCATGGGTTGAAGCGATGCAGGAAGAACTGCAACAATTCCAGAAGCTTGGTGTCTGGAAACTCGTAGAGAAACCTGCTGGTTACAAGAAGATTGGTACCCGTTGGGTGTTTAAATGCAAAAGGGATGACCGTGGAGTCGTTATTCGAAACAAAGCAAGGCTAGTCGTTCAAGGTTTTCGTCAGATTGAAGGGATCGACTACAACGAAGTGTATGCACCTGTTGCGCGTCTAGAAGCAATTCGGATTTTTCTGGCTTATGCCTCATTCAAAGGTTTCAAGGTATACCAGGTGGACGTGAAAAGTGCATTCTTACATGGTGTGGTGGAAGAAGAGGTGTACGTCGAACAGCCTCCAGGTTTTGAAGATCCTATCCATCCCGATCGGGTTTGGTTGCTCAACAAAGCTCTCTATGGTCTACATCAAGCACCGCGAGCTTGGTACGCAACCTTATCTAATTATCTGCTGGAGAATGGATTTCGCAGAGGTCTTATCGATTGTACTCTTTTCATCAAAGAACAAGATGGAGATCTTCTACTGGTACAGGTATATGTTGATGATATTATTTTTGGTTCTACTAATGATGTTTTGTGTAGGGATTTCGAGCGTGTAATGCAGGATAAATTCGAGATGAGTGCTATGGGGGAAATGACTTTCTTTTTGGGCCTACAAGTACAACAAACTGAGTCTGGGATATTCATTCATCAGACTAAATATGTTGGTGACATCTTGAGCCGGTTCCAGATGTCTGATGCAACGCCCATCGGTACCCCATTGCCACAAAATCACGGAATTACTCCAGACTTGAAGGGTGAAGCTACTAGCCCCTCATACTACCGCGCAATGATCGGATCTCTTATGTACCTCACAGCATTAAGACCAGATATTATGTACCCAACGTGCCTGCTTGCCAGATATCAAGTCAACCCGAAGGCCTCACATCGTGCAGCTGTAAAAAGGATTTTTCGTTATTTGAAGGGTTACCCTGACACCGGTCTATGGTACCCTAGGGATAATAACTTTGACTTGATCGCATTCAGTGATTCTGATTTTGGCGGATGCAAAATCGACGGCAAATCCACAACGGCTGGATGTCAGTTTTTAGGAAATCGCCTAGTCACATGGCAGTGCAAGAAGCAGACGTGCGTCGCTACATCAACATGCGAAGCTGAATACATTGCTGCCTCAAGTTGTTGCTCCCAAGTCCTATGGATCCAACAACAAATGCGAGACTACGGTTTTGAATTCCTAACTACTCCTATTTACGTTGATAATTCTGCTGCATTACAGATCACTAAAAATCCTGTGCAGCACTCAAAGACTAAGCACATCGAAATTAAGTATCACTTCATACGTGATTGCTTTGAGAAAAGGCTAATCGATGTTGCTTACGTCCACACCGATGACCAACGTGCCGACCTTTTTACCAAAGCATTTGACAAATCAAGATTTGACTATTTATTACTGGTAAACGGCATTAAGGTCAAGCAAGAGTAAAACCAACATCGGAAAATCATTTTTGTAAATACCTTTGTGTTTTAAATTTGTCTTAGTTTATTGATTTTAGGGGGAGTAAATCCAAAATTTGAAAATCCAAAAACATCGAAAAATTTCAAAAACACAAAAACAATAGAAAAACAAAAATGAGTTTCCTGGCGAGCAAAAGAGAAAATGATAGTACATCGGTGGTCTGTCTAAACCTCTTTAAACCTAAACTGAAAAACGATAAGCAGCTCTATATAAAATGTATCGGTAGGCTCACAATCATTTTAAAGTGTGCAGGGTGATATAAACCTTAAATCGACTGAAGACTGGGTGGGAACCATTCATTGGCATATGGTCTTAGTACCGAAATTTCGTTTGAGAGATTGCCGAGGTTCTGAGATATTCGGTCTTTATGCTGCTTATCATCTGGGTATCATGGTTGTATCTTTTACCGAAAAATAACGGGGACGCAAGTCTAGATCTTCCATGATACTATACATACGTGTACATACTGCATTCGACCTCAATAAGTGATCAACAATCACATGTCCATACAATAAGTGATAAAATATCACAAATTCTTTCCGGGAGTCAAGTTCGTCTCTCTGCTGTACGAAAGTACTGACCTGTTCACGGACTTGCTCCTGTGCCCTCATGCATATGAAAATCAAGTTCCTCATCAATAAGTGATTCTATCACATAGGGCTTGTTTTCAAATCAAAATAAGTAAGAATCTCACATCATATACGGTCAAACAGATGATAATCGGTATACTCACCGGTAAGATGAACCCTCGTGCATACCTTGATACGGGAATGTGTCGTGATGTGGATGAACACCGGTCGGTAAGTATAAATCATACCTTAACGTATCCCCTCGCCATGATTACATCTGATAAGTTGAGCTTATGTGGACAACAATACCGATAATTGTTATAGGATGCTTATCTTAATGTTAACTAATTGAACAAAGAGAGTGTTTTGACATGACCGTACACTGATATGATTCTCTTACCCTCGAAACTCGCAAAAAGAATGTCTGTAAATATTTATTTAATGCTTTCAGTTTCTGCATCTTAGTATATATTTATTTACTGCTTTCAGTCTTTACATTTGAAATATTCAAAAAAAAAATACCAAAAAGATTTTAAGTGTGTTTTAATATAAACTTTATAAAAGCCAAAAAGATTTTATTTCTATCTTATTTTCGATTGTACGATGTTGGATCTCGGGTCTTCGTTACCTGAAACCTGATTGAAAACCGAAACGACTAAATCTTCATAAACGGTCGAAATTTGCAAAGTGTTGAAAGTTAAAATTTGAAATGGATGAAGTATTTTAAACTTTCAAACTGTCGGACGGTGTTTGTTTGAACAAATGGTCACAGGTGTGTCGCTTACTTATGATATTCCTAGCAGTTGTTCTCATTACGCGTTTAGATTTCTTGCATGTGCAAATTCTAAAGGCAAGGAGAACATGGTAGATGACAAGCTTTGGAATGAAGACACGACGTGAAGGCACTCAAATGATGAAGGTGATCGAGTTGCCGCTGACCATCATCAACACCACAAGGATCTCACTTCATAAAGAACAAGTATTTCACGAGCATAACTCAAGGGGGAGCTTATGTTAAGGGGGAGTTTGTCAACACACTTCCTACATGAAACGGGGAGTTTGTTGATACACTTTCTGCTTTCAAGACGTGAAGACCTTAAAGATCCTTAGACATTGAAGACTTGAAAAGACGTCAAAGACTTGAAGTCACAAAGATCGAGACAAAGCTACAGCCAGACAAAGCTACAGCCAAGGGGGAGTTTGTTGGTACACTTGTGTCTGTACTTTGTCTGTATTTAGTCTTGATACAAAACGATGTCTTTGATGTAAGATTGATGTAAGTTTGACCAAGTCAACCATCCTCCGGTTTGACTTGGCCAAACAGTTAGACAATGGACGAAAGATGTATGGGCCGAAGGATGTGTCATCGAAGGATAGTTTAGATCCTTCGATGAGCTCGAAAGATAACCTTCGAAGGATAGACCACGAAGGATACCATCCTTCGTGGTACATGTTGATCCTTCGATGAGTTTCTAGTCGATAGATGATCCTTCGATCAGTCTATCTATCCTTCGATCAGACCTGCTGTGTTCGGGTATAAATACCCATGCTAGTGTTCTTTTCAGTTAGAGCTTCATTTCCAGACACATAGAGAGCATTCTGTTAGAACACCCACACACACGAAAGTTAGAGAGAGTTTATAGAATACATCTGTAAACATTGCTTTGTAACCGAACCTTTCATACGTATTAATACAAGTGGTGTTAATCGGTGAAAACTTGTGTGTTGTGTTTATGCTTGTTCTTTCTCGGTTTGCATGCTAGCTTGGATTCCGCACTCGCTAGTGTGTTAGATATAACAAGGAATAGGTTAAACCTCAACCTCCGAGGGACCTACACTTACTTATATTATTTTCCCCAAAAATAAATATAAGTATCTTGTATTTTTCACCCGAGTTATATATTTTCGTCCAAAAATACATTTTAAGTTCATAACTTGTCCAAGTTACATAATCTATTAAGAAATATAGTTTCATAAATATATTCTCTTGTATTTGTCTACGCATGTTGCATGTGTATTTTTGTATTTTTACTCCTTAGGAGTATTTAGTGTATTTTTCATGCCCTAATACACTATTACATATAATACATGTTACATACACTTAGCACAAAATTTGGTGATCAATAAATATATATATTTTTTTAAAAAATATACATACTTAATATCAATTTTTATCTTGAAGAAATGATCATTTGAAGATTACACAAAAATTAGGAAAACCTTGGTAAATATTTTTAGGTAAATTTTTAGGGAATAAGTTTCACCAAAACTTATATTTTTCTATGTGTCAAAATTTTATAGAACTTTTGACATAGTTTCCCCTAAAAATGGAGGTTTCCCATGTTTTCAAAACATGTGTTTATTTTTTTTTAAATCATCACAAACAATCAACAACCTACCCTAAGCAACTTGCACTTACCAAGTGCTAAAATAATGCTACTTACATAACAATCATGAACTTGAACTTTCATAACAAAAACTTGTAGTATCTTGGTAGTGTGCTTAGTAGGTTTAGTTATCCTTAAAAACATGGTTATTTGTTTGTGAATCACATTATTAAAAGATTTAGTCATTTACAACTTGTAAGATGATTTTTACAAAAATAATTCTTTGGTATTTTTCTTGTTACAAATATGTTTCTAGTCTTGTTTAAACACTAAAAATATGATTAGTTTACTTAGAAACCATGACTTTGTAAATCTTGTGTATAGCTTTAGTTTCTTGAAAGAACTAGTTTTGAAATCATCCAAGTTTATGACTAGTAACATATTACATATTTCATCAGTCACAAAATCATTTTCATCTTCAAGTTCATGAGAAACATGGAGTATGATCATCTTGTTCTTTCACAAGATCATCACCTTAACTTACTAGATCATGTGTTTAATCACAATCTAGTAGGTTTCATATGATGTATAACATCACAAACACAAATAATCAATCATCAAGAAGCAAAGCAACACTAATCAACATGTATTCTTATGTTATTAAGCTTATGTTAAAGATTCATGATCATGTTCTTTAGTGTTCTTCAAGATTAACAATGTTCATCATCTTTTAACCATCAAAATATGGAGTAACAAGATATCATAAGGGCCTTACTACTAGCTCTATGGCTAGGGATGAACACAAGATGTTGAAGATGACAAATGTGTTGGATAAAAGCAAATGGGAGAGGTCCTTCAAGATCCACAAGCTCCACACTTCCTTAGACACCTTCTTACACCTTTGGATGATCTTGGATTGAATGAACAAGACTTGACAATGGTGGTGGTGTGGTGGGTTACTCACGGCCGAGAGGAGAGGAGAGGGAGGAGGTGAGTTGTGGTGTGAAGTGTGTGTGAGAAAATGAGAGGATTATAAACTACTTATAACCATATTAACCTATTACCCATTGTGTATTGTGTCCAAATAGTACATAACATGATCTATAACCATATCAAATGAGATCTTAGGAAGATTATGGTGTGGGGTCACTTTGTGACCGTCCACTTACATGGGGGGGGGGGGGGGGGTATTGGTTGTGATTAAATGGTAAGTTAGATAATCTAGTTAGATCTTAAGTGTATTGATTAGTGTTCATGCATATGATGTGTTATATAGTGTGTTAGGGTGTTCGGTGATCATAACTAGCCTAAAAACATTAAAACAATGCTTCTAGTATAATTTTGGTATTTCGAGTAGTGTCCGGTTGTTCAGTTAGATACCGGTTCGTTAAAGTGTCAAACTATTCCGTTTAGTGATCTTTAAGTACCCTTTTGTGACACTTTTAATTCCCGACACTTAGGAAAGCATTCAGTACCGTTTAGTCATGTTTTTGCATGGTACAAACTTGTTAAAATGTTGAAATTTGCTGAAATATGCTGAATTTAGCACTTTAAGTGTATTTCGGGTGCTTTTTAATGCTTAGTTTAGCTTCCGAGAAGTTCGTAAGTTAACCCTTGTATCCATACTTGGGTTTTAATGTATTTTAGACATTGGACCTACTCCTAGGCCCTAATTCCATTACCTGACTGTTTACTGCAGAGTTGCTGAAACAGTGTGTCTTACCGGTGAGTTTACTAGTCTTTCTGACGCAACGCTTAACAGTAATGCATAAAGCAATATTTGAAGTATAAAACGTGCATGAATTCACATGTATAGCATGTAATCAAACAATGTTGACATTTAAACACATAATTGCAGATATTAAATAATAATTAAACTGTACGGAAATTACCGGTTTGTGCCAGTTGTCACATCGAAAACCCTAAAAACGAATATCAGTAATGTCTTCCGAAATAAATATAAGTGTTCATTCCAATGGTACCGATACGGGTACTGATGTTGTTCGATTGGAATTGACGTGGTACAAATACTCGCTGTAGTTTCCGATATTATAAAAACTCTATACTTCCATCGAAGTTGTTCGCACAATATTAGTTAAATTCGTCATGGTAAAGAACAGACGGTATAAGTTCGGTTTGTCAACGTACCGGTACGGTATTCATAGTCGCTATAGCTTATTATAAAAAAGATACTACATACCGCTATCCAAGTTTCATATGGTATCTGTTCAGTTGATCACGGTAAAAAACAATCGGTTGATCACAGTAAAAAACAAATAAAAATCATTTGTTCGGTTGATCAAGGTAAAGAACAAATAAAAATTAATTATATTGATCCATTTGATTTTGAACATAACTTTTAGCGGAACGAAGACAAAAAGAAACATGTAGCGTATATTCAGAACTTTATAAAGTATTACACTATACTATTAGAATAATGAAAAAAAATAATGTCAATTTATATGTAAAAAAACTAAATGTGTGTGAGGTTTGATAACATGTACATGTATGCTTCGATTACTTAAGCTTTACCACTCACAACTCAGTTTCGAAAAAAAAAAAACGTATCAATACAGTGAAAAATTTAGGCATGTCGAACACACCCGGTTGTGCGGAATCCAACCGGAGATGCAAACCGAGATAGAACACGAAAAATACACGACACACAAAGTTCACCGTTTAACACCACTGTATTAATACGAATGAAAGGTTCGGTTACAAGCACAAGGTTTACAAATCTATTCTGCAAACTCTCTCTAACTCTCGTGTGTGTGTGTTCTGTGTGCTCCTTATGTTCTCTGTCTGATATCAGACTATTTATAGCAACATACACCACGAAACAGACTTGGCTTGGCGAAACACAAAGCTAACTCGATGAAACACATTTGATATTGATGAAACAGAGATGAGGTTGACGAAACAGACTTGTTTCGTCAACTATACTCTTGTTTCATCGATGTTGGGCTTGGGCCCAAGTGTGTTTCGCCAAGGCAGTTACAAGCCCAAGACTTGATTTGCTGATGTGTTATAAGCCCAAGGACAAAATCAAGTCCTTTGTTCTCTTGGCCTGGTTGCGATCTCCTTACAAACGACGGAGGAATGCCGTTGCTAAGCCGAGCTGCGTCACGTCGAGTCGCGTCCACAATCGTGTATCAACAAACTCCCCCTTGGACGCTACTCGCGAGATTCGCCTTTCGTGTCTTCTATGTCGGAGGATCTTCAGAGTCTTCACGTCTTGAAAGCAGAAAGTGTATCAACAAACTCCCCGTATCATGTAGGAAGTGTGTTGACAAACTCCCCCTTAACATAAGCTCCCCCTTGAGTTATGCTTGTGAATGACTTGATCATTATAACTTGAGATCCTTGTGGTGTTGATGATGGTCAGCGGTAACTCGATCATCTTCATCATTTGAGTGCCTTCACGTCGTGTCTTCATTCCGAAGCTTGTCATCGACCATGTTCTCCTTGCCTTTAGAATCTGCACATGCAAGAAATCTAAACGCGTAATGAGAACAACTGCTTGGAATATAGTTAGTATAAACAAACGACACACGAATGACCATATTTCTATCAAACACCGTCCGACAGTTTGAAAGTTTAATAAATTGGTCAATTTTAGTTTTTAACTTTCAAAAATTGCAAATTTCGACCGTTTATGAAGGTGCAATTGTTTTCCGGCTTACGATCAGGATTTTGGGTAGGATAGACTCGAGTTCCAACATCGGTCAATCAAAAATAAACTAGAAGCAAAATCTTTTTGACTTTTATAAAGTTTATATTAAAACACACCTAAAATCTTTTTGAAATTTTTCATTTTTCAAATGTAAAGACGGAAAGCAATAAATAAATATATACAAAGATGCAGAAACTGAAAAACAGTAAATAAATATTTACAGACATTCTTTTTGCGAGTTTCGAGGGTAAGAGAATCATATCAGTGTACGGTCATGTCAAAACGCTCTTTTTGTTCAATTAGTTCACATTAAGATAAGCATCCTATAACAATTATCGGTATTGTTGTCCACATAAGCTCAACTTATCAGATGTAATCATGGCGAGGGGATACATTAAGGTATAATTTATACCTACCAACCGGTGTTCATCCACACACGACACATTCCCGTATCAAGGTATGCACGAGAGTTCATCTTACCGGTGAGTATACCGATTATCATCTGTTTGACCGTATAAAAGATGTGAGAAACTCACTTATTTGATTTGAAAACAAGCCCTATGTGATAGAATCACTTATTGATGAGGAACTTGATTTTCGATGCATGAGGGCACAGGAGCAAGTCCGTGAACAGGTCAGTACTTTCGTACAGCAGAGAGACGAACTTGACTCCCGCAAAGAATCTGTGATATATTATCACTTATTTGTTTGGACATGTGATTGTTGATCACTTATTGTGGTCGAATGCAGTATGTACACGTATGTATAGTATCATGGAAGATCTAGACTTGCGTCCCCGTTATTTTTCGGTAAAAGATACAACCATGATACCCAGATGATAAGCAGCATAAAGACCGAATATCTCAGAACCTCGGCAATCTATCAAACGAAATTTCGGTACTAAGACCATATGCCAATGAGTGGTTCCCACCTGGTCTTCAGTCGATTTAAGTTTATATCACCCTGCACACTTTAAAATGATTGTGAGCCTACCGATACATCTTATATAGAGCTGCTTATCACTTTTCATTTTGCATTTCAGTTTAAAGAGGTTTCGACAGACCACTGATCTACTATCATTTTCTCTTTTTCTCGCCAGGAAACTCATTTTTGTTTTTCCAATGTTTTTGGGTTTTGAAATTTTTCGATGTTTTTGAATTTTCAAATTTGGATTTACTCCCCCTAAAATCAACAAAACTAAGATAAAATTTAAAAAACACAAAGGTATTTACAAAAATGATTTCCCGATGTTGGTTTACTCATGTTTTACCTCAATGCCGTTTACCAAAATTAATTTTTAATCAGAAAAGATTTCTCGAATTTTGGAAAAATGACTTGGCACGTCGGTAAGCGGTGCGGACCATGACAACATTGTCTGGCCAAAGAGTGCTACGAGAGAATAACAATTTATAAAGCAGCTTAAATATCGACAAGTATAGGAGAGATTAGAAATTTAAAACCGTATCCTGCAACTGCTTCGTGCATTGCAAGGAATCTGAGTGCTCTCCCAAACTGGATATCCACCCGGTGTGGATTTCAAAGTCGATTTTGTAGCTACTAAGAAATCTCTTCACAGCAACAAGATCATAAACCTTTGGGTCCGGCTGGTCTTCCACATTGCACCAGCGAAGGTCTTTGTCTTTCTCTTGAGAAGTAGTGTGCGGTTGTTCAATCCATGCCAAGGCATCCGCACACCTGGTTGGTTTGTTCGACAAACACATTTTCTTCAATTACACCGCGAAGAAATGTACACTGCACGTTCATCTTGTTGATTTTGAACTTCAAACGTGCTGCAGGTGCGTACATTTTGATTGAATCTATCCTGGGGACCCGATCAAAACCTTGAACAATCAAACTTTTGTATGATTTTCATTTTGTCGAAGCTTTCAATTACTTTCGACAGACAATTATGTCTTCTTTTTCTTCTTCTCTCCATCACAGGCAACAACTTCTTTGTCGCCCTTCTTGTGCATGGACACTCCACTATCAACAATCCTATGACTGTCGAAAGTTCCTCCTGGAACATCCTGCACACTCACTCAGAGAATAGTTGGACAGGGGGACCCAAGCCTTAACAGACTTGGGTCGTCCTTCATCATCGAGGATTGTGACTTCGATTTCCTGATGATTTTCAAACACAGCACCTCCCCCTGAAACAGTTACCGATTTTGGTTTCCAAATCTGTTTTTGTTTTTCATTTTTAATTTCTAATTTAACAGACTTTGTTTGGACAACCTCCGGTTTCAACGCCTTTTCAATCACCTTCACAATTTTACGTCGTTGTTTTATTTCCTGTTCTTTAACAGTTCTTTTATCATGTTTTGGAGAAACAGGACGACGTTGTGAGTGACCTTGTTCAGAGGGGGCTCTTTCAACAAAATTTGGTTTGGGCGAGTTTTCGCAGTCTTTAATGATGTGCCCAACCTTCCCACATTTGAAACAAATTCTCCTTTCAACAAACTTAGGAGAACCGGTTCGACTTTCACGTGTTGAACCTGTAGACCCAGAGGTACTTGCTTCACACCTGTTTGTGTGCTGGGTGTAATTGTTTTGGCTGTTACGTTTTAAAATCTTGACTTGTTGAATAAAATCGGTGTTTGATTTATTTTCAAAAGTCTCAATTTTATCAGTACCCCTTGATGCTACAAACTTGATATCTTTGTTTTTCTTCTTGAAACGAGCTCCTTTGGTCTCAACCTTTGGTTGTGAACCTTTAGAATTTTGAGCTCGTTGCTGTTGCTGTTTACCCTTAAAAGCGACAGGTTGTTCTTTAGTCGGTAATTTTTGGTTTCCAAATTGTTTCCTCACTTCAGCTTTTGGAATAGGATCACACTGAGTTACTGAAACTCTCGGGATCGCTTTTCCCAAAAACTTAGTTGTATTATCTTCAAACACTTTATCAATCAATGATTGATTGACGTTTTTGATTGGAAAATCTTTGTTTGAATAAATTTTATCATCACCGACTAAAGTGTACAACACGTTATCACTTTTAACAGTAGACACCTTCTCAGTGATAGGATCTATCTCTTGTTTAGCACCAGTTGATTGAACAGCAGGAGTAGGAGGATCACACAGAATGTGATTCTCAAAAGGCACTTCTACTCCTTTTCTATCGTCAAGAGATTTATCCTCATCACTCACATCTGATTCATCATCCGAAGAATCATAGTCCTCAATGGTTGGAGGACTTTGATTTGAAGCACATGATGACTTTTCCTTGCTATCAGATGATCCCTCCGATGAATTGTCCATTTTGAACCCTAAGCCAGTTGTAACTTCCTCATAATCAAGAGGTACAGTTGGCTCAAAACGCGGCATTTCCTCCTCATCGGGCAACTTGGTATAATCGTGTCTCAAAGGGGGTGGACACTTCTTATAACCAACGCCTTTAACGTTTCCCTTTAGCTGTTGAACGTCAATGATGTGATCAAGCACATATCGGGAGTTTGAGTAACTCTCCAATTTGAGCTTGATCGCTTCATGCTCACATTTCGCCACGGCTAGCTCTTTCTTTGTTTCCTCGATGATATTAATGTAGTTATTAATACCAATTTGTTTGTTACAAACAGTTTTTGTTAATTCGGAAACACTTTTCTTTTGGGTTTCAATAACTGTTTTAAACTCTTTTTCATTGCGAGCTAAGGCCATGTTTGCCTCTTTGCACTTTGACAGTTCAACAACTAAACTCTGATTGTGACTATGAATTGTATCACATTCAAGTTTCACTCTATCACATTCATGTTTTAATTCTTCAAAAGCATGTTTAGCATTAGCACATTCATGTTTTAAATCAGCACAATCACTACATATTCTAGGAGTTTCAGACTTTACCTGACTTGTCGAGGCCGAGACATTCGCCATAAAGGCAGTCTGATAAGAAAAAGATCCATTTTCAGAATTAGAATCTCCTGCATTCGAGCTTTCTTCATCTGAACTCCCACTATAACCCGAGCTATCATCACTTTCAGAAAACTCTTCCTTGTGAACATGCTTGATGTGATTGATAATTTTTGCATAGCATGCAGTTCCACCTCCTTGATTATTATCTCCCAATTGTACAGACCAATCGCATCCTTCATCAGCTTGAACAATCAATGCTTGATTGGTGTTTGAAGGTCCAGACTGGTTCTGGTTCTGATTGTTGTTCACCGCTACTATCCTTCGTTCAGGATTGTCTTGATTTGCATTAGAAGTACTCGTCTGATTTCTGAATGGATTCTGATTGCCTTGCTTGCTTGGTCGGGTGCACTCACGTTTGAAGTGACCCTTTTCGCCACAATTGTAACATGTAACAGCATCTTTATTGAACCCATACTTCGTATCATTTTTGCCTTCCAACGAAGTTCTTCCTGTTCGAGCCATGAAATCCTTTGCCCTTCTAACTGCACTTGCAAACGCCCACTTGATATCCATTAACTCCATTTCATCACGGTCTATCTGCTGATAATCTTCATTGGTCATATTGATGTTTCCAATTTGACCTGCTACCAATCCACAGTATGAACTGAACATTGTGTTGAGAAGTTCCAAATGTTCCTTTGCAACTTCTACACTGACTTTTGAAAGATTGGAAGTGTCAACTCTGACAGTGTTGGTGTTTTGGGGTGAAGGATTGTTGGTATAATGCGCTTGTTGTTGTTGTGGTTGGGCTTGAGGTGGAGGTTGAGATACAGATTGTGACATGTAAGCACTTTGATTCCACTGTGGTTGCGATGGAAACGGAGAAGAGTTTGTATTGGATACAAACGCCGTTTGAAGCTTCGGTTGCTGAATGGAACTAGAACTAGCCGAAGGACTAAAACCAGGCAAATACATTTCTGTGTTTTGAAGAGGTGCAGATGCAATCCTTTTAGCTTTCCGAATTTCCTCTTCATTCTTGTTCTCCAACTTCTGAATGAATTCATAAAGACTGACATTGGCTGCATCCAGAGCGCCCGTATGCTTTAGAAGTTCAATGAATGGACTCCACTTAGGAGGTAGAGCATCAGCAAATCGTGCAATCATTTCCGGATGATTTGTAGCAACACTATAGGAAGTCATTTCACTAATCAAATGATAAAAACGAGTAGTCATATCATTTAGAGTCTCATTCTCCAAGAACTGAAATGATTCAAACTCTTTCTTCAATAAATCATGGCGTATCTTTCTAGTAGCTGCATTTCCTTCTCCTCTCACTACCAATGCATCCCATAAAGCTTTCGTGGTCTTACAATATGAGAATTGATGAAAGATGTCTCTGTGAAGTGCTTGAGTGAGAATAGCATACGCCTTCTTCTCCAGATCATATGCCTTTTTGTCGGCTTCTTGCATGTTATTGAAAGTTGTCGCGTTTGATCCTGCTTCTTCAAGAGCTTCACTAAATGCAGAGATGAAACACGTCCATAATTCTATGTTTTGCCCTAGAACGTAGTTATGGAAACGACCCTTCCATGATGGATAGTCGTTCATGTAATTTAACTTTGGAGGGCGATTGTTGCTACCCGTCTCATTCTCACTAAGCAAAATATTTTGAATACTCTGATTTTGATTCGACACCATTGCCCATTGACTTGCACTTATTGACTGTTGTTGTTGAGGTATGGTACGATTCATATATTCGGCCATCGACATCTGTTTTAGATCTGGTAGTGGATCCGTACTCCAATCCCAAGGGCTTGTGCAGCTCATATTTGACGTATGAATGATAACAACCTGATTAACACACTTGAAACAAACAGTTAAACAACTAGTGCAAACCTTCTGTTTAAAAATTACAACTTTCACGACGAAACAGAATGTTGACGAAACAGGCCCAGTTCAGTTTAAGGCCCAATTTACTTGTTTGGCGAAACAGACTCTAAGACACCTTGTTGACGAAACAAAAATTCTTATGTTATTGACGAAACAGGATGATGTTTGGGCCCACTATTGAATCGGCGTAACAGAATTTTTGTTTGGGCTTCACAATTGACGAAACAAAGGCCCAATGATGAAATGAATTTATGTATCAGCGAAACAAAAAACTTTGTCTTTTTGGGCTTCCAGTCAACGAAACAGGTTTGACACTTTGGGCTTGATAATTGACGAAACAGGCCCAAGACTAGAACCCAATACTACTCGACGAAACAAGAAAAACAGATGTGATATGTTGACGAAAGGGATTGTGTTTCGTCGATGATGAGTTGGTGAGATCTGTTTCTGACACAGTACAACTTTTTCAAAACAATCCCATACCCAACATACCAACTAGTAAGATGTGTAATATAATAATCCTTATCTTTTACAATTTCAATTACCAAGACACAACAACTTTTATAAATCACTTTTGAAGATCAAAAAGTTGAATAAGCAAGAACACTTTGAATGTGAGGAAGAACTCTATGACTTTCTGAAAAAGATATGAGTTTTCCGGTCACGACAAATTTTCCGAAAACGCGATTTTGCTAAAATGTTTAATAAAAACCAAAGACCAACATGTGAGCATGAAAATAACACGGTTTTTAACAAAACATAAAGCAAAACACCAAGATTTACTCCGATTTTAAGATGTTTTCCAGAAAAATATAAACTTTATAAACCCGAAACACACCCAAGAACACCTCGGTTTTAACAAGGAGAAGAGCCAAGGCTCTGATACCACTTGTAGGTCCGGCTATGGGAGGATCTAGTCGTCTAATCCTTGTTATCGAACACACCCGGTTGTGCGGAATCCAACCGGAGATGCAAACCGAGATAGAACACGAAAAATACACGACACACAAAGTTCACCGTTTAACACCACTGTATTAATACGAATGAAAGGTTCGGTTACAAGCACAAGGTTTACAAATCTATTCTGCAAACTCTCTCTAACTCTCGTGTGTGTGTGTTCTGTGTGCTCCTTATGTTCTCTGTCTGATATCAGACTATTTATAGCAACATACACCACGAAACAGACTTGGCTTGGCGAAACACAAAGCTAACTCGATGAAACACATTTGATATTGATGAAACAGAGATGAGGTTGACGAAACAAACTTGTTTCGTCAACTATACTCTTGTTTCATCGATGTTGGGCTTGGGCCCAAGTGTGTTTCGCCAAGGCAGTTACAAGCCCAAGACTTGATTTGCTGATGTGTTATAAGCCCAAGGACAAAATCAAGTCCTTTGTTCTCTTGGCCTGGTTGCGATCTCCTTACAAACGACGGAGGAATGCCGTTGCTAAGCCGAGCTGCGTCACGTCGAGTCGCGTCCACAATCGTGTATCAACAAAATTATATAAAATCATCATTATCATACTCAGTAAATCTTACCAATTGCAAAAGTAAGGTAGGGTCTGAGTAGGGTAAGATATAGACAGTCTTACCTCTAACTCGTATGAATAGAGATGTTTCCGGTGATACTCACGGCTCGATTAAAAATTATATAAAATATCGTGTCTTAGTAGTTATAAAAGGGAAAAAACATGCAAAATCAATTAAAAATATATTAATAAAATAATTAAATAATAAAAATAAACAATATTAAAATAATTTTAAAATACTATTCATAGTGAGTTTGTATTTCCTACATATACATTTTTAAGTTAGAGGAATAGTGCCTGGCAGCTTGCGTGACACTTCCCTATTGGACCAACATATTTTAAAATTAATTTTATCTCCAGTTTAAAATTACGCTTTCGTCCTTTGTTTAAATTTACGTTTTTGCTCCTAGCTCAAAATAAAATAATTTTGCCTCTAGCTCAAAATTACGCTTTTACCCACGGTTCAAAAATTCACTTTTAGTTTTGTTCCCAGTTTCAAATTACGGTTTCACCCTCCGTTTAAAATTACGTTTTTCCACCCAGTTTAAAATAAAATTTTGTTTTTTCTTCTACCTCTAAATTACGATTCTGCCCTCAGCTCAAAATTACGTTTTTGCCCACAGTTCAAAATAAAATTATATTTTTCCCCTAGCTCAAAATTATGATTTTGCTCTCAGTTTAAATTTATGATTTTGCCTCCAGTTCAAAATACTATTTACGATTTTGCCCTCTGTATAGACATACATATTATGAGAGAGAAATATTCGGTTTATTGCCCCGCAGCGCAGGCGGGGCAAAAACTAGTTAATATATATATATATTATAGTGAGTTTGTATTAATATACAGTATATAATATAATATAGAAGTATTAATTTAGGCGTTTCTAGATATACGATGCAATTTGGTTCAATAAACTTTTCTGGTAAATTTTTATATTGATATAAAAGAAGGCATGGCCCAGCAGCAGGCGTGTTGAACCAATATATTCATTATGTACGTATTTTTTTAATTGTAAATTTGGATCAGTGACGGATCACTGACGGATCACTGCAGTATTATCATACTACTAGGGTAACCACCTGATCATATGCACCTCCACTATTCTATAATGACTATACACCAATTTAGGAGGAACCAATAAATCTGGGAAAAACCCCTCTGTAGGAATCGAACTCATACTTAATGTTTACTAATCTTTATCCCACCACCAAGATACGCCACTAAACTATAATGTCATGGGATGATGTACACATAAATGTATTCTTGCAAGTGATTGTTTCACAACTCAACCCATGACATACAAATCACATGGTAGCAACCTTATTATTAACTATATGAAAAATGATGTGAGAATAAGATCATTGAAATGATGTTAGAATAAGATCATTGATTTTGAGGCAATTTTCTAAATCTTAAATATTTTGTGAATTTTAGAAAAAAAAAATAATCACATTCATGTGTCTTTCGGTATTCTAACCATAAACATTATCGCCAACCATCACCGCTGCCATTAAAACAATCCATCGTCACCATCAGTCGATCGATACCATCCAAACTCAAATATCACAATCGACACACTCAAACTCATCGAACCCATCTCCGATGAACGTGCACACACAAACACATATTTAGTTGAAACGTGAAAAATCCAAAACAGAATTTGAGTGAAACACCAAAGCCCGTGCAATCTGAAAATCGAAATCCTAACACAGGATCTATAAACCAAAACCTTTAAATCTGCAAATGCGAAATCAAAATTCGTAATGTGGAAATCTATAAAAAACCCTAACTGGGTGGGAAAGTGTTTCTGAGTGATGGTGATGGACATGAGATGACGTAAGGTGTACGTGTAGCTAGGTTTTATGTAGTATGTAAATACGAACCAATAAAAAAATATTAAACCCTAATATAATTACAATTAATATAGATGATCTGACTATAAAACGTGTCAAATTCAACCAGTAATAATGCAGGGAAATAAAATTACACTCTAGCATCAAATGGAGTAGTGGTCTATTTTTTTTTTTAACGACAAATTTGGATCACTGACGGACCACTGGAGTATAATCGTGCCACCAGAGGAACCACCCGATCATATCCATCTTCACTAGGCATAATGTCACACCAATTCAGGAGGAAACCCAATAAATATGGGAAAAACCCCTTGTGGGAATCGAACCTATGACCTATTGGTCTCAAAGCCTTATCCAACCACCAATATGCCACTAGGCTACAAAGCCAATTGACTATCAAAGTCTTTTAACACCTGAGTTTAAAAAAGTGAGATCTTGGATTTAAGTTTCACAGATAGCAGGGAATAAAAGAAATTCGTCGTTAAAAAAAATACCATCAAATTAAAAAGAAAAAAGAAACTAGTAAAACTTTTATGTATCGATCTATGCTAAACTTAGGAAGCAGATTAAAAAAATGGAATAAAAATACCTTGATTAAAAAAACTAAAATCTAGTAGAGTTTCACTAAGAAAATACCATCAAATTTTAGGAAGCAGATAAAAAAATGGAATAAAAATATCTTGATTAAAATAACTAAAATCTGGTAGACTTTCACTAAGAAAATTCCATCAAATTTAAATGAAACAAAAACAATATTTATCTAATTACAAGAATTAGAAAAGGTTGAAACTTAAAAAGCTAAAAGTTAATTAAAAAAGCACAAAGAATATTGTTACAAACATCCAGAGTCTCTTCCCCTTGCATGGAAGCATAATTTCAAGGAGTTAATGGAATCATTATTTGTAGTTTTAACTTTATTAACATGTAGTCATGTACTACTAGAGTCAAGTCCCTTTGAATTTCCTCAAGTGTCATGATTTTTTCATGTCCTAGGATTTGAATTTGACTCATAAACACCCATATCATTAGGATGTGCGGAGCGGGCGGCAAACCCACTCGGCAAACCGCCTTTGCCGCGCGATAACACCGCTGCCGGTGGGTTTGCCGATCGGTGAAGGTTGTGGTGCGGGGAGAGGACGCCGATGCGGGGAGAAGAGAGAGAGAGTGAGAGAGCAGGAGAGAGAGAGAGAGGGAGTGTATGAGAGAGAGAGTATTGTGGGGTGGGGTCCATGCCATCTCTCAACCAATCACACATTTTTACTTTTTTTAAAGTTTACCACTTCACCAAGTGTTTAAACCATTACCAACAATTTTGAAAGAAGTTTAAACACTTTTTACTGATTGACATAGCGCGCTCTGATTGTTCGGTTTTTTGGTTTGGCACTCCAAAGTGTTTAACCACTCCTTACAACCTTAGGGTTTTTATCCTCAAGTGTCATGATTTTTTCATGTAGTAGAGTTTGAATTTGACTCATGAACATCCATATACACATTCATCATTAGGGTTTTGAATATCGTCCAACTTCGGTCCTTAAAATTCTTGTCTGTATATATCAATGTGGTCCAGAGACACACTTCGATTATTTCAACTTATCTTATTCCTTATTCCTTTATATGTATTAATTCATAACAATATGAGCAACATTAACTTTTTTTATTATAGTTTTTTCTTTTATGCTTTTCTTTTTTCATATATAAACTTTAAGATTATATTTATGTAACAAAACTTTGACTTTGTTATAATTTTATAACAAAAATTAAATTAGTTTAGTTTTTTTATAATAGTTTTGTTTTACGTTTCTCTCAGGTTTGTTGTTGTTTGGTTGCTACATAGCACGATGTTTGTTGGTCACATTTTGTCTGTTTTTACCCCCCCCCCCCTCAAATTTTTAATATGTGTCGGTATATATTCGAATTCGTCTATGGTTTACGTCACGTGAGTCACTAAACGTTAAAATTCATGATTTTATTTCACAATTTTTCTCGGTTTTGGTCTTCGTTTAGTTGCTACTTAGCAACAACTTTATGCCTCCCACTCCGCAACACTGGTAGCATGGTTTTACACTCCCAACCCCGCAAAGCGGGGGGTTAAGACTAGTTAATAATAAATTGCCGTGTATATGTGTACACACTTCGATTATTTCAAACTTAACTTATTAATAATAAATTGCCGGGTATATGTGTACGCATATGTTTTATTCATGTACTCTTCATAATGTAGAAGAACTAGTTAATGCCCCGCCCGTGTTGCGGGGCGATGGCCGAATAATGAGCGAGTGTAAGGCAGCTCATTGACACGAAAAACAATTAAATCGAGTCAACTAATTAAAACAAAACACTTAAAAAAACTAAAACAATGGCAATATTGTAATTTTTAACTGAAGGAAAGTTGTATTTCTTTTACTGGGGTAAAATCGTAATTTGCCAAAAGCTAAAGTGACGGTAGTATTGTAAATTTGAACCAGGGACAAAATTGTAAATTTTCACAGGGGCAAATTCGTAATTTTGAACTTGGGGTAACAGCGTAATATAAATTTTAACTAAGGGCACATTCGTAATTTTAAGTTAGAGACAAAATCACAATTTTATTTTGAACCGAGAGCAAAACGGTATTTTTATTTTGAACTGGGGGAAAAACGTAATTTTAAACTGAGGGCAAAATCATAATTTTTTAAACGGGGAAAAATGAAATTTTTGAACTAGTGATTTGTCAACTAATCAAGTATGAGCTAAGTGGGTTTTTGTAATATGATGATGTTAGTGCCTAACTAGTGATTAGAATCATCATATTTGATAGTAAAGGCAAAAGTACTTAAACAAATTTCAAGTTTGAGAACTTAACCATACATGATTCGAAATGGGTCTTGAGTGTTGTGATGAAATTAGTAATTTTGTTCATGTAAATAGATGAATGAAATCGTGTTATATACTAGATCATATGAAGAACTTGATTTTATTAAGGGTTCGGATGAATGCTAAATAGTACAATGAAACATGTCTCACTTATAAAGGAGAACCCTTAGTTCTTGCAAAATTGAATGAATAAACTAGTCATGATAATCGCTTGAACTAGTTAAAGTGGTTGAAAAATAATAAATTTGGTTAGAACTTTGGTTAAAAAATGGCGGCCAAGAGATAACGTCTACCGGATAATTAAGGAATGCCTAAACTAGTCGATGGATTTGATTATGCATTTCATATACTAATAGGCATTTGACTTCTAAAAAGCCAAACTGGCCTAGAATACGATGAATGATAATTTTGGATATAAAATGCTTAAGGTGGAATAATCTTATTAAATTATGATTTAACTAACCACCTTGTAAACAATGATGATAGTTTGACGCGTAACAAGCTAGGTGGAAGAAAAGCGTAATTTGGATGAGAAGTAAGTAACTGCTTAAACCCTTTTTTATTTTATAGAACACTTAGTATGTGAATTGAAAATGAATAGAGAAAAATCCGTAATTGAATTTTGATGTTCCGACGTGAATAATATGAGTCGGAACAAGTGAAAGTGATGAAAACCATGATGGTTGTAAAAAAAAGGTAAAATAGTAAATTGGTCCCGTGTTGACAAATGTAAGTAAATCTTACAAATCTTAGAATAGAATTACAATATAAAGGATGTTTAGTAATTTTTATAGATTTTTTTAAAGTTGTTTGACGAGGTTTTCGCGGATGTTTGTCAATAAATTAGTTGTTGACAACAACAGTTCCGCTAGTTGCAGAAATTATTTCAAGGTCTTAACCATCGAGTTTTGACATGATATTTGACCAGAAGTTGGTTTACAACATAAAGGATGTTTAGTAATTTTTATAGATTTTTTAAAGTTGTTTGACGAGGTTTTCGCGGATTTTTGTCAATAAATTAGTTATTGACAGCAACAGTTCCGCTAGTTGCAGAAATTATTTCGTGGTCTTAACCATCGAGTTTTGACAGGATATTTGACCAGAAGTTGGTTTACAACATAAAGGATGTTTAGTAATTTTTATTGATTTTTTTAAAGTTGTTTGACGAGGTTTTTGCGGATGTTTGTCAATAAATTAGTTGTTGACAGCAACAGTTCCGCTAGTTGCAGAAATTATTTCGAGGTCTTAACCATCGAGTTTTGACACAATATTTGACCAGAAGTTGGTTTACAACATAAAGGATGTTTATTAATTTTATAGATTTTTTTTAATGTTTTTTGACGAGGTTTTCGCGGATGTTTTGTCAATAAATTTGTTGTTGACAGCAACAGTTCCGCTAGTTGCAGAAATTATTTCGATGTCTTAACCATCGAGTGTTGACACGATATTTGACCAGAAGTTGGTTTACAATATAAAGGATGTTTAGTAATTTTTATAGATTTTTTTAAAGTTGTTCGACGAGATTTTCGCGGACGTTTTGTCAATAAATTAGTTGTTGACAGCAACGGTTCCGTTACTTGCAGAAATTATTTCGATGTCTTAACTATCGAGTTTTGACATGATATTTGGCCAGAAGTTGTTTAAGAACATAAATAATGTTTGGTAATTTTTATACATTTTAGACATAAGCCTTTTTGGGTCAAGTGCCTATAAACGGGTCTTTTCCATAAAACAACCAACTGAAGTGTAAAATCTGGGAAAATAAGTCAAATATACTAAATCCACCTTGGGTATAGTTCTGGTGAAATGTAAGTAGATAATTCAAATTTGGGAAAATGATGGGTGAAAAGAATGAGCGAAATTTAAACTTAAAAGTTTAAATTCTCTAAACGGGTCAAAACGAAGTACGCGCATAACTTGGGTATTGGTTGCGTAATTCACAAAATTTACAAATCTTAAATAATGATTTTGAGTTAAATACTTTGGTGTATGATTTATGATTAAGTAGAAACAAGTGTGTGATGTTATAGTTAAACGGGTCGAATAATCATATAAAGGATTTATAAGCCAATAGCTTATAATTCAGATTTTCATGCAAACCAAGGTGATAAACGGATCCGTAGTTTAATTATGGACGCGTGGGAAAAAGAATCACGCAAAACGGACTTGTAGATAAAAAGTTATGACACTTTAAAGTTTGATTTTCGATTAAAAACATAGTTGGGCTGATATGCAGGTCCTAGACATGAACCTGCTGGAAACTGGTCTCCCCCGCGGCACGCGAGGGGACACTGTGACATCGTCGCGACTCGCGACAGGCGTCGCGGCACGCGAAAGGAGAAGGGAAGCCTCTCACGTGGCGTGAGAGGCAGTAGTCCTGAAAATTATTTTTATTTTGTTGGTTTGATGCTACGAACTTGTTTAATCTTATATTTAAGTTATCAAAACTAACTTTTAAGTTGGTTTTGATCATAGGTAAATATCAGCAGCACCAGGATGAAGATCAAGCGACGTATAAGAACCGAACACATGAAAATGAAGCTTCCGCAATTTGTTTCGTTGTTATTTTAAACGATGAACTCAATCACATTATGTTGTATTATTTTAAATTGTAAAAGTTTTTAATTTACCCGTATTTTTTAACGTATATGTAATCATAATTACATGTTATTTTCGTAAATTATACGATAACCTTAAAATAATAGCAAGGGTGTTACAAGTTGGTAATCAGAGCTCATGGTTAAAGAATAAAGTGTGTTCGGTTCGAGGCTTGATCGCAAATCCGGTAAGTACATGTAAATTAATGGTTTAGTATGATTATAGCGTTGTGAATAAGACATAGGGTTATCGTGTGATACACGTTACCCCAATTAAATCGATAAAGGATCAATATAGTCAACAAAATTACGTGTGTTGACACGTATAATAGAAAAGCCTTGTATTATAATACGGGCGCTAATTAATGCCGAAATTACTAATCTTTTATAAATGTTTTAGTTGAAGGAAACTCGCATCCGAAGATAGAGGGAGTTTAACAAATTGCAGATCTGACGAAGGAATGGTCCAAAGTATGACAAGCAGAGCATGCTCAACAAGAACCTAAATCGCGAACAAGGTTAATGGCATGGAAAGCCCGTTAGGGCAAGCATTAGCAGGTGCACGTTTTTAATTTTAATTGCATAAATAGTAATATGCAACAAATACGTAGAGACTGACCGTTGCATATGTAAATTAAAAACTTGGAAAACCTGAATAGAATACCTATCCAGGATATTATTTCCAAGAAAACTAAATAGAGGCGTTACTTACATGGGGTGTAATGTGAAAGTTATAAAAGGTCATGTATATCAAGTGTTGATCGCTTACTCTGGCCAAGTAAGTAGTGAACACGTGGTACCATAAACTTTTTATGATGGACATACTTACATCCGATGTAGTAAGGATGGGGTAAACGGGACGGATTAAAAAGGTACCCAAATGAATCAAACAAGATGTTTGATAGTAAACATAAACGCAAGTCGGATGACGGAAGTGTATTACGTTAGAATAATGATCCCGATAGAAGGGACAAGGATCAAGGTAAATGAAAATACAGACCGACTAATAGGAATGCTAAGGCATAGGGATAAAAGTTTGACTGTCACAAGTGATGAAATTCACACGGACAAGTCAAGCGAATTAAATAAAGAATAAAGGACGTGATTGAATAAAAGCAATGGATTTCTCTAAGACGACCAGATAAATTAAAACGAACTCTTAATACATACCGGGACGATTGCTTTAACAATGACTTCTGTAAAATACCTGATAGATGGGTAGGATTTTGAAGTATGCGTAAACCAAGAGACGGGAACGCGAAACAGAAAGTCGAAAGACTCGGATTGTGAGTTATAACTAAAAGACGATGAAATTTTGCAAACATAAATTTTGATAATTATGTTCAACTATTTGAAAGTTGGATGGGTCGAATAAGGAACAAAGTTTGACGTTCACAAGTGATGAAATTTCACACGAACAAGTCAAACGAGTTAAACTAAGAATAACGTTTGACAATGTAAGTAAGCGCAAACCGAATAAATAAAAGCGCGAGATGTTAACAAATCTATATAAAGGGTCATGGGTAAGCATAGAAAGGAATAACGCAAACCAGTGAAACTGGAGAGTTAAAAAAAACATTAAGATAGAGAACCCGGGTAACGGGCTGTAAAGAAATATGAGTATGAACCGGATAACGGTAAGCAAAGAACAAACCGACGCGTAAATGACGGAAGAGGTCATAGGGTCGGAAGAATAATTCGAAAGAAAACAAATGTAGCCTTAGACTACGGTCAAGGTCAAATGAAATACAAAAGCGAAAATAAATGATTCTAAACATAAAAAAGGGGTACCTTGACACCATATATATATATGGTGTGAGGTTCATTGGGGAACACTAAAAAAGTGGGGAACAGTGAGGAACCGACTCAAACGAACTCTGATTGGACTCATTCCTGCTGCGTTGGAACCGTCTCGTCGAACCCTAACTAGGATCTCTTAACCCTAAACCCTAAATCATAACCCTTAAACCCTAAATATATTAGGGTTTGGCTTTTAGGGTTTAGCTTTAGGGTTTAGCCTTAGGGTTTAGCTTTAGGGTTTATGGTTTAGCTTTAGGGTTTAGGGTTTAGCTATAGGTTTTAGCTTTAGATTTAGCCATTAGGGTTTAGCTTTTAGGGTTTATAGTTTAGATTTTACGGTTTAGCTTAGGTTTTAGCCATATTATTTAGCTTTAGGGTTTAGAGTTTAGGAGTTAGGATTTAGGGTTTAGGGTTAAGAGATCTTAGTTAGGGTTCGACGAGCCAGTTCCAACGCCGCTGGAATGAGTCCGATTGGGGTTCGTTTGAGCCGGTTCCCCACTGTTCCCCACTTTTTTGGTGTTCCCCAATGAACCTTCCCATATATATATATAGTTGAATAAAGACTCGGATAAAATATGATCTACGGAATCATCATAACCTACGGGATTATAAGTAGTGTTAAAGTCTAACGGGACCAAAAAGACCTTCGGGTCACAAATAGAAAGAAACGAATTGTAGGGGTCTCACCTTAAAAAGGTAAAAATCTAAATAAATAGCCCCCGAGGCTAAGTGAAAGAACCTACGGGTCATATGGGTTAAGCGTGGGAATTAGTTAAAATTCCCCGCATTAAATAAAAACAAAAAGGAATTAATCCTCAGATATAAAATTCCTAGATATGAGATAAAGATGTAAGAGAAAGAGAAAACGTAAACTAAAAAAAAATAGTTTTTAGTAAAAAGTAACATTTTAACAAAATAAGTAGTATGAGGTGGTTTAGGAAATAGTAAACACACATAAGGCTGGAGATGGCAATATAGTATGTCCGGGTGCCGGGGCACGATATGACGGTGACTAATCAGTCTAGCCGGTAAAACCATTCGAGGTCAAAAGAAGATTATAAATTAGGTAAAGCGCTTGTCAATATAAGATTAGCGTGAAGTAAACGTGTAGACGAACTAACGTGACTGAGTGGTCAAGTGACAACTCGGTCAAGTAGGCGATAAAGATATGAAATATAAAATGAAAGTTTCGGTTCGTAAGGACTTATACATAAAGGACGCACATATCAATATGAATGATAATATTTGTCCGAAAGAATGAATATCGTAGAAACGAAACTAAGTTCGTTTAGTCTAAATTAAAGAACTACGTAAGAAAGGTTTCGGGGACGAAACCTCTTTAAGGGGGTAGACTTGTAACACCCCGAAAACGGGTTTGGTAATCAAACCACGACAATACTAAAAAGATGGGTGAAGTACCGTAGATGGTAAAAAATATTAACCCGTAAAACAAAATAACTAGGAATAAATTCACCTAGTTATTAATGTGTAAACATGTAATAAAACATGAATAAGTAGTTTTAAACACTTAAGACTAAACTTGAGGGGCCAAAATTGTAAAGAGGGAAAGTTGTAATTTATAAACAAAAATTAAAACACTACACACACTTAAAGTGTGTGTAGCAGGTCGATCATCAGGAGACAAGAAAAGGGTGAAACCCTAACTCAACCAAATCTTCAAATTGAAGGATCAATCGAAGGCCAAATTCGGACTTGAATATATATAAACGATCACCAAGTTAAGGGGATCGTAAGGTATGTCGAAATTTATGATTTGGTGATATTTTGAAATTTTGATAATCATGCATGAATGAAATTCTTGTATGAAAATTGAATGTTTTAGTGAAATTGATGTGAGTTTAAGTCTAGAAACAAAACCCTAGGTGCAAACTTGTTGAATTTGTGCCACAAACTAGTGATTTGTCAACTAATCAAGTATGAGCTAAGTGGGTTTTTGTAATATGATGATGTTAGTGCCTAACTAGTGATTAGAATCATCATATTTGATAGTAAAGGCAAGGTACTTAAACGAATTTCAAGTTTGAGAACTTAACCATACATGATTCGAAATGGGTCTTGAGTGTTGTGATGAAATTAGTAATTTTGTTCATGTAAATAGATGAATGAAATCGTGTTATATACTAGATCATATGAAGAACTTGATTTTATTAAGGGTTCGGATGAATGCTAAATAGTACAATGAAACATGTCTCACTTATAAAGGAGAACCCTTAGTTCTTGCAAAATTGAATGAATAAACTAGTCATGATAATCGCTTGAACTAGTTAAAGAGTTGGAAATATAATAAATTTGGTTAGAACTTTGGTTAAAAAAACGGCGGCCAAGAGATAACGCCTACCGGATAATTAAGGAATGCCTAAACTAGTCGATGGATTTGATTATGCATTTCACATACTAATAGGCATTTGACTTTTAAAAAGTCAAACTGACCTAGAATACGATGAATGATAATTTTGGATATAAATTGCGTAAGGTGGAATAATCTTATTAAATTATGATTTAACTAACCACCTTGTAAACAATGATGATAGTTTGACGCGTAACAAGCTAGGTGGAAGCTTGGGGGAGGAAGCGGGTCAAACGAATTAAGAAGGAGAAGAAAAGCGTAATTTGGATGAGAAGTAAGTAACTGCTTACACCCTTTTTTTATTTTATAGAAACACTTAGTATGTGAATTGAAAAATAAATAGAGAAAAATTCGTAATTGAATTTTGATGTTCTGACGTGAATAATATAAGTCGGAACAAGTGAAAGTGATGAAAACCATGATGGTTGTAAAAAAAAGGTAAAATAGTAAATTAGTCCCGTGTTGACAAATGTAAGTAAATCTTACAAATCTTAGAATAGAACTACAATATAAATGATGTTTAGTAATTTTTATAGATTTTTTTAAATTTGTTTGACGAGGTTTTCGCGGATGTTTGTCAATAAATTAGTTGTTGACAACAACAGTTCCGCTAGTTGCAGAAATTATTTCAATGTCTTAACCATCGAGTTTTGACACGATATTTGACCAGAAGTTGGTTTACAACATAAAGGATGTTTAGTAATTTTTATGGATTTTTTTAAAGTTGTTTGACGAGGTTTTCGCGGATTTTTGTCGCTAAATTAGTTGTTGACAGCAACTGTTCCGCTAGTTGCAGAAATTATTTCGAGGTCTTAACCATCGAGTTTTGACAGGATATTTGACCAGAAGTTGGTTTACAACATAAAGGATGTTTATTAATTTTTATTGATTTTTTTAAAGTTGTTTGACGAGGTTTTTGCGGATGTTTGTCAATAAATTAGTTGTTGACAGCAACAGTTCCGCTAGTTGCAGAAATTATTTCGAGGTCTTAACCATCGAGTTTTGACACAATATTTGACCAGAAGTTGGTTTACAAAATAAAGGATGTTTAATAATTTTATAGATTTTTTTAAAGTTGTTTGGTTTTCGCGGATGTTTTGTCAATAAATTTGTTGTTGACAGCAACAGTTCCGCTAGTTGCAGAAATTATTTCGAGGTCTTAACCATCGAGTTTTGACACGATATTTGACCAGAAGTTGGTTTACAACATAAAGGATGTTAGTAATTTTTATAGATTTTTTTAAAGTTGTCCGACGAGATTTTCGCGGACGTTTGGTCAATAAATCATATAAAGGATTTATAAACCAATAGCTTATAATTCAGATTTTTATGCAAACCGAGGTGATAAACGGATCCGTAGTTTAATTACGGACGCGTGGGAAAAAGAATCACGCAAAACGGACTTGTAGATAAAAAGTTATGACACTTTAAAGTTTGATTTTCGATTAAAAACATAGTTGGGCAGATATGCAGGTCCCAGACATGAACCTGCTGGAAACTGGTCTCCCCCGCGGCACGCGAGGGGACACCGTGACATCGCCGCTACTCGCGACAGGCGTCGCGGCACGCGAAAGGACAAGGGAAACCTCTCGCGTGGCGTGAGAGGTAGTTGTCCGGAAAATTATTTTTATTTTGTTGGTTTGATGCTACGAACTTGTTTAATCTTATATATAAGTTATCAAAACTAACTTTTAAGTTGGTTTTAATCATAGGTAAATATCAGGAGCACCAGGATGAAGATCAAGCGACGTATTAGAACCGAACACATGAAAATGAAGCTTCCGCAAGTTGTTTCGTCGTTAGTTTAAACAATGAACCCAATCACATTATGTTGTATTATTTTAAATTGTAAAAGTTTTTAATTTACCCGTATTTTTTAACGTATATGTAATCATAATTACATGTTATTTTCGTAAATTATACGATAACCTTAAAATAATAGCAAGGGTGTTACACTCTGACCCCTCCTAACGAAATAATTGCAATTTTACCCCCCTAACGTTGTTGTTATGTCGCGATTTTACCCCTCGGCGTCAAAGTTGTTAACATATTTGTGAACTATAACTTGAAATGACTATATTACCCTTCAATTTTACCCCCCCAACATTCCTGCTATGTCACACAATTACCCCCACCTCCACCACCACCCACCTCCACCACCCACCTGGTTATAAGTAAACCACCAATTGACAATTAGGCAATGAACCCACTCTAGCATGTCTACAAAGCAAAGAATAGAGTGAAAATGTGCCTCCTTCACCATTATCATCCGCTTTCAGCACAATGAATACATATTTCAACAAAGGGACTAAAGTCAGAGTCCAGAAAATGAAAGAAAGTGCACCAAATATTTCCTCATTAGTTTATGAATGCACAATATCTTCAGCAGAAGTACTTCTAAACACATATAAGGGTGATGTGCTCAAATCTCCATAAACCACACCCAAACTTTGGTAACCCAATGTCAAAACTGTTGCCCATGACTGTTTCTGTAAACAAATGGAACAAATTTCAAATGGGTATTGTCTAAGATTAATCTTTTGACAAATTGTAACATACCCAACTCACCTTTGGATGAATCTGATGAAACCCAGGTTCAAAATTCATAATAAGTTGCCTTAAATCAATAAAGATGCAAGATTTATCTTGATTAGCAGATGACCCATTTGGGGGAAAGTAATTAGATTGAGTTGAAACTTGAAACAGTGAGTTAATGGCTAAATCTTGAATCAAAAGGTGGGAGTGAAGAGTTTAATTAATTAAGTGAATTGAATTGAATAAAATGGGGAGAAGACACCCACCCTAGTAGAGAACATTGGTTGAATATAATAATAGTGAGAATTAGGTTACTTAGCACCAAGATGGAAATAATATAGAGCAATGGAAGGATGGGTTTGTTCATCTGTTCTTGCACCTCATCTAATCCTGCTTTTGAGACTTTGAAGGAGGAGGTTGTTAGGGGTTCTAATCCTGTTGAAACAGACCATATTCAAGAGGGGTGAAGGGATCCATACTGCGACGGCAGTTGCGGTGGTTGTGGTGGTGAATGGCGGTGGCAGTGGTGGTGCCTGGTGGCAGTGGTGTCCACCGGAGGCATTTTGGTGATGAGAGCTGCAAGCCGGAACGACAAGATGATGGGTGGGAGTGGTGGAGACTCACCGGCGGCGTTTTGGTGATGAGAGCTGCGAGCTGGAACGACAAGATGACGGACTGAGAGTTGAGGATTCGTATGTTGTGAGACTAGGGTTTTCTGTTTTGTTTTGTTTTCTTTTGGGTTATTTGAAGAAGATGATGATAATTTGATTTTATAAATAATAATAATAATAATAATAATAATAAATATAGGGTAAGATTACCAAAATACCCCTGCCTATAACAGTCAAATAACTGTTGACTGACGGCAGGGGGTAAAATCGCGACATAACACCAACGTTGGGGGGTAAAATTGCAATTATTTCGTTAGGGGGGTCAGAGTGCTAATTGGCCTAAACCCCAGGGGGTAAAATTGCAGTTTACTCTATTTATTTTAAGGTGTTGATATATTTCAGCTTTGTTTTTTTTTCGAGCGAGCAGTGGGGAGTTCTTCTACACTGTTTTTGAAGTCTGGGGTGCAGAAAGTGGAGTACTTCATGAAGCGCTGATGTTGTTCCAGGTTTTCGTGTATATATTATCGCTGATGATGTTCATTTTATATATTAGTTCTTCAATCAGCCTAATCATCAGTCTTTTTATAGTGTTTAAAATGCATCTTTATGATAAATGAAGAAGTTAATGGTAATTATGAGAGCCTGTTTTTTTATTTTTGTTCTTTCGGTTTTTTCAATGTACACGTTTTTTGTGTTAAATATACAAGTTAAAAATGTCATCATACCCTTCTGTAGGTTCTTATGATTTAAAGTATCGCTTTATCAAGCAAGTTGAGAATCAAGTATATGAGGATAGGGCTACTGTTCAAGAGCTGAAGAGGTGTTTTGATGGACTGCATCTTGGTCTGTTTACGAGAGACCAAGTGTCTAGAAACCTGATGGTGATGTCTTTCTGCACTTCAGACTTCAAAAACAGTGCAGAAGCTTTTCATCACGTTTTACTACCATTATATCCTTCTTTTACATTAGAGTTGAAGAAATATACAAGTTAAAAATGTCATCATACCCTTCTGTAGGTTCTTATGATTTAAAGTATCGCTTTATCAAGCAAGTTGAGGATCAAGTATATGAAGATAGGGCTACTGTTCAAGAGCTGAAGATTATTAAATTTCGTTGTTTAGTTCTCAATGTAATTCTTGATCTATCGTCATATGTGATATGTAAATTTTAATTCTATTAATCTTTGTAGAGCATTTTATTTTTACTAATTTGAGCATCAACAGTTGTTAGTGTTGATACCTGCTATTGTAAATGTTGAGTTGCTACTGTTGCCAACATCTGTTATTCCCAACAGCAGTTTCCAAAGAATTGTCAACCATTAACACAATAGAAGTTCTGAACATTCTTAAAAAATAGACAAAAATCTTTAAAAGTCTGTTGAAAACAGCTGTTTTTAAAACATCTGTTTGGCAAAAGATTCATCCACTGTTTAAAGGTATTCTCTGTTCTCATAATTCCTGTTTTTTGTAACGACTGTTGAGTTGCTACTGTTGCCAACATCTGTTATTCCCAACAGTAGTTTCCAAAGAATTGTCAACCATTAATACAATAGAAGTTCTGAACTTTCTTAAAAAATAGGTATTTTGAAAATATTTGACAAAAATCTTTAAAAGTCTGTTGAAAACATCTGTTTTTAAAACATCTATTTGGAAAAAGATTCATCCACTGTTTAAAGGTATTGTCTGTTCTCATAATTTCTGTTTTAGTAATGACTGTTGAGTAGCTACTGTTGCGAACATCTGTTATTCCCAACAGCAGTTTCCAAAGAATTGTCAAAGATTAACATAATAGAAGTGCTGAACATCTGTTATTGCTCAACAGATCTTTGTAAAATGTCTTCAGAACATCAAAACTCCATTCTTAAAAATAGCTATTTTTTAAATATTGGAAAAAAAACTCTCAAAAATAGCTATTTTTTTAAATATTGGAAAACTCCATCAACAATGTGTTTTTAGGTTATTATTGCATCATAAGTCTTAATATATAAAATCAATTTAAAACTGATTATCAGTGTTTTCATAGTATTCGTTGATGTTTTGAATCAACTTCTGTTTGGATAAAAATTCATTCACTGCTGAAAGGTATTGACTGTTTTAATAAGTGTTGTTTATCCTAGCGATTGTTGATTTACCACTGTTTACAACATTTGTGTCCGTTGAAGTGGTAGTAGCCTTTGTTTGCCATGTAGATTATTGTTGGTGTTTAAATGAAGAGGTTTTTTTTTTTATTTTTTATGGCAGAGGTTTAAATTTTCTCATTTCAGTTTGTTGATATTTAATTTTATAGTTTTCCCATGAAAATTTATTTTTTAAATGTTTTGCATTAAATGGCTGCTGATATTTAATATCAATTTATTTGTTTATATTAAAAGGATGTAGAAAATAACGGTTTTCCAAACCTGTGTTTGACTAAGGACTACTGACTTTCTATTGTTGTATTAGATCTGTTGTTGGCCAACAGTGGTTTCCAAACACTGCTGAAGGGTATTGTCTGTTCTCATAGGTTCTGTTTTATCTAAGGACTGTTGAGTTACTAATGTTGCCTAACATCTGGTGTTGGCCAATAGTGGTTTTCAAACAACTGTCATCCATTATCAGAGCAGAGGTTCTGACATGGACAGATGTTAGCCATCAGATCTTTGTAACTTCTGACACGCCAGCATTCACTTTTTCACTTTATAAACCCCTGTTTCATCCCCAAACAGAGGTTTTACTTTCGTCTCGAGTTTAAAATTCATCAGAGCGGTTTCCACCTTCTTCTTCTTAAACACTTCTTCGTCAACCTCTCGCAACTTTCAATTCTGATCATGGCTTTGATGATGAAAAATTCGCATAACTACCTGGCTATTTTTTAGAAAACCGAGAACAATACTCTCTATCATTCAATGATTGATGTTCTTACATCATCAAAATATAAGGTCATTCTTACCGCCGTCGCACCCATTTACCAAGAGACGCTTCGCGATTTTTGGGCAAATGCGAATATTGAAGAACAAAACAATGTGGCTGTAAGTATAACTTCAAAAGTCGGAGGTGAATCGGTTGCTATTACCCCCAGTACCATATCAACAACATTTGAGTTAAACGACCTGGCAGGTAAGACCTCTTTGCCGAAAAATGAGATTCAAACATACTTGATTGGGAGGGGATATGATGGACAGTTGAATCAGGCAACTATGTTTAAAGGTAATTTTCCACCACCAATGAAATTCCTGTTCCATACTCTCTTAATCTGTCTCTCAAATAAAACTACTTCTTTTAATGAAATACCTTTGAAAATTCAGTCATTGGGGTATGCAATTTTGACAAATGCTGCTTTTAACTACTCCCAGACACTGTTTGTTGATTTGGTTGCAAATTTGAAAAACATTAAAAAGAGGAAAACTGCTGCTATTAAAAAGAGGGAAACTGCTGCTATTAAAAAGGGGAAAACTGCTGGTTTTCTTATGTTTCCTAGACTATTAAGCTACTACCTGCAAAAACATGTTTCTCAAAAAGCTTTTGAAAAAGGTAAAGCTATTAAAATGAATAGTATAGCATCTGAAACTTTTACTCACCTCATGGCTAAAGAGTCAGATGTTTCCAAAACTGAAACAGAAGGGAATGAGGAAGATTTAGATGAGTCCACAACTACTCCTCAAACCTCTGTTGCTGAGCCCACTGCTCTTGGTGATTACAGCACTACAACCACTGCTGTGAAACCCCCACCAACAAAACTCAAAAAGACCAAAACAAAATCCAAAAAGCCCACCGAAACCAGCAAAACGGGTCCTCTGGAAGATGAGATCCCAGAGGTTAACCCTGTGACAACACAGATGTCACTACAAACCACTGTTGCTACTTCCTTACAACATGTGGAAAGATCTCAACCCATAAACCAAACTTCTCATGATTCCTCACAAAAGGAACATGTTGTATCCACAGGGACACCACAATATGATGTCATACCCTCATATGAGAGTATACTTAAAAGCCCTTCTCCCGGGGCAATGTCTCTTTCGACAGCAATCCCTTCATCTTCTATTCCACCCAAGTTTGTAACACTGCTTCAAGCTATTGCACTCAGACTAATAGCAATCCTTCCCACGAACACTTTACCAAGAATTTAACTTCAATAATAGCTATGTCTGAACCTTTTCAATTACCTAACCCAGAAATAGTTGAGGAGGCTACATGTAACACCTTGTAAATCACGACCAATATAATAAAGACACGTGTCATGGACTTTAAACGTGTAGGGAATTATTTCTGAGGGACTGAAGTTATCAATCAATGTAATTATGTTAATAAAGGGATCCAAAGTGTCAATATGCCATTCTTGTGCCTCTGATTGACCTCACACGACATTCGTATTCCTTAATGAATAATTTATCTAACTTGAAAAGTCATTTGTGCTCGAAATAAGGATCTAGTGAAACATAGGGGTTAAAAGTATCAACATATTGAAAGTAAAATCTGAATGACCTTTTAACGATCCCAAAAATGAAGCGATAATTTATTTTGATCCCAAGAATAACGGATATTAAATTCGTGGAATTTCGACGCATATAAATAAGCAAAGCGTTATTTACAATTAATAAGGGTTAAATGCGTTAATATTGCATTTCAAGACCATTCGGGAGACCTCGTGACTAACCGAAAGTTTATTGATAAATGTTTAAAGACTCAAGACCCTTAAAAGTCAAGTTTGGGGGTTAAAAGTGCAATAAACAATAGTTAAAACAAGTTTAGAGGGGCCAGGGACTGAAATTGCAATTAGCTGAAACTTGGTGACCGGATGTGGCCTTGGAGCGGGCCGCGTATGCATCAAGGCACTTCTTACGCGGGCCGCGTAGAACTGCCAGATGCAGAAAACACTGCACAGCTGCAGGCTCTTCAGGTTACACCGCCTTTGCATGCCATTTTTCGAATCCAGGAGCTCAGCCAACAGTTTTTCATGCATAGGGGCACCTGGAATTCATCAGAGATCAGTTGTAGAGTTATGTGGAAGGATCTTGTGAGGTTTAAATTCCTATATAAGGCCTCCTTGTTTTCTAGTTCAATTGCTCACTTTTAAAAATCATTCTAAACACACTCTCTGGAGCTCTCTGGACTTCAAGCAAGTTTCCCTCAGTTCCTAATTCGTGCTAAGAGCCTTTGTAAGCATTCTTAGCCTTCCTAGTTCATGTTTTATTAGTCTAATGACCAAAAGTCAAAGTCGTCGTAATTAAGCTTTGACTTAGTGATTAATCACTAATGGTCCAGTCATTTTTCGAATTAAAAGTGGCTATGAGTTGGTAATTATGTGGGTAATAAACCCTTAAAAGGGCACCCTCTGATTTCCACTCTAACTTGGTCAATTGTCGGGTCAAATTTAATATTAAAAAGTCAACAGAAAGCTATTTTGCAAATAAACTCATAACTTACAATGTAGAAGTTATGAAAACTGTTTTAACACTTATATAACTTGGTAATCAATGTAAGAACATGTCTAAGCATGTTCAACCCGACAATTTTGAGTTTAGACTCGGTTCGGAACCGAAAGTCGCAAAAGTAGACTTTTGCTTTGACTTTCAGTTCTGACCCGATTTAGCTTAGTTTAGATAAGCTTTAGAGTTCCATTAGGACCAGGTTATAGGTTAGTATAACCCTCTGAGGTTATACAACTTGGTTCCTAATTAATCCGATTCATTTGTATGTGTCCGTTAATTGCTTAAATGTTGACCATTATGCCCTTTTGACCTTAAAATGAGATTTTTGAAAATATGAGAAGAAAAAAACCTTTATTACTGATTTATAAACATGTCCTAAAAATTTGACATCAGATTGAGGTCTAAATTAGGAGTTATGCTGAATGTCGTAATTCGAAAGCTTTTTATTAATTAAACGACATCTTTAGCATAAAGCCTATCTAAACTCAAATTTTGACACCAAACTTTTTACCCACTGATGTAATATAATATTTTGGGATTTTTGAAGATTTTTATTAATTTTTAAACTGATCATAACATGGGGTTCTTGCTTTGATTCGGTAATTGACGGTTATACCCTTTTTGCTAATAAAATGAGTTTTACATAACATTTTGATACCAAACTTTTTGCTACTGATTCCATATGATAAATAAAATATTTTAAACTTTATAAACTGATCAAAAACTCAGAATTCCTTATATAACCTGAAAATCGCTTAAAACCGACTTTTTACGCGTTTTTTTTTAACGGCAAATTTGGATCACTGACGGACCACTGGAGTATCATCGTGCCACCAGCAGAACCACCCGATCATATCCATCTCCACTAGGAAATAATGCCTATACACCAATTCAGGAGGAAACCCAATAAATCTGGGAAAACCCCCTTTGTGGGAATCGAACCCATGACCTAATGGTCATAAGCCTTATCCCACCCCCAAGATACCACTAAGCAATAATGCCATGGGTACTTTTTACGCGTTTTAAACGCATAGTATGGGTTAAAACTATTTTTGGCATATAAGACTTAATACCTACCGATGTTTTAAGTAAATTTTTATATACTTTAACAGTAAGAAAAAGTTTTGAACTCAGATTTCCAAATTTGACCTTTAAAGCTTATGTGAAATGACCAAAATGCCCCTACGGTGCATAGTTTGGTTATAAATGATAAATTTCACATATATGCAATACCCTACTAAAATAAATATTTTTATTGATCAGTTTAGACCAGAACCTCAGATTATTATTTAACCTCTTTTATAATCTTTAAAATGGCCAAAATACCCCTACGGGACTTAATTTGAGTTTAAATTCGTTTTGGGCATAATGGAAGGTATCCTACTGATATCACAACATATTTAAGGCATATTAACTTAGGAAACCTGCTCATGACTCATTTGGTTACCCGTTATGCATTTATCACGTTCGGTACGGTTTATGTAACTAGTTTGCATAAATTAACCAAAACGGGTCAAACCTTATCATTTTCACTTCAAAATCCAGAATGTGTTTAGTTTACCCATATTATACAAGTCTTCATACTTGTCGAGTCTAAACCACATTCTAATCCGGTCTTCGCTTAATCTTGCGTTTTGAACCGTATATCTTCCTATAAAACTAACCGGTCTAAGTTTAAACTTAAGTAAGACCCGTTAGGAATCTAATAGGTTATTAAAACCATCGTTACAGATTTAGGAGCCCAGTAAAAGATATTTGCACTTGCTGATTGTATACGGCTGAGATAAATTTGTATAATTTGCTCAGGTAAATACTTTCAACTTATTTTCCCTTATACGGGCTTGGGGTACGGTATATAAAATACCGCTTGGTCGGGTATTGAATTTTAATCGTATGAAGGTTCAATCATTGAGATAACCCGTTTAATCTGTTTTGTTTATTTTAAGCCTTTGGGGGGTTAATGACCATGTCCTAGATATCCTCGGCTCATTCATTGAAATGGCCACGACTTAAGCACGGGGTGTAGGCATACACCTGCCGGTGCGTATGTAAAATAATGTACCCACCTATTCGAGAATAACTCGCCGTGGGATATATTATGTGGTGTGTCTATTAATCTTTAACCCGGTTTTCAACCCGGGCTACTGAACGTATAATAAACATGTAATTCTTTAACAAGATTATTTTTAAATAATTATCCCAAGTTATAAAAGATTATTTGTGCCTTGTGCATTTAAATCAATTTTCTTAAACATTTTCAAAATGAGTCGGTTAATTGTATTTACCAGTGAAAACTGACGTATTTTCCAAAAAGGTTAAGTGCAGGAACTAATCAAAATGGGGGGCTGGCTACTCCTAGCATCAATAAAGAGTCTTGCAAGCTTAGATGTTTAAAAATCTGTTGGACAATGTTTCTTTTATCTTTGATCCGCCTGTGGATCCCTTTACAACCATTTTGTAATAATTGATATTACTTTCAATCGGTTTGTAATGTTATTATCGTTAGTCTTTCGCTGTGCATTAAACTGTGATAAATTGACTATGATGATATCAACTACGTCACGATACTCCCCACCGGGCCCACCGGTAATAGGTGGAAATATCGGGGTGTGACAGGTTGGTATCAGAGCCAACATTGAGTGAATTAAACACTAGCCTTTTGTGTTTAATCTAAATGACACAGTTTGCACATTCCTCGACTACCGAGTCTAGGCAAAGAACTTAGGACTAATCCTAATTTATTTTATTTTGTCATTTATTGTTTTCCTTTGTTGTTTCTTTTGTTTGTTTTGACATGATCAACAAAAATGCCACCAAGGTTCCGAAGAGGAGGAAGAGGCAAGGGGCCATTCACCGCCCCCAACGATCATTAGGCCGGGCCTTCACACCGGCGAACTCCGTCAGCCACTATGAGCACTAGTCCTCAAGAAGACTGGAGGACGTATTTGGAGCCTACGAGGTGACCCGTCTCGATTATTCATCACCCTCTTACCATCATTCCTTTGGGCGACAATTGGAGAACGAGCCCAATGATTTACACCACTCCTACCTACCACTGCATCGATCGGGGTCACATCTCGCATTTCAAGACCCGACCCCGTATTTTCAGAGCCGGTTCAACCCGGTAAATCAGGTGCAAGAACCAGTGGGTTTTAACCCATTGGGACCAGAAGATCATTTTTCTGGTGATCAAGACATGGACATGGATGAAGATCCGGATCCTGCCGAACGACCATCTGGGACACCCACACATCCCATCGAGATATCAAATGGGTCGTCTTTTCATGGATCACCTTATCATGGTCCAGACAGCTATGAAGCAAGGTTTGCTTCCTACCCTTGGGAGTTTACTCCCTCTTTCAACCCGTCTCAGCAGCAGCAGCAGGATCCCTCTGAGGATTCACGTTTTGTAGCGGTCACTCCGCCGCCACCACCACCGCTTGAGCAGCAACTGCCTCCGGAGTGTAACACCCCGAAAATACAAATTTGTATATTACAAATAAGTTGTAAATAAATAAGTAAAATAAACTAACTAGGAATGACACTAACCTAGTTAGATGGTGACTTATGAGTAGGTTAAAGAGTTAAAACAAAATAAAAACGAAAGTTGAGGGACTGAAGGTGTTAAAATTGAAACTAAATTCAATTAATTAAACAAAACACACACCAAACACACACAAAAAGTGTGTCTGGTCGATTGAAACACAGGGGGCGACTTGGAGCTCCTCTTCAAACCCTAGTTACTGCTTAATCCCTCAAATTGAAGGCCAAAATCAAGTCCAAAACGAAATCCGAGCTTGTATTAGTGATCCCCATTGTAAGGAGATCATAAGGTATGTGAAATTTGATAAAAATTAACTACTTGAAATTCTCATGAATTTAGAGAATTCGAAATCTGATGATGCATGTGTGTTATATAGATGAAATAGGAACATTGTGGTGTCTAGGAGTAAACCCTAGATAAGTACATGATGAAATCGTACTTAATTCTAGCAAAATCCATGAACACCATTGTAGGTGATTAGTGTGTTCTATAGAACTTGATGAACACTAGGAAATTGGGAGTTGTTCTAGTGTAATTTGACATTTGTGAAGTGATTTCAGAATTATATTGGCTAACATTTATGTAAGATAGTTTGATTGATGTAAAATTTTGGGCTAGATGACAAGTTTTGAACTTGTTATTAAACCATGTAGAATTTTGCCCTTAAAGTGTTTGTGGAAATGCCTCAAAGAAGGCTTAAAACTGAAATTTAAAGTTAAAACGCATAATTGTGATGTTTCGGCAAACTATGCGATATATGATTTGAAAAGAGTTCTAAACATGCCATGATTGAACTCTATAGGAAAGGATACCGGAGCGTCAAGTGGACAAGCCGGTGGTGACTTGCGTTTGAAGGGCATGCTTTGAAGGTATGTAACTTGTTATGTTACATTATGTAAACTAGCTCTGTTAATTGTTCTTAATTGTGTTTTGATATAAAAGTTGATGATAGACGAAGTGATATTGTTCCCTACAAATTGGATACGTTGTAAATAGACTAAGAAATGTTTGGTAGTCATTAGAAATGGAGGATTCCGTAGATGAGCCAAACGGGTCAAATAAATTGAATAGTAGTAATAAAACGTTTTTTAGATGGGCATGTGGCGAAGACGGATCATAAGAGCGTGAAGCCATAAGAATGGTAATGGAACGCCAGTGGTTGTAAGCCTCGGAAGTTGAGGTAAATACACCTTGTCGCTATAAAATGTTACTCCCAATAAATTGGGATCCATTATCACAAACAATTTCAGAAGGGATACCAAATCTAGTAATAATATTTCTTTTAATAAAGGATATCACTTCTTTTTCTCTGACTTGAGCAAAGGCTTCAGCCTCTATCCACATGGAGAAGTAATCAGTCATGGTAAGCATAAACACTTTTCCACCAGGTGCCTTGGGAAGTTTGCCAACTATATACATTCCCCATCTCATGAATGGCCAAGAAGAGGATATAGGATGCAGGGGTTCTGCTGGTTGGTGAAGGATATTACTATGTCTCTGACAAGGATCACACTTCTTGGCATAATCCACAACATCCTTCTTCATAGTAGGCCAATAGTATCCTGTCCTAAGGATCCTTGAGAACAGTGCCCTGCCCCCAGTGTGGTTTCCACAATCTCCTTCCTGAAAATCCTTCAGGACTTCTTGGATTTCAGGAACCTCAATGCATCTTAGATATGGTCATGCAAGAGATCGTTTATATAACATGTTATTCAATATTGTAAATTGAGATACCTTGATTTTGAAAGCCCTGGGGTTTTCTCCTGTAGGAATCTCTCGATGTTGTATATATCTCATGATGGGAAGGATCCATGATCTTGAATGAGATTATGCAGTATCACTAGGAACCACTGTAGAATCCTCCTCTATCTCCATAGCTATGTGATCCTCAATAGCAGGAGCCAAAATATGGATGATAGGGATCTTGATATCCTCTGGAATTTTCAAGGATGATCCTAGGTTGGCCAATGCATCAGCTTCTGCATCCAATTCCTTGACTATCTCTAAATATTTGATTAGCTTTTCACCTTTAACAACATAGGATCCATTAAAGTGATTAGTAATTAATAATGAATCTACATGTAACTCAAGATACCTGATCCTCATATGCTTTGCAATACGCCAGTGGTTGTAAGCCTCGGAAGTTGAGGTAAATACGCCAGTTATTTGGGCTAGTCCCAAGTTTGTTGGGCCTGTCCCCAGTATCGCCAGTAGTGCACGATGATCCTGGTGTAGTTCATGGCAATGGGACCAGTACCCGCTTTAGGGGCTGACAATTTCATTGTACTGGCTGTATTCAGGATCCTACTGTCACACCCCTATTTTCCACGTGTCACCGGTGGACCCGGTGGGGAGTATCGTGACGTAGTTGGTATCATCATAGACAAACAACACAATATATAAATGCACAGCGGAAGCAAAGATAGATTCATTTCAACTTTAATAAAGTGTAATATTAAATATCACTAATAGTTGAAACGGATCCACAGGCGGATCAAAATAAAATAAGATATTGTTCAATAGTTTATTGTCATCCAAGCTTGCGAGACTTATTGTGGACGCTCTAGAAGACAGCCAGCCTATTACGTGTAGTACCTGCACTTAACCTTTTGGGAAAAATACGTCAGTTTACACTGGTAAATACAATTTAACTGACTCTTTTTGAAAATGGTTGAAAATTGATTTGAATGCACGTGGCACAAAACCTTTTTATAACTTGGATTAATTATACAATATAATCATGTGAACGAATTACATGTTACTTATGCGTTTAGTAGCCCGGATCTTGTCCGGGTTAAAGATCAATAGACACACCACATTATAGAGTTATACACTGACAGGTGTACGCCTACACCTCGTGCTCAGGTCGTGGCCATCTCGTAAGATGATGCCAAGGATATCCGGGACATGGTCATTAACCCCCCAAAGGCTTTAAGTGAACAAGACTGTTTAAACGAGCCGATCAAATTATTCAATTAACCACCCAAAGATGTAAGATTTGATGCTCGATCAAGCGGTATTTTATATACCGTAACCCAAGCCTGTATAGGGAAAATAAGTTAAAAGTATTTACCTGAGTAAGTATAATTCTCAACAAGAAAAATGCAAGTAGCTTTTACCGGTGCTCCTAATCTGGAACGAAGGTTTATAATAACCTATTAGATTTCTAACGGGTCTTTATTTAAGCTTAAGCTTAGACCGGTTAGCTTTAAGGACGAAACGGTTCAAACGCACGATTAAGCGAAGACCGGATAGAATGTGATTTAGACCCGACAAGTTTGAATACTTGTATAATATGGGTATACTAAATACATTCTGGATTTTGAGACAAAAATGACAATGTTTGACCCGTCTCGGTCAATTTATGCAAACTAGTTACATAAACCGAACCGAACGCGAAAAGAGCGTTACGGGAAACCGTAAGAGTCATATGCAAGTTCCCTAAGATAATATGGCTTAAATATGTTATAATATCAGTAAGATATCTTCTATTATGCCCCAAATGAATTTAAACACAATTTATGCCTCATAAGGGCATTTTGGTCATTTAAAAGATTATAAAAGAGTTAAATTAGAAATCTGAGTTACAGGTCTGGTTCATACAGTAAATATATTTAATTTAACATGTTATAACAGTAGGGTATGACTCATAAGTGTAAATCATCATTTAAAACCAAACTATGCACCTTAGGGGTATTTTGGTAATTTCACAAGGGCTAAAAATGTCAAAATTGGAAACCTGAGTTCAAAAACTTGTACTTACTGTTATTTTATAAAAATACACTAAAAAAATCAGTAGGTATCAACCTTATATGTTTAATATGGTTATAGTACATACTATGCGTTAAAAACGCTTAAAAAGACGATTTAGAGCCGTTTCCGGGTTTTTAAAAGAAAGCTGATATTTTTATATTTTTAAAGAATGCTCAAAATATTTTATTTATCAAATAAAATCAGTAGGAAAAGGTTTGGGGTGAAAAGGATTTGTAAAACTCATTTTATGGCTAAAAAGGACAAAATCGGTATTAACCGAATTAAGCTTAGAGACCTATGTTATGATCAGCCAAAAATTAAATAAAAATCTTTAAAAATCCCAAAATATTATATAACATCAGTGGGTAAAAAGTTTGATATCAAAAAGTGGGTTTAAATGGGTTATATGTTAATTACGCCGTTTAAGTAACATAAAGCTTTCAAATTACGATATTGAGCATAACTCTTATTCTGGACCACAAACTGATATCAAATTTTAGGTGCAAGTTTATAAATCAGTAACAAATGCTTCTACTCTTTCACTTTTTCGAAAATCACGTTTTATAGTCAAAAGGGCATAATAGTCAATTTTAAGCATAAATCGGAAACATGCATATGAATCGGATAAGTGTTGAACCAAGTTGTAAAATCTCAGAGAGTTATACATATATGAAAATTGGTCCAAAATAAGCTCTAAGGCGGATCTCAAACATGCATGAACGGATCAGAACTGAAAGTCAAAGAAAAAGTCAATTTATGAGACTTTCGGTTCCGATTCGGGTTTAAACTGAAAATTGTCGAGATGAACATGTTGAGACATGTTCTTACATTAATTACCAAGTTATTTTAAAGATCAAACAGGTTGCATGTTCCCTACATTGCTAATCATGCTTAAATTTGCAAAAACACATTCTGTTGACTTTTTGAAACAAGCTTTGACTCGACAATTATCATACTTAGAGTGGGAATCTGAAAATACCCTTTTGAGGGTTTGTTACCCACATAAATACCAACTTGTAGGTACTTTCAATTTGAGAAAAGACTGAGCCAATTTCGTTTAATCACGAAGTCAAACTTAATTTACGATGGATTGACTTTCGGTTAATAAACTAAGCAAGAACGGATTTGAGAAGGTTATGAACATTTACAAGAGTCCTAACAAAGCTTAGAGATCACTAGGAAGTTGTCTTGTCGTCCAGAGAGCTCCAGAAGTTGCCTTGTGAAATTTTTGAATTGCAAGTGTTCAAAGTAGTGTGCTTCAAGACCCTTTTATCTAAGTTTTGATCTGATTAGAGGCTGCCACAGAGGTCTAGGAGTGATATGAGAAGAGGACAAGTGCCCCTAAATGCATGAAAATCGATTGGTGAGGCTCTGGAGTCGACAACAGCTGGTTACAACTCGCAAAACAGAACTGACTGGCAGCTGTGCGTTGTTTTGTCGCTGGGCGCTTGTTCGCGGGCCGCGAGAGACCCCTCGCGGGGCGCGTACAAGTGTGCGACCAGGTCTCCAAGTTTCATACAATTTGCAATTCAGTCCTTGTCCTTTTGTAACGTGTTTTTACTTATTTTTCTTGCACATTAGACCCTAAAACCTGACTTTTAAGGGCCTTGGGACATTTACAAATATGGTAAAGTCCTTGGTTAACTTTGTGCTTACCCGAAAAGTCACGAAATTCAACGTTAAAGCCTTTAACCCTTCGTGCACGGTTTTGATCATATCTTTCTCATACGATAACGAAACTTGATGAAATTTTTACCACATATTCTAGTGAGTATATTTATCATTACAAAGCTTTGGGTTTGCCAAAAGATCACTCAGAGGTATACTTTCAACATGTTGACACTTTTAGCCCCTGTAGTTTGTAATTCCTCACTTTCTTTCATTTTCCGCTTCGTATGATCCATGATTTATCCGTTTAAGATGATAAACATCATGTAGGGTTATTTTAGAGCCTATTTATCAATTGTTGACACTTTGGACCCTTATATTCACATAGTTTCACTGTTTGTCAACTTTAGTCCCTCTAAAGTATGTTTTCACATATTCAAAGTCCATGACACGTGTCAGTACATTATTGGACGTAAATTTTCGAGGTGTTACATCCTCACCCCCTTAAAAGAAATCTCGACCTCGAGATTTACTGAAACAAATGAGGGTATTTTTCTTTCATCGTGGATTCTACCTCCCATGTGTATTCGGGACCTCTACGGGCATCCCATTTGACTTTGACAATAGGCACATGCTTCCTTCGAAGCTTCTTCACCTGTCGATCCTCAATCGACAATGGTTTCTCCACGAATTTCAAGCTCTCATCTATATGTACATCCATATGCGGTATTACCAGTGATTCATCAGCGAAACACTTCTTCAGATTACAGATGTGAAAAACATTATGTATAGCACTAAGCTCTTCAGGCAAGTTTAACTTATAAGCGACTGACCCGACACGTTCGATAACCTCGAAAGGTCCTATGTATCTCGGGCTTAGCTTTCCTTTCTTACCAAATCGCATCACTCCCTTCCAGGGTGATACTTTAAGCAATACTTTGTCACCTACTTCGAAGTGAAAAGATTTACGCTTTGGATCCGCATAACTTTTCTGCCTATCCCTGGCAGCTTTCAAACGATCGCGAATCTGGACAATCTTGTCCGTCATCTCAAAAACTATCTATGGTCCTGATAGTTGGACATCTCCAACTTCCGCCCAACAAATGGGCGATCTACACTTTCTACCGTATAAGGCCTCAAAAGGCGCAGCTTTTATGCTGGTGTGGTAGCTATTGTTGTAGGAGAACTCAATTAGTGGTAGGTTCTTATCCCAATTTCCACCCAAGTCGATCGCACATGCACGTAGCATGTCTTCCAACGTTTGAATAGTACGCTCACTCTGACCGTCAGTCTGAGGATGATAAGCCGTACTAAAATTTAAACGCGTACCCAAAGATTGTTGGAAACTTTTCCAAAAATTAGAGGTGTATCTTGTATCTCTATCCGAGATAATAGTCACAGGTATACTATGCAAAGCTACAATCTTATCAACGTATAACCGTGCTAACAAATCGGAGCTATAAGTCTCCTTAATGGGTAGGAAATGTGCTGACTTCGTCAGTCTATCCACTTTGACCCATATAGTATCATTTCCGTTTCTCGTCTTTGGCAACTTGGTGATGAAATCCATCGTCACCATCTCCCACTTCCATGTGGGAATTTCAGGTTGTTGCAACAAACCTGACGGCTTCTGGTGTTCAGCTTTGACTTGCGCACAAGTCAAACACTTAGCTACATAAGCAGCTGCAGACTTTTCAAACCAATCCACCAATAATTTGCCTTTAGATCCTGGTACATCTTATCGGCTCCAGGATGAACGGGATATTTGGAACTGTGGGCTTCCTGGAGGATAACATCCCGAAGTCCTCCATAAACTGGAACCCATATTCGTCCATTCAATCTTAGCATTCCGTCCTTGTCATGGGATAACTGCTCCTCAGTTACTCCCAGTTTTTCTTCAGGGTAGTTAGCTTCCAGCACAGCTTCCTTCTGTGCTGCTAGCACCCTTTCGTTCAAACTATTCCTTATTTCAATGCGCTTGGCATTGATTCTTATCGGCTTTACTCTTTCTTTTCTGCTCAAGGCGTCAGCAACTACATTTGCCTTGCCTGGATGGTATTTTATCTCACAATCAAAATCATTTAGGGTTTCCATCCATCGTCTTTGTCGCCTGTTCAAGTCCTTCTGATTGAACAAATGTTGAAGGCTCTTGTGATCCGAATAGATCACACACTTGGTTCCATATAAGTAATGCCTCCATAATTTCAATGCAAATACAACGGCACCCAGCTCCAAGTCGTGGGTGGTGTAGTTCTTCTCATGTACCTTTAACTGTCGTGAAGCGTAGGCAATGACCTTGCCTTTTTGCATGAGTACACAGCCCATACCAGTGTGGGATGCATCACAATACACCACAAATTCTTCTATACCATCGGGCAATGTTAACACTGGTGCATTGCTCAACTTTTTCTTCAAAATGTCAAAGGATTCCTGCTGCTTAGGGCCCCAATCAAACTTAACTTTCTTACGTGTCAACGAAGTTAGGGGCGCAGCAATCCTTGAAAATTTTTCGATAAAACGCCTATAATATCCTGCTAAACCCAGGATGCTACGAATCTCAGTAGGTGTCTTCGGCTCTTGCCAATTCATAACTACTTCTACCTTAGCGGGATCCACTTGGATACCACGCTCACTTACCACATGTCCAAGGAATTGGACTTCCCGAAGCCAAAATTCGCACTTCGAAAATTTGGCGTAGAGTTTCTCCTGATGTAGAAGTTTGAGAATACAACGTAGGTGTTTCTCGTGGTCAGCTTGGTTCTTCGAATAAATAAGGATGTCGTCAATAAAGACGATGATGAATTTGTCCAAGTAAGGCTTGCAGACGCGATTCATGAGATCCATGAATGCGGCCGGTGCATTAGTAAGCCCAAAAGGCATCACTAGGAACTCGTAATGTCCATAACGAGTCCTAAATGCAGTTTTATGCACATCTTCATCCTTGACCTTCAACTGATGATAGCCTGACCTCAAATCGATCTTAGAGAAATAGCTTGCCCCTTGTAACTGATCGAACATATCGTCGATCTTGGGCAAAGGATACCTATTCTTGATAGTGACTTTATTAAGCTCACGGTAATCGATACACAGACGCATCGATCCATCCTTCTTCTTGACAAACAAGATCGGCGCTCCCCAAGGAGACGAACTAGGTCTAATAAAACCTTTGGCTAGCAGATCGTCTAACTGCGTCCTTAACTCCTTCATCTCCGTTGGTGCTAACCTATAAGGTGCTCTTGCTACTGGTGCAGCGCCAGGGATGATGTCGATTCGGAATTCCACTTGCCTATCCGGTGGTAAACCAGGTAGTTCTTCGGGAAAAACTTCAGGATATTCCGAAATGACAGGGATGTCTTCAATCTTAGGCTTTGGCTCGTCTATAGTAACTTGTGCCATATAAATGACACAGCCCTTCTGCAGACATCTGGATGCCTTGAGTATAGACACTTGCTCAGGCAATCCATGCTGGGTATCTCCTTGGATGGTGAGTGACTCACCAGATGGAGTTTTAACTACCACTTGCTTTCTATTGCACACAATCTGGGCTTGGTTATGCGATAACCAATCCATGCCTAACACTATATCAAAGCCGGCTAGCTTAAAGGGAAGTAAGGACAAAGGAAAAGAGTGATTCCTAATGGATATAACACATCCATCTAAAACAGTCGAGGCGGTTTCTATGGTTCCATCAGCTAATTCCACCTCACATTTCACGCTTAAGGGTTTTACCGGTAATTTCAACAACTCACAAAACTTATTATCTACAAAAGACTTATCTGCTCTAGAATCAAACAATAATCTAGCAAAAACATCATTTACGAGAAAAGTACCTGTAATCACGTTGTCATCCTGAACAGCTTCCTTAGCATCCATCTTGAAAACTCTCGCGTTGGTCTTCTTCCCATTTTCGGCTTTCTTGGCGTACTTTGGGCAATTAGACTTAATGTGCCCTTTTTCGTTGCAATCGTAACATGTTGCATCCTTCAGCTTCTTACACTCCAAAGTCTTATGATCAGTAGACTTGCAAATCCCACAGGATCTCGTGTGAGACTGGGATTTCGACTCAAATCGACATTTCCCAAAATGATTCTTCTTGCATGTTTTACATTTGGGCTTATCCCCCGATTGTTGCCCATCTCTCCTGGATCCCGACCCTTTCCTGTGGTCGTCATTTCCTCGGTGTTTCTTACCTGATCTTCGTGAGGTATCGTCCTCACGCTTCCTCTTGTTCTCTTCAGAATTCCTGAGTGCTCTCAACCTGACTACGTCCAAGGTGAGAGAGAGAGATAGATCAGCTGCTGATCTGAAGGTTGCAGGCCTTGATGCCTTAACACTTGATTTAATCTCTGGGGCCAAACCCCCGATGAAGCGGGCAATCCTCTTAGGTTCTGGTGTTACCAAGTATGGAACCAACCTGGATAGGGTATTAAAAGTGGTGAGGTATGCCTGACAGTCTAAATTTTTCATCACTAAAGATAGGAAGTCTGATTCAATTCTCTCAACTTCATGCTGCGGTAGTAATTATCCTTAATAAGGGCAACGAACTGATCCCATGATAGATTATAGAGTGGGATCTTTCCAGCAGCTTGTACGAGGGATTTCCACCACGCCAGTGCATCTCCTTTGAACGATTGGGATACGTATTTCACTACGTCCCTTTCAGCACACCCGCTGATGTCTACAATCGTTTCCATTTCGTCCAACCAAGTTATACAATCTACCGCTCCCTTTTCCCCAGTAAAGTCCCGGGGTTTACATGAGACGAAGTATTTGTATGTACAGGACTTACCACGCGGTTCCTGTTTAGGCTCGACCTTCTTGACGGGACACTGTTCTGATTTGAGGAGTGACGTTCATCATCATCTTTCTTTGGCTTATCCTTCTTGGGTACATCTCTCTTAGAGGGCGGTTTGCTATGAGCCTCAGAGTGGACTTTTGGTTTAGAATGTGGCACAGATCGGGTCCTACTTCGGGTCCCGCTCGACTCACTATACTGTTTATTTAGTGCTTCGACAACAACATCATTCACTAATGCTTTCAACTCTGCACCAATTACTAATATCTTAGCATTTTCAGGGTTTTCTGCTGGACGACTGTTTAGTTCTTCAGACTTAGCCATGTAGTTTTAAGTGCTACATAAAAATAAGGACAAGGTCTATTTAGAAGCCTAAACAGTATTATCGTTCTTGACGATTTATTAACCATGGTAAATAAGAGCCATTTTAGTTAATTTAATAATTTCATTCAGGATTTTTACTAGTAATCTTTTTAGAATGAAATATAATATTGGCATAATAAGCCTAGTCACGTAGACAAATTTCTAAATTACAAATTTAGATCTTATAGGATTTAAGTTTGAATAAATAAGACATATCAATCCTTTTCTTGGCAGGGAGTTTATAAACTACGGCTGCCTTTTTGTTTTATATGACATTAATTATAACCCGTAGGCATTATGTCACAACCAAATATATAGAAAAATATTAAACTTGGATAATTTATTAAAAGGGTGACATGTGTGATTTTACGGATCACACTAGCCAAGAATGTTAACATGTTTACAGATGTTAACAGAGAATTGAATTTTTTAAACAGGTTCTACCATATTGGCTAAATTTATGACAACATAACAGCTAGGTTTTACCTTTTAAGATCCTTATTATTTTATTAAAATGGTAAATCAAAATAATAAATGTTATTTTTCATTTATTTATACACTATGTTTATGCACATAATTTAAAAATGAAAAACTTAAATTAACCATTCCAAATAAAAATTTAACCAGTACGAGTTTGCCCTAAACGGGACTTTTACATAAACAACATGCCCACGCAGGGGCCAACTAACAAAACAAACAAACCTACGCAGGGGTCAAATAAAAGATATGCCCACGCAGGGGCAGAACAGAAAAAGAATACCCACGCAGGGGTAGAGTACAGAAATAAATATATGTCCACGCAGGGACATGAGTACCACACTAAGATAACCAAACAAACAAAGGATTCAGTGACCCTTCTTGCTTTTACCCTTAATCAAATCCACCATCTTCTTAAACACCCCCCGGTCATGCCTCCGATCATGCCGCAACTCATGTCGCATCTCTTGACGCACCTCTTGTATCTCATGAAGGATTTCTTGCATTTGGGGCGGTGACATCGCCGGTGCCTGAGGTGGTTGCTGATAATGCGGCGGTTGAGGAGGCTGTTTGTAACACCCCTAAAACGGGTTTGGTAATCATACTCCGTTAATACCAAAAGACGGGTAAAGTACCGTTAGCAGTAAAGTTAACCGGTAAATATTTGGATTTAATAAGAAATCCTAATAATTTAAATACAAGCGAATCAAAGAATTAAGGAATTGACTTTATAAGAACCCGAGTCAACGGGACTTAAAATAAAACGGGTTTTTAGCTCCCGGAACCCACCAAGTTAACTAGGTAAAATTAACCTAGTTAGTAAAGGGTAAATAAATAATAAACTATGAGTTATAGTTTCATATATGAATCTCTAAACTTGAGGGACTAAACATGGGCAACTAGAATAGTGTTTTATTAAAACACTTATAAAAAAAAATATAGAAATCAATACACACACATACGTATGCGCCCAGGGGAAAGCTCCATGGGAGCTCAAACCCTAACTTCAACAAATCAACAAAATTGAAGGATCAAACCAAGTCCAAATCGAAAATTGAGCATAGATTAGTGATCCTCATCACAAGGGGGTTACAAGGTATGTAAAATTTGGTGTTAATTCTCTACTTGAAATTCTCATGAATTTAGGGTATTCGAAATTTGTTGATGCATGCTTGTTATATGGATGAAATAGGAACCTTGTAGTGTTTAGGAGTAAACCCTAGACAAGATATGTTGAAATCGTGCCAAATTTTAGTAAAAAAATCCATGAACACCATTGAAGGTGATTGTTGTTAGGGTTTTTGATTGCTAAAATGGTGTTATGATGTCAAGAACTTGCTTAAAGTGAAAGCTGAATTCAAACGACTCTTGATCAGAATTTACAGCCGACTTGTATCGGCTGTAACCTGGACAAAACGTGATAAAAACATGTGTTTCTTGAGTCTAAAATGTAATTCCAGGAAATATCTTTAAAACCCCACTAGAATCGCATTTTTTCGACGAGAATTGAGCGTTTTATGAATTTTTCCGTATCAAAGGTTCAAGCTGCGTTTTCTGGAAGAATTTGCAGCCCATTACGAATGTCATAACTCAATTTAGGAATTGAGTTATGGTCTCAAATTCTTACTGTAGAAAGTTTTAAGTGATTAAAAGAATCGCCAATTGGAATTTCGTCAATCGGATAAACGAGGAATTTTAAATGAATTTTTCCGTAAGCTGCAGTCAGAAGTGACGAATCTGATTGCAGCTTAGTAAATGAATTTTTATGAATTTTTGGTAAAGAGTTAGATCTTGAAATTTTAACACAAGGCCTAACCCTCTGAGATGTACGCCATATAAAAAAATCATAATTTTTGAAGACAAGTAAACAGGTTAAACAAGTCACCAAAAAACAACCCATTTTCAGTGATATGAAATGCCTAAATGAAATCGCGGCCTACTAGTTAGTATGTGAAATTTGATTTCGTTAAGAGTTCGGATGAAATATGCCTAAGTGAGTTCATTGAACCAAATGTGCATTTGAATATGTTGATAAGTCAATTGACTTTTAAAAAGTCAAACTGACCAATGATTAGATCGAATGATAATTTTGATATGGACGAATGATAAATTCGACATAAACCCCGTAGGATGGAATAGTCGTAAATGATTATGACTAAACTAATCGTCTTACGAATTATGATGATAGTTTGTCACTTGACAAGCTAGGTGGAGGCTTGGAAAGGAAGCGGGTCAAACGAAGCAAATAAGAAGTAAAAGCATGTTTCGGATGCAAGGTAAGTAAAACTTACACCTACTTGTAGTATACGTGTTTATTTTATAGGCGATAAATACAACAAAGGATTTGGTTCGAATTATGAGTTCCAACATGAAACGAATTGGTTTGGAACGAATAGAAACATTTTAAACCATGATTTATGGTGAAAAAGGCAAAATGGTAAACTAGCCATGAATTGGTTAATAGTTTAATAGTTTTCTTAAAGTTACCTTATAGCGTAACTAGCAATGGAAAATGGGTAAATATGGAAATTTAGTCAAGTATTGACTAAAGTAATATAGGTTTCAAAGGAAACCCATAGCATAAGCCGAATGGGTTAAAAATATAGGAAATTGACTTTAGAAAGAAAGGGATCTAGGGAGAAAATCCGAAATGGTTCGGATGTGTGATTTGTAAATAAAAACCATGTTTTTGTTACATATGAAAATGTTGTGTTATATATAGATCGAACGGGTCAAATGGTGGGAATAACGTCACTTGACAAAATCAACTAATGTGGTGGTCAAGTCATGTGTTACAGGAGCGAATAGTAATTTGGATAATTGCGTCGCCATAGAATATCGGTAATAAAAGCAAGGTGTTGCAACGGGTCACTAGGTTGACTCGAGTCAGGTACGTATAAATACGATTGTGGTTAAACATACATTTTTTTTGGGTCAAATTGTAGCAAATGCCCTTCGTCGTAAATGAGGGGCTAAAGTTGACTAAAATGCCCTTGTTGGGTAAACCAGGCAAACGACCTTTAAAGGTTGTTGCAAATAAGTGTTTTGGTAGATTAAATCCTTAAGATAAGTATAAAAGGGATGTATGGGACCTTAGTGCATAAATACCCTTAACGGGTCAAAATAAGCATACAAATGAAAACGGGTTTAAATTGTGTAATAAACCGGGGATTATAATCTAGCATGGTAAATAACATTAAGTTGAAGAAGTATATGAGATATAAAGGTCAAATACACAAGTTTGATGATGAAATCACGAACGGGTCAAAAGTTGGCAAAAAGGGTAATAAGCCGAAGTCTTAAATTTTATCAAGCCGGATGTAGGATTTTAACTCCATATGATGGAGAATCAAATTTCAAACATGTAGGAAGAAACGGTAGGTCAAACGGATGAGCGGTTTGAAAGATACGAAAGATTTCGTGTCAAATTACGGCAAAATGGAAAAGCTGGATGCAGGGTCCACCGTAAATTACGGTGCCACCGTAATTTACGGTGAAGCTGATTTGTGTTACGGTGCTAATCTACTGTTGTACGGTAGGGAGTGGTCAATACATGAGCCACCGTAAATTACGGTGCCACCGTAATTTACGGTGGAGATCAGAATTTAGTTATTGTTTTGGGTTCAAGATATTAATGTTGGATTTCCAAATTTCCTCATTATATTAATTATTTAATTATCAAAACTGACCTTTAAGTTGGTTTTGATCACAGGTGAAGGTCGAGAGTTCCGGATGAAGATCAAGCGTCGAGCAAGAACCGAACACATGTTAAACAAAGCTTCCGCAATGTTGTCTTGTCGTTATTTTAAACGGAAATTTAAATTACATTATGTATATCACTTAAATTGTAAAAGTTTTTAACAAACCCGTATTTCCGATGTATGTGTAATCATTAATTAAATGATTATTTTCGCAAAATATACGTTAAACCTTGATTTATAGGAACGGGTGTTACAAGTTGGTAATCAGAGCTCATGGTTAAAGAGTAAATTGTGTTCGGTTCGAGGCTTGATCGCAAATCCGGTAAGTACATGTATGTTAATAGTTTAGCATGCTAAAGTGTTGTAAACAACACATAGGGCTATCGTGTGATACACGTTACCCCAATTAAAATGATTGATATAGTTGACGAAAATACGTGCGTTGACGCGTATAGTAGAAAAAGCCTTGTATTATAATACGGGCGATTATTAAAGTTGATTTTACTAACTTTTGTGAATGTTTTAATTAAAGGACATTCGCGTTGAAGACGACGAGAGTCAAACGAATTGTGGATACGATGAGGGAACGGTCCGAAGTATGACAAGAGGAGCATGCTCACCGAGGACTAAATCGCGTAACGACCGCGAACAAGGTTAATGGCAAGGAACGCCCGTCGGGGCAAACATTACCAGGTGCACATTTTAAATAATCGCACAAATAGTAATATGCAACAAATAAGTAGAAATTGAAAGTTGCATATGTAGATAAAAAAAAACTTGGAAAAACCCGAATAGAAAATGTATTCGGGATATTGTTTCCAAGAGAAACAAATAGAGGCGTTACTTACATAGGGCGTGATGTGAAAACTATAAAAAGGTCATGTGTGTCATGTGTTAATCGCTTACTCTGGCCAAGTAAGTAGTGGCATATGATACCATGAACTTCTTATGGCGGACACGTTTACATCCGATGTAGTAAGGGCCGAGTGAATGGGACTAACTTAAAAGTACCCAAATGAATCAAATGAGCAAAATAATTGATAATAATGTAAACGCACAGCCGTGTGACGGAAGTGTATTACATTAGGATGATGAGCCCGAGTGAAGGGACAAACAAGCATGAAAAATGATTTAGACAAGTATTGGGAGGGAGTGTACTTACGCACGAACCCAGAAAACGCAAGCATGAAAAATGATTTAGACGAGTATTGGGAGGGAGTGTACTTACACTCGAACCCAGAAAACGCAAACATGTAAACTGATTTAGACAAGCATTGGGAGGGAGTGTACTTACACTCGAACCCGGAAAATGCAAATATGTCCCTTAACGGGTCATTTTTGTAAAACGTCAAACTTAAAGACAAAGTCGGAATATAAAAATGAAGCGAGGTCTTAATGCAGACCGGGAGAGTTGCAATAATAACGACTTCGGTAAAACACCCGGTTGATAGGTAAGAATTAAACACATGCGTAAACCAAGAGACGTGAATACGGAAAAAAAAATCAAAGGACTTGGATTACGAGTTATGACTATAAAATCTCGTATATAGAAATTGTGAGTAAATATGTTCAACTATTCGAAGTCGAATGGGTTGAATAAAGAATAAAGTTGATTGTTTATAAGTGATGGATTTCACATTAATAGGTCAAACAGGTTGAATACAATATAACGCCGAATGGCACAAATGAGCACTAGCCAGATAAAGGTAGCGTTAAATGCAAGAGAATAATGAGCCCGGTATTGGGATATAACCAAATAAGAATAAATTATGGACTGTCAATATCCTGGTATGGATAATTGACAAAAGTTAAAGAGAAGATCCTAAAACTAAAACTTCGGTTTTAGTAAGAAATAATGTTTTTACAAACATAAATTCTGATAGGAATTTAAATAATAAGTATGAAAGATACTAGTCTTGACACTGATAGGCGCAAGACAATATATTCGAAAAGTGATATATTTTCGAAAATGAAAGGTTGATACAAACTAAACACGATGTGACACGATCACGGTTAGGAAATGTAATGTGAAGTAAAATCACGTTATAACTAAGCGAGCGGTGAAAAGTAACGGGACCAATAAGTCTAGTTAGTAAGACCGGTTAAGGCCAGTAATTCAAATCAATAAAAAAAAATTAGTTTGCTTGTAAGCGGTGGATTCGGTATAACTGAACCGAATGAATAAATCTGAAAACAAAAGAAATTATTGCTAAAAGTGAAATATTTCACTAAAGACCTTTAAACGGGTCAAGGTAACGGATTCACCAAGAGTTCGATAATATATAAAAGCGATGGAAATCGCTAAGTTAACTAAACTAGTAGAAATAACGGAATTACGTTATTTCAAGTTACATTATGTCGTAGGAGATATGTAGACAATTAGTAACCAAAAAGATGTTACCATACTTTTCGGGTAATACTAACGATTGGTTAAAAAGTATAATTAATGTTTAAAATATTTCTCGGACAAAATACATTGAGTTTAAACTCAATGAATTATGTAAGAAAAGGTTTCGGGGACGAAACCTCTTTAAGGGGGTTAGACTTGTAACACCCCTAAAACGGGTTTGGTAATCATACTCCGTTAATACCAAAAGACGGGTAAAGTACCGTTAGCAGTAAAGTTAACCCGGTAAATATTTGGATTTAATAAGAAATCCTAATAATTTAAATACAAGCGAATCAAAGAATTAAGGAATTGACTTTATAAGAACCCGAGTCAACGGGACTTAAAATAAAACGGGTTTTTAGCTCCCGGAACCCACCAAGTTAACTAGGTAAAATTAACCTAGTTAGTAAAGGGTAAATAAATAATAAACTATGAGTTATAGTTTCATATATGAATCTCTAAACTTGAGGGACTAAACATGGGCAACTAGAATAGTGTTTTATTAAAACACTTATAAAAAAAATATATAGAAATCAATACACACACATACGTATGCGACCAGGGGAAAGCTCCATGGGAGCTCAAACCCTAACTTCAACAAATCAACAAAATTGAAGGATCAAACCAAGTCCAAATCGAAAATTGAGCATAGATTAGTGATCCTCATCACAAGGGGGTTACAAGGTATGTAAAATTTGGTGTTAATTCTCTACTTGAAATTCTCATGAATTTAGGGTATTCGAAATTTGTTGATGCATGCTTGTTATATGGATGAAATAGGAACCTTGTAGTGTTTAAGAGTAAACCCTAGACAAGATATGTTGAAATCGTGCCAAATTTTAGTAAAAAAATCCATGAACACCATTGAAGGTGATTGTTGTTAGGGTTTTTGATTGCTAAAATGGTGTTATGATGTCAAGAACTTGCTTAAAGTGAAAGCTGAATTCAAACGACTCTTGATCAGAATTTACAGCCGACTTGTATCGGTTGTAACCTGGAAAAACGTGATAAAACATGTGTTTCTTGAGTCTAAAATGTAATTCCAGGAAATATCTTTAAAACCCCACTAGAATCGCATTTTTTCGACGAGAATTGAGCGTTTTATGAATTTTTCCGTATCAAAGGTTCAAGCTGCGTTTTCTGGCAGAATTTGCAGCCCATTACGAATGTCATAACTCAATTTAGGAATTGAGTTATGGTCTCAAATTCTTACTGTAGAAAGTTTTAAGTGATTAAAAGAATCTCCAATTGGAATTTCGTCAATCAGATAAACGAGGAATTTTAAATGAATTTTTCCGTAAGCTGCAGTCAGATGTGACGAATCTGATTGCAGCTTAGTAAATGAATTTTTATGAATTTTTGGTAAAGAGTTAGATCTTGAAATTTTAACACAAGGCCTAACCCTCTGAGATGTACGCCATATAAAAAATCATAATTTTTGAAGACATGTAAACAGGTTAAACAAGTCACCAAAAACAACCCATTTTCAGTGATATGAAATGCCTAAATGAAATCGCTGCCTACTAGTTAGTATGTGAAATTTGATTTCGTTAAGAGTTCGGATGAAATATGCCTAAGTGAGGTCATTGAACCAAATGTGCATTTGAATATGTTGATAAGTCAATTCACTTTTAAAAAGTCAAACTGACCAATGATTAGATCGAATGATAATTTTGATATGGACGAATGATAAATTCGACATAAAACCCGTAGGATGGAATAGTCGTAAATGATTATGACTAAACTAATCGTCTTACGAATTATGATGATAGTTTGATGCTTGACAAGCTAGGTGGAGGCTTGGAAAGGAAGCGGGTCAAACGAAGCAAATAAGAAGTAAAAGCATGTTTCGGATGCAAGGTAAGTAAAACTTACACCTACTTGTAGTATACGTGTTTATTTTATAGGCAATAAATACAACAAAGGATTTGGTTCGAATTATGAGTTCCAACATGAAACGAATTGGGTTGGAACGAATAGAAACATTTTAAACCATGATTTATGGTGAAAAAGGCAAAATGGTAAACTAGTCATGAATTGGTTAATAGTTTAATAGTTTTCTTAAAGTTACCTTATAGCGTAACTAGCAATGGAAAATGGGTAAAAATGGAAATTTAGTCAAGTATTGACTAAAGTAATATAGGTTTCAAAGGACACCCATAGCATAACCCGAATGGGTTAAAAATATAGGAAATTGACTTTAGAAAGAAAGGGATCTAGGGAGAAAATCCGAAATGGTTCGGATGTGTGATTTGTAAATAAAAACCATGTTTTTGTTACATATGAAAATGTTGTGTTATATATAGATCGAACGGGTCAAATGGTGGGAATAACGTCATTTGACAAAATCAACTAATGTGGTGGTCAAGTCATGTGTTACAGGAGCGAATAGTAATTTGGATAATTGCGTCGCCATAGAATATCGGTAATAAAAGCAAGGTGTTGAAACGGGTCACTAGGTTGACTCGAGTCAGGTACGTATAAATACGATTGTGGTTAAACATACATTTTTTTGGGTCAAATTGTAGCAAATGCCCTTCGTCGTAAATGAGGGGCTAAAGTTGACTAAAATGCCCTTGTTGGGTAAACCGGGCAAACGACCTTTAAAGGTTGTTGGAAATAAGTGTTTTGGTAGATTAAATCCTTAAGATAAGTATGAAAGGGATGTATAGGACCTTAGTGCATAAATACCCTTAACGGGTCAAAATAAGCATACAAATGAAAACGGATTTAAATTGTGTAATAAACCGGGGATTATAATCTAGCATGGTAAATAACATTAAGTTGAAGAAGTATATGAGATATAAAGGTCAAATACACAAGTTTGATGATGAAATCACGAACGGGTCAAAAGTTGGCAAAAAGGGTAATAAGCCGAAGTCTTAAAAGTCTTAAATTTTATCAAGCCGGATGTAGGATTTTAACTCCATATGATGGAGAATCAAATTTCAAACATGTAGGAAGAAACGGTAGGTCAAACGGATGAGCGGTTTGAAAGATACGAAAGATTTCGTGTCAAATTACGGCAAAATGGAAAAGCTGGATGCAGGGTCCACCGTAAATTACGGTGCCACCGTAATTTACGGTGGAGCTGATTTGTGTTACGGTGCTAATCTACTGTTGTACGGTAGGGAGTGGTTGTAACACCTGTGCCTTCACGGCCATCAAACAAATACCAAACCAATGAAATATTATATTTCATACTTGGGATTTGTAAAAATATGTGTATCGTTTACACATATCAACTCTTGTTCAATTTCAAACCCTAAATCGCTTTCTAGAAGGTTATACGCGCACTAATGCGTAAATATAACCAGTTTAATGCAACAAACGCTCTGGAATAGTGAAATAGGTTTAACATACCTTAAATAACCTTTACATAACTTAGATATAAGTTTTGGAAGGTTTGGTGTGGTGAAATCAAAGTTAAATCGCTTACAGGGACTAAACTTGACAAACTGCGAAAGTATGCCAATTTGAACTGTAACAGACATTCCGGAACATGACCATAAGTTTAACATACCTTAAAAATCCTTTACATAGCTTAGAAATAGGCTTTGAGGGGTTCGGTGTGCTAAAATAAACTTTTGCGTCATTCAGGGACTAAAAGTGTCAAAAAGTGCACAAGTTTGCATTTTCGCGCATAACTTACGTTCTGAATACATCTGGACATCCAAAAATTTATGTGAGCATGACTACATTATATTTTAGTGTTCGCCATAAGAAAAATCCATTCGTCGCGTCATTTGGTTCGTTTTTCGCGCTTATGCGCATTCCGTCGTAATTAAGCGAACATCGCGTTCGTACGACCAAACGAACCATCATCCGGCATATTTTTGAGTATGTTTTGAGTTCCCTATACTTTAACTTCATTTTAGAGCCTTGAAATGAGGTTAACAGGGTTCAAACGCATCGAAAAAGGCCTTAAACACGTGCAGGGACCATTCCTGCCACTTTTGAAACTTTTCTGAAACTGGGGGGTCAGTGGCGTAGCGCGACTGCCTAGGCCTTCACCGTCGCGCTACGCGACTGCCTAGTCTGGGGCAGAAACTCATTTTTCGCATTTTCGGGACCAGATTCGACGTATCTACAGCTGTTAACAGCTGCAATCCACTCCCTAATCCTATGCCAAGTGTTGATTTCTTATGGTGAGTGGCAAATGAGCCACCATAAGCTTCCGACACTTGTACGGGTGAGATCAAGGCACGATTTTCGACAAACGATCCTAACGGTTCGGGTATTCCTATAAATACCCACCCCCCTTTGGCTTAAAAACCCACAAATCTGATCATTTGGGCTCTAAGTTGGAACCTTCGTTTCATACCTGAGCTATTTTGATCTTGGTTAGCATTCGGGGACCCTTCGTAAGTATTCTTTCGTTCTTTTCCTTATTTTACTGCTTTTCGAGTCAGAAAGTCAAACTTTGTTTGACTTTCAGCGTTGACCAGTAATGGTCAATGCGAAGTTCGTTAGAACTTCGCAACGTGATTGTAATCACGATGGTCATAGTCCCTTGGGACTATGCCTACTGATTACCACGTTGTCTAGGGTCGTAGGGTAAGCGATCTGATAAATCGCTTATACCTCGAACCCGACCCAGTTTGGTCGATCATTAGGATCCGACCAAATACATTAGGTGACCATAGTAGGTAGGGAATAACCTTCCGAGGTTATACCCTATGGTCACATCGTTTAAGTAGTTGTATGATAGGTAGTTTATATGCCTTAGGTAAATTACCAGAATACCCTTTTCATGTATAATTGGTAATTAAGCATATGTAACCTAAACTTTTGTCACATAACTGATTATGTAACATGTTTAGGCATATAACACTTGTCGTAGAACTAGTTAGGCGGTCCGAACGCGTTTCACGCGAACGACGCGTTAAAGTAGCATAAGCTACCTAAACGGGTCGTAATGGGTCGTAAACAATTATGTTAGGTTTCATTTAGTATGTGGGCTTTGTTAAACCAAATGACACGAGTCTCTACACTCGTTTGGTTTACAAACCCTAATGCTACCCAATCTTCCGATCTAGGTCCGGTTAATTAACATAGTTACCTATATTAGGTGCCGTTTGATATCCGCGATCTCTAGCATTGTTTAGTTGTTACTCAAGGACTACTGAGCAATCTCAGGTGAGTACATAGACCCCTCTTTTACTGTTTTCCAAACTGTTTTGGGGTGGAACACATGTGCCTACTTGTTACTTTCATGCTTTCCTGTTTTCACATCATATACCGACTATGTTTGTTAGTACATTATAGTACATGATTTCATTACTTTTCTGCTATGTATGTTGACTGATAACATGCTAAGCACATTGATTTACATGACTTTTCTGCTATGTATGTTGACTGATAACATGCTTAGTACATTGTTTTACATGACTTTTCTACTTTGTATGATGACTTTGCATACTTAGTACATTGTTTTATACTGCATCTCTGTTGCATATGTTCCAGTAACATATGGACACATTGTTTTATAGCTCTACCCTGTATGTTTACTCTAGCATACTAGGTACATTATCTTCATAAAACATGCTTACATTTTGGTATGACATTTGGTTTGTTTAAACTATACTATACATTCATTAACACCGATCATGCCGCTCGGTAGTAGGTAGTGGTACCATAGGACTTGACAAATCCCGTTCCGGACATCCCAGGGAAAGGGGATGAAAGGAATGACCGAATCCGAATACATATTCTCTTGATAACTCACTTTTACATAGTTATCCGTCTGTCTCAAGGCTTGGATGTATGAATTTTCACAATACCGCATAAATGTTCATATTCAGTATAGCATGCATATATCTTACAAAACATAACTTTGATTTAAACCAAGTTTTACTTCAATACTTTGTTTTGTACATTTTTACTTATGGTTTAAGTAGTCTAAATTTTACTTACCATACATATCATTTTGGTTATACATTACTTGACTACTTTTGGACTATAGACATTTGACTTGGATATTTGACATAGACATTTTTACATGATTTACATCTTGACATGAACATTTTACATTGTTTGGTTTGGTTTGATTAAGTGATTAAGTAACGATGCGTGTGTAATATGATACAAGCATGGTGGATACGCCGCTGGTACTTCCTATATATAAGTGTTTGTATGGTATTACATGTCGTAACGTTATTTGAATCATTTCAGTTTGAGACATAGAACATTTCATACAAATAACATACTTTTCATAAGACATTGATTTATAAACAACTTATCTTATACAAACACATTTTTCTTGGTTATTCATTTAACCTTACATTTATTTATACTTATCATCTGATCTTATCGTTTTTCAAATGATTTAAAAGACAAAGCAAATAACAAGGTTCATGACTAAACATTTTCTCAAACATAGCCATGAATCTTATTTTCACAAAACCTATGTATCTCACAGGCATTTTTATGCTGACGTACCTATTTTCACATGTGTTTTTCAGGAACTGTTGCATAAGATGGTCAAGATACACATAGACAGACCTGGGCTTTAGTAACGATAAAAGATGCAAGACTAGTTAATTATGTTGTATTTATTTGTTTATTAGGACATTGTAACACTATTGTTGAATAAAACGAAACTTCAATTGCCATGGATTTGAAACATTAATTCTGTTACAACACTCCCCGATGTTTCCGCCACGTTTGGTATGTTCTACGTGGTCGGGGTGTGACAGAAAAGATGGTATCAGAGCCAATGGTTATAGGGAATTAGGTTATTAGTAATGCTTTGACCTAGTCTATAACCTTCTTAGGACCCTAACGCGAGTTTACTTGCGTTTAGTCATAAAACAATACCGTCACCTATCCTTAGGTGACGACCACAACAAGAACATAAATTTCAAAACCGCTTTAAAAACTAATCATCTGTTCTAGGATGATTGATTACTAGGTTTTGAACCCTCTATTGTAAGATTTTGAACTCTCTATTATATGGTTTTGAACCCCTTTGAGTTTTCAAAATCTCGTCAAGGTTTTGGGTTTTAAATAATGTGAACACATGCAAACTGGAAGGGTGAATGCCTGTATTCTGGGTTTTCTGTCTAGGCAAGCACTTCGTATACATCTCATCAGACGCGAGACCAGTTGTGCTTACCTGGGAATTCTTGGGATGAGTGTTCACTTATAGGCGAGCATGTCTTCGCGATACATTATTTTTGACCTATTTACTTTGATTTGTCACCATCTCATTTGTTTGCCTTAGGTAACAAACAAATGACCACTATCCTTGCTTTCATCAGATTTGTTCACCTCATTCTTTTCGTCTAATTCTCTCACTCGTTTCCTTTCATGTTTCCTCTTTTAGAATGCCTCCTCGACGCGAGAACCAGATAGAGACTGCCGAACTGGCAGAAATTATTGCGCAGCAGATGGCTGCCCAATTTCCAAATCTCTTTGCTCTATGGCAACAAGCCAACAACAACAACAATGCTCTATGCAAATATAAGGACTTTAATCAGGCTAAACCACTCAAGTTTAGTGGCTCTGAGGGAGCAACTGGGCTTCTTCAGTGGTTCGAGAGCATTGAGAATACTTTCCGCCACGTTCAGTGTCCGGATAATCGCAAGGTCGAGTTTTCTTCAAGTGTGTTCCAGAAGAGGGCTCTCACATGGTGGAACGGGGTTATGAGGGACCGAGGTGCAGAAATTGCTCTTGCGCAAACCTGGGCTGAACTTAGGGCTCTTATGATGAGGGAATTCTGTCCTCGTCATGAGCAGCGAGCTTTGGAGAAGGAATTTGATGAGTTGAAGCAAGATAGTGGTGAGCACAGGGCGTATACTGATAGGTTTGAGGAGTTGAGTCTGCTTTGCCCGACAATGGTTACCCCACTTGACATAGCTATCGAAAGGTACATCGACGGCCTACCTGATTCGGTACAAGACATCCTTACTGGTAGTAACCCTGCCACACTCCGTCAAGCGATCGAGTTATCAGCGACATTGACTGAGTCGCAGATTAGGAAGAATAAGTTACACAGGAAGGGTGACAAGGGCGAGAAACAGTCGTCTGACAAGGAGGATAGCAAGAAAGGTCAAAACAAGAATGCAAAGGATTCTAGTTCATCCAAGAGGGCAAGGAAGCGTAAGGTTTCCCAAAACAATGCCATTACTGCACAGGCCCAAGCTGCACCAAATCAGCCTGCGCAACCACTAGCCAAGAAGCCTTATTTTGGCAATGCACCTTTGTGCAATAGGTGTAACGGCCATCATCAACCACACCTCCAGTGTCGTCAGTGCACCAACTGTGGAAGATCCGGTCATCTTGCTAACACCTGTCGCATCCCTGCTAATCCGAATCGCCCAGTTCAGAACTCGGCTCAACAAGTTGCTCAGCCTCTTGCTCAGCGACAGGGTCAAGCCGCACGACCACACTACCCACCTGGTGCCTGTTACAATTGTGGGGATCTGACCCACTACAGAAACCGATGCCCAAAGCTTGCTAATGCAAATCCGACCCACGGATGAGCATTCAGCTGAACAGAAGATGTTGCTGTCTTATGCTTTTGTTCTTTTGTTTCCTTGTAATGTGAAACAATTTGTTTTGTTTATAAATAAATCGTTGTTCACAAATTCTGATATACAAGTATAGTTACATGTGTGTATGATTTTCCTATGATACCTACATCAAGGAACTATGTACCTTACAAACTACTCTTGTGATTCTCTCTTTCAAATGATTGCTCATGATTCCCTCAAAATTTTAAGGACTCGTTTCATTCTAAGAAACAAAGTACAAAGAATAAAGAGACATTATGAGTGATCATGCTTCTGCACATCTGTGCTTTTGAATCCTTGGTTAGATAACTAAGGATATTTTCAAATCTCATACCCATTACGTTTTGATTTTTTCAAAATACACAGTACAAGTATTTCAACACAATCTTCATGATCTCAAAACATTCCATATAGTTTGAAAACAATTTTTCTAGATGCATTGTCTATGTTATTTCAAAAACATTGGCCATGTTATCAAAACCAATCTTTCTAATTTCAAAATATTTCATATAGTCTGAAGACAATATTAACACAATACATTTTCTGATCAAGTGCATGATTTCGAAAAGCATCATTCATGTCTTTCAAAAACCTTATACATAATTTCAAAATTCATCTCGCATGATTTTAAAACATTTTTGTAAATATATCTACCTAATACACCTACTTTATGATTTCAAAAGTATTATATATATAAGGTTTCAAAAACCTTAAACACATTTCTCTTAAAAGAACCCCATGCATAGTATTCAAAAATATTTTCCTTATACATTGACTTAACCTTCAAAATTCTGCTTCATATGTCGCCTTGACATATCTAGCATCTCAACTTCATAAGCATTTTACATCATGTTTTGACATAAGCACGTCCAGTGCAAGATTTCAAAACATCTTCAACTTCTAAAATCCATAGGGGATCTTTTTATCTTCACATTTAGATCCTTGTGGATAATCATCATTCAAATCAGAGTCCTTAATTGGATTCCTTATGTACCTTAATTCGAACACTTCGGTTCCTAATAATCGAAATCGAATTTTCTTTTTGAATCTTTCTATCTTTATAGTTGGATTCTTGATAACGTTTAAAGTACCAAATGAAATCCACGGAATGGATTCCTAGTGTGCTTTAAATGCATATACGCAATTTACAAGACAAATTAACAAACAATTTTGTGGTTATGTGACTATGTGTTTACTCATCCTATGTTTTCTTTTATGCATTTTTGGTGTTTTTACTACTCTGGATATTCTTTATCCAAATCCTCGCAGGATCTTTCATATCTTCATATGAGAGATTCGTAGCAGGATATTCAAAAGGTACTACCTTAAATCCTTAATGGGCTTCTATGTAATAGTTAAGACCCTTGGATTATATAGTACTGCTCCATGATCCATTAGAGACCCTTTAGTGGTCTAATCAAAAAGATTGATTCACAATTTGGTTAAAGAATGACATCTAGCGATGTAACTGAACAGACTCCTTGATAGTCTATTTAAATCATTTATTGATTTAGTCTAAAGGACTCTATGGCAGTCTAGTTACACTCATCACAGGATTATTCATTTGGTTTTACACTACACATTATAAAATAGACTGTGCGGACTGTACAAGGAACTACGTAATTATGGAGGCCTACATAATTATGGAATTCAATGCACAGAAACCCAGTAAGATTTATTATGTGTAAGAACCGATAGCGACAACAATAACAAAATGATAACGATGTAATGGAGGTACGGTGGACGCACCAATGACGCTTCATATACTTGTATATAAGTGTCCCTCTTACATTGCAAACATAATGTTATTAAGGTTACTAGAAGTTCAAGAACCCTAACCAATGTTGTTTGATCTTTTCAACTTCATGTTTTAGACTCTCACAAGTTTCCTCTAAATAAATTTCGGGACGAAATTTCCTAAACTAGGGGAGACTGTAACACCTGTGCCTTCACGGCCATCAAAAAAATACCAAACCAATGAAATATTATATTTCATACTTGGGATTTGTAAAAATATGTGTATCGTTTACACATATCAACTCTTGTTCAATTTCAAACCCTAAATCGCTTTCTGGAAGGTTATACACGCACTAATGCGTAAATATAACCAGTTTAATGCAACAAACGCTCTGGAATAGTGAAATAGGTTTAACATACCTTAAATAACCTTTACATAACTTAGATATAAGTTTTGGAAGGTTTGGTGTGGTGAAATCAAAGTTAAATCGCTTACAGGGACTAAACTTGACAAACTGCGAAAGTATGCCAATTTGAACTGTAACAGACATTCCGGAACATGACCATAAGTTAAACATACCTTAAAAATCCTTTACATAGCTTAGAAATAGGCTTTGAGGGGTTCGGTGTGCTAAAATAAACTTTTGCGTCATTCAGGGACTAAAAGTGTCAAAAAGTGCACAAGTTTGCATTTTCGCGCATAACTTACGTTCTGAATACATCTGGACATCCAAAAATTTATGTGAGCATGACTACATTATATTTTAGTGTTCGCCATAAGAAAAATCCATTCGTCGCGTCATTTGGTTCGTTTTTCGCGCTTATGCGCATTCCGTCGTAATTAAGCGAACATCGCGTTCGTACGACCAAACGAACCATCATCCGGCATATTTTTGAGTATGTTTTGAGTTCCCTATACTTTAACTTCATTTTAGAGCCTTGAAATGAGGTTAACAGGGTTCAAACGCATCGAAAAAGGCCTTAAACACGTGCAGGGACCATTCCTGCCACTTTTGAAACTTTTCTGAAACTGGGGGGTCAGTGGCGTAGCGCGACTGCCTAGGCCTTCACCGTCGCGCTACGCGACTGCCTAGTCTGGGGCAGAAACTCATTTTTCGCATTTTCGGGACCAGATTCGACGTATCTACAGCTGTTAACAGCTGCAATCCACTCCCTAATCCTATGCCAAGTGTTGATTTCTTATGGTGAGTGGCAAATGAGCCACCATAAGCTTCCGACACTTGTACGGGTGAGATCAAGGCACGATTTTCGACAAACGATCCTAACGGTTCGGGTATTCCTATAAATACCCACCCCCCTTTGGCTTAAAAACCCACAAATCTGATCATTTGGGCTCTAAGTTGGAACCTTCGTTTCATACCTGAGCTATTTTGATCTTGGTTAGCATTCGGGGACCCTTCGTAAGTATTCTTTCGTTCTTTTCCTTATTTTACTGCTTTTCGAGTCAGAAAGTCAAACTTTGTTTGACTTTCAGCGTTGACCAGTAATGGTCAATGCGAAGTTCGTTAGAACTTCGCAACGTGATTGTAATCACGATGGTCATAGTCCCTTGGGACTATGCCTACTGATTACCACGTTGTCTAGGGTCGTAGGGTAAGCGATCTGATAAATCGCTTATACCTCGAACCCGACCCAGTTTGGTCGATCATTAGGATCCGACCAAATACATTAGGTGACCATAGTAGGTAGGGAATAACCTTCCGAGGTTATACCCTATGGTCACATCGTTTAAGTAGTTGTATGATAGGTAGTTTATATGCCTTAGGTAAATTACCAGAATACCCTTTTCATGTATAATTGGTAATTAAGCATATGTAACCTAAACTTTTGTCACATAACTGATTATGTAACATGTTTAGGCATATAACACTTGTCGTAGAACTAGTTAGGCGGTCCGAACGCGTTTCACGCGAACGACGCGTTAAAGTAGCATAAGCTACCTAAACGGGTCGTAATGGGTCGTAAACAATTATGTTAGGTTTCATTTAGTATGTGGGCTTTGTTAAACCAAATGACACGAGTCTCTACACTCGTTTGGTTTACAAACCCTAATGCTACCCAATCTTCCGATCTAGGTCCGGTTAATTAACATAGTTACCTATATTAGGTGCCGTTTGATATCCGCGATCTCTAGCATTGTTTAGTTGTTACTCAAGGACTACTGAGCAATCTCAGGTGAGTACATAGACCCCTCTTTTACTGTTTTCCAAACTGTTTTGGGGTGGAACACATGTGCCTACTTGTTACTTTCATGCTTTCCTGTTTTCACATCATATACCGACTATGTTTGTTAGTACATTATAGTACATGATTTCATTACTTTTCTGCTATGTATGTTGACTGATAACATGCTAAGCACATTGATTTACATGACTTTTCTGTTATGTATGTTGACTGATAACATGCTTAGTACATTGTTTTACATGACTTTTCTACTTTGTATGATGACTTTGCATACTTAGTACATTGTTTTATACTGCATCTCTGTTGCATATGTTCCAGTAACATATGGACACATTGTTTTATAGCTCTACCCTGTATGTTTACTCTAGCATACTAGGTACATTATCTTCATAAAACATGCTTACATTTTGGTATGACATTTGGTTTGTTTAAACTATACTATACATTCATTAACACCGATCATGCCGCTCGGTAGTAGGTAGTGGTACCATAGGACTTGACAAATCCCGTTCCGGACATCCCAGGGAAAGGGGATGAAAGGAATGACCGAATCCGAATACATATTCTCTTGATAACTCACTTTTACATAGTTATCCGTCTGTCTCAAGGCTTGGATGTATGAATTTTCACAATACCGCATAAATGTTCATATTCAGTATAGCATGCATATATCTTACAAAACATAACTTTGATTTAAACCAAGTTTTACTTCAATACTTTGTTTTGTACATTTTTACTTATGGTTTAAGTAGTCTAAATTTTACTTACCATACATATCATTTTGGTTATACATTACTTGACTACTTTTGGACTATAGACATTTGACTTGGATATTTGACATAGACATTTTTACATGATTTACATCTTGACATGAACATTTTACATTGTTTGGTTTGGTTTGATTAAGTGATTAAGTAACGATGCGTGTGTAATATGATACAAGCATGGTGGATACGCCGCTGGTACTTCCTATATATAAGTGTTTGTATGGTATTACATGTAGTAACGTTATTTGAATCATTTCAGTTTGAGACATAGAACATTTCATACAAATAACATACTTTTCATAAGACATTGATTTATAAACAACTTATCTTATACAAACACATTTTTCTTGGTTATTCATTTAACCTTACATTTATTTATACTTATCATCTGATCTTATCGTTTTTCAAATGATTTAAAAGACAAAGCAAATAACAAGGTTCATGACTAAACATTTTCTCAAACATAGCCATGAATCTTATTTTCACAAAACCTATGTATCTCACAGGCATTTTTATGCTGACGTACCTATTTTCACATGTGTTTTTCAGGAACTGTTGCATAAGATGGTCAAGATACACATAGACAGACCTGGGCTTTAGTAACGATAAAAGATGCAAGACTAGTTAATTATGTTGTATTTATTTGTTTATTAGGACATTGTAACACTATTGTTGAATAAAACGAAACTTCAATTGCCATGGATTTGAAACATTAATTCTGTTACAACACTCCCCGATGTTTCCGCCACGTTTGGTATGTTCTACGTGGTCGGGGTGTGACAGTGGTCAATACATGAGCCACCGTAAATTACGGTGCCACCGTAATTTACGGTGGAGATCAGAATTTAGTTATTGTTTTGGGTTCAAGATATTAATGTTGGATTTCCAAATTTCCTCATTATATTAATTATTTAATTATCAAAACTGACCTTTAAGTTGGTTTTGATCACAGGTGAAGGTCGAGAGTTCCGGATGAAGATCAAGCGTCGAGCAAGAACCGAACACATGTTAAACAAAGCTTCCGCAATGTTGTCTTGTCGTTATTTTAAACGGAAATTTAAATTACATTATGTATATCACTTAAATTGTAAAAGTTTTTAACAAACCCGTATTTCCGATGTATGTGTAATCATTAATTAAATGATTATTTTCGCAAAATATACGTTAAACCTTGATTTATAGGAACGGGTGTTACACTGTTGTTGATAATGTGGAGGTTGAGGAGGCTGCGGTTGCTGATACCCATATGGTGGGTATCCATAGGTCGATTGTCCCGTAGCCCAGGGTCCTCCGTAAGGACCTTCCTGATGGAGAGTGTTGGAGTTTGCTGCTATCCAGTAGGGATCCTCTGTAAAGTTGTAGCCTGTGTGGATCTGCTGCTCGAAAGGGTTGAATGCAGCCGCGCCAGTGTAAGTGGGGATTGGGTCTCCAAAACCCAATGGTGGTTATGGCGCGACTGGCGCAGTGTTCACCTCTGAGATGGGGTGTGAAGATTCTCCCGTCTCCGGTTCTTCGTGGACAGGCGAGTACCGGCTGTTGCTCGAATGTGGAGGGGTGCTGATGCGTATTCCCCCTCGTGCGGATATTCGCGCTGTAGTTCTCCTTCGCCTCGGGGGCGAGGGAGGCTGAAGTCGAGGTGGTGCTGCTAGTGGAGTGACCGCGACTAGTCTGGAATCCTCGGAAGGATTCTGCTGCTGCTGTGGCTGCTGCTGCTGTGGCTGCTGCTGCTGATGTAGGGGAGAGTTTGGCTGAAGCTGGTGCAAGGGAAAGTGATGTGGCTGGTGCAGGGGAGAGTGGTTTGGCTGGTGCAGGGGAGAGTTATGCTAACTTGGAGTAAAAGCCCAGTCATACTGTTTAAACATCTCCTCATAACTGTCGGGACCATTGTATGGTGATCCCATGAAAGGTGACCTATCAGAAATCTCGATGGGGTGGTTTGGAGTTCCAGATGGCGGCATTGCAGGATCAGTATCCTCATCGATGTCCATCGGGTTGCCACCAGAAAAGTGGTCTTCGGGCCCAAGTGGGTTAACACCCATAGGCACATCGAGGTAGTCAGCATGGTTGAACAAGCCCTGGAAAACAGGTGATGGTTGGTCAAAAGGTGATTGGTGTCCTAGAGGAATATAGGACTGGTGAGAGTTATGGGGCTCATTCTCAGAATGAGGCCCAAAGGAGTGTGGGATGGAAGGTGAGGTACTCAGTGAAACTGAGCGCCTAGCTGGTTTAGTAAAGGACCTCCAAAGATCCTGAGCATCTGTGTTGTGGGGGTCCGAAGGTGTCCACCGGTGTGACGGTCCGGCCTCGTGGTCATTTGGGGCTACATGAGCTCCTTGTCCCCTTCGTCTTCCTCTCATACGTGGCGGCATTTTTGTGAACCTGTCAAAAACAACAAGTGATACAACAAAAATATATGAGACAAAGTTAGAAATAAAAACCAAAAATTTGGAAAATTCCTAAGTTCTTTGTCTAGACTCGAGAATCGAGGATTGTGCAATTGTGTATCTGAGATTAAACACAAAAGGCTAGTGTTTAATTCACTCAGAGTTGGCTCTGATACCAACCTGTCACACCCCTATTTTCCACGTGTCACCGGTGGGCCCGGTGGGGAGTATCGTGACGTAGTTGGTATCATCATAGACAAACAACACAATATATAAATGCACAGCGGAAGCAAAGATAGATTCATTTCAACTTTAATAAAGTGTAATATTAAATATCACTAATAGTTGAAACGGATCCACAGGCGGATCAAAATAAAATAAGATATTGTTCAACAGTTTATTGTCATCCAAGCTTGCGAGACTTATTGTGGACGCTCTAGAAGACAGCCAGCCTATTACGTGTAGTACCTGCACTTAACCTTTTGGGAAAAATACGTCAGTTTACACTGGTAAATACAATTTAACTGACTCTTTTTGAAAATGGTTGAAAACTGATTTGAATGCACGTGGCACAAAACCTTTTTATAACTTGGATTAATTATACAATATAATCATGTGAACGAATTACATGTTACTTATGCGTTCAGTAGCCCGAATCTTGTCCGGGTTAAAGATCAATAGACACACCACATTATAGAGTTATACACTGACAGGTGTACGCCTACACCTCGTGCTCAGGTCGTGGCCATCTCGTTAGATGATGCCAAGGATATCTGGGACATGGTCATTAACCCCCCAAAGGCTTTAAGTGAACAAGACTGTTTAAACGATCCGATCAAATTATTCAATTAACCACCCAAAGATGTAAGATTTGATGCTCGATCAAGCGGTATTTTATATACCGTAACCCAAGCCCGTATAGGGAAAATAAGTTAAAAGTATTTACCTGAGTAAGTATAATTCTCAACAAGCAAAATGCAAGTAGCTTTTACCGGTGCTCCTAATCTGGAACGAAGGTTTATAATAACCTATTAGATTTCTAACGGGTCTTTATTTAAGCTTAAGCTTAGACCGGTTAGCTTTAAGGACGAAACGGTTCAAACGCACGATTAAGCGAAGACCGGATAGAATGTGATTTAGACCCGACAAGTTTGAATAATTGTATAATATGGGTATACTAAATACATTCTGGATTTTGAGACAAAAATGATAATGTTTGACCCGTCTCGGTCAATTTATGCAAACTAGTTACATAAACCGAACCGAACGCGAAAAGAGCGTTACGGGTAAGCGTAAGAGTCATATGCAAGTTCCCTGAGATAATATGGCTTAAATATGTTATAATATCAGTAAGATATCTTCTATTATGCCCCAAATGAATTTAAACACAATTTATGCCTCATAAGGGCATTTTGGTCATTTAAAAGATTATAAAAGAGTTAAATTAGAAATCTGAGTTACAGGTCTGGTTCATATAGTAAATATATTTAATTTAACATGTTATAACAGCAGGGTATGACTCATAAGTGAAAATCATCATTTAAAACCAAACTATGCACCTTAGGGGTATTTTGGTAATTTCACAAGGGCTAAAAATGTCAAAATTGGAAACCTGAGTTCAAAAACTTGTACTTAATGTTATTTTATAAAAATATACTAAAAACATCAGTAGGTATCAACCTTATATGTTTAATATGGTTATAGTACATACTATGCGTTAAAAACGCTTAAAAAGGCGATTTAGAGCCGTTTCCGGGTTTTTAAAAGAAAGCTGATATTTTTATATTTCCAGAATGCTCAAAATATTTTATTTATCAAATAAAATCAGTAGGAAAAGGTTTGGGGTCAAAAGGATTTGTAAAACTCATTTTATGGCTTAAAAGGACAAAATCGGTATTAACCGAATTAAGCTTAGAGACCTATGTTATGATCAGCCAAAAATTAAATAAAAATCTTTAAAAATCCCAAAATATTATATAACATCAGTGGGTAAAAATTTTGATATCAAAAAGTGGGTTTAAATGGGTTATATGTTAATTACGCCGTTTAAGTAACATAAAGCTTTCAAATTACGATATTGAGCATAACTCTTATTCTGGACCTCAAAATGATATCAAATTTTAGGTGCAAGTTTATAAATCAGTAACAAATGTTTCTACTCTTTCACTTTTTCAAAAATCACGTTTTATAGTCAAAAGGGCATAATAGTCAATTTTAAGCATAAATCGGAAACATGCATATGAATCGGATAAGTGTTGAACCAAGTTGTAAAATCTCAGAGAGTTATACATATATGAAAATTGGGCCAAAATAAGCTCTAAGGAAGATCTCAAACATGCATGAACGGATCAGAACTGAAAGTCAAAGAAAAAGTCAATTTATGCGACTTTCGGTTCCGATTCGGGTTTAAACTGAAAATTGTCGAGATGAACATGTTGAGACATGTTCTGACATTAATTACCAAGTTATTTTAATGATCAAATAGGTTGCATGTACCCTACATTGCTAATCATGCTTAAATTTGCAAAAACACATTCTGTTGACTTTTTGAAACAAGCTTTGACTCGACAATTATCATACTTAGAGTGGGAATCTGAAAATACCCTTTTGAGGGTTTGTTACCCACATAAATACCAACTTGTAGGTACTTTCAATTTGAGAAAAGACTGAGCCAATTTCGTTTAATCACGAAGTCAAACTTAATTTACGATGGATTGACTTTCGGTTAATAAACTAAGCTAGAACGGATTTGAGAAGGTTATGAACACTTACAAGAGTCCTAACAAAGCTTAGAGATTACTAGGAAGTTGTCTTGTCGTCCAGAGAGCTCCAGAAGTTGCCTTGTGAAATTTGTGAATTGCAAGTGTTCAAAGTAGTGAGCTTCAAGACCCTTTTATCTAAGTTTTGATCTGATTAGAGGCTGCCACAGAGGTCTAGGAGTGATATGAGAAGAGGACAAGTGCCCCTAAATGCATAAAAATCGATTGGTGAGGCTCTGGAGTCGACAACAGCTGGTTACAACTCGCAAAACAGAACTGACTGGCAGCTGTGCGCTGTTTTGTCGCTGGGCGCTTGTTCGCGGGGCGCGAGAGACCCCTCGCGGGGCGCGTACAAGTGTGCGACCAGGTCTCCAAGTTTCATACAATTTGCAATTCAGTCCTTGTCCTTTTGTAACGTGTTTTTACTTATTTTTCTTGCACATTAGACCCTAAAACCTGACTTTTAAGGGCCTTGGGACATTTACAAATATGGTAAAGTCCTTGGTTAACTTTGTGCTTACCCGAAAAGTCACGAAATTCAACATTAACGCCTTTAACCCTTCGTGCACGGTTTTGATCATATCTTTCTCATACGATAACGAAACTTGATGAAATTTTTACCACATATTCTAGTGAGTATATTTTATCATTACAAAGCTTTGGGTTTGCCAAAAGATCACTCAGAGGTATACTTTCAACATGTTGACACTTTTAGCCCCTGTAGTTTGTAATTCCTCACTTTCTTTCATTTTCCGCTTCGTATGATCCATGATTTATCCGTTTAAGATGATAAACATCATGTAGGGTTATTTTAGAGCCTATTTATCAATTGTTGACACTTTGGACCCTTATATTCACATAGTTTCACTGTTTGTCAACTTTAGTCCCTCTAAAGTATGTTTTCACATATTCAAAGTCCATGACACGTGTCAGTACATTATTGGACGTAAATTTTCGAGGTGTTACACCTACGTATAATGGTAGACGTACCATACATCTGTTCCTAAGGTTTCTAACGTTTTCACGTTAGCTAAGGTTTTGGCATTTTCATGTCACTAAGCTTGGATAGTCTCCAGTGAGGGCCATACTCCAGTTTACACAAGATCCTTTGGGCTTGTCCCCAGTTTTTTGGGCTTGTCCCCAGTATATTGGGCTTGTCCCCATAATTGTTGGGCTTGTCCCCAGTTGCTAACTCTTCTCTTATAATTGGCTTAGTCCCAAGTTGTGTTCCATTTCAGGTTTTTGAAGTTAAACAACTAAGGTTCCTTGATCCTAACCTTTTATTAAGGTTTATCTTTTGGTTATCCTGATTGTAAGTATTAAAGGTTTCGGATCCTAACTTGGATTCTCAGGTATGATCCTTAATCACTTTTATTTACCAAAAGTTAAACCCTTTTAAGGTTGTCAAAATTGCCAACCCAAGTTTCTACCAACAAAACGTGGCCCGTCCACCTGGGTTGGCGAAGGGTGTCCATATTAACAAGGTCTAAGTGCAGGAAATAAAGGCGAAAGGATAACAAGTGGTTTCATCCCCCAAACAGAGGATCCATCCACCACCCATTATCCTACATATTGTCCAAGGATCCATGATCCTCAACCCTAAAAACTATTGTTTAAGTACAGACCAGCATTGTTCAAGAAAAACACCATCAAACAAAAAAACAACTACAAAACCATAAAAAATGGGCTCCGGCCGCGTCTAGATAAATCCATCATCACCCATTTCTGCAGCTCACACCTTCGCTGCATCACCATCACCATCGCCTCCAGTTTCAGCATCACCAGCCTGATCCTTAGCCCCGCTGCCATTTGCCTTAAGCATCAAGACCTCTGTAGCCTCCTCTTCATCATCCAGCTCAGCCAGCCTAGCCTTCCATCCCTCCTGGTCCCAATTGGTCCTGTCAAAGTCAGGATCCTCAAATTTCTGGGCCATCTGCAGTTTGGTTTTGTACATAGCAATGGCGGCAGAGAGTTTAGCATCCTCCATCACCTCATTCTTCTCTTAATCAGCAGTGATGTGGGCCATGACCAACTGTTTCTCTGCCAAGTTGAGCTCTTTCTCGAAGTTGGAGATGGTTTGATCCTTAGCCAGGAAGATCTTCTGGAAGTCCAGCTCCTTCAGCTCAACCTCTTCAACACATGCATCAAAGAGCATCTGGAACTCAGCAAATTTCTGCAAAGAAAGAAGGGGTCAATTTAGGATCCGTTATCCTTAAATGGGCAGGATAGAATTAAGGATCAGGGATCCTTACATCAGCAAAGTATTCTTCAAACTGATGACGGATGAGGGGCAGGCCTTCGAGGTTATCAGCTTCAGTGGACTTCCTCTTCTTTCATCCCTTGCCCTTGGAGATGACAGGCTTAGGAACTGGAACACTTGGGCTAGCAGCAGATTTCTTCTTTCCGCACCGGGGAGAGACAGTACTAAGATCACTGACGCTGAAGCGAGTGGCTGATTTCGAGGACTTTCCAGCACCTACAAAGGAGAAATAACAGATAAGACCCTTAATCTATATCTATTTACTCATACATAAATTTAAACACTTACTTGACATTGTGACTGAACCGGAGGATACTTCTTGAGAATCCTTTGTGTTTTCTTGGAATGATCTAATTGCAGGATCAAGGCTCCAAAAAGCAGCGATCCTCTCTTTTGTTGCAGGTGATGGAATGATATGAGAGACTGAGATAGCTGCACAAAAAGACAGAAAAGGATCAGTTATCCTCAACAGAAATAGAATCATCTTATGATCCTTCTATAAGGATCCTCTATCCTACCATGGGTGGTCCACTTTCTAGGGAGATCCTTCCCATCCGGGATAGAATCCCTCCTAACGAAGAAGAAATGCCTTTTCCAGTTGGTATCATTTTTTGTGGTCTTGAGGATTGGGTGTGCATCACCGGGTTTATGTTTGAATAAGTAGCGGTGTGAACCATGGCTTACAAGGTTATACAGTTTAACCAGTTCTGACATCCCCAACTCTATGCCTTCCTGTTCAATGATGTTCTCTAGGGTATATAAAACCCTCCACATCATTGGCATGGCCTGGATGTAGCACATGACGGTGAGAGAAAAGAAGGATTCAGTGAACGCGGGGAAATGATAGGAGTATCCTATCAGGAATGGGGTGGCCGGAAAAGCAACCAAAGTCTCAGAGACGAAGTCGCTTTTGGCAGTAGGGTCAAAAGGCTTAAAGACGATGTTCGCCGGAAAACAGTGGCGAATCCGGTCAATCTCCGGATCGGTGAAGCTGCAGAGTTTTTTCAAAAGATTTTTGATAATCCCTTTGCTTTTTAAGGGGCTATCTTTCTGGTGATCCTTTGCGGGGGAGGATCGTAGCTTCATTGTAATCTAAAGATTTTGATGAAGATCAGAATAAGAAGATGAAGAAAGAAGGAGAAGAGAAATACCTGATCAGTCTTGGGATGAGGATTTAAAGGGAGTAACGCACGAATTTAAATGCCTATCGATCCTTATCTCTAATCTCAAATTTATAATGATGGTTCTGCAGGATGTCATGTCGCTGACGTATGATCAGCAGCGGCTAGTTCGATCCTAACGACTATATATCCGTTAGTCAATTGGAGATAAGATAAAAAATACGACTCATTAATTTACATTTTACTCCTCATATTTTGGGGGCAATTGTTAGGGATAGATTTTCTAAACCTAAGGATCACGGATCCTCAAGTACTGCCAGGATCACGGATCCTCAATTCTGTTTGAATTAAGGATCCTCAGAAGTCATTGCAGGATCAGGATCCAGGATCCTCATTGTTATCCTTATACTAACAGTTGCCTTCACTATGTTTAAGCTTGTTTTGCAGGAGTATACGCATTGGACTTGGTCTTGCCGATATTCTTGGAGAATATGCCCTCAATATTCCGCACGTGCATGGCTTGGTGACCGATTTAGAAGTCGTGGGGAGCTTGCACATTTAGCGGATATTTAGTTATTTAGGTTATTTCTATTTTTAATAGGGGATAACAAGCTTGAGTGAGAACGATTGGCTAATTAAGCAAACACACACACTCGAAACAGCTCTCAACAGTTCATTGGCGATTTCATACACATTGCATCATAGTGATCCTTGTAACAAGCTTGTTATCATCCCGAGTTGTAACAATCATTTGTTTAATTGTAGTTTGTGATCGGTAGTTTCCATCACCCGAGGTTTTTTATGCCGGAGATCAACTCTTGATCAAGGGTTTTTTCCTCGTATAAATCATTGTGTCACTTGTTCATTTCATTTGCAAGATATTCATACATTTGTTCATTGTTTCAAGCATCATTCCTCACAACAAAGGATTTGGTTGCATTATCTTACCCTGATTTTTGACCAAAAGAGTTTAACCCTTTTTATTATATTTTAAGGTGTGTAATATAAATATTTTCGACCGTTTTAAAACAAAAAATAAAAATAAAAATGGCGCTGAGTAGAAGGCTATGTTACATATATGTAACAAAATGTGTTTTTAGTGTCAAGACACATGTTACTTTAAAACTTCTTATTGTTTTCTAAATAACTCGGCGTTTTTTGAATATTTTTTCGCTCAAAACATGCAAAAATATGTATACTACATGACTTGAAACTATTATAAAGAAAATCCAATTTGTTACATAAGATTTTTATGATTTTCTTAACTTAAGTAAGTTTTTTTTTATCCTTTCACCATATATATATATATATATATATATATATATATATATATATATATATATATAAATATATATAAAGAAAAGATGAATAAACATTATACTTCAATTAAATTTAAGGTTAAAAAATAATAATTTAGTTTGTTATTCGTGTTCTCTGTAAAAAAAACTACTAAAATACTCTCCTTAAGTCCATATTGTTTTATGTAAGATTCATGCTGGCAGCAAGATATATTTATACATTTAATACCTGAATCAAGCAAACCAACTGGGGTAGCTCAGTTGGCCACCGACACGCAACTCTTCCCAGTAGGACCGGGTTCGAGTCTTGAGAGTGACATATGTCGCCCAGGGTAAGAATTTGGCAAGGGGTATTCACCGCGGAGCTAGCTTGGTCGGGTAGCGGCTCCCGGAGTGGGATCACTCCGGCGATTGCGAGGACTGTGCACTACCCCCCCCCCCCCCCCCCCCCCTGAATCAAGCATTCAATATAACCAATCTTAAAACATAATTTACACGGTTTATATATGTAATACAATGTATTCAAATTCTAACATTTAAATAATTACTAGTTACTTGTTATTGAAATCTCTTATTTTAATGACAAATGGCGTTGCGTTTTCTATTTATACTTGTAGAAAGGTCATGATCACTAGTTGATCATTAGCAAGACCCACATGAATTGTTTACAAATCCATCCCAATCACCACTCATTCAAATTATCCATTTCATGGGTATAATTAGAAATTAGACGTGATAAGACTTCTCTTAAAACTATGATTAACATCCCCTCTTTCTCTCTCTCAAGTTATTCTTTGTGTTGTTTTGACATTTAGTGCAACATTCATTCTTATTAGCTCACTAAGACCATGGGGTATGGAATGGATAGTCTCTTTGGAGACTACACGTCACGTAAGCGTCACGTTATCACGGGAGGAGGAGCATCCTCTTGGGAACTACCCAAGGGTGTGAAGGACTACCTAACCCCACAATAAAAATCAATATAATATATTATATAATAAAAGTGGAGAGAGAGAGAAGTCAGAGGGGCCCACCACCTTGGTCCGTCTCCAACGTCTTGGAGAAGACGGAGAAGCCGCGACGGAGCAGCCCGGGCCGGTGTGCGACGACCCGGGACGGAAGCGACGGGGCTGAGACGAGGCCCATACCGGGCGGTCTAATTCCAACACCAATCCACCAACATAATCATCAACTTCTTCCTTATTCCACATCAGGGTTTGTTCTACACATAGATCTTGTATGTTTATTTGCTAAACACGATATTACAATACTGTTAATTTATCTGTAACTTATACTTAAATTTATGTAAAAGAATATTTAAAGTTATTATACTTATAGGAATAAGAGTAAATTACAAAATCGTCATTTATTTATGTCACTTATTGCAAATTGTGTCCTTTGTCTTTAATAATTACAGAAAACGTACTTGATGTTTTCAAACCCCTTGCAAATTATGTCTTTTAGCTCTAACTCAGTTAATTTTTGTGATTAAATCTGACTAAATTGACCCCACTTGACGGTATTTTTGTGGTTAAATCTGACCAAATGGACCCCACATGAGAGTAAAATGACCAAAATACCCTCATGTGGGGTACATTTGGTCAGATTTAACCACAAAAAATTAACTAAGTTAGTGTTAAAGGACATAACTTGCAAGTGTTTGCAAACGTTGAGTATGTTTTCTGTAATTATTGAAGATAAATGACACAATTTGCAATAAGTGACATACATAAAGGACGATTTTTGTAATTTACTCTAGGAATAAAAACCATGAGGTCTAAACGTATATCTGGTTTCACTAAGAATAAGACATTGCTCAACCCACATTAATTAGTTTGGAGAATATAAAATAAAGACAAAAGAATAGTTGCTAAATTCAAAATATGTGTTTTATTTTCAACTTAATAGATAAGTTTAAAATCAATAATACATACTTGACGAACGACATTTATACGAAACCGTGTAGTTAAAAAGTATCCATAGAAAAATTTGTGAGAATAATACTACTAATTATTGCGTAGGAATTATAGGTGGCAAAGTACCTTCCCCAGTGAGTTTTCTTACATTATTCCAAGTGTACTATATGGAATATTGAATATAATTTTGATATATAAAAAGAAAAACATAATGTGTATTCTTCAACTGAAAAAAAGAAAATAACCGTTATAACGGACTACAAATGTCGGTCTCAATATATGTGTGTAACGGTTTAAATTAGGAAAATTATTGCATTTGTATTAATTGTTCTGAAATTAATAAAATTTGAAACCGATGACATAGTCATCTTAGTTACTATTTGCCACCGTAGGGGCTTGTAATCTAGTGCTAATGTGTGTATATAATGATGTTTTCCTACAAGTGGTTGAAGATTTTTTAGTTTCATGATAATTGACAAAGGTGTATATTATGATCAGAGAGAGTATAAGTTAGCTATTTTTATTTTTTTATATTCTTATATTTTATATTAATAAAAGAAAACAGAAAAGAACATTTAATTTTGAAGAGACAACATGATGCAACGTTTTAAGGGTTTCTAATTTATAAAATTAAAATAAGGGTTATTAGATTTTATCACCTCTAACTATTGGTTATTGGCCGCTGCCACCTCCAACTATCACTTTGACGTTCGTCACACCAACTTAACACTTAGTGTGTTATGTCCACCACGTCGTTAACTGATCAGTAACTTTTGATCATGTTACTACACTTTTTGGGATGTCATTAGGATCTTGGAAAGGTTTTAGGGATCTTAGGACACCCCCAAAAGTATTGTAAAATGATCAAAAGTTAGTGATTTTGTGACAGCACACACTAAGTGATAAGTTGGGGGTGGTGGACGTCAAAATGATAGTTGGTGGTGGCAGCGGCCAATGGCCAATAGTTAAGGGTGATAAAATCCAATAATCCTTCAAATAAAACCCATTTGAATTTAATTGTCGACTATATAAAGTAAGCTAGCTTAAAAGATACAAAAGCCCATCTCATTCCAATTATAAGGTTGTGTTGTGTGGCATAGCGTCATCCGCCACCTCATCTCTTTAATGCTGGTAACACCAGTAGGAGCATCAAAGAAGAGTGATAACAGTGGCGGATCTAGGATTCCGACCAAGCGGGAACGTTTTATAAATAAGCGGTAACGAAATCGAAAAAATGTCAATTTTTTCCAAAATTTACACTAAAAACGTCAAAAATTTTCCAACCAAACGGTAGCGGAGGCTACCCCTTACATCAAGGTAGATCCGCCCCTGAGTGATAACTCTAGTCTTGTTATCCTCTAAGCAGGCGTGACAAGGGGAGAAATTAAGGTGGGGACCACCAACAAACAACTAATCAAATTTCGTTTTAATCTTTAATTAAATCGTACTGTTTTGGTTAAAGAGTGGGTCAAATAAAGCCTCTTGTCTATGTGTCACCGACATGTCCGGATGTTATGTTAAACCATACCATCTAGCCTAAGAACTTTTTCTTGTAGTGCAATAGCATACTCTAATCATAGTTATTAATCTAACGTATTGGATTTGTTAGTTAGGGGACTGGGGGCAGGAGACTTGTTCTCCGTGATAGTTTTCTATAACGCGTGGAAGATGGCAAAACTCCACCGCCACCATCATTTTATAACGCGTGGAACATGGCTGCAAAGTATAACGCGTGAAAAAATCAACGCGTGATGATTTGATTTTGTGAGAGTAATTGTTGGTTGGGGGGAAATTGTTAGGTGTGGTGGTGAATGATGACCATTGCCACTAAAAAAGATTGTGAGTGATGGAAAAATGGTTGATGACATGGCGGAACTTGATTGGGTGTTGTGAGTGAGTAATAAGTGATGACCACCCCACCCCCTTATTAATCTAATCTATCCCTATATTTTTAAGGGTGTACCTATTGGCACACCCAAATGCCTATATGCACATCAAAAAGGGTTTTTTTTGTCCTATATGCACACCCTGCAGTGTCAAGCCGTGGCCAAAGCCCGGCGTTTTGGTCTGGTCAACAAGACAAAAGACTGACGGGTGTTTGACGGGTCTGTTGACCTGACCAAAACGCCGTGCTTTGACCACAGCTCGACACTGCAGTGTGTGCGTATAGGACAAAAATAACTTTTTTTGAGCTGACTATCTACACAACAAGTGTGCAAATAGTCTCCCTCATTTTTAATTTAATCTTATAACACGAGACGTCTCACTTATACAATTAAAATAAAATCATTTTTATTTAACAGATGAAGCAACAAGTACAAGGATTCCTTGTGACCTTGGTTTTTCTTGGAAGTTCCACCACAATAACCATAACTCACTATAGAAGCA